>CAMQGK010000471.1:10399285-11674642 GCA_947000775.1 Pterois miles | reverse complement strand
CAGTGAAGTGCTGTTCCACCACACTTACAATTTAAAAAAAAAATTTTGGTACTTTTGCACTATTCCTGGATTGTTTTTCCCTCCTCTGACAGTCACCTCAACGCAGTGGTGAGAAAATGCACCGCCCAGCACCTGGCTGATCTGGTCGACAAGGTTGGTGCTGCCCGTCTTCTGTCTGGAGGTAAAGATCTCACAGAGAGAATCTTGCCTGCCGTCACCAAACTTGCACAAGACTCCTCACAGGAAGCCAGGTATGCTACTTTGTTTTAGGTTCAGGCTTTTAATTTAAGTTGCAGCCATTTGGCCTCATTCATGTCTGTGAACACAGATTTGATTTCAACTTTTGTGTTTGCACAAATTTTGTGAGATTCATAAATATTCTCTGTTTTACAAAACATTTATAGGACGGTGGTTGGCATTAGGGGTGTTGCAAGTATACCATTATCAGCAATAACTGTGATATTTCAAAAATGAAATATTGATATCATGTCAATAATACACTTATGATAATATTGTTTTAATAATGTAATGCCTCTTAAACTAATTTTATGTCCTATATAGTTATGGTCTTTACAGACTCTCCACCTCCCTACACATTTGCCAAAAAAAGACAAAGTGCACAATAAATAATGTTAAAGATGAATTTGACTGATTATTCTTCTTTTTTATTATCACAATAATATTATTATGATGAATGCTTTTGACCACAGTAATCATGTAGTGAACATCTGATATCATGAGGGCCCTAGTCGGTACATACAATAAAACACTCAGTGTAATGCAATCCAAACTTGTATTTGTCATTTTTTGTTGATGATGATTTTACTCAACTTTGGTCATTTTTGATGTCATAGTTTGTTGAAGTTGTCTGTTGGATTTAAGTGTTTATAATATTTTGTTGTCCCATGTATATAAATAGGAATATTGTTTTTTTTTCATGTTTTCAATTTAATACAGTACAATAAAACATAAAATACACCTGCATTCTGGTTGATACATGATTTACTATTACTGAAATGGATATCTACAAACAAAAGTAGCTTTTTCTGCGTAATAGATCCGCAAGGCCAAAGATGGCATCATTGCTGAGAAGCCAGAATTTACACCAACCAGAGACTGTAAATATCTACACTTCGTTTCTCACTATCATCGTGGTTCACCCCACAGGTACTTTGGGCGTCGAACGCTGCTGTTGTTGTCGTCCCACCCTGACTTTGACAAGATCCTGGAGAAATATATCTCCAGCAAAGACCTGCCGACTGTCAGAGACACTGTCTTCACTCTCAAGACTAAGGTACAGTGTTTTTGTGTGTATTTAGTCTTGGCTAATGGTCACAGCATTATCTTACTTTATCTTATCTTGGGGCTATGTTTTAGGGTCTCAGTGAGATGCCCCAAGGGACCCAGTCAGCCAGGGGTAGACGCTCCCTCCCAGGCAGTGGTACAGTCAGGGCCTCATCTCTCACCAGAGAGCCGTTCAACCAGACCAACAGGTGGGTGTAACGATCAACAGCACTGCACTAAACACTAATTTGGCCTTTTAAGCTTTTAAACAGAAGTGTAGATAAACCCGTAATGCAAATAAAAAGTAAAAATGTATCCGTACTCACAGGTTTAAAAACATAAATCTTTTGCTGTATTGTGCATCATCTACAGGGAGTCCAAGAGCAACTACAGCTGTAGATCTCAGACCCAGAGTATTCGAGACAAGACCGAATACATCAAGCAGATCTCAGGTCTGCTGGATTCAAAGGACTTCAGAGAGAGGATCAAGGGAATCGACCAGCTAGCAGCTGACTGCCAGCACAACCCCAACGTGGTTATCAACAATATATTCCCGGTTAGCACTAGCTTTTTTTTTTTTTTTTTTTTTCCAAATCCTATACAACCGTGTTTCATGACAACATCACCAAAATGTCTCTCTTTCACATTTTGTTCCCTTCTTTCAGGTGTTTGATGTGTTCATGGCCCGGCTGCAGGAGTCCAACAGCAAGGTCAACCTGTACGCCCTCGAGTCTCTACAGAAAATCATCTACTTGTTGAAGGACAACCTGTCCCAAGTGGTCAACATCCTGGTCCCGGCAATCGTGGACAATCACCTCAACTCCAAGAACAACGCCATCTACTCTGCTGCTATTGGAGCTATTAATGCACTTATCTCAAATCTCGGTACTCGTTTTGAGCATTCAGAAATTTCTGGTGGAGGTGAAATCAGAGGCTCAGTCTAATTGGAGAATTGTCTTTATTTGTGATTTTCTTTTGTTTCCATGACAGATAACATACATCTTCTTCAGCCTTTCTGCACCAAGGCTCAGTTTTTAAACGGCAAAGCAAAGGTGGATCTTATTGAAAAGGTTGCAGGTATGTTTGTTGTAGTAACTCTGAACACATAGTTTTTTGGCTCTCCAGTTGGCTTGTATGTCTGTCTAGACTGCCTATTGTTTATTCTCGCTTTCTGTTTCCAGATCTCGTGACAGAGCTCTATCCTCGCAAGCCCCAGATTGTGAAGCAGAAAGTGCTTCCCTTGCTGTGGCACCTCCTGGGCAACTCCACCCACAACAGGACCATTCATGGCTGTGGCGGCAACCTGAGGGGTGCTACCGCCAACCTGTGCCAAGCCCTTTACGCCCAGATGGGGCCCAGCTTGACTGAGTATGCTGCCTCCGAGTCTATCAATGTCCACAAAGGTTTGAATGAGGTCCTGAGGACCTTGTCCTAAAGGTACAACAGAATCCAAACACAACCTTACGTTGGAAGAGAAGAACATTTAACACTGACCTCACTTGAAGACAGAGATGATCTACATTTCTTACAGTGCCTGCACTTTTATATCACTTACACTTGATAGTTTTTTTTTTTTGTGAATTGAGATTAACAAGAATAGTACAAAATACTTTTGTACAGCTCAAATGTGTATTTGCACAGTATTAGCTTCATCTATAATCGTATGCTGTAAAATGGTACAGTTTCTAATTTATGTATTGTGTTTTTTGTTTTTTTTTTTGCATGACCAAAATTTGCTGGCAGGATCAAAATGGTTTATATTTTTGTTAAGGAGATGTACAGTATATGTACATTGATGCCTAGACCGTGGGTGGGATGGAACCAGTCCTCCTGGATGGGGACACAGCGTGAAAGGAAAAGGACTTTTACTCCAGCAGTTGCCTGAGAAAGATTGAAGGCCCAGATCTGATTCTGTCTCAGTATAGTGCCAGTCTTCAAGTAGCCTTTTAACTCATCTAATGTTAAATTATATTGAACTTGTTTGTGAACAAGCGCGAAGACAGATTGATATATAAATAAAGTGTTTATTTCTGTAAAACCAACTTCCAGGTGCCTGATTCAGGGTTTAAAGGGATTGGGAAAGGGATACTGAGGGGCTTTGAGCACTTCTGTTAAATCTTGGTCGTTACATTTTGTTTTGAAAGAAGACATTTTTGACATGTCACAATAGGAAAAGCACAGGTGCAAATAATGAAATATTTGATGGTTGAATTGATTTCAGGTTGCTGGTATTGTGCCTGCTGGCTCACTCAGTCTCACTTGGGCCACTTGAATACAACAGAGCCATTGTTAGTGTTATTAGTAACACCTGTGTTTTTCTTCCTAGGACAAGTCAAAATGTCTGCTTTAAGAAAATGTTATCCAAGAAACATTATATGCTTTCTTATTTACCTTTATTCATGGGTATAGTTGCTGAATACACACAAGATTCTTCTGTTTTCTGTTGTTTTTGTAAAGCTAATGGAGAATTAGCCCTTTTAATGTGTAAAATAAGAGAAAACTGATGACCATACAGGATCTTTGATGGAGGAACCAGAATAGAAATGTATTATGTGACTGTGGAGGCCATAATTTGTTTTGTTTTTTTATCTATCTAATAGGGCTGACCCTAATGCATCGAAACTTTTAATTTTATATATATACACACACACACACACACACACTATAATGTATAAATCCCAGAATAGCCCATGACACAACATAATTAATTATTAGCTATTGTCAGACGGATGTCGCTGTTTGTTGTGTGTAGAGATGTGTTGTGTACAGTAGTGTGGCAGCAGCACTGAAACGGGAGATGGAGACAAGAACATCTTAGCTCCACAAAACTTCAAATACCTTTGAATATTTCTCAATGAAGCTTCCAAAAAATGGTATTCAGGACAGCCCTACTCAGTGGTGGAAGCTATCCAGGCCAAGGCCTTGAAAAAGAGGCTTAGAAAGCAGTAAAAATAAGTCTCATATTACATTTTAATAACCAAATGCACCAATGCTTTGACATGTTTTGATGTGTCAGATTAATATTGGCTTGTCAGGGATTCAATATTATGGCCAAGGAACATCGCTGCCAAGTTTGGAATTAATACAACGCAAATCATCAATTATAAAAGTAGCTGCCGTTTTTAAACTGTACTGTACAGAGACTCATGTCAGCTGCATTACTGCGAATGTGCCATCCAACAACACAGTATCATGAGAGACAAGACTCACTGTGACCTACGTGTTCCAGTAGGTGGTTTTTACAGCGCTTCAGCAGCAGGGTTAACTAGCTTGTGCTTGGAGGGATGCTGCTACTGGGCCCTCGTTCACAAAAACAAAGCCTGAAGGCAACCCTGATAAAGCACTGACAAAACCCTCCAAATCAACTTATTTTAACGGTGTCAACAAATACTGGACTGCATATTGGTCAAACGTACATTTTGCATCTTCTCACACAGTCCCTTTGAAATGCAGTTTTAGCAAAGATTCACCCCACTTTTATTAAACCCAGTCCGTATTAAACGTCAGAAGCAAAGCTATAAAAACGAGGGAGTGCATTTAGAATAATAGCAAAAGTGTCCCTTTTAAAGTTCTGAGCTAACCACAGTGGTGTTGTCGTGAAGGGCTTTCTTTGCTACCTTTAGAAACGATGCAAAAGACAAGACATACAATAAAATCAACTTCTTAAACTGTCGTGAAATTTGCTTTTTGTGATGGAAACTGAAACACAAATACAGAACCAAAGATCTGGCATCTGGATTCAATTATTGGCTCCAAATGATGTAACTAGTAACCGGAGCCAAGTTAGTCGATGCCAAAAACATGCTGAAAACTTTGACACAACATATTTCATCTAACACAACTATTCAGTAAACCCTCTGATCGTTTCTTGTGCCACGAATGAGGGGTTTATGGTTTTGGTTGAGTGTCTATTTAATGCTCTGCTGCTTCGAGTCACTATATTGTTCCCTCTGCTTCACCGACCAAATGGAAAACACCTCCTCCTCCTCCTCCTCCTCCTCCTGTGGATCTTCCCATTCTGTTACTAAGGCAGCTGGATCAATGCCATGGCAACCTGGACTGGCTAGATGTTGGGAGAAGATGAGTTTGTGGTCGCCATCCTCCGCACCTCACTTCGTCAAGGACCAGATGTCTTGGGCAGGTCCTGGTTCTCGGCCAAGTGGAGCTTTTGTCTGAACGCGGACACATTAAGGATTCACACTCTTTAAAACCAGTCTGCATTTGGAGAGCTGGGTGATTCCCATAAATATACAGTCGTTCAGTTAGGAAAGGATACATGGAGGTGCTGAGCTCCTCCAGCTGCAGGAACAAACGGGTGAGCGGTGTATCGAAAATAGAAACAGACAAAAATAAAACATGATGTTGTAGTGCAGGGGACTAATCACTAACTGTGATCACATTACATAACAGCCTGTGTGTGTGTGTGTGTTGTGTGTGTGTGTGTGTGTGTGTGTGTGTGTGTGTGTGTGTGTGTGTGTGTGTGTGTGTGTCAGCTCAATATTTGAATTGAACTCCCATTATCCGGTTATGTTGTTTACAAAAGCAACTAGTCACTTTCTTATGCACACAAAGGAAAGCCACTTCACAGCCCATCTGCTCTCAGGCCCTATTATCCACCACTGCTACAGATAGCAAGTCTTCCTGGCAGCAGCGTCTGTAATGAGCTGAAGGCTTTTTCTCACCTCCCTCACACACGGCAATGCAGCTTCCCCTCAGCGAGCATACCAGCCCCAGGAGCTGGTAGCTAGGAGCCACACAACAAGCTAACAATAGAAACTCTTTCAAGGCATTCTTGGACTACACATCACTGTTAGTGTGCTAGATGATAGTAAAATTTAAGCATATTAAAAACTTTGGTATATGATTCATCTCATCTCATTGGGCATATCTGCTTTACTGGAAGGTTCACAGTGAAGAGTGAAAATAGCTTTGGTGCATACAATACACTGTATGTCACACACTGCATGCATGTGATGAATGCCTTACTCTCCTAAAGCACATTACAGTTATTGTCCTGACACTTTGTGGGCAGTGAATAACTAAACTAAGTGCTCTGGTGACCTAATCATTTAAGTCTCCTGGTTTTATACATTATTGATTTTAAAGATTAAATAAATTGTTTGGCTTTGACCAGAGCTGAGAAAGAAAATAAAATGTGTGGAACAAGCTGAAATGTCTAATTTCTATGTCTGAAATATACTTATTATAATTATAAAAAAAATTGGGCCTATGGTTTAAAATAACAGAGATTTACTGATGTATATTAATCAAAAACTGAGTGTAGCGACTATTATTAATTGAAAAGCCGCTAGGAGGCTAGAGTAGGCTCTTGACTGTGACTTGTTCCAAGGAATCTAGTAGTCCAGATGCATTTATGTTGCTTATTTAAATGGGAAAAAAAAGTAAAACAATAACGATACTGGATTAAATAAAGTAGACAAAGTGACGTCATGGTCAACAGAAAAATGTCCGAGCCTAACTCACCCTCTGTCTGAATCCCGCCGTCCAAGTGCACAGGTAAATAAAGTAAAAATCACATCGTGCCCATAACTAGAAATGATATTAACCAAAAGAACATGCACACCCTAAACAAATATTAATAAACAAAACAGGCTATAAGCAAGTTTTGGGTCCTACACTGAAAATCACCTAATTTATTGTTATTTTTACTTAAAATATCTCACAGGGGAAATAAAGCCAGTTATGCGTCAGCGTTTACTCCATAGGCTCAGGCTTGACAGTCTGTTAAACCCGACAGTGAAACCAACTAAATTAAAGTGTCACATGATGCTGTTTCAGTGGCAGAGACGATAATGAAATACACATGGTTTGTTGTAATTTAGGGGGTTAGTTTTGTGCTTACGTTACAGAGCAGGTGCTCCAGGTTGTGGTCGGAGGCACACTTCCTCTGGTCCTCTGAAAGCTCCTCTACGTGGCTGTCCAGGCTGAAGTGCAGTCGTGCGAGCTTCTCCTGCATCTCACGCACATGCTCCAGTTGCTCGAAGGAGCATACTTTACCTATAAAAACCAGACAAGTGGAACTTTTCTAAGTCTCTTTTGGTTGCAGGAGGATAACAGCAAAGTCATAAGTATTTCCATGGCACCAGATGTGTAAAAATAGCACCGCAGCTATTTGATTTCAGCCACTTTTCAGCTGGCTTTCTTTTCGGCTCGTAACAGAATATTCCCTTGGTGGCCTCTCTGTTGGAGGTGATCTTACCGAAAGCCTGTAGTTTGCCTGAGTGGAAGTCGTTGAGGAGGTTGAGGAGGCCTCCCTCCATCTCTCTTACATCTGAGACGTCTGTGAGGAAGGAGTGCTGCAGGGGGGACGACTGGACTACTTTACTGGGTCCTGCAGGCTGGGGGGCCCTGGGCTTCTCCTTGTGGGGCCTGAGGAAATAAAAACATCCCGTTTATATGTTATCTGTTGTTGCAGCTCACTGACAACATCTTTTTAACAGTCCAGCTCTCAATTGTCTCGTCACAAACATTTCATCACTACATTTTAAGGTTAAATGCCAGCTCCTCTATTTGTGCTATCCTCAGAATGGATGGATGAATGGATCTATTCACAGAAATGGAAAATAATATTTATAACTATCTTTTGATTAATGTATAACCATCTGAAACTAAGAATTGTTGTTTTGGTTAGCTTAGAATGAGCCCTCCATATCTACATAGGGAGCGAATCCTCTTCAGTGGCCCAGAACAGACAAACCAAACACCGGCTCTATATAGTCTTTCATGATTTTATGTTACCTGAAGGCCGCCGTAGTTCTCCGACACGCTGGTGAAACTGCAGTAACACGAGCCGCAGAGTACAAAACCGTGGTACTGCCAGATGCTGTCTGATTTCTGTTGCTCCTATAGTACTGTTATTACAGTAAGGATGGCCTCTGAGTGAGGCGAATGGCGTTAACATGGTTTTGCACTTGGCGGTTCACATTACCGCAACCTTTAAAGCGAGGAGCTGGTTGCAATCTGCAAACACACTACTAGATGACGCCAAATCCTACACACTGTACATTTTAAGGCTAATGTTACACATTAAAAAGTAATTCTAATATAATATAACAAAGTTGAAGCTGGTAGTGGCTGATTTTCAAGATTAGAAACACATTTTCCACTATACACAGATGTAGCTGTGGTGGAGATACTGCACATTGTGCTGTATGTGATCTCATATTATTTAATTCAGCCAGCTGAAAATGAATGAGATGATAGGATACAGAGAGGGCAAAGAACAATTACAGCAGCTGTTACATTAAGACACAAACCTGGTGGTCTTTGGTGGCGCTACGACGGCTGTGAACACCTCTTTGGGCTGCCCCGGCGCTCCTATGGACCTCTTAAACTTGCCTCTGTTCTTGGGGGAGGGGGGCTGCGGCAGGCCGAGTGAGAAGGTGGCACTTTTGCTGGCAGGCAGGACGGAGAGTTTGCGCGGGTTGATGGGTGGAGGAGGGGGCTGGGGGAGAGACACCTTTGGGCTCCGCTTTTTGCGTTTATCCTCCATTATTATGATTTATGGGGACGTCCTGAAGCAACAAAGGTAGGAAGTTCAAAACCAGCAGCCTTCCCCTCCCTGAGAGATGGGCTCTGTGGAGGATTGTGACTGTGTTAAAAGTAGTGCTGCAGCTCAGGATGCTCCACTCTGCAAAAACCAGGCAAAGCATTTAGTGATGCTTTCATTAGTATAACCAGTTATCGCAATAATATATGTCACAGACAAATCATAAATCCTCATCATACCATTAACCCACCTGCCTAAATGGGATTGTATTTAAATTAAAGTTTCAATTGGACGCAATTTTCTGATTTTTCTATCATAATGGTTCCCTGATGGCGTTAAACAGTGGCCTGGAAAGATAATTTTAGAGCAGCCTTAAAGTGGAAAGACCTTAGACAATATGTGTCACATTACTGTTTTGAGGACATTTTCCGAACCAAACAAACAAATTATTTCGTTCCACAAATTATCAAGCAATCCAAACAAGCTACTGCAGGAGGCTTTTATCTCTTACTGCATGAATGGCTGAAATGCACAGATGGGTAACATGAAGAGCGCGTTGTATGTCATACAAATGGATCTAATGTACACAGCTTTCAGACAAATGTCTGAAGGAGAAAATCAATATACTGCATTATTATGGAGACTTCCCTAAGGTGGGATAGTGGAGTTTAAAGGCCATACTTATATCTATTTACACTCAGTGAGTGACCAGAAAAACACATTTTACAGTGTGAAGCCAATTAAATGGACTAGTCTTGCAATAAATTCAAACATTTTACTATAAAAGTCAGTATTACAAGACATGTATTTGCTGTTCACTTATATATGTGGTATTTTACAATGGGCTCTGTGATATTAGTACTATTACAGCAGTAGAGTGGTTGTTTGTTTTATGTTTTATTGTGGTATCAACAGGCAAAGTGAGTCATTGTCGCTGTGGTACTATATAACCCATTACAATGGGATTAATTCATCATTATGATAGCAGTCATCTCCTATTGTTATAACAGCTGTTATCTCCTTAACACTGCGTCAGCCTCCGTTCAAAGTACAAGCCAAAGATGGCCACTACAGTAATACACAAAGGCAACTTTATACACTGAAATCCTTCAGTATTTGTGTTTTATCAGCCCTGTAGAGACGCTGCTTTAAGAGCACCACGGAGACAGCAGTTTGTTCCCCCATATCGTTAAATTCAGTGAGAGGAGACGACGTGTAAACAGATTTATCGTCCACGAAAGGCACAAAATGCGACTTACCGAATCAATTACGCACCAGAGAGCAAACCGGCTGAGCCCAGCGTCACATTTCTCCTCCCGCCATTTAAAACCGTTTACACTTCGTATAAATGAGCCGTTATTATAGTATTAAACTGACCGCGCAGCGCCGGTTTTATAATGTTAATGTTAAAATGTAAAGCGCGGCACCGATGCGCTCGGCTCGCGCGGAGCTGTCGTCCTTTATCCGTCTTCTTAAAGGGCCAGTACACCCCGACGGGAGAGGAGCAGCCCTGCAGGTCGGTATCACTGTTTACTCTGTCACTCAGGTGCTACTGCTGGACACCCATCAGCTGATGATGCAAATATCCTACTTGTATTGTAGCCTGGAGGGTTTGCCATTGCAGTTAGACTGTACTGCAATCAGGCCACATGGTGTCGCCAAGGATCTCCAGCTTTCTTTGCTCTCTTTGACATTTAGAAATATGACTCCTGTACCTCGATAAGTACTTTAAAATGGATTTTACACATTAACCCTGGTTGACAGAAGACATACACTCACTGGCTACATAATTAGGTACAACTTGCTAGTAAAAAAAAAAAAACATTTTGCCTTCAAAGCTGCCTTACTTCTTCGTGGCATACTTTCAACAAGACAAACCAGACTTTCCTCAGAGATTTTGGTCCATAATGAAATGATAGCATCACACAGTTGCTGCAGATTTATCGGCTGCACATCTATGATGTAAATCTCCCGTTCCTCCACATCCCAAAGGTGCTCTACTGGATTGAGATCTGGTGACTGTGGAGGCCATTGGAGTACAGTGAACTCATTGTCATTTTCAAGAAACCAGTTTGAGATGATATGAGCTTTGTGACGTGGTGCATTATCCTGCTGGAAGTAGCCATCAGAAGATGGTACACTGGGGTCATAAAGGGATGGACATGGTCAGCAACAATACTCAGGTAGGCTGCGGCATTTAAACCGTGCTCAGCTGGTACTAAGGGGCCCAAAGTGTGCCAAGAAAATATCCCCCAGACCATTACACCACCAGCACCAGCAGCCTGAACCGTTGATACTAGGCAGGATGGATCCATGCTTTCATGTTGTTTATGCCAACATCTGACCCTGCCATCTGAATGTCGCAGCTGAAATCAAGACTCCTCAGACCAGGCAACGTTTTTCCAATCTTCTGTTGTCCAATTTTGGTGAGTCTGTGTGAATTGTAGTCTCAGTTTCCTGTCTTAGCTGACAGCAGTGGCACTGTGTGGTCTTCTGCTGCTGTAGCCCGTCTTCTTCAAGGTTCAAGGTGTTGTGTGTTCAGAGATGGTGTTCTGCCTTCCTTGGTTGTAACGAGCGGTTATTTGAGTTACTGTTGCCTTTCTATCATCTCCAACCAGTCTGCCCATTCTCCTCTGACCTCTCACATCAACAAGGCATTTTCGTCCACACAACTGCCGCTAACTGGATATTTTCTCTTTTTCGGACCAGTTTCTGTAAACTCTAGTGATGCATGAAAATCCCAGTAGATCAGCAGTTTCTGAAAAACTCAGACCAGCCCGTCTGGCACCAACAACCATGCCACCTTCAAACTCACTTAAATCCCCTTTCTTCCAAGCAATTTGTGTTAATAAGCAATTGAACAGGTGTACCTAATTATGTGGCCAGTTTTTTTAGTGAACTTCAGAGGCGCTGGATTTAGTTTCCTATGGACAGAGCTGTCCTGTTTCCTCATTTCCAATCTTCAGGCTAAGCTAACCAGCTGCTAGCTGTAGCTACATTACAGACATGTACGAGAGTGGTTTCAGTTTTCTCATCTAACTGTCGGCTACAAAGCAAATGTGCATGTTGATGCCTTCAAATGGGGTCGAATTTACTGTGTTCACGAGAAGAGTTCATATGAACGCCCGCCTCATGTCCTATACACAACCTCCTAAGTGGAAAGTGACATCAGATATGGCAGAGGCCATGGAAGTTAATTTTTTGGTGTATAATTAGTTAATATGTTGTAATTGTAGTCATTTATTGTTTTTCTTGGTAATCCTATAATAGATCTGAGGAAAACTTTGATATTCTCAACATCTTTCTCCTCATTATGTCTTTTGCATTTCCTTCATTATTTTACCCACCTGCTAGCTTGCTAAACTGTTCGCCTCTGTGGCTTCTAGACTCGGACAGTAACGTTAATATTGCCGTTGTTTAGCAGCGGTGTTCTTTACCACTTAAACGTCAAGCATATTGTGTATATGTTGTAAACACGAGCTCACAAGTTTCATTTGAAGGCACCATATTTGCCAAAATGACGAACTATTCCTTTAATGTGCAGCTTACTTACTTAGTCGACAAAAACACGTGCGTTCACTTCTGTTCTGTCCATCTTGTGGTCGTCATCATCTGATCGGTCGGAAATCTGCATTTCTTCTTTGTCGTAAAGGAGCCACTGAAATCCAGGAACACTGCACCGTAAAACAGAAATGAATAATGATAATTAAGTATAAACAGGTGTAGCACAGAGTATGTAGCTGTAGTTTACGCAACAACATACATTACTTTCTCTTTACATAATAAAATAGCTTATTCTAGGTCACTTTCTCACCAGCAGCTCAGGTGGTGGAGTGAGAGAAGAGGAAAGAACAAAAAATAATGTTCAGTAAAATGGACAAATAATCTGTGAATAACAAAATAAGTGATGTTATATTTATAAAGAGGTCACAAGTCAGGAGCTCATACTCACTTTTTCATCCAAGCAGCTGAGGAGAGAAAGACAAAAATAGTAAAACAAGTACTCTTTGAGTATTGGGTAAGTAATACTTTATCCTAAACCTCTTTTTTTTTTACATCAGATATTTGTATTTACCTTCTTCAGCCATAGTTTAGTGTGGGTGGTCCTCTATTAAATCCAGAGTTGGTGGGTTGATCACAGTGTTCTTCTGTTTGTATTTAATGACCCTATAACCTCCAGCAAGCCAGCTGGAGGTCGAAGTGATTAATTTACACTTCTGAAGGAAGACATTTGGGGTTTTTTTAATGTGTTTTTGCAGCTTTACACCAATCGTCTTCTATCTCTCACAATATAGTATCCCGTCCAGTCTCTATTGACCTGGGGGGACTTCAGACAGGCTGCATGCAAGCTTCACTGGGAGCTTGAAGCCAATCAGATCCACCGTTTACTGTGCAGAGCCGAGACCACTCAGTGGGAGTCACTACTGCTGTGATGAGAGAGGCAGTGTTTGTTTGAAGACAGGACCAAGAGGAATATACCTGCCTCGCCACAAGTAAAGGCCACATGCATGTGGTGTTTTCGACAGCCCCACCAGACAGGGCTACCTGGGGCGTTGCCAGCCCTGCCAGATGCAACGACTGGCTTCTGCTAAATACAGTATTTGAGTAGATGCACTTAGTTATTTTCCACTACTAGATGTTGCCTGAAATAAGGACTTTACCTCAAAGGGTGTTATAATCTGTACAGCTTGCAGCACCCCATATTCTTATACTCTCAGCTTGAATAAGGAAAAAGGAAAGAAACCTCAAGAACAGCGATAGAGGAGGAAACTGTCTCTTTGTAATACTATGGATGGCCATGATCATTTCAATTTTGTAATTACAGTAGTAGTTACATTTAATCACTGCTGAATACTCTGAATGCTACTACTGGTAGGATTCAGCACATAAGGCTGGGGAAGCAAGTCTCCTATACCCAGACCATCAGCACTGGTGCCCCCCAAAGCTGCATCCTCTCCCCACTGCTCTTCTCCCTGTATACCAACAGCTGCACCTCCAGACATCGATCTGTCAAGCTCCATAAGTTTGCAGGTGACACTACCCTCATCTGCCTCATCTCAGAGGGTGATGAGTCTGCCTACAGATGGGAGGTCGACCACCTGGCATCCTGGTGCAGCCAAAACCACCTGGAGCTCAACGCTCTGAGGACAGTGGAGATGGTGGTGGACTTCAAGAGGACCTCAGCCTCGCTCCGCTCCCTCATCAGTAAGGCCCAGCAGAAGATGTACTTCCTGCGGCAGCTGAAGAAATTCAACCTGCCACATGCCATGATGGCGCACTTCTACCTGGCCATCATCACCTCCTCCATCACTGTCTGGTTCGCTGTTGCCCCCTACAGGGACAAGACCAGGTTGCAGTAGGTCATTCGTGTAGCTGAGAGGGTGATCAGGAACCGTACGCCTCCAGGACCTTGAGGAGGGCAGAAAAGACTGTGGCTGCGCCCTCTCATCCCAGACACCATGTCTTTCAGACTGCCAATTGGTAAGAGGTTCAGGTCCATCAGGACCAAAGACAGTTTTTCCTCATGGTAGTGGGGCTCTCCCACTGCCATGAGACCCCCCTATCTCTCTCGTTCTGTCTCCCTTTTGGGTTCAAATTTGAATTTCAATATTTTGTATTCAGTAGTGATTCATTAGGATTTAGTGTAAATCTTTGCTTCCATATCAGCACTAAACAGCTAACACTGAATCTAATGTAAGTCAGCAATCGTGCACCATTAAAAAAGTTCTCAGCAATGAAGAGTCAATTTCTGCACCTTGCCAACTGAAATTTACACCTATTTGTGGAGAAATCGTTCAAATTTTAAGGCGTTTTCAGACCAGAATGGAAAAATATTTGAGAACCAAATAAAACCAAAGCAAACCTTTAACGTAATACAAAAATATTTCTTTTTATTATGGCGGGTCAGAACAAAAACGTGACACAAAATGCAGTTTGTAGAAAAAATACAGAGCTCTTAGGCATGTTTGTGTTGTTCCAAAGTAAATGCGACCAATAATTTCTCAAGTCTAACTGACTTTCTGGTCTGATGAGCTGTTGGAGTATGAGTATGCCTTTCCGAGGACTATTCTGTCTCTGAGAAGCTTGAAGAAGGCGTAGTAGTTGCTGAAGAGAATCAGGGCCAGCGATATCATCTGATGCCACTTTTCTGAACATATCAACGAGTAGAGCTGGTAGAATATCATAGCGCCTTCCAGGATGATGAGTATGTTCAATATTCGTAAAGGCTTGTTGAAGAAGAACTAAGGGGAGGGAGAGAGACAGGATGCATTCAGTCATCAGATAGGTGAGCACATAACCAGGCATATCTCCACAATGCTGTCAGCGCTACAGAAATTTCTACAATACCAGAAATTTACTAGTCGATACCAATACCAGTGACAATCGACAGTTCTCGATACACACTTCAGCATACACTCTTTTTCAATGTTTTCATGCTGTTTTTTGTGAATTTCTTATTAATTCCTCATGATCCGCCTCAAGATCCTTGCCAGCATTTACATTATTATATTTGAATACATCATAACATCATAATTTACCTTTGCCCAATACTCATTTTTGCTGAAGAGTGAATGCAACATAATGCAACCTCGATACGTCAGTTATAAGCTCCATTATTTAGCCAAGCAGGACCGTGCTGCTCACCGGCTGCTGACAGCTAACGTTAATTAGCTTGCCTCCTGCCGATTTCAACACATTTGTTGTCCACACTGTAACAGTATCAAGTTTTCTATCATCACTGGGACGCCGTTAGACTCAAGCCCTGATGCTTGGTACCTAGAGTACCTGTGGTACTATTGAAATATGAGTACCATCACCTTTACAGAATTTTGGCATCGACTTGGTACCAAATTATCGGTTTTCATGACATCCCTATCTGGTATAGGGGGAAAAATGCTCTGGCTTGTTTGTATTTACCAATCGCAATTGTCTTGAGCAGCACTAAGGCCAGGATGTGGTGACAGTGCACTTGTGCAGATAATGGAGAGATATGTGACCAGTGGCAGACTTGTACCCACAGTCTACATCCAGTAAGTCAGACTAGTCACCAGATGAAAGTATGTGCAAGTATTTGCCTTAAAATACCGCAAATATTTTACAAAAACAGGCAGTACAGAAAAACTCTGTTGTCTAGAGTTGTTCTACAGGATCCATTCATTTGGGAATACTCACATAGAAGCGATAATGCGACACATCTGAGGGAACTGCGACATTGTAGTGACCCATGGCCTTGTAGACGTTCTTATTATGTTTAACCAGGACTCCCTGTGGCCACATGTACTCCTCTGTCCATCTGTGCAAAGATAGACAGCAGTGTGATGTTAGGATTTGAATCAAATCAGTCCAAAAGCTCAGTAATAAGCCACGAGCAGTACATACATGTGCTGAAGAACATTGGAGCAGAGCGAGGGGTCTACTTTCTGCCAGCAGCCCAGGTGAGCTGCAGCTTTGTGAAGCAGGTCACAGTATCGAGGTGGCAACAAGTGCCTCATGAGGATGACTGACGTGCTGACGGACACCAGGATGAACAGCTCACAAGACCAACGCTTGTCCACATACTGTGTACTCTGAGGGAAAATTTAAAAAGAGAAGTGTTAGAAAAGCATGTTAATAATGATAACATTTGAATAGTTACAATTAAGACAGTCGTTGTTATGTCCAGCTCTTGCCAGGACATTGTTGACTGATAACCAGATACAAGTTATTTCAACACCATACACTCAACAGTTTGCTTAGCAGATATCAGAAGATGGGACACAACACTTAATCGCTTTATATAAAAGATCATTCTTTGTGTGACATGACCACTTATGTGGCCGTACTGTTTCCCCAGACTTCAGCCCAAGGTGAAACACCTCAGAGCCCTTCCTAGCCACATAAAAATACAAAAATGTATTTGGAGGAAATGAACAAGATGCCTCCTTATTTTTAATAAACAAATGCCTCTTTGATTGTAATGAAATAACTTAAATATTGTTTCAGTTTCCAGCTTTCCTCTCTTTAAAGTTTTCCCCCAAATTAAATAATAAGACAAAAAAATGCTGGTGTGCACAAATGAAAATAAATGATCAGAATAAAGCCTGCAGTTGTCTGGTTGATGTTTGTCAACTTCCACAACAGAAACAAGCTTTTCCTTATGATGGGAGATGATAACTTCTAATAAAGTTTTTATGGTAATGTGGCTTTTAGCAACTTCCCAGTTGAGTGCAAAGTGACAGACAACCCTATCGCCCCTACCTACTGTCAATAAGTAAGAGGTATGAGTTTGAGGTCTGCACCGGTGTTTAGCAAATTCAGAATTGCCAAGCGTGTCCCATTTTCCACCTCTTTTATGCCTTCAAGAAGGGCGCCGTCACACCCTGATTGGCCAAAAGGGGGAAATGCACCCTGCTGCTCCCAGGAGCCAGGCCCCACACCCTGGTAACATGTGATCTGAACCATTTTCTAATTACCTCAGGAGTCAGCCAAAATCAATGTGAAAACAATATGTTTCTCAAAAGAAAATTAAGACAAAATCTGAAGAAAATGGGTGACTGCTACAAGTTTCTTACCTTGACAAACCAGACAGGTACAAAGGCCACATAGTAAGCACTGAGCATCGAGCTGACCAACACCTCCTTCATCCTCCAGTTGAAGTCCATCTTCAGGTACTCCACCTCCTTGCGAATGAGATCCGGGGAGAGGCAGCAGGCGTGAGTCGGCATGGCCTGTACGCCGTACAGCTGGCTGGTGTGCTGCTTCCATGTCTCCTTCAGCACAGTCAAGTAGTCCCTGCCCCGGCCCACGCTGCCCACTTCCTTGGAGCCGATGCTGGCAATGGGGGACAGCGGACCTGCTCTCCTGAAGTCACAGCTCAGCCGGAAGAATGGAATATACATCCCGAATCTACAGGAAACGACAGCTACGGTTTCAGTTTTATAATACCTAAAGCCCCGCATCAACTCTGCCGGAGTGGCTGAGCAAATAGTCTCATACTGAATACAAACATTTCGGACCCAACAGCCTGCACTGATGTTAAAAACCCAAACAAATATGGTGCCAGTTTCTTTGTGTCATCAATTAAAAGCAAAAACCTCATCATGAAAATGTTATCCTCTTTTGGAGTCATGTTAAACTGGACCACCTTCTGCACATCAATGCCTGTTAGGTAATACGCTAAGGCCACTCATGCTGAAAATGTTTGCAAGCACAGACACCATAGATAACAGTATCAAAACATCATATTATAAATATTTAATGAGCCAAATGCTTCTACTGAAGCTCTTCACTTGAAAAGCTCAAGAGACAACAAACACCAGATCACTTTCACCATTCAAATCTCAGTTCAGACCACTTTGAAGTGAGCACAAACATTTCAACCATATAGTGTGTGGTTCAGGACTAATGGTGCCTTCAGATGGGGTCGTGTTTGTGAGTTGGGTCCATATGAACGCCCCCTCATGTCGTATTCACAACCTCCTAAGTAGAAAGTTTCAGAAAGCTCTGAGTTCACGACTTGTGATGTATTTGTTGATGTTGTGAGAAATGGTGGAAGTTAATTTATCAGTGCATAATAAGATAATATTGTACAGTATAATATAATTTTAGTCATATATTGTTTTTCTTGGTAATTTTATAATATGTCTGAGGAAAATGTTGATATTCCCAACAACCTCATCTTTCTCCTCTGTCATTATGTCTTTGCATTTCCTACTTTATTTTTACCGACTAGCTAGCTTTCTAAATTGTTAGCCTCTGTGGCTTCTAGACTCCGACAGTAATGTTAACATTTCCATTGCTCAGCAGCGGCGTTCTTCACGACTCAACCACTTGAATGCAACGCATGTCGTGTTGTCAACTTCCCATCTCGTAAACACGAGTTCCATTTGAAGGCACCATGAGTCCTAAAACCCGTAAATTAGCTTCCAGTTCCCTTGTCTGGAAGAAATAAAATATGTCAGTCAACACCCCACTTGTGAATTTTGAGGTTTGTTTTTTTTAAATCACCCATTATTTTTTTGGAGCGATTGTTTCTTTATTGACAGCAACATAGTATTGAAGGGGGAGACAGAGAGGACAACATGCAACAAAGGGCCCCAGCCCAGATTCAAACCCAGGGCCACTGTGGCAAAGACTCAGTCTTGGTACATGGGATGCCTGCTCTACCAAGAGCGCTACAACAGCATCCCAATTTTGAAGGTTTTATATGTCTTGAAAAAGGCGGTTGCTAACAAGTGGCTAAATGAGACTACATCATCACACCGACTCGTCCGCCTCTACAGCCTTGCTGGGGATACTCTCGCTGATGCGAACAAGGTATATATTGTTTATAGCCTAACATAGCTTTTTACTTCTGCCGATTGCACTCACACTTCAAAAATCATTAAAAGTGGTGTTAATTTGTGAAGATTATGTTGCTGAACAAAATGTGTAAGTATCATATGTAAACGTATGACACAGAGCTTATTTTCTGCAATAATCCAAAACCGAATGGAAAAATCCTTTTGTCTTTTTTTTTTTTTCGAGGGAACTGGTTATTCTAACTTCCAGGTTGGCCTGCAAAAATATGTCATCCATCCACATGTCAGCTTGTTTCAGCAAAACCAGTTTTCAAACACATTTGATATCTGGCTGTGTCAAATCTAGCTAATGATAGATGGAGAAAATATGAACACACCAGGAGGAACCAAAACAACTGAAGCTGGCTAACAGAAACTATGACATACAGGAAATATGCAGTTAAGGAACTTAAAAATGTGTGCGACAACATGGAAACAGCAGTAATATTTCTATGTCAACTGAATACAAGCCGCTTTGTTCCCTGTGTGGATACTTACGGGTAGCAGAGGAAGAGGAGGCTGAGGACAGAATAGGTTCTGAAGAGGTAAATGAGGGAGCGACACAGGCTCCAACCCGTCAGCGTTAGCACAGCAAACCGAGCCATCACCAGAAAGATCGAATGAGGGAAGGATAGTTTCCCACTCTGTGATGCCTGGGGGTAAAAAGGAGAAGGAGGAGGAGGAGGAGGAGGAGGAGGAGAAGGAGAAAAGGACACAGAAGAGTCAAATGCTTTAATTTTTCATTACACCTTTATCTAACACAGAAACACAAAGATGTGAGGGAGAAATAAAGTGCAGGAAAAATCCTTGCGAAACTTGTAAGCTGGGACGCATCTGAGGCTTGTAAACACAGTAAATACAAACACAAATACCATGAGTACCACGAGTACCATGACATGCTATTTCACATGGAAATGAATGACAACGCACGTAAGGGACAAATTCTGGAAAGGAAAAAGCCAAATATATAATTCTTACCTCTTTAACAATTGCTGCAATTAACCTCCTTGCCAGTATGATGATTGTGAACACCAGCATGTTATAATCAATTAGGTGAAAGTTCTGTAAATAAGAAGATTCTGGATTATTGCTCATATACATAAAAGAGCACAACTCTAAAGTACCAGTTCAGGCTACCAGCAAGATATGAAACTTTTAAAACGATGTAGTTAGAGTGATCTATGGCAGACAAAAGGACTAATAGAACCATAATAAACATGATCATCAATCAATAGCGGACCACTGAGTACTCACCAGTGATGTGTGTGAGGGAGGGTGTGATGGGGGGTACCACCACACAGTCTTGTAGATGTTGACGTAATGGACAAAAAGTGCGATGAGGTGGCAGAAGAAAAGATGGAGCTCGAACAGCACATTACGATCCACAGATAACTCGGGGATCTTGCAGTGCTTCAGAGGGACCACCGTCTGCGCAGCCAGTGGGGGGCTGGACATGCATGTCCCCGAACCATTCCTGCAGACAAAACACAGCCTTTTCATCATGATGTGCATATCATTCTGTTATAATGTGGGACAACTGGAATGGGAGCACATCAATGTCACAGTTCATTCCTGCAGCCCAGATGAGTTCAAGACTCTCAGGCTGAAAGAGGACCTACTATGCCCATTTTCAGGTTCAGACCTGTATTTGAGGTTTCTACTAGATCATGTTTACATGCTTTAATGTTCAAAAATGGTTTACTTTTCTCATATCGGCTGTGCATCAGCAGCTCTTTTCACCCTGTCAGAACTGTGTCCATAGTAATAATGGTACAACGCCGTGACAGACCAATCAGAACGAGTATTCAACAGAGCCGTGTACCATCTAGCTTTGTTTGAGTGCATACCTAACCAGTCGCTAGGCAGGTATTATGCAAATGTGCTACTTAGTGACATCACCACGTTACGGAAGAAAAGGCGGGACTTCGATCAAGGTGTTTCAGGCAATCTAGGAACAGTCCATCTGTGGGGGAGAGTAACTCCCTCTGGCGTGTAACTTTGCAGACCTTTCACAAGCACAAAAAACTGTATAACACACTAAAGGAGAGGGGAAAAGCACAAAAGCATAAGAGGTCCCCTTTAACTCTCACAGTGTGTTTAGCAGCAGTGTATCAGAGCTCACCTTGTACGAGATCGCACCCCTGTGACCGGAGAGCTGGTCGAGTGGTTGCCATTGCTGACCGAGCCTGGTTCACTGCTGAGTGGAGGTCTGCAGTACGTGGTACGGTTCGCCCCTCTCCTTCCACCAGCCATCGCAGACACACCCGGGCTCACCTCTCCCAGCTATGCCTCTGCTTTTATGATCTCCTCTCCTTGTGCTTGTACCTGTTTACAACAAGGGAGCAGGTCAGACACACTGATACAGAAGGCTGATCTAGAATATCCAGCAAATACCTAAAATTATGACTCATGGGTGTAAGTGATTTAAATCAGCGTGTGATATGTATCACTTGGGTTATAATTCACTGGCACAGCATCAGTCGGTTAGTAATGAAGTTGTATTTTGGTTTGTGATTGAATTAGTCACAGAGTTGACAATGAAAGGAGTGGTGCACAGACTAGTCATAACAAACAAAAATACATAGTGGCATGATGACGGCCAATCAAAACACGTGCAAATCCAAACAGATCTGCAAAGAAATCCCTCTATAGCACAAATAGATAGCGCCTAACAAGTCTGCACAAGCTACACAGCATCTTTGATATGGTGCAAGTTTTGCGGAAGCTGATATTACAAGCTAGCTAAGTAGCAACATAATTTTCTGTCTTCCCGGGTTAAATATCTACCGAGAGCCGTTTCAGTCCGAGACATGCGGCAGAGAGCTAAAACAACGTGGACCTGCACAATGAGCGACGGACTCCGATGTGTCCGCCAAGACCATGCTTGATTAAATACAAAGATCGAGGCCTAGGCTAGCAGTATCTCTGGCTAGCTGGCTAGCTAGCTTCCAACCAACCTACCAAACAGGCTGAACAAGAAAGTGTGAGCTTACCAGTGGCAGCCTGTGTTGTCACTGACACACGCTGCTCTGTTGCATAGACAACAAACTAAACGCAACACATTTTCAGGATATTTATTGAAATGCTTGCGTGTTTTCTGTTGAAATCAGCGAAGACAGTCATTGTTGATGTGAAACTAGCTGCTGATAGATGGGGGCGCGGATATGTTAGCGACCTATGGGAGGAGAGACATTTAAAGGGACATTCCACCCATTTTCAACAGGGAAGGGTCAACAGTGTGTTTTGGCGAGAGGTAATCATATATTTTACTTCAGTAAAAGTAGTAATACCACTGTGTGGAAATACTACTAATACAATAAGCATATTGCAATTAAAATGTTACAAAGCACAAAAGTACCAGCATCAAAACTGACTGAAATACTTAATTTTTATTATTTTTTATTTTATTAAGACCACTTGTATTTTGTATTTTTTTGTAGTTTATGTTTTAATTTTATTTTATCTGGAGCATATTTGGGCAGACTTTTGAAATATGAAATGTATTTCTCTCCATCAGCTTAACTGTATGATAGATTTTGATTTATGTAAACAGAAATGACCACTAAGTTAAATTGTGCACTTGTACACAGTTTATCAGCTTATTTTATCTGCAGTTTTGGATTTATCCTATAATCATTTATAGCTTTATTTTTTATTAGTATTTTATTTGAAGAAATAATCCTCTTTTCTTTAAAAAAAATGTATTAATTTAATTCAACTTTGTTTTTGTTTTGTCCTTCTTGATGAGGTCTGGATGTGAGGGGGCTTTGAGTGAAAATAACACAATTATTTAAATTTTTTGCTCTATTTATAGATTTCTGCCTATATATATATATATATATATATATATATATATATATATATATATATATATATATATATATATATATATATATATATATATAGTTTATATTACTGGATTATACTTATTGATGCATTAATGTGTTCATCACTTTCAACAAATTTATATACTTCCGGTAGCTTAATCTATAATTGTACATCCTAATTAATTGACAATTATATTTTGTATTTCTAAGCTGAATCTGCAAATTAATAAGTAATGCTATCAGATAAATGTAGTGAAGTAAAATGTACAATATTTACCTCCGAGGTGTAAAGGAGTAGAAGTATAAAGCAGCATAAAATATGAATTTCCCCACTGTGGGACTAATAAAGGAATATCTTTCTTTCTTTCTTTCTATAGACACTCAAAGTACTTCAAAATTGTACTTAGGTATAGTGCTTGAGTAAATGTAGTTTTACTTTTCAGAACTACTTACACACTTATTCGTTGTTAAACAACTGCAGGATCTTAAACCGGAGTACATCAGATTATCAGCTCACATACAGGATGTTTTCCAAATGCACAAACTGGGAAAAGGCATGTGGGATTTGTTTGTTTTGGGCCATACTTTAAATGTGAACATACATCTTTTTATGCTGTTTGCTAATACAGACAGATCAAATTTCTTTTGCCCACCAAAAGCTCCAGGCCTCTCCCTCTGACCCAGTTTACACCACAACACTGGACCCACTATGAGAACCGGCTGTCAAGGGACATGCTCTGTATGTTATCACCTGATGAGGTCAAGCATTGAGTATAAAGCTCAGCATGGTCTGTTAAACCAAACACCTCATTTCACTTTTTAAAACTGCACCGTTCGTCTGTGTGGATCTTTGTTTATTGTACTTGGCATATATAAAGCAAGACTTAAGGATAATTATCTTTTTACGTTATCTTTTGCTCAGTGAAACCTTAGTGCCTTTAATAAAGATGACCATCTGGTGACCACATCAAAACAGAAGAACGTAATTTACATTTTAAAAAATCCTTTATTTTCAGTTTTGTTTTTCATAAAAAGGCAGTTAAAATGTCATGTAAAAAAATGTAAATCCAGACAATATATAAAAAGGATAAAATCCCACATGATCAATGATCACACAGCACATCCTCTTAAAAAAGTATAAAAAAACAGACAAATCCCCTGAGGGATCAGCATTGACACAGAAGCAGTAAGTCTCAGAGACACTGCACGGCCTCTGCTCTTTCCAGGGACTTTCAGCGGACCTGTCAAAGAGAGAGACAACTTTAATAATCTCAACAACAAAAGTCAAGGTTAACACTCAATAGATTGTCGTCAACTGACCATAAAAACCTGGTAAACTGGAGTTCAATGTGTCAACTGCACCTACAGTTTTCTGACAACCTAAGAAGAGAAACAGAAGTGAGATCTTGGACACACCAGTGCCTACATGCACACAGTGAATTACACACATGCAAAACTAACTTTATACTACAAATGTATCATGCAACTCAAGCTGAAAGGTTTTTGTCCACCAATGGGATGTTTTAACGCTTTGAGTGCAACTACTAATTTTCATTAATCTACATTCTACAGAAATTATCAAGATGGAAATTGGTAAGTATTGAGTGAAATGAATGGGACCATTGTTGGTTTTATTTGAGCAAGAGTTGCATCACAACCATTTCTGATTGTTTTGTACGGCTTATTTTGCTCGGAAATAACTACAGATAGCATAATTTTGTACTTCAATGTTTTGGATATGTTTTGGATGACTTGCATTACTTGGATGTTTGGCACAGAAAACAAAAAAATAAAATAAAATCTAACAAAGGAGTGTTGGGGTTAGTTTTACCTTCTTGTGGCGATCTTTAGGCTTTTAGAATCCTCTCCTCTGCGATTTTTTTTCTTTTATAAAAACCAGCCAGCATGACTTTGCATCAAAGTCAAGTAAGATCCCTGCAAGCTTGATTTGAAATACTGTTGAAATTCAGTTATTTCAAGTGGCTGAAGATACATTGCTCTCTTGAGAGCTTGAATAGATACACTATCTAAAGGTTAATGACAATCCATATTCAAGCACTATCATTCTCAAATCAAACATATATTTGGCAGCACATTACCTCAAGGAATGATGAGCTTTATTTTTTTTTTGAAGGTGACATTAAGATAAATTTTTGAAAACAGACGAAGAGGATCAGCTCATTGTCAAAACACTGCGTTTTTTTTTTTTTTGTCAGGCTGACGTGTATACATACAGCTTATTCAGCGTTGTTGAGAAACCACTGAGGACCACTTTCACAAACTGAAGGCATTCCTTTGGTACAACAAAGGCAAAATACCATGTTTAGATTGATTAAAAAGAAACTAGAAACTTTATTGAAACACGCACTGCAGAAAAACATTTTGGGATATATTTAGTATCCTATTTAGCCAAAGTTACACAAGCATTCATTTTGGAGACGGCACGGCTTAAAGCATACACAGTTGTCCTAAGTTATGTACAAAATATTGAGGTGGCTGCAGCCTTCCTCTCACACAGCAAGGATCGTTAATCCTTCAAGCTTTACAAAAATTAGTCGATCATCAGCGTTGGTTTTGCAATAGTCTGGACAGATCAAAATACACCAATTGTAAACTGTGGCAAAATAGAAGCATTTGTCTTTGTCAAATGGATTTCAATAGTATTTTAGATTCTATAACTTCACACCAGACTAGATTTGTATTGTAGTATAATAGTATAAACAAATAATGGTAAGACTTTTGAGTTTTTATCAAAACGGTATTTGAGTTTGCTACTAAATCTATTCTAGTTATAGTGAAGTTACATCGAGGCATTATGAATCATTTTTGTCCAGTCATGAAGGACTTTTGAAATGCAGCCTACGTGAGAAGAATTTATCGCCACAATCACATTTTGTTCAGGAACAATTAACCGAAACGATAACCATCAATCACTAAAATGTTACTCTTGTTCCGTTGTTAGGGTTATGTCACTAGGACCTGCAAACTACGCAACTGAAACAAACATTAAATGGAAAAGGATAAACAATGAATAACCTCATCTTCACGTTTCTCTCCTGGCACTCCATAATACATCCAACAAAATGTCTCTAGCGAGTTTAAAAAACGAAAATAAAATAAACCATAAAAAAGGGGAACAAACGAGAGGGAAATTACTTTTGAAAAGTTCAGTGAGTTACAATCGGAGACAGTTGCCATAGCAACTCTCTACCAGTAGCCGTTCAGTATCTGCCGTAGGGATGCTCTCTGTATGAACCCTTTGACTGCCTGGGAGTGGGGGTCTTGCCTCCAGCACCGGAGCTGGACCATGAGTTGTCCCAATCGTCTTGAGCTACAAACACAGAAGAGAAACACAGGAACAAAACATCAGTGAGGCAGAAAGGAGGTACAATTAGTGCTCCACAGTGAAAGTGTGTGGACAAAGATGGGAGCCAATTTTTTATAATCTTACCATAAGGCTCATATGGGGTTTCTGGGGCTTCTCCGTGTCCATAATCATAATACTCAGTATCCCTGTGGGCAGTAAAGAAGTGTTAATACAAAACGCCAATTTCATGCCAGATTTTATGGGCAGATAACGTAATGTGGACTCACGCAGGTGCAGCTTGCTGATTATAATAACTGTCATATCCCTCATAGGCAGGATCTGCGTAGGCTTCTTCGTATGAAGGCTAAAGGTGACAACAAAATTACAGTTAGACAATATCAAGTCAGTCACAACTACTTCAACAAAAATGCAAATTACATCCAGCAAAACAAAAAACCAGGAGTCAAAGCAACTTACATAGTCCTCATAGCCATCAGCTTTGGGCTGTGATGCTGAGGGACCCTGTTGGTGGGACATGGCTGCAGAGGGGAGCATCCTTGGAGCTCCTGCTGCAGGGGGTCTAGAGCGGGCAGCTGAGCCTCCCCTATTAGGAGCAGCAGGTGGTCCACCTCTACCAGATGGTGCGCCTCTGTGACCGTTGCCACGTCCCAATCCTCCACGTGGACCGCCACCACGCATTGCTCCTCGGGGGCCTCCGCGTGGCAAACCTCGCCCCCTATAGAAAGTTGGAAATTTTGATCAACCATAGAAAACAATTTGCTACACGTTCCAAAAAGACGTTGTATTCAACAAGCCAACGCCATGTGTTGTGGTAGATGTTAGTGTTACTATGAAATCAGGCTCCTACCTTGGTCCTCCAGCACCGGGTGGTCCACCTCTTCCCCGTCCGAGATGACCACCTCGTCCCCTGCCTGAACCATCCTGGGATCCATTCAGGAAGTGGGGATCCATGTATGGGTCATGCTCACCGGGTTCCTACAGATGAGACAAAAAAGGTCAATTATGGGTGAATATGCAAATGTTAAGTTTTAAGTACACCCAATGTTTCTGTAACCAGGGCGTAACAGGTTCTCTCTGGCACATACCGGGATAAGGAACTTCTTGACCTCCTCCATGGCATGAGCCATGCGCATATATGCTTCTGGTATGGGTGCCATCACCTCAATGAACACATGCAGCTCCATGGCCAAGTGGGCATATTTGGCCTCACCACCCTTCCTCAGCTCTTCCTCCTGATGAACATATGAAATTTTAATATAACATGGGAAACATGAATAACTAGTGACATCTTTTGAACAGCGCAACAAGAAAAACGACAAATACCTTATTCTTGTCCCTCATGGAACCTTTGCCGAGGACAGAAATCTTTGCACCGGTCTCTTCCTGGAGCCTCTTGATTGTGCTGCCCTGAGGTCCCAAAAGCTTACCGACGAAGTTGACCTGTTGGGATTATTTTGGGTAAATTGCATCGTATTGTGTTTTGCTACCATCAAGAGAAGTGGATAACAGGTAAAAGATGGCAGGTGTACAGTCTATTCAGATCTAAAATAGATTATGGCAACAACATTCAGCACAAATATCTCTCTCTCAGCTCCACGATAGCTGCCCCCCTTCACAGGCTGCACTACTGAAAAATTGATCATGCAGAAATGAGCTTAGTAGGGCACTGAGCGCATGACTGGACTAATTCTGGGACAACAAAGCTGGAGGAAGAGGTGGTGCTTCTATCAGACACTCAGGATTAATCAGACATGCTTGTGCAAACTGGGTATACCTTTTAAGACCAGGCACTGAGGACTGCCCCCATCTTACATATTTAATACCATAATAAAAACCCCGACAGAAACGATATAATGTTATTTAATTTAAATCCTCCTGGGCCTGTTACCTAAACGGCATCCAGGAGTCAAGCTAAAGGAGACAATAAAAGGGAAACACTTACCCTGGGGTACTGCTTGGTAGGAATGAGTACCCGCTCTTTCAGTTTGAGATTCTTGGTAGCAAACAGGTCCAGATAGGTCTCCTTCTCTGGCTCTTTCTTGGTTTCACCTTTCTGAATCCTCTCGATCTCTGCAGGCGGGAAGAAAACGTTTGTAAGCATGCAAAATTCAGGTGCAACTAGCGATACACCTGAAATCGTAGGCCAGCCTGCAAACCGGACACATCCTGGCTCCCGTTTGTTACTTCAAAATACACAGCGATAATAGTCTGCAGGCACCATTTTAATTGCACGAGTGAGCTGAAGCTATTCAGTGACTAATAAAGGGACTAAACCAGCTTGATTCTCTCAAAGATAAAACTATTTACGCATCATATCGGATAGGTGTATTGTTTGGTGAATTAAACATAGGCAGGCTACGTTTTGAATCGAGAGGCTTTGACCCACTTCGCTAACAACCACGTGTAATGTAGGCCATTGTTCAGGCCTGCACCGGCCGCCGAGGGCTCGCTCAAGAAAAAAAGAAAGCACTAGGCCTCGCGCCATGCTGCCATTTACATTAGTCTGCGCTGACCTCGCTACTGTAGATATCGCTTTACCTGCCGAAATGAGCTTCATTGCGTGCGTGAAGGACGAGTCCAAGCTGTCCTTTTCAGCGAGGAGCTCCGGGAGGTATTTGGTGTCTTCCATTTTGATTTTCGTCTGCGGGCTCGACTCTACGGCGGATTCAGAAAAGCTCGCTTGGCTCATCACACAACTGGATGGGAAACGGGATTAACGAACGAAGCCTGGCTAGGTTCGCTATCTTAGCTTTGGAGCAAAATGCTTTAAACCGACAGCGGCACGGTAATTTGCTGAGCTACGAAGCCTCCCGGTATCTCTCCGTTGCAGGTCGCCTCGCTGCCGTCAGTGGACAAAGGAGGGATGATGGCGCAGCTGCATTTCAGCGCGGTGGGAGGAGACTGTGACGTCAGCGCCGGCGCGCGTCAAGGTAGTCTGGAGGGAGAGGAAGAAGCGGGGCGGGAACTCATTATGTGCCCCTGAAACCGGACTGGAGCCTGCTGGTCAGGGCTCCAACGCCCTCTCCATTAAAGATATGTCCAGCCTAGCTGATCATGGCTGTCAGACCAAAAACAGTCCTCATATCAGCTGACCTCTGAAGGTGAATCAGCAATCAATCCTGCCCCGCTGACAACTGAATACTGATTTCACCTGGACGACAATTTCTCTTTATGCTTTGGTTTTATACTAACTACTCCAAATCCAAGTGGTAACATGGTTTAAATTACTGTTAGCAGTGTCCATTGTGCAGGGTTGAAACAGTGCATCAGTAATGTCACAGTAAACGCAGCATCACACAGTTATTTGCATCATCAATTATTCCGTCGTTTCTTCTTTTTGAATTTGTCATTTGATTTTTATGTCAAAATAATGAAAAATGCCTATCATGTCAGCTCTAAAGGATCCCGACCTTTACAGTAATATGAAACAAAGCAAAGCAAGTGTTTGCATTTCATTGCATTGCTTAAATCATCTTTCAATTTTCTGTTAGTCTTGTCATCAATCAATGAAGCTATTCAGATTATAGAAACATTAGTATTTATAGCTTAATAAATGTCCCTTTATGGAAAGTATTTTATCAGAGTTCATTGAAGTTACTGTGACCCAGAGAGAAATTTGTATTTCAGTATAAACTGATTTGTAGTAGAACTGCATGTTTCTGCCATGCATAAACTTTAGTGTGCCTTGTATTATTTTTGAAGGAGACTTGCATTTTATATGTTTTTGGGATGCAATGAGTCCTTCCTGGGGCGGCAGTAGCTCAGTCCGTAAGGACTTGGGTTAGGATGTGGAGGACCCGGGTTCAAATCCCCCATGGACCAAGACCAACTGGTTGCTGGAGAGGTGCCAGTTTACCTCTTGGGCACTGCCGAGGTGCCCCTGAGCAAGGCACCAAACCCCCAACTGCTCTGGGCGCTTGTCAGGAGCAGCCCCATCACTCTACATCTCTCCATTACATGTATATGTACTGTGTAACTGTACTGTGTAACAACAGAGTGAAAACTGATTCCCCACTGTGACAAAAAGAATCTTTCTTTCTTTCTTTCTTCACTAGACTGAATAAACACAGTACACTTGAATGATCCACAGAGCACCGGTATGTGATTACCACAAAGTCCCAGCAGCGCTTCTACCCAGTTTTCTTCACATTAGTTTGGAGTATGCTGTCATTCAGCCAACGTACTACAAAATAAAATATGTTGACTCATTCTTCCTTTAAAAAAAACTCCTTTGTACAGGCCAAGATACACATCATAAAGTCCTCAATGTAAGAAATCAATGCATAAATTTTAATATCCAGACTGGATATCTGCATGTCAAACAACTTAAGCCAACCACAGTCTTATTAAAAATAATGCATATTCTATATTTACATAGAGGTTTCTAATATGCTGCTTTGTTGATTTTATTTTTTGCTTCATAATTCTTAAGTTGTAGCTCCTGTTTACAGATTTGTCCTCCAGAATGACTCGCAAACACCTACAAAACATTCAAAAGCAATACTTTGTTACCAGTAACCATTTAATCAATCCCACAGCAGAAAAATAAAAAAAATCTGTTGATTTATTTACAATGATTAATAAGGCATCAACACAATGAATTTCAAATTTGTGCAAAATGATAATAAGAATTTGGAAAAGCATTCAAGTAAAACTGGGTTGATAATGTGTTAAAAACCAAATACAGCATTCTAAATCAAATTTTCCTTTATATCGTTTCCCTGGTTTTGTGATTTCTAATAGTTAATATTATTAATCTAATACAGTTAATGTGTGTCATATCACTAATCTGTAATTTATCAGAGAGCCCTTCCTCTGTAGTCTGAGCACACAGACAAGAAATGTAGAGAAATGTTCCTGTTAGCAAACAGTTCCCCTTACAGTTAGAAAACCAGATTTTGCAAGTCAATAATCAGTGCCTTAGATAAAAGGCCACTTAAATTGGCCGAGTAGATATTCCAGTTCCATTGAACCAAGACTGTGGTCTGCCTCTGGAGGTATCGTCAGATATCAACGATGGCAAATATCTCTGGTTTTTCGTTATCGTAGATCTGCATTGCAGAGTATGTGATGGCTTTCACCTCAGTTCCCTGGAGTTACAAGACAGGACATAACCGAAAATAAACACACTGCAATTATGTATCTTTCATTATTGATTTTACAACATTATGAGTGTCCATGATAAAAAAAACATAAAGCTAAAGCCTCTGTTCATTTATTCCACATTTATTATTTACAGAATTATAACTGAATAAAGTGTGATCTTCAAAGCTTCACTGTCTTACCTGTGGATGCTTCGCTAGAGAGAATTCTTCACCCCAACTTTAATAAACAAAAGGAAAAAGACAGTATGAGAGAGCAGCTTAAAGGACATAAATAAAATACAAAAATAAGATTAGATAGCTTAAGGATAAAACAGATAAAGGGGGGGGGGGGGGGGGGGGGGGTGTTACAGAAAAGACTGTGGTCAGGCTTTGGGGACGGCACAAGGTTGGTTTTACAATCTAGAATAAAAGGTGTGTTTCAGAGAGAGGAGTCAGCTGCAGCACTCTGAGGTTTATATGTCTGAAGTCCCTTCCAAACAAACGAACAGTCACAGGCAGAAAAATACTGTTTGTTTGTCCTTACACTGTTGTTTGGCTGACATTACTGTATTATTATGTGCCTGCTTTGCACCTTTGTAAGCTATCTGGTCACCACTCCTGGAAGCCCCCTCCTTTTTCTAATGAAGCTTTCTGAGCTTAAAGGAGAACAAGGGTTTATCCTCATTAAAGGAGTGGAGGATCCCGTAAGGTGTCTGAATCAGTATTGTCATCCAGGTTGTCTTCAAAATTGAATTTCCCCTTGTGGGACTAATAAAGGACTATCTTCTTCTTCTTCTTCTTCTTCATGAAGATGTTCCAATCTATGCAGTCCATGCAGGTCAGTGTTAAACATTTGTAAGAAATGTACCAGCAAGTGCCAGTCGGAGGATTTGTCTCTGGAATTGTTTGAGCGATGCCCCTCATGTCCCTCAACAGTGTCACACCTATTCACTTTGTTGTGGGTGTTTGATTGATCCTTGTTCGCGGGGTCTGCTCATAAGATTTCCTCCAGATTGCTTAATAGATCCAGTGGAAAGTTTTGTGAGTTTTCGTGAGCTTCTAACAAATATAACATAATGTGTGATCTGGGTAACACCTTAACAGCTTCATCCCACAGGCTGTTAGGCTTCTCAACAGCATGAACACTTAAACCCCGCCAAACAATGTCTGTCTGTCTTACTTCACGGAATCATTCAACATTTCCACATAATGACTTTCTGTTCTCCACAGACCGCAGGTGAATTTTTTCATCTAGTAAGTGTACAAAATATTCAGTGTCTACAGTTTGTATTTAATATTGAATGTGTACAGTGCATGTGTACAGTGCACAGTGTACAGTGTTTAATTGTGCATTTAAGATGTACATAATGCTTAATGTGTACAGTTGCATAGAGTTCTGTATATATTTTTTGTACTTATTCAGTACTTATCAACATCTTCAGTTTCTGTGTAATGTCCTGAGTATTGTGTGTTATTTGCTATTTTCTTTTTTTTATATTGTTCAATATGGCCCTGTGGTCCCTGTGAAACGCATTTTCATTACCCTGTATGTAAGTCTCCTTGCATATGCAGAAATGACAATTAAGAAGTCTAACTCTAACTCTAAGTCTGGGTGGAGTTGCTGGGCATGAAAATTAGTAAAAATACACACACAGGACATCAAAACATTGTGGCTGCCTGGTGCCATCATGACATATTGTGAAGTAAAACTAAAAACTGAGGCATCTCTGGTTTATACTCTGAACTGCAAATATGTCCACTTCATCCTGTTGTGCTATAATCTTTCGTGTTATTGTGAGGAGGTAACCAAACTTACCCAATGGAGCGGATCTTGAAGTGCATTCTGTCTATGTGCACAACTTTGACCTCCTATTGGACAGATGGAACAAATAATTGTGTCAAATTACCGTAATATAGGAAAATTATTTAATAAACCAGATCTTTACAGTATGGCCATCAAACAAGAGTCAAAATACATGTTTTGTAAATTACACAGAGCAGTGTGCATACTGCGGCATATGTGATGATTCCATTGTAGGTCAAGCACAGACAGACAGTCACTCATTGTTGTACCTATGGTGGGTTAACAGTCTCCTATGTACACCCGCGGGGACAAGTGGGTAACAGACAAACTCCCCAAAGGAAAGACCATGATGGTTGTTCTGGCTGTGATGTCACTAGGGCTGCGACTAAAAATCATTTTTATTGTCAATTAATCTGTTGATTATTTTCTCGATTAATCAATTAGTTGTTTGGTCTTTAAAAGGTCAGAAAATGGTGAAAATCAGTGTTTCCCAAAACCCAAGATGACAACCTCAAACAGACTTTTTTAGAGGGAAATTTCATGGCTATTCATCCAGTAGCTGTTGAGATATTTAAGTCTGTATCAAAGTGGTGGACCAGCTGACAGACAGCCATGTCACTAGGATGACTAAAACTGTTATTTTATACTTGAAAGTAGCTAGTAACAAACAAAACAATACTTCTTTTTCTTTAATTAGGATTTAACAATTGAACACTCACCAACTTGCTAATATTTGCACCTTAAAAACACCCAGTCCATTGTTTGTGTCTGGAGTTGTATCTAACAATAGTTTTCATTGCTGATTATTTTCTTGATTAATCAATTAGTTCATTAGTCTATAAATGTTGATCAGTGTTTCCCAAAGCCCAAGATGACATCCTCAAATGATTTGCTTTGTCTATAACTCAAAGATCAATTTACTGTCATAGAGTACATAAAATTTTTCATTTCGTAGTTGACAACTAATCAGTTGATCATTGCAGCTCTAGGTGTCACCATACCCACGCCTACATACAAAACATGTCTAACTGTATGTATGCATGTATTTCTCCAGTATTTAGTTTTGTGATGATGTAACGTGATTGTCAATTGTGTGAGTGGTGTGAGCGCTGATTGTAAAGCACTTTGTGCTGCATTTTCTTTGTATGAAAAGTGCTATACAAATAAAATTATTATTATTATTATTATTATTATTATTATTATTATTATTATCATTATTAACTGACCAACATACTCACCCTGGGAATAAAGAAGAGATCTGCACAAAACTTGTATAACCAGTCGTCTAGGAAGTGGAAAAGAAGAGACTCCATGTCGTCACCTTTTCAGAAGGGAAAAGAGTATACGGTACATACTAGAATTTAGTTTCAGTGATCTGGAAGCAGCATGGCTGATATATATGTAGAAAATGTTGATTGAGCAACAAACTGTGCTCTCACCCTCTGATTCCAATTCAACAGTATCAATCGGTTCCACTGTCTCTGTGTCTGTCATGTAGCCAAACATGCCCATGGCACACTGCTCGAAGGCTTCCTCCAGAGAGTTTCCCCAAGAGTGGATCCTTGGGAGAGAGAGTGAACAGCTGAACAACAGAGAAACGTGAGATCTGACAAACAACTTTACCAAAACAGCAAAACACACTCACTGTACATCTGCTGTATGATCCAGGTCTGTAATAGTAAAACACAAGGTGTCATGATGAGCCAGGGCATGCTATTAAATAAGCTCAGAATAGCTGGGTAGATATGATAATACATGTTTCAAAGACTATTTACGGCCTATGCCACTTCATTTAGACAAACAGTTTCATTGAAAGAGAGCGTTAACATAACGTTAGCTACAGTTAGCTGACGTCGGAGACTGCGAAAGGCGTTTCTTTCACAGTTACCACGAGTAAAGTAATAGGCTCGTAAACAAGCTAAGCTAGCTAGCCACATTATTTATAATAACTTCAGACTTACATTCATACTTCTTGTTGATTGGCGGGTATTTTGACTTGATAGCTTTCTGTGCCTCTGTCAGGTCTAGCTCACGGTCGTCCATTCTAGCTCTAAGTTTGTTCAACTATTTAAAAGATGACCAAAACAACTTTTTACCATGTCGGTGTGTTACAACCATTCACAACCGTTGACAACATGTATCAGAGGAGGGCGTTCCGGAAGTAGTAATATGTTGGGGTGACGACTTCCTGTCGTTTTTTTTTCCTGAATGCTGATTGGCCGATCCTGTTCTATGGAGTTGGCGCCATTGCGAGCCACAGTGCTGCCTACGGAGCGCTCTCCCAACGTTTTTCTACTCTTTGACAGTATTTGTGGTTTAACCACGACACAATGGCTGATAAAGACGGTAAGGGCGTTCACTTTTTCCGAATTAGCTGCTTAAAGGTGTGTGTATGTTACCTAGAATGATAGAAGCTACCAATCAGGATGGACCGGTGGTTGTTGGCGCGCCATCACCTTTCATTGTTATACACCAGCCAGCTAGCTGTTAGCTAATGTTAGCCGCTAGCAGGCTGGCTATGCAGGGGTTTTAGTTCACGAGTGCAGGTTAACTTACTGATAAACACTGAGTGGCGTATTACTTTACTTTACCCTTATCACGGGCTGATAAGGGTTTTATATTTATACAGCTACCTATAGAAACGTGTTTTCTTTTCAGCAAAATACACCTTAGTGCTGTCAGTTAAACAAGGAAAAGAGTTTTCTGAGTAAACTGTAATGTCACTCTCATCCTCTGTTCAGTCCAGTTAAATTAGATGCTGCATGACAGTGTAAGATAACTTTGTGTTGCTGGTAAATATTATTTCTACAGCTGCATTTGATGATGCTGTGGAGGAAAGGGTGATCAATGAGGAGTACAAGATCTGGAAGAAGAACACCCCTTTCCTCTACGACCTGGTCATGACTCACGCCCTGGAGTGGCCCAGCCTCACAGCCCAGTGGCTGCCAGATGTCACCAGGTGAGAGGAGGCCTGTTGCACCCTGTCAGCCACCAAAACATGACAGGAGAGTAAGGCTGTGAATTGGCAAAAATATGGCAATACAACGTGTGCCATGATACGGGAGAAGTGATTCAATATATTGCGGTACTGTAAGAAGAAAAGTGATGTACTGCGATTTCAAAAAAATAAATAAATACATAGGAAAACTGTCATAGTTTAAAGAACACAGCAATTAAATTATTTTAGAATACGCAAAAATAATACATTTATACTGCTGGCAAAAAACTGCATGTAATTATCAGAAAGTGGGCATGTTTGTTAAGGGGAGACTCATGGGAACCTATTCATGTATCTTGAGGTCAGAGGTCAAGGGACCCCTGTGAAAATCGCTATGTCAGTCTTTCCTCAACAAAATTTAGCGTAAATCTGTTATTTATCCTTTTTCTCGACAAGCTAGTATGACATGGTTGGTACCAGTGGCTTCCTTAGCTTTTCTATTTTCATATGATGCCTCTAGCTTTAAAATTGAGTCTACTACAACCTCGGAAAGATCAAACAGTGGCCAGGTCATCTGATTTTTAAGATGTTAATTAAAAATCAATACAATATCGCACAACATAATATTGTGATACTCGTGTATAGGTATTTTTGTACACCCCTGCACAAGAGTGGAGGGATTACATTTTTTATGAATGAATACATGATGCATATTTTAATTATTCCTTCCTCACAGGCCAGAGGGGAAAGACTACAGCGTACACAGGCTGGTTTTGGGAACACACACTTCTGATGAACAGAATCACCTTGTAATCGCCAGTGTCCAGCTCCCGAATGATGACGCCCAGTTTGACGCGTCACACTATGACAGCGAGAAAGGAGGTGAGAGAGGATGTGTGAGTGGAAAGCTGTGTTGTGTTAAGAGTATACTGTATGTTGTGTCTAGATGCTCATCTAATCATCTAATCTGTGTTCTCAAATGGTAATGACATTTAAAATCAAGTCTAGAGGTGCAATGCCAGTTATTTTGATAATCAGTTTGAGTAATTTCTTCAGAAAAAGCTTCTTAAATGTTAATATTTTCTGGTTTCTTGACTGCGCTATGACAATAAACTGAATATCTTTTAGTTGTGGGCAAAACAAGACATTTTAGGACATCATCTTGGGCTCTGGGAAACACTGAACGACATAATTTTCTGACATTTTATAGACCAAGCAGCTAGGCCTGTGCTGTGATATTTCTGTATTAACGTTATTGTCATTTAGTGTCATCAAATTGTCTCAAACACGTTATTGTACTGCAATATTGTGGCTCACCTTTTCTTCTCAATGAATGAATGTATTTAAATCTTGCTGAAATCTTTAATGCATCAGAAAATATGGGTACGTATTTTTGTTTTAGATTACATTTTAGTTAATTAAATGCAATACTTGCATATAATTTACCATCTAACATGTTCAGTAGAACAGAATTTTATTCAACACATGCGCTAGTGTAACAGCCATCTTATGTAACTGGTGTTTATTTCAGAGTTTGGAGGCTTTGGATCTGTAAGTGGAAAGATAGAGATTGAAATTAAGATCAACCACGAGGGGGAAGTGAACAGAGCCCGCTACATGCCCCAGAATCCTTGTATCATCGCCACCAAAACCCCCACCAGTGATGTACTGGTCTTTGACTACACAAAGCACCCCTCCAAGCCTGGTAGGATTACAGCCAAAACAATTTTCTGAAGAGATTTCAGAAGTCTTCAACAAATATGTTCTTTCTGCACAATTTTATAATATTGATTTTATTTAATATTGAAGACCCCTCTGGAGAATGCACCCCAGATCTGCGGTTGCGAGGCCATCAGAAGGAGGGCTACGGCCTCTCCTGGAACCCAAACCTCAGCGGCTGCCTCCTCAGTGCTTCTGATGACCATGTAAGCAACCTGTCACAACACAGCTGAATTACTCTGTCTAGTGCTGTCTTTCTTTTTACGTTGTTTAACTAGAATCCTATATGTTCTTGTGGCACGTGAACTTGTTAATCATCATGTTGGATATTAAAATAGTTAAAAAATACTCTGTTTATTACTGTTTTACATAACCCGTCTTTTCTGTCATGTTAACCCATCTGTTGTTGGTATTGCAAAGTGTATCGTAAGTTTGTTTGGAATACATTTTCGAACGCATCTCCTCTACAGACAATCTGCCTATGGGACATCAGCACTGTGCCCAAGGAGGGAAAAATAGTGGATGCTAAGACCATCTTCACAGGCCACACAGCGGTGGTGGAGGACGTTTCCTGGCACCTGCTCCATGAGTCGCTCTTTGGGTCGGTGGCTGACGACCAGAAACTCATGATGTGAGCAACTCTTGAGTTGGTAACAAAATTCACTAACCGCTGTGATGACTCACAAGAATCAAAGTTGTTGTTCAGTTTCAATTTTCCCTTTTTAACAATGGCACTTTTGTCTGTTTTTGGCGCAGCTGGGACACGCGGTCCAACAACACCTCCAAGCCCAGCCATGCAGTTGATGCCCACACTGCTGAGGTCAACTGCTTGTCCTTCAATCCCTACAGCGAGTTCATCCTGGCCACTGGCTCTGCAGATAAGGTGGGCTCACTCTTTCTCCTTAGAGCTGTTACATAGTATGTTGCTGTCCAGTGAAGCAGTCCTCATTTAGTACTGGGTTGAAGCTGGTACTACTTTTCTTTTTAGACTGTGGCTCTTTGGGACCTGAGGAACTTGAAGCTGAAGCTGCACTCGTTTGAGTCTCACAAAGACGAGATCTTCCAGGTAAGAAGTGACCATCTGGTCAGTTAAATTCATTTGAAATAGTTTGTTGTAGATCTGTTGTTATGTCAGGCTTCAAGTGTTGGCAAAGAAAGCTACAGCTACAGATTGCAATTGAATTGTTAGAAGACACTGAAAACTCTAATTAAAAAATCAGGCTTTGAGTGCAACTTTGGTATTTTTCAACTTGGTCCCCATTTTCCTTATTTTTTGTGTCTAAGTGACTAATGCGGACAGCAATTTTTGACACTGGTCCAGTATTGGCAGAGTACACTGCGAATGCTGAATGGGCTGCGATGTAATTACTTGGGGCAACATCTCACTGTCCATTAACATGTGCTAAAAGTGCTTGTTTTTGCCACTGACAGTTTCATATTGTTATCATACGTGTCTGACTACATCATGAAAAGGACCCTACTGAGAATAACAAATTTTGCTTGATCTGCTCTTTTTGTTTTGTGTGTCAAGTTCACATCGCATCCACATTTCCAAATTCATCTAAATATTCAGCCATAACAATGAAAGTCTTTTAGATAACACTAAGGTACGCTTTCTGTTCCAACATAAACTCTGACAACACCGGTGTCCATCTCCACTTTCTCACGTTTCCACCGTTGTCTTCTGGCAACAAGTCACATGACACAATAACAATCAGAAAGTGAAAGGTAAAAATAATGTATTATTTCTCTGTAGGGTTCTTTCCATAATGTTGACACTAATAATAAATGTCTGAGCCTGTCAAAATCAAGTATTTTTAGTACAATACAGCCTGTTTAGTGGCTGAATTTATTTAAATTAAGTTCAACTGATGCAATGCATATAGGACATTTAGCCAAAGCTAATTTGCAGACCATGTCCTTGGTTAGGCATTTAAGAAATAAAAATACCTAATACAACATCATTACAATCAATCTACATATGTACAGTATGTTCCCTGTCACAGATCAGTGATTGCGGGTTTGGTTTAGTTTCAGCCAGTGGACCAATTTCAGAAAGTGTTGTCCCCATTAGTCACTTAGAAACAAAAATGTGGGAAAACAGGGTCCAGGTTGAAAAGCAGTGGGGTTAGCCTTTAAGGAGTGCTGTAGCACATTAATCATGTTGTGCAATGTGGCATATCTGCCTTTCAATCACACATGCCACTCCTGCAGACACCTAGCTGCTGGCTGTACGATGTCAAACATGTTACAGTTGTTATCTATCTGATTTAGAGGAATACTCTGGTAACCAACTGTTGGACCAGTTTTTTGCCTTGTTGATTGTGGCTATTGGTTTTTACTGTTACGTTTATGGAGCACTTTGTCACAGAGATGTTAACATCTTGCCCATCTCTACCCAACAGGTTCAGTGGTCTCCTCATAACGAAACCATCCTGGCCTCAAGCGGCACCGACAGGAGGCTCAACGTCTGGGACCTCAGTAAGATCGGAGAGGAACAGTCGCCGGAGGATGCTGAGGACGGTCCTCCTGAGCTGCTGGTCAGTTGGGACAAAAACAATTACTGTCTGTGTGTGTGTTAATTGAATGTAAAGTGCTGTAGTGATCCCTCCTGCTCTGTTTCTCTCAAGTTCATCCATGGCGGACACACAGCGAAGATCTCAGACTTCTCTTGGAACCCCAACGAGCCGTGGGTCATCTGCTCTGTATCAGAGGACAACATCATGCAAGTCTGGCAAATGGTAAGAGCTTTGTCACATGGAGGGAACATCGGAGATATATGAAGAGCAATTAATGTCTGACACAGCATGGATAGAAATTTCAAGCATTTATTGAACACCAGCTACAGTTAATCTACTTTTGATTATTGTTTCTTCTACAGGCTGAAAATATCTACAACGACGAGGACCCAGAAGGTGCTGCAGATTCAGAGGTCCAGGCATGAGTCCAGTCTCCACGTCTCCTCATTCAACCTGCTCATTAAGAACGGATCCATTTTCCAATGCTGGGAGTATAAGCAGTAATCTCTTTTTCACTTACATTTTGGGCAGCAGTGTTTTGTTTGTTTTTCTTCTAGAAAATTTAAAGAATAAAACGCGTTGTCCTCATGTCGTGACGTATTTAAAATGAGTCCGTACTGGTCAGATTTTTAGATCTTTTAGTTTTTCAAACTCCCAGTGCTCAGCTCTGGCTTCACAGATGTGTCCGACATTCAGGTTTGCCTTTTCATTGTTTTATTTCTTTCATCCTGTTTAGCTGTGCTGAAAAATATCTACAAAGATCCACTTTTATTAAAATTGTACATACTGTAGGTTTTTCTTGTATTTGCTTGATATTCATATGAATTTTTCAGATTGTCACTTTCTTTTTATGTGTTGTATTTTTTTCTCTGCATATGTTTTTCTGTGCTGCGTCTGATCTCTTGTGTACTTAAGTACCATATATTGATAATAAAATATTTACAGTAAATGTGTTTTCTTTGTTTCTTGGTGCAGCGTACCAGGCGTAAATGGCGTATGGGTAAGAGTAAATTCTTTTGAAGCAACAAAATGTTATTTTTTATATTTTTGTTTTTTCTATATTAAATGTAAATTCTGTTGTGTAGGTTATCAGCACGAGAATATCATAATTATGGATCCTCCTCTGCAGTGGTTTCACTGGGTCCATCACAGCCTCTATAAAACAAAGTGTTAGTTACTTTTTAAAAATCCTGATACTCACAAATTAAATAACAGTAAAAGGTTCAGAATAAACCTACCTCAGAAACGTCAGCTCTTTTAAAAGACCATCCTTACAACCCTCCAGCTCTTTCTTAGATTTTCTTTGAACCTCAAACTCCACTTCTAGATCCCTCAGACTCTCCCTTCAGTTTCTCCACTGTCTCCTGCAGAGTGGAGAAACATCTTAGTTGCACTGCTATCACCAGACATCCTTTATATGTTTCACTGTACCTTGTATTGTGTGGCGCTCTCCTCCCTCTCCCTCTCCATCAGAGTGACCCTCTGCATTAAACAGGCTCTCTGCACCTCCAGTCTCTGTAAGTCCTCTCTCAGGGGCCCCAGACGGACCCTCAGGTCCATAACCTGCTCCCTGCTCTTTCTCAAGGTGTCCTCCCCAACCTGCCGTCTCTTCAGCAGGGCCACGAGCCGAGGCTCGTACCAGCCCTCCAGAGCCCTCATGCTGCCGCTGAGCCGTCGCTGCAGCCTGACGGAGGCCTGTCGGCATTGGCTGACGTCACTCACGGCCCTGGGCCTGTGGGGCTTAGAGACCTGGTCTCTCAGATTGGTTAGCTGGTTCTGCTGGGCCTCCCGGAGCTGGGACAACTCCTGGGTCAGACTTTGGATGTGGGCCTTGAGCTCCTCCTATTCATGGATGTAAATTATTTTTTTTAAATCACATATGAGAGCATAATTCAGCAAAGTGACAGCAAACCAAGTTGTAACAGAAAAATGGAGAGAACGATTGTTTAAGATGTAATTTAAAATGTATTGTAGTCCGTAGGTAATTAAATAATTAGGCAAAAAAGGTAAAACTAACATATTTTACATATTAACAATATACAACTTATTTGAAATCTTACAAACATTTACCAACATGTTATTCTGTATAATTTACAGAGAAAATGATAAAAATCAATTTGTATATTTGCTATTTTTTAATGTTAAACCTAATAAAAAATAAAAAGTTCCTTACTGCAGCTGTTCCATTAATTCCTGACGTAATGAAATACAATGATATACTATTTATTTATTCATTTTAATTCCTGGTCTTTTGTTTTTTTAAAGTCATAGGGACTTTCTTTTATTTAAAAATAAAACAAAACAATAAAAAAACAACAACTTTGGATCCCTACATGTAGTTTTTTTCAAAGTACTTTTTTGTTTTGTTGTATGGAAATTATATGTGCATTTGTTCTATATATATATATTCCCCCATACTTCTACACGTAGACTATTATAAGTGAACAATATAAGGTGTATAATTATGTTTCATTACATTTTATACAGTGCTGCTAACATAATATATGGCCTCCAACATAATGAATAATCTGTTATAACTCCAACATAATGAATAATCTGTTATAACTCTTTGAATTTAAACATTTTTGACAAGTTTGGTTTGCAGATTTCATAATGATGATAACTTGTTTTTTGCTGCATTGACCCCTTACATCACTCACTGCTGTTTACTGCACATGCTAAGTATAGATAAACTGATTAATTTACAGCAGATGATAGATATGAAAATGTTAGAACAAAGCAGGAACATCTGCATCCAGTGGTTGTTACCTGTGTAACAGCAGACTGATCCACCTCATACTCCTGCTCAGCCAGCGTCACCTGGCTCTGGATGCAGTCTCTGGCTGTGGCAAACAGTTTCCTCTTCACCTCCTTCACATCCTCATTAACAGCGACATAATCCATCTGAGCCAGCGTGAGCAGCCTCTGTGTTTCCACCAGCTTCCCTCTCAGGCGTCCCACTATTCTCAGGATGGGCTCCTGCAGACGGAGGAGTTCCTGTATCAGCTGGTTTCTCTGCGTCTCCAGGTGAGACACCTGCTGGATGCAGTGGTCGAAGAGCTGCCCCAAGTGGTCCAGGACCTCCTGATCTGTTTGTGGTATGGGATGTGGCATCTCCCTGTCGTCCAGGGGAATGATCATCATTTCTGTTTCGGAGACAGCATGGCTGCTGTCTGTCACATCCTCAACACGTTCAATGTGTGAGTCCTCAGTAGATGTCACGTTTTTGCCATCCTCTGTTGATGTTTGATTGTCCATGGCTTCTAAGAGACAAGCAAGAAAAAAGGAGGAGAGAGGGTCATTAATCAAATGACCCACAACAATAACTGATGAGATTGTGGCTTTAAAAACCCTCTAATATAATCTGGTCATCCCACTTCGGTTGTTTTGCATAACAAAGCTATTTAATGTAGATTTAATCATGATGAAATAGTAGTTTATATTTCCACTTACTTTGGCGATGACAGTCCAGAGAGCTGTGAACACAGTTTGCTTCAAACTTTAAGGACAGCTCTGCAGTGTCTCTAGCAAAACAGAGACACACTTTGTGTTTATTAATAACACTGAAGGCACAGGGGAAACTCTATCTAAGACCCTCTAATACCCCCACAGGGTTCACAACCTGCCAGTGCCGAGGCCAGACTGGCCTACATGCTCTGGATGCATCTGCTAACACATGTCTAGACCAGCCTGTAGAGACAGCTATATTTATACAGCTGCTTTTATGTGCATCCCAGTAAATAGTGGTGTCATAACTGAAAAGTGTTTCCTAAACTTTCTTCTCTACCTTCTTTGCTCAGACTGCTGCACAGGCAGGCAGAGACAGTAACATTAGCAGCACTATTTTTTTTTTTTTTTTTTTTTTTTTTTTAATAGCTTCCTTCGGGGTTGAACTCGGCTGCCCATAAAGTTTGCATGCTTCATATAAAGTATTTGTTTGTAGTATTTTGCATGCTGCCTGCCAAATTACTCACACACAAAAGGAATCAAACATACACCGCCACACATGAGCATACACAAGGAGTAGCTGCATTTTCAGAGGTCAAACTTAGGTCAGTTTTTATCTTATAATATCTGATATTACAAACATATATTGATACTGATATTACACAAAAAACACACTAAAATACAGGAAGAGTATCCAAACAGGAGAGTTAGAAATAAGCACTGTATGTTTATCCATAATTTCCCTTTTATTTATTTATTTATTCATTTGTTTTTGATTTTGGCAGTTTTCAACCTGTATATTCTAATTGGATTATGTGAAAGTCCATTGTCACAAAGCTGAAAACAGGACTGTTTTTTATTAATGCGTAAAAAGTTGATGTTTTGAAAATATTTGGTCAGCGACATGTCCTATGCATTTGTGTGGTTTTAAACTGATTAGTTAAATAAATAAAAATATATTAAAACAAACAAAATGGAATTTGAGCCTATATGTGTTAAAATAATAATAATAATAATAATAATAATAGTAATGATAATAAATGATAACATTTAACTGTAGACCTAATACATATCATAGCCAAATAAAATGATTTTGTTTGAACAATTAATAGTCAAAATGTCATTTAAATGCAATGCACTTTGTAAGATTTTTATAAATTTTCAGATATTAATTGTCATTCACATGTTATGTATGTAAACAGTTAATATCCAGATGTGCAGACTCATTCAAACATTTCTTTAGGAGCTATTTTCTTTGCATAAAAGAGCAGAGAGCAGGACACCTCCTCACCCTCCTCCTGCTCTGTGTAGCCTGTAGCTCCTCCATCTCACCGCTAGGTGTCCCCACCACACCGACCTCAGCCGCTGTCCCGCACCTGAGCGCGCCCAGCCTCCTCCAGGTGGGAGCAGCAGGTCGACGGCGACTCCTCCTCACTTCCCCCTCCGCGGTCCACCGGAGCGGCCACCGACAGCAGCGGGAGAAGTTATCCTCGTTTACATCCAGACGACACGGACCCGTGGGCTAACACGCGGGACGAACAAACACAGACTTCCTGAAGTGCTTCCACACGGAAATGGTTCACCTGAAGTTTTCCCTCGGACGGTGAAAGTTTGGGGAGTTTGGGGAGGAAGGAGGCTTCAAATGGAGAGAGGGTGAATCACTCCTGGATCAGAAAAGTTCATCAAGGTAGGAGCTGCGTCTCCTTACTGTTGTGTACGTTTTAACAGAGAAGTGTAATCATGTGTAGGCTTTATATCTTTTAAATCCTCCTTATGAAGCCTAAACTATGCTTTAATGTGGTAAATAGTGACAAAATGTGCTTTAGTGTTCTTTAAAAAACTTCAAATCACAGTAAAATCACACAACGACCGACTCAATCAACTTTTAAAGATGTTTAAGTACATTTCTAAGTGAAGCGGTTGTCTTATGAGTTGCTCAAATATAAAAAATAATATAAAAGCAGGCTTTAAAATAAAGAAAATAGTCCCTACATGTAAAACAGTATTGTTCAGTGTAATCAGACAAAGTGAGGTCCAAATGGGTGTGAAGAGATCCAGGCTGAGTATAGGCATGCATGGAAAACTAGGTGTGGGAGATTTGCTTAGCTTGGCCTTGAGGGATCCTAAGCAGGTAATTTAAGACCTGTAGTGCTTCTCTCAGCTTATGACAATGAAGACTATTGTGTTTTTCTTCCCGTCACTGACCCGGCAGCAAATGACTGGTGCTCTGACACTTGTTATCGATGACAGTCTCTTCTATAGACCCACTGCCTGTTGATTAACCGGACACAGATAACACCTCTCTCAGGGTCCCCCCCCCACTCTGCTCTGTTCCTGCACTTTGGACTGAAATCCAAACTTTTCTGAAAACTCTGCAGTACTTCCAGTGATCATTCCCCCCCCAGCTCCATGGCTTCACCTCTTGTACCCTCTGGTAGGTGAGGCTGAGACACAGTGGTTTGTTTAGAAAGGGTGTGTCACGTATGGGTGCTCCTTCTTCGCCAGCCTGCCAAGCCAGGGCTTGTACCCATGGAGATTACAGGTGTGTTAGGTAAGCATTAGAGGTACAGAGAGAGCCTGCCGGATACCCGAGAGCCAAGAGGAAGATCAAGGTAGTGAGACGAAGGGTGATAACACACTGAGAGATGAGGGATGAGGGATGAGACACGATGCAGCCGGATACTGTTGTTTTTATTGAGCGTTCATCGGTCAGGAGGAACGCTGTTGATCAAGACAGGGCATCAGGAGGAACAACTGGTGGTGTAACAGACAAAGACACATGATTATGTGTGTGAACGGTGAGCGAGTGATGTGTGTGTTATGCAGGAAACTTCCTGATGACAGTGTGCGTCTGTTAATCAGGAGGATTAGCTGAACTCAACAGTCCTCATCAATACTGATAAATGTAATCAATATCTGTTTCTGGGCGTGATGGCTGCATTACTGCACTCACATCCTAGAGTCCTTCTTTTCTTGTCTTTCTCAGAGGTCACAGTCCTGGTCTAAGCAGAGGACTTTTTTTTTTTTTATTCCCACACCACATTTTTGTTTGACTGCCATCCGCTCAAGCGACTGTCAGACTGAACTACAGACCGAAAGGATTTAGTTTTTGTTTTGACTGGGGTACAGAGCTGAGACACCGAGATGCCAGGATGTATTTTTAAACCCCAGTGTGTCCAGCTGTGTTTGCCTTCGCTGCTTGCAATCTGGCGACCGCTGCTGCACAACACTTTCTTTTTCACCCCTGACTGACCTGTCAGTTCAGGGGTCTTAAGCTCCAAAGAGACTGCAGTCCAGACGTAGACCCCCGGCAACCCCTGGAAGCACAGCAAACAACACACTTTACAGAGTCTCTGCCACTGTGTCTGCTGGCGACAAGACGCCAGAGAAAAGTAAAAGCTCCTTTATTTTTCTGTCCTGTTTTTGGAAAGAAACACAGAAGTAAACAAGGAAATGAAGCTTATAGGGACCCAAACAGTGACATTCTAGGAACTGACCTCATTTTACTGTAAATTATTAAAACATTGATTTAAAGATATTTAATAAAATCAACAATTTGACCATAACGTGTTATACATTTATATCACGTACCAGGGATGTTCACTTTGTATGTGTTGTTGATAACTACAGTATATCAGCAGCTCAGAATATTGGTGCTGAAGTGATTGGTCAGTTCACTGATTAGTCCATCAGCAACTGTTTTCATAATCAATTAGTCATTGTAATCAGTTTCAAGCAAAAATGGACTGATTGTCACATAAAGCACTGAATTCAAAGCACAAAATACTGTATGATTTCCATTTTATCTCTATTTCCTGACATCAGCAAAGTGATAAATCAAGAAAAAAAAAAAGATTGATCATTAATGAAAATAATTGATAGTTGCAGCCTTAAATCTTTCTTTGTTTCTACACAGTCACACAAAATCAGCCACTTTAAAGGGTTGGTAATATTCAGAATTTCTCAAGCACCCCCCACAAAAATCTGTGGGTTTTAGACTGGTTGTCACATAAAAACCACTGAATTTAAAGACACCCCTTGGACTGTGGGGAAATATCACTATTTCCTACAAAGTGATTAATCAAGAAAAATATTAGCAGATTGCTAATTAATGAAAATGATTGTTAGTTGCAGCCCTAAACAGAAACATTTTAGGTATAGTAGGACCATCCTCAACCAAAGAAGTTCACGAACACTCGTACAATTCTGTCGACTAATTGATTAGTTGATTTAATCACCAAATCTGGAACACAATAATCAAACAAAAGCACCTCTTTAAATCTTATCTTTAGCAGAGATGTGCTCATAACTCTTTTGGAAATAAGTTTTGAAAAAGCATAAAAAAACGATCAACCAAAGAAAGTCGACTAATCGACTGAGAGCAGCCTTAATTTTACATACTGAGGCTTGTAATACACTTAACATATTTAATTAGAGCTATATATTGGGAAGTATCTGGTGATATGATACGTAACATGACACATGGGTGACAATTCAATATATTGCAATATATTGTGCTGTTTTGAATGAAATGTTAGGAAAACTGTCATCATATATAGAACAAACAACCATATGCCTAAAATCTGAGTACAAAAAGTTTACATTTTTATGCAGTCAGAACAGTGAGATCTGCATTAGCATTTATCTCAGTCGCTGTAACATCCAACATCATAGCTCTACTTTGAGAGGACACATACACTGAGAGGACGCACCTGTTTGCAAAGTAAATAAAATTATTAACCGAGTTAATCTTTGCATGTAAACTATTCATTAAAAATCAATACGGTGTTTTTGGGAATCGATACGGTATCACAAACATAACAAACAGAACATTTTCTCACACCTTTACATTTAATGCAGCTGGCTTCAGATTACGTTTTCAGATGTGTGTGTGACAAAAATGAACCAAAGCACTCTGATCACTAACCAGGAAATTGCATTCCTCCCTAACTGTGGTCAAAAATATATCAGCTATTCAAAATACATTTAAAAAAACGTCGGCAGTGTGTGTAAATATATGCTGTTTCATACTTTGGTGTATATCTTTCCACATGCAGTGTAAGGAAAAATCTGTCCCTGTTTCCACAGAGGTCAAATATTTGTGACTCCCCTCTAATAAGAATACACAGAGAACAATTATCTTGGCCAGCGCATACAACCGCATGTTATAATCTTATCTGAAAATGACTCTCATGCGCCAGCTATTATCCTTTTTCTTTTATGGCTCGGTCTCCTAGGCCACCGTACTGTATGAAGGATGTGTGGCAGCGAGGGAGGAAGGGAGGGAGGGGGTGAAAGGGAGAACAAGATGGGAGGAGGAGGAGGAGGAGGAGGAGGAGGGGGGGGGTGAAAGCAGATTTGGAGTGAAGAGTTCCTCAGTCGGTAATTATCAATCTCTCAGGAATGCAGCCGCTGCTCTTACCAGACAAGCTGCTGCACGGCTACAGCGGCCTCGCAGTGCGCCAACTTGCATTACCCCGGTCCACAGGTCTCACACACACACCCACAGACACACACACAGCGGCTCTAACCTCAGTGAGTTCAGTTACATAGCATTTTGGTTTATTTGTGTCATTATTGTCTTACGGTGATGCTGTGTTTATTTTTATCACTGGCGTTACCTACATGGTCTTTTTCTGAAACTCTATCCGTTCTGCAGCAAACAAAAGGGACCACATAATGTCAGTAAGGGCTCGTGTTTCTGTCCCAAGTCCTTCGCCGCTGTGTGTTTGTGTTGATACGCTGGTGTGGAGCAAAATTGTAGGAAACTTGTGGCCACCCTGAAACCCAACTCTTGACATGAAATTTTCATGAGCTATTTGGTCTCATTAGTTATATCTCTTGTGATCCTCTCTGTCGGTGCAAAAATACTTCCGTTAAGATCTGGAAATCTTCCATTGATGCCTGGTGACTCCCACAAAGCTCTCCTCCGTCATTTAAAAAAACCTCCCGGTGTCGTGGAGGTGAGTATTTCCAGTTTGTGTCTTGGTGGCGTCATCATCCATCACAGTACATTTCTTGTACTCTGAATGCTTGAGCATGAGAGCCGCAGCCCAGACTTAGGCAACTAAGTCATACGTTTGAGAAGCAGCACTCCTCTTTGTTTGATAACGCCTAGAGAAGACAGCCAACGCCCTGAATGATGCCTGCAGGTGCTGCACAGTAACACCAGTTTTTACACTGCCGAACACTTAGTTACAGAGTCACTTTAAAGTGTGGTTTGACAACTGTTACTGCCCAAACACCTGCTAGTTGGGGGATCTCAGCAGGAAGACTGATCCGAAACCCCCCAAAAGAGGAGAATATTAACCTTGTTAATTTGTTATTTCCATCTTGTGTCGACTAACCACATTCAGTCTGATCTTAACCTCGCTCACTGAAGGCCAGTTCATGCCATGTGAAATCCAGCTGCTCAGGTGTAGATGTGAATGGCCTCTTGGCTAAACTGAGCCAGCCAATTCAAACAAAGGTGGCACTGGAGTCTGCTCCGGCTTCCCTGTGTGACTCACCGCCGTCAAAGTTACAGTTCCTGGAGAGAGACCCTCCCTCGCCCCCCACCACTGCCTGGGAAATTCACATTGTTCACATCCGACTCGATAAGGGTGTGATTAGACTTTGTATTGTGTGGTTTACCATATGTTTTGGGCTGCTGATGGAGTGTTTTTTTAGGCAACCCTACTCTGAATTTGGATCAAATTGTATTTGAACCTACTTTTTTATGAAATGTTTGAAACTAATTCTGCACATGGGTGCGGCTTGTCACATAAAACAATGCAGTGGGTGTCAGAAAATGTTCACAATCGTGGGAAATTATTTCAAAGTCTTTATAATTTGCCTCTTGTGGAGTAAATCCCTAAAACAAATACTGATTTACATCTGTTGAGTCACCTAAAGTAGTTTTCAAATATGACAAGAACTGGCTTTCCCTCATTCTTTTCACACACCAGTTTGTCAAAGAAAAAAAAAGTACAGTAGAGCCCAGTGATCTTTGGTATATTCATGGATTTGGGTTTGGATTTGCTCAGTAAGCTATATGCTTTGCTTTAGGCAAGGCAGGTGTCAGTGCTTTGCTGTGCTTTAAGTCTATTGACCCGGCTGCATATAAGTGGGGAGGAGACCCACTTTTACTCTGGAATTTATGTCCTCCAGCTCCACTTCGGGACATATAGCTGTCAAAAACATACAAATCAATAAATATCATTACTAGATATGCTCACAGTCAATTTCATGACGGTGCGTAAACCATTATCAGTCCTAGTTTACTTCATGCTGATGTGTATAAACACTGCTGTCAATGTCAGATAATCAGTCAGTGCTGTTCGTATTGACACACTGCGTTGAGGTTTGCTGTGTTTGAGCCGTGTCTGTTCGATGTGAGAGCGCCTGGCCTCTTTTGTAAAGGATAAGTAAACAGCATGTTGGAACACATGCCTGCTCTTGCAGGACTGGGGCTGGGCCGGGAAACCACAGACGGAGAGAAAACAGACAACTTTTAGTTTGTAAATCAGCTCAGGGCATATGACTTGATCGTGATCTTTCTGAAACTATGGTACACCCTTATGCGGTGTAGTGTGGGCAATGCTGGTAGAGGTTTTGCAGCTAGGTGTGTACAAATCCTACTACAAATCCTCAAAAATAAATCTGATTTTGAATCCGTCTTTTATGCTTATAGTTTGTGCATCAACTTTTGTGAATTGAGAGGTGTGGTTAGGGGTTACTGCTGGGACAATGAAGCAACTCTGTAATTAAGATGTCGGCCATGGTGCTTTAACTTTGAAGGGAGATTGTGAGTCTAAGAGAGAGATTTGTGAACCTTTTACCTGGATAAACCCTCTCTCTCAAATCCAGAAACCAGAGAAGTAAGTCTGATGTTGCCAAGTATAAAGACAATGGCTGCATCTGAAATCACATACCGTGCACTACAAACTCAACAGGTGTTCAACATTACAGTGAGTCTCTTCGGATGCAATGAACTCTAATACTTATTAATCTTATGTTGTCACTTCCTGCCGGTGGGAGACGTGTAACCATGGTAACATGTCTAGCTAAGTGAAATCTGTTTCACTTAGCACAATCTGAAAATAATATTGATGTTACAGAGCTGTCCGTCAATGTCCGTTATGAAAGTTGTTGTCACATTGCATTGTGGGATATTCGTGCCACCGTAGTGTCCAGTGTTGCATATTGTAATATTTCAATGGATACAGTATGCATTTAGCGTACTATTATTTTCATACCAAGATTTCGGACACACTAAAATATCTCACATACTGTTTTACTAAATAGCATTATTATCATGTTTGATCTCTATTGTATACCCAAATATGGTTTATTCTATTGTAGTTGTAACTGTGAAACAGAAAATATCCCCTGGGTGCTCCGAGTCATCTAGACCGTCTCTCCCTATTCATTGTCTATGGAGCAGCTCCACATTTTATACCCTATCAAATCACAAGTTTGAGTTTTACCACTCTAGTTTTCATGTTCGGGAGACAGTTTTTCATGTTTGTTGTCTGTTTTTTGACTCTTTGACCTTATGATTAACATGTACGAATTTTGAAAATGGTCGTAGTTCCCATTCAAAGGACACTCCACCGTGTACGTCACCTCATTACATTTGTTTGCAAAGCTGAAAATTGCAGGTTGTTATTATGTGTAACCACAGCAATGGTTGCATGAGTCAGCTCCTGCACAGACGGCGTTCTGCTGGGTGGTCCTTCGCCGTGTCCCAGAGTTCTTTTCATTACTCTGGTCCCTTTCTGTGATGGAAATAATGTGAGGAGTTGTAGCCCTCAGAGTGGCCTGTGGGCTATAAATGAATTATGAGCCAGCCCCCTCTCCTCCTGAGAGAGAGAGAGATGTCTGATTATTGGCGACTGTAGGCAGTACAGATGCACAGATCTTAGTCATGCCCAAATGACTGTAATTTGGAGCAGGAGAAACACGGGGCTTAGCACAGGGAGAGGCCTGGTGCTTTTCTCCAGAGAAGACAGATGCACTCTCTTTTTATTGGCCTTTCACTACAACTCACTCCTCACGTCTGCTCCATACACAGTGTGCCACATCAGATGTATGGCGGTGGATAACAAGTTCAGCTGGGCTGCATTAAGATAACAAAATACTTCTAAAACACCCACATATGTATAAAGTTTAGAGAAGCTTCAAGTACTTCAAGTACTCATCTTAAGCCTCTCATATGGGGCAGCATACCTCTTTTTCTGGACAGGACAGAACCACATTTAACTTTTTAGCCTTACTAGCAGCATTGTTCAGTCTGAAATATCTAAGTACAGTACCTGTCATATATATCTATAATATGGATTCCCATGACATTTTGTAACAACATCCATAGTGCCAAGAGGATGAATCCAAATCCCTTTGGTGATCCTCTCATGTTTCCTCTTGTGCCATCATCCAGTCAGAATTTTAGTTTGTCCACTACTCCAGTTTTATGACCAAATACCTGCAAAACTAACATTCCTTTCAGCAAAAGTGTGCATGCTAACATGCTAAATTAAGATGTGACCTGAGTAAACACAGCGAGCATTCCACTAGCCATGCTACCATACTATAAAATGTGCCACAAATAGATTTAGTATGTCTCAATATATATTTTGCCAAATGCACTATGCCAAAAATACCAGGATGTCCTACTGCATCCAGTCACATTTTGCAATATGCAAACCAGCATGCTTATGTGGCTATTCTGAACCACAAACCTCTGCACAGCAGATCAAAAAGCAAGAGGGTCAAAGTTCATACATACTGTGTAAGGGCAGCAACAGTGCAGAATAAAAGTAAAAAGAAAAAGTTGAAAAGCGATTTGCATGGACATGTCAGCTCCCCAAAAGTGAAGCCAAATCATTTTGATCGCCCCCTGGTGGCTGGCTGCAGTCTGGGTCATAAAGCCCGCCCCCTCCATGTTAAATACTTTTTTTTTTAACAAAGATGGTTTGTGTCATTTTATGTAGTTCTTATTATGCTAATGTATGTTAAAGTTTTCTTATACAATGTTTGTTTTTAATTAGTTATTTAATGCTATTAAAAGGGAGACGTCATGATTGACAGCTGTGATTCTCTCTCGCTAACCAGCTGCAGTCGTGCTTGGCTCGTGACTGGCTGGGTCGGGTGTGTGGGCGGGACCTTGATACTGCAGTTCCACCGCCTGATCACTACGGCGTAGACTCTGGCTCCAAATGTCGTCAAAAGCGCAAAATGGCAGCTGCTGTATCCGGGAAATTTTGGTTTCACTTTTGCACAGTGGGAGGAAGTGGGGATGCGCTGTCCATCTCCAATAGAGTCTATGGGTAAACATCAGCATGTTAGTGTTGTTATTGTGAACATGTTAGCATGCTGACATTAGCATTTAGCCTTGCGGTGCCTGTGTGCAGCCTCACAGAGCAGTGAGGTCTGCAGAAAACACATCAGGTAAGATAACATTTTAGCTAGTGTTGGTGATGTTTTGTATATTGTGCAAGACAAGATATGCAGTTCACTGAGCAGTTTCACACAAAACTAACTGACAATACAACAAACCTGTGACAAACTGTGACTTGCAAAGTTTGGATTGACAAACATCATATGTGTGATTCATGGTGCAAATCAAACAGGATTAAAACAATATTTGTCTCTCACCGTTGACTACCACTCATATTTTTTCTGAAATAAGGTCCCATGGGGACTGGAGTCCTCGGAAGGGGAGGGAATCTCCACTTCAAGACTAATGCTTGCCTTGTAAACGTCACTCAGTTGCCAGTTTATTAGGTACACCTAGCTAAAACTAATGCAGTCCAGTACAACAGTCCTGCAATAAATCCTACCTTCATGAACCAATGTAGAGTATGTAAGGCATCTGGCTTTAAAAAGTGCACATCTGCCTGAAAATTTTCCATAGGTTGCATCCAAACCAAAGTCCTGTAACTTCTCATCACAACCCCCACCCCACCCCTGCATTACACAGAGCTTTGATGATGAGGAGCAGTTTGTAATCCTCCGAGAACATGACATAGGCTTCTGTGGGTTAGACTCATGTCTCGTCGGGGGCAGGAAAGTATTCCTCCAGACTGTGAAAGATGTTTGGTCGTATTGCTCACACATTGCTTGTGCTGAAATCTGCCTGCAGTGCTTTTTCATGTGTGACCGTGAAGCCACATAGCAGCCAAAAACTTTTCATGAACTTTCTCGACAGCAAATCATCTAGGGATTCATAATCATCTCACTCTGACTCCACTCCCACTGTCCTCCAGTCTTTTGTGTTCTTACTGATGAGCTGCAACTCCCGTCATCTTAAGAGCTTGCGCCTACATCGAGCCTGCGATTTGGAGATAAGTATCTAATAAAGTAAGCAGCTGGAAGAAGCCCAGTGTAAGCTACAGATTCGCAGGAGCAAGGCTTTGAAACCTGCCTCAAAGCAAGGTGAAGGGGTGGAGGAAGGTGATGAGCTCATTCTACTGAGTAAAAAAAGATGAAAGAAGACAATAAAACATAACAAGGAATGCAAAACATGATTGGACACTTTGTTAAAAACACCTCCATGCACATTGGTGACTGTTTATTTTTTCTGCTCTCTAGCTCTTCCTAGTGTGCTTTTGTGCCTGTGTGTAAAAGTGCAGGAGCCTCACGGGTGCGGCTTTGTGAATTATGACTCCATGTTATGGAATGAAGGGAGCGGTGCCAGAGCTTTCTTTGCAGAACTGTGAAGTTTGGTTTGGAGGCAGGAGGGGGTCTGCGTAGGCCGAGCGTGCTGTGGGTTGAATGAGCAGTGCCCACGGAGACGCAAAAGCACAAACATATACTTATACATGCACATACCAACTGGGGTTGTCTAAAGAATAACACTTTGCAGCTATGCACATTTGTTGATGCTGTATTTATTTGCAGTACAACTAGATTTATCACATTTTGTACGCTTTACATTACTCGCAAGCATTTTCCAAAGCATACTTTAAAGGTCTCATGTTGTAAAAAGTGAGGTTTTCATGTCTTTTATGTTATAAAGAAGGTTTAAGTGCTATATAAATACAGTGAAACGTTCAGTCAGTGAAGAAATACACACAGCCCGTATTCAGAAACTGTGCTTTTGAAACAAGCCGTCAGGATTTCTGTGCAACTGTGATGTCACAAATCTACAATATTTAGATGAAGCCAACTGTACGTGAATTGCATACTATTTCCAGTGAAATATTACAGTATGCAATGCTGGACACTCCGGCGACATAAATATGCTACAATGCAATGTGGTAGTGACGCCAGTGTTCATAATAGACGTTGACAGACGGCTCTGTAACATCAATAATGCTTCAGTTTGGGGATATTAATAATTAACTGTTTTGTTGATAACTAATATTAAGCATTTTAAGCATTTTAATGCTATTGGGTAAAGGGTTAAAAGACATGTTAGTAATTAATTAAAGAGAAAATAAAGTTTTTTTTTAACATTACGGCATTCAAACATGTTTTAGTAGAAACACAAAATACAAGTATGAACCTGAAAATGAGCATGATATTTGACCTTTAAGTTTTAACTTCATTAAAAAGACTTTAGAGCCTCCTTTCTTCAAAAGGAAATTCAGCTTACCGAGCCTTGAAACCTGTTTGGCGTAGGTGTAATCCATCATTGTGAACCTTGGTGCTCTTGTGCTGCATTCAGTGAAGCACAAACATTCACTTTTGCTGTGGAAAAGCTTGTGAATAATAGAGCTACGTTAATGGGAATCAAACCTGGAAGGCAGGCAGTAATCAGATACAGTAATTGTTGTAAGAAGACTGAATTTGGCAGCTTCCTGACTTAAAAAGGTTTCTTCGCAGCAGCAGCCAACTCTCAAATATCGGATGTTGTGATTGTCTTGAAGAGAACAGCGAGGTTATTTTTCATGACAGCCCCTGCTTGCAACTGCACAAAAATCTGTCAAAATTTACTGTGATAGATTACCTAAAGCAAGTTTCAAGTCTCTGTGAGTAGATTTTAATACTGCGCTGGTGTTAATTGAAACCAGTGGATGCCAGGAACGTTAGAAATCAATCAAAAAATCTGCTTATGGTCCTTTTGATTATTTTCTTTCCCTGAGGGCCAGCACATGTAATGTTTTGATGATGACTAAAATTTAATTTCAGCCTCTATTCTTTTTCTGTTTTCAGGGCGTATCTCCAGTGTGAGGTGTTATGTCAAACCGTGACTCGATGGGGTTCGGGGACCTGATCCCCCAGGATGTGGTTGATATTTTTGCCCAGGAGAAGCACAGCAAAAGCCGGAAGAAGCGCAGTCACTCCCTAGGCCGGGCTCTGGGGTGGCTAAAGGGCAAGAAGAGGAAGGATCTGGACGCTAAGGTGCAGGGCCTGGGTCTAGGTCCTGCGCTCGACTTGGCATTGGATGGGCACCCCGCTGGGCATCAGGGTGGACACAAGGGAGGACAGAAGTCAGGAAAGCAGGCTCATCCACAAGGTAACGGTCATGGTAAGAGCCTACAGGATGCTCAACAGCCACTTTATCCCCTTTAGTATTTTGTCATTGTGTTTGTAACCACTGTATGACAATATTTTACACAAAAAAACATTTCCTTTAGCACACCGCAGAGAATTTGGGTGGGTCACCTCACCAGAAACAAACACTTCTCTGAAATTAGCAGCAAATAACAGCAAATAGTTACATATATCTAATATGATGAATGTGGCTATTGTTTAGGCTGTCCTCAAGGGCGATAATTCAATATGGTAATTAATGGAATTGTATCATGATGAAATCATATATTGAGATATCATGATACACAATTATGTCATCTAAATTGATAATAACAAGCTCATCCTAACTCCAATTTCTCAGAAATCTGATCATTTTGCATACAAGTTCTTGATTACATGACAAAATACTTGTCATTTGTCAAGTATTTAATTGATACAGGAGTATATAAAACCATGTGGTTATTTAATAGACTCTTTATTTAATTAGCAGAAAACATGCTATACTGTGACACTGACATTCTGTATATCATTATCAAGAAATTACCTATATCGGTATAAAAGATTTTGGCCATGTCCACCCACCCTACTGTCCCACACTGTTTTCATTGATCACCACCGTAACTAAACAGTTTTCTAGGAGAAACCCTGAGATGTATTTCCTACCTTCCAAAAAGCCATTGGATTCATTTCACCATAAAACGAGAATCATCTTGTTGAGACTTGAAACCTGCCTGAGCAACTTATGTTGCCCTCGGCGTCTGTGTTTGCTCCTCTAATATAACTTAATAACGTAGGACTGAAAGTATTTAGTCACAAGCCATTTTGATATTTAATTAATTGCTTATTTGCTTTTTATCAAGCAATACCTTTGCTTGTTTCGGCTTCTCAAATGAGTAAATGTGTTGCTTTTTATACAGATTAATTGTAAATAAAATCATTAGTTGCCCTACAGAAATGCAATTTCAGCATCATTCATTCATCATCATTGAATGCATCACCAGTATTTTTAGGATCATTAGGAGGCGGTAGCAGACTCAGTCTTTTTTTTTTCTTTATACATTATTTTTTTGGAGTTTTTTTTTTTTTCATTGACAGCAACAGTAACGCTAGAGTGAAGATATATTGATATTGTATGAAACTAGACCAACCATGGTTGCTACCAAAATAATGCTCCAAAATTAGGCTAAATTTTGGCAAGGGAAAACTGGCATAGCAATGTTCAAAGGGGTCCCTTGACCTCCCACACTAATATATTTGAATGAAAATGGGTTCTGTGGGTATCCATGAGTTTCCCCTTTACAGACATGCCCACTTTATGATAATTACGTGGTTTTGGGCAGTTATTTGCATGCAGTACAAATGTTATTTTCACCTATGCTAACATGGTGTGTTTGAATATTTCTGCATAAACAGTCTTGGAATTACATAAGATGTTGCATACAATTTTCACTGTAAAGCCGAGATCCAATAAGCCAAATTGTATTCGTGTGCGGTGATATAGCGAGACCATTTTTTTGAAACTTGACGTCGCTGTATGAAAAGACCTAAAGAGCCACACAGAATGATTGAACACCTTACTGCATTATATCACATTATATTTTTGTTCATGTTTTGTCTCCTGGTGCTTGAGTTTTGTGTTTTCCTTTACATACAAAAAGACATCTCCCCCATAACTTGATGCAGAGAAGACAAAAATTGGTGATAAAAATTAACCAGAATACAGGTAATGAAGCATTTTGCGTTCAAAATTTCCTGAGGGACCCCCAGACCCTCCATGGCACTTAATATGTATCCCCGCCCAATGTGGAAACTAAACCTACGCTGTTGACTGTACACGTCACATTCTAGGTGCAGAGCCCCCCTGAAGGTCTGATCCTAGAATTGCCCTGATAAGCAATAAGCTGACAGACTTGATAGAAACCAGTGAGGAAAGAAATGACTCTAAATACATGTAAATTAAAAAAAGGGGAGACCCACCAGTGTGCTCCAGTTATGCATTTCACCTGAACATGGAGCTCTTTCATTAGACATTTAAAGCCATTTTTATGAAGCACAGTTGATCTAAGATGAGCAGTAATACATTCCTGGGAACCAGGAAGTTGAATATGCTGCTCCTTGGCTCCCAGGCTGTTTGTTCACTGGTGGGTTGTTTGAACAGACTGACTTCCTATACTCACCTCCTGGCCTTCAACTTGCTTTGTTTGCCATGAAAAAAAAAAAAATCTCTGTTTGTCCTGTTCTGTGACACCGTCACTTAACTTACCTGGTCTTCGGGTTACGTGGAGGGTGAAGTAGCGGCCATCCCAACGGGACACACGTGGAAGTGGACAGTGTATTTTATTTCGTGCAGCCACACATGTACACATACACCCTCACAGTCAACAACTTTGGTAAAACCCGACTCACACACATTGTGAACACAAACCCCCCCAAACTTATTATTCACACGCTCTTGCAGCAACACACTTTTTCCCAACGCCGTGGGATCTTGTCGGAGCTTGCACATATGCACTCGTTTGTCAGCCTACTGAACTATACCAGTTCTGTTTTCCCTTTGTGAGCACAGTTTTTTTTTTCCCAGTACAAACTGTTAGTGCTAACTTTAGCTTTACACCCTCATTAATCACACCTTGATGCAGTCAGACCTGAAACACAAAAACACCAACCAGCAAAATCTTGTTCTACTGAGTTGGCTTATGCAAAAAACAGAGAAGCGTACACAGTGTTTGGTTCAGGCTCTTTTATGTGTGTTTTTCTGCCAGTGTTTGTGCAGTCCTGCCTAATTGCTTTACAGACATCGGAGGCTTCGCTTGTGTCTTTCGCTGTGTCGTTCCCAAGGGGGGGGTTTCCACAGGATTCAAACTCAAACTAAACCCACAACAAAAGGTGAATATGTATAAACATGTTTCCAGTCCCATCTGTGGCTTTGGAAAATGAAGAATGCACAGACAAGCACGTCATCATTGACTGGAGCATGTAGACTGCATTACACAATGTTTGCACTTTATTGTGCTTCTTATGGTTGGTTACAACAGCAGTGTGAGGCTGAGTTTTGTAAGAGAAAGTAAACTCTGAAGACAGATAAGGCATTTCTCCCCTGCCAAGGTCAGCTTAGTGGTTACCTCCCACATCGGGCAGAGGCCGTAAATTCTTCTCTTTCATTTTTCCACATAAGAATGACTAAAAAGAGTAGTTATTTTAAACATATAAAAGTTGAAACCAGCCTTTAAACATTGTTGTGATGGCATTGTTGTGATATTTCATATCACTGCAAAGTCTGAAGTGTTAACTGTTAAGTGTGATTCATGTGCCAGGTATTAGCTGCTATTGAGCTCTAAGTGTGTTGTGTGTGGCGCGCAGATTGTTGGTGCTGGCAACAACTGCAGCAAACCTTTCGCCAGACGCTTCCTCTGATTAGAGAAGGAGCTCAGTGACTTCCAAAATGCATCCAGAGGAGGTTTTTATTGCAGGAGCAGTACACGGTGCAATGTAACACACTTGCCCAGAAAATTGAATACCTCCAGCTGAGCCCCTGATGATGATCTGTATTGATGCCAGAGGGGCCTCCTGCCCACTAAATGCCTGGTATGGCAGGCACGGAGCCAGTTCATTAAAAGCCATGCCAGGACTGTTACAGTGAGGGAGGAACAAGGGGTTCTGTTTTTCCTGACCTCTCCACTCCTACTGTTCCTCCTCGCACCGAGACACTGGTACCATAGAGGATCACATGTATGTGAAGGTATGAGACTAGTATGATCGCCTCGGCATCAAACCTCAGTACACAATATGTACAGAACGACATGAGGATAATATAATATAAGTAGTTTTTACAAAATACTATATTTACTCTTACTGGACCATAAAAACTTGTGCATTATTTGATTTGTTGATCAATGGAAAAATAATCTGGAAGTTTTTTTGATAATTGATTAGTGATTAGAGCAACTTCCTGTGTTCTATTTTTTAAACTGGGAGGTTTTTTTCTTTTTTTATATATGAAAATAAACTTAATATCTTAAAAAAAAAAAAAAAATATTATTATCCCCATTGATGGCCATTTTTCTCATTTTTTTGACATTTTATTTACCAAAAAATTACCCATTTAAAGGCAGGATTGATAGTGTTTTTCAAATCCTTTTTTTAAATATTTTTAAATTTTCATCATACTGACAGCAATCAATAAGTCAAATGCTCTGACAATAAAAAAGGTGTATCTTTGGCTGTTGCAGGACTGTAATAACCCCATCCAATCATTTTAATTTGACTCTAGATTTAGTTGCTGCGTTTTCATTTTTAAAATCTACTGTGCTCTTAAGTGTTTCTCAGGATTACCTTTAATTGAGATAAATCAGCAGACTTCATTGGTAACTAGAATGGCACTCGGAGAGCGCAGGCCTCCCCCAAGGTGCCCGAGTACGATTGTCTCCCCTCTCCGTTCAGCTTGCGCTATCATCAACGTGAATTTTTGTTGATGTAGAGATCAGCTGTACGTACCAGAGCATCGTAAAACACTTCATGCAAACTGGAGAAACAAAATAAAACTCACCTAAACTGTTGTTGTTACTCTTTCCAGCAATCACCAGGTCTTTGATGAAGTTTGATGTGAAAACATGAGCAGCTCTACATGCCCACTGCACGTGTTGTTATGGCTGATCGGAATCCTTGATCCTCATGATCGCCATCAAAATGTAATGGATTGTTCATAGTACCACACTCCAACTCATCCAAATCCATTGCAAACTTTGGAGTAATTCTGCTAACAGACAGGTGCCGGTGACTTGGCCTTGGTGGAGGTAATGAAAGTAATGGTTAGTTGCAGCCTGAGACAATATGACAACCAGCTTTTCAAAATGTTTTATTTGGCCTTCTTCAGTGCAAAGCAGCAAATTCTGCCGTCTTTCAAACACAGTGTACTTAAATCTGTTGTCATATTGTTGCAATTTTTTATTTATTTTTATTTAATTTTTAGAGTAATTGTGTTTTCTAAAAATAAACAACGAATGCACCAGATCACACCGAGCATCAAAAACTGTCACATGCAGAAAACATGGTGGCCAGATTCATAGTCCTGATTACGTATTAGATCAGATATTTCCTCTCCCCATGTGTTTTTCAGTTTCAGTTAAGGTTGACGGCGCAGGTTGATGCAGATTAGCTTCCAAACCCTGTATGGAGTCACCTTACCCTTTGCTCTTGTGGGAATGTATTTTTGTAAACAAGGCCCATGGAGTTTGAACATAGAGGGAACTGCACAGTAGCAGATTTTGGAGCGATAAACTTTGGCCTCCTGGACCTTTCAGTGCAGTAAACCCATTAATTTTGCATTGTCTTATCTCATTACCAGGACAATGTTTCATCCTGAGCCAAAAGGCAGAGATTATCTGTCGACACTGTTAATTCGCTTCCATTTGTCTGATATCTTCCACTTTTAACATGCAAACCCACCTGACAGTGATTTATATCCCTGCCGTGCTGTCAGTTGAGGTGATCCTGTGTAAAACTAGACGTTGTGTCTCTCTTATACAACTGCTCAGATCCTGTCTTAACTTCATAATGGGTTTGTGTAAATGGAAATAAGGTGAAGGACAGAGTGATTTAGGTCATACAGTCCTACCAAGGTACGCTCAGACAGTCACCTGTTTGCTCGAAACACTCCCTCAGAGATTCCTCACATTCCTGAGCTTCATAAGGATATTTCTTTGACGAGGCTAGAAATAGGGAGCCCTTTGTGTGTGTTTGGCATACATGCCAGGTTACAGATCATATGAGCTATTTTATTTGACTTTTGTTGAATATTTTGTTATAGACGTTGTTTAATTTAAGAAATAAGCCTAAGTCGGTGCCTACTGTCAGTTAAAGGTGCAATGTGGAGCATTTTGACAATGATAAACCACATCAGTCTTGATAGTTTTATAAAAGATTTGCAGCTTTTACGGGTTCATCGCCAGGTTAGTTTTTGTGTGAAATCTGCTAGATTGTATATAAGGTAGATTGCATTATAGCATAAATCAGGGAAAAAGGTGTTTTCATGGAAAGTAGAGCTCATGTTTTCAGCTTTGGGATGGCAGATAGTAGAAGAAATAAAAGAATGATGGAAAACTTGCAGCACATTGTTCGTTTAGGGAAGTGAAAGATTACAAGGAGGCAACAGGGCACTAAAATCGAAGCATGCACAGTTGTATTCACCACAGTGTGCAGGGAAACACACTCAGGAGCTTTGAGGATATTTATGAATAACGCTAAGGCTAACAATGATTAATTGACAATGATATTGCTGTTTTTCTTTTTTACAACACTGTAATTTTGTGTGTTTGTAGTGAATTACTTGTGTTGTGATGATGACACAGTTACAAGGGCAGGAGAACAGGTTTGAGAAAACTGACAATAAAGTTTCGCTGTCTGCCTTTCATGGCACCGCCGCATCACGGTGTATACCTCAGAGATATTATTTAGCCTTTCTGTGAAAAGCACTTGTTGATTCTGTCATGAGCTTTTGTAAATTAAAACATCGAAGTGGAGCGAGGATGGGGTTAATTTTTATCAGGTACTTTTTGTCACTTTGTGCGTAAGATATCTGAAGCTGACACAACACAAGCTCCCATCTTCTCAGGTGTTATGTGAGAATCAAGTTGATGCTGACGTTGTGGGAATTTGTGTAGATTAGGACTTGTCTATAGTAAACAGTTGCATAAATGGTTGTTTATAATTACAGAGTTTTATGGGCATTTACTAGGATTTTATTTCAATAGGTGAAGAGTCACCACGCCCGCATGGCGGAGGAGATCATATTTAGGTCACTCAAATGTAAGAGAAGTTCACTAAAATGCCATATTTGCCCTCTAGTCCCATCTGAATAATGCGCTCCAGTTTCATTTCATTTCCTTTTATTCTCCGCAATCCTCTAATGTTTGGTGTCAGTGTTAAGCAGGACGGCCAAAAAGCAACAGTCCTAATTATTTATGAAATCACACTTTTTTCATTTCAGATGTGCAGATAAGTTACTGTGGCTTTGCACCAACTGCACAGACTATTGTCACGAAAGGAAAATGTTTGCTAACGCACTGTGGCTCGGAAAGTTTTGTGAGTCACCAGTCATGACTTTTGTAGTTGGATGAAGCTTTTTTTAAGCAACGGGGATTACTGTAAAGGGCAGAAATTCGCTGGACTATTGGTGAAGATAACTTTGTTGGTCTACCTCACAGTATTAGTTATTCATGTTTTTCTCTTCAAGGACACACTGTTCTTCCAGGATGCATTCATGGACTGGAGCTGTGATAAGCCTGCTTGTATATAATAGAGGGACTCGCCCAGTTTACATCAGCACAACCCAGAGGTGTTGGGGAGGTGATCCACCATTTATTTTAGTCTGAAGATGTAGTATCAGTTGGCAGCTCCGGGGTCTGAAAAGTGAAGCCAGAGCTGAAGTGCTTTAAACCTGCATTATTTCTAACAGCCAGCAGGGGGCGACTCCTCCGGTTGCAAAAAGAAGTTTGATTGTATAGAAGTGTATGAGAAAATGAGCCTACTTCTTACTTGATTTAATACCTCAGTAAACATTGTAAACACGAGTTTATGGTCTCAATCACTAGTTTCAAGTCTTCATCAATACAGCATGATGTTCATTAAGTAAACTATGGTCCCATTTAGAGTCAAATAGACCATAAAGCAGGGGATACATTAGGGCGTGGCTACCCTGTGATTGACAGGTCGCTACTACAGCGTTGTCCGGTCTGGGAGTTGTTCGTGTTTTTGTCTTACAACTTTAACCCTGTCACGGTGTCTTTTCAGTTCATGAAAGGTAATTATAACCTTTTTGGACACGTAAAAATCTTATTTAGCATTCTGTTATACTTAGCTCCACCCTCTTGTGTCACTTCTGGTTGCAAATAACCAAGATGGCGACGGCCAAAATGGCAAAGTTGAAGCTTCAAAACATCATCAGTCCACAAACCAATGGGTGATGTTACAGTTACTACGTCCACTTCTTCTGTACTGTCCATGTGTAGCATTGATGGTAAACAATATATAATATAATATAATATAATTCAATGCTAGCAGCTCTGTGATGCTAGGCGCAGCACTGTGTTGAGCTACATGCCATGGTTTAGCAGGTAATGTTCACCATGCTTACCATCTAATGGGAATATCAGCAGTTAGCAGGTCTATTTGGTCATTTTGTCAAATTTTGACCTGCTGATGGCGCTAGAGGAAAAGTCGGGATGACCAAAGTCATTATGGTTCATCCTCTGGGGAGCATAAATGTCAGTAGCCCACTGAAATTTAATGGCTAGCTTTAATACTGAGCTCACTATAGCTTAAGAATCACATGTTGCGTTAAAGAAATTAGTAGTGTTAAAACAAATTTGCGTGGACGGGATGATATTTAGCCCTACTAATAGATCTAATACAGCCCTTCTAAAAACTTTAAGTTTGTTTTTAATTTTAACTCTAAAGTTGCTAGTAACAAACAAAACTAAAAACTTAACTTAACAACCTATAATTGTACCTTAAAACCACCCAGTCCATTGTTAGTTTCTATTCACTCTTGTTCTAATAAGACTGGAGCTGTTTTATTTTCTGTAATCACATATGGTTGGAGCCTGTAGCAGCGCTTTGCTTGCATTAAACAGGCACTAGCAGGCCTGAATATTTTACATTCTCCTGCACAGTTTTTAATGAGTATATGAGTATATTTTTGTATCCGACACATGCTGGTTTGCTGTATTATCTGACAGTGAATTTGAGTGTAACCTTGCATGCCAGGTGATGCTGGCATATCTATTACCTGGATTGTTGTCCTCGTCACACCACACTCCATCCTTCCTTCCTTTCAGCTGAGATGTTTATATTTAATTCATTGAAAACCAAGAGCGTGAAAACAGTCAATGGAGCACACAATCCTTGACTGGGATGCGTCCTGTCAGTGTATCAAGACTGTACATAGTCACTTTTAGAGAAACAGTGAGCCTCCATCCTGTTCTCACTGGCTTTGTATTCTGATTAGAGGCTTAAGCACCTGGCAGACAGCAGCACCCTCAGAGCTGGAGAGAATGATGTCTCTGCCTGGCGGGGCAAAACAAGAGAGAGGGGCAAGTTAGGGCAGGGACGCTAGGTTTGTGTGGGGTATTTGCATCTGTTTTATTCTCATGAAGCAGCTCCAGGTAGAGTCACATCACGTCAGCGGTAGTTAGTCTGTGGTAATGTTTGTGTGTATGGTGCTTTATTTAAAGCCGTGGTCTCAACCTGTTGCTCTTTACCATTAATTTTAACTATATACACTCTGAAACTGAACGACTCGTCTTTCCTTTCACTCTCCCTCATTCATGGCATTCTGCCCGTTTAGTAGATTTAGAGATTATATAGATTAGCTGATATTAACAGCAAGAGCTGCAACAATTAATTCATCGATTCAATGCCAACTATTGAATTAATGGCTAACTGTTTTGGAGAAAAAATGAAATGAAAAATTCTCAGATTCCAGCTTCTTAAATGTGAATATTTTAAATGTGAATATTTTCTGGTTTCTTTACTCCTCTTTGAGAGTAAACTGAATATTTGAGTTGTGGACAAATCGCATCTTGAGGATGTCATCTTGGGCTTTTGGAAGCAGATTTTCTGACATTTTCTAGACCAAACAACTAATGGAGTAACTGACAGATTAATTGACAATGAAATTAATCATTAATTGCAGTCCTATTAGCAGTGACTTCCCAAAAAGTAACCAGTTGACCATCCCTTTTGAAACTACAGTATCTGCACTGTAGTATTTATCAGACAGAGCTGTAGCCACTAAAAACAGTGACGTCACGTCACGTTTCAATGTTTTTGGGGGAAATTTCAGTAACTTGCAGAGAGGTTTACAATCTAAAAATAAAATAAAATAACATATTGAGTATTTTACAGGCTGACACCAGTATTTCTACATCAACTAAAGTTGTTTTTTTTAGGTAAAATAATGAAAAGTTAAGGATTGTGTATTTCCTAGTCCTGGTAATTTGAAAAGAGCTTGAAAACATCATTTAGACCTCATGGAAATACACTTTGACAGAACACGTAATTAAATAGGTTAGTAGATAAATGAAATATGAAAAAATTCATACATTTTGGAGACTTGTCCTAGTCTTGGTAAATCAAACCATTGGTCATATATAAACTGTTTGTGTTGCACATTTAGTCTCACTTGTTAAATGTTAAATGTGACATTTCTATGCTCTAAATTCTGAAGCTTTACAGGAAATTAAATGAAAAATAAATTTGTTAATTGATACTTCTGATACTCCTCCAGTAACTTCTTGGCCTTTCTTTCTAAATCGATTCACAGATCAGTGCCTAATCTAAAACAGGTTGTTGTAGCTAAAGTGTAATTATTAAGTCTTGTCATGGTTGCATACCATAAACAGTCTTCGCCACTGTCACTGGTTGTAATTTGTTTTCAGTAGTCGATGACGCAACATAGCTCCTGAACTCGTCTGTCTCTGTTTACAGCCAGAGTTTTTACCATTTAAAATGTCCTACTTCAAATCATTATTCACATCATAAACTGACGTCATAATTCCCTCCTTTTTTTTTTTTTTTTTTTTTTTAGCACATTGTTTTTCCTCTCTAGACGCTGAATGACGTCTGAATGATCTGGTCATGGAGTATCACATCATCCATTAGATTTAGTCTGTTTATCCAAATCCGAGATGTAAACATCAGTTTTGGGTTCATCCATAATCGCGACCGGCCCGTTAATACGGTCAGCTTCAGCGACAGATGGTGTCTTTAATATGTCAGTGATTAATTTGGACATAATTACAATGTGATCACAGAACCAGTGCTAATATGAGCCCCTCATTAGCGTGTAGCTGTGCCCCACCCAGAGGCCTCTCCAGTCGAGTGTGTTGTCTCATGACAACCAGATAAGTGTTGTCCTACGACAAATACATATCAACTTTCTGTTTACGTCTATAGGTGGAAGCCTCCGCTTAAGCAGCAGATTATATTAAACTAGTGATCTTTTCCTCTACCATGCACTGGTAACACTTGCGGTTAATTTCTTTTCCTTTCTTGGTAAACTGCTTTTGTCTTGAGTCACTTGTTGGGATCACAACCATGGGAATGTTTTCCATTTGTTCAGATGGCACACATTCCATGTCATGTCTGCTCAGCACACCAGGAAGTGAACAAAACCCTTCAGCCGCAGATGAGTTTGAGGTGGCCTGAATAGAAAACAAAAAGAAAACAAGACGAAGACAGTTGCAGCAACAGAAATTTCACCCAAAAACAAGTTTAACAAATGTGTTTAATGCTCTTCTGGGTCATGAAATTCATCCCTAAATAGCAGCACTTGATTGACTGAGTAATTTTAAGATCTTTTCTCATACTGTTGGTAACATATCTAATGTAATGCTGCTGGGAACAATAGGGAACATTTTTCACATGTGTGACCATGTGCTGTGGAGCTGCAGGCCTCTTTTTAAACATGTTTTTAATCTTGTTTTTAGGAATAGATTCTTTTAATTCACTTACTCCCCCTTGTGGCACAACAATAAAGTTATATGTGTCAAAATGAACTCTGAGGAAGTAAATACATTCACCAGTTCTGCAGTGAAAACAGCGTATAATCTAACAAAGCAGTGTAGTGTTGTTTATTGACAGTGCTAAAGCTGTGGCTCAAGTGAGAGAGAGCCACCCGTGACGTACCTCAAATCCCTGACAACAGCTTTCTCCCTTCCCTTCAGTGTTTACATGTATGATCTCAGTTTGATCTGTGCCCCGACTGACCAATCCGGGGCGAGCGTGCCTGCGGATGGGGGGCAACAGTGGGATGCTGGGTATCTTGTTGAGCAGCGAGTGGGGAGATACAATAGAGAGGGATGGCAGGAATTATGCTGCTGAGGATTAGTGTCTGAGCTCTGTTTGTCTATTGGCTGCAGAGAACTTCAGCGCTCCGCAACTGAACTGACAACAACAAGTTCATCCTACAGTGGCGTTCCCAGGATGTTTTTTGAACTGACGGGCTGCACCTTCAGCTTTTCCTTCTCTTTCTTCAACCCAACTTGGGTTTTGTTTTGACATACTTTTGGATAACTCTATGAGAAGCCATGGTAGTGCTTCTGACTAACAACTCTAGCTCTAATTTCTACTGCTTTCCAACGCTCTTCAAGCGGAAAGGTGAGTGAGATAAGAGCGATTGTTTTAAATTACAAGACAACAGGCGTAAATTGTTTGATGACGCAAGCCAATTGTTCCTGCCTTGTTAACATTGCTATTCAAGTATGACTGAGACAGGCTGGATCAACTGGCTCGCCGAGGACAGGCAGTAACGTAATTAAAGTTTGGTCATTCAGTGTTGCTGTGGACCATTAATAACTACTGTCAGTTTATTATGTTTACTCCCTTGACATATAATACACTGTGATTTATAGTCTTAGTCTAGCAGCTAATGCTTTCTCTCTAAATTGCAGGAAAATAGAATAAAGTATTAGAATCTGGCGTATTTATAGATAATTGCTTATTGGAGCAGCCCTAATGCTATTACAAAAGAGACAGTGGTATAAATTAGTAGTGATCACTGAGCACATGGCTGCTGAGGCTAAATCCAGCATGGACAGTAGAGTACAGTAAGGTGGCTAAATGTGGAGCAGCTGTCAGCATTACATAAAAGTGTCTTAGCAGGTTGTTAGCCCAGTGATCCCAGACTGTGTCCTGGTAGCGTGAGGGCATCGCATGGATCACAGAGTTCAATCACATGCCAGGCTGGTTTATCAAGTTTTTTTACTTTCATTTTTATATGAAGTCTGTTTAAAAAGACAGTAATCCATACAGAGTTTACCCCAACCCCATTTTATTGTGCTTTTAACAATTGAAACTTGTAAAAACGCAAGAGGTAATACTAAGTGTAAGAATTCTAATTATAAATTTGTAATTTGTCATATAATATAAATTTACAGTTCACAGAAGAGTTTTACCAATTGTCTTATCAACAGGGAAAAAGTAATAATTAAATAAAATAAGTACTAATATTAAAAACGTTAAATACATTAAACAAATATATAAAAATATTTTTTTTAAATAAAATAAAAAAGGCCAACAGTCTTACCAACAGAAAAAGTAATAATCAAATAAAATAAATACGAATATTAAAAATATTAAATGCATAAAAAATAAAAAAAATAAAAATAACACAAGTAAAAAAATAAAATAAGGCCAACAGTCTTACCAACAGAAAAATAGCTAATAATAATATAAGATAAATAATATTAAAAATATGACATCTAAAAATTAAAATAAGAAATTAATTTTAAAAAGTGGGTGGATGCCTATTAACCTTGTCAGCTAACCAGTTGGTTTGTGCAGAGGGTCTGTTTGAATTCTGTTTCTACAATCAAGTGTGACTAAAAAGTGAGAAACTTGTAATGAAGATGGTGTTTTATATATATTTGTTAATGTTTCAGTTTCTGGTTTGGCTAAACTAATTAATTTAAGGTTACCTTATTTTGTTTAACTTCCCCTCCTGTCTTTTTAATGAAAACTTTATTTTCTCTAAATCTCAAGGCATCTTCACTTCTCTCATCCAATTTACATGAGAAGGGGCTGCTGCTTGCTTCCAGTTAAGCAGTATAACATATGTTATCATATTGCAGTCTGGGCTAGATTTCCCCACCTTAGGATCTGTAACACCAAAACCAGCATTAGAGGAATAAATCAACATTTCTATCCAATACCTTAGAGTAATTCTTTTTGGATGGTGCCTATGGTTCATGACATGGCATTTCAAGTGTTTTATGATTAGTTAAAGAAAGATTGAACTGATGTACTTTGCATGCAACAAGATGTGGCAGCAATTTAATGAGTGTCCTTCTCACTGTTAAGCTAGAAGGAAATGCTGTAATACCAAGCATACGGTAGATTTTTGATGTGATAATCCCTTCTTAAAAAGTCCTTGTCAGAGTCACTGGAGCTTAATCCTGCACGATTGGAGCGAACAAGCTCAGCCTTTTTAATTAGCACACTCTCATGTTAATTAACCCTCAAACATATTTACTGCCCCTGTGCTTAAATGACACCTGAATGCACTCATCCCGTCCATATGGCCCCCTCATTTACTGTTACAGTAACGCAGAGCTTTGAGTTGATCCTGACTGATCCCCTCTCTCTTTCAAGCTGTCCCAAAGCGAGATGACGATGACAAGACCCCGGTACCCCCCTTGTTCCAGGAGAACGTGTTCATCGAGGCCAGCCGGCCCGAGTACCTGGAGAACCTTCACACTGAGGCCCTGGAGGGATTGAAAATGATGCAGCAGGAAGGTACAAAGCACTCTTGTGATACAGCCTTGCGTCTTGGTGCTAAATTAGAGGTGTGCCATGCCAACATGTTGACAACTGTCTGTATATTACTCAAGAGGGTGTGAGCCAGAGGATATAAACACTGTTAAGTATTTTAAATGTCGTTATAAGTCTGTTAAATGTTACTCTCCTCACAGAAACAAATAATGGAGTGGAGTTCCAGGACAATGAGAGCACAATTGTATGTGACACATCACACACTTGCACCAAATGCACAGTCCTTATCCAAGTGTTTTTTTGTTTGTTTTTTACGTAAAGATTGTTTCTGCTTTTTGCCAGTCGACACTGTCGGTCCACACAGACGGGGAAGGTGGAGGGTTTATGACCGACAGTACCATCGCTGATACATCTTCTGTCGTCTCTGTACAATCATCTGTGTCCACAAGATCTTCCCGCTCTGGACTCACCAGGCAAGGTAACTTCACCACAAGCCTAAAATACTATTTACACCCCATCTTGGGCATTATGCAACATATGATGATGTGCACACAAAAAAAAACACATTTAATGGGTGAGATGTACAGATTGTATTCACTTTAAAGGACCAGTGTGTATGTTTTCACAAACTATGCTTTCATTAATGTATAATCACTTTAAACTAACAATCATGTTTTCATTGGCTTAGAATGAGCCCTTCATAGGGAACAGGTCCTCTTCGTAGAGTCCGCCATGTTGCTCTGCCATGTTTCTACAGTAGCCAGATTGGACAAACCAAACACTGACTCTAGCAAAACTACACTACCTCAAGGTCTTCGTAGTTCTCTGACACGCTTGTGAAACCGTCTAAACTTGAACCGCAAAGTTCAAAACTGTGGTACCGCCAGAGGCCATCTGACTTTTGTTGCACCTAAAGTAGTGTTGTTATGGTGAGGATGGCCTCTGAGAGAGGCGAACGCCGTAACCATGGTTTTGCACTCAGCGGCTCACGTTATCGCAGTCTTGTAAAGGGAGGAGTGAGTGGAAGGGTATTCAGTTGGTTGCAATCCTCAACTATACCACTAGATGCCACCAAGTCCTACACACTGTACCTTTATATTGATCATTTTAAGGATCAATGGATGATGTTTTTCTCTCATGCATATCTTCTTCCCAGAATCAACATTCAGGCCCTTGAACTCTGGGAAAAAGTCGGAAAAGACCAAGACAAAGAGAAGACACAGGAAGACTGTTGGAGGAATCCCACAGCATGTTCAGAGAGAAATGGGTATGCAGCTCATCATTTAAAACGTATTACTTACAGAAGACTGTCTGTTTATGAATTAATATTTAAATTGTATGTGCTACATTCAGAGATGGTATTAAATGTGGTGATTTTACTATCTTCTGCATAGAAAATAGAGATTTTATATTTTTTTTGCATGTCCATTTCCTCAGTTATTAATATTAACTTCTCCTGTCGTCTCTCAGGCCTGGACAGAGCGGGTTGTTCTCAGAAGTTAGATGAGGAACAGCTTTATAATGGCGAAACTGGAAACAGCCCAACAACCACTGATGGGCCACAGCAGGCAGCAGAGTCACAACAGGGAGCCGGCACCAGCCCTCAGAACATGAACATTGTCTACCCCCTCAACAAAGACCAGCTCGACCAGCTTGGTGCCAGTCACAGGGACGACCTGGCCCTGCTGCACCACTTGGGCCCTGACTTGTCAGATGAGCAGAGGCCTCGGTCCTTGGCCGTCCCCTGGATGACCACCGCCAACAGCCTCCAGCCGGGGCCGCCCAGCCCCGTCATGTCCATGTCACCCCAGGCTGCCTACATGTCCAAAATCATCCCCAATGCGGTGTTGCCACCCTCCATTGAGGTGGTGGAAATCAGCCGTGGACGGAGTCGCAACAGTGTCCGCACCGTCAGCAAAAGCAGCCTGCTGCTGTCCAGCCCGTCCCCATCCCGTGCTTCCTCTAGAGCCTCTTCCTCCAGAACCACTTCCTCCAGATCCTCCAACATCACCTCCGCCTCCCGCCAGAACCCTCCCAATGTGTCCGACAGCTCTTGTTGGAGCAACTCTGATTCCTCAGAGACCTTGGTGTCTGACTCCTCTACCATCTCCAGGAGCAGCACCCCCAAACAGAAGAGACTGCAGGACAGAGATGCAGCTGCTAGAGAGGACAAAATCAGTGTTCACTCCTCCAACAGTAAGGCTTCAAATGGCAGGCTTGTTGTTAAAAGAGACGAGGTCAAGAAAGAGGGTCCGTTTGGACGCAGCCTCTCTGTCATGAAACCCAAGAAGGCTCCTCCTCCTCCAAGCCGCTCCTATTCCCTTCACAATAAGATGAAGCGAAGGTCACGTGACCTGACAGAGGTTAGGGTCAACTCTGGTGAGGAAAATGAAAAAAACAAACCGGGATCTTCTCCTGCGCCCTCCAAAACCATAGACAGCCCTGGATACAATGCTGACACCAGTTCTTTGGACGACTCCACAGGCTCTGGGTCATTCAGTCCCATCAGATCCCATCAGCAGGTACAGAAGGGAGAGGGAGCGGTTTCCAAAGAGAAGCAGAAACCACATCAGGAGAATAAGCTTAGCAAAACAGTTTCCCCATCCAGTGGCTACTCCAGCCAAGATGGCGCATCCACAAAAGTTTCTAAACAGCCCCACAAGAGAGGCATCTTAGCAAAGCTTCAAAGGTTATTTCCTGGGTCGACTCATGCTACTTCAACTACATCCCCTCCCCTGCAGCCAAAGGATCTCAAACTTGACACCGGAGTCGATACTGTTGATGTCAGCCCTTCTGTAAGGGCCTTGAGAGAACTGTTCAACATCCCTCCGCCACCTAAAATCCATGCACCTCCGCCCCCTCCTCCAGAGGTATGGGCTCACAGCAAGCGTAGTGTTGAGCTGCTGCTGGGACCCCCAGTACCCGATAACCTTCAGGCCATCATAAAGAAGAATCCAAAGGACAGGAGACAACAGAGGCAGTCTCCCTCTGCATCTACAGAGGGCTCTGTGAAGAGCTTGGTGATAGAAAGAAAACACAATAATCCGGCTGTAACAGTGGGGTCCGTCAACGGATCCGTCACTGTGCTGGAGACAAAGAAAGTTCAAGAAAGTGTGACTTTGAGTGATAGACTGGCTGAGCAGAACGTTGATTTGAAAGGAAACAGTGAAGTGACAGAAAAAGTTGGGAAAGTAAGAGGAAGTGCCATAATAACTGGGATGTTAGCGAAAGGCAGCAGAGAGAGAGAGAGGAAGGCTGGAATCATTGAGAGAAGAAGAAGAAGCCAAAAAGACATCCACACAAGCAACAGAGGTTACGTTACCTGCCATTTCATTAGTACACATGCCTCCATCTCCCTGTCCTCCTCTGGTGCACCATCCTCCCCAACAGACCACATCCCCCGAGTCATCCTGGCCCCCGCCACCTCCACCAATGGCACAAGTGGGCCTCAATGGGTCCGAAGAGATTGATTTACCTCTTCCACCTCCCCCTGTGTTTGGTGAAGTGGGGTTAGTTGTACCTGTTCAGGTGCCCTCAGAGAGCTCCGTTCCTGGTAGAAAATCCTCTTTTACAGCTATGTCTGTTACATCAGTGGTGAAAACAGAGGCTGAACCACTGAATATCCCACCTCCCCCACCATATACGGCTCCGCCTCCACCAGTTAAAGTAATATTCCCTCTCACGACTAAAAAGGTCTCTCCTCCACCACCTATAGTGGTTTCTCCCCTGCCACCTCCTGAGCAGGTCTCTCCTCCACCACCTATAGTGGTTTCTCCTCTGCCACCTCCTGAGCAGGTCTCTCCTCCACCACCTATAGTGGTTTCTCCTCTGCCACCTCCTGAGCAGGTCTCTCCTCCACCACCTATAGTGGTTTCTCCTCTGCCACCTCCTGAGGAGGTCTCTCCTCCACCACCTATAGTGGTTTCTCCTCTGCCACCTCCTGAGAAGGTCTCTCCTCCACCACCTATAGTGGTTTCTCCTCTGCCACCACCTAAGGAAGTCTCTCCTCCATCCCCTATAGTGGTTTCTCCTCCACCACTGCCTAAGGAGGTCTCTCCTCCACCACCTAAAGAAATCCCTCCTTCACCACCTAAAGAGGTCTCTCCTCCGCTACCTAAAGAAATCCCTCCTCCATCACCAAAAGAGGTTCCTCCTGTGAGGCCCAAAGAGTCTTCTCCACTTGTTAATGACGTCTCTGTCACACTGGTTACAGTGGTAACACCTTCATCAGTTAAAGAGGTCTCCCCTCCACTGGTTACCGAGGTCACCCCTCTGCCTCATAAAGAGGCGTCCACCCTGTCCACTGAGGAGGTTTCTCCTCCACCTTCTCAAGAGAATGCTGGTCGATCTTCTGAAGAGGCGACATCTGTTAGCCAGCTTGCTCCACCACAAAGTATTCCACCTCCGCCGCCACCCTTACAGTCACAGCCTAAGTCATCAGAGCAGCAGATCAATCCTCCACAAGAGAGCATCCCATCTGAACCTGAATCTAACCCAGTTTCATCTGACAGTATTCTCGCTCCCCCTCAGAGTATCCCCCCTGTGCCTCCCATACAGCTTCTCCCCCAACCTCAGAACACTGATGGTCCAGCAACCCAGGAGCCCTCCCCTTTACCACCATCTGAGGTCTCTGTCCCACCAGCTCTTGAAAAGTCACCAGAAAAGGCTCAAGAACCTGCTCCTGTAAACCCCCCTTTACCTCCACCTTTACCAGTGCAAGGTCTTGCAGATATTAAGGACCAGCCTAGTTCTGCAAGCACAGAAAACCGAACCCTGGAGCAGACATCTGCCCCTGTTGTACAGGAGGAACCCTCTCCTATTGTCACTCCCTCCCTTCTGCAGATGGTCAAACTGCGGTCACTCAATAGCAGCCCTGAGCCTCCTAAAGCTCAGGAGCCACCAGAGGTTGAGGTTATGATGAGGAAGCAGCAGCCCAGCAGTCCAGCTGCAAATGGTGAAGCTCCTCAGAAGCCCATCAGAAGGTCTCTGATCCTCACCTCTCCCACCTCTCCAACATCCTCCTCTGCACCTGCCACAGTTACTGCCCAACCAGCGCTGCCCATGTCCCAGTCTGTTTTGGTTCCACCTTCATCCCCAGCCACTTCCCCTACGAAAAAGTCTCCTCCTGTTATGACCGCCTCTCCTTCCATGAACCTACAGGAGGCCATTCGCCTGAGGACAGCTGCCAGATCAAAAGCTGGCCCTCCAACTCGCCTCAATTTGCACTCCCCAACGTCACCAGTAGATTTCCACAAGTCCCCAACCAGCACAGCAAGCTTCATCTTCTCCAAGAGCAATAAGAGGGTGGTGATTGAGACTAAGCCGGCATCGGAGACCATACAGAAGAAGCTGGAGGTTTCCTCTGCATTAAAGGTGGTGAATGAAGCAGAGTCGGTTAAGAAGGTGCCACCTCCTGTTGCAAAGAAACCCAAAAAGGGCAAAGAGATGGAGACGAGTGAAGGGACGGAGCAAACTGCAGGACAGGAAGCACTGCAAGAGAGTATTAAGGGTGAGAGAAATTATTCACAATGAATAAAACAGAGTTAGACTGGAAATGATGAACAAGACCAAGAGTCTATACAGCTACGCTAGCGACTCTGTGAGGTTATACTTTGGCAGAGCAATCCTTGGAGCTAAATACCAATGTGACAGTGGTATTTAGGCCGCGTTCACATCATATCATTTTCACCATCATTTTGAGCAATCAAGTCAGAAAAACATGTCACGTCGGCTCCCAAATTGTAACTCTAAATTAGAGATTACAATACTAATACTAATAGAATCAATTCAGCTACTTCTACTTTATAGACAGGGTTTTTGTACCTGATTTCAGTTGTTAATAAATATGTGACACTGCAAAAGTAGCTAATTTAGGCTGTTTCTCGTAAGTATCAAGTTTTATATTGCATATTTTTGGTTTAAAAGTGCTAAATTCGATATCCATAGCATTTTTATAGCAGCAAACAACTATTTGCTATTTAAAGATATAGAGGAGTAATGTCTACCTGAGCAGAGAATGAAGTCACTCTCCCTTTGTGTGTTGTCATGGTCGCGCATGCTTACCACTTACCACTGGCTAATAACACCGTCCCTGCCGACTGCATCACTGCGGAAACATAGCACCAACCCTCCGGTTCCCCCTCGGGTTAACACCGTTATCACTTTCAGCATTTTCGCCATTATTTGCATTGTTAGCGCTGTAGCACCACTAGCTACAAGCTGTTGGCCGAGGCTTATTGGAGGAGGCTGGGACACGGGTCATGCTGGCTCGCCATGGCCATGTTTAGAGCCGTTGAAAGTTAATAGAAATGCTCCCAATCCTGTATATGGCACCTTTAATGTTTAACATTTCCACCATCTTAATTTAGCTTTTTAGCATACTAACATTTGCTAATCTGCAGTAAACTAAAGTACATCACAAACCAAAGTATTGTAAGTAGTGATTACAATTAATTCTGAAGGGACATGAATGCAAAATTTCATGGCAATCCATCCAAAGGGGTGGATCAATCAACCTGCACTGCCATCCTTAGAGCCATGCCACTTAAATCCAAATCGGTGTCAGTAAACTAACTCTGCCTAAATTCTCCAACCTCAGATGCTGCGGAGAAAACGAACGGGACAGCAGGTACTGTTGAAGGAGGAGGGGTGCCATCGACATGATTGTAAAGACTGAAGGAGACCTGGGGAAGGACTTAACCAATAACAATGAATTTGCTGCAAGTTGGTCTTTGTGTGAATGACAAGAAATTGGATTTGGATAGATGAGATGCTTTTTTCAAAGATTGCATTTGGAAAAGTGCTGGATTTGAAAGAAAATCCCTCAACTTTGATGATGTTAACGGTGTGGGTCTTAATTTTCTCAAGTACTCATTTTACATTTTACTGAGTGAAAACAACATACTTTGTTTTGCCAGAGGGTCTTCTGAGCTTTACTGTTGCAAGAGATGGGACTATACCGCCCTCTAGTGTCAGACATTGATTGTACCACTTGTGTCCTGCTGAATCAGAGCTTTAGTCAGTACTCACAATAATGGGACTTTTGGGCGCTCATCTGTAAATATAGCAAGATTTTGTACATTTAACATATCCAGTAATGACGGATCTGTGCTGCAGAGTTTTGTTCTGTATTTTCTCTATAAGAGTTTCTACATCAATTATATTTGTTTAAAAAAAATTAAGTTATTTTTCCTGTTTTCATGTTCAGAGGAGGGTCTTTACTTCTTTGCCATTTTGTGTTACACCCTAATATCATTTAAATCATCTTTGTTTGTATAGCTCTTAATCGTTTCCAAATTTGTTTTCCTCAAAAATCCCATGTGTCATTTTTTTGATTTAAAGCTCTATGTGCGTGACCATCAATGTCACAGAAACAATGCGGAGATGTGTAAAAGCAATACTAGAGTCATTATTTTCTGCTGCTTTTAGTTACTGATAATGGAGGCATTGTCTTTCCTCAGTTATTGCTCTGTGGGATATTTCTGTGTTGAACAATAATATATTTCAAACTGGTTTCAGACACTGTAATGTAATAAATCATTTATCATGGAAAGAATAAAGATTTATGGACAGATCAATTTGTCACTTTGCCTGACGAGCATCCTTTTTCTTCTACTTTTTCTCCATTTTCTTATTTCAGCCTCCTCGTCTTGAGCCTCATGTCTGTATAATACAAATAAGTATGGAATTTTTTACATTTATAATTGTCAGGATTAATCATATTGACATTGCTTAATTGTTCTAATCAAATCTAGTTACAATTAAACATTTAGTAAATAAATTCTTTGTCGTGTTTCAAGTCATGACAAGAGTCCATCAATTGCATTTTCATGTTTTTATTGAAATAAGTCAGAATACCCTTCTGTCATGGAGAGTTACAACAGTCTTTGAGTAGATCATTAAACTACTGCTACCTCCATGTGAAATACCAGGTCATCTCACCATCATCATTCTTCCTCTCCTCCTCAGAGGCCATCACTCCATCATCCTCTTCACCTCTACCTGTGTACTTCCTGTTTCCTTCTTCCCCTTCGGAGACCAGCGGCTGTGACTCTCTCTGCAGGCCGACTCCTGATGGGAACATTTGCTCCAACTGCACCCAATGACGCAACACTTCAGCTTCCCTCTGATTCACATGGCTCTCATCTTCTCTTCTGTCAAATCCCTCCTCCTCCTCTTCTTCACTCTCCTCTCGTACTAGATATCCCGACCCATCCTCTTCGAACTGATCTGAGTCCTTCACTTCAGACTCTTCCTCCTCCACAGAGACCCTCCCCCTAAAACCTAACTCATCTAGATCAGGTTCTGTCATCACTCCAAGGATCAACCCATTCTCCTTTTCATCTTCTTCAAGCTGCTCGTCCTCTTCATCTGTGTAGTCTTGCTCTTCATCATCAGCATCATACTTTACTACAGCCGCACTTTCCCCGTTCTCATGACTGTGGTTTATGGTGGCCTCGCCTTCTCTGCTCATGCTGATTGGTTGAAAGCTGTCTTCTGCTGTGTACGGCTGATCAGAGACCAGCAAGGACCCACTGCTGGCAGAGCCTTGAAAAAAGTTGGAGATGTTTATATAATTTTTGTGCATGTAAAAAGTCTGCAAAGGTACAAAACCCAAAGTCCTCACTAACGAGAGTTCCTCCCCCACAGAAACACTGCTCCTGAAGTGAATGAAATGCTTTGCATGAAGTCCCGCCTTTTGTCCATAATGTGGTGATGTCCTCAAGTAAACATTTGCATAACGGCTAGTTTGGCACACCCTCAAACAAAGCTAGTAAGAATGGATCCTGAAGAGTTTGGTTCGGTTGACCAATTACAACAGTGGACCAGCTGACCAATCAGAGCAAGAGAAAAGTAAAGCCTTTTTGGAAAATTAAAACATGTAAACATGTTCTAGTAGAAACCTCAAATACAAGAATGCACCTTAAAATAAGCACAATAGGTCCTCTTTAGTTTTTTTTTAAAAAATTTGGTCATAAGAGAAGAAACCAATTTGTGTTTGGTGGATTATTTCTCTGTTGTTACAATGCTAACTGGCAATGTATTTGACATTGTTGGAAAGCCTGTTTATCTACCTTCACTATGATGTCCAACTTGTAAGGATCATGTATTTGTGGGATGAGCAGCACAACTAATTATGTGGGTAGCGCCCAAGTGAAATTTGCCAAAATTCTCTGCCAATGCTGAACAGTGTATTATCCTGTTGGTATTGACTCTTGTTTTGAGCGCCAGGTGCAGCTAATCAGGCACCACAAGACATGACCACATGATCACAAAGTGATCTGGTTCAAAAGTCAAATTTTTCAAAAGCAACATGGCTCAGTTCAAATTTTTTTTTCCAAAACAAAACTCCTCATCTCTTCTCTGACATGATTTTGTCATCATATGATTTGCTGATTGACACTTGTAGTGTGACTTAAAGCAACCACAACAATCCAATATAAATGAGTAAGAATGGGTGCATAAATATAACTGAAATATAAAAGAAAGACTGACACACACCTTCCATCATGGCTCTCCGGGGTTTAGAGGTCACACATTGTGAATCACAGCATTCACATATGGTATCGTCACCAGTGAGGGCCTTCCACCTGTCATAGCAAAAATATACAAATATGCTCAGTCCACTTGGAAACATAAAAAGTCACCTGTTTGGAAAGTGAATTTATAGTGTCAACTCTCACCTGTTCCCTCTGTAGGTGCATGATTTGTGTGCAGGACCCAGATCCTCAGATGTGACAAATAATTTGCAGTGAACACTGACCTAAACATGGAAACGGGGGTTAAGTCGTAGCTGAAACTGTGAATCTGGAGGACTGTACACCACACTCACCTCTGTGTCAGGGTCAGAAGTGAACTGGAAGGCTTTGAGGGAGAATCTCAGGGTCTTGTCTGTCCGAGAGATGAACTGAGACGCCCCTGGGTCACTCTTGCTGTCCAGCATGCAGCTATGGATTACACCAAAATGACGGTAGTCTCAATTAAATGCAAATCAGGACACCAAGGGTAAAACCAAAAGATTTTACTGTCCATTACTCACCCATAATTGTCAATGATGGTGTATTTTAGAAGTGATTCAGAGCCACTGTATGGCGTAGCATAGCAGGTTTTGATGTACAGTTTTCCACCAGTTGGGAGATGAGGAGCAGAGACCTGGAAGTTAACAGTCTGTCCAAGTTGGTACACCTGGGACTTAGCTGTTCTGCGCCATGAATCTAAAAGTTCATTAATATATATAATTTACCAACACATTAACATACAAAAACACATTTGAAATTAAAATATAAGCAACTCTTAATCACTACAATCCACAGTTCCATAAACATACCATCCATCAACTCCATCTGGAAGCCATTTGGACTTCCTTTCAGCCTTTTACGCATAACAACAGTCTCCCAGGTGGGCTTCACAGTCAGCTGGTACACATGGTGGTTCCTGGACAGGTTTGGCAGATTTTAAATAGCGAGCTCTCACACACAATATGTTGAAAAAAGCTGAGAGGAAAGTCTAACCTTTGATAGCGGCATTCAATGTCGACATTGATCCGCTGCGCTCTGCTTGGGAAACGTTTTGGGGAAGGCTCGTAATGGAGCACAAATTTGTAAAGCAGATAACCACGGGGCGACTGTCAAAGAGGAGTCAGACACTGAGATTTCAAGATAATTCAGAAATTGAGTCTGAAATGACACTAATCTTACCTTACGCACGACATCGCACGCCGTCAGAGGATACGTAAAGAGCAGGTCACCGTATGGTCTGAGGACCCCGTTGCTTTTGCAGCCGCTGCCTAATTTCAGCTCATCTGCACCTGCGCCCAGGCCGTAGAAAGACGGTTTGACCCGCACGACGAAGTCAGACGTGGAGCAGGTTACAGAAACATCTGGGAGGTACGCAAAGTCCGATTGGATCTTTGCCTCTGGACGCATGGATCGAGGTGTCGGAGGAGGCTTCTTGGAGATGAGTGGAGGCAAGGAAGGAGTGCTGGCAGGTAAAACCCTCTGAGAGGATTTACTTGACTTTTTGATTGCCTTGGATTTTGGCGTACCCAGTTTGAAAACCGGTCTTGTTCTGGTAAATGGGGATTCATAAGTGTCACAGCTGAGAAAGCCAAGTGAAAAAACACTCCACAAAATATAGAGACACCACTTTGTTTTCATCGCAACAGGCTGCTGTCCTTCTACGTTTCCCTTTCAATCTGCGCGTAAAACCAGCGCTCAGTCGCAGCTGGAGCTAATTAGTGGTGAGGAGGATCAATTGGCAGCTTGTTGCTGTTAAAGCTTCAGTAGGCAGAATGTTTTGGGCATCAGTGGACAAAAAAAACCCATAATAAAATTTCTGCATATTGTAATTCAAGTGATCTGAGAGAAAACTAGACTTCTGCACCTCCTCATGGCTCTGTTTTCAGGCTTTAAAAATCTAGCCTGTGATGGGAGACTTTGGCAAATCACAGGTCAGTGTTCCTATTGGCTGTCCTCTAGCTGGTGGGCGGTGCTTGATATTTCATCAACTGATCTTAACATGACTGCTGGGTCACAAATTTTCTTGTTTTACAGCTAAACAGTAACTATAAGATGTATCTGAAATTTTAAATAGTCATTACAGCAACAAAATATTGATTCATATTTGAACAGCGCTGCCTAGTTTGACCGTTTGATCTGGGTTTGTGAGTGATTGACAGCTGCTCAGAGACGACAGACTCCAACTCAGCTCTAATTGGTTGTTTTCCTCTGGTCTGTGAAATCTTGCAGATGCCATTAGGAGCCTGAGGACACTGGGGGCACTTTTTTTTCACATTACCTGTCTCATGCCCTACTGTCAGGATATAGTGATTTTTTTTTTTAAAATAACTTATTATAATCTTATTTCGCATCTCTACCCATTGCTACTTTAAAGGGAACCGCTGGCAGTTTTCTTTGGCTCCACACTTCTTTATAAAATAATTTTCTTGATTCAGGTCACAATATCTTGACATAATCACTGGTGCAAGTGACTTGATGGGTAAAATGAAATGATTCAGTTGATGACTGATGTTTTATTTCTTTTAATAAAATGCCATCCTAAAATCTGAGGACAGATAATTTTTCTTACTAATAAGCAGTTTGGAAGACAGGACAAGACAAATTATCTGTGAACGGTGTGTTACAAAATCCTGTGTATGTACACAATGGGCTGGGCGATATGGAGAAAATCAAATATATTTTTGACCAAATACCTCATTATGGATATTGTGATATTAGTTGACGATTGGTGCTTTTACAAAATATCTAGACAAGGAGATTTCTGATGAATAATCATCAGTAATGTGGATATAATGACTAAGTGGATAAAGGCAAATAATAGAGCAGCTAGAACAGTTTCAAGTTCAGAAAATTATACAATTTTACTGTAATGTAGCCTTTAAAATATCCAAATGTAGTCATTTCACTATATCGATATACTGATATTCAGCCCAGCCCTATACATGAGCTTTTTATTTATATCTATTGTAGATTTATGAAAAATTCTGTAAAAGTTTTGATACTAAACTAAAATCTTCAGCTTTAATCAAGAGGCCAAATATTGTTGCAGGGCTATTTTCCGACCATTACTTTACTTTATACCAATTTAACGTGAATTACACTCAAACTAAATATATCTGGAAAATAAACCTCATCAATGTGTCTGCTGAAACAAGGGGTTAAATATTCTAGTGTGGTGTTTTATTGCAAAGACATTGGGGGCTTTTCTTTGTTTTAACAAACTTTATTCACAAACTTAAAATTACAAATTTACAGCACATCAGTTTGTCTCTTCGCTGATCAAACTTGGAAAAAGTATTTACATATTTTACATATAAAAACCACGGAGAGATGCAATGTGCTTCATTCAGTCCATTCAGATTAATCTCAAATGAAAACTGTGCAGGAATATATTAAGTTTTAAAGAGATTTCTCTGAAATCTTAATAACTTAACCGATAAGGATATGAAGCCATCTGTGAGGACAAATGTCTCCCGTGTACATTTGTAATAGAAAAACTGGGTTTGGGCAACACAACACTGTAAAGGCAGCTTGTTTATTACATTATAACAACGTGTGCTATAAAAACAAAAATCCACCATTTTGATGCTCTCAAATGTTTTCCACAGGACTTGAAAATCACACACATATCCATCAACAACCATTCACTGTTAATAAATTATTATACATATGTGCTTTCATAAGAAAAAAATGACAATCCCTTAGATAGTTGGTTTCAATAAATAGTTAAATAAAGCATTTTTCCTTCCCTTTGGGAAGGGAGAACATGCTAGATGACTTCATACTGGAGCTGACTTCGCTGTGAAAGCACATTCAGAGAGGTCTATTAACCCTGATGGAGATTGCGTGAAAAGTTAAAACACAAAAAAGGTGGGATGGGAAAACCCTTCTCAGTAGCAAACAGTAATCAGAGTAACAAGTTGAACAGAAAATCTCATTACAACTAGTTATTCAAGATGTGTGTGTAAGGCAGTGATACATACATACAGTACATCATACCATAAGGCGCCTTTTCCCCTTGAGAAGATTCAAGTACACTTTAAGTGTTTGCCTTTCTAAAAGGAAACAACACCAAATGAAGAGTAGAAAATGCAACACAGCTCCATACATCTGCAATCAGTGGAACAGTGCTGGTATGCCCTTTAGAAATAAAGGCTGATACCGTGCATTTCCTTCAGGTCACCGTCTGAATGGAAAGTCACACAAATGACCGAAGACGTAGTAAACATCAAAGGTAACATCACACTCCAGTCTGCTCGAGTGAAGGTCCGATCTTGTAAACCAACAAATAAATACTTCATAAACACTACCACAGGTCACAAGCTGTGTCCCAATAACAACCTAGTATTTCAGTATGTAGTACATTCACTCTGGAGATATGTAAAAGTAAGAGTTGATATAAACTGTTGTCCCACAATGCAATGCACAAAAGAAACGGAGGAGCTACTAGTGGAGGTAAATAACATTGTGGACATCTCAGTAAACAAGAAAGTCTTTGGAAAACAGTTTGATTTCTCGCTTTTGAGGAAAACGCCACCAAGATAAAATGACTCCAGCTCCCATGAGCCTTATAAGAGCTGTAGGTGTTGAATGCTAACAAAAACATCTTTTATATTCCTTTCAAATGATAAAGGTGATGAGATTTTACTGTCCAGTTCAGCAGTAGGTACCCGTTTGGTTAAAATATGGTGTTTCAGTGAAACAATGACAGGAAACCTCAGTATGTTTGGAAGTGAAAGCATAAAGGCCTTTGGTCCTACACTACTGGCCAAAATAATACACTGGATATTTGTAAATTGTGTATGCCATTTAGTTTTTGCATACGTTGTTTAACTGGGACACAGCTGGAGATAAAGAATCCACATGGGATGCAGCGGACCGGCCACTAGAGGGCGACGTAAACCTGTGTGATCCACCAGAGGGAGCCGGTTAATGCTGATGATATTTGGTCAGCAGTGGTCTGTGGTCTCCCCTCTGTTAGTCCAGATAGTTGGCGGTCGTGTCCCTCGACAGCCTGTGCAAACACGTTAAAGCAGCTGTGGCTGTTGGCTCGTCCTCTACACGTCGCTTCCAAGCACTGAAGTTTCAGACTCACAGTCCCTGTTAAAAGTACGGGAGAACAGCCAGGAGTTATACAAAGAACTTGGCTTGTCCAGACTGGGTGAATAATGCAAGCCAACACTGGAGCAAAACATTTTTTTAAGGGTTTCATTAGAATTTAACTCAGGTATACAGAGCGGACCTGAATTTAACATCTTACTGGTTTGTTCACTGTGGTGATGTACGAGTCCTGCTGCACAACAGGTGCTCCAGCCTTGTTTGCTTATCCCAAATCCCAAATGTATTTCAAGTGTTCAGAGAGAAAACTAGACTTCCGCACCTCCTCATGACTGTTTTCAGGTTTTCAGAAACATCTTGTAGATACTATTTAGCTGTAAAATAAGAGATTTTGCTCCGGCTGGTGGGCGGTGCTTGGTATTAACTCATCTGATCTCAACTTGGCTGCTGGGTCACAAACTTTCTCATTTTACAGCTAAACGGTAACTACAAGGTGTTTCTGAAAACATCTGAGGTGAAAAATAGACATTACAGTAACAGAATATTGATTAATATTTGATCAGCGCCACCTAGTTTGAGTGATTGACAGCTGCTTTGAGACAACAGGCTCCAGATCAGCTCTGATTGGTTGTTTTCCTCTGGTCAGTGAAATCTTGTAGATGTCATTAGGGGGCAACGGAGGACACAGAGGCACATGATTTTTTTTCAGATTACCTGTCTCATACACTACTGCCAGAATATAGTGGGCACTTTATAAAAATAACTTTTTTAAAATCATATTTGGTTCATTTCTACCCAGTGCAGCTTTAAGTGCTTGTGTGTGCATTTCACTTACAGCATTTCCTGCAGTAGTTTCCGGTTGCCCTGCCTCCTTTCCTCATCAATAGGGTAGGTCTTCAATATCAAGAGTCCCACTGCTATAAGAGCCACAGGCACAGGAGAGACCAGCACCTTCAAGGTTAAACTGACCGCCTCGGGTTGTGAGCAGCTCCCGGTCACATAGCCGGCAAATCTGTGAAGAAATGCAGATACAGGGAGAAATGTTGAGCTGACCCGAGTACCGTTTTGGCAAGACTTGTTAGGTTGAAGGTTGAAGGATTATGTGATTGTTGACCACATGATTGCTGGTCTGATGAGCTGCAACATGGAGCTAATCTCATAGTTTTAGAGAAATAAATGGACTAAATTGAAGATGACACTGAGGATAAAGATGAGACTGCTTATGACAAAATGGCTGGAGTTAACTCACTTCAAACTGAGTGTAGAGATACCGAGGGATACTCCAGAGGCGAACTTGATGAAGAACACATAGAAGGAGTAGAAGAGGGCTTCGTGACCGTGGATGTCTGGGTTTTTAACCTTGAAGTCATCCACCACATCAGGAAGCATTGACCTGAAAACATAAATACAACATTTAGAGGGAAACCATGTCTGCATATGGACCCAGAGATGGGTTCTGTGGCCAAACTCACCAGGGTAGGAGGAAAGCTGCCGCCACGCTCACACCTGCCGCCACTGAGACCAAGTAAGAAATGATCAGGTTGCTCTTGACGCTGATGATGAGGATCATGAAGGGTACCGCCCACTAGGGAAACAAACAGAAGGATGTGAGCAATTCCATAACAACAAATCTTCTTTGAATTAAAGCCTTTGTTGCACCAAAAACAAGCCTTTTTTTGTACCCACCGTGATGCCGAAGTAAACTGCCTTCTTTTTCCCAAACCGGGTCAGAAACCACTGCCACCACGGGATGGTTAGAGTTCCAGATAGCTGGAGAAAATGTGACATAGGATTATCAGTATTGTTTCATTAAATCTCATTATGCATGCTCACAAAAGAGCAAAAGGACAAGGGGTGTATGCAGTTAATTTATGACTGATCATTCATCATTCAATCAAATTTAACAATAAAAACAGCAGATATATCTGGAATCATTCTGCCAGATGAAACAGTTTAGCCAGATTAGCTTTATTAAAAAATTAAGAGTGGCATTCAATTCCTGAAGCCATATGGATTATGTTGTTTTAGTCTAAATTTAACAGAAATATTTATCTGTACTCTCACATTGTTGCAGATAATATAACACTCATTCTGTATGCTGGTGAAAGACTTGAAAACTTTGGGACCCAAGGAAAGGATTGCCACTTTGCAATGGTCATAGATGCCACACTTTAATAAAAATACTGTATATATAATTATAGTGTACAACACTCTTCACTTCCAATTTTGTTTTAAGTGGCTTGATTTGTATTTCCTTTGTAACATTTACATGAAAATATATTAAGAAATGTGTCTGTAAATCATGATATAGTGTAGTCATTGGTCATTTTTCTGACTAAAAAACAAAGCTACTTGTTGGATTTGCAGCACTAGAAGACAGTATATGTAAAATCTAAAAGATACTGTGAAATGGTTATTTCTAAAAGAAACACATTCTCCACTGAAATCAATCAAACTTCATTTAAATTTTGGAAAATGTGGGAACCGAAAAGAATAATGTGACTGGAGGACGAGGTCAAGAGACAAGGGTACAATATGCTTTGTGTGGTCTTGACTTAACCCTGCAGGGGGGCAGATGACCTTTGACATCTAGCTCAAACTTGGTCAACCAGTGTGTTAAATGACCACACAAGAACACACTTGCTACTAACAACTTAGCAGCCTGAGAAATAGCATGAACATGAACTGGACAACAATGGAAAATATTTCCTTTCTCCCCCTCAACTCCCACCTGTCTGAATATGATACTCGGTGCCCAAAAATGTTTCCACTCCTAATCTGAGGGAAAGGCACCAGAGCAGAAAGCAGCGAGAGGACAATGGAAAGGAGGGCGCAACCAATGGTGGCAGTTCCCATGGTGGCGGTCAGAGATCGCCAGGGCAACAACAGCTACACTGTGTGCCTGCTTCTCCCTCCATCTCCTCCTAAGGCCAAGCGAGTGTGTGACTGGGAGACAGGTTCCCAGGAGCCCAAACAACGTCTCCTCTCACCCTGAAAATCTGCCCTTTCAGCCCCGGACACCATGCGCCTCCTCGCGTGAGGAAAGACCTCAGAGTACGGGCTGAAAACTCACAAACACTGGGAGCTTACGCTAAACTGCAAGGATAGCCATACTGCTATCCTTGCAAGGCTGCATATGTCCTCCAAATCTCATACTGATTAGGGCTTTTACACGGAGGTAAACGGAAACACCCACCATGATGACCAGGAGAATATTCTGGAAGTCGTTCCTATGGCCGAGGGCGTAGGTGATGAAAAGGGCAAAGTTGCCCTCCAGTAGCTGTAAAAACCAAACAAATGAAAAGTCACTTTTATGTAAACTGCAGTTATAGATAAAAGAATTGTTTGACATCTTGGGAAATGCACTTTATATTTTGTTTGTTTAATCTACACAAAAGATGAAATTTAAAAACGACAAGCTGTGGTTTTGCCTTTCCCCTTGTTTCAAGTCTTTATGCTAAGCTAAGCTAAATGTCTCCCGCCTGCAGCTTCACTTAATAGACATTTATGAAAGTGGTATCAATCTTCTCCTCTTTCCCAAAATGTTGAATTATGTCTTTAAAGCTGCAGTTTGAGCAAATATGATTAAAAAAAAGATGATTTTATAAGTGCCACTATATCCTGACAGTAGTGAATGATACAGATAATCTGTGAAAAAAATCATGTTCCTCCTCCTGTACTCATACGCGCCCGAAGGAAACAACCAATCAGACTGAATTTCACTGCTTGTGAAATTCGCAAACTCGGGTCAAACAGTCAAACTAGGCAGTGCTGATCAAATATGAATCAATATTCTGTTACTGTAATGACTATTTCTCTCCTCAAATGTTTTCAGAAACATCTTGTAGTTACTGTTTAGCTGTAAAATGAGGAAGTTTGTGACCCGGTAGCCATGTTGAAAACCAAGCACTGGCCGCAGCAGACATTCTCAATTATTTCCTCAGTTTGACAATTTGCAAGTTTTGTGAGCTGTGATTGACAGCTGCGATAGAGACTCAGCTCTGATTGGTTGTTTTTCTTTGTCATGTTGAAGTCTTGCAATTGCCATCATGAGCATCAGGGAAAGGCCGCTGAGCGTTGCTGTTTTCACAGATCAGTCTCATAGTGACAGCTTTATTAAAAGTAGATTTTTATCATATTTACTTGAAGTTTTAACTATGACATTCGTATCCAGCAGGAGACAGATATTGAAACGCAGTATTACCATGAAGGCCAGAGAGGTGAAGAGGAAGCCGATGACCAGTTTGATGTACGGTCCGTGACTCATCACCAGCCACAGGCCCTGACTGAAGGTGAGCACTGTTTTCTTTCGCCCGCTCTCTACGATCCACCGTGGAGGAGAAGAAAACAAAGATAAGACAGATGAAAATATTTTGCTGTGAGGATTTTAATGCACAGTGCAGAGCTGTTATGATGAGAAACAATGTTCATTCTGACATTTTTTGAAGTCAGTGATAAGCAAGCCAAATGTTTCCCAAGGACAGCTGATACAGACTGATACAAACTTTAGTGGGACAAAGTCATGGTTTTGATAGACACTAGTAGGACTAAAAATCTTTACTATGAAGTCCTGAATCAAGTGCAAGTCCTAAACTGCGTTTTGAGTACCAAATAAGTAATTACGCAGTCATCACCAAATTAATCTCCATGTTATTCAAATGGTAGCTTCAAATGGTTTTTATTGTTTTGATGAGAAGAGTCCATATGAACGCCCCCCTCATGTCGTATTCACGACCGCATGAGTGGAAAGTTTCTGAAAGCTCAGAGTTCACGATTTGAGACGTGTTTGTTGATGTTATAAATGGTGGAGGCCATGCAAGTTATTAATTTATGCATAACAAGTTAATGTATTGTAATTTCAGTCATTTAGTGTTTTTCTTCGTAATTTCATGTCCGACAAAAATGTTGATATTCCCAAAAACTTCATCTTTCTTCTCTGTCATTATGCCTTTGCATTTCCTGCATTTTGTGACCCACTTGCTAGCTTGCTAAACTGTTAGCCTCTGTGGCTTCTAGACTCAGACAGTAATGTTAATATTGCTGTTGCTTAGCTGTGGTGTTGTGCACACAATTTCCCATGTTGTAAACACAAGCTCACAAGTTTTATTGAAGACATAAACAGTTAAATTAGTTGTATTGTTTAGCAAAAATTTTTTCATGCTGCTGTCCGAGTGTGGTGATCTGAGGTAGCTGTTATCTGTCTGCTGGCGTGCACTGTCACTCAAACGTGACTGGCTGCTGTCGAGTACATTCAGAGTATATATGCAAATCTTTTTTTAGATTTTGTCAAGTTGAGTCTTCAGATTCATGACTCAAGTCTGACTCCAGTCCAAGTTATGTGTCTCGAGTCCACAGCTCTGCTTTAAATATGTTAAATATTTCACCTTGGCATTGGACAAGTGATAGCCTCTCTTGGTATTTCATGGATTCATACCTTTTTGCTCCTTCACACCCAAAAACAAGACTGCGGCACAGACGACATAGATGATGCAGATGACCCCTGAAGCAATCAAGTAAGCTTGTTTCTGAGGACAGAGAAGAGAGCATTAGTCTGGACTAACACTCATGTAAATATCATTCATCTGACACAATGCAAGAAACTCACCGTGTCCTCCAGTGAAATTTCGGATGTGTTGGTCAAGTTTCTGCTGTCAGGATCATCAGCCTCAGTGGGACAATTTGTGGCACCACCTACTATCTGTCCCTGGATTGCTGTACCCAGAACTGTGCCCAGCACCTCCACCATCATACCTGAGAGCAGCACAGAAATGGAGCGTCAAGTGCCTGAACGACAACACAAATGTAAAAGCATTCAATCACACAGGCGAGCTGAGTGACATACGATAGGCGGTAGCAGAGTCCCTCTCTTTCTGGTCGTTACTGATGAACATGGTGAGTGCTGAATATGGCACGTGGAAGCACTGCAAACACACACAGAGACACAGTTAGACTAGTGTGCACACACCGGGACCAAAAGGAGAACTGAAAGGTGAGGAGTGTCAACATGGCATACTAACCGTCTGCATTGACTGGAAGAGGCAGTAAAAGATGAGGTACCAGACGACCTTCCCTTGCTCAAAAGGAGGCACGTACCAGATCAGGAAGTAAGTCAGCACCGCAAACGGAGTAGAGAAAAGGATCCTGGGAAGAAAAGGGTGGATTGTTAGCAAAGTGAAGATATTTTTTTAGGGCTGTCAAAGATAACGTGATTAGGCATTAAAGCAAATTTGTTTTAACGCTACTAATTTCTACAATGCAATTTTTAAAGTATAGTGAATACTGGTATCATATGAAACTGGACAACCTAAGGAATCCATTGGTATCAGCCATGTCACGCTAGCTGGGAAGGCGGCCCAGTAACACTCCAAATGTATGCAAAATTTTGTTAAGGAAAAACTGGCATGGCCATTTTCAAAGGGGTCCCTTAACCTCTGAACTCCAGATATATGAATGAAAATGGATTCTCTGGGTACCCACGAGTCTCCCCTTTACAGACATGCCCACTATGATAATCATATACAGTTTGGTGCAAGTCATAGTCAAGTCAGCACACTGACAGCTGGTGCTGCCTGTTGGGCTGCAGTTTGCCATGTTATGATTTGAGCATATTTTTATGCTAAATGCAGAACCTGTGAGGGTTTCTGGACAATATTTGTCACTGTTTTATGTTGGTAATTGATTTCCAATAATAAATAAATACATAAAGCAGCATAAAGTAGCATATTTGCCCACTCCCATGTTGATAAGAGTATTAAATACTTGAAAAATCTCCCTTTAAGAAACATTTTGAACAGATAAAAAACGTGATTAATAGCAGTTAACTATGGACTGTGATGAGATTAATCATGATTAAATATTTGAATCGATTAATAGCCCTAATGATTTTTTTTTTTTATCAATCAGAGTCACTACAGTGAGGTTCACCATGCATTCTGTACTGTTTGGCTTGAAACATAAAGTGTGCCCAGCCTGCTGTTTCACCGCTGCTAAAGAGTGTGTTAAATGAATTCTGCCAACTGTTACTGTAGCTTTACCTCACCCGAAACCTTTTCATTTTACCTCCCTTGCAGTCACTTCGTTTCTACTCTCTCCCTGTCGCTTTGTGAATAATCCCCCTAATCCTGCCTTGTTAGAGCTCATTTGTGGAGAAAGGGCTCAGTCAGGGCTGCAGAGGAGGACGAGGGTGGGCTGGACCACTCTGACCCACCTCGCTCTCACCCCTCTCAGTCTCAACAGCCTTTTCCTCAGCTTTGCATGTCCTCCAGTTGACCTCAGTCAAGGAGGCTGGTGCCACTTCAGAAACTTGTGCTCAAAATAGATAACAGTCCAGCGAAAACTCCCCATGAACATGACAATATCATACTATTTTTTGTTTACATAAACCCTTTCTAGGGCTGCACAGTGGTGCAGTGATTAGCACTGTTGCCTAACAGCAAGTGGGTCCTCCAAGTTTGTATGTTCTCCCCGTGTTAGTGTGGGTTTTCTCCGGCTTCCTCCCACAGTCCAAAGACATGCAGGTTAACTGATGACTCTAACTTGCCCGTAGGTGTGAATGTGAGGATCCAGCCCCCCCGCAACCCTGAATAGGATAAGTGATTACACATAGACAAATGTAGGAACCCCTACTGTTGGATCTCTTTGCATTGCTGCAACACAGTGAAGAGAAACCTCACAATATTTTATGTTGGTGTCTGTTATTGGCATCAACACACCCTAACAGGTTAAGTAGAGCTAAAACAATAAGTCAGTTATTTATCAGCAGGTGATAATCAGCAACTATTTTAACAACTGATTTGATTTTGATTTGTGTCACTTTTTAAGCACAAAGTAATATTAAACTAGTATTTTCTGTAATAGTAAAATTAGAAGTAATTTTAGCTCCTGAATTTGTGATTTTAATTATATTATTTTCCATATTTTCCTTACATTTTATAACTTAATTAACTGAAAAGATAGCCACTGAATTAATCAAAACCCTCCTGTAGTGCTGTAAAATGACAGCAAATCTAACCAATAAGTCAATATTATTGCTTCTAATTTTAGTTTTGACGCAACTCTCCCTGAGGGCCATATCACTGAACACAGAGATATGTTTGTTTATTGAACATGACACTTGTGCACTCGCACATGGTCATATGAGCCCCAACCCCCCTTCTAGTGTGACACGTGGGAAATAAGAAAGAAAGCACCTCCTGATTTCCTCCTGTGTCTGAGTGAATTAGGCTAATGAGAGATAATTTATCTGGAGATGGAGGTTGGTCTCTTTCACGCACCAGCATGTCTGACTGAACACACCACCGATTCATATATGCCACATGTGGAGGTCAAGGAATGACCTTGAGGTACACCAAATCAATTCATAGTGCAGATGCAAAAAAGTGTTAATGTAATAAATATGCAAACTGAAACATTTGTAACATGTAAATCATTTTCAGCACAGATAGCAACAGCAAACGAGGACATAAAAAGACGTGTGTGTCCTTATCCAACAGCTGGTTGTTTCACTTTAATCTGAAAAGCTACGCAGGCCACAGAGGATCACGTACACGATGCCTTTTAAACAATGACCTCCATTATTTCAGCCAAACATGCCTCTTTCTTGACCCAAGGTAACCCCTCTGTGCTTCTGGAAACCCCCTCCCAAACAGTGAAATCAAACACACAAAGATGGACACACCCCTATTGGTTTGAAGCTGATGGTGTGTTGTGGGTTGAACCAATCGCAACAGAAGCCGGTACATTCCCCTCCCCCATCCTGCAACTTGTGCACAGCCGGCGTATCTGACTCAAATACCCATTATGCTCAAGATACCACTGTGATATCATGTGCAAATTATACCATGTCCTGAAGCGTTCTGAACCGGACATTCTTGTAACACCGTCACATCCACATTACACACTGTCCTTCCCTCCTCATACACAGTATATGTAAAAGACGCTGCACCCCCATTTCACTCTACGAGCACAATGTCAAGGTCATCCTGACTCCCTCGAGCAGAGCTTTTTAAATTTACAATTTTAAAACCTGCACCTTTCTTAAGGTAAACCTATCGGAAATCATATATCGAGACTGCTCACAGTTTGCAGGACGGTGAAGCCAATCCCAGCATGCTTTTGAAGAGAGGTAAGGATACTCTTGACAGGAAGCCAGCTGGTCACCAGTGTATCACAAGGCAAACATGCACAATAGTCAAACACACTCACATATATATAGGATGGATGATATGCTGCATACTGTGATACAAGATTTTTCTTCTTAAACCAATTTATTTAACTTAAATATATTTGGTTATTAAATCTTTGTAGACAAATCAAATCAATAGGACTGACCTGAATGCTTTCAACCATTGCCATGGTACTCAACCTCCAAATCACTATTTGAATGCTTTGTTTTTATTTCTAATTATGTAATAATAATGTATAAATCCCCCAAATAGCCCCTGAAATAAGAAATAATCCCACAACATTATTCATGATATATATTTTATACACATTATATATATTGCAAATTTCCATGCTGTGGGACTAATAAAGGATTATTCAGAATTTATTTTTTAGTTATTCCCGAACTGATATTGCTGTTGTTGTGTGTAGACGTACGGGTGTGTATAGTAGTGTAACAGCGGCAGCTTCGAAGCCCGAAGTCAGCATTCAGGATAGCTCTACAAATCAATAAGCAGAACTGCTTCATGGATGTGACTGAATTTTGGCTTTAATGTGACTAAATATTTTAGCTGTTGTTTGCAACGTTCGCGCTGTTAGCACCATTAGCTGCAAGCTGCCACCATGCTGAGATCCGTGTACTGGCAGCATGTGAATCATAGATACGTGGTATGTGGTATAGAGATCCTTTAAAAGGTACGCTGTGGAGTTTTGTGTCGTGAACAACACACAACACGACATCCACAAGCTTGTGGGTGATACAATAGACATTTGTGCCAATGGTGTTACACTATTCCACCGATCTACTGGTGGAGGTGACGCAGCAATGCGCCAACGCTTCTAGCATGGATGTTCGTATTTGGCTACAAGCTTAAAAAGGCTCTTCCAGATGTTCAAATAACTTAACACAAAGCAAAGTCACCTCAAAAAGTGAACCATGTGTCTTAACTGACACCACCACACATCTAGAGGAGGTGAAAATGACAGAGACAAAGACAGACAGGTTCCTCTCGTAGTTTTAGTATGTGGCATACTGATTTCTGATGCACACTTTACATGTTCAGTATTTCATACAGTCTATATTCTCACACACTCATTATTCCTCAGTAGCTACCTCTGTTGCCATGGTTACTGCCAACTGCTCATGAGCTGGTTTTTGTCAGAGCATTTGCCTCACCCAACTTCCTTATTATCAGTTACAGCTAGGGTTGGTAGTTTTCTTCAAAAACATTTTTTGTTATGTTTATTGACCGACAGCACTCAATAAATCAATAAGTTTGGTCACAACTGAATAAATCATTTGGCCTGAATAATTAGACAGGCTATCCGACTCTCTACCTACCTACCTGCACACACTCATTGTGTGTGACTGGAGTTTTAAGCTGCTAGCTTAACAGCCGTGAGTACTAACAATAGCCAAGTTTTCATTCATTAGGATATGTTTAAATCCATAATGATAATTTGGGGGGAGTGGCTTTAGAGGGAAACCTGTAGGGATGGCCTGAACGTGTTAAATGGTAAGTGGACTTGCATTTACAGTATATAGCACTTTTCTAGTCTTTCCAACCACTCAAAGCACTTCACACTACATGTCAGCATTCACTAATTCCCACACATTAATACACTGGTGGCAGAGGCTGCAAGGTGCCATCTTTTCCTATCAGGATCTAATCTAAGTTCTAATTCACACACACCTATGGCTCAGCCTTCGGTTCGATCGAACCACCGACCTTCTGATTGGTGGACAACCTGCTCCACCCTCTGAGCCACAACTTGCCACTCGCTACTTTCATTGGAAAAGAGTTGGCAACACCGGGCTGGGTTTTTCGGTTGGATCATTTTAAAAATGTAGCGTACTCTTGCTAGATTCTCAAGATTACTGATCCTGTCTTTAACATGATGTGATCTTTCTGGTTCATGAGTATGATGAATGGTGCGTTCATGGCCCATCCGTGACAGGTGCAGCCTTCACCTTGTTACGCTCTGCGCCTCAGCCCTTCTGACCCCGGACCGGAAATCTGCCAGTACACAATCCATTAATTGGGGGCAGCAGTAGCTCAGTCTGTAGGGAGTTGGCTTGGGAACCGGAGGGTCACTGGTTCAAGTCCCGACATGGACCAAGAACTGAGTGTGAACTGGTAGCTGGAGAGGTGCCAGTTTACCTCTTGGGCACTGCCGAGGTGCCCCTGAGCAAGGCACCAAACCCCCAACTGCTTGGGGCGCTTGTCAGGAGCAGCCCCCTCACTCTGACATCTCTCCAATTGTTGCATGTATATGGACCTGTTTGTGCATGTGTGTGTATAAGTTAACAGAGTGAAAAAAAAAAAAAAATTGAATTTCCCCTAGCGGGACTAATAAAGGAATATCTTCTCCTTCTTCTTCTTTATATATTTGCTTATGTGACCCTGTCCTAAAATGCATGTGCTGCTGCTATGAGACTCAAACACCTACCAGGGCATCATACGGCCGATACCGGTCCATCTACTCCGGCTCACCAGGAAACCCACCGTGGGGTCTGTGATGGCGTCCCAGGCCCGGCCCACAAACAGGATGATAGAGGCATGGAAGGGATCCAGCTAAAAGGGGGGAAAGTAGAAAGAGAGTGAGACATGAAAACAAAACAAAGAGGAGGCCGAGTCCTGCTTCATATGGCACGGCCAGCGAGTGATTCAAAAGACCCACGACACCAGTGATGTCATGGAGACGTAACTGCAGCAGTGAAATGCACAAGTGTGTCATTTGTTTAAGAACAACGTAGCATTCAAACCCACTGTAATGGTCTCATCTCTTGAGCTGAATGGCCTTTATCTAAGTTCCTACTGTGTACAGTGGAAAAGTCTAATTTGCTAATTGAGTAACAAAAGCAAAGCAGTAGGTGTCCGGGTTAATGCGCTTGACCGGCTACTGTGGGATCAAGACTGTTAAAGTGATACGAGGCAGAGGAGAGTGAACACAAGCTTTGACCTTCGAGTTAATCAGTATGCCGAACTATACGGGAAAAATGTAAAGATAAGGAAATGAGTCTCCAACGTGTATGCTACAGAATTAACAAATGGTTGTTTGAATAATAAGGAATTAATTTGCCATTTAAAGTATTCCTAAAACTTTTTTTTTCCAGTTATACAAAATGTCAGATATCCAGCATGTGCGAGGAATATTGTGTTTTCTAGCTCTGACAAGTGTGATTTCAGTGTCTTGCCAATCACCTGAGCCACATCCAGCAGGTAGATCTGGAGGAAGAAGCCCAGAGCGCTGCCGGTGATCTGGTAGGGAGCGCCGCCGATGGCATAGCACAGCTTGTTCCACACAGTCAGGCGACTTCTCTGGTCCTTTGGCTGGGAGACAGTGAGAGGGGAAGGACAGAGGAGATATGTCACGTTTGGCTTTATATCAGCTTGTGCATCTGACTGTAAACACTGAATAAGGAGCTATAAATACAGGAAAAAAGTGACATGGGCAGTGCCGTGTTACGTGATCATTATCTTCAGCTCCCTTCTGTTCTGGAGTTCATTTAACCCTCATTCATCCCTTCGTCCAAAACTCACAGTGTTAATTCGTTACCACGAGGGACTAAGATTGGCTAACTTCCCTCACCCCACCTCTCAGAGTAGGAGATTAGAGGCAAATCCCAGAAGTGCTCCGGGCGTGTACAGCGGTGTAAAACTATGAGGTTACTGTAGTTCATGCTACACCAGGAAGAGTCCAGCGCTGCCATTGGCTCTGGCAATAGGATGTTGGAGGTAGTGTGACATTTCATGCTGAGTAGCCAACAGTCAGCAGACAGCTTAGAGTCTTACCATATCCCACAGGCACAGCCAATCACCTGTTCGCGGTCCAATGATGTCAGCAAGGGGGTCTCTACACCCTGATTCACATCAGCCACTGACCCAACAGAAGCATCACCTCATGTTGGGAGGAAATTGCTGCCTCCTCACAGAAATCAGGCTTGACTAATGCTCCTTCCCCCCTAAAACCCTACAGCGCAACAAGGCCATGCTGGTATAATTATCAGGTGAAAATAGATCAACATGAAGGATTACAGCTTGTAGGCGGAAAAAAAGATGCATGAAATGATTTCTATTTGAATAAGAGCTATTTCGAGCTGTGTTTTCATTCTGGATTATAGATAAATCAGACTTTTTTTCTCGATATGATTTAAAGTTTTCTACAAAATGTTTTAACACATTGTTCTGTCAGCTTTAAAGATAGATTTAAGGTATTTTGTTTAGAGATGCACCGATACTGACACCGGATCGGATATCAGGTCGATACAGACTCAAACAGCTGTATCAGGTATCGGTGACAATGGGGCCGATCTGTTGAATTCAATTCTATTTATATACATTATGGGCTGAAATTTTTATGCCCGTTTAAGTTTAGACCAATTTGTTGCTGAATTAAAATCATTTACATGTTAACTTTGAAGATTTTTTTTTTTACCAAACTGCTGATATATGATGTATTATTTTAATTATATAATAATCTGTATCTGTGTATTTACTTGTTATATTTTGTTTCACAAAATTAATAAAGCAAAGTTCAAGTCCAGCCCGATGTTTCTTTACATAAAAGAATGATCCAATCATGAGGCATACAGCTTATTAGAAAAAGTCACATCCTTATACGTGCTCTAGCAAAGGTGAACTGCCGTTACAGACATGATGTGGAAGGTATTTAAAAAAATAAAAATAAAAATAAAATGCAGTGCTGTCTATCACTCTTTGACTCCCTTAAGGCTGATTTAATATACATTAAACCTACATACACACACTGAATACACAGACCAAGTGAATCGTGCAGCTGTGGAGCACCATACTAGTACCACGTCACGTTTCTGCAGCACATCTGTCATCACCGAGTGAGGCTGCTATTTTTAACCAGACTGTACAGATTCAGATTCAGTTCAAAATGTCAAGTTTAACTACGATGCGGTCCCTTTAACACCGGTATGCCAGTCTGACGAGCAGCTGCCCGAGGACAGATGGACAAACCGGGTTAAATTCAAATACTTGGGCAGCGTTTGAGAAACCGAAATGGAAGTAACGGCCACAAATACTCAGACGTTACCGTCAGGTTAGGCGCCTTTTACGCACCTGAATAAACGGGGGTAACACGTTATATCAACCCCAGAAATGAAATATATAACCAATGGCTCGCTCTTACCTTTGCTGTCTTGATCTCTGTCACGTTATTTATAGGTTTGACTGACAGTAAACTCGCCGCGTACTGCTCGGCGCCCTCTCCTCGTGCCATTGTGCCTTCAAGACGATAAAGTATCGTAATATTTTTTTTTTTCCCAGTATCGTAGTATTTGATATTAGGGGAAAAACGCGTCACAGCTTCATGGTGTCTCGTGCAGTGCTCAGCCTGTCTGAGTCAAGCCTCTCGTGCTCTCTGCGTGTCCTCCCTCGGCTCATTCATTCTACTACGCCGGCTACGTCACTTCATCCAATGACGTTACCATCGCGTGTTCCGTGACAAATGCTGCTTTAAGTGCTGAAGGAAATCAAAGCTTCCAACAGTTTGGTGATAATACAATATACCGTAAACCTACATTAAAAAACATTTAACTTTCATGTTGCCCTATGTAACGTTTGCCATACGTTTTATATAATAAATCACACAAGGATACATTTCATCTGTACGTCGTCTTTAGCTGTGCTGATTCAACACAATTGTATTGCATGGGGAAAAAAAGACACCACAATTAGCCAACAAACGAAGCTAAGTCCAAATTTTGATTTCTTTTTTTGATAATACCTTACCTTACCAAAAAAAGGTTTGTTCGCATGTGCTATATATACTTCTTTTGAACTAAGAGAGTATACTTTCAGTTCAGATATTTACCTAACGAAAGTATACATAACCTGGCTAATGCTGACAAGTATACAGAAAAGCATGAGTACTAAGGTTATACAAGTATACAGAAAAGTCAAAGTATACTTGGCTTATACTGACAAGTATACAGCAGAGACTAAGTATGCTTGGCTCATACTGACAAGTATGCAGAAAAGTCAAAGTATGCTTGGCTCATACTGACAAGTATACAGAAGAGACTAAGTATGCTTGGCTCATACTGACAAGTATGCAGAAAAGTCAAAGTATGCTTGGCTCATACTGATAAGTATACAGAAGCGACTACGTATACTTGGTTCATACTGACAAGTATACAGAAAAGTCAAAGTATATTTGGCTCATACTGACAAGTATGCAGAAAAGTCAAAGTATGCTTGGCTCATACTGATAAGTATACAGAAGCGACTATGTATACTTGGTTCATACTGACAAGTATACAGAAAAGTCAAAGTATATTTGGCTCATACTGACAAGTATACAGAAAAGTCAAAATGTACTTGTCTTATACTGATAAGTATAAGCAGTATTTTAATATACTGGACCTGACAGTGAAGAGAGATAGCTTGACTGTAACTTGGCAGTTAGTGTGCGTAAACTGGGGACTTCTCTGAAAACAAATCCCACCGGTTTTGCTTTCACTTCCATGATGCTAAAAAAAGTTTTCAGGGTGCATCGCAGCATACTGAAAAAATATGATGTCAGCTTCCAGTAAAGCAGTGTTTTTCTTTTAAATACTGGACTGAAAGCAGTGGATGTAAGTTAAGTGATTAGGAGTTCAGGAGTTCAATAGGACTGCCGCAGCACCACCTTTATTTTCCTTGTCTGACAAATGTGTTGGTGTTTGCACATTGTGATCTGAGTCCTCTGGCTATTACTGCAAATACAACATTTCATTTGCCTGTCTCCTTTCTAAATATGATTCTGTTTTCCCAATGTAAACATACATTAAACACACACCCTTTGTCTATTTACACACACACACACACACACACACACACACACACACACACACACACACACACACACACACACACACACACACCTCAAACACATGTGCCCTCCTCCCTCCTTCCCTCTCATATTCTTTCTTTAAAAAAAAAAAAAAAAAAAAAAAAAAAGGGGCGGCAGTAGCTCAGTCCGTAAGGACTTGGGTTAGGATGCGGAGGTCACAAGAGGCAGTTTACCTCTTGCCGAGGTGCCCCTGAGCAAGGCACCAAACCCCCAACTGCTCTGGGCGCTTGTCAGGAGCAGCCCCCTCACTCTGACATCTCTCCATTGACATGTATGTGTACTGTGTGAACAACAGAGTGTAAAACTGAATTTCCCACTGTGGGACTAATAAAGGAATATCTTTCTTTCTTTCTTTTCTTTATACAATCTGATGTCTGTTTATGACCTCTATCATTCAACAGCACTTCTAATAAATGTGTGTGTTTTGTGTCAGGGTGAAATGTGACAAATGAATGAATGAATGAATGAATGAATGAATGATTTATTTCAAGCATGATTGAGTAATACTACAAGTAGATTGAACAAAAAAACAAAAAACAAAATGAAAAACAACAAACAAAACCAATGAGAATAATCAAAGCAAAGATAACAATAGTCAGAATACTATAATTATATTATAACCCATCATGCCCGAAAAGGAGTAGGATGAAGCATAAGCTTATTTTGACCTACCCCTTCTCCATTTCTCAATAATCAATCAGTCTCGCAGACATAATTTTACATAATACATATTTACAGATAATGGAATGAGTAAAATATATGTATATATACATATACACATGCACATACATACAACACACATACATACCCATATACATATATATATGCCTATATATACACTCACATACATATGCACACATACAAACATAATTAGAAAATAAATAAATAACTAACTAACTAACTAACTAACTAACTAAATAAATAAATAAATAAATAAATAAAGAATAGGTAAATAAAGTAACTAACAAATACTTACATAGTGTATGAAAAACACCCAATTGTTCTTCCTCCCTGTACCTGGTGAAAACCATGTGCTTATACCTCTTTTTAAACTGGGTCATACTTGGACATTGCTTGAGCCCCACATCCAACCGGTTCCACAACTTCACTCCACAAACCGAAATACAAAACCTTTTTAATGTTGTACGTGTCTTCTTTTGCTTTAAAATGAAATCCCACCTCAGATTATAACCCCCCTCTCTGTTAAAAAATAGTTTTTGAATGTTTCCAGGAAGTCGATTATGTATTGCTTTGAACATGAATTGTGCTGTTTGAAAATTAACCAAGTCAGTGAATTTTAATGTTCTAGATTTTAAGAATAATGTGTTAGTATGATCTCTATAACCGGCATTATGAATTATCCTTATGGCTCTTTTTTGCAGTATGGATAGTGATTGTGTTGTACATTTGTAAGTGTTGCCCCAGACCTCTGCACAGTAAAGTAAATAAGGTAAGATGAGTGAACAGTAAAGGATGTGGAGTGATCTCTGGTCCAGAATGTGTTTTGCTTTACTCAAAACTGAAATGCTTCTTGACAGTTTGCTTTGGATGTTTTATCTGAGACTTCCAGTTAATTTTATCGTCAATTATAACCCCAAGAAATTTATTTTCATATACTCTTTCAATATTTACCCCATCCACTTGTATCTGTATTTGTGAATTCCTTTCGCTGTTGCTGAATAACATGAATTTGGATTTGCATGAGTTTAATGATAATTTGTTCATGTCAAACCATGTTTTCGGTTTGCACATTTCAGTTGTTATCCTCCCCTGTAGTTCCTGTAAATCCCCCCAGAGCAAAAAATATTAGTGTCGTCTGCAAATAACACTAATTTTAATATTTCTGAGACTTTACAAATCTCATTTATATAGATTATAAATAATTTCGGCCCCAATACTGAGCCCTGGGGGACGCCACAAGCAATGTCCAAGCATGACGATAAATATTCTCCCATCTTCACAAATTGCTTCCTGTTGCTCAGATAACTTTTCACCCAGTGCAACACTAACCCCCTGATCCCATACCGTTCAAGTTTACTGATTAATATGTTATGATTGATAGTGTCGAAAGCTTTTTTAAGATCTATAAATATTCCAACTGAATGCAGTTTGTGATCTATAGCTAGTGATTTCCTCAACTGATTCTGTTAATGCCAGTGATGTTGAGCTGTTTGGTCTAAATCCATATTGAGTGTCAGAGAGTATTTTATGTTTATTTATGAACTTGTCTAATCTGTTGTTGAAAGCTTTTTCTACATTTTTGGAGAATTGTGACTAATCCAAATCATGTGTTAAAAACAAAGTTGAGGGGGAATCCAGAAAAAAGTGAGTCAAGTTCATGACTAAAATGAAAACTAAAAACTCATCCGGTCATCTGTTGATCATCTAAGTCAATGTCAGACTGATGATGCTCGACAGACATCATTGTCAAGACACTAACAAATAACAGTCTATTTCTACATTAGACATTATAGGTTTTCTTATGACTCTCTGGTTTTCCCCTCGTTGTATATTAACCCAGCTACAGTAAAACAAAGCCCTGGTTGGCTTGGCGGAGGTACGGGGAACTTAGTTGGTCTTATGACATACAATAACTGAAAGCATCTTAATCCTGCAGATTTGTTTCCAGCAAGGGCGGAGGTAGCCAACCTTTACACTTTACGTAAACGAGTAACTTTGATTTGGGTCAATACTTTTACTATGTTTTGACCAAAGCTTTTATTTTGATTAAAGTGTAATAGCTTGTGTAAAATTAAAGTACAGATTCTGTAGGCTCCCAATAAGTATTCATCTGCTTTACTTCATTTATTGTTGAATCACACACACAAAAACCTGGAGGACATGTGACAACATAGCAATCTTATTTTTTCTAGTTAGTGGATTATAATTTAGAAAGTCCTCTCTAAACTGTAAATGCAATTGTCAACAACTATTTCATGGGACATCACAACTCTTGCACATCTACAAAAAGGTAGCAACTCATCCAAAACACTTCATTCATGCTCCAAGTTACTGTGTCAGTAAACTGGCCAATGCCACCAAAATGAAAAATTGATTAACCACTGCACCGCCACGCAGCCCAAAGTCATATATAGTGAACAGAAAACAAACCCTGCAACCATGAGAGAGCCTGTAATAGATATATATGCAATATACATGTATGGCTGACAGATTCTGATAATTGAATGGATCATTCAGACAATGTCACTGAAGATCATCAGTTCTGATCAGCAAGACGTGATGTGATTATTGTGCAAATTGGAGAGAACTGTACCTACTCTTTTGTGCCAAAACGTGCAATTTCTTTGAATTAATGGGAAATTCTAATCTGTTGTGAACAACAAACTAATCATTTAATGATCTGAGCTCGCTGTTTTGAAAAAAAAAAATGCAAGAATTATAGTTTATTAATTCACATATAGGTGATAGGATTTAAAAGTTTTTTTCACTTAAATCTTTAGTGACAGGAGATTTTATGACATAACAAAATCACACAGTTGTTCTCTTACACATGACTTCACAAGCGATAAAACACACCCTGCTCAGTGCACTCAGACGTTTTGATGTTGTATTCTTACTTAGGCTGGTATGACTAGTAGCTTATGGTGGCTAATGTTAGCTAATGTTAGGTGCATATTGCTGTTGTAAATGACATTACACATTTGTGGATTCAAAGTTTTCTGTGTCACAAAAATTGAATCCACAAAATACCAAATATTTTTAAAAAGCATAAAATATACTACAAGCATTAATTGCCACGTGGTGTGTAGGTTTACTCAAGCACAGTACTTAAGTACAAATTCAGATACTTGAGTATTTCCATCTTATGCTTTATACTTCTACTCCATTACACTCCAGAGGGAAATATTATACTTTTTACTCTGCTAGTTTTGTCATCATACACATTTAGTAACTTTCCGGTTTGCATCTCCTCCATAAACAGGAGTCCAAAACCTGTTAATCCAAACAGGAAGGGCGAGTCTCTTCTCTGAGAGCAGAGGCAGGTATCTGTTTGTTAGGGCATCACTTATTGCTGCTGATGTTTTATAATATCATCACATGAGTTGTGCTTTCCACCACTGGAAGCCGAGGACAAGTAGTAACTATACAGGTTAAAGCTTTCACCAGGGCGCCATCTACTGGACATCAAGGTAATCTTACTGCATCCTGTATGTACATTTACAGTAGTAAATGTGACTCTGTAGTTGGATTAGATGATAAGATACAAGTCCTATTTCTCTGTGTGATGCACATTCACATGTATTAAAAACAAACATTAAACCATATCAGACAGTAGTAACATCTATCTATCTATCTATCTATCTATCTATCTATCTATCTATCTATCTATCTATCTATCTATCTTTTTGTTAGGTTATATTGTCATGTTTGTTATGTGTATTTTGCCTGTATTAAGTTAATAAAATGTATAATTCAAGGATACTTGTGCTTTGAGTATTTACTGAAATAATTCATTTATTCTGTTTTCTGTCTGTTTTCCTTTATTTCTGTACATTTTGCTCCACCACAAGCTTGTTAGACAGCATAGCTGGTTACTTTGCTGTTGGTCACCTTATAAAATATAATGCATTGATATAGATTACTACTCAACAATATGTAAAGTATGTAAAATTAGCCTCACTCTGACCTGTTGCAACATTAAAAATATTTATAAATATATGTACATAAAATACTGAATGTCAGTGATAACAAAATAACACTCAGATACTATATTGTACTTCTGTGCTGTTCCCTTTGTTGAATGCAGTACTTTTGCATGTTATGGAGTATTTTTACATAGTTGTAATTGTACTTTTACGGTACTTAAATAAAGATTCCCAACACATTCTCCATCAGTGGGCCTTGTTGAGTAAAGACAGCAGCTATTTCCACACAGCAGACAGCAGGTGGCAGCCTAACTTAGTCCATATGTGCTGCAGTGAGGCTGTGGTTGCCCTCAGGGATGTGGCTCCAGCTGCTACAGTCTGTTAGTGTTTCACATGAAGTAGGGGAGAGCGGGGTCGTTCGGGACACCAGACAACCTCCCATTACTCACAGACTACATCAACAGCTATGAAAATAATTTGATCCCTGAATAGGTGGCCCTTAAACATTTATCACACCTTTTTTATCACAGAACCCAAAACAAACATGAAAGGCACAAAATGTTCAAGAAGTGCAATTTTCCACGATTCTGCCTCCTTTGGACAGTTGGGACACTTTGTTCCCTACTAAAAAAAATAACAGTTAAATAAAAAATGCAGTCTAATTTTTAAAACCTTATATCCACAATGCCACTTGTTCACATATTCATTTGAGAAAAAGAAAACATTTATAAAATTATATTTTCATAAATCACTGAGATATTGAATTTCTGCCACTTGAGTAAACGTTCACCGGGTGACTTCTTAGTGGCTTTTATTCAATTAGGTGAAGCCTTTTTCTTGTATTTGTCTGCTGTTTGTTGATTATAAGGTAGGAAACAATACTGTCCCAGCCATCCCAGGGAGAGCAGACACACTTCAGACAGCTAACACTAGATATCAACTGAAGCACTGCAACAATATGCTTTTTATATTAACACTGTGGTAGAAGAAAAACAACAAAAGAGCCTAAAACTAACATCCTATATATTTCAAAACCGTGAATAAAATGTGAGGAATAGTCAGGTCTCCACTTTGAGGCTGAAAGTAAAGAGAGTGTGGCTGTGTATGTGCATGGTGAATACCAAACACATAGCTGCTTTCTAACTTGCTAAAAAGACACTGTCCCCCCGTCCCCCAGTCCCAGACTCCTTTTCAACATGTAAAAAGCATGTCCCCAACACATTCTCAGCTTTGCCGTTTTTTGATGTAAACTTTCATCATTAAACTACGCTAGTGTAAGAACCCAATTTATTTATGGCATGATAATAATGATGAACTCAGAGGTGTAGCTGTTATTTAAATATTAACAGCAATAATTTGATGCTAAAGAAACATAAGAAACTGAGAAAAGCCTGTAATCGCATCTAACAATATTTTCTCTAACACAGCACTTTGCTGAAGAGGAAAAGAAAATACGAGTGATAACATCAAGAAGCTTGATGTAATGCATGCATTGCTAGATATAAATCTATGGTGGGTGAAAGCTGCTGGCAGGTAAAGCGAGGTACCCCGCTGATCACACTCTTATGGTATTTTAGGAAGGGGGGTGTCAGAATACGGTGTGTTACATCCCTGGGGAGCAATAACACTTGTGTGAATTATTCACATGGTCGTTCTCATCTGCATGGCTTTTCTCTGAGCTCCGGCTGACTGGTCCCACTTTTGCTACAGATTGTATGTTGTTGTTTTTTTTTTAGATGGGTGGAGGAGGTGAGAGGTCAGGGTTAGGGGGTTCTTGTGTCACCGAGGTCGTGGGGAAAAGGAGGACGCCCCCTGGATCTACACACAGTCCCTGAAAAAAATACATTCCTGCACTGCTTTGTGTCCGATATTCTTCAGGCGGATGAGTGGGTGTTGCAGACTACATGAGGACTCTGCTGAGGTGGATCCCGACTCCCCCTGCATCCCCCCTTTTTTTTTTTACCATCCTCACACATATGCTACTATAACAATAAAGGACAATGGCGGGTACTTGAAGTTAAGCTGGGAGGTGACTCGGGAGCAGGCTATTGTTGGTGTTAAGCATTGTTACCCCAACAATGTCCCCGCGGAGGAAAAGATCCCCAAGTTTTAATGAAGGAGGAGGAGGAGGAGGAGGAGGAGGAGGAGGAGGAGGAGGAGGAGGAGGGCCTCATCTGAATTTTATGGGACCAAAGATGTTTCTTTCTTCTTTTTGGCAGGGATGAAATACTCCCAACATAGCAGACTGAGGGTTGGTCTGCTGTGTAATTATGGGATGTGAAGTTACAGGATCTACAGGCTATGATCATTGCTCTGTGGGACAACTAACTCCAAAATCACACTGGTGAAGCTTGACGTTGGCTAGAATGTCTCTCTTTTTGAACACATTTTAGATTCATAACACTATCCAAGTCAAATTCATATCACTGATGTGCATGCATTATCACTTTTTTTCATGCTTCCTTTATTTAAAACCCTCACTGAGATCTCTTTTTCAAGAGAGACCTGGCCAACATGGCAACATTAACCCTCTGAGACCTGTTTTTGTCTTTTTCAGTGGGGTACAGGGGGCCTTTAGGGGGAGATCGCAGGTCAACATTAGATGTCACATACAAGTGGTGTATATCATCTGAAAGCTGGGAACCCGAAGATTAATTTGCGATGCAGCAGTATGTCAAGTTATCCTGACAATGTCTAGTTAAGATGCGTAATGTTTTCAAAACTATAATGTTCAAGATAATTAATTTAAGAGGAAACATTCACTCCATACCTGCAAAGTTAAAAGTTATCCTTGATAAACTGACATAAACATTTGTGGAAAATAACCATAAGGGTTCCTGCTGCAGAAAATGGATTTTCAAAATAAAATGTGGGTTTACCTGGCCATTGATAGGGAAAAACTCAAACTTGTGCTGTCATAGAGCTGCTCCATAGACAATGCAATGCATAGAGAGATTTGTTCTAGATGAGAGAACCCAAGGAACGTTCTGACTATATGGGAACATTTTGCAACTACAACAGAATAAAGATCATTTGTGTATAATAAAGAAAAACAAGCTGTGGGTCAATAAAATCCATCTCCCAGTCATTGTCTATGGAGCAGCTCCAGACTTTATACTGGGTTACATCACAAGTTTGGGTCTCTGGTTTCTGGCTTTGAGAGAGAGGAGCTCGTGTTCACGAATATTGACTGAATTGGGCATGGGAATAACATATTACAATTCATAAGTTAGGTGGGGTCCCTTTAAAATTGATAACATTTAGATTTTTTCTAATTTCATAGCAACCGGGCAGACTCAATCTGCTGAGAGCAATATGATCAAAAGCTGCTAAACAGATACTGTATGTATTGATTGATACCACTCACTTTAACCACGAGGCCACACAATCAGGGGAGTGACCTCAGGCCGGTCGCTGACAACAGATGCGCATCACTAATCAGCGTCATTAACTTCGCCATATGACCATAGTTACTGAAGAGGACGGGGGGTTGTCCTGCCCTCCGAGATGCTTAATCAAGGAGTGGACGTGCACGCTACGGACCAAACAGATCAATATGTTAGATGGGATGAGGTCGAGGCCTTGAGTTGGTGTATGATTTTGACCTGGTGGTGTCTGGTCATGAGACGTTGGTGAACTTTGACCTTTTTGCTCGCCAGTGAGGATAAAGCATTTGTTCACGCCTAACAATATATAGACAAATCATGTGTCTACTTAATCATTGCCTTGTTCAATACGGTCGTATCACGGTTCAAATAATTAAATGCTTCAGGTCGCTGAGTGCACATAGGTTTTACAAGGGGGGTCTTTTCTTTCTCTGGCAGAGCTGTTATTGTGGCCTGTAAACAGGGAATTTAAGACCCAATATAGTAGTGTTTGTTGAACATGTTAACTTGTTTGCTACTGAGGACGCTTTCTCTCACTGTAGAGAAGATCACTCACTTCACCACCACCACCTGCAGACGTCTGCATCTCAGCTGTTTGTGGACTCGTTGAGCCCTTTTGTGTTACAATGCAGATCATTCAGAGATGCACTCCACCCTTCACTGTGTTAAGCTTGGAAAATAATGCATCTCTGTCAAGATACTGAATATGGAAATTAAGGACAGTGAAATGCTACCTTTTGTAATACAAATTAAAAGATACTGTAAATCAACAACGTTTCACACCAATGCATGATACTGCTCTACAGCTGCTTTGTCTCCCTTTCCATCTGATGTGCCTGCAGCTGGTTATCAGTAATAATTAACAGATTTAAAAAAGAGCTGTTGGAAAAGGAACGATTGGGAGTGTTTTTGACTTCAGAGATGTGGAGATTTTAACAGGATTAAGGAAAAGAGGATCATCTTAAAACTAATGTTTGGCCACAAGATTAAGACAACAATGAAGACGTCAGACTGGACATGTCCGCTGTTTCAGAGGCTGAACATAAATACTTTGTGGACTATGCCAAATGCATTATATTGAAATATTAATTCAGTATCATGTGTTAATTATGATGGGATGCAGTGGTGGAAGATGGATCACTTTTTTTTTGAGTAAAAGCAGCAATATATCAATGTAAAACTTAGTGCTGCCACCTCTTAATTGGTTGTTTTGGTCATACAGTAGCTGACTAAGATTTCTTTTGTTGACTAGTCATTCTTTATCCTTTTTTTCATACTAAATTACTTGTTTCAGTGAAACCTATGAGCACATCTCTGGTAAACACAAGATTTTAAGTGATGCTTTTGTGTGATTTTTTTGAGGAGAAACTCAGTTTTACATATCTGTCGATTGAATCAACTAAATAATTAGTGGGTAAAATCGGGTGTGAATTTACTAAGAATTTCTTAAGTTTAGGACAGGCGTAGTAAAAATACTTCATGACAAGTAAAAGTTCTGCATTTAAAATATTTACAAGCAAAAGTACTAATTAAAATAAAAAAATAAAATAAAAATAATATTAAAATTGTCCCCTGGCTATTTTATAATTTTAATACCATTAGGACAGTTGATAATTTTCTCTTAAATCTAGTCAGTGCTTCAACACACGATTATTTTCATAGTCGATTAATCTATTGAATATTTTCTCCATTATTCAGTCAGTTGTTTGGTCTATAAAAAGTCAGAAAATCATGTTTCCGAAAGTCCAAGACGATGTCCTCAGACATCTTGTTTTGTCCACAACTCCAAGATATTCAGTTTACTGTCATAGTGGAATAAAGAAACCAGAAAATATTCACATTTAAGATGTTGAATTCAGTGAATTTAGACTTTTTTTCCCTTGAAAAATGACTCAAATTGATTATCAAAATAGTTGTAGATTAATTTAATAGTTGACAACTTTGATTAATCTTGATTAATCAAAGTAATTTTGATTAATCATTACAGCTCTATTACCGTACTAATCTATGGCAACGCTTCATATTTCATTTTGAAATTGAGTTGATTCTTGAGTATAAAATGTTAATATAGAAGTGATTAGCAACTAAAGCTGTCAGATTAAATATAGTGGAGTAAAACCTACAATACTCTGATGTTGAATGTGGTAGAGTAGGAGTGTAATACAGCACGGGAGTGGAAATCTCTCAGCTGAGAGGCAATGACTAATAAAAAACATGTTTCTCCTTCAACTACTACAAATACTGATGATGAAATATGTCAGTTATTATGACCATAATTGGAGCTGTAGACGGGGCGGGGCTGCGCGCCTCCACCCGCCTCTCATGCAAATGATGGGCTTACCCGGATCTACCGCTGCAGATATTTCCGAGGCTCCTCCCTGCACTTTTTTATCGCCTTATAACAGGATATCTCACTGGCGCGAAAAACGCACTGTGTGGCTTTCTTGTACACATTGTGGGGCGGACCTTGCGCCTGTTGTTTGCGCCCCGGCTTTTTTCCCCTCTCCTCTTTAACTTAAACTAAAACAAAACTGCGTCCAAACACAGCGCGTCTTTGTATCCGGCTCGGTCAGCTTTTATCCGTTTGATCCCGGTGAACCGTGGACTCTTTGCTCTTTGGCTGCCGGGGGATTTTCAATGCCCTGATTTTCGCTGTGGGATTTCGCGGAGAGCCGGTGAGTAGTTTTATTCTGGTGTCTGCATTTGAAAGTTTCCCATGAGGAAATACAGGGCTGTCTGTGTGGGTTAACCCACGCGGTGACTGTGTCCACTTTTCTTCCTCCCCGGTTCACACGACTGGTCTGTGTGGAACAAAGCGCTGCCTACATTTCAGGAAATGCAGCATGTTACTTTTACGCAGGATAGTCCTGCCGGTGTACTTCTCTAGTGTGGCCGCGTTAACAACTGGATCATAGTTGACGCCTCTATAAATATTATATAATAACCTTGTGTGTCCAGTACATCCCTGCAAAGAGAGCATCCGCAAGACGCAATCAATTATTAATGTGGTCCCGTTTGTAGAAAGCAGGCTGTTCCAGGGATGTGATCTCCTAATGGCCCATTAGACTTGAACTGTGATCACACTTTGAGAAGATATTTGCTAATCACTGTGATATCCCCCCTCAGGTTGTACAGGACGTTCCTCTCAGGGTGTCACTTGATCATTTCTGGGAATAAACTCTAGAGGATTTTATTAAGCGGGAACATGGAGTACGACTGTTACCAGCACTATTTTCTCGACGATTTCGACCGAGAGGAGGATTTTTACAAGTCGACCGCACCGAGTGAGGACATATGGAAAAAGTTCGAGCTGCTGCCTACCCCTCCCATGTCTCCCACCCGGACTCTGAGCGGCGGTGCGCTGCACCTCTCGCCGGGAGACAAGCTCAGCTGGCTGTCCAAAGTCCTGGGTCAGGACGAGGAGTGCGAGGGTCAGTTCATCCCCGACACGGAGGGGCTGTTCGGCAACCTCAGCTCAATCATCATCCAGGACTGCATGTGGAGTAGTTTCTCTGCCAGTAAGCAGCTGGAGAAGGTCAGCGGGAGAGTATCGGCTGCGGCGCAGACCGGTGTCTCCCCGGCGGTGGCACAGATCACCGTGAGACCGAGCAAAGCGCAGTGCGTCTCTCCCGCTGGCACGCTCTCCACCTCGGTGGCGACGGACTGCGTCGACCCCGCGGCTGTTCTTACCTTCCCGGCAAGCAGCTGCAGAAAGCCGGCGTCGTCTGGCTCCGAGTCTCGCTCTGACTCCTCTGGTAAGGAAGCAGTCATGCTCTAAATTGCCCCACCCTGCCCCTGCTTTAGGATTATATTGCCCTTTAACAATGCGTAATTTGGAAAGCTGGGCTGTTGTTGCATAACTGTGGTTTGTGGTGCAGAGGGGTTATCAAGTACACCAGTCAGTCACCTTACAGCTGGATTTTACTCTCACTTTCACAACATGCTTGCTCAGAATACCCATGCAATTTAAAAAAAAAAAAAAAAAAAATCCGCGCCCTCATCACTTTTACTTGAATTCTCCCCTTTCAATATCTCCCACTGGCTCTGCATTACAATCAGAGTGCGGTAGAGGGGCGGGGTGACCCAGTCCTGATGATTTATTACTACTACTACTACACACCGTGAGAGGTACTCTTTAACATTTCCCAAATAAGGGAGCGCCCCCTGCCAGCACATCTCCCCATCTAAATTGTTGATGAATGCTCAGTCTTTAAGATACAAAAGCCTGAATTCCTGCAACCTTTTGACATGGATGACCACTGCTGATAACACCTCAGCTCTGTCCTTCACAGATGGAGTAGTGATTTGCATGCTTGGCTGTGGAATGCATTTCCTTATAGGCAGTTTGGTTAAATTTTGATTCACCTGGACTCTGCTCTTGCAGGAAATGTGATGTGGGATGGCACTGAAACATAACACTTTTAAAGCTTTTGTTCTACGTGTATTGATGAGTTCTTCATATGTGATCACAGATGATGAAGAGGAAATCGATGTGGTCACCGTGGAGAGCAAGCAGAACCGGATGCGGCTGGTGAATGTCAGGAAACCGGTGACCATCACGGTCCGGGCTGACCCCTGCCCCAAACGCTTCCACATGTCTGTCCACCGGCAGCAGCACAACTACGCCGCCCGCTCCCCAGACAGTGAGCCGGAACCTGAGGATGAGGAGGATGAGGATGAAGACGAGGAGGAGGAGTATGAGGAAGAGCCTCAAAGCAAGCGTACCTGCACAGCTTCCAGTCAGCAGTCGGGCTCTTCGGCCGGTGGTGCCTCCCAGCCCAGCTCCACCTCGGAGAGTCCCCAGAACTCTGACACAGAGGACACTGACCGCAGGCGGAACCACAACATCCTTGAGAGGAAGAGGAGGAACGACCTCCGGTCCCGTTTCCTTGCCCTGCGGGATCAGATCCCCGGCCTGGAGTCGACCAAGACTCCGAAGGTGGCCATCCTAACCCATGCCACAGACTACCTGGTAGACCTGCACACCAGAGAGAAGCGGCAGATCCAGGAGAAGAAACGCCTCAAAACCAGACAACAGCAGCTTCTCCGCAAGTTAGCTGAACTGAAGCGCTCTTGAGACGCAAACAAGCTTGCTTTGAAATAAACTGCCTCATTGTTCACAGTTACCTGTCACTTTTGGAAATCTCCCGTTTTTATATAACAACATGCCTCATGTAAATAGCTGTGGACTTTGTTTTGGAATACATTCATTTTGCTGTGGGCTTCCTATGAATAGACTGTGCCGGCCAATGAACCTGAAATGGGAAGGTGGAGCAGTTAGCGTGCTGTGTTTTTATTTTAATTTACGAACAGGGGCGATTGAATTGATGTTATAGCTATGACTAAGATATTTCCTGGTATGCTGTGACGGGAAATAAGCATTTCTGTTAATAGTTTATCAGTGTGTTAGTGAGTATATGGAGCCTTCAGGATGTGTGTTTCAGTGTGCTCACTCCACACTTACAGTGGAGTTGAGCGTGAATGCTTCTCTGTGTACATATATTATGAGTGAATGAGTCAGTATGTTTGATGTACAAATTGTTCTGTAAATAATAGCTTATCGCTCCTGGTAAAGGAGCCAAAATCAAGAGCTGTCAATGAGCTTTGCTCCTCTGTATGACGTGCCGCCACCAGGCATCAAGGAACCTCTATTTTGTTAAGAAAACAGGAAAAATGGGCAAAAAATAATAAGTAGCACTGCTGTACTTTATATTCACACGTCACTTTGTGATTTCAATGCTTCTCCTGATTTTGGTTGATTTTTTTTTTTTTTTAAGCATGCTAACATCAACGGCAACATTAAATTTTTATACCATGTTTGCATACAAACCTGAAGTCTTTTGTTTTTTTGTTCAAATATTACACAACGCCATACTCTGCTAAGCTGCTGTATTCCTCTGTAAAATGAGTCTCATAACATTTTGACCTTGCAAATTTTTTCTGCACTGCTTCTATTGGTTTCCACGGCAACCTAAAGAAACCTCGCGCCAAACTGAACCCTTGCTTTCAGTGTTTGGGGCGGAAGTAACAGATGACACAGATTTATCGTGCCGAACACTGATAGGGTGGATAAGATCCACTACATGCTGTTGTGGTAGTGCCTCTCCAGAAACCCAACCTAATATCACACACTCAAATCAGCTGTAAATGAGGGCAGAGCTTAAAAAAAAAAAAAAGCTTGATTTCCTCCCTTCTGTGTCACTTTGCAGTTATCTGACAAGCGCGTCTTGTGCACTAGCTGCTGGTCTACAGAAGGTTAGACCGAGCTTGTCCTTGAGACTTGCCCTTGAAGAGTGTCTGTGATACTGTTGTGGATCCTCCCCTCTGCAGTGGCTGCTGCACGCTGGGCACCTGATGTGCTCTGAACTAGGTTACACTCACACACATGTACAATCGGTATCTTTAGAACAGTCTCCGGTGGTTTGGAGATGAGGGTTGGGTGGTGGACTGCTGCTTGGATCGTCCGGTGCAGCCCTTCACTTGGGTACGCAGCACTGCTCCATGTGTGTGGCTATAAAATTGCTTGTAAAATGGCCTGTACATGGCAAAAAGTGAAAAGATCTCGATCATTTCTACATTATTGGATGACACTACCCTCGTGTCTACTTTCATAAGGCTTGTATTTGTTACGTGACATGCCTTTTATAACCCTTTGTTGTATAATTTGTGGTCCATGTAATTGGGGGTGTGCCTGTCAGACTCCTTACATGCAGCTGCTGTCCTCCAGAGAGCTGCTTGTGTAAGTAAAGGTGTGTAGTAAAGATAAGTTTTATTGAAGTTTTTTCCTTCATTTTTGCTATATGAACAGCTGTGCTCAGTTCAGTGTTAAACAGTAACCCCAGGCTCAAATCTGACTGTAGATTTTCAGTGCTGACCTGAGTTGATGGAGTAAAGAATGGATTCAAGTTACCAAAACTTTATTGGACATTTTAATTCTAGCAGGCCTTCATTAGGAAACAATGTTCAGAATTTGAGCATCAAGCACATATCTGCTGCCTTAATTAAATTTATTCTGTATAGATCTAATTAAAGTGCAGTAACTTCTTACATACTGTATATAATAAACTGCGCCATTCTGCTGCCCCATCGATGACCTCAACGACGAGCCTCTGCAAGCCCAGATGATTCAGGGTTGACTGCCAGTCATTTGTATAATAAACTCAAAGGAACCATTTCATTCAAGTACAGCCTGACAGACGAGCCAGGCACACCCTGAGCTCCAACTGTCTCACCTTGCTGGCCTTTGTTACAGCAACGTTAGCTCGCGGTTCCACACGCCTGTGTTCACTCTCCTGGCCCCATTTTCGGCCCTGAGGGCGCTATTTTCTGGCACAGTGGAATATTTCCTTTACAAAATCAGTATTTGGTTTCAGGGGGCTCAGTTGAGGGAGTCAAATGACCCCGTCTACACACAATAGATAACTGAACCCTTTGCAACAATACTGTTATATTTTATTAAGAAATATCTGAAATATTTCTGCAGAACTTAGTGCCTTGTAGTCCTTTTGATTTTCTTCATAAACTGAGAACCAACATGTCAGGTAAAGCAATCTCAGTGAACTTAAGATGAATGTCTAGTTGCAGCAAACAGCAACGACGCTTTACTTGACACCAGCTGCAGCTGCTGTACTGTTTGTACTTTAAACTACATCAGGAAATGAAAGTAGCAATCAGATTGGACCAGATAGGAGCAAACCTGTCTGATACGTTTCCTGTTACCTTCTGAGCATGAAATTCATCTGAAGTGATGCAGCACAAGAGTAGGAAATTAATAATTAACATAATAATGTGGTCAAGGTTCAGAGACTTTCTCCAAGAGATGTACTGTTAGTGTGGTTCATTTTTGGACAACATAACTATCCAGCGGCAACATGCAAAGTATTTAGTTCCCGGGGCTACAAATGAGAATATTTCTGATGTTTGGAGAAAGATAATATCTCTATGTTGTCACTTTTTCAGGTACTAAAATAAGCATCCATTGAACAACATACGTTTGAGTACATCCAGTGAGTTTAAAGATAAATTCTCAGCTGATAAACTGTTTAAAGATTAAAAAAAAAAACATCAAAATTGATATGAAGTTCTCAACAGTAGCTGCATGTGTGCTAATATGTAAGAAGTCAGTGATAATGTCTCCTATGTTTATAAAAACAGGGTTTTCCCTCATGGAAATAATGAGGAAAGAGGATCTTCATTTTCCTGTGGGATGCTGTGTTCTCTTCTGTTCTGACGGTTAACTTGCCAGACCAGATTTTCTGCTCTCAAGTTCATGCGACGCCCACACCGAGCCGTGACTTCTGAAGTTCATGTGTGATCACTCTCACACACATGCTCAGAGTCGCCGTGTCCTTTTCGAACACGTGTTTTACTCCCTCACATCTGCGGGCTACATTTCTTTTAATCCTTTTTAGTCCCAAACAGTTATAACCTGTTGCTGTCCCCTTTATTAAATATCAGGTGGATGAAAGAGCAGATCCGTTCGTGGCTGCGTCACATAGAGGTCTACATATTCCCAGGGTACAAGGCAGCTTTATTGGTGGTCAGACAGAAGTGTGTGGTGTACGATCAGGGTGGGACTGTGGAGAATTGATGATTTGGCTGCCTCTCTCTGATTTATACATCCTCCACTTGTCTTATGTAAAAAGCAATCTCATTAATCTTTCCTTTCCCTTTTGTGCATGTGTGGTAAACAACAAATTTCACCCTGTAATAAGTCAGAGTATGTTCAGTATGTCCTTTGCACATGTTACCTTTGGCACACAACTGCGTCACCTCAGAACAATGTGCAACCTTGAAAACACTGTCAGAAAAGCACAAAGGCAGATGAGCATGTCTTATCTTTGGCAAGACTCCCTGACGAGAAACACAACCAGTTATACTCGCCGCTCCGGTATAACCAGGTGGGTCAAATGAGTCTGCAGTTTGAAAAAAAAAAAAAAGCTCAATGATAACTGCAACTCACAGTTGCCTGGAAAGAAGAAGAAGAAGATCTACCTTTATTAGTCCCACAATGGGGAAATTCAATTTACACTCTGTTAAACTCATACATGGTACATGCAGACCTGAAACACACATACATGCATTAATGGAGAGATGTCAGAGTGAAGGGGCTGCTCCTGACAAGCGCCCCGAGCAGTTGGGGGTTTGGTGCCTTGCTCAGGGGCACCTCGGCAGTGCCTTGCTCAGGGGCACCTCGGCAGTGCCCAAGAGGTAAACTGGCACCTCTCCAGCTACCAGTTCACACTCAGTTTTTGGTCCATGTCGGGACTTGAACCGGTGACCTTCCCAAGCCAACTCCCTACAGACTGAGCTACTGCCGCCCCCACGGCACGGAAAGTGGGAGGATAAACTTTCGTAACTGTTAAGATCCCCTTGCTGTCACTGTGATGAATCTCATACCTCTGCACTTTGAAAGAGAAAAAAAAATACTCACAGACACACATTGAGCAACATTTCCACTGTGTCGACTGGTTGTTTTCTGACTGCGCTGGTTTGTATAGCATGTATACATTGCATGTTTACACAGTGGGGCAGAGGAGGAAACGGACCATGAGCACACACTGCGCTGGTTTGTGATTCTAAAAGAGCATAGTTGAACTGGTTGCATATCTCTGACCTACATGTTGGTGAATATAGGACATATGATATATAGGCAGAAGGGAAATAGGCTTGTGAGGACGACCTTATGACCTGCTGTGTGAGAATGAGCTGTCGCAGGACTGAATGCTCGGCTCAGGTTGTGCTTTCGATGCAGTTGCATGCTCCGTGGGAATCACAGTCAGCTGGAGAGAGGAGAAGTGGACTCGCTGTCATCCCTTTTCTTACTCAACACTCGACACACACCCTTCCCCTTATACTGTTTTTCAAGTGGCTGACGGTCAAAGACGATGGGGAAAACACAAGCGGGAAGAGACGCAGATACACACATCTTGCTTGTGAGCGCTCACACACACACACACATTCTTGCAGGAAACTTTCCCTGGTTGCGGCCCTCCATCTCTCTGCCTACTGACCCACATTCCAGCCTGGTTGTGTCACTGGAACTCAGCCGAGGCTGCGGTGGCTACTGTCCATCTGATCCCAGCGAGGCTGTGAGCCTACCACTGAAAGACCACATACTGGCATGCAAGAAATCACATTCTTTGGCTCTCTGCTCTCCTGTTTATCTATACTGTCTTCTTGTTTCCCTATCTTTCTCTCTACACCCCTTGTTCCCCAGCAGTCCCCCTCAGACACTGTCTGCCCCCCGTCAGGTACTTATCTCCACCATTTGCTGATTTAGGTCAGTCTTCTGAGCTCAGATTCTCTCTCTCTGTGTTGCTCACCCTCCCCATCCTAAGGCCAGTGTTACGTAACTGTGGTGATTCAGTTGGAACATGCTGTATATGTTCCTCTCTCGCTGGATACATCTGGCCCCGGCTGACTGGTGTCAAACCAGGGTTTTGCTTTAAACCTCAGCCGGGACAATAAATTTGGCTGCTTTCAAACCAAATAAACACACAAGGTGTCGGGATTTCCTGTGCAGCACCTGTTCTGCAACACAAAGGCGTTTGTTGTGTGTACGAGCATCTTCCTCACTCTGATCCTCAGCTGTCAGCTATCTTGTCTGTTGTGGGTTAGTAGCATCTGAAATAAATTCGGCAGGGTTAGCGTGGGGCTAGGCGGCCATGTCGTGTCAGCGGAGCAGACCTTTCAACTCGCCTGTCTAATCTGGAGCTAATCCTAATCCCGTTAGTGTAAACACTGCTGCCATCTGGGCCCAGACACACTACAGCTCTGATTATAATGAACCCATCAAAAGGTCTTCAAACCATCGCACTGCGCGAGCTGTCGGTGGCTCGCACTAAACTCTCTGACCTGGGCTTATGACACAATCACGCTGTGGCTGGACAGTCCAACAGTTGATGGGTAAACAAACAAAAACGTAGCCAACACTGGACATGAACCGATGTATAAAGTAGGCAATTAGGGTAGGGGACTAGAAAAAAGCCACTTAAGTTATGTGTAAGAGACGCAATCATGAGTGATCTGTTTCTATAGGGTCGTTGGCCACTGGAGACGTAAGAGAGAGCATTAGCTGTGGTGATGTAACCATGGTGCTGGTTAATGGATAAGCAGAAGGAAAGGAGGGGGAAAGGGCCTTAACAGTGACAACTGCTGTGCTAACCTCACCCTGACAACCCCCTCACCACCACCACCCCACCAAACACACACATACAGTGAATGGGTTAGAGAGGGTGACATGGCTTGTGAGTGAGTCACTAAAGCTGGCAGTATCATGGTGTTGAGTCTTCAGCTTTTTTTAATCATATTGGGGATATGATGTGAAACCTGGTTATTTATATGCCTGTTTACGTGATTCATAGTCTGAAGTTTCTGAATGTCTGACTCTGTGCAGACATGTCTTTCTACTTCATTTCTATCTATGTCATTTCTATATTGTCTCAGCAGCTTTGGCCTTCAGGCCTCTTGGACTTGCTCCATCTCTCTGTTGAGTTTAGCATCTTCATCATATCACCAGTAATGAAAACAAGAAAAGAAAAAAACCTTCAAGCTGCTCTAAACTGAAGATTAATTATAAGTGCATCGCGTAGGTGAGAGGCAGGAAAAGGTAATGCACACAGTTCCATGCCACAATATTTTCATTGACACAATAAAATTTTTGTAGCAGTGTGCAGGCGTTACCTTTTTCTTTACCCAAGCTGCTCTAAACTGAAGATTAATTATAGGAGCGTCGCTGACTATGTGTAAGGTGAAATGAGTTGTTTTCAGTGACAAACACCTAATCTACTAACTCTGCAGTTCTCCTCAGAGTTTTTTAGCATCTTTTAGCTCATTGTTTTGGTTCACTTTCACCCCTCTCAGTGTTGTTTGCAGACATATAAGGCTGTTATTCTGGCCAAAAACCAAGCAGCACCAGACGGCAGACAAACAAAGATAGCAACTTGCTGGTGAAGCAACTACAGAGCCAGGTACTTCCCTCAGAAGGTGGTGGAGACCAAAACAGAGCTAAAAGGAGAGTAAATATTGGACTCAGGTGGATACAAACACACAACAACAAATTAATAATAATGTTTCTCCATTCATGTCCATTGTCATATCAACTTTATAATGCTAATATGTCAAAGTTGTGTTTAAAGCTTGTTGCACTACCCCCAGTGGCAAAAAAACAGCAATGTAGCAACAGCAATGTAGATCATTACTACATTGTTTATGGTTTTTAGTTTTAACTCTGCAGCTCAGCTTGAAGATAGCACTGCACATATGGCAGACAGTGATTAGAAATCTGGATAAGATGTTTATACACCACAGTATCTCAGTAGCCCAGCTAGCATATCAAAGTTTCTCCAAACTAGGATAAGGGCCTATCCAGGTTTCTGAAAACCAGGATATGATGTGTGTATGCACCAACTCCAAAGACTAGATCAAAACTGGGATACTTGTAAATGCACTATTTGACACAGAATTTGACGTATTCCTGAACTGCGTCATACTCCACATTTAAAAGCTTGTTGAAAAACAATGTTATGCTTACAAAAACAAAATGTGCAGAGTATCTATGATCTCAGAAATGTGTTGAAACCTGTTGCTACTGTTGGGGGTTTTATCCACAGTCAGAGTAGCAGTTTAAATCAGAGCCAGTGTTGCTCTCTCAGCTTTGTCAGCCAGCAGATGTTCCATTGTTTGGCTCTGCGGTGTAAGGTTGCTTCAGTTGAAGTTGGGAAACTTGCTGCATCTTTTGAATTTAGCCCCATTGATTGCCATCACCATCAACCCCCCAACACTCACACCACAAGCTACTCAGACAGGGGCTTAACCCCTCCCCCCCGTCCCCTTTAACCCCCTGCAGACCTCATAGTTGCCACACCACCACGACTATAACCCCCCTTGAGATCTTCACTCTAGCGCTTGCAGTCTTTGTCTCCCCCTCGATGAGGCCTGCAGTAATCAGCACCCCACCCCCAACCCCCACCCCCACCATCACACACACATCAAAAGCCAATTTATTGACCAATTACTGCAGTGTGAGTATATATGGAGAGTGTATGTGTAGACTGCTACAGGAATGAGTCCTAAAACACAGAATTAAGTTAGCCTTTTAGCACATCCGATTCCCTCGTCTGTGGGTTTTTCGATTTTAGTTAGATACCTGAAATAAGGTCTGTGGTTAACACAAGCTTGCATTTATACGTTTCATTCTACAGCATAAAATAAACCAGTTCATACATAACTTTTGAATCTTTTATATGTCTTAAAAAAAGACGGTTGCTAACGAGTGGCTAAATGGGACTACAAACCGTCATCACACCGACTCGTCCGCTCTACAGTATCCTTGCGTTTGTGCGCCCGTAGTGTAGTTTGTTTATAGCCCAAAGTTAGCTTTTTACTTCTGCCGACTTTATTCACACTTTAAAAATCATTTAAGCGCTGCTCATTTGTGGAGATAAACTTTCTGAACAGAACTTGTAAGTATCATAAATGTTTGTTTGCCACAGAGCTTATTTTCTGCAATAAGCCAAAAGCCAGTGGAAAAATCCCATTGGCTTTTTGTCGGAGGATCCCTGGTTGGCACTCTATTTGCATCCGTATACATTTAAATGCTATAATGCAGATTCACACCCACTCACAGTGTGTGTTATCAGATTGTGTCTTATCAGATGGTGAATGTATAGATGCCACTGTTTGTCCTGCATGGTTACAATTCCTTCTTTTCAGCCTGTGTCTGAATGTGACTGCTGTAGTCGTCAGGGCCTGAGTGACCACCACTGTGGAGCTTATGTAATAATCGGTGCCCTGCTTTCCTCTTCCCCACTATAGGCCTGTGTGTGTGAGACACTGAGAGAGAGGCTCTGTTATAAGGCCTAGGAAACACACAGGCAGCGCAGACTTCCTGTTTTTGTGTTGAGCCCATTGGAGGCAGGAAGTGAGAGGTACCGCTGCGCTGCTCGTTTTTGCTCTCTGTTGAATTTTGCCAGACGAAAAAATGCCGGTGCTTCGTCAGCTGCCACCCACTTACTTAGAGTACAGATTTAGAGGGTTGGGGGTGAATCTACACTGTTGCCTCACTGAAAGCCAATGACAACAAATCCAATAATGTTACTAGGAATGCTGTGTGGGTGCTGTTAATGGCCTGAGATGCCACTTCAGCAAATGACCTTCATATGGATCCTTTATCTTGGCGGTGGATAGTCGCCAGCTCTTATCTCAGCAAGAAAAAGGCCGCTACTTGTGTGTGGTAACAGCATGTGTGTATGTGGGTGTGTGGCTGCGAGTTTTATACAAGGGAAATGAGGAAGCCAAAACTAAGTAGAACCCCAGTTAGAACAAAGAATCTGGTGGCAAACATGCCTGACTGGTCGCTTTGAAGGACTGATTAAGGTTATAATAGTCATCTGCCTTGCCTGGAGCCCTCAGGCTGTGTGTTAGGGGTGGGGGCTGATAAGAGGTAGGGGGGGTAGTCCAGGCTGTTACCCTCTTTGTTCTGGCCCGCTCCACTCATGCCTGCTTTTGTCTCCACCCACAGCCTACCACTGAGAGAGCATTATCTCTCTATCCGTCTCGCGCCAAAACAGAGAGGGAAGCGTGTTGCTTTTTCTTCCTCTTTTCTTTCTTCTCTGTCTTTTATTTCCCCCAAGGTACATTTTGTATCTGACATGTTTCCAGGGCAACCCAGTGACTGCAGGTAAAGTGATGATGTGCAAAAGCAGCCGGTGCAGTTCCTCTATTCCTTCTGTGGCTTTCTTTCTAGCATTTCCCGCCACTCCAGGGTGCACGGGGAGGGGAGTGGTGTCACAGCCGGTATGAAGAAAGGCTGGCTCCTCTGAGCCTCACGCCAAATGCCGGCGTTATTCAAATCAGCTCAGTGGGTGCGGCCCAACTGTCTCCATGTCCTGTTAACCCCCTCAGAGGCCCAGACTAGAAAGCAGAGACACAAAGCGAGGCAGAAAGCGAGTGTGGGCTTTGCCACATAAAAAGTAAATGTTCCACAGAAACAGCAGCATGTGAAATCTTTACTTACCCTATATGAAACAGATTAACATTATTAATGTGAATGGTTTTTTTCTGTTTCAGATGCTCTTTATAGACAGAAAATGTAGTTTATCTACATTATGTGAAGCTCTCTATTGTCACATTTTACTAACCTTTCTTCAATAAAACTGAATGTTTTCTTCTAATCTTTGAAAATAGGTTAATTCTAATAAAACAATAAGTTTTAGCTAATAATAATAATAATAATAATGGATTTTAATTACCACATAAACTGAAAATCTTTCCAGAGAGGAGTACTATAGCCAAGACAGCTATAATTTAAAGTGTTTAAAGATACACAGAAACTCAGGTTTTCAGATTCACTTCCTCTCTCCAGCTCACAGTTTCTCTTTCACATCTTCTTTGTCTACAACGCCCAGAGTAATGAATGAAGCAGTGAAGTATTCAGGACCACACTGGAGAGGCCTGCCTATCCTCTACTACGCTCTAGTGGCTGTAGGCATGAAATGCAGGAAGTGACTGCTTTATCCTTCACTACCACCACAGGACTGTGAGATTCAATTGGGAAGTGTTAATGAGGATTAAGCTAAGTACGTTGTCAAATCTGCACATCTGATCTGTATCTGATCTGTATGGATCTGATCTTTTTACACATAGCCTACACAAGTGTTGAGACACACCGATGTATGCGCATGTTTAATTTCTAATTATATCAAACATATCTAAATATAATACAAATACTTAAATATAGCAAACAGACTTCATCTATGGCACCTCAAGTTCCAGACAATGAAAGACACAATCCTTCAGCTGTCCACAGTCAATCGATAAAAGCTCTTTGCGTCTGGTCTCTGGAGAGCCCGGAGGAGAGCGTATGGTCACAGCCAGGCACATTATCCTGATGGTAACATGGGCACTATAGCAAATGTCACTTTGTGCTGTCAGTTTCATGTGTGTTGCAACTAGAAGTATTGGATAGATAGGTGTAATGGCCCCCAGCTGTTTTGCAACTTGATATAATCTTGCTGTTAATGCCTGGGGAGTATGGAAACAAACAAACACTTTACATTTGCACTGAAAAGTAATGATAAAGATGTTTTTAGAATTTCTGTTGGTCTGTTTTTACATAACATTGATGGTAACAGTAGGTATTTGCATGAATCTGATTTATGAATTACTTAAAACCTACAGTTAACCGTGTTTGACTGGTGGGATGTGGATAGGATGATGGGATGGGAGAAAAAAAAATCCTATTTTACTTATTTTATTTATTTTATTGCCATTTCCTTCATTGCACCTTCTCTTTTACTTATATTGTAATTCATCTGTACTGGTGTTGCTGCTGCTATGACACCCAAATTTCCCTCCACGGATTAATAAAGGTTCATCTTATCTTATCTTATCTTAACTTATCTTAAAATAGTTTCCTTTCAGTTCAAGCATCCACTTGTTCATGAGTGTACCCATTATATATGTATATTTGCAGGGTAGGTGTATGCATGTATTATACAGTACATATAAATATATATATATATATATATATATATATACTCTATGTTTATGTATATAAGTGTACATACAGTATATATCATTACTATTTTTGTTTCATTTGGTGTATTTTAATTTTTAATGTTAGAATGGCTTTTACAGTTTTAATTTTATTTGTCCTGGCTGTGTAGTTACATTTGCTATTTTTGTCTTTAATTACATTTTTCTTTATATATATATATATATATATATATATATATATATATATATATATATATATATATATATATATATATATAGATAGATAGATAGATAGATAGATAGATAGATATTTGTGAATATTTGTCTGTAAAACACACTGGATTTCCTTTTTTGATGTCTATGAAGGAAACAATGAAAATCATAACTGAAAAAAAATGATCTGCTACCTCTGTCTTGCAGATCGGTATATAGATGATGGCTGTACTGTATATGCCCGTCAGGTTGTGTCTCTGTTATCCTTTTGTTCCTTGAGTCCTTGAGCAAGGATGTCTGCTCAGTATCTTCTTCCCAGACAGCATGTGTAGTTACTAAATTGTCTGTTTGTTATCATAAAAGCTAATATTTATAATGCGTTTATGCTCTTCAAAGCGAAACACAGACTCTCATCTTTGTTCCCTGCATCACCAGCCTGTTTCTGATTGATGCCATATTTGGAGGGCTATATATACAGCCTGGTGTCCCCGCAGCCAATCAGATCCTAGATGTGGATGTCCCAGCCGGTCATACTCCCTGGTCGTTGCCTGGCAACTGGGAGTGCTGCTTTGTAACTCAATCCATGGAAAGATCCTGCGGGGGCTTGTATGGGAAGGGCCGAGGAGAAATTATCATTTGATGTTCAGGAGGAAGCAAATGACCCAGGATGGACTCCATTTCCCACACTGCTGTGCAGGCATATGAAACAGTAGCTAGTGTACAATTGGGTTTAGAGCACGAGACAATGCGGCATAATAAAATAATGACAACCATCATCGCATAAAATGATCTATTAATGCATTGTATGAGAAAACTGTTTTGCTCCAGTGTTCAAAGATGGCCTTACTCCACCTCTCTATGAGGAGAGCTGAACCATGAATGCATTACAAGCATCGTGACACAGCGACGCTCTGACACACCAGGGCTGTTTTGTCCAATAGCATCAACCAGTTGTCACGTACATTAAATCATATGCTCTGCTGCCGCTCCAGGGAATTAAAAAACGAAAGGGTTAAAAAGGGGGAGGATGCAAAATGGCTTGAAGTCAGCAGTGTGTGTGTGAGAGAGAGGTGCACACAGGAAAAGACAAGCACAGAGGAGCTGAACAAGGAATACAATGCGCATGATGCTAGAGATGAGAAGAAATATACTGTAAATAACAGCTATTTCTGAATCTCTGTCCATCTCTCTCTTATTCTGAAACATCTCCTTCTCTTCCTTCATCGTTCTAATGCAGTGCCTCTGCAGCTGCAGAGTGATCTCATCTCCCGAGTGCACCAGGACTGAATTCAAATTTTGCATATACAAGTGTGAGTAAGGACTTTGTTGGGAACTCCTGCCAAAGAGAGAGAGGCTGGAGAAGCAAGCTACCACGGCACACACTGGGACTCAGTGTGGACCTGAGGGAGGTGGGAGAGTAGTGAGCTGAGGAGGTAACATGAGTATAAACAACGGTCACGCTCTGACTGCCAGCGGACAGGACTTGACCAGCAGTAGCAACCGAGCCCCCTGGGAGGATGCTAGGACGGTGTTGAAGCCCTCCACCCCCACCAGGAAACCTAAACCAGTGAGTATCCCTACAGCCTTCCGTATGCAGCATCCAGTTACTGGTGCAGTGTCTGTGAGTTCCTGTGCCTTTGTAAAGTATCAGAGTTGTTGACAGTAACGACAGGATTCATTGACTGTTATCGGGCCTTTAAGTAAGCGTTATCGGTCTCTATAAGCACCATAGATGTGGGTCAATAGTGGCCTACAGCACCTACTACGTTGTAAATGTGAAAGTGAAACAAAAGAAACATTTCACACATAAAATATTGAAACAAAACATAAAACTGAATGAAACATTATGTTTTGAACACAAACAATACTTTACGTTTAGGCAACAAGGATTGAAAACCCTGTATTTTGTGTCCCATCCATCAACCCTGACCTCCACCATATTTGGAGTTTCACATTGACTATACTAAAGCGCTTCACCTCCGCTTCTGCTCCTATACTACGGTCACTAGGGGTCATTGTTGTGTTCTTTCATACCTTCTTTTGGTGGTTAACCATGTGAATCGATGATAAAACCTACTAATGGGTGTAGTAGGCCCTTACTGACCCACATCAATGGGGCTTATAGCAACTGATAATGCCTTTTTAATAGCCTGACAACAATCTGATCAGCTGGAATTATGAAGTCAAATTTAATTTTGTTGTTATCACTTTGGAGCTGAACTAATTACTTGTACTTGCTTGCCAAGACACTTTTGTGTTCACAACTTCGAGGCTGCTAATTTCACTGTGGCCAAGACTGATTTGGCCCCTCAACTTTATCAAAATCTGGAGGGTTAATATCATGTTTACTATCAAGTTCTGCATTTGAAGCCTCAGTGAAAGAAGGTAAAGTAGAGATATAGTTGGGTGAAACAGGATACAGGCTTGGTGATGTTATATCGTCTCCGCTGGAAACTAAGCAAAGCACACAGGGGATCAGGTGCGTGGCTCTCTATAACAGCTAGCGGTTCGTTGGGTTTCTTACCTGGAGAGGGTGCATCAAACATACAAAAACAGATGCAACAACTACAACATCAGGCCCTTACAGGATGCAGGAAGTTGTTTTGGTTGGAAGTTTTGGTACACTACTCTACCCTTTGTTTAATACTCTTTAAAGGACCAGTGTGTAACATTTAGGGGGCTACAGTATATTGGTAGAAATGGAATATAATATTAAGTATTTGTTATATATACATTAAGAGTTATCTTTAGTGTATAATCACCTAAAAATGAGAGTTTTTGAGTTGTTTTCGTTAACTTAGAAGGAGACTTTTATATCTACATAGGGAGCGAGTCATCTCCATGGAGTTGCACCACCATGTTTCTACAATAAGAAAGGACAAATTAAAACTGTTAAAATTTCCTGCTTGGGCCAGAGTTGACAACATTACTCGCTGCCACTCCCTCTCTCTTGCTTCACCACTCACTTCCCTCCAAATGACCTATGCAATTCTTACAACAACTTGCTCTTAATAGGGTCATTTGCATTTTTTGCATCTGCCAAAGTAGTTCTCCTACACACTCGGCACATGGGAGAGGTTTCAGCTGGTTGCAATCTGCAACCTCACCTTATACCGCCAGATCCTACACACTGCTCCTTTATATTAACATGAGCTTCACAGGGCCTTATATGGCATGTCCCACATCATACAGAATCAAGTTATCACACAAAGGAGGAAGCAAAACAATGTTGTGTGGAAACCTTGTTTGAGACTGTTTGGAGTCAGGAATATCTACTTAGTCCTCATCTTATCTTGACCTTCAGACACACAGAGCCTCTTCACATAAGGCACGCCAAGTGTGGAAGGACTCTGAGGCCTTTGAAAATACCGAACAGATGACAACGAACAAAAAACATACTGTATATAATGACATGCAAATGTCTTCTCGTCTAACAGTTTTTTTTATGACCAAACATTTTAAGCACAATTGTATACACAGTGTGCTATATTTTCTGTTGTTGTCCAAGCCTCCAAAGAGTTAACAGTTGTCAGCCAGCCTGGTATGTGGCTCTGTACTATCAGAGTCTTGCAGAGGAAAGTATTTCATAACTCACTGTCACTTCCATTCTGTCACATCAGCCCACTCAGTTTACCCGCTGTTGGTAACAAAGCCTTTCTACTGGGAACTGTCAGAAAATCAGCAAACGTTCTTCCAGTATTCTTGTGCTACTGCTCAGAGTATGAAAAATGTACTGTGTCCCTACAGGCAGAGAAGTTACAGCTCTGAATCTAACTGATAACAACACTCTCATTCAAATCAAGGCAACTGTGTTTGTGAAGAACAAGTAAAAGCTGGATGTAAATTCAATATTTGTTTTTTTTTTTTGTGAACTCTATCATCCAGCCAAAGCCGGAGAATGCCATCACCATCGGCGTGTCGGCACGAGTCCTCTTCAACATGGAGAAGGAGCAGCAGATCTACGAGCAGCAGGGCATGGAAGAGTACATCAGGTATCAGGTGGAGCATGAGACACAGCCTTTCAGCCCTGGACCTGCCTTTTCCTTTGTCAAGGTGAGCAAAACAAACACATACATACTATATCAAACCCAATGCAGAATGATTGCTTGGTGTTCTGTCTCTGGAGGCGGTGAATAATAATAAGCCTAAAAACAGCAACCCACTCATACTGACACACATTTCCATCCCTGCATTGCTGCAGTGATATAGCATTGTCTTTAATTCAAATCTGTGGTCGGTTGTGTTGCCAGGCTCTGGAGGCTGTGAACGCTCAACTGAGGGAGCTTTACCCCGAGAGCGAGGAGCTCTTTGATGTTGTGCTCATGACCAACAACCACGCATATGTCGGCCTAAGACTCATCAATACCATCAATCATCACCGTGAGTTACTGATACACATAAAACCGCTTGTCTAGTGTAAATCCTCATCCAGCATCACTGGCTTAATCCTTTTAGCTTTCTCTTTAGAGCCACAATGTGTAGAAATGTTGTATGGCTTGGTAATATTTTGTTTGTAGAAAAATTAGACTATCCATGTGAAATATGGTATAGTCCAGTGGTGCGTTTCTCCCATTAGCTGCCACAGTGTTTGATAATAGCACTTGGGGTGCCAAATTTGAAAGTTGTGTTGCTTTCATTCAGCTATAAATGAGGAAAAGGGTTGCAGAGCACCTGCAAAATCCATTTATTGACAATTTCTCAGATAAACTAAAGGATCAAGTGGTATTAATGGGTTCTTGTACTTCTCAAGCTAATTTAAACTTTCGTGGATTATCTGAAAATGCATTGTCACAAAACTGAAAACAGGGTTGACAGATATGTGGGTCTCTCAGGACATCTATGAAAGAACAGACTTAAGGCATTCAGGCATTCATTCTACATTGACACCACTCATGTATGTGCAGTAAATATGAAGCTAAAGCCAGCATATAGTTATCTGAGCATGAAGACTGGAAACCAGGAGAAACAACTATCTTGGCTCTGTGCAGAGGTCAAAAAGTGAAGTAAAAAAATGTGATGCTGCCGTTATGTGGTGAACTGTTTCCTGATGCGTTCATTTATGAGATTTAGGCGTGCCGGTAGGCAGGTGGGCCATTTACATGATGTAAGTTTTATAAATTAAACTTCATATTTTAAAAATCTATTCTTCACTGTCTAATAATGCACACGTTTAACTTTGTGTAATGATCAATCATAGGTCATTTTATTTATTTTCTTAAGTTTTTCTCAATGGAAGATGATTCTTGGGACAGAGTTTTTTAGCACAGCATATAAGCAAATACATGACAGCCACATGACATCAGTGTTAATAGTATGAGAACACATAGCACCTCCAAGTAGTTTTCCAAATTTATTAAAAATATATATACAGTATATAAAACAGAAATAATTTAGGTAACAGTACTGAATGTTGACATTGTCATTTTCAGTCATATCATTATCATATATTATTATCAAAAATACAGAAAATGGAGTGAAAGAACTTACTTTTGGGCTACCCATGGCCTTCAGGAGACTCTAATGATGCCACTTCTTTTTAATCGTGTGACTTGAGTGTGTGTGTAGTTTAACTAACAAACATGAATTTCCGATGAGAAAATGTATGTCTAAATTGGAAAGAGTCACACAATAGTACAATAAATATATATATTTCTGAAGGAGTCTAATCATTATGTTTCATGGTGGTGTTTAACCTACTGTTAGAGAGTGGGGGTGGGATAAATCCTTTTTCTTGTGTGTTATAGTTAGTTTTTAAGGTTTTACATTTTGTGTCTTCAAATTACTATTAGTACCAAGTGCAGGACCCTTTGCTTGATAATGTATTATACAGATACTTTTCATGCATATTTCTGCATGTAATGATCTGGGGTTGGAAAGGCATCGATTCTGACAAAATCAGCTGACATTTTTATCTGTTCAAAATGTACCTTAAAGGGAGATTTGTCAAGTATTTAATACTCTTAACAACAACATGGGAGTGGGCAAATATGCTGCTTTTTGCAAATGTATGTATACATTTATTATTAGAAATCAATTAATAACACGAAACAGTGACACATTTTGTCCAGAAATCCTCACAGGTACTAAATTTAGCATAAAAATTCTGCTTAAATCATAACATGTCAAACTGCAGCGCAACAGGCAACAACAGCTGTCAGTGTGTCAGTGTGCTGACTTCACTATAACTTGCCCCAAACTGCATGATCATCATAAAGTGGGTATGTCTGTGAAGGGGAGACTCGTGGGTACCCATTCAACCCATTTACATTCACATATCTTGAGGTCAGACGTCAAGGGACCCCTTCGAGAATGGCAAAGACAGTTTACATTAAAAATTTAGCGTAAATTTGGAGCGTGAGGTTGATCAGCTTTGAAATGTCCTCTGTTTTCAGTAGCCCTTGAACCTGTCAGGTGGCCAGGAGTCGATTTGTTATCAGCCAATCAGGGATGAGTATCGTAACCTACCGGGATCGGTTCAGACAGAGTGCGCGACAGACGCGAGAGGAGACGTGGCTGACAGTAAAAAGACGCTAAACGCTCGTTGCGTTTCGTTTCATCCGTTAATTTACCGTCGGTCATTGAAGCTAAGAGCCGGAAGTTAAATATCAGCGTGTAACCCGTTAAAATCGGGAGAGTGAGCCGTGTGTTGGAGCCGTTTTCATCCAGTAACTCTACTAATCCGCCGTGGTCGTGTGTGGACTGGTGCTAGCTAAAGCTAGCGCCCCGCTAACTGGGAGGAGACTGCAGACTGAAACCCCTTTTACCACTGAGTGAGTATGGACACTGAGCAATGTAATGATGTGGACATTTAGAGATAAAAGATAAAACATAGAGAGCTTCATTAGTGTTTGTTACTGCCACAGGTGCTGCTGCAGTAACGTTACAGGTGTTTAGGACCGTAGAAATTGATATGCATCCCTATAAACGTTATTTTAAATTTGTAAACAATACAAAGGACATTTAAAGCAACACATAGATAAACAATAGATATAAAGGAAATACATGAATAAATATAAATAAACAAATAAAAGAAATAAAAAAGTAATAAAAGACAAAGGGGTTAATGTAAATGAATGAATGAATAAATAATAGTAACTTAAGCAAAAACATGAAATGGGAGTACAAACTCACAGTTTTACTAGCCTCTTTGTTTTTTGTTGAAGGTATTGTCTTAATTATAATTTGAGTGTGAATTGATTAAATTTGGACAGTGTACATTAATCAACATATCAGCAATATGCATCAATGTTAATATGCTGGAATTAGCACAATAGCTAAATTTTATCCATAGTCCAAAGGCAGGTACGTACAAAACATTAAAATGAGGTTTAACTCTCACAAATTTGCATTTCTGACAACAATGATTATGACAATGATTATGACATTGATTAGAAAATATTCTCTCTCACATATTGTGTTGAATCTGTAATTTCCAGTTGAAGTTCAGAGTCACAGATAATATTTTCTGAGATAAATCTACAAATATCTTGCCACAGTTTACGGTTGTGTGTACATTCCCAGAACAGGTGGATGATACTTTCAATATGGGAATCACACAAGGCACAGCTTAAATCAATATCAGCATCCCAAATCTCTTTATTGCATCCACGTTTCCCTCACTTGCATCTTTTTCTCATGTCCCTTCAGCTGTGGCTGTGTGGAGAGATGCAAAGAAATAAGTCAAGTGAGCGAAACGTGCATGCACCTGTAGATGCTGCTATATGCCAACTTTACCACCATATTGGAGCTGGTAGGACTGGCCTCTAAACAAATACATTTAAACAGATGAGCTGCTGTTTTTGTGGATAAAAAAAGCATTCTAAGGTGTTTTTTATAATTGAGGATTTATGGTCTACATGGAGCATAAAAACAGTTTGGTTTCCAGTTACTACGAATAGTTATGCAATATAATAACTGGTTAGCAAAAATGTTAGTCATTGGTTTCACACATTACACTGGAAACACAGGGTCAACTGTAAAATAACACATGCTGTTTGGTTTATTATTGGAACAGTTCATGACCTGCTTTAATCTGTTTTTCTCAACTTAATTTGGTGCCTCCATCTTTCTGGTTATCGCAGCACTATATTTTTTGACCACTTGCAAACTTAAATGCATGGGAGTTTTAAGCTCACAGCATCAGTATAGGTATAGAATAAGTTAACAAGTATAGAGTCCTAAGCTCAGATTTGTTAGTTACTGTAAACACAGTCTAAATTTATATTTTAATAACTCCTCACGAGCTCACCTCCCATGCAGTGTCATCCCATGCAGTGTTTCATAGGTTGCTCTCCTCTCTGTAAGGGTCCTGACACACTAAGCTGACGGTCGGCTGTCAGACAGTTAGGGGCTGTCGGTGAGCATCCGACGGCCTATGTTTTTGGTGTGTCCTGCACCGTTGGTTCTAGTCTGCCTGTGTCACATTTTGTCGGCATGTTGAATCGATGGTGGCGCCCATCAGTGAGGGCAATCACTTTGATTGGCGCTTCAGCTCAAATTAATCAGTGCACAAGAAGAGAAATGGACGCAAGGAAAGAGTAAAGCCAAGAGGAAGAACACATCATCTCATTTTTCATCTTTATTTCATCTGACCATTCCAATACACAGATGTTTTCACAACGACATGGCCGTCTGGAATGAAGCGAAAGGGTGAGTGAGAGTGGTGTGAAAATGATTGGCAAATGCTGCTTTATTTCATGTATGTATCATAATAACGGCTAACATGTCCAGAGAGCTAGATCTTCCGGTTTCCGTTTTTGAATGACAGATATAGACTAGCACGACCTGCTGGTGTGGAGAGTTATTTCATCACGCAGGCATAGAACGTATGTGGTAGTTGGCTGTCAGCTGTAGTCTTTGCGGTGTGTTCGAGTGTGACAAAGACGAATGCAATGTGAGGTGAAGCAACTGGTGGCCTTCATCAGTGCCAGTTCTTTGATGTCGACTTGGTGTTTCCCCACCGTAAAGCAGAGTAAACATCGTGGCTAAATATGAATACATGGGAATTTTAAGCTCACAACAACTATATAGTTATTAGGGGTGGGGCGGTTCATTAAATTCACGGGTTGGTTCACGGTTTGGGGGGTCACAGTTTTCGGTGTTATACATTTACAGGTACATGATACAGCAAGAGGCCAATTTCCAACTGCAATTTAAACATGCAGTTCATTTATTTGGCAAAATAAATCAACAACTGTTTGTCTTCACAATAGTAGACAAACATATATCAGTCATTTTTAGGCATTAATTATTGAAATTTTTCCAGCAACCCAAAAAAAGCAAGGAATATACATTTCCCTCACAAATTAGTGGTATTTTCTTTATTAATGTATAAGAGGCATGTAATGTTTTATACTTCTGGTGAATACAATCCAATCAATCACAATCATGTATTTTGTGTATACAGTTCCATTTGTTAACAGCATATTTTTAAAACCGGAGGTAGTCACACATACATGCTTTTCCTAGTTTGTCACGTTCGTCGCTAGCTCGCCCATCAGCTCCGTTCTCTTTATAAATCCACAGAGAAGCGAGTGGCGGCCGACTTGACGGCACATTACCATAATACGATAACATTGCTTGTCCATGACGCAGTTAGTATGCAGCTTTAGCCGTGATGTGTGCAATGTGTGAAACCCACAGTGTTTCCATATTTATATGTATACATGTATGTACACAAATACTGTATATGTGTAGTGTTAACAACTTTGGATTTAAAATGTGAGGGTTCAAGTCGTGTCCACGTGGACCCTCCACTGTTTTCTACTTCCTCATTATGGCCAGATATGTTTGTTTTGGTTGATGGATATAGAACAGTTATGACGTCATGTTACTCAGACCACAACAATAACGGTAACTTCCTTCAACCTCTGTATAGACTCAAATGAAGCTATTATATAGATTCTGGCTTTAACAAATACATTTTAAAATTGTAAAAAAAAAAAAAAAAATGTTATACATAGGTGAATCAGTTTTTTCCCCCCACCCCTAGTAGTTATACCCCCGATTTTACTACATTGTGTTCAGTTGACTCTTGCATATTTTCTATTTTATGTACATCAGCTGTTCACTGATCTTTTGACTCCTCATCTCTGCAGAGTTGTTCATCGAGCGCTTCTGTATGACAGGGGGAAACAGTCCCATAGGCTACTTGAAGGCCTACCACACTAACCTTTACCTGTCCGCTGATCCAGTCAAGGTTCGGGAAGCTCTTGAAGAAGGTATATTTCTGAGAAACTGTAATACTAGTTAATGTCTTTGCTATGCTTACATGCTATGTAAGGTGTATCTATAAACAACTGTTTTTCAACATTACATTCAGGTATAGCAGCAGCCACCATGTTCACCCCAGAGAAGATGACGGAAGTGTCGGAGACTCAGCTGCGTGTCGCTTTTGATGGTGATGCCGTCCTCTTCTCTGATGAGTCTGAGCGCATTTACAAGGCCCACGGACTGGACAAGTTCTTTGAGCACGAGAAAGCACACGAGAACAAGCCCCTGGACCATGTACAGTATACACACCGTGAATGAATTATCAGTATCACACTGCTATTGGAAATGTAGTGCATTCAATGAAAGGATAGTTCTGGTTTACTACAACTTAAGTTTTATTTTTTGTGCTTTTGACAATAACTTTCACTTATGATAACATTGTACTGACAAGTCTTTTCTGAGATTGGGAAACAGGATGACCTCTCTTTTAAGAGTACACTAAACTGACCTCTCTAGACAGTGCAAGAGACACCAAACTGTGCAATACAGTACATTACCACCCTCCACTGGAGTGTTTTCTCTGACAGAGGTGGAGCTAGGCGACTGAGAGGCTGGCGGCGCTCTGTTAACCTACAGCAGCCATACCTGCACATGATGCTGTTCAAAACAGCATGGCTGAAGCAACAGCTACAGGAGTGGTACTACAGCCTCTATGTCATGTCATGTGATGCCATTGGGTTAGGGATGTGACGTTGAGGAAATTTTCCCACCGGTTAATAAACTCGTGACAACACCGGTGTTACTGATTACACCGGATATTTTACAACAAAAGATGACGGCCAATGTACAGTGTGTAGTGTGTTCACTTTGATCTCGATTGTCGGATGGCTGTGTGTCTGGCCTCTCTGGTCCAGCTTTTGCTTTAGCTCTGCACCCACTGTGTCTGCGCCGTCCTCCAAACGGCGATGGACTCATTAACGTTATATAACTTTCATAAGAACATAACGTTCCCGTAAAGCATTGGGTTTAAATTTGAAATATTGACAAATAGGCGCTCTTGCTTTTCGCTTGGCTTCATGTTGTTTGTTTGTAGGGCTGCATGGTAGTGCAGTGGTTAGCACTCTCACAGCAAGAGGGTCACAGGTTTGAATCCGGCTTGGGACTCTTCTGTGTGGAGTTTGCGTGTTCTCCCTGTGTAAGTGTGGGTTTTCTCCAGGTTCTCCGGCTTCCTCCCACAGTCCAAAGACATTCAGTTTAGGTTAACTGATGACTCTAAATTACCCGTAGGTGTGGATGTGAGTGTATATGTTGTCTGTCGATGGACTAGCGACCTGTCCAGGGTGAACCCCGCCTTCGGCCAATACCAGCTGGGATTGGCTCCAGCCCCCTCACGACCCTTAACAGGATAAGCGGTTGACGATGGATGGATCATCTTGTCTGTCAGCTCTCTCTCGTCTCATGACTCCTGCTACTTTGAGCTGAGACTTGTTATGGAGCAGATGCATTCACGGTCTCTAGCGTCCATTGTCTGACAATCTATTGATAACACGGTGCTGATACGCCAAAACAAACTAAATGTGTTTCATTTCTGTTAAAAATGGTACATAATGTAATCAATGTGTGCCCAACGATAACCACGACAAGCCTACATTGAGCCCAAAAAGACTTTTTCCTATAGACTTACATCGGGAAAGAGGCGTCTGTAACTCGGCAGATCTTTTTTATGTATTTTTTTTTAAAGGTAAATCAACTTCCCAGTACAAACAATTGAATAGTTCTTATTTACATAATTAGGTCCTAAAACTTAAGAAATGCACTAGAAGCCAGATCAGAGTTATTTCCCTTCCTCTGTTGATGTGAATGAGTCCCATACCAAGCACTGGGATGTCGATTAAAGTAAAATGCTTGTGTACCTGCTCTATGGGCCCAGTGGATGTGGACGATCATCAGAAGATCCGGGTATTTTATCACTCTGCAGTTGAGCCATTTTGGCTTCATGCGCCACTGAGCAACTCTCATGCTCCAGCAGAGCAAGAACCAAGTGGTCAGATGGGTGGTCAGACTACTGACAAGGAGAATACAAAAAGGACTTCATTTGATGTGTAAAACTCAAAGTGGGCACACCTGAAATGTCGGCAACAACCCCTAATTGAGCAGGAAAACAGTGTGCTCAGATAAACATGGAATTTGATCTATTAACTTGGTTAAAATTTTACAATTTGCCTTTTCTCTTCAAACTAAATTTGGCTAATCTGGGGTTTTGTCTTAAAACTTCGTGACTGCTTATTTCTATCCCCGTCTGACTTTTTTTTGCAATGTCACCACATTTCCACATCTCAGGAACTAAATTGGTAATTGCAATGTCAATACTGTGAAAGCAAGACCTAAGTTACTATAAAACACCTGAGTTTATGAACTTTGGCTTTTGGCCCAGATTCTAACAGTTACATAGATCTGAAAGTGTAATGAAACTATCATATGGAGATTGTGGTCTTACTCTCTTCCCCTTTCTTTTTGCAGGGACCGTTGAAAGGTTTCCTGGAGGCTTTAGGAAAGCTGCAGAAGAAATTTTATGGCAAAGGCCAGCGCATGAACTGCCCCATCCGGACCTATTTGGTGACAGCTCGCAGTGCAGCCAGCTCTGGTACCAGAGCCTTAAAAACTCTCCGTTCATGGGGTCTGGAGATCGATGAGGCTCTTTTTATGGCAGGGGCACCCAAGGGCCCCATGCTTGAGAAGATCAGGCCGCACATTTTCTTTGATGACCAGATGTTTCATGTGGAGGGGGCAGCGGAAATAGGGACAGTAGCGTGCCATGTGCCCTATGGGATAGCTCAGAAAGTTACCAAGAAATAAATTAACGACAAAGAGACTTATTCTGAACCCAAGTAGGCAGAATATCTCTGTGTAGATGTACAGGAGACTACAAGGACATTTAATTTGGGCTTTAAAACTATTAAAAAAAGGTAATGGAAATGGATTGAAACTGTAACAACACCCAGTTGTTGCGGAGTGCTTTATGTAATAGTGTGATTATAGAGCAATATGATGTCATGATAACATTAATTTAAACAATTCTATAATTAGCACTCAACAGCCAGGTTTACGTGCGCCAAATTTCTCCAATCCGATCTGAATCTTGGTTGAGCGGAAATTCCAAATCCACTGTTTACATGGACACTAAATAAACTGATCCGATCATGACGTGCGCATAAGTGCACCGAGCGTTAAATCAAAATAAATCCTTTGGGCACAGTTGTCTTGTCTGGAAATAGTAGAAGAAGAAGCTGCACTTCCGCCTGTGATGTAAACAAACGTTGCGTTGTCTGTCATGTGTCACGCTGACGTAGCATACATGCACAGTGGAGATAATTTTATCCCAACCAGGAAGACATGATCCGAATGGACGCCGATCGGAACAACGATCGGCATAAACCACCTCTCTCATTCGGAATGAAATTTCTTTCCGATTGGGCCGTATCGGATCACAATCTTCCGACTGACGTGTTTACATGAAGCATTTTAATCTGATTGGGCCTTTATTCGAATTATTTGTGTCTATGTAAACGCAGCTCTGGGGGTTATTTTATTTATTGGTGGTTACATTAGTGGTTAATAGAGGTACAACAGGGGTTCTAATACTCTTTTTACAGTGTTTAAGTTGTAACTAATGGCCTAATGAGAACAATGTTTGAGTTGCCAGCCTTTGAAAAATGAATTCTGTGACCATGTACCTCGTGTGAAAGGGTTGCAGAGGATCTCGACCAAAGTCATGTAATAACCACTTATTAAACATTTATAACAGCATCATTACTAAATAGAGGATCACACTCAAAGTTTGCTCTTATTGATGGCTTAGCCTATAACAGGTACTGTAAAGCATTAGTAAATTATTCTAGCCATTAGTTACAACTTATAAACCCTTTATAAAGATCACCTTATTACGGAGTGGCACTCAATGCTGTTTGTTTATTAGCGCTCGGACACATACCTCACATACCAGCAACCGCCTGTGTTTTTTGTATTTCTATTTTTACCCACATCTGTAAACATTATAACCCTTTAGAAAAAAAAACGGCAATTAAAATAAAGTATATTTAAAATCAAGTAGAACCAAATAGTAGAATTATAAAACATTTACAAACACTCAACAATATTTCTTTAGATGCCAGGTTACAGAGGAAACGTCGAGTGACTTAAGACTATTTTTGAGCAGTCACTTTATGGAGAATCTCCATTTACATTTCTATAATAATATCACTTTACTGCTTGTCTGCGTGTTAAAGAGTGTTTTTAAACGCGTGCCTTTAACTTACTATTGTTGGATTTTTGTCACTTTTGCATGTAGTTGGTAAGTGAATGTTGTCCTTGTGGTTGTTTGATCAATGTATATGAATGTACTGTATTTTAAGACTGCAAAATGGGAAAATTTTAATATTTACTTTATAGTTACTTAAGTTTTTCTTTTAATATATTTTAAAATATTCAGCATTTATTGACATGCCTTGTGTGCAATCTGTACTTCTGCTACTTGTCTCTAAAGTGCTGAAGGTTCATTGTCTCCATTGTTGTTGCTGCCCGTCTGTCTTATTTTTCATTTAGGTGTTTTGTTATTGGTACTGTTGGTGCTTTAAGACCAAACTTGCTCAGATGTGGAATCTGGGTAAATCTGGCCCAAACGACTATGGTGCACTCTTATGCAATCAAGTTTTTTTTTTGTTTGAAGACTGGAAGTAAAAATGACTGTGTTCAAAAAACACTGTTTTCTGTCTCTTTTCATCCTTAAAAAGTGATTATTATTTATTGGGTTGCAGAGGTGAAGCGTTTCAATCTCTTACTTTTGGGCAAGAATTATAATTGAAAGTCAGAGCGAGTTGATGGTCGCTAAAATGTTCATCCACTGTAGTAAATCAGGTCAACTGGACGTAGAAGGTTTCTTGAAGATGTTTCACCTCTCATCCGAGAGGCTTCATCAGTTCAGAACTGATGAAGCCTCTCGGATGAGAGGTGAAACGTCTTCAAGAGTGGATGAACGATGACCTGGATGAATGAGAATCTTCATGGTTATGTGGCTAAAATGATTTTTTCTGTTCACAGCAGGGAGAGACAGACACCAATCAGCTGGTTACAACCTATGAATATCTGTCAGTCACTTCACTTATTTTTGCAAAAACCAAATGTAATGCTATATATTGATGTCTAATGAATGCAGTGCTCTTCACAATAATTTCAGTGAATACTCCATAGTAACCACTCTTGTCTGTCAGAGCATTACAACATCCTACACTTGAAACATAGTTCCATTCATGCTGTTCATGTGAACAGCATGAATGGAAAAGATAAAGAATGTTAAAGATAAAGGTAACCGTGACGTCACATCTGTCCCATTCTCATCAATGTTAAGCCTCAGGAACACCTTGACTGAATATCTTCAAATTTGGCACAAATGTCCACATTGACTTGAGGATTAACTTATTACAATTTGGTTCCCAAAGGTGAACGTCACTGTCACCAAAAAACAACAACAATTTTGGCCATAGCACAAGAATTCATATGCTAATTATGAAATTGCACATTGGACAGACATGAATGTAAACTGCAACTTGACTGGTTGGTTGAGGCATATGAATGCAAGGCAGTGGTTCTAGTTTATGACATTTTATACTATGACTTTTTATGACATGCCATATTAGCCTAAATATTTATGGCATGCTATGCTGAGATTTTGAATGACTTGCTGAATGACATGCTGTTATGACTTTTTAAAATGACATTTCTATGACTTACTGATGACATACCATACTTGCCATTTTTAATGACCTACTATACTATGACTTCTTTCATGACATTTTTATGAGATGCTATGCTGTAACGTTTTCCTGACACTTTTTCTATACTGTGCATTTTATGCGACGTACTCTACTATTATGATACTATTTTTTGACTTTTTCAACATACTTGACTTAATTTTTTCAACATATTGTAATATGGCTTTTTTTCGATGTACTACACTGTAGTTTTTTCATCACTGACTTTTTGATATACTATACTGTGACTTTTTAACTTGATGGACATTTTTATGACATACCATACTCTGATATTTTGACATTTTTAATGACTTACTATACTATGACTTTTTATGAGATGCTATGCTTTAACTTTTTCTGACTTTTTATTTTCTATGCTATGCTTTTTTGTAAATGTACTATGCCGAGACATACTATACTATGGCTTTTTTTTACTCTTTCAACATACTATACTATGTATTTCTTTAACATACTATGATGTTTTTGTCTATGCTATGGCTTTTTATGACTGTCCACTCATTTTTAATGTAATCTGCCTTTTTTCGACATACTATACTATGAGTTTTTTTTACATACTGTTTTTTCCATATACGATATGACTTTTTTTGACAGACTATACTATGATTTTTTTTCTCCAACATACTATACTATGACCTTTTTCCAACATGCCATACCATGACTAGTTTTTGACATACTATGACTTTTGTACAATGTACTATACAATGACCTATTTTTGACATACTATAACATTTATCGACAAACTGTACTATGCCATTTTTGTCAACATACTCTGACTTTTTTTCTCGATATACTATACTATAACTTTTTAAATGTACTATGATGTGATTTTTTTGTGCCATGCTATACTATGACTTGTTTTTTGACATACTATTACCTTTTTTGATGTACCATGACATTATTTTTTGACATGCTATACTATTGCTTTTTCAAAATACTCAACATGCGTTGGCCTTTGCCTTCAACATACTTTTTTCTTAGCATACTATACTATGACTTTTTTCAATGTACCATGATTTTTTTTTTCATACTATACCATGACTTTTTTTTGGCATACTATACTATGACGTTTTTTTTTCATGACTTTTTTCAACATCGGACAAATTTGACGTTTCCATCGAAAAATTTCGACATACTATACTATGGCATGTTTTTTGTAAAATTTTCCAACATTTCACGAAATGACTTTTTTCCACCACAGAATCATTTTACATTCTATAATATGACTGTTTTCATGATTTGTTTCAACATCGGAAAAATTTGACGATTTCATCGAAAAATTTCACATACTATACTATGGCGTTTTTTGTAAAATTTTCCAACATTTCACGAAATAACTTTCTTCACCACAGAATCATTCTATATGCTATAATATGACCGTTTTCATGACTTTTTCAACATCGACAAATTTCGTTTTCAGCAAAAATTTCGACATACATACTATGCGTTTTATTCGTAAAATTTTCCAACATTTCACAACATTACTTTTTTCACCATATAATCATTTTACATGCTATAATACGACGTCATTATTTTTTACAACAACAAAAAATTTTCGTTTCAAAAATTTCAACAAACTATACTATGGCGTTTTTTTTTTTTTGTAAAATTTTCCAACATTTCACGAAATGACTTTTTTCCACCACAGAATCATTTTACATGCTATAATACGACCATTTTCATGATTTTTTTCAACATTGGAAAAATTTGACGTTTTCATCGAAAAATTTCGACATACAGTGAACCCTCGCTATAACGCGGTTCACCTTTCGCGGCTTCGCTGCTTCACGGATTTTTTTTACAGTGCATTTCTTCTGCTCTGAATCCTGATTGAAAAAGAAAGCGTGCCAACAACGACCCATAACGATGTTGTTCTCTCGGAGAAAGACTCCTGCGCAGCCTGCAGTTGAAACAGACGCTAGAGCGCAGCGGAGTGAGGACGGAGAGGCTCAGCTGGAGGGACTATGAAAGACGCGAGTGACAATGTTTCCAACCTTGTATTCATTACTATACTTACAATACGGTTCTTTAAACTATCGTAGTTATTTGTAAGAAAACGTTCATATTTTCATTTCTTGAACATATTTTGGGCCTGAAAACAGGTTTGATTTTTGGTTTCATTCTATGGTACAGTATTGCATTGTAAAATAACAGTAAAAAATAAAGCTGACTACTTCACGGATTTCACCTATCGCGGGTTATTTTAGGAACGCAACTCCCGCGATAAACGAGGGTTCACATGTACTATACTATGGCGTTTTTTGTAAAATTTTCCAACATTTCACAAAATGACTTTTTTCCACCACAGAATCATTTTACATGCTATAATACGAACGTTTTCATGATTTTTTTTAACTTCGGAAAAATTTGACGTTTCCATCGAAAAATTTCGACATACTATACTATGACGTTTTTTTTTGTAAAATTTTTTTTTTTTTGATTTTTTTTCCCCCATTTTTTTTTTTTTATATATTTTATTTTTTTTTACGGGAATTTTTGGGTTTTTAAAAAAATTTCACCTTCTTTTTGGCTTTTTTTGTAAAATTTTCCAACATTTCACGAAATAACTTTCTTCAACCACAGAATCATTCTACATGCTATAATATGACCGTTTTCATGACTTTTTTCAACATCGGACAAATTTGACGTTTCCATCGAAAAATTTCGACATACTATACTATGGCATGTTTTTTGTAAAATTTTCCAACATTTCACGAAATGACTTTTTTCCACCACAGAATCATTTTACATTCTATAATATGACTGTTTTCATGATTTGTTTCAACATCGGAAAAATTTGACGATTTCATCGAAAAATTTCGACATACTATACTATGGCGTTTTTTTTGTAAAATTTTCCAACATTTCACGAAATAACTTTCTTCACCACAGAATCATTCTATATGCTATAATATGACCGTTTTCATGACTTTTTTCAACATCGGACAAATTTGACGTTTTCAGCGAAAAATTTCGACATACTATACTATGACGTTTTATTCGTAAAATTTTCCAACATTTCACAACATTACTTTTTTTCACCATATAATCATTTTACATGCTATAATACGACGGTCATTATTTTTTACAACAACAAAAAAATTTGTCGTTTTCGTCGAAAAATTTCAACAAACTATACTATGGCGTTTTTTTTTTTTTTTGAAAAATTTTCCAACATTTCACTAAATGACTTTCTTCCACCACAGAATCATTTTACATGCTATAATACGACTGTTTTCTTGATTTTTTTCCATCGAAAAATTTCTACATACTATACTATGGCGTTTTTTTGTAAAATTTTCCAACATTTCACGAAATGACTTTTTTCCACCACAGAATCATTCTACATGCTATAATACGACCGTTTTCATGACTTTTTTCAACATTGGAAAAATTTGACGTTTCTCTCGAAAGATTTCGACATACTATACTATGGCGTTTTTTTTGTAAAATTTTCCAACATTTCACAAAATGACTTTTTTTCCCCACAGAATAATTCTACATGCTATAATATGACCGTCTTCATTATTTTTTTCAACATCGGAAAAATTTGAGGTTTTCATGAAAAAATTTCGACATACTATACTATGGCGTTTTTTTGTCAAATTTTTCAAGATTTCACGAAATGACTTTCTGCTACCACAGAATCATTTTACATGCCATAATACGACCGTTTTCTCGATTTTTTTCAACATTGGAAAAATTAGACGTTTTTATCGGAAAAATTTCGACATACTATACTATGGCATTTTATTCGTAAAATTTTTCAACATTTCACAACATTACTTTTTTTCACCACAGAATCAATCTACATGCTATAATACAACCGTCTTCATTATTTTTTTCAACATCCAAAAAATTTGTCGTTTTCATCGAAAAATTTCGACATACTATACTATGGCGTTTTTTTTATAAAATTTTCCAACATTTCACGAAATGACTTTTTTTCACCACAGAATCATTTTACATGCTATAATATGAACGTTTTCATGATTTGTTTTAACATCGGAAAAATTTGACGTTTCCATCGAAAAATTTCGACATACTATACTATGGCGTTTTTTTTGTAAAATTTTCCAACTTTTCACGAAATGACTTTTTTCCACCACAGAACCATTTTACATGCTATAATACGACTGTTTTCGTGATTTTTTTCAACATCGGAAAAATTTGTCGTTTTCATCGAAAAATTTCAACATACTATACTATGGCGTTTTTTGTAAAATTTTTCAACATTTCACAACATTACTTTTTTTCACCACAGAATAATTCTACATGCTATAATATGACCGTCTTCATTATTTTTTTCAACATCGGAAAAATTGGACGTTTTCATGAAAAAATTTCGACATACTATACTATGGCGTTTTTTTTGCAAAATTTTCCAACATTTCACGAAATGACTTTCTGCTACCACAGAATCATTTTACATGCCATAATACGACCGTTTTCTCGATTTTTTTCAACATTGGAAAAATTAGACGTTTTTATCGGAAAAATTTCGACATACTGTACTATGACATTTTATTCGTAAAATTTTTCAACATTTCACAACATTACTTTTTTTCACCACAGAATCAATCTACATGCTATAATACGACCGTCTTCATTATTTTTTTCAACATCAAAAAAATTTGTCGTTTTCATCGAAAAATTTCGACATACTATACTATGGCGTTTTTTTGTAAAATTTTACAACATTTCACGAAATGACTTTTTTCCACCACAGAACCATTTTACATGCTATAATACGACTGTTTTCATGATTTTTTTCAACATCGGAAAAATTTGTCGTTTTCATCGAAAAATTTCGACATACTATACTATGGCGTTTTTTTTGTAAAATTTTCCAACATTTCACGAAATGACTTTTTTCCACCACAGAACCATTTTACATGCTATAATACGACTGTTTTCATGATTTTTTTCAACATTGGAAAAATTTGTCGTTTTCATCGAAAATTTTCGACATACTATACTATGGCGTTTTTTTTGTAAAATTTTCCAACATTTCACGAAATGACTTTCTTCCACCACAGAATCATTTTACATGCCATAATATGACTGTTTTCTCGATTTGTTTCGACATTGGAAAAATTAGACGTTCTAACGGAAAAAGTTCGACATACTATACTATGATGTTCTTTTTGTAAAATTTTCCAACATTTCACAACATTACTTTTTTTCACCACAGAATCATTCTACATGCCATAATACGACTGTCTTCAATATTTTTTTCAAAATCAAAAAAATTTGTCGTTTTTATCGAAAAATTTCTACATACTGTACTATGGCGTTTTTTTTGTAAAATTTTCCAACATTTCACTTAATGACATTTTTTCACCACAGAATCATTTTACATGCTATAATACGACCGTTTTCATGACTTTTTTCAACATCAGAAAAATTTGACGTTTTCATCGAAAGATTTCGACATACTATACTATGGCGTCATTTTTGTAAAATTTTTCAACATTTCACAACATTACTTTTTTTCACCATAGAATCCTTTTACATGCCATAATACAACCGTTTTCATGATTTTTTTCAACATCAGAAAAATTTGACGTTTCCATCGAAAAATTTCGACATACTATACTATGGCGTTTTTTTTTTTTTTTTTTAATTTTACAACATTTCACGAAATGACTTTCTTCCACCACAGAATCATTTTACATGCCATAATACGACCGTTTTCATGATTTTTTTCAACATAGGAAAAATTTGACGTTTTCAGCAAAAAATTTCGACATACTATACTATGACATTTTTTTGTAAAATTTTTCAACATTTCACAACATTACTTTTTTTCACCACAGAATCAATCTACATGCTATAATACGACAATCTTCATTATTTTTTTCTACATCAAAAAAAATTTTTCGTTTTCATCGAAAAAGTTTGACATACTATACTATGGTGTTTTTTTTGTGAAATTTTCCAACATTTCACGAAATGACTTTTTTTCCACCACAGAATCATTCTACATGCTATAATACGACCGTTTTCATGACTTTTTTCAACATTGGAAAAATTTGACGTTTCCATCGAAAGATTTCGACATACTATACTGTGGCGTTTTTTTGTAAAATTTTTCAACATTTCACGACATTACTTTTTTTCACCACGGAATCAATCTACATGCTATAATACGACCGTCTTCATCATTTTTTTTCAACATCAAAAAAAGTTGTCGTTTTCATCGAAAAATTTCGACATACTATACTATGGCGTTTTTTTTTGGAAAATTTTCCAACATTTCACGAAATGACTTTTTATCACCACAGAAACATTTTAGATGCTATAATATGAACGTTTTCATGATTTGTTTCAACATCGGAAAAATTTGACGTTTCCATCGAAAAATTTCGACATACTATACTATGGCGTTTTTTTTGTAAAATTTTCCAACATTTCACGAAATGACTTTTATTCCACCACAGAATCATTTTACATGCCATAATACGACCGTTTTCATGATTTTTTTCAACATCGGAAAAATTTGACGTTTCCATCGAAAAATTTCGACATACTATACTATGGCGTGTTTTTGTAAAATTTTCCAACATTTCGTGACATGACTTTTTTCCACCACAGAATCATTCTACATGCTATAATACGACCGTTTTCATGACTTTTTTCAACATCGGAAAAATTTGACGTTTCCATCGAAAGATTTCGACATACTATACTATGGCGTTTTTTTTGTAAAATTTTTCAACATTTCACAACATTACTTTTTTTCACCACAGAATAATTCTACATGCTATAATATGACCGTCTTCATTATTTTTTTCAACATCGGAAAAATTGGATGTTTTCATGAAAAAATTTGGACATACTATACTATGGCGTTTTTTTGTAAAATTTTCCAACATTTCACGAAATGACTTTCTTCCACCACAGAATCATTTTACATGCCATAATACGACCGTTTTCTCGATTTTTTTCAACATTGGAAAAATTAGACGTTTTTATCGGAAAAATTTCGACATACTGTACTATGACATTTTATTTGTAAAATTTTTCAACATTTCACAACATTACTTTTTTTCACCACAGAATCAATCTACATGCTATAATATGAACGTTTTCATGATTTGTTTCAACATCGGAAAAATTTGACATTTCCATCGAAAAATTTCGACATACTATACTATGGCGTTTTTTTTGTAAAATTTTCCAACATTTCACGAAATGACTTTCTTCCACCACAGAATCATTTTACATGCCATAATACGACCGTTTTCTCGATTTGTTTCGACATTGGAAAAATTAGACGTTTTAACGGAAAAAGTTCGACATACTATACTATGATGTTCTTTTTGTAAAATTTTCCAACATTTCACGAAATGACTTTTTTCCACCACAGAATCATTCTACATGCTATAATACGACCGTTTTCATGACTTTTTTCAACATTGGAAAAATTTGACGTTTCCATCGAAAGATTTCGACATACTATACTGTGGCGTTTTTTTGTAAAATTTTTCAACATTTCACGACATTACTTTTTTTCACCACAGAATCAATCTACATGCTATAATACGACCATCTTCATCATTTTTTTCAACATCAAAAAAATATGTCGTTTTCATCGAAAAATTTCGACATACTATACTATGCCGTTTTTTTTGGAAAATTTTCCAACATTTCACGAAATGACTTTTTATCACCACAGAAACATTTTAGATGCTATAATATGAACGTTTTCATGATTTGTTTCAACATCGGAAAAATTTGACGTTTCCATCGGAAAATTTCGACATACTATACTATGGCGTTTTTTTTGTAAAATTTTCCAACTTTTCACGAAATGACTTTTTTCCACCACAGAACCATTTTACATGCCATATTACGACCGTTTTCTCGATTTGTTTTGACATTGGAAAAATTAGACGTTTTATCGGAAAAATTTCGACATACTATACTATGGCGTTTTTTTTTTTTTTTTTAATTTTACAACATTTCACGAAATGAAATTTTTTTTTATGGCGTTTTTTTTGTAAAATTTTCCAACTTTTCACGAAATGACTTTTTTCCACCACAGAACCAATTTACATGCCATAATACGACCGTTTTCTCGATTTGTTTTGACATTGGAAAAATTAGACGTTTTATCGGAAAAATTTCGAAATACTATACTATGGCGTTTTTTTTGTAAAATTGTCCAACATTTCACGAAATGACTTTTTTCCACCACAGAACCATTTTACATGCCATAATACGACCGTTTTCTCGATTTGTTTTGACATTGGAAAAATTAGACGTTTTAACGGAAAAAGTTCGACATACTATACTATGATGTTCTTTTTGTAAAATTTTCCAACATTTCACGAAATGACTTTTTTCCACCACAGAATCATTCTACATAGTTTAATATGAACGTTTTCATGATTTTTTTCAACATCGGAAAAATTTGACGTTTCCATCGAAAAATTTCGACATACTATACTATGGCGTTTTTTTTGTAAAATTTTCCAACATTTCACGAAATAACTTTTTTTCACCACAGAATCAATCTACATGCTATAATACGACCATCTTCATCATTTTTTTCAACATCAAAAAAATATGTCGTTTTCATCGAAAAATTTCGACATACTATACTATGCCGTTTTTTTTGGAAAATTTTCCAACATTTCACGAAATGACTTTTTATCACCACAGAAACATTTTAGATGCTATAATATGAACGTTTTCATGATTTGTTTCAACATCGGAAAAATTTGACGTTTCCATCGGAAAATTTCGACATACTATACTATGGCGTTTTTTTTGTAAAATTTTCCAACTTTTCACGAAATGACTTTTTTTCCACCACAGAACCATTTTACATGCCATATTACGACCGTTTTCTCGATTTGTTTTGACATTGGAAAAATTAGACGTTTTATCGGAAAAATTTCGACATACTATACTATGGCGTTTTTTTTTTTTTTTAATTTTACAACATTTCACGAAATGAAATTTTTTTTTATGGCGTTTTTTTTGTAAAATTTTCCAACTTTTCACGAAATGACTTTTTTCCACCACAGAACCAATTTACATGCCATAATACGACCGTTTTCTCGATTTGTTTTGACATTGGAAAAATTAGACGTTTTATCGGAAAAATTTCGAAATACTATACTATGGCGTTTTTTTTGTAAAATTGTCCAACATTTCACGAAATGACTTTTTTTCCACCACAGAACCATTTTACATGCCATAATACGACCGTTTTCTCGATTTGTTTTGACATTGGAAAAATTAGACGTTTTAACGGAAAAAGTTCGACATACTATACTATGATGTTCTTTTTGTAAAATTTTCCAACATTTCACGAAATGACTTTTTTTCCACCACAGAATCATTCTACATAGTTTAATATGAACGTTTTCATGATTTTTTTCAACATCGGAAAAATTTGACGTTTCCATCGAAAAATTTCGACATACTATACTATGGCGTTTTTTTTTGTAAAATTTTCCAACATTTCACGAAATAACTTTTTTCCACCATAGAATCCTTTTACATGCCATAATACGACCGTTTTCATGATTTTTTTCAACATCGGAAAAATTTGACGTTTCCATCGAAAAATTTCGACATACTATACTATGAAGTTTTTTTGTAAAATTTTCCAACATTTCATGAAATGACTTTTTTCCACCACAGAATCATTCTACATGCTATAATACGACCGTTTTCATGACTTTTTTCAACATCAGAAAAATTTGACGTTTCCATCGAAAGATTTCGACATACTATACTATGGCGTTATTTTTGTAAAATTTTTCAACATTTCACAACATTACTTTTTTTCACCACAGAATAATTCTACATGCTATAATATGACCGTCTTCATTATTTTTTTCAACATCGGAAAAATTGGACGTTTTCATGATAAAATTTCGACATACTACACTATGGCGTTTTTTTTGTAAAATTTTCCAACATTTCACGAAATGACTTTCTTCCACCACAGAATCATTTTACATGCCATAATACGACCGTTTTCTCGATTTTTTTAAACATTGGAAGAATTTGACGTTTTTATCGGAAAAATTTCGACATACTGTACTATGACATTTTATTCGTAAAATTTTTCAACATTTCACAACATCACTTTTTTCACCACAGAATCAATCTACATGCTATAATACGACCGTCTTCATTACTTTTTTCAACATCGGAAAAATTTGTCGTTTTCATCGAAAAATTTCGACATACTATACTATGGCGTTTTTTTTGTAAAATTGTCCAACATTTCACGAAATGACTTTTTTTCACCACAGAATCATTTTACATGCTATAATATGAATGTTTTCATGATTTGTTTTAACATCGGAAAAATTTGACATTTCCATCGAAAAATTTCGACATACTATAACTATGGCGTTTTTTTTGTAAAATTTTCCAACATTTCACGAAATGACTTTCTTCCACCACAGAATCATTTTACATGCCATAATACGACCGTTTTCTCGATTTGTTTCGACATTGGAAAAATTAGACTTTTTAACGGAAAAAGTTCGACATACTATACTATGATGTTCTTTTTGTAAAATTTTCCAACATTTCACGAAATGACTTTTTTCCACCACAGAATCATTCTACATGCTATAATACGACCGTTTTCATGACTTTTTTCAACATTGGAAAAATTTGACGTTTCCATCGAAAGATTTCGACATACTATACTGTGGCGTTTTTTTGTAAAATTTTTCAACATTTCACGACATTACTTTTTTTCACCACAGAATCAATCTACATGCTATAATACGACCATCTTCATCATTTTTTTCAACATCAAAAAAATATGTCGTTTTCATCGAAAAATTTCGACATACTATACTATGATGTTCTTTTTGTAAAATTTTCCAACATTTCACGAAATGACTTTTTATCACCACAGAAACATTTTAGATGCTATAATATGAACGTTTTCATGATTTGTTTCAACATCGGAAAAATTTGACGTTTCCATCGGAAAATTTCGACATACTATACTATGGCGTTTTTTTTGTAAAATTTTCCAACATTTCACGAAATGACTTTCTTCCACCACAGAATCATTTTACATGCCATAATACGACCGTTTTCTCGATTTTTTTAAACATTGGAAGAATTTGACGTTTTTATCGGAAAAATTTCGACATACTGTACTATGACATTTTATTCGTAAAATTTTTCAACATTTCACAACATCACTTTTTTCACCACAGAATCAATCTACATGCTATAATACGACCGTCTTCATTACTTTTTTCAACATCGAAAAAATTTGTCGTTTTCATCGAAAAATTTCGACATACTATACTATGGCGTTTTTTTTATAAAATTTTCCAACATTTCACGAAATGACTTTTTTTCACCACAGAATCATTTTACATGCTATAATATTAACGTTTTCATGATTTGTTTTAACATCGGAAAAATTTGACGTTTCCATCGAAAAATTTCGACATACTATACTATGGCGTTTTTTTTGTAAAATTTTCCAACTTTTCACGAAATGACTTTTTTTCCACCACAGAACCATTTTACATGCTATAATACGACTGTTTTCATGATTTTTTTCAACATTGGAAAAATTTGTCGTTTTCATCGAAAAATTTCGACATACTATACTATGGCGTTTTTTTTGTAAAATTGTCCAACATTTCACGAAATGACTTTTTTTCACCACAGAATCATTTTACATGCTATAATATGAATGTTTTCATGATTTGTTTTAACATCGGAAAAATTTGACGTTTCCATCGAAAAATTTCGACATACTATACTATGGCGTTTTTTTTGTAAAATTTTCCAACTTTTCACGAAATGACTTTTTTCCACCACAGAACCATTTTACATGCTATAATACGACTGTTTTCATAATTTTTTTCAACATCGGAAAAATTTGTCGTTTTCATCGAAAAATTTCGACATACTATACTATGGCGTTTTTTTTGTAAAATTTTCCAACATTTCACGAAATGACTTTTTTTCACCACAGAATCATTTTACATGCTATAATATGAACGTTTTCATGATTTGTTTCAACATCGGAAAAATTTGACATTTCCATCGAAAAATTTCGACATACTATACTATGGCGTTTTTTTTGTAAAATTTTCCAACATTTCACGAAATGACTTTCTTCCACCACAGAATCATTTTACATGCCATAATACGACCGTTTTCTCGATTTGTTTCGACATTGGAAAAATTAGACGTTTTAACGGAAAAAGTTCGACATACTATACTATAATGTTCTTTTTGTAAAATTTTCCAACATTTCACGAAATGACTTTTTTCCACCACAGAATCATTCTACATGCTATAATATGAACGTTTTCATGATTTGTTTTAACATCGGAAAAATTTGACGTTTCCATCGAAAAATTTCGACATACTATACTATGGCGTTTTTTTGTAAAATTTTCCAACTTTTCACGAAATGACTTTTTTCCACCACAGAACCATTTTACATTCTATAATACGACTGTTTTCATGATTTTTTTCAACATCGGAAAAATTTGTCGTTTTCATCGAAAAATTTCGACATACTATACTATGGCGTTTTTTTTGTAAAATTGTCCAACATTTCACGAAATGACTTTTTTTCACCACAGAATCATTTTACATGCTATAATATGAATGTTTTCATGATTTGTTTTAACATCGGAAAAATTTGTCGTTTCCATCGAAAAATTTCGACATACTATACTATGGCGTTTTTTTTGTAAAATTGTCCAACATTTCACGAAATGACTTTTTTCCACCACAGAACCATTTTACATGCTATAATACGACTGTTTTCATGATTTTTTTCAACATCGGAAAAATTTGTCGTTTTCATCGAAAAATTTCGACATACTATACTATGGCGTTTTTTTTGTAAAATTTTCCAACATTTCACGAAATGACTTTCTTCCACCACAGAATCATTTTACATGCCATAATACGACCGTTTTCTCGATTTGTTTCGACATTGGAAAAATTAGACGTTTTAACGGAAAAAGTTCGACATACTATACTATGATGTTCTTTTTGTAAAATTTTCCAACATTTCACGAAATGACTTTTTTCCACCACAGAATCATTCTACATGCTATAATATGAACGTTTTCATGATTTGTTTTAACATCGGATAAATTTGACGTTTCCATCGAAAAATTTCGACATACTATACTATGGCGTTTTTTTTGTAAAATTTTCCAACTTTTCACGAAATGACTTTTTTCCACCACAGAACCATTTTACATGCTATAATATGAACGTTTTCATGATTTGTTTCAACATCGGAAAAATTTGACATTTCCATCGAAAAATTTCGACATACTATACTATGGCGTTTTTTTTTGTAAAATTGTCCAACATTTGACGAAATGACTTTTTTTCACCACAGAATCATTTTACATGCTATAATATGAATGTTTTCATGATTTGTTTTAACATCGGATAAATTTGACGTTTCCATCGAAAAATTTCGACATACTATACTATGGCGTTTTTTTTGTAAAATTTTCCAACTTTTCACGAAATGACTTTTTCCCACCACAGAACCATTTTACATGCTATAATACGACTGTTTTCATGATTTTTTTCAACATCGGAAAAATTTGTCGTTTTCATCGAAAAATTTCGACATACTATACTATGGCGTTTTTTTTGTAAAATTGTCCAACATTTCACGAAATGACTTTTTTCCACCACAGAATCATTTTACATGCCATAATACGACCGTTTTCTCGATTTGTTTCGACATTGGAAAAATTAGACGTTTTAACGGAAAAAGTTCGACATACTATACTATGATGTTCTTTTTGTAAAATTTTCCAACATTTCACGAAATGACTTTTTTCCACCACAGAATCATTCTACATGCTATAATACGACCGTTTTCATGACTTTTTTCAACATTGGAAAAATTTGACGTTTCCATCGAAAGATTTCGACATACTATACTGTGGCGTTTTTTTTGTAAAATTTTTCAACATTTCACGACATTACTTTTTTTCACCACAGAATCAATCTACATGCTATAATACGACCATCTTCATCATTTTTTTCAACATCAAAAAAATATGTCGTTTTCATCGAAAAATTTCGACATACTATACTATGCCGTTTTTTTTGGAAAATTTTCCAACATTTCACGAAATGACTTTTTATCACCACAGAAACATTTTAGATGCTATAATATGAACGTTTTCATGATTTGTTTCAACATCGGAAAAATTTGACGTTTCCATCGGAAAATTTCGACATACTATACTATGGCGTTTTTTTTGTAAAATTTTCCAACTTTTCACGAAATGACTTTTTTCCACCACAGAACCATTTTACATGCCATATTACGACCGTTTTCTCGATTTGTTTTGACATTGGAAAAATTAGACGTTTTATCGGAAAAATTTCGACATACTATACTATGGCGTTTTTTTTTCTTTTTTAATTTTACAACATTTCACGAAATGAAATTTTTTTTTATGGCGTTTTTTTTGTAAAATTTTCCAACTTTTCACGAAATGACTTTTTTCCACCACAGAACCAATTTACATGCCATAATACGACCGTTTTCTCGATTTGTTTTTACATTGGAAAAATTAGACGTTTTATCGGAAAAATTTCGAAATACTATACTATGGCGTTTTTTTTGTAAAATTGTCCAACATTTCACGAAATGACTTTTTTTCCACCACAGAACCATTTTACATGCCATAATACGACCGTTTTCTCGATTTGTTTTGACATTGGAAAAATTAGACGTTTTAACGGAAAAAGTTCGACATACTATACTATGATGTTCTTTTTGTAAAATTTTCCAACATTTCACGAAATGACTTTTTTCCACCACAGAATCATTCTACATAGTTTAATATGAACGTTTTCATGATTTTTTTCAACATCGGAAAAATTTGACGTTTCCATCGAAAAATTTCGACATACTATACTATGGCGTTTTTTTTGTAAAATTTTCCAACATTTCACGAAATAACTTTTTTTCACCACAGAATCAATCTACATGCTATAATACGACCATCTTCATCATTTTTTTCAACATCAAAAAAATATGTCGTTTTCATCGAAAAATTTCGACATACTATACTATGCCGTTTTTTTTTGGAAAATTTTCCAACATTTCACGAAATGACTTTTTATCACCACAGAAACATTTTAGATGCTATAATATGAACGTTTTCATGATTTGTTTCAACATCGGAAAAATTTGACGTTTCCATCGGAAAATTTCGACATACTATACTATGGCGTTTTTTTTGTAAAATTTTCCAACTTTTCACGAAATGACTTTTTTCCACCACAGAACCATTTTACATGCCATATTACGACCGTTTTCTCGATTTGTTTTGACATTGGAAAAATTAGACGTTTTATCGGAAAAATTTCGACATACTATACTATGGCGTTTTTTTTTTTTTTAATTTTACAACATTTCACGAAATGAAATTTTTTTTTATGGCGTTTTTTTTGTAAAATTTTCCAACTTTTCACGAAATGACTTTTTTCCACCACAGAACCAATTTACATGCCATAATACGACCGTTTTCTCGATTTGTTTTGACATTGGAAAAATTAGACGTTTTATCGGAAAAATTTCGAAATACTATACTATGGCGTTTTTTTTGTAAAATTGTCCAACATTTCACGAAATGACTTTTTTCCACCACAGAACCATTTTACATGCCATAATACGACCGTTTTCTCGATTTGTTTTGACATTGGAAAAATTAGACGTTTTAACGGAAAAAGTTCGACATACTATACTATGATGTTCTTTTTGTAAAATTTTCCAACATTTCACGAAATGACTTTTTTCCACCACAGAATCATTCTACATAGTTTAATATGAACGTTTTCATGATTTTTTTCAACATCGGAAAAATTTGACGTTTCCATCGAAAAATTTCGACATACTATACTATGGCGTTTTTTTTGTAAAATTTTCCAACATTTCACGAAATAACTTTTTTCCACCATAGAATCCTTTTACATGCCATAATACGACCGTTTTCATGATTTTTTTCAACATCGGAAAAATTTGACGTTTCCATCGAAAAATTTCGACATACTATACTATGGCGTTTTTTTTGTAAAATTTTCCAACATTTCATGAAATGACTTTTTTCCACCACAGAATCATTCTACATGCTATAATACGACCGTTTTCATGACTTTTTTCAACATCAGAAAAATTTGACGTTTCCATCGAAAGATTTCGACATACTATACTATGGCGTTATTTTTGTAAAATTTTTCAACATTTCACAACATTACTTTTTTTCACCACAGAATAATTCTACATGCTATAATATGACCGTCTTCATTATTTTTTTCAACATCGGAAAAATTGGACGTTTTCATGATAAAATTTCGACATACTACACTATGGCGTTTTTTTTGTAAAATTTTCCAACATTTCACGAAATGACTTTCTTCCACCACAGAATCATTTTACATGCCATAATACGACCGTTTTCTCGATTTTTTTAAACATTGGAAGAATTTGACGTTTTTATCGGAAAAATTTCGACATACTGTACTATGACATTTTATTCGTAAAATTTTTCAACATTTCACAACATCACTTTTTTCACCACAGAATCAATCTACATGCTATAATACGACCGTCTTCATTACTTTTTTCAACATCGGAAAAATTTGTCGTTTTCATCGAAAAATTTCGACATACTATACTATGGCGTTTTTTTTGTAAAATTGTCCAACATTTCACGAAATGACTTTTTTTTCACCACAGAATCATTTTACATGCTATAATATGAATGTTTTCATGATTTGTTTTAACATCGGAAAAATTTGACATTTCCATCGAAAAATTTCGACATACTATAACTATGGCGTTTTTTTTTGTAAAATTTTCCAACATTTCACGAAATGACTTTCTTCCACCACAGAATCATTTTACATGCCATAATACGACCGTTTTCTCGATTTGTTTCGACATTGGAAAAATTAGACGTTTTAACGGAAAAAGTTCGACATACTATACTATAATGTTCTTTTTGTAAAATTTTCCAACATTTCACGAAATGACTTTTTTCCACCACAGAATCATTCTACATGCTATAATATGAACGTTTTCATGATTTGTTTCAACATCGGAAAAATTTGACGTTTCCATCGGAAAATTTCGACATACTATACTATGGCGTTTTTTTTGTAAAATTTTCCAACATTTCACGAAATGACTTTCTTCCACCACAGAACCATTTTACATTCTATAATACGACTGTTTTCATGATTTTTTTCAACATCGGAAAAATTTGTCGTTTTCATCGAAAAATTTCGACATACTATACTATGGCGTTTTTTTTGTAAAATTGTCCAACATTTCACGAAATGACTTTTTTTCACCACAGAATCATTTTACATGCTATAATATGAATGTTTTCATGATTTGTTTTAACATCGGAAAAATTTGTCGTTTCCATCGAAAAATTTCGACATACTATACTATGGCGTTTTTTTTGTAAAATTGTCCAACATTTCACGAAATGACTTTTTTCCACCACAGAACCATTTTACATGCTATAATACGACTGTTTTCATGATTTTTTTCAACATCGGAAAAATTTGTCGTTTTCATCGAAAAATTTCGACATACTATACTATGGCGTTTTTTTTGTAAAATTTTCCAACATTTCACGAAATGACTTTCTTCCACCACAGAATCATTTTACATGCCATAATACGACCGTTTTCTCGATTTGTTTCGACATTGGAAAAATTAGACGTTTTAACGGAAAAAGTTCGACATACTATACTATGATGTTCTTTTTGTAAAATTTTCCAACATTTCACGAAATGACTTTTTTCCACCACAGAATCATTCTACATGCTATAATATGAACGTTTTCATGATTTGTTTTAACATCGGATAAATTTGACGTTTCCATCGAAAAATTTCGACATACTATACTATGGCGTTTTTTTTGTAAAATTTTCCAACTTTTCACGAAATGACTTTTTTCCACCACAGAACCATTTTACATGCTATAATATGAACGTTTTCATGATTTGTTTCAACATCGGAAAAATTTGACATTTCCATCGAAAAATTTCGACATACTATACTATGGCGTTTTTTTTGTAAAATTTTCCAACATTTCACGAAATGACTTTCTTCCACCACAGAATCATTTTACATGCCATAATACGACCGTTTTCTCGATTTGTTTCGACATTGGAAAAATTAGACGTTTTAACGGAAAAAGTTCGACATACTATACTATGATGTTCTTTTTGTAAAATTTTCCAACATTTCACGAAATGACTTTTTTCCACCACAGAATCATTCTACATGCTATAATATGAACGTTTTCATGATTTGTTTTAACATCGGAAAAATTTGACGTTTCCATCGAAAAATTTCGACATACTATACTATGGCGTTTTTTTTGTAAAATTTTCCAACTTTTCACGAAATGACTTTTTTCCACCACAGAACCATTTTACATGCTATAATACGACTGTTTTCATGATTTTTTTCAACATCGGAAAAATTTGTCGTTTTCATCGAAAAATTTCGACATACTATACTATGGCGTTTTTTTTTGTAAAATTGTCCAACATTTGACGAAATGACTTTTTTTCACCACAGAATCATTTTACATGCTATAATATGAATGTTTTCATGATTTGTTTTAACATCGGATAAATTTGACGTTTCCATCGAAAAATTTCGACATACTATACTATGGCGTTTTTTTTGTAAAATTTTCCAACTTTTCACGAAATGACTTTTTCCCACCGCAGAACCATTTTACATGCTATAATACGACTGTTTTCATGATTTTTTTCAACATCGGAAAAATTTGTCGTTTTCATCGAAAAATTTCGACATACTATACTATGGCGTTTTTTTTGTAAAATTTTCCAACATTTCACGAAATGACTTTCTTCCACCACAGAATCATTTTACATGCCATAATACGACCGTTTTCTCGATTTGTTTCGACATTGGAAAAATTAGACGTTTTAACGGAAAAAGTTCGACATACTATACTATGATGTTCTTTTTGTAAAATTTTCCAACATTTCACGAAATGACTTTTTTCCACCACAGAATCATTCTACATGCTATAATATGAACGTTTTCATGATTTGTTTCAACATTGGAAAAATTAGACGTTTTAACGGAAAAAGTTCGACATACTATACTATGATGTTCTTTTTGTAAAATTTTCCAACATTTCACGAAATGACTTTTTTCCACCACAGAATCATTCTACATGCTATAATATGAACGTTTTCATGATTTGTTTTAACATCGGAAAAATTTGACGTTTCCATCGAAAAATTTCGACATACTATACTATGGCGTTTTTTTTGTAAAATTTTCCAACATTTCACGAAATGACTTTCTTCCACCACAGAATCATTCTACATGCTATAATATTAAAGTTTTCATGATTTGTTTTAACATCGGAAAAATTTGACGTTTCCATCGAAAAATTTCGACATACTATACTATGGCGTTTTTTTTGTAAAATTTTCCAACTTTTCACGAAATGACTATTTTCCACCACAGAACCATTTTACATGCTATAATACGACTGTTTTCATGATTTTTTTCAACATCGGAAAAATTTGTCGTTTTCATCAAAAAATTTCGACATACTATACTATGGCGTTTTTTTTGTAAAATTGTCCAATATTTAACGAAATGACTTTTTTTCACCACAGAATCATTTTACATGCTATAATATGAATGTTTTCATTATTTGTTTTAACATCGGAAAAATTTGACGTTTCCATCGAAAAATTTCGACATACTATACTATGGCATTTTTTTTGTAAAATTTTCCAACTTTTCACGAAATGACTTTTTTCCACCACAGAACCATTTTACATGCTATAATACGACTGTTTTCATGATTTTTTTCAACATCGGAAAAATTTGTCGTTTTCATCGAAAAATTTCGACATACTATACTATGGCGTTTTTTTTGTAAAATTTTCCAACATTTGACGAAATGACTTTTTTTCACCACAGAATCATTTTACATGCTATAATATGAACGTTTTCATGATTTGTTTCAACATCGGAAAAATTTGACGTTTCCATCGAAAAATTTCGACATACTATACTATGGCGTTTTTTTTGTAAAATTTTCCAACTTTTCACGAAATGACTTTTTTTCCACCACAGAACCATTTTACATGCTATAATACGACTGTTTTCATGATTTTTTTCAACATCGGAAAAATTTGTCGTTTTCATCGAAAAATTTCAACATACTACTATGGCGTTTTTTTTGTAAAATTGTCCAACATTTCACGAAATGACTTTTTTTCACCACAGAATCATTTTACATGCTATAATATGAATGTTTTCATGATTTGTTTTAACATCGGAAAAATTTGACGTTTCCATCGAAAAATTTCGACATACTATACTATGGCGTTTTTTCTGTAAAATTTTCCAACTTTTCACGAAATGACTTTTTTTCACCACAGAATCATTTTACATGCTATAATATGAACTTTTTCATGATTTGTTTCAACATTGGAAAAATTAGACGTTTTAACGGAAAAAGTTCGACATACTATACTATGATGTTCTTTTTGTAAAATTTTCCAACATTTCACGAAATGACTTTTTTCCACCACAGAATCATTCTACATGCTATAATATGAACGTTTTCATGATTTGTTTTAACATCGGAAAAATTTGACGTTTCCATCGAAAAATTTCGACATACTATACTATGGCGTTTTTTTTGTAAAATTTTCCAACTTTTCACGAAATGACTTTTTTCCACCACAGAACCATTTTACATGCTATAATACGACTGTTTTCATGATTTTTTTCAACATCGGAAAAATTTGACATTTCCATCGAAAAATTTCGACATACTATACTATGGCGTTTTTTTTGTAAAATTTTCCAACATTTCACGAAATGACTTCCTTCCACCACAGAATCATTTTACATGCCATAATACGACCGTTTTCTCGATTTGTTTTGACATTGGAAAAATTAGACGTTTTAACGGAAAAAGTTCGACATACTATACTATGATGTTCTTTTTGTAAAATTTTCCAACATTTGACGAAATGACTTTTTTTCACCACAGAATCATTTTACATGCTATAATATGAATGTTTTCATGATTTGTTTTAACATCGGATAAATTTGACGTTTCCATCGAAAAATTTCGACATACTATACTATGGCGTTTTTTTTGTAAAATTGTCCAACATTTCACGAAATGACTTTTTTTCCACCACAGAACCATTTTACATGCTATAATACGACTGTTTTCATGATTTTTTTCAACATCGGAAAAATTTGTCGTTTTCATCGAAAAATTTCGACATACTATACTATGGCGTTTTTTTTGTAAAATTTTCCAACATTTCACGAAATGACTTTTTTTCACCACAGAATCATTTTACATGCTATAATATGAACGTTTTCATGATTTGTTTCAACATCGGAAAAATTTGACGTTTCCATCGAAAAATTTCGACATACTATACTATGGCGTTTTTTTTATAAAATTTTCCAACATTTCACGAAATGACTTTTTTTCACCACAGAATCATTTTACATGCTATAATATGAACGTTTTCATGATTTGTTTTAACATCAGAAAAATTTGACGTTTCCATCGAAAAATTTCGACATACTATACTATGGCGTTTTTTTTGTAAAATTTTCCAACTTTTCACGAAATGACTTTTTTCCACCACAGAACCATTTTACATGCTATAATACGACTGTTTTCATGATTTTTTTCAACATCGGAAAAATTTGTCGTTTTCATCAAAAAATTTCGACATACTATACTATGGCGTTTTTTTTGTAAAATTGTCCAACATTTCACGAAATGACTTTTTTTCACCACAGAATCATTTTACATGCTATAATATGAATGTTTTCATGATTTGTTTTAACATCGGAAAAATTAGACGTTTCCATCGAAAAATTTCGACGTACTATACTATGGCGTTTTTTTTGTAAAATTTTCCAACTTTTCACGAAATGACTTTTTTCCACCACAGAACCATTTTACATGCTATAATACGACTGTTTTCATGATTTTTTTCAACATCGGAAAAATTTGTCGTTTTCATCGAAAAATTTCGACATACTATACTATGGCGTTTTTTTTGTAAAATTTTCCAACATTTCACGAAATGACTTTCTTCCACCACAGAATCATTTTACATGCCATAATACGACCGTTTTCTCGATTTGTTTCGACATTGGAAAAATTAGACGTTTTAACGGAAAAAGTTCGACATACTATACTATGATGTTCTTTTTGTAAAATTTTCCAACATTTCACGAAATGACTTTTTTCCACCACAGAATCATTCTACATGCTATAATATGAACGTTTTCATGATTTGTATTAACATCGGATAAATTTGACGTTTCCATCGAAAAATTTCGACATACTATACTATGGCGTTTTTTTTGTAAAATTTTCCAACTTTTCACGAAATGACTATTTTCCACCACAGAACCATTTTACATGCTATAATACGACTGTTTTCATGATTTTTTTCAACATCGGAAAAATTTGTCGTTTTCATCGAAAAATTTCGACATACTATACTATGGCGGTTTTTTTGTAAAATTGTCCAATATTTGACGAAATGACTTTTTTTCACCACAGAATCATTTTACATGCTATAATATGAATGTTTTCATGATTTGTTTTAACATCGGAAAAATTTGACGTTTCCATCGAAAAATTTCGACATACTATACTATGGCGTTTTTTTTGTAAAATTTTCCAACTTTTCACGAAATGACTTTTTTCCACCACAGAACCATTTTACATGCTATAATACGACTGTTTTAATGATTTTTTTCAACATCGGAAAAATTTGTCGTTTTCATCGAAAAATTTCAACATACTACTATGGCGTTTTTTTTGTAAAATTGTCCAACATTTCACGAAATGACTTTTTTTCACCACAGAATCATTTTACATGCTATAATATGAATGTTTTCATGATTTGTTTTAACATCGGAAAAATTTGACGTTTCCATCGAAAAATTTCGACATACTATACTATGGCGTTTTTTTTGTAAAATTTTCCAACTTTTCACGAAATGACTTTTTTTCACCACAGAATCATTTTACATGCTATAATATGAACTTTTTCATGATTTGTTTCAACATTGGAAAAATTAGACGTTTTAACGGAAAAAGTTCGACATACTATACTATGATGTTCTTTTTGTAAAATTTTCCAACATTTCACGAAATGACTTTTTTCCACCACAGAATCATTCTACATGCTATAATACGACTGTTTTCATGATTTTTTTCAACATCGGAAAAATTTGTCGTTTTCATCGAAAAATTTCGACATACTATACTATGGCGTTTTTTTTGTAAAATTTTCCAACATTTCACGAAATGACTTTTTTTCACCACAGAATCATTTTACATGCTATAATATGAACGATTTCATGATTTTTTTCAACATCGGAAAAATTTGTCGTTTTCATCGAAAAATTTCGACATACTATATTATGGCGTTTTTTTTGTAAAATTTTCCAACATTTCACGAAATGACTTTCTTCCACCACAGAATCATTTTACATGCCATAATACGACCGTTTTCTCGATTTGTTTCGACATTGGAAAAATTAGACGTTTTAACGGAAAAAGTTCGACATACTATACTATGATGTTCTTTTTGTAAAATTTTCCAACATTTCACGAAATGACTTTTTTCCACCACAGAATCATTCTACATGCTATAATATGAACGTTTTCATGATTTGTTTTAACATCGGAAAAATTTGACGTTTTCATCGAAAAATTTCGACATACTATACTATGGCGGTTTTTTTTGTAAAATTTTCCAACATTTCACGAAATGACTTTTTTTCACCACAGAATCATTTTACATGCTATAATATGAAAGTTTTCATGATTTGTTTCAACATCGGAAAAATTTGTCGTTTTCATCGAAAAATTTCGACATACTATACCATGGCGTTTTTTTTTGTAAAATTGTCCAACATTTCACGAAATGACTTTTTTTCACCACAGAATCATTTTACATGCTATAATATGAATGTTTTCATGATTTGTTTTAACATCGGAAAAATTTGACGTTTCCATCGAAAAATTTCGACATACTATACTATGGCGTTTTTTTTTGTAAAATTTTCCAACTTTTCACGAAATGACTTTTTTCCACCACAGAACCATTTTACATGCTATAATACGACTGTTTTCATGATTTTTTTCAACATCGGAAAAATTTGTCGTTTTCATCGAAAAATTTCGACATACTATACTATGGCGTTTTTTTTGTAAAATTGTCCAACATTTGACGAAATGACTTTTTTTCACCACAGAATCATTTTACATGCTATAATACGACTGTTTTCATGATTTGTTTTAACATCGGAAAAATTTGCCGTTTCCATCGAAAAATTTCGACATACTATACTATGGCGTTTTTTTTGTAAAATTTTCCAACTTTTCACGAAATGACTTTTTTCCACCACAGAACCATTTTACATGCTATAATATGACTGTTTTCATGATTTTTTTCAACATCGGAAAAATTTGACGTTTCCATCGAAAAATTTCGACATACTATACTATGGCGTTTTTTTTGTAAAATTTTCCAACATTTCACGAAATGACTTTCTTCCACCACAGAATCATTTTACATGCCATAATACGACCGTTTTCTCGATTTGTTTTGACATTGGAAAAATTAGACGTTTTAACGGAAAAAGTTCGACATACTATACTATGATGTTCTTTTTGTAAAATTTTCCAACATTTCACGAAATGACTTTTTTCCACCACAGAATCATTCTACATGCTATAATATGAACGTTTTCATGATTTGTTTTAACATCGGAAAAATTTGACGTTTCCATCGAAAAATTTCGACATACTATACTATGGCGTTTTTTTTGTAAAATTTTCCAACTTTTCACGAAATGACTTTTTTCCACCACAGAACCATTTTACATGCTATAATACGACTGTTTTCATGATTTTTTTCAACATCGGAAAAATTTGTCGTTTTCATCGAAAAATTTCGACATACTATACTATGGCGTTTTTTTTGTAAAATTGTCCAACATTTCACGAAATGACTTTTTTTCACCACAGAATCATTTTACATGCTATAATATGAATGTTTTCATGATTTGTTTTAACATCGGAAAAATTTGACGTTTCCATTGAAAAATTTCGACATACTATACTATGGCGTTTTTTTTGTAAAATTTTCCAACTTTTCACGAAATGACTTTTTTCCACCACGGAACCATTTTACATGCTATAATACGACTGTTTTCATGATTTTTTTCAACATCGGAAAAATTTGTCGTTTTCATCGAAAAATTTCGACATACTATACTATGGCGTTTTTTTTGTAAAATTTTCCAACATTTCACGAAATGACTTTTTTTCACCACAGAATCATTTTACATGCTATAATATGAACGATTTCATGATTTTTTTCAACATCGGAAAAATTTGTCGTTTTCATCGAAAAATTTCGACATACTATACTATGGCGTTTTTTTTGTAAAATTTTCCAACATTTCACGAAATGACTTTCTTCCACCACAGAATCATTTTACATGCCATAATACGACCGTTTTCTCGATTTGTTTCGACATTGGAAAAATTAGACGTTTTAACGGAAAAAGTTCGACATACTATACTATGATGTTCTTTTTGTAAAATTTTCCAACATTTCACGAAATGACTTTTTTCCACCACAGAATCATTCTACATGCTATAATATGAACGTTTTCATGATTTGTTTTAACATCGGAAAAATTTGACGTTTCCATCGAAAAATTTCGACATACTATACTATGGCGTTTTTTTTTGTAAAATTGTCCAACATTTCACGAAATGACTTTTTTCCACCACAGAATCATTTTACATGCTATAATATGAATGTTTTCATGATTTGTTTTAACATCGGAAAAATTTGACGTTTCCATCGAAAAATTTCGACATACTATACTATGGCGTTTTTTTTGTAAAATTTTCCAACTTTTCACGAAATGACTTTTTTCCACCACAGAACCATTTTACATGCTATAATACGACTGTTTTCATGATTTTTTTCAACATCGGAAAAATTTGTCGTTTTCATCGAAAAATTTCGACATACTATACTATGGCGTTTTTTTTGTAAAATTGTCCAACATTTGACGAAATGACTTTTTTTCACCACAGAATCATTTTACATGCTATAATACGACTGTTTTCATGATTTGTTTTAACATCGGAAAAATTTGCCGTTTCCATCGAAAAATTTCGACATACTATACTATGGCGTTTTTTTTGTAAAATTTTCCAACTTTTCACGAAATGACTTTTTTCCACCACAGAACCATTTTACATGCTATAATATGACTGTTTTCATGATTTTTTTCAACATCGGAAAAATTTGACGTTTCCATCGAAAAATTTCGACATACTATACTATGGCGTTTTTTTTGTAAAATTTTCCAACATTTCACGAAATGACTTTCTTCCACCACAGAATCATTTTACATGCCATAATACGACCGTTTTCTCGATTTGTTTTGACATTGGAAAAATTAGACGTTTTAACGGAAAAAGTTCGACATACTATACTATGATGTTCTTTTTGTAAAATTTTCCAACATTTCACGAAATGACTTTTTTTCCACCACAGAATCATTCTACATGCTATAATATGAACGTTTTCATGATTTGTTTTAACATCGGAAAAATTTGACGTTTCCATCGAAAAATTTCGACATACTATACTATGGCGTTTTTTTTGTAAAATTTTCCAACTTTTCACGAAATGACTTTTTTCCACCACAGAACCATTTTACATGCTATAATACGACTGTTTTCATGATTTTTTTCAACATCGGAAAAATTTGTCGTTTTCATCGAAAAATTTCGACATACTATACTATGGCGTTTTTTTTTTTAAAATTGTCCAACATTTCACGAAATGACTTTTTTTCACCACAGAATCATTTTACATGCTATAATATGAATGTTTTCATGATTTGTTTTAACATCGGAAAAATTTGGCGTTTCCATCGAAAAATTTCGACATACTATACTATGGCGTTTTTTTTGTAAAATTTTCCAACTTTTCACGAAATGACTTTTTTCCACCACAGAACCATTTTACATGCTATAATACGACTGTTTTCATGATTTTTTTCAACATCGGAAAAATTTGTCGTTTTTATCGAAAAATTTCGACATACTATACTATGGCGTTTTTTTTGTAAAATTTTCCAACATTTCACGAAATGACTTTTTTTCACCACAGAATCATTTTACATGCTATAATATGAACGTTTTCATGATTTTTTTCAACATCGGAAAAATTTGTCGTTTTCATCGAAAAATTTCGACATACTATACTATGGCGTTTTTTTTGTAAAATTTTCCAACATTTCACGAAATGACTTTCTTCCACCACAGAATCATTTTACATGCCATAATACGACCGTTTTCTCGATTTGTTTCGACATTGGAAAAATTAGACGTTTTAACGGAAAAAGTTCGACATACTATACTATGATGTTCTTTTTGTAAAATTTTCCAACATTTCACGAAATGACTTTTTTCCACCACAGAATCATTCTACATGCTATAATATGAACGTTTTCATGATTTGTTTTAACATCGGAAAAATTTGACGTTTCCATCGAAAAATTTCGACATACTATACTATGGCGTTTTTTTTGTAAAATTGTCCAACATTTCACGAAATGACTTTTTTCCACCACAGAATCATTCTACATGCTATAATACGACTGTTTTCATGATTTTTTTCAACATCGGAAAAATTTGTCGTTTTCATCGAAAAATTTCGACATACTATACTATGGCGTTTTTTTTTGTAAAATTTTCCAACATTTCACGAAATGACTTTTTTTCACCACAGAATCATTTTACATGCTATAATATGAAAGTTTTCATGATTTGTTTCAACATCGGAAAAATTTGTCGTTTTCATCGAAAAATTTCGACATACTATACCATGGCGTTTTTTTTGTAAAATTGTCCAACATTTCACGAAATGACTTTTTTTCACCACAGAATCATTTTACATGCTATAATATGAATGTTTTCATGATTTGTTTTAACATCGGAAAAATTTGACGTTTCCATCGAAAAATTTCGACATACTATACTATGGCGTTTTTTTTGTAAAATTTTCCAACTTTTCACGAAATGACTTTTTTCCACCACAGAACCATTTTACATGCTATAATACGACTGTTTTCATGATTTTTTTCAACATCGGAAAAATTTGTCGTTTTCATCGAAAAATTTCGACATACTATACTATGGCGTTTTTTTTGTAAAATTGTCCAACATTTGACGAAATGACTTTTTTTCACCACAGAATCATTTTACATGCTATAATATGAATGTTTTCATGATTTGTTTTAACATCGGAAAAATTTGCCGTTTCCATCGAAAAATTTCGACATACTATACTATGGCGTTTTTTTTGTAAAATTTTCCAACTTTTCACGAAATGACTTTTTTCCACCACAGAACCATTTTACATGCTATAATATGACTGTTTTCATGATTTTTTTCAACATCGGAAAAATTTGACGTTTCCATCGAAAAATTTCGACATACTATACTATGGCGTTTTTTTTGTAAAATTTTCCAACTTTTCACGAAATGACTTTTTTCCACCACAGAACCATTTTACATGCTATAATACGACTGTTTTCATGATTTTTTTCAACATCGGAAAAATTTGTCGTTTTCATCGAAAAATTTCGACATACTATACTATGGCGTTTTTTTTGTAAAATTGTCCAACATTTCACGAAATGACTTTTTTTCACCACAGAATCATTTTACATGCTATAATATGAATGTTTTCATGATTTGTTTTAACATCGGAAAAATTTGACGTTTCCATCGAAAAATTTCGACATACTATACTATGGCGTTTTTTTTGTAAAATTTTCCAACTTTTCACGAAATGACTTTTTCCCACCACAGAACCATTTTACATGCTATAATACGACTGTTTTCATGATTTTTTTCAACATCGGAAAAATTTGACGTTTCCATCGAAAAATTTCGACATACTATACTATGGCGTTTTTTTTGTAAAATTTTCCAACTTTTCACGAAATGACTTTTTTTCCACCACAGAACCATTTTACATGCTATAATACGACTGTTTTCATGATTTTTTTCAACATCGGAAAAATTTGTCGTTTTCATCAAAAAATTTCGACATACTATACTATGGCTTTTTTTTTGTAAAATTGTCCAACATTTCACGAAATGACTTTTTTTCACCACAGAATCATTTTACATGCTATAATATGAACGTTTTCATGATTTGTTTCAACATCGGAAAAATTTGACATTTCCATCGAAAAATTTCGACATACTATACTATGATGTTCTTTTTGTAAAATTTTCCAACATTTCACGAAATGACTTTCTTCCACCACAGAATCATTCTACATGCTATAATATGAAAGTTTTCATGATTTGTTTTAACATCGGAAAAATTTGACGTTTCCATCGAAAAATTTCGACATACTATACTATGGCGTTTTTTTTGTAAAATTTTCCAACTTTTCACGAAATGACTTTTTTCCACCACAGAACCATTTTACATTCTATAATACGACTGTTTTCATGATTTTTTTCAACATCGGAAAAATTTGTCGTTTTCATCGAAAAATTTCGACATACTATACTATGGCGTTTTTTTTGTAAAATTTTCCAACTTTTCACGAAATGACTTTTTTTCCACCACAGAACCATTTTATATGCTATAATACGACTGTTTTCATGATTTTTTTCAACATCGGAAAAATTTGTCGTTTTCATCGAAAAATTTCGACATACTATACTATGGCGTTTTTTTTGTAAAATTGTCCAACATTTCACGAAATGACTTTTTTTCACCACAGAATCATTTTACATGCTATAATATGAATGTTTTCATGATTTGTTTTAACATCGGAAAAATTTGACGTTTCCATCGAAAAATTTCGACATACTATACTATGGCGTTTTTTTTGTAAAATTTTCCAACTTTTCACGAAATGACTTTTTTCCACCACAGAACCATTTTACATGCTATAATACGACTGTTTTCATGATTTTTTTCAACATCGGAAAAATTTGACGTTTCCATCGAAAAATTTCGACATACTATACTATGGCGTTTTTTTTGTAAAATTTTCCAACTTTTCACGAAATGACTTTTTTTTCCACCACAGAACCATTTTACATGCTATAATACGACTGTTTTCATGATTTTTTTCAACATCGGAAAAATTTGTCGTTTTCATCAAAAAATTTCGACATACTATACTATGGCGTTTTTTTTTGTAAAATTGTCCAACATTTCACGAAATGACTTTTTTTCACCACAGAATCATTTTACATGCTATAATATGAACGTTTTCATGATTTGTTTCAACATCGGAAAAATTTGACATTTCCATCGAAAAATTTCGACATACTATACTATGATGTTCTTTTTGTAAAATTTTCCAACATTTCACGAAATGACTTTCTTCCACCACAGAATCATTCTACATGCTATAATATGAAAGTTTTCATGATTTGTTTTAACATCGGAAAAATTTGACGTTTCCATCGAAAAATTTCGACATACTATACTATGGCGTTTTTTTTGTAAAATTTTCCAACTTTTCACGAAATGACTTTTTTCCACCACAGAACCATTTTACATGCTATAATACGACTGTTTTCATGATTTTTTTCAACATCGGAAAAATTTGTCGTTTTCATCGAAAAATTTCGACATACTATACTATGGCGTTTTTTTTGTAAAATTGTCCAACATTTCACGAAATGACTTTTTTCCACCACAGAACCATTTTACATGCTATAATACGACTGTTTTCATGATTTTTTTCAACATCGGAAAAATTTGTCGTTTTCATCGAAAAATTTCGACATACTATCTATGGCGGTTTTTTTTGTAAAATTTTCCAACATTTCACGAAATGACTTTTTTTCACCACAGAATCATTTTACATGCTATAATATGAAAGTTTTCATGATTTGTTTCAACATCGGAAAAATTTGTCGTTTTCATCGAAAAATTTCGACATACTATACCATGGCGTTTTTTTTGTAAAATTGTCCAACATTTCACGAAATGACTTTTTTTCACCACAGAATCATTTTACATGCTATAATATGAATGTTTTCATGATTTGTTTTAACATCGGAAAAATTTGACGTTTCCATCGAAAAATTTCGACATACTATACTATGGCGTTTTTTTTGTAAAATTTTCCAACTTTTCACGAAATGACTTTTTTCCACCACAGAACCATTTTACATGCTATAATACGACTGTTTTCATGATTTTTTTCAACATCGGAAAAATTTGTCGTTTTCATCGAAAAATTTCGACATACTATACTATGGCGTTTTTTTTGTAAAATTGTCCAACATTTGACGAAATGACTTTTTTTCACCACAGAATCATTTTACATGCTATAATATGAATGTTTTCATGATTTGTTTTAACATCGGAAAAATTTGCCGTTTCCATCGAAAAATTTCGACATACTATACTATGGCGTTTTTTTTGTAAAATTTTCCAACTTTTCACGAAATGACTTTTTTCCACCACAGAACCATTTTACATGCTATAATATGACTGTTTTCATGATTTTTTTCAACATCGGAAAAATTTGACGTTTCCATCGAAAAATTTCGACATACTATACTATGGCGTTTTTTTTGTAAAATTTTCCAACTTTTCACGAAATGACTTTTTTCCACCACAGAACCATTTTACATGCTATAATACGACTGTTTTCATGATTTTTTTCAACATCGGAAAAATTTGTCGTTTTCATCGAAAAATTTCGACATACTATACTATGGCGTTTTTTTTGTAAAATTTTCCAACTTTTCACGAAATGACTTTTTCCCACCACAGAACCATTTTACATGCTATAATACGACTGTTTTCATGATTTTTTTCAACATCGGAAAAATTTGTCGTTTTCATCGAAAAATTTCGACATACTATACTATGGCGTTTTTTTTGTAAAATTGTCCAACATTTCACGAAATGACTTTTTTTCACCACAGAATCATTTTACATGCTATAATATGAATGTTTTCATGATTTGTTTTAACATCGGAAAAATTTGACGTTTCCATCGAAAAATTTCGACATACTATACTATGGTGTTTTTTTTGTAAAATTTTCCAACTTTTCACGAAATGACTTTTTTCCACCACAGAACCATTTTACATGCTATAATACGACTGTTTTCATGATTTTTTTCAACATCGGAAAAATTTGTCGTTTTCATCAAAAAATTTCGACATACTATACTATGGCGTTTTTTTTTGTAAAATTGTCCAACATTTCACGAAATGACTTTTTTTCACCACAGAATCATTTTACATGCTATAATATGAATGTTTTCATGATTTGTTTTAACATCGGATAAATTTGACGTTTCCATCGAAAAATTTCGACATACTATACTATGGCGTTTTTTTTGTAAAATTTTCCAACTTTTCACGAAATGACTTTTTCCCACCACAGAACCATTTTACATGCTATAATACGACTGTTTTCATGATTTTTTTCAACATCGGAAAAATTTGTCGTTTTCATCGAAAAATTTCGACATACTATACTATGGCGTTTTTTTTGTAAAATTGTCCAACATTTCACGAAATGACTTTTTTTCACCACAGAATCATTTTACATGCTATAATATGAATGTTTTCATGATTTGTTTTAACATCGGAAAAATTTGACGTTTCCATCGAAAAATTTCGACATACTATACTATGGCGTTTTTTTTGTAAAATTTTCCAACTTTTCACGAAATGACTTTTTTCCACCACAGAACCATTTTACATGCTATAATACGACTGTTTTCATGATTTTTTTCAACATCGGAAAAATTTGTCGTTTTCATCGAAAAATTTCGACATACTATACTATGGCGTTTTTTTTGTAAAATTTTCCAACATTTCACGAAATGACTTTTTTTCACCACAGAATCATTTTACATGCTATAATATGAACGATTTCATGATTTTTTTCAACATCGGAAAAATTTGTCGTTTTCATCGAAAAATTTCGACATACTATACTATGGCGTTTTTTTTGTAAAATTTTCCAACATTTCACGAAATGACTTTCTTCCACCACAGAATCATTTTACATGCCATAATACGACCGTTTTCTCGATTTGTTTCGACATTGGAAAAATTAGACGTTTTAACGGAAAAAGTTCGACATACTATACTATGATGTTCTTTTTGTAAAATTTTCCAACATTTCACGAAATGACTTTTTTCCACCACAGAATCATTCTACATGCTATAATATGAACGTTTTCATGATTTGTTTTAACATCGGAAAAATTTGACGTTTCCATCGAAAAATTTCGACATACTATACTATGGCGTTTTTTTTTGTAAAATTGTCCAACATTTCACGAAATGACTTTTTTCCACCACAGAATCATTCTACATGCTATAATACGACTGTTTTCATGATTTTTTTCAACATCGGAAAAATTTGTCGTTTTCATCGAAAAATTTCGACATACTATACTATGGCGGTTTTTTTTGTAAAATTTTCCAACATTTCACGAAATGACTTTTTTTCACCACAGAATCATTTTACATGCTATAATATGAAAGTTTTCATGATTTGTTTCAACATCGGAAAAATTTGTCGTTTTCATCGAAAAATTTCGACATACTATACCATGGCGTTTTTTTTGTAAAATTGTCCAACATTTCACGAAATGACTTTTTTTCACCACAGAATCATTTTACATGCTATAATATGAATGTTTTCATGATTTGTTTTAACATCGGAAAAATTTGACGTTTCCATCGAAAAATTTCGACATACTATACTATGGCGTTTTTTTTGTAAAATTTTCCAACTTTTCACGAAATGACTTTTTTCCACCACAGAACCATTTTACATGCTATAATACGACTGTTTTCATGATTTTTTTCAACATCGGAAAAATTTGTCGTTTTCATCGAAAAATTTCGACATACTATACTATGGCGTTTTTTTTTGTAAAACTTTTTAACTTTTCACGAAATGACTTTTTTCCACCACAGAACCATTTTACATGCTATAATATGACTGTTTTCATGATTTTTTTCAACATCGGAAAAATTTGACGTTTCCATCGAAAAATTTCGACATACTATACTATGGCGTTTTTTTTGTAAAATTTTCCAACTTTTCACGAAATGACTTTTTTCCACCACAGAACCATTTTATATGCTATAATACGACTGTTTTCATGATTTTTTTCAACATCGGAAAAATTTGTCGTTTTCATCGAAAAATTTCGACATACTATACTATGGCGTTTTTTTTGTAAAATTGTCCAACATTTCACGAAATGACTTTTTTTTCACCACAGAATCATTTTACATGCTATAATATGAATGTTTTCATGATTTGTTTTAACATCGGATAAATTTGACGTTTCCATCGAAAAATTTCGACATACTATACTATGGCGTTTTTTTTGTAAAATTTTCCAACTTTTCACGAAATGACTTTTTCCCACCACAGAACCATTTTACATGCTATAATACGACTGTTTTCATGATTTTTTTCAACATCGGAAAAATTTGTCGTTTTCATCGAAAAATTTCGACATACTATACTATGGCGTTTTTTTTGTAAAATTGTCCAACATTTCACGAAATGACTTTTTTTCACCACAGAATCATTTTACATGCTATAATATGAATGTTTTCATGATTTGTTTTAACATCGGAAAAATTTGACGTTTCCATCGAAAAATTTCGACATACTATACTATGGCGTTTTTTTTGTAAAATTTTCCAACTTTTCACGAAATGACTTTTTTCCACCACAGAACCATTTTACATGCTATAATACGACTGTTTTCATGATTTTTTTCAACATCGGAAAAATTTGTCGTTTTCATCAAAAAATTTCGACATACTATACTATGGCTTTTTTTTTGTAAAATTGTCCAACATTTCACGAAATGACTTTTTTTCACCACAGAATCATTTTACATGCTATAATATGAACGTTTTCATGATTTGTTTCAACATCGGAAAAATTTGACATTTCCATCGAAAAATTTCGACATACTATACTATGATGTTCTTTTTGTAAAATTTTCCAACATTTCACGAAATGACTTTCTTCCACCACAGAATCATTCTACATGCTATAATATGAAAGTTTTCATGATTTGTTTTAACATCGGAAAAATTTGACGTTTCCATCGAAAAATTTCGACATACTATACTATGGCGTTTTTTTTGTAAAATTTTCCAACTTTTCACGAAATGACTTTTTTCCACCACAGAACCATTTTACATTCTATAATACGACTGTTTTCATGATTTTTTTCAACATCGGAAAAATTTGTCGTTTTCATCGAAAAATTTCGACATACTATACTATGGCGTTTTTTTTGTAAAATTGTCCAACATTTCACGAAATGACTTTTTTCCACCACAGAACTATTTTACATGCTATAATACGACTGTTTTCATGATTTTTTTTTCAACATCGGAAAAATTTGTCGTTTTCATCGAAAAATTTCGACATACTATACTATGGCGGTTTTTTTTGTAAAATTTTCCAACATTTCACGAAATGACTTTTTTTCACCACAGAATCATTTTACATGCTATAATATGAAAGTTTTCATGATTTGTTTCAACATCGGAAAAATTTGTCGTTTTCATCGAAAAATTTCGACATACTATACCATGGCGTTTTTTTTGTAAAATTGTCCAACATTTCACGAAATGACTTTTTTTCACCACAGAATCATTTTACATGCTATAATATGAATGTTTTCATGATTTGTTTTAACATCGGATAAATTTGACGTTTCCATCGAAAAATTTCGACATACTATACTATGGCGTTTTTTTTGTAAAATTTTCCAACTTTTCACGAAATGACTTTTTCCCACCACAGAACCATTTTACATGCTATAATACGACTGTTTTCATGATTTTTTTCAACATCGGAAAAATTTGTCGTTTTCATCGAAAAATTTCGACATACTATACTATGGCGTTTTTTTTGTAAAATTGTCCAACATTTCACGAAATGACTTTTTTTCACCACAGAATCATTTTACATGCTATAATATGAATGTTTTCATGATTTGTTTTAACATCGGAAAAATTTGACGTTTCCATCGAAAAATTTCGACATACTATACTATGGTGTTTTTTTTGTAAAATTTTCCAACTTTTCACGAAATGACTTTTTTCCACCACAGAACCATTTTACATGCTATAATACGACTGTTTTCATGATTTTTTTCAACATCGGAAAAATTTGTCGTTTTCATCAAAAAATTTCGACATACTATACTATGGCGTTTTTTTTGTAAAATTGTCCAACATTTCACGAAATGACTTTTTTTCACCACAGAATCATTTTACATGCTATAATATGAACGTTTTCATGATTTGTTTCAACATCGGAAAAATTTGACATTTCCATCGAAAAATTTCGACATACTATACTATGATGTTCTTTTTGTAAAATTTTCCAACATTTCACGAAATGACTTTCTTCCACCACAGAATCATTCTACATGCTATAATATGAAAGTTTTCATGATTTGTTTTAACATCGGAAAAATTTGACGTTTCCATCGAAAAATTTCGACATACTATACTATGGCGTTTTTTTTGTAAAATTTTCCAACTTTTCACGAAATGACTTTTTTCCACCACAGAACCATTTTACATTCTATAATACGACTGTTTTCATGATTTTTTTCAACATCGGAAAAATTTGTCGTTTTCATCGAAAAATTTCGACATACTATACTATGGCGTTTTTTTTGTAAAATTGTCCAACATTTCACGAAATGACTTTTTTCCACCACAGAACCATTTTACATGCTATAATACGACTGTTTTCATGATTTTTTTTTCAACATCGGAAAAATTTGTCGTTTTCATCGAAAAATTTCGACATACTATACTATGGCGTTTTTTTTGTAAAATTTTCCAACATTTCACGAAATGACTTTTTTTCACCACAGAATCATTTTACATGCTATAATATGAACGTTTTCATGATTTGTTTCAACATCGGAAAAATTTGACATTTCCATCGAAAAATTTCGACATACTATACTATGGCGTTTTTTTTTATAAAATTTTCCAACATTTCACGAAATGACTTTTTTTCACCACAGAATCATTTTACATGCTATAATATGAACGTTTTCATGATTTGTTTTAACATCAGAAAAATTTGACGTTTCCATCGAAAAATTTCGACATACTATACTATGGCGTTTTTTTTGTAAAATTTTCCAACTTTTCACGAAATGACTTTTTTCCACCACAGAACCATTTTACATGCTATAATACGACTGTTTTCATGATTTTTTTCAACATCGGAAAAATTTGTCGTTTTCATCGAAAAATTTCGACATACTATACTATGGCGTTTTTTTTGTAAAATTTTCCAACATTTCACGAAATGACTTTCTTCCACCACAGAATCATTTTACATGCCATAATACGACCGTTTTCTCGATTTGTTTCGACATTGGAAAAATTAGACGTTTTAACGGAAAAAGTTCGACATACTATACTATGATGTTCTTTTTGTAAAATTTTCCAACATTTCACGAAATGACTTTTTTCCACCACAGAATCATTCTACATGCTATAATATGAACGTTTTCATGATTTGTTTTAACATCGGATAAATTTGACGTTTCCATCGAAAAATTTCGACATACTATACTATGGCGTTTTTTTTGTAAAATTTTCCAACTTTTCACGAAATGACTATTTTCCACCACAGAACCATTTTACATGCTATAATACGACTGTTTTCATGATTTTTTTCAACATCGGAAAAATTTGTCGTTTTCATCGAAAAATTTCGACATACTATACTATGGCGTTTTTTTTGTAAAATTGTCCAACATTTCACGAAATGACTTTTTTTCACCACAGAATCATTTTACATGCTATAATATGAATGTTTTCATGATTTGTTTTAACATCGGAAAAATTTGACGTTTCCATCGAAAAATTTCGACATACTATACTATGGCGTTTTTTTTGTAAAATTTTCCAACTTTTCACGAAATGACTTTTTTCCACCACAGAACCATTTTACATGCTATAATACGACTGTTTTCATGATTTTTTTCAACATCGGAAAAATTTGTCGTTTTCATCGAAAAATTTCGACATACTATACTATGGCGTTTTTTTTGTAAAATTTTCCAACATTTGACGAAATGACTTTTTTTCACCACAGAATCATTTTACATGCTATAATATGAACGTTTTCATGATTTGTTTCAACATCGGAAAAATTTGACGTTTCCATCGAAAAATTTCGACATACTATACTATGGCGTTTTTTTTGTAAAATTTTCCAACTTTTCACGAAATGACTTTTTTCCACCACAGAACCATTTTACATGCTATAATACGACTGTTTTCATGATTTTTTTCAACATCGGAAAAATTTGTCGTTTTCATCGAAAAATTTCAACATACTACTATGGCGTTTTTTTTGTAAAATTGTCCAACATTTCACGAAATGACTTTTTTTCACCACAGAATCATTTTACATGCTATAATATGAATGTTTTCATGATTTGTTTTAACATCGGAAAAATTTGACGTTTCCATCGAAAAATTTCGACATACTATACTATGGCGTTTTTTTTGTAAAATTTTCCAACTTTTCACGAAATGACTTTTTTTCACCACAGAATCATTTTACATGCTATAATATGAACTTTTTCATGATTTGTTTCAACATTGGAAAAATTAGACGTTTTAACGGAAAAAGTTCGACATACTATACTATGATGTTCTTTTTGTAAAATTTTCCAACATTTCACGAAATGACTTTTTTCCACCACAGAATCATTCTACATGCTATAATACGACTGTTTTCATGATTTTTTTCAACATCGGAAAAATTTGTCGTTTTCATCGAAAAATTTCAACATACTATACTATGGCGTTTTTTTTGTAAAATTTTCCAATATTTCACGATATGACTTTCTTCCACCACAGAATCATTTTACATGCCATAATACGACCGTTTTCTCGATTTGTTTCGACATTGGAAAAATTAGACGTTTTAACGGAAAAAGTTCGACATACTATACTATGATGTTCTTTTTGTAAAATTTTCCAACATTTCACGAAATGACTTTTTTCCACCACAGAATCATTCTACATGCTATAATATGAATGTTTTCATGATTTGTTTTAACATCGGAAAAATTTGCCGTTTCCATCGAAAAATTTCGACATACTATACTATGGCGTTTTTTTTGTAAAATTTTCCAACTTTTCACGAAATGACTTTTTTCCACCACAGAACCATTTTACATGCTATAATATGACTGTTTTCATGATTTTTTTCAACATCGGAAAAATTTGACGTTTCCATCGAAAAATTTCGACATACTATACTATGGCGTTTTTTTTGTAAAATTTTCCAACTTTTCACGAAATGACTTTTTTCCACCACAGAACCATTTTACATGCTATAATACGACTGTTTTCATGATTTTTTTCAACATCGGAAAAATTTGTCGTTTTCATCGAAAAATTTCGACATACTATACTATGGTGTTTTTTTTGTAAAATTGTCCAACATTTCACGAAATGACTTTTTTTCACCACAGAATCATTTTACATGCTATAATATGAATGTTTTCATGATTTGTTTTAACATCGGAAAAATTTGACGTTTCCATCGAAAAATTTCGACATACTAAACTATGGCGTTTTTTTTGTAAAATTTTCCAACTTTTCACGAAATGACTTTTTTCCACCACAGAACCATTTTACATGCTATAATACGACTGTTCTCATGATTTTTTTCAACATCGGAAAAATTTGTCGTTTTCATCGAAAAATTTCGACATACTATACTATGGCGTTTTTTTTGTAAAATTTTCCAACTTTTCACGAAATGACTTTTTTCCACCACAGAACCATTTTACATGCTATAATACGACTGTTTTCATGATTTTTTTCAACATCGGAAAAATTTGTCGTTTTCATCGAAAAATTTCGACATACTATACTATGGCGTTTTTTTTTGTAAAATTGTCCAACATTTCACGAAATGACTTTTTTTCACCTCAGAATCATTTTACATGCTATAATATGAATGTTTTCATGATTTGTTTTAACATCGGAAAAATTTGACGTTTCCATCGAAAAATTTCGACATACTATACTATGGCATTTTTTTTGTAAAATTTTCCAACTTTTCACGAAATGACTTTTTTCCACCACAGAACCATTTTACATGCTATAATACGACCGTTTTCTCGATTTGTTTCGACATTGGAAAAATTAGACGTATTAACGGAAAAAGTTTGACATACTATACTATGATGTTCTTTTTGTAAAATTTTCCAACATTTCACGAAATGACTTTTTTCCACCACAGAATCATTTTACATGCTATAATATGAATGTTTTCATGATTTGTTTTAACATTGGAAAAATTTGACGTTTCCATCGAAAAATTTCGACATACTATACTATGGCGTTTTTTTTGTAAAATTTTCCAACTTTTCACGAAATGACTTTTTTCCACCACAGAACCATTTTACATGCTATAATACGACTGTTTTCATGATTTTTTTCAACATCGGAAAAATTTGTCGTTTTCATCGAAAAATTTCGACATACTATACTATGGCGTTTTTTTTGTAAAATTGTCCAACATTTGACGAAATGACTTTTTTTCACCACAGAATCATTTTACATGCTATAATATGAATGTTTTCATGATTTGTTTTAACATCGGAAAAATTTGACGTTTCCATCGAAAAATTTCGACATACTATACTATGGCGTTTTTTTTGTAAAATTTTCCAACTTTTCACGAAATGACTTTTTTCCACCACAGAACCATTTTACATTCTATAATACGACTGTTTTCATGATTTTTTTCAACATCGGAAAAATTTGTCGTTTTCATCGAAAAATTTCGACATACTATACTATGGCGTTTTTTTTGTAAAATTGTCCAACATTTGACGAAATGACTTTTTTTTCACCACAGAATCATTTTACATGCTATAATATGAATGTTTTCATGATTTGTTTTAACATCGGAAAAATTTGACGTTTCCATCGAAAAATTTCGACATACTATACTATGGCGTTTTTTTTGTAAAATTGTCCAACATTTCACGAAATGACGTTCTTCCACCACAGAATCATTTTACATGCCATAATACGACCGTTTTCTCGATTTGTTTCGACATTGGAAAAATTAGACGTTTTAACGGAAAAAGTTTGACATACTATACTATGATGTTCTTTTTGTAAAATTTTCCAACATTTCACGAAATGACTTTTTTCCACCACAGAATCATTCTACATGCTATAATACGACCGTTTTCATGACTTTTTTCAACATTGGAAAAATTTGACGTTTCCATCGAAAGATTTCGACATACTATACTGTGGCGTTTTTTTGTAAAATTTTTCAACATTTCACAACATTACTTTTTTTCACCACAGAATCAATCTACATGCTATAATACGACCGTTTTCTCGATTTTTTTCAACATTGGAAAAATTAGACGTTTTTATCGGAAATATTTCGACATACTGTACTATGACATTTTATTCGTAAAATTTTTCAACATTTCACAACATTACTTTTTTTCACCACAGAATCAATCTACATGCTATAATACGACCGTCTTCATTATTTTTTTCAACATCAAAAAAATTTGTCGTTTTCATCGAAAAATTACGACATACTATACTATGGCGTTTTTTTTTATAAAATTTTCCAACATTTCACGAAATGACTTTTTTTCACCACAGAATCATTTTACATGCTATAATATGAACGTTTTCATGATTTGTTTCAACATCGGAAAAATTTGACATTTCCATCGAAAAATTTCGACATACTATACTATGGCGTTTTTTTTGTAAAATTTTCCAACATTTCACGAAATGACTTTTTTCCACCATAGAATCCTTTTAAATGCCATAATACAACCGTTTTCATGATTTTTTTCAACATCAGAAAAATTTGACGTTTCCATCGAAAAATTTCGACATACTATACTATGGCGTTTTTTTTATAAAATTTTCCAACATTTCACGAAATGACTTTTTTCCACCACAGAATCATTCTACATAGTTTAATATGAACGTTTTCATGATTTTTTTCAACATCGGAAAAATTTGACGTTTCCATCGAAAAATTTCGACATGCTATACTATGGCGTTTTTTTTGTAAAATTTTCCAACATTTCACGAAATGACTTTTTTCCACCATAGAATCCTTTTACATGCTATAATACGACCGTTTTCATGATTTTTTTCAACATCGGAAAAATTTGACGTTTCCATCGAAAAACTTCGACATACTATACTATGGCGTTTTTTTTGTAAAATTGTCCAACATTTCACGAAATGACTTTTTTTCACCACAGAATCATTTTACATGCTATAATATGACTGTTTTCATGATTTGTTTTAACATCGGAAAAATTTGACGTTTCCATCGAAAAATTTCGACATACTATACTATGGCGTTTTTTTTGTAAAATTTTCCAACTTTTCACGAAATGACTTTTTTCCACCACAGAACCATTTTACATGCTATAATACGACTGTTTTCATGATTTTTTTCAACATCGGAAAAATTTGTCGTTTTCATCGAAAAATTTCGACATACTATACTATGGCGTTTTTTTTGTAAAATTGTCCAACATTTCACGAAATGACTTTTTTTCACCACAGAATCATTTTACATGCTATAATATGAATGTTTTCATGATTTGTTTTAACATCGGAAAAATTTGACGTTTCCATCGAAAAATTTCGACATACTATACTATGGCGTTTTTTTTGTAAAATTTTCCAACTTTTCACGAAATGACTTTTTTCCACCACAGAACCATTTTACATGCTATAATACGACTGTTTTCATGATTTTTTTCAACATCGGAAAAATTTGTCGTTTTCATCGAAAAATTTCGACATACTATACTATGGCGTTTTTTTTGTAAAATTGTCCAACATTTCACGAAATAACTTTTTTTCACCACAGAATCATTTTACATGCTATAATATGAATGTTTTCATGATTTGTTTTAACATCGGAAAAATTTGACGTTTCCATCGAAAAATTTCGACATACTATACTATGGCGTTTTTTTTGTAAAATTTTCCAACTTTTCACGAAATGACTTTTTTCCACCACAGAACCATTTTACATGCTATAATACGACTGTTTTCATGATTTTTTTCAACATCGGAAAAATTTGTCGTTTTCATCGAAAAATTTCGACATACTATACTATGGCGTTTTTTTTTGTAAAATTTTCCAACATTTCACGAAATGACTTTTTTTCACCACAGAATCATTTTACATGCTATAATATGAACGTTTTCATGATTTGTTTTAACATCGGAAAAATTTGACGTTTCCATCGAAAAATTTCGACATACTATACTATGGCGTTTTTTTTGTAAAATTTTCCAACTTTTCACGAAATGACTTTCTTCCACCACAGAACCATTTTGCATGCTATAATACGACTGTTTTCATGATTTTTTTCAACATCGGAAAAATTTGTCGTTTTCATCGAAAAATTTCGACATACTATACTATGGCGTTTTTTTTGTAAAATTGTCCAACATTTCACGAAATGACTTTTTTTCACCACAGAATCATTTTACATGCTATAATATGAATGTTTTCATGATTTGTTTTAACATCGGAAAAATTTGACGTTTCCATCGAAAAATTTCGACATACTATACTACGGCGTTTTTTTTGTAAAATTTTCCAACTTTTCACGAAATGACTTTTTTCCACCACAGAACCATTTTACATGCTATAATACGACTGTTTTCATGATTTTTTTCAACATCGGAAAAATTTGTCGTTTTCATCGAAAAATTTCGACATACTATACTATGGCGTTTTTTTTGTAAAATTGTCCAACATTTCACGAAATGACTTTTTTTCACCACAGAATCATTTTACATGCTATAATATGAATGTTTTCATGATTTGTTTTAACATCGGAAAAATTTGACGTTTCCATCGAAAAAGTTCGACATACTATACTATGGCGTTTTTTTTGTAAAATTTTCCAACTTTTCACGAAATTACTTTTTTCCACCACAGAACCATTTTACATGCTATAATACGACTGTTTTCATGATTTTTTTCAACATCGGAAAAATTTGTCGTTTTCATCGAAAAATTTCGACATACTATACTATGGCGTTTTTTTTGTAAAATTGTCCAACATTTCACGAAATGACTTTTTTTCACCACAGAATCATTTTACATGCTATAATATGAACGTTTTCATGATTTGTTTCAACATCGGAAAAATTTGACATTTCCATCGAAAAATTTCGACATACTATACTATGGCGTTTTTTTTGTAAAATTTTCAAACATTTCACGAAATGACTTTCTTCCACCACAGAATCATTTTACATGCCATAATACGACCGTTTTCTCGATTTGTTTCGACATTGGAAAAATTAGACGTTTTAACGGAAAAAGTTCGACATACTATACTATGATGTTCTTTTTGTAAAATTTTCCAACATTTCACGAAATGACTTTTTTCCACCACAGAATCATTCTACATGCTATAATACGACTGTTTTCATGATTTTTTTCAACATCGGAAAAATTTGTCGTTTTCATCGAAAAATTTCGACATACTATACTATGGCGTTTTTTTTGTAAAATTGTCCAACATTTGACGAAATGACTTTTTTTCACCACAGAATCATTTTACATGCTATAATATGAATGTTTTCATGATTTGTTTTAACATCGGAAAAATTTGACGTTTCCATCGAAAAATTTCGACATACTATACTATGGCGTTTTTTTTTGTAAAATTTTCCAAATTTTCACGAAATGACTTTTTTTCCACCATAGAATCCTTTTAAATGCCATAATACAACCGTTTTCATGATTTTTTTCAACATCAGAAAAATTTGACGTTTCCATCGAAAAATTTCGACATACTATACTATGGCGTTTTTTTTAAAATTTTCCAACATTTCACGAAATGACTTTTTTCCACCACAGAATCATTCTACATAGTTTAATATGAACGTTTTCATGATTTTTTTCAACATTGGAAAAATTAGACGTTTTTATCGGAAAAATTTCGACATACTATACTATGGCGTTTTTTTTGTAAAATTTTCCAACATTTCACGAAATGACTTTTTTCCACCATAGAATCCTTTTACATGCCATAATACGACCGTTTTCATGATTTTTTTCAACATCGGAAAAATTTGACGTTTCCATCGAAAAACTTCGACATACTATACTATGGCGTTTTTTTGTAAAATTTTCCAACATTTAATGAAATGACTTTTTTCCACCACAGAATCATTCTACATGCTATAATACGACCGTTTTCATGACTTTTTTCAACATCAGAAAAATTTGACGTTTCCATCGAAAGATTTCGACATACTATACTATGGCGTTATTTTTGTAAAATTTTTCAACATTTCACAACATTACTTTTTTTCACCACAGAATAATTCTACATGCTATAATATGACCGTCTTCATTATTTTTTTCAACATCGGAAAAATTGGACGTTTTCATGAAAAAATTTCGACATACTACACTATGGCGTTTTTTTTGTAAAATTTTCCAACATTTCACGAAATGACTTTCTTCCACCACAGAATCATTTTACATGCCATAATACGACCGTTTTCTCGATTTTTTTAAACATTGGAAGAATTTGACGTTTTTATCGGAAAAATTTCGACATACTGTACTATGACATTTTATTCGTAAAATTTTTCAACATTTCACAACATCACTTTTTTCACCACAGAATCAATCTACATGCTATAATACGACCGTCTTCATTACTTTTTTCAACATCGAAAAAATTTGTCGTTTTCATCGAAAAATTTCGACATACTATACTATGGCGTTTTTTTTATAAAATTTTCCAACATTTCACGAAATGACTTTTTTTCACCACAGAATCATTTTACATGCTATAATATGAACGTTTTCATGATTTTTTTTAACATCGGAAAAATTTGACGTTTCCATCGAAAAATTTCGACATACTATACTATGGCGTTTTTTTTGTAAAATTGTCCAACATTTCACGAAATGACTTTTTTTCACCACAGAATCATTTTACATGCTATAATATGAATGTTTTCATGATTTGTTTTAACATCGGAAAAATTTGACGTTTCCATCGAAAAATTTCGACATACTATACTATGGCGTTTTTTTTGTAAAATTTTCCAACTTTTCACAAAATGACTTTTTTCCACCACAGAACCATTTTACATGCTATAATACGACTGTTTTTATGATTTTTTTCAACATTGGAAAAATTTTACGTTTCCATCGAAAGATTTCGACATACTATACTGTGGTGTTTTTTTGTAAAATTTTTCAACATTTCACGACATTACTTTTTTTCACCACAGAATCAATCTACATGCTATAATACGACCATCTTCATCATTTTTTTCAACATCAAAAAAATATGTCGTTTTCATCGAAAAATTTCGACATACTATACTATGCCGTTTTTTTTGGAAAATTTTCCAACATTTCACGAAATGACTTTTTATCACCACAGAAACATTTTAGATGCTATAATATCAACGTTTTCATGATTTGTTTCAACATCGGAAAAATTTGACGTTTCCATCGAAAAATTTCGACATACTATACTATGGCGTTTTTTTTGTAAAATTTTCCAACATTTCATGAAATGACTTTTTTCCACCATAGAATCCTTTTAAATGCCATAATACAGCCGTTTTCATGATTTTTTTCAACATCAGAAAAATTTGACGTTTCCATCGAAAAATTTCAACATACTTTACTATGCCGTTTTTTTTGTAAAATTTTCCAACATTTCACAACATTACTTTTTTTCACCACAGAATCAATCCACATGCTATAATACGACCGTCTTCATTATTTTATTCAACATCAAAAAAATTTGTCGTTTTCATCGAAAAATTTCGACATACTATACTATGGCGTTTTTTTTGTAAAATTTTCCAACATTTTACGAAATGACTTTTTTCCACCACAGAATCATTCTACATCCTATAATATGAACGTTTTCATGATTTTTTTCAACATCGGAAAAATTTGACGTTTCCATCGAAAAATTTCGACATACTATACTATGGCGTTTTTTTTTTTTTTTTAATTTTACAACATTTCATGAAATGAAATTTTTTTTATGGTTTTTTTTTTGTAAAATTTTCCAACATTTCACGAAATGACTTTTTTCCACCACAGAATCATTCTACATGCTATAATACGACCGTTTTCATGACTTTTTTCAACATTGGAAAAATTTGACGTTTTTATCGAAAAATTTCGACATACTATACTATGGCATTTTTTTTATAAAATTTTCCAACATTTCACGAAATGACTTTTTTTCACCACAGAATCATTTTACATGCTATAATATGAACGTTTTCATGATTTGTTTTAACATCGGAAAAATTTGACGTTTCCATCGAAAAATTTCGACATACTATACTATGGCGTTTTTTTTTTTTTTTTTTTAATTTTACAACATTTCACGAAATGACTTTCTTCCACCACAGAATCATTTTACATGCCATAATACGACCGTTTTCTCGATTTTTTTCAACGTTGGAAAAATTAGACGTTTTTATCGGAAAAATTTCGACATACTGTACTGACATTTTATTCGTAAAATTTTTCAACATTGCACAACATTACTTTTTTTCACCACAGAATCAATCTACATGCTATAATACGACCGTCTTCATTATTTTTTTCAACATCAAAAAAATTTGTCGTTTTCATCGAAAAATTTCGACATACTATACTGTGGCGTTTTTTTTATAAAATTTTCCAACATTTCACGAAATGACTTTTTTTCACCACAGAATCATTTTACATGCTATAATATGAACGTTTTCATGATTTGTTTCAACATCGGAAAAATTTGACATTTCCATCGAAAAATTTCGACATACTATACTATGGCGTTTTTTTTGTAAAATTTTCCAACATTTCACGAAATGACTTTCTTCCACCACAGAATCATTTTACATGCCATAATACGACCGTTTTCTCGATTTGTTTCGACATTGGAAAAATTAGACGTTTTAACGGAAAAAGTTCGACATACTATACTATGATGTTCTTTTTGTTAAATTTTCCAACATTTCACAACATTACTTTTTTTCACCACAGAATCAATCTACATGCTATAATACGACCGTTTTCTCGATTTTTTTCAACATTGGAAAAATTAGACGTTTTTATCGGAAAAATTTCGACATACTGTACTATGACATTTTATTCGTAAAATTTTTCAACATTTCACAACATTACTTTTTTTCACCACAGAATCAATCTACATGCTATAATACGACCGTCTTCATTATTTTTTTCAACATCAAAAAAATTTGTCGTTTTCATCGAAAAATTTCGACATACTATACTATGGCGTTTTTTTTATAAAATTTTCCAACATTTCACGAAATGACTTTTTTTCACCACAGAATCATTTTACATGCTATAATATGAACGTTTTCATGATTTGTTTCAACATCGGAAAAATTTGACATTTCCATCGAAAAATTTCGACATACTATACTATGGCGTTTTTTTTGTAAAGTTTTCCAACATTTCACGAAATGACTTTCTTCCACCACAGAATCATTTTACATGCCATAATACGACCGTTTTCTTGATTTTTTTAAACATTGGAAGAATTTGACGTTTTTATCGGAAAAATTTCGACATATTGTACTATGACATTTTATTCGTAAAATTTTTCAACATTTCACAACATCACTTTTTTCACCACAGAATCAATCTACATGCTATAATACGACCGTCTTCATTACTTTTTTCAACATCGAAAAAATTTGTCGTTTTCATTGAAAAATTTCGACATACTATACTATGGCGTTTTTTTTGTAAAATTGTCCAACATTTCACGAAATGACTTTTTTTCACCACAGAATCATTTTACATGCTATAATATGAATGTTTTCATGATTTGTTTTAACATCCGAAAAATTTGACGTTTCCATCGAAAAATTTCGACATACTATACTATGGCGTTTTTTTTGTAAAATTGTCCAACATTTCACGAAATGACTTTCTTCCACCACAGAATCATTTTACATGCCATAATACGACCGTTTTCTCCATTTGTTTCGACATTGGAAAAATTAGACGTTTTAACGGAAAAAGTTTGACATACTATACTATGATGTTCTTTTTGTAAAATTTTTCAACATTTCACAACATTACTTTTTTTCACCACAGAATCAATCTACATGCTATAATACGACCGTTTTCTCGATTTTTTTCAACATTGGAAAAATTAGACGTTTTTATTGGAAAAATTTCGACATACTGTACTATGACATTTTATTCGTAAAATTTTTCAACATTTCACAACATTACTTTTTTTCACCACAGAATCAATCTACATGCTATAATACGACCGTCTTCATTATTTTTTTCAACATCAAAAAAATTTGTCGTTTTCATCGAAAAATTTCGACATACTATACTATGGCGTTTTTTTTATAAAATTTTCCAACATTTCACGAAATGACTTTTTTTCACCACAGAATCATTTTACATGCTATAATATGAACGTTTTCATGATTTGTTTCAACATCGGAAAAATTTGACATTTCCATCGAAAAATTTCGACATACTATACTATGGCGTTTTTTTTGTAAAATTTTCCAACATTTCACGAAATGACTTTTTTCCACCATAGAATCCTTTTAAATGCCATAATACAACCGTTTTCATGATTTTTTTCAACATCAGAAAAATTTGACGTTTCCATCGAAAAATTTCGACATACTATACTATGGCGTTTTTTTTATAAAATTTTCCAACATTTCACGAAATGACTTTTTTCCACCACAGAATCATTCTACATAGTTTAATATGAACGTTTTCATGATTTTTTTCAACATCGGAAAAATTTGACGTTTCCATCGAAAAATTTCGACATACTATACTATGGCGTTTTTTTTGTAAAATTTTCCAACATTTCACGAAATGACTTTTTTCCACCATAGAATCCTTTTACATGCCATAATACGACCGTTTTCATGATTTTTTTCAACATCGGAAAAATTTGACGTTTCCATCGAAAAACTTCGACATACTATGCTATGGCGTTTTTTTGTAAAATTTTCCAACATTTAATGAAATGACTTTTTTCCACCACAGAATCATTCTACATGTTATAATACGACCGTTTTCATGACTTTTTTCAACATCAGAAAAATTTGACGTTTCCATCGAAAGATTTCGACATACTATACTATGGCGTTATTTTTGTAAAATTTTTCAACATTTCACAACATTACTTTTTTTCACTACAGAATAATTCTACATGCTATAATATGACCGTCTTCATTATTTTTTTCAACATCGGAAAAATTGGACGTTTTCATGAAAAAATTTCGACATACTACACTATGGCGTTTTTTTTGTAAAATTTTCCAACATTTCACGAAATGACTTTCTTCCACCACAGAATCATTTTACATGCCATAATACGACCGTTTTCTCGATTTTTTTAAACATTGGAAGAATTTGACGTTTTTATCGGAAAAATTTCGACATACTGTACTATGACATTTTATTCGTAAAATTTTTCAACATTTCACAACATCACTTTTTTCACCACAGAATCAATCTACATGCTATAATACGACCGTCTTCATTACTTTTTTCAACATCGAAAAAATTTGTCGTTTTCATCGAAAAATTTCGACATACTATACTATGGCGTTTTTTTTATAAAATTTTCCAACATTTCACGAAATGACTTTTTTTCACCACAGAATCATTTTACATGCTATAATATGAACGTTTTCATGATTTGTTTTAACATCGGAAAAATTTGACGTTTCCATCGAAAAATTTCGACATACTATACTATGGCGTTTTTTTTGTAAAATTTTCCAACTTTTCTCGAAATGACTTTTTTCCACCACAGAACCATTTTACATGCTATAACACGACTGTTTTCATGATTTTTTTCAACATCGGAAAAATTTGTCGTTTTCATCGAAAAATTTCGACATACTATACTATGGCGTTTTTTTTGTAAAATTGTCCAACATTTCACGAAATGACTTTTTTTCACCACAGAATCATTTTACATGCTATAATATGAATGTTTTCATGATTTGTTTTAACATCGGAAAAATTTGACGTTTCCATCGAAAAATTTCGACATACTATACTATGGCGTTTTTTTTGTAAAATTTTCCAACTTTTCACGAAATGACTTTTTTCCACCACAGAACCATTTTACATGCTATAATACGACTGTTTTTATGATTTTTTTCAACATTGGAAAAATTTTACGTTTCCATCGAAAGATTTCGACATACTATACTGTGGCGTTTTTTTGTAAAATTTTTCAACATTTCACGACATTACTTTTTTTCACCACAGAATCAATCTACATGCTATAATACGACCATCTTCATCATTTTTTTCAACATCAAAAAAATATGTCGTTTTCATCGAAAAATTTCGACATACTATACTATGCCGTTTTTTTTGGAAAATTTTCCAACATTTCACGAAATGACTTTTTATCACCACAGAAACATTTTAGATGCTATAATATGAACGTTTTCATGATTTGTTTCAACATCGGAAAAATTTGACGTTTCCATCGAAAAATTTCGACATACTATACTATGGCGTTTTTTTTGTAAAATTTTCCAACATTTCATGAAATGACTTTTTTCCACCATAGAATCCTTTTAAATGCCATAATACAGCCGTTTTCATGATTTTTTTCAACATCAGAAAAATTTGACGTTTCCATCGAAAAATTTCGACATACTTTACTATGCCGTTTTTTTTGTAAAATTTTCCAACATTTCACAACATTACTTTTTTTCACCACAGAATCAATCCACATGCTATAATACGACCGTCTTCATTATTTTATTCAACATCAAAAAAATTTGTCGTTTTCATCGAAAAATTTCGACATACTATACTATGGCGTTTTTTTTGTAAAATTTTCCAACATTTCACGAAATGACTTTTTTCACCACAGAATCATTTTACATCCTATAATATGAACGTTTTCATGATTTGTTTCAACATGGGAAAAATTTGACGTTTCCATCGAAAAATTTTGACATACTTTACTATGCCGTTTTTTTTGTAAAATTTTCCAACATTTCACAACATTACTTTTTTTCACCACAGAATCATTCTACATGCCATAATACGACTGTCTTCAATATTTTTTTCAAAATCAAAAAAATTTGTCGTTTTCATCGAAAAATTTCGACATACTGTACTATGGCGTTTTTTTTGTAAAATTTTCCAACATTTTACGAAATGATTTTTTTCCACCACAGAATCATTCTACATGGTATAATATGAACGTTTTCATGATTTTTTTCAACATCGGAAAAATTTGACGTTTCCATCGAAAAATTTCGACATACTATACTATGGCATTTTTTTTTGTAAAATTTCTCAACATTTCACGAAATGACTTTTTTTTCACCACAGAATCATTTTACATGCTATAATATGAACGTTTTCACGATTTGTTTTAACATCGGAAAAATTTGACGTTTCCATCGAAAAATTTCGACATACTATACTATGGCGTTTTTTTTGTAAAATTTTCCAACTTTTCACGAAATGACTTTTTTCCACCACAGAACCATTTTACATGCCATAATACGACCGTTTTCTCGATTTGTTTTGACATTGGAAAAATTAGACGTTTTAACGGAAAAATTTCGACATACTATACTATGGCGTTTTTTTTTTTTTTTTTTTAATTTTACAACATTTCATGAAATGAAATTTTTTTTATGTTTTTTTTTTTTGTAAAATTTTCCAACATTTCACGAAATGACTTTTTTCCACCACAGAATCATTCTACATGCTATAATACGACCGTTTTCTCGATTTTTTTCAACATTGGAAAAATTAGACGTTTTTATCGGAAAAATTTCGACATACTGTACTGACATTTTATTCGTAAAATATTTCAACATTTCACAACATTACTTTTTTTCACCACAGAATCAATCTACATGCTATAATACGACCGTCTTCATTATTTTTTTCAACATCAAAAAAATTTGTCGTTTTCATCGAAAAAGTTCGACATACTATACTATGGCGTTTTTTTTGGAAAATTTTCCAACATTTCACAACATTACTTTTTTTCACCACAGAATCAATCTACATGCTATAATACGACCGTTTTCTCGATTTTTTTCAACATTGGAAAAATTAGACGTTTTTATCGGAAAAATTTCGACATACTGTACTATGACATTTTATTCGTAAAATTTTTCAACATTTCACGAAATGACTTTTTTTCACCACAGAATCATTTTACATGCTATAATATGAACGTTTTCATGATTTGTTTCAACATCGGAAAAATTTGACGTTTCCATCGAAAAATTTCGACATACTATACTATGGCGTTTTTTTGTGAAATTTTCCAACTTTTCACGAAATGACTTTTTATCACCACAGAATCATTTTACATGCTATAATATGAACGTTTTCATGATTTGTTTCAACATCGGAAAAATTTGACGTTTCCATCGAAAAATTTCGACATACTTTACTATGCCTTTTTTTTTGTAAAATTTTCCAACATTTCACAACATTACTTTTTTTCACCACAGAATCATTCTACATGCCATAATACGACTGTCTTCAATATTTTTTTCAAAATCAAAAAAATTTGTCGTTTTCATCGAAAAATTTCGACATACTGTACTATGGCGTTTTTTTTGTAAAATTTTCCAACATTTCACGAAATGACTTTTTTTCACCACAGAATCATTTTACATGCTATAATATGAACGTTGTCATGATTTTTTTCAACATCGGAAAAATTTGACGTTTCCATCGAAAAATTTCGACATACTATACTATGGCGTTTTTTGTTTTTTTTTTAATTTTACAGCATTTCACGAAATGACTTTCTTCCACCACAGAATCATTTTACATGCCATAATATGACCCTTTTCATGATTTTTTTCAACATAGGAAAAATTTGACGTTTTCATTAAAAAATTTCGACATACTATACTATAACATTTTTTTGTAAAATTTTTCAACATTTCACAACATTACTTTTTTTCACCACAGAATCAATCTACATGCTATAATACGACCATCTTCATTATTTTTTTCAACATCAAAAAAATTTTTTCGTTTTCATCGAAAAAGTTCGACATACTATACTATGGCGTTTTTTTTGTAAAATTTTCCAACATTTCACGAAATGACTTTTTTCCACCACAGAATCATTCTACATGCTATAATACAACCGTTTTCATGATTTTTTTCAACATCAGAAAAATTTGACGTTTCCATCGAAAAATTTCGACATACTATACTATGGTGTTTTTTTTGTAAAATTTTTCAACATTTCACAACATTACTTTTTTTCACCACAGAATAATTCTACATGCTATAATATGACCGTCTTCATTATTTTTTTCAACATCGGAAAAATTTGACGTTTTCATCGAAATATTTCGACATACTATACTATGGCATTTTTTTTATAAAATTTTCCAACATTTCACGAAATGAAATTTTTTCACCACAGAATCATTTTACATGCTATAATATGAACGTTTTCATGATTTGTTTTGACATTGGAAAAATTTGACGTTTCCATCGAAAAATTTCGACATACTATACTATGGCGTTTTTTTTTTTTTTTTTAATTTTACAACATTTCACGAAATGACTTTCTTCCACCACAGAATCATTTTACATGCCATAATATGACCCTTTTCATGATTTTTTTCAACATAGGAAAAATTAGACGTTTTAACGGAAAAAGTTCGACATACTATACTATGATGTTCTCTTTGTAAAATTTTCCAACATTTCACGAAATGACTTTTTTCCACCACAGAATCATTCTACATGCTATAATACGACCGTTTTCATGACTTTTTTCAACATTGGAAAAATTTGACGTTTCCATCGAAAGATTTCGACATACTATACTTTGGCGTTTTTTTGTAAAATTTTTCAACATTTCACAACATTTTTTTTTTTCACCACAGAATAATTCTACATGCTATAATATGACCGTCTTCATTATTTTTTTCAACATCGGAAAAATTTGACGTTTTCATGAAAAAATTTCGACATACTATACTATGGCGTTTTTTTTGCAAAATTTTCCAACATTTCACGAAATGACTTTCTGCTACCACAGAATCATTTTACATGCCATAATACGACCGTTTTCTCGATTTTTTTCAACATTGGAAAAATTAGACGTTTTTATCGGAAAAATTTCGACATACTGTACTATGACATTTTATTCGTAAAATTTTTCAACATTTCACAACATTACTTTTTTTCACCACAGAATCAATCTACATGCTATAATACGACCGTCTTCATTATTTTTTTCAACATCAACAAAATTTGTCGTTTTCATCGAAAAATTTCGACATACTATACTATGGCTGTGAAGGTTCTCATTCATCCAGGTCATATTCATTCTGGCAAAAAATTGAATCGAAGGCAACTGGACTTAGATTTGTCCCTGAAGACGTTTCGCCCCTTATCCAAGTGGCTTCATCAGTTCGAACGCTGCAGTCTGACTATTCCCCACTAGTCTGACCACAGTATCTTTTTACATGCTATCATACGACCGTTTTCATGATTTTTTTCAACATCGGAAAAATTTGTCGTTTCCATCGAAAAATTTCGACATACTATACTATGGCGTTTTTTTTGTAAAACTTTCCAACATTTCATGAAATGACTTTCTTCCACCACAGAATCATTTTACAAGCTGTAATACGACCGTTTTCATTATTTTTTTCAACATCGGAAAAATTTGACGTTTTCATCTAAAAATTTCGACTTACTATACTATGGCGTTTTTTTTGTAAAATTTTCCAACATTTCACAAAATGACTTTTTTCCACCACAGAATCATTTTACATGCTATAATACGACTGTTTTCATGATTTGTTTCAACATCGGAAAAATTTGACGTTTTCATCGAAAAATTTCGACATACTATACTATGGCTTTTTTTTGTAAAATTTTCCAACATTTCACGAAATGATTTTTTTCCACTATAGAATCATATTACATGCTATAATACGACCGTTTTCATGATTTTTTTCAACATCGGAAAAATTTGACATTTTCATTGAAAATTTTCAACATACTATACTATGGCTTTTTTTTGTAAAATTTTCCAACATTTCACGAAATGACTTTCTTCCACCACAGAATCATTTTACATGCTATAATACGACCGTCTTCATTATCTTTTTCAACATCAAAAAAATTTGACGTCTTCAGCAAAAAATTCCGACATACTATACTATGATTTTTTTGTAAAATTTTTCAACATTTCATGCAATGAGTTTTTTTCACCAAAGAATCATTTTACATTTTACTACGTCTTCATGATTTTTTTTATCGAAAAATTTCGACATACTATACTATGACTTTTTTTTACATGATATTTCTTGACATGTGATATTATGATTTTTTCTGACATGAAATGAATGCACATACTATACTATGATGTTTTAACATTAAATTTTTCAAAATATCCTACTTTGTCTTTATTCCAAAAAATTTTCAACATACTATATTATGACTTTTTTTCATGATATTTGTCGACAAACTTTACTCTGGCTTTTTGTTACTTGAAATGAATGCACATACTATACTATGATGGTTTTACACAAAATGTTTCAATATATCGTACTATTACATTTTTTCATAAAATTTTTCGACATACTATACTATGACGTTTTTCACATGATATTTCTTGACATGTGATATTATGATATTTTCTGACCTGAATTGAATGCACATACTATACTATGATGTTTTAACATTAAATTTTTCAAAATATTCTACTATGACGTTTTACCATAAAAATTTTTGACATACCATACTGACTTTTTTTTTTTTTACATAAAATTTCTTGAAATATGATATAATGACTTTTTCTTACTTGAAATGAATACACATACTAAGCGTGGGTTTTCTCCGGGTACTCCGGCTTCCTCCCACAGTCCAAAGACATGCAATTTAGGTTGATTGATGACTCTAAATTGCCCGTAGGTGTGGATGTGAGCGTGAATGGTTGTCTGTCTATATGTTGTCTGTCTCTATGTGCCCTGCGATGGACTGGCGACCTGTCCAGGGTGAACCCCGCCTTCGCCCTATGCCAGCTGGGATCGGCTCCAGCCCCCCCGCGACCCCTAACGGGATAAGCGGTTGACGATGGATGGATGGATGAATATACTATGACTTTTTTTTTTACAAGAAATGTCTTTATGTGATATTATGACTTTTTGTTACATGAAATGAATATAAATACTATACTGTGATGGTTTACACAAACTTTTTCAATATCTTCTACTACTTCTATCTTTTTGCCATGAAAATTTTTGACATACTATACTATGACTTTTTTATATGAAATTTATTGACATATGACATTAATTTTTCTTACTTGAAATGAATACACATACTATACTATGATGTTTTAACATGAAATTTTTCAGTGTTTACTACTTTGATGTTTTTCCATAAAATCTTTTGACATACTATAATATAACATTTTTTACATGATATTTTTCAACATACTATATTATGACTTTTTCTGATTTGAAATGAATGCACATACTATACTATGATGTTTTAACACGAAATTTTTCAATATATTCTACTATGACGCTTTTCCATGAAATTTTTCGACATACATAGTTTGTCGAAAAACTGACTTTTTTTGCTATTTTTCAATCTGTGTAACTCTGAAATGGTAACATCCAATCACAACATTAATCAGGTTAAATGGGACATATGGCTTCTGAATCACTATGCTGTGACTTTTTTTTTTTAACTTACAATAATATAACTTTTTTCCAGCATACTATATGATAACTTTTTTCAGTATACTATGCCATGGTGGATTTTCTTCAACATCCTCTACTGTTTTTTTCCAACATACTATACCGGGACTTTTTTCAACATGCTCTACTATGATGTTTTTTTTTTTTTTTTATAATACAATAAAATGACTTCTTTGTCGACATACTATACTATGTCATTTTTTTTTATAATACAATAAAATGACTTCTTTGTCGACATACTATACTATGTCATTTTTTTTCGACATACAATACTATGACCTTTTATATGACATACTATACTATGACTTTTTTGACATGCTATACTGTGAATTTTTTTTACATCCTCTTCTAGAATAATATACCTTTTTTGACATACTATACTATGGCGGTTTTTTTCAACATACTACACTATACTATGACTTTTCTTCTATGATCTTTTTTTGACCAGTGACTTTTTTCCACATACTATACTATGATTTTTTTAGCATACTATATTATGACTTTTTTTAGAGTTATTATTCTATGATGTTTATTCAGTATATAATATAATAGTATGGCCTTTTGACATGCTGTACAATGGTGGGTTTTATTCAGCATGCTATACTGTTTTTCAACATACTGTATTACAGCCTTTTCTCAATATACTCTACGCTGCCTATTTTTGACTCTTTTTTTTCTACATACTATGACTTTTTTGCGACATACAATACTATGACCTTTGTCGGCATACTCTACTCAATATCTTTATTCATTTACTCTCAGTCTTTTCTCGTGGAAATCATGAGGTCTGAAAATATTTACTGAACCATCTTTACCAGCTTACACAGATTTATTGCACAAAGAACTGAAGTTGTCTGAGATAACAAAAAGTGCTTTTAAGTAAATGTCTTATGTAATTTCCAATTGCCTTCTCTTCTTGACTGGCAAAATTGCTGAATAAAAATCGTAAATGTATCTTGTTCCTTCATGATTTTCAGATGAGTGCAGACAGTACTCCTCCAATGCCTGCCCCGATGCCTGCCAAAGCTGCATTGGCAGTAGCTGACAGACCAGCTGCACCTACAGCAAGATGACAGTTTTATTTTTAATATATGGAGCTACAGAGATGCTGAAAAAGCCTTGTTCTTAAGCTAAGAGAGTAGATAAAACAGTAACACTATTATACCCTTCACAGTAGTGTCATTATATTCAACCTAAACATGCATTGTAAACCCAAAGCCACAAATCTCTATTTATGACATTGTGAAATGACCATTAAGATACAACAGTTAAAACCACAAAATTAGTTTTAAAAATCAAGTTATGGTGTTTACCTACTGCCTGCAGAGTAGCCACCAGGCTTCCTGCTGCTACTCCTCCTCCGTTTGCAACAGCAGCAGTCGACATCATGCCAGCGGCGTAGGAGCCAGCTGCTATTCCACCCGAGGTGAAACCTATGGCCCCCAGAACTAGAGGAGCCCCGACCACACAAGCCACTGCACATGGACACAAATACAGCCGAGGAAACTTTGTTGTTAATGATGTGATAATTTGTCAGAACACTTCAAAATACATTTACATGGAAAAGGCTTTTCTGCATTAAAGTCTGTTAAAATCTGTAGGAAAGATAAACAGGTGATCCATGAAGGCTGCACAAAAACTTACCTGCACCTCCTCCCAAAGAAACAATTGTCACTGAAACAGAAGATGAAAACTGAAATCACTATTTACAGTTTATCTACCTTAAAGACATTTGCTATCGTTACTATAATTTTTTATGTATATAGGAAAAGCATATAAGTAGAAGTATCAGCACTTTCAAACAAATATATAGCTAAGTATTGTCAAAGGAACAGTGATGCTCACAAGGATCCATCTCTTGCCGTAGCGCACAGCCTACTGATGACTCTTGAACTGGGCTGGGTTTAATATATGAGGGTTAGTTAGGTATCATTTCTTGAGAAATGAAACTGTCATTTGCTATGTTTGAATCTGACCAGAAGAGGGTGTCACAGATTCCCTTTAACACTACACTAAACCAGTTTAGGTCTGACTATTCCTTCCTGCATTCAGGACACATTTTCATCTTTAAGTGACAGAATACATGAATGTTTTGGCCCTAGAGGCCGTGGTGGCTCTTATCAAGATCAAAATAATTTGTATAGTATAATATTAAGCATTTATGTTCAAGAGATCACTCGGGGAGGGGGGGGGGGCTTTGTTGCAGTAAAGTCAGTTTGAAATTGCAACTACTGTAAAGTCAAAATATCATTTACCAGAGAAACCTAAATATAAAACAGCCTTCAAACAGACCTCCTCTGGTACAATTAAAAGAACTCCAGGTACTTACTGCTGATGCAGAACGCGCTGTAGATGACTTTGTTTTTCAGTCACACTGTGAGGATAAAATGTTTTCACCATTTATATTCACGTATACCAATGATTTATTGCTATAAGATATGGAGAATTTAACTAAATCTGCTCTGTGATGGTGATGGGTTCACCTTGGATGGATTTTGGTACAGGAATTATTACTGAGTCTTAAACACACTGTGGATCTGTACACTGGCAGAGTGTAAAATGTTGATGAACACTGGTGCAGATCAAGCTGGGCTGATCTTGTCCAAAACAGCAGCCTTCCTCTTTTTCAGTCTTTTTCACCTCATCCTCCTAGATGTGGAGTGGAGGGGGAGATGTTAGGGATGAAAGCAGTAAACAGGGCACTTTTGCAATCTCCTTAAATTTACTGAGTCTGTAAGGGAGGTTAGTGCAATTTCTTATTATTTGGAGTTTATTCCAGATGGTTCTAGTGTCATCAGATGCAGTTTGCAGCTCCAGGTTAGTTCGATTGCTTTCCTGATAGCTGACCACGGGGTACATTTTGCTCTTATGTGTCATTACGTCTCCAGTTATGCAAGCAAAGTTTTGTCTTACGTGTGAGTTGTGTCTTTTGTGAACCAGATTTTGAAACAGGGCTGTTCACACATGCACTGAATATTATCCCAGCAACTGGAATCAGCCTCATAGGGTTTCAGTGGCATCGCTGGCTCAGGGCTTAACTGTTTTTTGTTTTTGTTTTTTTGTTTTATCTTCGAGCAATTTGATTTTACTATCTTTATTTAGAAGGACAGCACACATTAATCAACATGTCTGTAAATGCACCAGTATTTTAAGTTTCTGGGTTTTCGGGAAATGTCCGCAGAACTACTGGCTTTAAAGCCATGACATTTGGAAATATCTTCATGTTCCCTGTAAGAGGAATTGTAAAGCTTTGTTAAACCCTTAACCTTTCCTCTAGTGCCATGATCAAGTCATTTAATTTGTCCAGTGCATTGGTTTATGACCAAACATCTGTGAAACTAATGACATTCCCATCATTATAAACATTATGCATGACTGTTGACTCATGTAAGAGCCAACCATTTCATAATTTAATGAAAAATGTACAATAAGTAGATTAATAATGCTGGAATATTTCAAAGTTATAACAAACCTTAGTAGAGATCAAGTCTGTGTGAGTGTTTCATGAATGAAGCCCAATGTGAGTGATAAATGCAAAGCTTACAGCAAATGTTTACAATTAGAAATGATTTTCTGACAGTCCCATGCCACACCCATGTGAGTGTGTAATCACTTTGTGTTGATTAAAGCAACACTACAGTAATTACCACAGTCCTAAACTGGGTTGGGTTTTACATACTGAGGGTGAGTTAAGTATCGTTTCCTCATAAATGAAACTGTTCAAACCTGAACAGAAGAGGGCGTCAAATCTCTGAGATGGTATGTCATGATAATATTGGGCGCATCAGAAGAAAAACGAAAGACAAAAACACTAAAGCAGTTTAGTGCTGACTGCTCCTTCAGACCTGTATTCAGCACAATTTTTCATCTTTAAGTCACAAAGGACATGAATGTTTTGGCCCTGGAGGTTGTGATTGTAATAAGTAAAGTATGATAGTAAGTATTCATACTTACATAATTGTGTTTTTCCAGCAGGCAGGATATACATCTACTTTGAGGGTAAAACATCTTCACCATTTATATTCATGTATATCAATAGTTTGTTAAAAAAAAAAAAAAGGGAGAATTTAATGAAATCTGTAACTTGAGTCATGGCATTTCCTTGTTTTTGGATATGAGGTGTATTATGCATGTATCAGCGTACATAAAGATGGTTACTGAATTGTCCTCCACTGTGAAATTGTTGGTATGAGGAGAAGAACAAATATGAGCCCTGACATACATATGAACCCCAACCTCATTCCTGACTATGCAATTCCCCTCAGCTGTACGAGCTTTATAACACCTATCAGATCAGTGTTTTGGTTTTAGGACCCACACCTTAGGCCAGAAGAAAAAATGCTGCTTTAATTTCAAAAGTTAATGTGAACAATATCCAGTTACTTACTTAGGCTTTTCTGGTGGGCATTATGAAGAGTGGAAATATTTACAATTGACACACTGAACCAGTATCTTTTATAGGTTACACAAATTTATTGCACAACACATTTCAGAAGTCTAATATGTAATTTGCAACTGACTCCTTAATTTGGCAGAAGTAAAGATATGTCACTGCATCTTGTTCCTTCCTTATTTTCAGCGGAAGAAGCTAGTCAGCCATCCCACTGCTGCTCCGGTGCCTGCCACAATTGCAGTGGCACCTCCAGACAGACCAGCTGCACCTAGAGCAAGGTTTGTTTTTTTTAATGGTTTTTATTGGAGACAAGTACAACAATGAATCAGTACAGTTTCAGGTATTTTGTCTTTTTTCTAACAACAGGGTCCCCACTTACAACCCAAGTTACTTGTATAAAGACTAATAAAAGCAAAAGTAACTAGGGTACATGCATCACAATACAGTAGTACCATATAATAGTTCCAATTAAACTGTCCAATAATGATAAAATAACTCACACAAAGCATAATGAGTTGGGACATGGGTTTTAGATCAGCTAAATCAGTATTTTTATATCAAGCTAAAAGAGTAAAATTTGAAACAGTGGCACTATGTCATCACACTGTAGTAGTATAATTCAATTGCCGCCTACCTTAACAGTATATTTTGTTAAATATGGCACTATTTATCCACATAACCTTATTAATCTATATTATGACAATGCTACCATTACTGTTGTTTCAGTTCCAGGTTTGCCATACACTTGTGGGATTTTGTTTTTGCACTTTGAAAAGACAAAACAGTACATTACTCCCCCTTTAATATCATTCTAGCAATGATCAGGTCATCATAAAGATAATCACAATAACATATCAAGTTATGGTGTTTACCTGCTGCCTGCAGAGTAGCCACCAGACTTCCTGCTGCTACTCCTCCTCCGTTTGCAATAGCAGCAGTCGACATCATTTTAGCTCCAATGGAGCCTGCTGCTATTCCACCTGAGGTGAAACCTGCTGCTCCCAGAGCAGCTGGAGCCAGGACCACAGCACTGACTGCACAGACAATAACATAGGAAGCGTTGTTGTCAATGAAAGTATGCTATTTGTTTGGCCACTTTGAGATGGATCATGCATGATACAGAGGCAGCTTAAAAAATTGAATATTATGAAAAAGTTAAATATTCTTTGTCATTTGTTTAAGAAAGCGAAAATGTAAAATATTCCAGACTCATTACACATAAACTCTAAAGTTTCAAGCATTTTTTTCATTTTAATTTCAATAATTACAGCGTTTAGAGTTTAATTAGAAATACTGTGTAATGTCTCGGTCGAGTTCAGTACATGCAACCACAATCATGGGGAAGGCTGCTGAATTAACAGTTGTCCAGAAGACGATGATTGACACCCTCCACAAGGAGGGTAAGCCACAGAAGGTGAGCAAAGCATATTCATGAAAAGTGTGGCAGGAAAAGGTACACAAGCAAGATTGTTCTTCTCAATCCTGAGAAGATTGTCGAGCAAAGCCGATTCAAGAACTTGGGAGAGCTTCACAAGGACTGGACTGAGGCTGGAGTCAGTGCATCAAGAGCCAGTACTCATAGGTGTCTTCAGGAAATGGACTACAGCTGTTGCATTCCTGGTAACAAGCCACTCCTGAACCAGAGACAGCTTACCACTGCTCAGTGGTCCAAAATCCTCTTTTCAGATGAAAGTAAATTTTGCATTTCATTTGGAAATCAAGGTCTCAGCATCTGGAGGGAGCGTGGAAAGGAAGAGATTCAAGTTGCTTTATGTCCAGAGTAAAGTTTCCACAGTTGGTGATGATTTAAGGTGCCGTCTCGTCTGCTGGTGTTAGTTCACTGTGTTTTATCAAGTCCAAAATCAACGCAGCCGTCTACCAGGAAATTGCAGTGCCACAAGCTGATCGGCTCCATGCTACGATGCATTAATGCAGTAATTCATGCTAAAGGAGCCCAGGGTAAGTATTAAGTGAATGAATGCCCACACTTTTCAGAAGTTGGACATTTCTGTTATGTAAATTATTTTTTTGATTGCTCTTATGAAATATTCTAATATTCTGATACCATTTTCTTTCTTTTTTGAGCTGTAGGCTGAAATTATCAAAATTAAAATGGAAAACAAAATGCTTGAAATATTTTAGTTTACGTGTAATGAGTCAAGAATATATTAAATTTTCACTTTCTTCAATAACTAACAAAGGATATTGAACTTTTTCGTGGTATTTTAATTTCTGTACTTGCCACTGTATGAGATGATCATGTAAATGGAGTGCTACATTAATGTCAGTGGGAAAAGTAAACACGGGTCTTACCTCCTCCTCCTACAATGGCGACGACCGTCTCTGAAACACAAGATGAAAGTGGAAATCAGCATTTTTACAGTTCATCTGGCTTAATCAAAGACATTTGCTGTTTGCTATTATTAATACATGTCTCTAGGGAAAGCACACATGTAAAAGTACAAGTGTTATCAAAGGAACAGTGATACTCACTAATAGGAAACATGTCTTTCACTGGTCTGACGAATCTTTCAGACCTTTGGTCTCTTCAGAAACGGGGTCAGAATCTGAACTGAGGAGGCGCCAGATAGTCACTACTTTATTGAACCTGAAAGGTGAGTCGTCGAAAAACAGGAAGTAGAACTCAATTAATTAATATGTATTTAAGTGTTTAAGGATGCGGCTTCGCATCTCTCCAAAAACGTGCCGTGAACACACCTTACTTAAGAGCTAAGACGAAAACTAAATACTACCATTTTTGTAATTACCTTAAAATGAAACGAGTAGTCCGCTTTTAAGCTGCCATGAACATAAAAACATACACTATTAAAATAACTGCTTGTTAACATGACGCAGTGAGATTATGGCGCAGTGATTTAACCGACATAGCATCCTTACTAGCTTAAATTAAACTCACACACACAGCTAAGCAAAACTACAACACATTGAATCACAACAGGAAAGGAAATATTGATAAACAAACCTTGTGTCCTTTTCAGACAAGTGCTAAACACTCAAAGGCGACGCCCACGTTATTTTGGAGGACTCAGCTTCCGTTTAACGGTGCGTCTTTTTCTCCTTCCGGCATTGCACTGTCAGAATAAAAGCGCCGCTCTTTATAATGTACCGGTAACTAGTACACAATATTAAGAAAACACCTACAAAATCGACAAGCATGAAAAACATGTTATTTAATTATGATGGACATTGCCGGAGCTCATTTACATAAGTCATGTATATTATTTTAACGTTTCTACTACTTTTTTAATTATTATTTTAACAAAAAGACACAGCAGCTACTTTGAAGATAAAATGTCTTCATGTATAACGAAAGCTGATTGTAATACAAGTGGGGAATTGAAAGGAAATTTGTGGCAGCAAAGCCTCTTCAGTTTAAAGTTCCTTTAAGTTATGTTTGGATGAAAATGAAAGGTCGTCTTCTGTTTACATAAAGTTAGAGATGGTCAATATCTGAATCATTTTCTGTTCAAGTTGTCAGGTGAACATATACAGTGATAAAAATCATAATAGACTACAGTGGCCTATTAATAACTGCATTTCTATTAAGTGTATTCACAAAAACAGAAACAGACCCGACTGAAATATGTCAACAACTATTGGATGGATTTCCATTAATTGTATGAATATTCATGGTCCCTAGCCTACTGACTTTGGTGATCTCCTGAGTTTGCCTGACGAGCGACACAAAAGGACAGTGCTTCATTTCACTTTAATGGCCACACGATCAGAGTTGGTGAAATTTGTTTTCAAACATTCAATCGGCAGAGCAACAGTCAAAAGCTGACTATGTTACAATGCAAGCATTAGCAATTAAGAGATTGTGAGGCCAGTGTGAGGCAGTGGTGCTGAGGGTTAAAGGGTCTTAACCCACTGTCTCCTGCCCCACAGGAAGCTCCAGATCTAGTGGCATATGCAGGAGCTATGTCCATGTCCATAAATATAATGAAAAGCATGACAGGATTCATGGTGTTGGCAGAAAACAAGAACATTTCAGTAGTTAGAGATGACAAAAGCATTGCTGAGCTAGTGAGCTGATTTGCAAATGCAAAGAATATTGCACATTTATCTTGTTCATTTTTTTTTTTTCATAGATGAAGCTGCTCAGCCATCCCACCGCTGCTCCAACGAAGGACGCAGCTGCAGTGGCAGCCCCTGACAGACCAGCTGCACCTACAACAACATTACATCATAAGTTTTATCAGGACATGGAGCTACAGAGAAGCTGAAAACATCTTGTTATCAAGGTAAATCAGTAAATGAAACAGTGGCACTATTGCCATCACAGTGTAGTTCATATCATTAAATCATAGCCTATATAAAGGCAATCCAAGCTTGCCTTGAGGCTCCAGGTGTGATGCATGCAGTTCGATGTGCTTAAGATTGCAGTAAAAGATTATGAAGATCCACATTTTTTAAACAATAAACAATATTTAATATGAAAGAAAAGTATATATTTTAACAACTGCCCAAATAGCTTGCTTATAAATAGAAACAAGCAAAAAAAAAAAAGTCTCAATTGATATACTGGCAATTCACTTCAGTCAAAAACTGCATGTTATTGCCCTCCCTGGGGCCCATAAGAGCTCTGGCTCCCTGCCCTAAACATGAGAAAAACGGGGAGCAACCCTAAGTAAAGATAAACTAATTTACTACTTACTAAAGATCAAATAACTTAATAAACCTAATGGGGCGACAAAAACCAAATTAATCATATTCTGAAGTAAAATATCTGGCTGCTACTGCCTACCTACGCCCTTTGTTTTGGTGAATACTACACTAGTTATCTACATGTGATTATTAACATCTACTGTGACAATGCTACATTACTGCTGTTTTCGTCCCAGGTTTGCCAGACACTTGTGGGGTTTTATTTTGATTCACTTTGAAAAGACATTAAAAGTAACACAGCACACGATTCCCCTTTTAATAGTGTTCCAGCAATGATCATGTCACCATAAGATTTAAGGATTATTTTAAAAATCAAGTTATGGTGTTTACCTACTGCCTGCAGAGTAGCCACCAGGCTCCCTGCTGCTACTCCTCCTCCGTTTGCAATAGCAGCAGTCGACATCATGCCAGCAGCGTAGGAGCCAGCTGCTATTCCCGCTGAGGTGAAGCCGATGGCCCCCAGAACCACAGGAACCCCGACAGTAGTCACTACTGCACATGTATGGACGCAACCGCACCAACAACACAGCAGATCAAGCTTTATATGACAGTTTGTTTGGCCATTTTAAAACGGACGATGCATAACAGCTATAAAGTGAAGCATGTAAATGGATGTTCTACGTTTTAAAAAATAAACTAAAAATAAAAGCTTTCCTTACGTGCTCCTGCGCCTGCTCCCACCCCAATGGCGACGGCTGTCTCTGAAACACAAAATAAAATCAGAAATCAATATTTACACTTCATCTGGCCTAATCAAAGACACTCACTGTGATCACTGTTATTATTTTATATAAGTATAAATATATTATATAAGGAAACCGTAAAAGTACAGTGAAACTCAGTCGGATCCATGTTTTTCGGGTCTGATGAGCCTGAAACTGAGCTGAGTTTCAGTTTTGGAGAAACGAAACTGTGTATGAATTTGAACACAAGATGGCGCCGTTTCATAGTTTCCTTGCATTTATTTTTTTCATTTAAAAAATGTATTTCACACATGTAAAATAAAAAAAATTAAAAAAGAGAAACACACAAACAAGCGGACAGACAAAAAGACTCAATATTTACAGACAATGAAAAGCATAAAGCAAAATAAATGGTCAAACAGTTGATGGTCGGTTTACATATTTGAAAAGGAGTGAGAAGAAGTACACCAGTAATGTAATGGTTAACAAGTAAATCCACAGTAGTGCCTACTATTGATCATAATAGTATTATTTTTGGTGTTTTATTTGAAGACAAACAAATTGGACCTAATGATTGATGAATAAACAAATTCTTTATTCACAAGGCAAAATTATTAAAGACCCCACCCATCTTCATGTGCTATTATAATGAAACTCTGCTCTATATTATAAGAAATTAATGAAATCAAAATATGCCAAAGATTTATTTATATTACTTGAAAATTAACTGACCCTATAACTAAAAATTACCAAGTCTCTTTTTATAAACATAGTTTTATTTATGTCATGCCTTTTTAAAAATCGTTTAATATTATTATTTTATTGTCTGTGTATATGTTTTATGTCTATTGTGAAATATGCTCAGATTTGAGGATGATAACTTGTAATGATTTAGTTTGTAAATTCATCCATCTTATGGATTAATAAATAGGGAAAAACATCCATGCACTTAAATAAAGCCAGTGACGTCAACGAATAACCGGAAATGAAACTCAACCAATTAACATTTCTTGAAAATTAGTGCACTTACTAACAAATACTGATTCTCAATTTTCATAGTAGTTTAATTTGATCATTATTGTTGGTGAATTATTACAGCATTTTGTATGTAAATGTCAAGCAGTTGTCCTACAATTAAATGAATAAAGGATAACATTTACTGTAGAGTTCCCCATACAGGTGTTGTGAGGATAAGTGTTTCCCCAGGAGGGAACAGACCTCACCACAACACCTGTATTTAAACAGAGCAACACATATAAGAAATGAGATATAGTCTTATGGACAACACATTTCACTAAGAGAAGGCGCTTAATTAGAGAGTTCATTATATTTTGCCCTTACTGGTGAAATAAAGGTTTAATCAGATGTGACACTTCGTGGGCCTCCGTTGTTTTTCAGCGCACCCGATCACGTGGTAGGGTTTGCGCATGCGCGCGGTGTCGGGGGCTGATGGAGAGGAGATGCCCACTGCCTGCGTCCCCGTGTAGTGTACGAGAGCTACAAACCGGTGATATTTACCGCAGACACCTCGGTCTCTGTTGTCTTTCAGCGCGGATGCATGTTGTAGTCTGACACAAGAAGCTCGATGTCTGTGGCAAAGGCGAAACACACCGTCCTGAATCCGGTAAGAGGCTCATTATTATTATTATTATTATTATTATTATTATTATTATTATTATTCCACATCAGCCATCTGATGCCATCATGATCAGCAGACCCTCGTGTAGCTTATAATACAGCTAAACAGCTAAGCAGCTGTCTCCAAACGGCCTGCGCTCTGGAGGTCCCGGACGGTCAGTGCGGGCCTGTTTTCTAGCTGCATTTAGCTCCCTGGTTCAGGCAGCATGTGCTCAGTGAGTGTCAGCGCAGGTGTCCGGTGCTTTAACGTCAACTCTCCACCTCAGGTGATCCCATACACAGGGCCCATACCTGGAGGCCTGCACCCTGGGGAGATCATCATCATCCAGGGCACAGTACCCCCAGATGCTGACAGGTAAGAGAGAAATATTCAGAAAAAGAGCCACCTTTACGGATAAATCTCAGATTTGATTGGTGGACCCAAAGCACGTGATAAATTAATCTGGGAAAAACGTGTTAACCCTGTTGTGTCTAGTTCTGTGGTCCCCAAACTTTCTTAAACCATGGCACGCCTTCATAGTGATTTTGTTTTTGTGGCAGCCCATAGCCAACCCACCAAACATCCACACTGGCTAATTTTAATCCAATTTAATTTAAACTCCTAAAACAATTAAAACTGATATTCAATTAATATCAATATTGCCTCAAGTGTATGTCTACTCTCAATCACACTGCACTAGATTATTTTTCCATGCTTTTTTGTAGATAGATATTTCAAATAAAGGAACAGTGCGTACCATTTAGAAGGATCTATAGGCATACACGGAGTATGCTGTTAATAAATATGTTTTTTTTACTGTATAATCACCTGAAACTAAGAATCAGCCGCCATGTCTTCTACAGTAGCCCTGAGCAGACAAACTGGGAAACAGGACACAGGATACAGGAAACCTCTGCTGGTCTTGAGGAGCTGCAGCATTTATTTCTGCATCTTCCACTGTTCATTCACTGATATTCTCACAGCTAAACTAACTCTGTCTTCTTCTAGCTCACCTGTTCGCTCGCACGCATTCACACCTCCCACGAACACCCATACTCTAAACACTGACGCTATTCTCCAAATGACCTTCGCTACTTTTACAACACAGGCTCTAGAGAGGGCTCTTTTGCGTTTTCACTTCGGCCGCCATAGTTCTCCTACACGCTCGGCAGACGGGTAAGGTTGCAGATCTCTTCACCGTTAGATGCCGCCAGATGTTACACACTGGTCCTTTAAGCATGCTAATGCTTAAATGTATTTCTTTTCATTTCATGTAAATGTTGGCTTCTTTTTTTAGGCAGCGAAACAAAAATGTGCATAAAAAAATTGTAGTGAACAAGTCAATGAGGCATCTTTAGCTCATCCTCAAGGCACCCCTGTGAGAACTACTGAGGCCTGTACTATGAAGCGAGTTCAACATACGCTCGGTAAATCAACTCAGGATTTCTCAATCTGGCTACGAGCGCGTTCACATGAACTGGCCGGTGTTTGCGGCATCTGACCAATCACAAACATGGAGTCCACAGAAATGCAGACAGACTGGCACATTTTACAAAAGAAGAGCTATATTATATTAGACTATATAAGACAAATATGAAGAAGTTAAACACATAATCTAGACTAATAGTAACACAGTAGAAGTTGCCAAATGCAGGAAGGACAGCTGGCAAAAGAAAAACCTGCGAAACAGACTTGAGAGCAAGTAAGAAAATATATATATATATATATATATATATATATATATATATATATATAAAAACAACATAAAGTGATAAGCACCCACAGCATTAATCCAGCTGTCCTTCCTGCATTTGTTAAACTGTGTTTTTTTTTTCAGCATGGATAATAATAAAAATAATAAATAAACCTTATTTGATTATGACTGTAATGTTGTTGGTATTTGTGTAGTATTGTTATACTGTCTGTGCACTGAGCTCTGATTGGTCAGCAGGCGGTGCTCTCATAGGAGTTGATGTCTTATCTGGAAGATAACCTGCTTCGGAGCAGGTTAGCTGTACAGCATACGTTACCATGGCGATTGGCCCCGGTAAGAGGTGAACCACTGTCGTAGGATGGAAACCCCAGGGTTAACCCAGAAGTTACCTCGCTAACTGCAAATCCTGCTTCGTAGTACGGGCCCCTGGTCTTGCTCTGTGGACACAGTGGAGTAACATTAGCGTTGTCCAAAATATTTCTCTCAAAGATATCCCATATCAAACATACACATGTAGAGAAACTTAAGCCATATAAATGCTTGTGTCCTTGCTGAAGGTGGTCAAACCCTCAGACTACCCAATATAGTCCACAGACTCAGACCAAAAAAATCACCGATTAGTACAAAGTCTAAAAAGTCTAGTAATGTTAAAGTTTTGTAATCCTCAATGTGTGTTGGACTTATTCTGATTAGGGCTGTCAATTAATTGATTTCATAATGGTCCATAGTTAATTGTAAATTAATCTCACAATATTGTATCTGTTCAAAATGTACCTTAAAGGGAGATTTGTCAAGTATTTAATACTCTTATCAACATTTGAGTGGGCAAATATGTGTATACTTATTATTGGAAATCAATTAACAACACAAAACAGTGACAAATATTGTCCAGAAACCCTCACAGGTACTGCATTTAGCATAAAAAATATGCTCAAATCATAACATGGCAAACTGAAGCCCAACAGGCAACAACAGCTGACTTGACTATGACTTGCCCCAAACTGCATGTGATTATTATAAAGTGAGCATGCTGGACAGATTATACTGAGGCAAATTTGTGTGGCTTTCTGGTTAGAGACATAATATAAATACAGTATAACATTATATGGCAGCAGATATGGTTTTAAATTTTTCATCATCAATCATAACACTGTCAGGGATGAAAATGATGTATTACTCACGTACCACTAATTTGATACCAACTTATTTTGGTAATTCTTCAGTATATTTCAGTCTCTGGTTTCTCAGTGTGTAGAACTAAACCACAGACTGATTATTACATGTACTGTTTCTTCTGCTGAAGGGAGTGTAGCGTATAAGGGAGTGTCTCTCAAAATGTTCTCACTGCAAATTTATCAGCTTTCAATTTTCCCTGGTAGATTTATTATTGTTGATCTAAACGGGACATTGAATTATTGAATTTGAAGTTCCACAGTTGTGTTGTTGGTCCACTTTTCTTTTTACTGTACATCGGTGATTTAAAGTCAGCCTCTGTTTGATTTGCTGTGAGAGCTGGAAAGCATCTCTCTTTGACAGTGTAAAGTTTTACAACACAATCTACTACAGGAGGTGATTATGCTTATGTTGTGCTTTTATTTTGGTAAACCATAGTAATCAGCCTGGCTGAGGTTCACTTCCTGGACCTTTTACAGAGGCAGGGAAGAGAGAGGGGTGTGGGTAGTGGGGTTTCCTTTCAGTTGAATTGTTTGATATTTCTTTAGTTTATTAAACTTTCTAGTTAACCTGTATTGGATCATAATTATGCGCGTTTTGTATATATTAATATTGTGATGTTTATTTGTAAATACTTTTAATTGATCTTATTTGGGGAGTGTTCAGATGCCCTTTATTGTTGGGAGGGTCCATTGGTAGCGAGGCCAGCTGGAATAAGATGGCGCCTTCAAATGGGGTCATGTTTACCACGTTTACGAGTTAGGCCCATATGAACACCTCCGTCATGTCGTATTCACGACCTCCTAAGTGGAAAGTTTCTGAAATCTTCGAGTTCACGACTTGTGACTTGTTTGTTGATGTTGTGAGAAATGGTGGAGTCCATGGAAGTTCATTTATCAGTGCATAATAATTTAATATTGCACAGTATATTGTAATTTTAGTCATATATTGTTTTACTTGGTATTTACTTTTATAATATGTCTGAGGAAAATGTTGATATTCTCAACAACCTCATCTTTCTTTTTATTTCTCCGTCATTATGCCTTTGCATTTGCTGCATTATGTTACCCACTTGCTAGCTTGCTAAATTGTTAGCCTCTGTGGCTTCTAGACTCGGACAGTAACGTTAATATTGTCGTTGCTTAGCAGCGGTGTTCTTCACAACTTCCCATCTTGTAAACACAAGTTCACGAGTTTCATTTGAAGGCACCAAAAGTGTAATTGTCAGAGCCAGGTGGGGGTCAGGTTGAATGCTTCGTTAGCCACTGGAGTTTTCTTTACCCGTAGAAACCTGCTTTACTGTCCAGCTGCCTATTTGTGATGGGTCTTTCCACGTCTTGCGCTTCCATCCCACCTGGTTTTCATCCCGGTTGTAAGGGTTTACCACACTTAAAAACCTTACGTTTGTGTTTTACTAAGAATACAGAAATAGAGAAGCTATACTTTTTAGACCTAAAAAGACACACAAACGAACCTCAGTTTATGGATAAAGTTGGGGAAACATTAAGGGTTTAATATGCAAGAATCTGTGTATTACTGACAGATTAATTGAGGGTTTGCATCAAGGTAATGATTTCTGATTGTATGTTGCAGGTGAATACTGACTGAATATGGCTACCGGCCACTTTGCTGAAGAGAGAGAATCTGAGAGGAGCTCATCATGCCCATAGTATGTTTCGGACTACAGCGTGAGTCTTATAGATGTACTTGGGGCATGTTGAGCTGCTCTCTTACACAGCTGGCACTTTAATTTCCTTTTACAAGGATGCCACCAACAACTTTCTCCATAGTGAAGATACTGCAACACTTTCTGAGGTGACAGATTACCAGAATCTGACAGGAGTCAACACTCTGTGGTGAAACCAGCTTGTCTGTGTTATCAGAGCAGCATGCACTCCACCTGTGGTCACTTTGGTAGTGGGTTGTTACTTGTTTGCTTCAACAGGGGCCATATTCACTCAGTTTTCACCTGCAACATACAATCAGAAAAAATAATCATTACTGTGATGTAAAATCTGAAGTAATCTCTCAGTACTGTACATTGATGGCAGCAGAGTTACGACCTAAAAGCAAAACTAACATTGATAAAGAGTCAAACTCATCTCAGCTAATCTTAACTAAACTAATGACCTTAACATGTACATTAACAATATACTGAGGGTAAAATTAGCATTTAATATCTTTACTGAACATAAATAAAACAGAACCACCAGTAATTGTCTCACCTGCCAGTAAGTCATGAAACTGAAGAACAAGCACGGATAAATGCAAGTATATGTATGTAAATACAGTACATGTCTATGGGGACAAACATCTATTTAGAAACTATCATTGTCTTATTAACAGCAGAGGTGTTGAATGTTATATTTGTTATGTCCAGGTGACTACCAAGGAACACAGGAATACTTATTAATATTATATTCAATTTCTGCCAATAGATCCCCCTAAATGCTACACACCGGTCCTTTAAATTTAACTATTTTGTTAATCGATCAATATGTTGGAGTAATTTATTTTAAAATGTATCAAATACCTTTTTTTGGCTTCGAAGCTTCGGTGATAAATATTCAAAGTTTGGCACTACTGTACGACACACTCACCTTAATGCATGAACACTGAGATACGTCTGAGAATGATTAAAAATAATTAATGTTGAACATGAATAATGAGTAATTATGCCCTATTTCATGGACTATTTTGAAATTTAGACGTCATTTCATATTTTTATATGTAAGCAAAACAAAAAGCAAAGCATTCAAAGACCGGTCAAAGCTTCGAAGCATTCGGGTCAGCCCAAGAATATGCAGTAAAATTTCCAGCTATCCTATTCGTAATTGTAAATATTTCTCTGGTTTCTTTACTCCTCTATGACAGTAAACTGAATATCTTCTAGTTGTGGACAAAACAAGACATTTGAGGACGTCATCTTGGGCTTTGGGAAACACTGATTGACATTTTTCACCATTTTATAGATCAAACAACTAATCGACTGATCTAGAAAATTATCGACAGATGAATCAACAAGAGTTGATTAATAGTTGCAGTGCTTCCTCTATACAGGGACCTGCATTTGTTGTTTGTATTTAAGAGGTGCAAACTCCCCGACCCTTTGACAGGAAGTGAACTCAGAAGCCCACGTTGCCTGGTTAATAATACCAGCCTCTGTGTGCGCCCTCTCTGCAGGTTTCAGATCGACCTGTCGAGCGGCTGCAGCACCAAGCCGCGCTCTGACGTCGCCTTCCACTTCAGCCCTCGCTTCAAAGGCTCGCCCTGTGTGGTGTGTAACTCCCTGCTGCAGGAGAGCTGGGGCAAAGAGGAAACGCTCCATCAGCTGCCCTACAAACGCGGAGCCCCCTTCGAGACAATCATCCTGGTGCACGAAGACGTCTTCAAGGTCAGCAAACCCCTGCTGTTAAGGATGAATCCATAAACCTGTGGAATACCTCAGAAGAAACAAAGAAAAGCTAAAATACTTGTCTTCACCCATAGGTGGCAGTAAACGGCACTCACCTGCTGGAATACAAGCACAAAATCCCACTAAACAGGGTCGACACATTTTCTATTTCTGGGAAAGTCAGGGTGCACGCGATTGGCTACATCCCAAACTCAGTAAGTACATTGTCATCGCTTGTTTGCTTCATTTTGTCTCTTATAAATCTATTAAATCATTTCTAAATGTGCTCTAAATCATTTTTCTTTTTCTCAGGCAATATATTCAGAATCAGGTGACTTGGTGAGTTTTTCCTTTTGCGTCATCTACATAAAACCTCTGTGTGTAAACGTGTCCAGTATCTTGTGATGCCATGAAAACTGATTCACATTTCCTAAATGACTTCTTTGTTTGTGCGCTGTAGACTGTTGAATTCAGCATGCAGCCCTCAGACTTTTAAAAGGAAATAATTGTGGTTTATTAAAGTAATTTTTGATATGTGGGAGAAGAAGAAGAAGAAGAAGAAGAAGCGCACCAACATTGCTGTGGGGTGAGGAATGTGAGCCCTCAGGCAGTCAGACAGGCTGTAAACAAGGCACTTTAAATGATCTAAACCACTTTATTTGGCGGTAAAACCCAAAGCGAACGCACCCAAAATGTTGGAAATAATCTGGCTACTTGTGTTTCTTTACTTCCTTTTAACGATGAGTTACAGTGTCATTATTACAGGTAGGAACGATGGACAAACTATGAAAAGTTGTAATAAAGTGGAATTATCCTTTAACTAATAATGCACAATTTTCACACCACTAAATATTAGATGATCCACCTATCTCCTATTCAATACTATCACGATACGTGGATGCTGATTTGATATTGCAACTTGTTTTTGTTAACTTTTCTAACACCATGGGAAAAGTTTAATTACACACTTCCAGCAACTTTTACTTTAAAAATCTATAAATTATAGTAAAAATTTTGATTTTCAGTAGATTTGTAATCCGATGTCCTGAACTCAAATATCAGTTGTTGTCAGGAATTATTTCTAAAATATTTTTCCAGCAACCCAAAAATAAAAAAATTCAGACATTTCCCTCACAAATTAGTGGTATTTTCTTTTACCATGTAATGTTTTAAACTACTGGTGAATACAATCCAATCAATCTTATTTTTAGATGAATATGTTTTTTGTATATACAGTTCCTTTTTTTTAGCACTTTATTTTGACAACCGGACGTAATCACACGTTTCTACTTCCGCTGACTTCGCCAAGTCTGTCACGAGCTCTGAGCTCCCCCGTCAGCTCCGCTTTAAACATCCGTGGTCAGCTCTGTTTGACTTGATTTAACATAAATGTCAGTATATGGCTGCTCTGTAGTTGTGGCGTCAGCCGATTTGACCACAGAGATGAGAGACGGCTGGCTTGACCGCACATTACTGCAGTGCGATAACATTTCTTGTCCATGACAGAGTTAGCATGCAGCTTTAGTGTTGATATCTAGCTCTACTTTTCCTGCAATGTGTGAAACACAAACTGTTTCCATACTTTACTTTGGATTTAACATGTGAACGCAGGTCGTATCCATGCAGACCCTCTGCTGTTCAGTAATTTCCCCACTGCAGCCAGCTGTGGTTTGTTTTGGTTGACAGATACGGAACGGATATGACGTCCTATAACGTATAGACTCAAATGAAGTAGATTTATCAGTTCTGGCATCAATTTCAAAACCCTAAAAAAAAAAGACTGTGGTACAACGGTGAATCATTCTTTTTTCCCCCACCTCGTTTCTCCCATATACAAAATATGGCGCTTAAATCTTATACTCATGCAAGCTTTTGTATTAAAATCTTTATTTTGTGAATTTATATTTTTATTAAAAAGAATAGGAAAAAACTCAAGTAATAAACTCAAAAATACAATTGTCAAATCATAATTATGTTGCTTTTTTGAGTCAATGTAAATGTAACTGATTAATTATTGTTAAATGGACATATATCTTCTCATATTGATCTCAGGCCCCTGAAATGAATCAAATCATAATGGTACGGTGGTAGATAGATAGATGGTAGATAGATGTGATATTAGCAAATATTGTGCCATTGTCCAAAAAAAAAAATAATCGATATATCATCGTATGGTGATGAAACCTGTGATTTACACAGATTTACACACAAGAGGTGTAATATGTGTTTTAAGGAAAAATGTGTGTCAAAATACCATTTTAAATTAAATATTGTGATGCTGCAGAGATGTCCCGGCCTTCGCATCATATTCTGAACACTAAAGAAACCATGTTTTTTTGGTACAGATCCCCATAAAAATCACACCATAATTTTAATGTTTTTCACTGAAAATAGAAATAATTATGTAAAAATTATCATTCCCTCTAATGTGGCAAATCACATCACAATTGCAATATCAGTCAAAAATAATCACTATTCTATATTTTTTTTTCTAAATCGGCATTTGAAGACGTCCCCTTGGACCGTGGGAAATGACGTTGGGCATTTTTCACTATTTTAACAGTGAAAAATGATCTAATCTAATCATATGAAACGTATCAACAGTCGTTCTCTCATTGCAGAGCCTCCCTTACAAAGGCAGTATACTCAAAGGACTGAGCCCCGGGCAGCACATCACAATCAAAGGACAAGTCAGCATGTACCCTCACAGGTAAAGTGATAATAGATTAACCCCTTACCATGCTCTCCTCTTTATTAGAGGGGTCGGGTCGGGGACAGGAGATGTTCAGAGGTAGATGGTCAGCAGTAGATGTCGCATAGAAGTGGTGAACATCATCTGAAAACTGGAAACCTGAAGGTTAATTTGAGATGCAGCTCAGTGCTGTGATAATTGCAAGTTGTTCTAGTCATTAATAACAAATAAATATTAATTAAATAAATTGTGAAAGTGTATGAGCTTATAACTGTGACTGTCTGTGATGCTCTATAATGTTTAAAAATTTTGGATTTGGTGCTAAATTTAATCTTTTTTTTTTTTTTTACCATTTGAGAATTGATAAAAATTATCAGTTTCCCCCAAAATACCACCAAGACCTTGAGGAACACCATAAACATCATGCTGTGATTTGGCATCAAAAACTTTTGACGTTTGGAGATTTCTGCAAGAATTGCGTGTTTGGGTGATTAGATGGTGAGCACATCCAGTCATGGAAACTGCTCAGAAACCCCTTCCTGCCAGTCTAGCAAGGACAGCCATCCGTCCTCTGAACGCTCCAGGTCTCTAGTTTGTGGTTGTAAAGTTTCATGAGGCTGTGATTATGTGATGATCATTTTATACAGTGAGGTCAAGTTTAAAAAAATGGCATCACTACATGAAATGGCTCCTATGAGGACTAACATCATCTCACACAAATGCAGTTGGACTCATTGGATCCACAAGAGTTTTAACCAATTTATACAATTACATGACTGTTTAAGGACCCCAGTATGCAGAAATATTCAAATCCGCCATTTTAATATAGGAAAAAATAACACATTTATACTGCATTAAAAAAACTGCCTGTTTTTTGTTTTTGTTTTTTTACCCAAAACTGCATGTGATTATCATAAAGTGGGTATGTCTGTAAAAGGCACACTCATGGGTACCCTTTGGGTACATCCCAAGTCTCTTAGATGCATCCACATTTCCCTCACTTACATCTTTTCCTTGTGTCTTTGAGGAAACAAGGAAATATGTTTGAGAAATGAGACGACCTTTCCTCAGAAGCCTCATGTGAAGCGACATCTGTATCTGATGACGGCGGCAGCTGATCACAGCTGGATCAGCTGTCAGTCGGCTTTAACAGCTGTGGAAACTTTTGATGGAGCTTGCGACACCTGCACATGAATACAACCTGCAGTCTGTATTTATACTGACTGTGTCCTGGTTAGAGGCTCAAGAACCAACTCTACTGGCACAACGCCTTTATATTATCTATTCATTATTAGTGACCTGTATTTATTGAGATTCTGATTGTTAATTCATGGTGTCTTTTGAACACTGGACATTCATTACGCTGAATGTTTCAGGGAAAACTGAAATGGTGTAACTCGTATCAAACCAAAGAAATTATCAGCCTCATGTGACTGATGGGAATGATGCTGTAAAAGGTGTTTGTTGCTGACAGACCCTATGTTTCTCTGGCTTTAATTATATCATTAATAAAATTGAATGGGGGGAAATAACAGATCATGAAAAGAAAACTCTTTCTAATAAATGTGTTAAATAGCTCTTTTAATGCCAGACTGCTTCAGCTGCATTGGGTGAAGGAGAGATACTGCAGGTCCTTCTGCTGCTGTTCAGACCTGTAATTGTCACAGATTTCAACTAGATGGTGAAGCAGAAGACAACTAAAATATAAAACTTTTAATGTGTCATCTGTCTTCACTCAGGTATGAATCTCCAGTCATGTCAACACAGCGTTATCAGATCAGTCCGATCGGCAGCAGCGTCCAATCATGAATTGATATCCAATAAGGGGGCGTGTCGGTCGGTAAAAGACTTGCGTGAAGGGCGCTCTGGTGTTTCCTCGCTCCTCACTCATCAGTGCAGAAATAAAAGCTTTGGGATGGACTTCAAGACGGTGCACCAGAACAATTTCCAGTTCGATTGAGGAGCGAGGAAACAACAAATAAGAGACTTGGGATGTACCCATAGAACCCATTTTCATTCACATATATTGAGGTCAAGAGACCTTTCCTCACAAAAATCAGAGTTTTATGGGATTACATTTACCTCGACATAACAAATAGATGCAATATGATGTGCATGTGTTGGAACTATTAATGTAACTGCAACATTTCTTACAAAAAAAAAAAAAAAATGTACCTTTAATCCACGTTTCTTCCAGTTTTACGGTGAATCTTCGTAACAGCAGGACAGAGAACATCGCCCTCCATCTGAACCCTCGCATGAAGTCCGGTGCGTTCATCAGGAACTCGTACCTGAGTGAATCCTGGGGTCAGGAGGAGCGGGAGCTGCCCTTCTTTCCCTTCTCGTCTGGGGAGTACTTTGAGGTATGAACCGCCTACAACACCCAAGGTTTATTTTGAAGGGCTTCTGCTGTCTGCTGCCACTTGATTGTTTTGTCTTGTCAGATTCTCATCCTCTGTCAGCCTCACCAGTTCAAGCTGGCCGTGAACGGCTCACACTTGTTTGAGTTCAGACATCGGGTGCAGGACCTGAGCAGCATTGACCAGCTGGAGATCATGGGGGACCTGGAGCTCGACGATGTGAAACTGTGGTGAGTCGGGACTCTAGACTCACACTGAAGCCAGCGTTACAGACTCTGTGTTCTGGTTATCAATGCTAAATTAGATTAGACCCAGACGATGGATGCTGAAAACGGCAAATCTTGTGCTGACTCCAGGTCAGGTTAGTCCTGCAGCAACCACAGGTCACCGATTTAAGCTAGTCTAGCATTTTGGTGACCAAGGACCATGGACAGGCCCCACCATGGAGCATTTATTGTCCATGTTTCCAGCCTTGGCTTGACGACTGATGCATGAGAGTTAGCTGTGCTGGAGCATCAGGCTGTGAGCCACCATGACTGTTTACAGCTACAAGTTAGGTTTGCCTTGGTTCATTTCACATACCGTCTCTAGTGCATCTCTGCTGTGATTCGCCCTTAGTGCACTGTAAAATCAAAACAGGAAATATGTCTAAATGTTAATAAGCACTTTAGACAGACAGCAAATACAAACAAATGAAGCTGAAGGGCTCCATTCTTTTGGAGGTAAGGCCCAATAAAGACTAATTTATTGTACAGCTAATTTAAAAAGCTTTAATTTTTTTGTTTTTAATGTGTTCAGAATAATCTATCAGCAATTTTTTTACTTATTCTAATTTAATAGGACATGCCTAGTTATGGGATGCCCACTTGTCTTTTTCATTTTTCAATTGCGTCTGCTCCAAAAGGTCGTAATCCTCAGGATTGTTTAACATGATAGCGCCCCATGAACTTGACATCTAACTCAATTTAACATGTAATGGCGCAGCAGAACTCAAGCACAGTGCAGTTACAAGGTCAGTTTAAGATATAACTATTTCAATAACCTGACCAATGACATGTTGCGATCTTTATGCAAGCTGTAGAATATAGTAGAGTCCTGCATCTGTGACCATCTGTTGTCTGACTGCTCTGCCACTCAGTGCTGCAACGAGCAATGCTCCAAAATGAAGAGAACAAATATTTCTTTTCCAATGTCAATGTTATTTTTGCATTGTCTGTTGTAATTGTAAAATATGTATGAAAAAAAATCTTCCCTGTGTATCATAAATGATTTAATAACAAATAAACGTGTTACTATTATCATTCCAGTTAAACCTGCATTTAAATAATCTTATTGGCCAGTAGGGGGCAGTGTAAGAGGCCGTAAACAACATTAAGATATTTTCACATTAACCTTGATGGAGTGATCTAATGAATCACTCTCCTTCATAGGGATGTTAATAATGAACTGTTTAACCGATAACCGACATTACGCATTTTAAGCGATTAACCCTGTCGGTTAAAAGAAATATCAATAATTAAGTAAAAAGCTGAGAAAATTCACAGGAGCGGCTCGTCACTTTAAGGAGAAAAGGTGGTCCACCTTAAGAGAGAGCCGGCACAGATACATGCTTTTTGCCTCGTAGCATTTATTCACCAACAAATAAACTGTACACACACTGTCTGCTACAGCTACGTTCACAGCTGTAACGCCACCAACAAACCCAAACTTATCGCCACCACACACGGTCTGTCAGAAACTCGCTGAATTTACGCTACAGCGGGCACGAAAGCCACCTGCAATGCTAACAGCTAGCAGCTGCTAACGTAGCACAAACACACGCAGTGTTATTGGACGCTCGCTATCATTAATCTGGCCAGACACACAGCTGACAACCTGCTAAACGAAACGTTCGGTGGACAATTTTCCTGGGAAAGTGGCTGCACGTCTGCGACACTACGCGCAGCACCTTAGCTGCTACAGTAGCTCTCCTGACGTTGAACTGGAGACAGTGAACGCAGCACCATGGCTGCTACAGTAGCTCTCCTGACGGTGAACCGGAGACAGTGAACGCAGCACCATGACTGCAGGCGCTCCAAGACGATGAACTAGAGACAGTGAATGCAGCACAGTGACAGCTGTCGCTCCAAGACGGTGAACTAGAGACAGTGAATGCAGCACCGTGGCTGCTAATGCTCCCGGACGATGAATCGGAGACAGTGAACGCAGCACCGTGGCTGCTAACGCTCCCGGACGATGAATCGGAGACAGTGAACGCAGCACCGTGGCTGCTACAGTAACTCTCCTGACAGTGAACGGTTGACTCAGTCATCTGTTGTGCTCATATTCTGCAGCTGATGCATTGCTGCATGTGTGCGAAGCTTGTCGGTTAATGAGGGTCGGTTATCTGTTAAGAAAATCTTTCAAAATTAGCATCCCTACTCCTTTTTGCTCTTTGAGGGTCTTTAGCGATATGCTCCACTTTCTGCTCCAGGTAACTTTGCTTTGATAAGAGTCTGGTCTGCTGGTCAAGTAGCAAAAAATGATTTTAAAAATCTTTCTTTCTTTAATTTTTTTTTTTTTTTTTTTTGTACTGACGAGAGCTGCACCTGGAAAGAAGGTTGATGAGAGCAGACAGCATTAAACAAAGTTACAGGCTGGAAAAATCCAAGAAAATGAGAAAAACAAAAACAATCTCTACGTTATTATTCTTCATTAGAACAACCCCTTCATAGTACATGTACTCATCTATTTTAATATAAGAGTATTAGTTATGGCAGCTTAAAGGTGCATTATTCAGAGGGTCTGCACTTGATGACTGACTTACTGTATGTCTGATAGTTTTCTTTAGTAAAATGTAGTTTGATGAAGAAAAATAAAAACTTTCAACTGCAGTACTCCAACTCAACCACAAGGTGGCAGAAGATAATTAAATGTTGAACTGTCTTTTACAATCCAGACACCTTCACCAACCACTGCCAGTCAGTTAACGCTTGATCTTTTTTCCTTTAAGGCATCAATAAATATTACTGTAAACTGAGTCCTTGTTTTAGTCTGCGTATCTCTCTAACCAGGACTTCTGTTGGGATGAATGGGAGACAAACATTTACAGAAAGTCTTAACCTTGTTTGAACATCCATAAATGTTTAGCAGCATTCATCAGACATGCTTGTTTTTAAATCTGTCTCATTTACGCCTAATGACCACAAGCGTCAGTCACAAGATGAGCTTTAAAGCTAATGTCATCGCCACATGACTCTCACATTAGCACACATTACGCCTTCTAAACCTCAATATTAATGTAATCGTATCTGATAAAAACTTGGTGTTTTATTAATAGCCACAGGAAATATAATAATTTGTAATAACCATGGTACAGTACAACAGTCTTGTTTTTATAACATAGAAAAAGCCGGATGATATGCAACATGACATCAACCATTGCACTGCTGAAAATGTCCAAGAAAAAAAGAAAAAGGCAGACACCATCCATTCAGCAACAGGCAAATAGGCTGAAGTTTGTTTTACAAAAAAAACTGTCAGATCTGTGATCCACTGACAGAAATCCATCATTTTGACCATAAATGTCTTGCTGTGTCGTCCTTTTTTTTGCTTGACATGGCTCACAGACATATGTCACTTTGAAAAAGAAACTCCTGTCCAGTTTCCAGGTGCTAATGGAATATGCTTCCCTTGAAGTAAAAATAAAAAAGCGAAGCATATGTTGTCATCCAGGCCAACACACTAGAAATCATCTCTCCCTGTTCCAGCGGCGGGGTTTGGCAAGACGTTGGCTGAGGACAACTGGCTTTACTTCAGTTCAGTTAAATTCCTTTCAGTTTCTAGCAGCTGAATTTAAACCACAGCCCTTTGCAGGTCTCAAGTCCTTCTGAGGAAGGAAAAGAAAACTAATTAGGGGTGAGAACAAGCTGGTCCAAACATGGCACAGGAGAGTTTCATGGGTTGGATGCAGGTTTTCTCGTGGGAGGGTGAAGGAGCATACAGGATATCCCATTGTCAGACAGAGCTGAGCTTTACCAGTCCTCTGACAGAGTCCTCGTGTAGCGAGTCCTGGCTGGCTGGGTTGTAGAAGCCCGCCTGCATAGTGTGGCTGTGACCCAGGGGGCTGCCGCAGGGAAGCATACCCGGCGGCGACGGCACTTCCTCTGGGGTGAGAAAGTGGTGGTGGGCCACCGGCTCCTGGAGGGGGTGGCTGTGGTTGTGAGCGTGGCCGTGTCCGTGGATTGGCAGCATGTCTGTGGCTTCGTGGCAGCTGAGGCTGGGGGTGGACGTCGGCGGGGTGGGCTGGCCGAGGGGGAGCGACGTGCACGGGCCGCCCAGGGTGAGGGAGGTGCGGCCGGGGAGGGAGCCCCCGTTTTCAGGGGAGGCCGTCAGGATGACGGGCTCGTTGCTTTGCTGCTGGAGTAGAGGTGTGGCGGCAGCCTGCAAAACGAATTTGGTGCTCTGAATGCACTGGTCTTGGTCACACTGAGAGGAAGCAGCAGAATAAGGAAGGGGATGTGAAAGTCAGAGAGATAGATAAGATGCCGGAGGTGAAAGACGGAAATAGAAAACAGTGAGGCAGTGTTGAAAATTAGATAGATGAGGAAAAAAAGAAACCCATCAAAGGACAGAATATGTGGAAAGACAACATAGGAGGGGGTAGGTGATTGGATAAAGGAGAGAAAGAGAGAGAAAATAAGATGTTAGTACTCTGGTTAGAAAGCAGAGCCACACCAAGAGCCTGCACCAGCTCGGGCATCAGCCCCAGTAAAAACAGAGCTGAGGTCAGTAGACGGAGTTGAAAACAGCCTCATAACCGTATTGATCTCTGCTGCCTTGCTTTAGAATGGAAATCACACGTCTAAAACTGGAGCAGAGTAACTGGGTTAGGACATGGCGAGCCATCAATACCACACATTAGCTACAGCGAGATTAGCTTTAACCCTGTGCGCCCTTTATCACCACGGAGCAATCATGTACATTAGACACCAGTTACGGATGAAAGATCACTAGTTGTGCAGGACTTAAAAAGCCACACAAACAAATAAGGTGCCTCCTTCCACCCCACACCACTCCCAAAGTCTCAATGACAAGAAATTTCAAGCACAAAGATTTATCTAGGACGTCTCACCTTTCTGTCGCACTCTCACTGACCTGAATAGGGCAGATAACAGATGTGATTTAAACAGAAGTTGAGCTACCTTTGACAGCAGAGGAGATGTGATTCTCAGTCTTATCAATCCTCTTATCAGCTGCACATGCTCTTGACTTATCACCTTCATAAGTTGGCCTCTCTCCAGTTGGTTGAGAAGACTACGGGTTATTGGACTGAAATGACACGGGAACCTCGCTCACGGCCACGTTAGCGCATAGCTACATCATCAGCGGTGTGTTGGACCGAGAGTAAAATGGAGGGGGTAAAAAAAAAAAAAAAAAAAAAAGGATACAGTGCATTGTCCTTTTCTTTCTATTTTCAGGCCCACTCATGTTTTCTTAACAGTCACAGCTAGTCTGACTCAGCACTGTCCATCCCCCACGGCAGACAGACACACAAGGGACAACATGTACATAGACTGCTGATGGACTAACCTTAGACAGCAAGTAAAGCTGCATAGGCCATGTTCTGGTTGGCTTTCACATGTGGCGGTGATGACAAGGATAAGAGAGCTTTTTTTTATCCTACAAATACCTCAATTTCATGACTGAACCGTGTACATAGTCAACATGACATGGCAAGATTATATCACTCTAGCAGAGGAGAGGCATTTTGAAAGAAAAACATTAGGGCTGTCGGAGTTAACGCACATTTTATTTAATGCCATTAAAAGTTGTAGCGGGCTCAAAATTGTGATATAGCTAAGCTGTCAACAGCTTAGTTTCCAGAGAGGGCCGGTGATGGTCACACACGCATAAAATATTAAGACATCTTACTGCAAGACTAAAATATGCATCAATCTCATAAAAGGCTGACACCGTCCACTGTGGTGTTAAACCATGAGAATAAATGCAGACAAAAAAAAAAAAAAAAAACATTGTGATATAGCAAATTCATTGTAACTAATTTCAATCTACACTAACTTCTTGAACACATTAACGCAACTTAACGATTTTCAATTAACATCTTAAAAATATGATGGGCTGCTGTTTTCAATCTTTTGGGAATTGTAGCAGGCTCAGTTTAAAGCTAGAGATAACATATTGGTATTATATGAAACTAGAAAATCTAGTAGCAATTAGGTCATAATAGCCACGAAGGAGGTTAAGTAGCGCTCCAGACTTAACTTAAATTTTGGTAAGGAAAAGGGGTCTCTTGACCTCTGACCTCAAGATATGTGAATGTAAATGGATTCTACGGGTACCCACGAGTCTCCCCTTCACTGACAAACTACTGAGGAATGCAGTATGTACTGTACACTGCGTTCCTCGGTAGTTTGTAGCATGGAATGTAAATTGATTTTGTAGTACGCAAGGCCGAGTTTTGCTGGTTTCCAGTTTTGGAAAGTGGAAGTAAACGGCACGAATGTGACCATTTCAGTGCTTTGCATTGTGGGATACAGTAGGCGACGTAGACTGGCCCAACGCATACTGAAGATTTTCTCCCAATCAGTACAACATCTGGGTATTTTTTGCATACTGCAGATTTTACTTTTGTTCGCACACTACATATTACATTTTGGCCAAATCTGTATGTACTACTAGTATAGTACGCAGTTTGGAAAACAGTCTCCAACAGCTGTTGTTGCGTGCTGGGCTTCAGATTGCCATATTATGATTTGAGCAGTTTCTGAGTTTACCGAGTTTCTGAACAATATTTGTCATTGTTTTGTGTTGTTAAATGATTTGATTAAAAATAAATATATACATAACTCAAGTATACAGTATTTACCCACTCCCATGTAGATAATAAGTATTACATACTTCACAAATCTCGCTTTCAGGTACATTTTCAACAGATAAAAACGTGATTAATGTGCGATTAATCATAATCAACTCTGGATAAACGCATGATTAATCAATTAAATATTTTAATCATTTGACTGCCCTAAAAAATATGCTATACAAAATGGCAGTGGGTCTATAAACACAATATATTTGTATATACAAAAATACAATATTTTACCGTTTAGATGAAACATGCTTTATTAACTTATTTTGATTGTTTTGACAATAAATCATCTGACCATTTCTTCCAGTTACTCAATGCTTTTTTGCAATATGTGAATAACTTTAGGTTTGCGAGGGTCGGTTGGACAAAACAAGTAATTTGAAGACATCGCGTTGGACTCTGGGAACATTTCTCACTATTTTCTAAAGATTGCACATTTTCATTTTCTGAGATTCCTCACTGGTGAGAGCATCCTTTAATTTACCACTGAGTCACAAGTTTAATTCAATAATTGTGAGGTCATGAGGAGGATGAACACAATGGAAAAGACCCAAAGCTGACATCATTTGTGTTCAGTCTCTAAACATCTTGAGATGAAGTTGGGAGATTCTGTCTGTCGGTGTTATTCCCGACAACACACCGCTGTCTGCTGTGATGGATAATAGGTTGTCCATTTGGCTAACACGGAGGTGGTACATTTGGTTGAACTGGCTTGAACTCTCTGTTCATTATTTCACTTTTAATACACAGACTAAACAGGCTCTGAACAGCGTCGTAACCAGCTCTGACGGGAACGAAGAAACAACGTTTTACACCGTCATTCATGCTGCTGGCGGAATTAAGAGTGAGCGGTGAAACTGAAAATGAAGCTGTGGGTTGTCAGTCCCTCAATGTGCAATTATCAACAAGGAAATGGTGGCTGATCAAGTTGCACTCTGTGTTGTACAAAAATAACTCACGGCTCACAAAAGGACAGAGACAGAGGAAGAAGGAAGGAAGACGAGGCCAAAGCAGTTCACCCAAATTATAACAAAACACAAACTTACAGTAACATCTACCCATGCAGATATTGCTGGTTATATTTACAATGGAAATTAAAGCTCACAGCATATTACATTTCTGATAGAAAACAGACAAAAGCTAGAAATTCTCACATTCGAGAACCTGAAATCAAAATATGACATTTTTTGTGTTTTATTGTTTAATGTGGGTGAACTGACTCTTAAACTGGAGGCTATGATGAGTGCTGTCAATCAGACTGCCCCCCCATCCCACGCAAGCAATCCCAAATTAGATATTAGATTAGATATTCCTTTATTAGTCCCACAGTGGGGAAATTCAGTTTTACACTCTGTTGTTCACACAGTACATGGAGGTTTATGTTATCGAGGTTACACTGTTACCATGGCAACTGCTTGCAAGGCTTCTACATACCAGGCCGTCTTTTTAAGACGCATCACAGACAACAGTAGCTCACATAGAAACGGGGCTTTCATCACCTAAATGCAACCTCGATGCACTAACCACCACTACAACTACAGAAAGACCCGCACAGTGTGACAAGTCAGCAATATAACTGGAGATACAAATGAGTGCTTTGCTTATGCTGCCCTATACATCTCCACACTGTCTCCTTACATGGCAGATCTGAGGGGAAAGTGATCTTCTTTGTGCATGAAGAAGTCCACAAAAAATGTTTTCACCATAAAAAAATAGTTTTGTAGTAGTTTTTTCTAAATTAACCTTTTTAACATTCAGATAAATCAAGAGCTGACCAGTCAGCAGTGATGTGACTAGGTCCTGGAGTACACCTGTACTACACGGTAGCCAGGTGAGAAGTTAAAGGGCTTATTGATGACATTCTTGTGTTGACAAAAATAAAATAATAATATGATAATAGTACATCCACAGAGCCTTTAGAGAGGTGTTGAATAAAAGTAATTCTTTTCCTGAAAATTTGATTAGAATTAATCATTTACAAAATTTTTGGTGGGTCCAAAATGAATGTTTTGTTGAACTCTGTGGAGGATATCCAATGTTTGGTTCCCACTTCTAACAAGGCTTGTCAGACAATAGTATAACAACGTTCGTATCGTGGTACAAATCGAAATCGAAGTGAATAAATGCAATGGTACGAGGGACAGAGAGTGTGACATCTAGTGGATGAATATTTTCAATAGCACCCTTAAATCAATAGCGGAGCAGATTTTCAGGGTGTTAGTGCGCATCAATTTCTAGTCTAAAAAAAGGGAAAAGACCACTGTAAAAAAAATCTGCTCTATTTCTTCTCCGTCGTCTTTTAGGTGTAGAAATGTTTATCTATGTACGTGTATGCATGGATGTCTTGATTCAGGACTTAACTCGTCTTGCGTTGACATCAAGAGATTCCAAGATAAAAATGGCCGACCTACTGTACAGCATTATCCACACAGTCTGCGTAACATTACATTTAAAGGCTAAAATAACAGCAATAAATCAATGAATCAAGTACAATACATTTGTATTCTATAATTCGCTTCACTGCCTCTTTATCTTTCTCACACACACTTCAAAATAGCGAAATCTCCAAATAGCACCCACCCACACACCTCTGTAGTAAACAGACAAAAGTGATGGGAGAATTTTACTCCTCATAGTTTGAACGATTTAGCTAAACCAAGCCGGCAGCGCCTCTGAAACCTACTTGATGTCACAATGAGACACCATGAGTGGTCCAGCCCTGATGTGTTACCAAGGTAACATGTTAACAAACAGATATTAAGTAAACAGCTGACTAATCAGTGTGCAGAGAAATGGCGAGCAGTCGGCACAATAGGACAGCTCTGGCTGCTAATGATGACCACTATATTAAACACATGCCAGTTATTTCTGAATGTGCTAACGTACAGGAATGCTCCTATGGCTCTCAGCCCCATTACAAGTAATCCACACACTTAGGACCTGGAGACTGATGACCTTCATGTTCGACGTCTCAGTGAGAACTGACAGGATGAGGTAGAGTATGGGTGAGAACAATGAGACGACTGTGGCGCCGAGGCGGGGCACCAGGGAAAGACGTTTAGGAGCTGTGTGTGAATAGGCCTTAAATCTAATGTGTGAGGTTAACGGCTACACTGAACAACAGTGGACTTGTTGCTTCTGTTCGGGCACCAGAGCAAAACTGGTCAGTGAGGTCAGAACAATGTCCTCTTCTCGACACCAGCTGGGACATATTTATGTGGTGTACTGGGGGGGGGCTCCTCCCGGGGGGGGGGAGGTCCCTCCTTATGAACTTTTGTTGTGTTGGGGGAGGACCCCGAGTACACCCCCCCCCCAACCCAAAACAACTTTTTTTTTGGGGGGGGGAGTTTCCCCCCCCCACGCCCCCCCCCCGCCCCCCCCCCCAACACCCCCCCCCCCCCCCCCCCCCCCCCCCCCCTTCCCAAGCCCCCCCCCCCCCTCATCTCTCCCCTTTTTTATATTTTTATTTTTTTTTTGAAAAAAAAAATGTAAAACTAAATTTCCCCACTTTGGGACTAATAAAGGAATATCTTTCTTTCTTTCTTTCTTTCTTTCTTTCTTTCTTTCACTTTGCTTGTACACAATGGTGCATTATGTATTATCTCTCTGATTCCTGCTCATTGTTTCGCTTGGGCCCACTGCAACAATTGGATTATCAGCATGATGTGGAAAGCCTTAATCTTTCATACAGTGTTCTGACTGATAAACTGTGAGACAGGAGAATGACTGAATCATACAGAGCCATGCCACCACAGGACGGACGGACGGACAGACAGACCCTTGCTACTGCTGACCTAATTTACAGATGACATGGAGCGACACATGCAAAATTGAAAACATCACTGACTCGCTCTTTGCAATCCAGAGCAATTTCATCAGTTTCAATCTGGTAGAATGAGAAAGATTAACTGGGTTTGCTATCCCATGTCTGGATAAAGAGACCAATCGTAGGCCAGCCCTTTAAACCGATAGCAAATGTTTGCCATTACAATCAGAAGTAATCAGTCATAAAATAATATGATGCACGGTGTCCGTTGTTCGGATTCCTCAAACTGACACAGGGACAAGTTAATCTGCCTCGATTTGTGACAGTTGATTTTCTGTTTCTGGCAAAGACAACAGCTACAGATCCACTCAGACAGACAGGCTGTTGTGAAAGGTGCTTTGTCTCTGAGTCATGCTGACCAAGGCCTGGCCCGGTCGGAGTGACAGTATGGCCTGAGTGAGACTGGGCCGCAAAGTAGTGCAGCCAAGGACCTAAGGACCTATGAATTCAACTATCAAAATGCTCCTTTACAATATAATCCTTCAGTACTTCATGAAATCAACCCCCCCCCCTTTTTTCCAGAAATAGCAATTTCTAAATATTTACCTTCTGTAATTATTTCTCTATATAGTACTTTTCATTGTTAGTGTTAGTCCACCATACCCATTCTCATCCCATTCACCATTCTGACAAAGAAGCTGCTCTAGGAGTGTTTCCTCTTGTATTAAACCACACTTGCCTTTACCACCGGGAACCACAGGTGTCTCCAAACCAGGACTGAAATCTTCAGGATTATAACTAAACTTAGCAGAGAGCCAAATCTAAAAGTACCCAGAGTCTTTAATCAGCGACTGTTCTATCCCGAAAACGTCGTCCATCAGGTGACCTGCCCACTTCTGGTCTCTAAGCAGACTATGAGCATCCAGACCACTCTGTATTTTACTTCTGCAAAGTTATCAACCTGATAGTAGTGTCTTGGAGATTAGAGTCAGGTCAGTGTCTTACCATGTGGCTCTGTTGGGACTGGGTGGCTCCATACATAGTGATGCCATTGGTTGGTGGTGGTGCCAACTGCGGCGTGTCTGATTGGATAAAGCCCCGTGTGTCAATGAGGCTAGTCAGAGAGAACCAAAGAAGAGAGAACAGCATTATTTGTGAGCATTCATTCACAAATATTAACAAACTGAATGGCGTTAGCCAGTAACAGATTCAATAGAGCAGAGCAGTGTAACCAATATATTATTTGGAGGAGTGAAAGCCTTTAAACACACATGTAGAAATGAAACATCTGACACTTTGACTGACTGCAACAGCGGGCTAATACTGTCTCTAAAGCCAGGCTGACTCAGTGTTAGGTGGGAAGGATTAGCAAGAGTGCAAATGACCTTGTGTGTTTAATAGTATCACACTGTTAATGACAATAGTTTGTATGGATGCGTTCACAAGCCAAAATTAAGTCCGTTTTAATCAAACTGTGGCGCGATTCAACCCCTGGTGCGGTTTGTTTGGGCAGTTGTGAATGTAGTAACCTTGGTCTGGTGCAGACCAAAACAACCAGTCTGAGACTGCTTACAAAAGGTGGTCTCCAAACAAACAAAAACACGGGCCTGTGCAGGCATTTGTCGAGATGGACACAGGTAAACCAGTAACATGAGGGGAGAGGGGACTGGACTGCAGAAGTCCAATGTTTGCTTGACATCTGAGCTGAAGAGAACATACAGAATATGATAAAGTCCACAAAAACAGTGGCGTTTATGAAGTCATTACAGATAAAGTGGAGAAGAAGAGATTCATGCATACAGTAATGTTAGATCAGTGCGGGTCAAAATGAAAACCCTTCGACAGCAGTATATCAAAGCCTACAATGTCCTGCACAGAAGTGGCAGCTCTCAAAACATAAAAGATAAATTTGCTCCTTGGTACACGCCCCTCAGCGACTTTCTTTTTCTTTTTAGTTGGTCCTATTTAATTCGTGCTCTGTGAAACTGAACCAGACTAAACAGAAAACAAACCAAAAGTATCAATTTCACTCTGGTTCGATCTAGCCAAACAGACTATGGCTTGTGAAAGCACCCTAAGTGGATGTGGGCTATATTACTGTGTACAAGCCTCGACTCAAATCGTCCACTCACTCGCGCGCACACACTGCACAAACATATGAAATCACAACTTGGTAATAAATCACAGAGGTCCCGCAGTGGAGCACTGGAGTGAATCATAGTTTCTGTCACATCGTTAATGCTGCAGAACTCTGACACAAGCTGGTTAGGCAACGACCAGCTGAACTCTTGGTATGCGTGTGCATGTGTGTGGTCATGGGCAGATATATGTGATAATGGCTATTTATCAGCCAGATAAAGGTTGATCTGACACACACACACACACACACACAGCCAGCTGAGGTGTGTGCGAGCAGGGTAATCATTTAACAGAAAGTGTGTTGACAGTGTGTTCCAGCAGGACTGAGCTGGATCCAGGTGGAAATAATCTACTAAAATCACACAGAGAGACAAACTCTGGGAACCTACAGCAGGCGGCTTGTGTTGTTGCTAGTAATGAATACCGGAACGTCTGCAAATGCCGCTTGGAGGAAATGAGCATAAAAACATGTAGGCTGATGCATTAGAAAATGTGAGTCAAGGTCCCAGCAGGTAATTAAATGCAAGAGGCTTTTGTATTGAGTGTGTGAGAGGCAGCATTGCTTGCATAGTCGGAGGCGAAACATTCCTGTCTTACTGGTGGACCCAGCTGTGCAGTGCCAGCAAAAAACACACACACACACACACACACACACACACACACACACACACACACACACACACACACACACACACACACACACACACACACACACACACACACACACACACACACACACACACACACACACAGGCCCAGATGGCAGCCACCTGTGCACTGAGGACTCTCCTTTGCCTCCCACTGGAGCCATTATTGGTAACTTATGGCTTGTGATGGACAGAGCACAGCACAGCCAGATACACTGAAAGTTGCCAAAAGCCTCCATCGCTGCTCCTCTTATACTTTGTGAGTTTATGTACCTAAATACTTGAGTAGTAGAAGGTACTAGGGGTGGGGGAAGAAAATTTTCGCAATAGTATTTTGCATGGCAAAATTATATTGATACGCAAACATCAAGTATCGATCTTGTATTATATTAACTGTTAATATTGTAAATACAGATTTTTGGTCAATATTGCTTTTTCATTCCACTGGATGGTGCTAAGTATTTTTCTGGTGTGGTCATGGCTAAAGTCAGTGGGATTTGCAGGAAGTTAGTCAAAACAAAGAAGGAGACATGAGAGAGAAATCACAAATGTGTCGTCTGCATTTAAAGGATTTTTTTTTTTTTTTAATCAATGTTAAAAAAACGAGTGTTGTATGAAATAAAATACTGTGAGAATACTATGAACATGAGGGCTCACCTCACACACCAGAGATAGCATTAAATCAGCTCCACCAAAAAAAAAAAAAATAAATCAGCCTGTGCATGCTAAGAAAATAACAATCCTTTACTTACTTCATGTGCAATGACCTATATCCATACAGTGTTGTGGAAAATGCAATATATCTTATCATAATACTCAGCATATCATAAAATGTTTATAATCACAATAACACTGTATTGTGACTTAAGTGGGTAGAAATGAACCAAATATGATTAAAAAAGTCATCTTTATAAAACAGTCACCATATCCTGACAAGCAGTAATGAAGCAGCATGAAACAGGTAATCTGGGAAAACAAACAAAAAAAAAAAAATCATGTGCCTCTGTGCGCCGCTCTCCTCCGGTGCTCCTAATGGCCCGCAAGATTTCACAGACCAGAGGAAAACAACCAATCAGAGCTGATCTGGAGTCTGCCGCTTCTGAGCAGCTGTCAATCACTCGCAAACTCTGATCAAACGGTGAAAGAAGGCAGCGCTGATCAAATATGAATCAATATTCTGTTGCTGTAAGTAAACCCTCTCTCTGAAATGACCTGTGATTGGCCAAAGACTTCCGTCAAGGCTTAGATTATTTAAAGCCTGAAAACAGAGCCTAGTTAGAGCGAAGTCTAGTTTTCTCTCAGAACACTTGAATTACAATATGCTGAAAGTTTATTATGGAGTTTTTGCCCAGTGATGCCAAAAAATGGCTGCCTACTGCAGATTTAAGTACATACTAGAGACTAGAGACACCTTTTGCTTTGCAACCATTTCAGAGTATACACACAAAGGTAAAGGCTGCAAGTTCCAAAGGCTAAGAGATGTTTGTGACGTCTTGACGACGTCACTGAGTGCTGCATCTACAAAGTGGGTACGGTGGCGAGTAAAGATAAGAGCAGATAGTAGGTATCTCTGTGTCCAGTGAGTAAGCATGAACACATTTCGAACCACGATGAAAGAAAAGAGCAGTTTCAGCGGCAGGAATCAAAAACTGCAGTTTCACGGGTGATTGATGCGAAATGTTTGGCGAAATGTTGAAGTGAAAGAAGCTGGGAGGGAATGTGCGATGTGTACTGACATTTACAGTCACATGGACATGAGAATGTAGCTGTGACAGTTGGCCTGTATTTTTGTTAAATCACATGAACGGCAAAAGTGTGAAATCTAATATATCAAGGCAACTTTGATCTTGGATTTGGTTAAAATGGGCTTGAAATCCTTTCCACTCTTGCCGCATCTTAGTAGCTATGTATAGAGAAAAGGCTGCAGGCAGGCTCGTTTCAAAGCAGCTCCTCACATCAAAAGCAGTCTTGACTAGCAGTTCTATTTCGGCCTTTGGACAAAACACAAAAGTACAATGAGGGAAGCAAATAACAGGTGCTGTGACCTATTGCAGTGAAGGTGACAAATTATTGAATGGGTTTTCTAAGAGCGGTGACTGATAGGGCTTATATGTCATCATATTGACATCTGGGAGTGCATAAATCACCTCATAAAAATACATTCACACACGTCATACCTGGGTGGCAGGGGTCCACACAGTGCTGCACAGCAGTTGGTGAATATATTGCCATGGCTGTAGGGGTTATAGTTGTCCTTCCCTCTTTTAGAAGACCACGAACCTTTTATCTGGAAGAGACCACACAACACATAAATATCTCAAGTGTCACTGGGAGAAAAATCTGTGTAACACAGAGATTATGTTTGTGTATTGTGTCTAGTCTAGGGCTAAAAATGTTAATGGAGCGTACACGGATCCAACCCATGACCTTCACATATATTAGCACCACACTGTAACCGCCCCCAAAGACACATGACTCTCTCCTGTCTGTCTTTAGTATCTGTCTGGCAAGGTTCTTACTGCCACAGCTGGAAAGTGAAAAATAATATAAACATAAGAAATTATATATATATATATATTGAAAAATACTTGCATTGTGAATATGTGTAAAACTACAAAAATAAGCATTTTTCCTGAATTCCAACAAAAATGTTAATCAATTGTGAAAACTTTTCACTTTTGTTTCTGTTACACAATGTGTTACCAAATACTGTGACAAACAAAGATTTATGAAATATGTGAACGATTTTTCATATTGAACGAGTTATTTCAAAGCATGAGCACATCTCTGGTAAACAGGATCTGAAGTGGTGCTTTTGTGTGATTCTTTGTGATTAAATCAACTAATCGATTAGCCATCAAAATCATGTTAGTCGACTGAGAATTACTGTGGTTTGCCCAAAAAATAATACTGATACTACCTCTAATCCTCACAAGAAAAGTAACTTATACTGATAAATAAATGTAAATAAAACATATATTTCAAATGACTATCTACAAATATAGTGTGTGCAGCAGATATAGAAAATGACATGACTTGTTAGCAATGCTTCATGCTGCACTCATTTTGTAGTTTATATTTTAAGGAACATGTGGCACGATGTCTGATCTCTACTTCGTACTCACGTCTTCATTGGTGGTCTGGTTGGAGCTGATCAGGTAGGTATGGAAGCCTGAGAGACCCACTATGGACCAGACCGAGAAGAAACACACCACCACCTCCAGCACAGTGACACAGTTAAGTCAAAGAATAATTGTTTCACTAAATGTGAGAATGAATTAAATACAAAACTGTGGCAGACAGACAATAATGTGGAAGCCCACACACAAAGACACACACACGACACATAGACCCATATGGAGCCAGCATGGACAAAACAGTATGAGTTCCAACAGCTAGCATACTGACCTACAGCCTCGGGGCTGTCCTGCTCTTGCCAATAGTTCCTAGTTACCAGTTCATTTGGCTGGGACTGCAATACACTGATAATTCTCTCTGCTCCACATAAGGCAGAGAAACACAGACACTGTCCAAGATGCCTTGATGAAAAAAAGAAAAACTGGCCATTACCTCCATCTAAGTTTACAGTCTCTAAAAGGAAATAAAGACTTACTAACAGTGGTTGTGTAAAAAATCCATCATAATCTATTATTAACCGTCATTTTTTAATGACAGTAATACACAAGCCTTTTAAAGGCCAAGTCTGTGATTGTTATCCGATAGACTTTTTGTCGAATTCAGCGATTATCTCCTTACAGTGTGCTATCTGTCCATTCTGCGTGTGTGCTGCAAAAAATCCAATGTTACGCAGCTACATCTTTTTTCAATAATTTAGAGTATTGGACTGACTCACAGCGGCGGTGCTCGTGTGTGTTTGTGTTTAATAATAAATATACATAACAAGTTCATAGATTATGCATTTATATGGGCATAGAGAGAGGAGACATTCTCTGAACGTGGGATTTCCCGATCCTGCATGTTCTCGCTTCACCGGGAGGAAATACTGCAGCGTGAGCTCCTTCTGCACCAGCGGCCAACCAAATGGTCACAGACGGGCTACAAGGCCTCCTCCAGTTCCTCAAAATGATAGACAGTCATTGTAAAAAAAAAAAAAAAAAAAAAAAAGAAATCATCCAATGATGGAAAATCTTGTTAATGCAACCTCTGCTTATAAATACCCACAAACTAAAAAATAGTACAGATAATAGTTATCCCTATAGGCATATTGGTAGGTCATAATATTACATAGATGCAGAGTCTGTGAAAGTGTACTATAAAAAAAATCAACTAAATACCCTCACTCTCTCCTTTTCTCTCTCTTCCCCTCTTCTTTTTCTCTCTTCCCAATCTCTTCCTCCTTCACGAGAACAAAACATGTCATCATTCACCTCGTATAAAGGACTGCTACGATACTATCGACTGCAATGCCCCTTTATTAAAGTCCTGTAGGACACAGGCCGTTATCAGCTTGGCTTGGTACACATTTCTCTGCCAGAGGAACAGTTATCTCCCTCAGCCATAGAGAGAAGGGCAGAGAGAGAGAGGGACAGTGTCATAGCCCTGAGCTCTCAACTTGATATGTGGCTTAGAAACAGCGTCGGGTGTCATTTAGATTTGATCAGTTCAGGCGCTCCAAACTGGCTCATTGATTCACATTATTATAGGATCCAATATATACTGAAAAATGTTAAAAGGTGAAGTACATTTACCTCTCCACTCAAATAGTGTGTAAGGGAGGTGACAGCTTCTGACCGTTACTGCCTGGATTTACAGTTAAAAACTAAGGTCGACTTGTTTGGACTTACCACAGTCCATATGATTATCACTGATGTAGCGCTGAGACAATAAGCTCACTTACAGGGTATATTGTAACAGCTGTAGCTTAAGATGTCTTGCACACAGTTGGTATCCATCACACAGACAAACATACCCACGCTCATATCAAATCCCACTCGCTCAGGGGGGGAGAGGGAAGAGCCAGATGAAATCAGAGATGTACTGAATCAATCGGCAGAGACATAATGAGGAGCTGTCTTGCGTGATGCCTTACCCTGATGGAACAGAACTAATCAGACTCACACCAGTTATGCAAGTACTATAACTACAGAAAAAAGCAGAACGATTGATGGGAAGGCTTTGCAAAGACATGCTGAGGAAATTTATTCTGACCTACAGAATGACCTGTATGGGCCCTCGCTGGGCTAGTTAGTCTTATCACTATGAACAGAGAAGTATAGAGAGAAAATCATGAAAGCAAAAATCAGACAATCACACTTAATAGACACTTATTCCACAGTAAATGCCAAAAGGCCAATTTCAGTGAAAGGATATCTGGCAGGACTATCTTTAAGTGCGTTGAGGAACCCACTTCGATGGGAGCCTGTGAGCAGAGAAAGACAGAGTTTCCATTAGACCACCATACAACCGTCTTCGCCATATACACACAAGCATTAAACAATATTAAATGTGGGAACTTGAATCAGATATTGGGTACCACTACACACTCTGGAGCCATTAACTTGCTGCAGAACCTTTCTTGGTTAGAGTTTAAGTGTCAACAAGATGAACTGAGCTGGGCAGCATGTGCCCACTTAAATTGGCATCTTATTTATCTTCCATGTGTGAAGAGGAAAGAGCCAGAAGCAAGAGAAAAACCACAGTGAAGGCCAGTTATATGTGGCTGTTGATGCACCGATAGCAATTTTCTTGGTCAATTACAATTTTCTTTTTAAGAGCTACAACTGACAGCTCACAAAACATTTCTGTAACTTTTCCATGATGGAAAATTCAATTGTGTGTTCATTACGGGTGTTGAGATATAACGGCATTGACGTTAACCTTGATATTTTAAAAATTTTATATTGATTATCATGTTAATAATACACATACGATAATATTGTGCAAATAATCCAGTGACTCTTAAATCATTTCAGTGTCTTTGCATCCTGGCTTTTTGTACAGTTGTGGTTACAGACTCTCTCTCCACGTCCCCACACTCATATTTTGAGGCTAATTTATTAGGCAAAATGAATGAATTTGACAAGTTGCATTATTAAAAAAAGTTAAATGGTTAAATAGATATCACAACAACAGATATTGTAATTGTGAATCGTCTTGGCCACGATAATGGTGTAGTGAAAATCTGATATTGTGACAGCCCTAATGTTCATACATATCAGAGAAGAGTCAGAGACCGCATTATTCTTTATTTATTATAGCCTTATTAAATTTAGACTTATTATAGCGTCAACTATTTATTTATCTATGTACATATCTATCTAGTTATTTATACAAAGCTATTTACAAATCAGTATCTATTTACAAGAAAGTAATGTGTACGTATTATATTGTATTAACTGCCACTCCGGCTGCCACGGCGCAAGAGGAGCGGGAGAGACCCTTCGATTTCTCTGAGCAGCATGCATGAAAATGAATAACAATATAATATATTAAGTGTCTTAATATTAGGATTCAGGCCCTTGTTCTGAATGTTTTTAAAATTGTCCTTTCACAGCTTATTTTGGACTTGCAGGTGTTACAAATTGCAAGATTTATGTCTTCTTCACTCGTGCTGAAGAACTTTCACACCAACGACATGTTTTCTGTCTATATGCCATTTTGCATAGTGTGTACGTGGCTGCGACGTTACTGCCTGTGCGGTACTCGTGTAAATTTGACTAGCAAAAATATGACACTGATCTGCCGGTCATCGGACATGGCCGATCCGCTGACAACCGGCTGGTTTCGATTGGCGGCTGATGGGTGCATCTCTAGAGGCTGTAGGTCGGCTATTTCTCTGTGGCTCTAATCAGCCAGACTGATCATTTACATTACTTTTTGTGTAAAATCAGATTAACGAACAAACGTGTTGAGAGATTTTTCATAGAACAAAAGAAATACTGTGATTCTACCACTTAAAGTTATAACTGGAGGACCGCGACTACCTTTGATTTGAAGCACTGACCAGCAAGTTTTACTACGGCTATGCTGTACGTCTACTGTCCGCTTACAACATGAACAGATTATCAAGTCTCTGTGATGTTCTCTAACTTAGTCTGAACCCCAATTGAAAAAAAACCTACAATAGGAAGAATTCAAAGTGCTGCGATGCATTTTTTTTTTCACCAAATCTGGCAGCACTTTGAACACAGCATGGTTACATTCAGAGAAAGGGGAACAAAAGAATTAGTCAGCAATACAATTTTCTAGCAGCTAATCTTTGCCCATAATTCTTTCCCAGAGCAACATTGATCCATTGTCATTTATGCACACGTGTGCACACACACAAACACACACTCTCAGTGATGGGGAGCCCTGATGGGAACAGTCCACTGCCTGCTCCCAGCTGGAAAGATGGTATCATGCCAGAATGCTGCAGCGTTTCACAACGCCCACTTACAACCTGCTGGCTCCAAACACACCAAGAACACAGCCAGGAGTGTGTGTGTGTGTGTGTGTGTGTGTGTGTGTGTGTGTGTGTGACCATGCCTGAGCACATGTCCTTTTCCCCCTCTGCTCAGCTACTTACGTAAAATGATGTGTGTGATGACGAAGGCAAAGATGAAGATGGTGAGGAAGGAGAGCGAGAGGATGAACATGTAGAAGAAACGGTAGTTCCTCCTTCCCACACAGTTCCCCACCCAGGGACAGTGGTGGTCAAAACGCTCTGCATGGACAGACAGAGAGAGTAACAAAAGCTTATTTTCGATACAGGTTACAGCGATATATCCCCCTTCTGAAGTATTTGTCATGTGCATGTGCTCTTGTAAAAGCCTGCCAAAAGCCAGGTTATGTACACATGGCTTAGAAATGTAGTTTCTCCTCTACATTTACTCAGTCAACACTCAATTAGTCAAACCAATAACCAGGTTACTTCAGTGCATGTAAACACATAACCATGAGTCTGGAGCTGTGGGAAATTAGGGGAAAGGGGAAGTGTCCCTCTGGGTCTTAACATAAAAATATACACATTTTTCACATAGCGCACACTGGCTATTTATAAAAACTAGCTAATAAAAGTTACAGGCCAAATATGACTGTGTATGGCTGAAAAAGCTCCCCATGTCAATGTGGGTCTGCGCGACGTTGAGACGCTGAAAGAAGCACTTTGCTGGATGCCTCCAGTAAGTCCTCAATTTAAGAATTTAGGAAGACGTTTGAGAAACTGCAAATGAAGACAAACGAGAGAAAGTAAACTATGATCTCTATGGAGGAAACCCAGCAGATGGAAAACCCAGTCGTTTCCAATATGTTAACACTGATGCAAGCCTGACAGCCACCTTGGTACAGAGCGTGGAAGTAAACCAAGTATTACTGTGGTGCACAGAGGAGCTTCCTTCATCTAAATATCTGAAATACTTGTTGCAATGTACTCAAAACACAATCTGAAGTGTTCAACTACTTCAGAAAATGTACTGTGAAATGCTTCCAGATTAAAATTAGTCAGTGGTATTTTAATCAAAGAAACTGTGCTCGGGAATATTAATTTTTTACTGATTGCTCCAAGAGTGAAGGACTTGTTGATAGCGCAGTTATTCAATCAGTCCCAACTCCGCAAGCCTATCTCTGAGGGTGGACGACTAGCTGTGCACGGTGGTAGCTACTTAACTAATTAATCAGACCCATTATTTGTTTAGTGATGTGAAATGACCTGCTTTTGTCTTCATAAATCAATGCCTGGTTAAAGTGTGTCTGGGAAACGCAGCCTGTAGTCACACATGAGGAAAGGGGACGTGCACTACGAGTCAAATCTCATTACCACAGACTTCCACTAAGGTCATTAATATTAAGTGACCAACAATGCCAGGAGAGGAGACTTTTAATCTTCTACTGTAAGCGTTCATACACTCCTATTATCCATGTGCCAATGTAAGGATGTTTTGTGAGGATGTGTGAAGAGCGAAGTTCTACTAGTGAACCAGAAATATGAGAATACAATCACTCTAAATGACAGAAGCAGGTTTGCTCTTTCAAAGTTTCAGATTAACTTTCAACCATGATCAGGGGTAAGTAAAGGTTGCAGAATCAGCTGCTAATAGATAATAGACAAGGCGTGGCAGCTGTAGCATCACCACTTCAATGATGGCTTTAAAGTAAAACCAAATGTTTGCAACAGCAACTCTGACATAATGCTCTATTATACTCTTACTTAAGTGCCAAAATTTATTTGATTTTATTGTTTGCTCACATAACTTCACCAAGAGTGTCATTAATTTTTCATCTAATGTCCTTTAATTATGCAAATCAAGGGAAAAAAGCAGCAGCAGATCGACCAAAATTCACACATAAGCCAAGGGAAGTTAAGCTCGGGAAATTTGTAATTTCTGCACAATTGCCATATAAAAATCATTTTTTAGTGAACTTATTTTGGGGGAAAATACACATAAAAAAGCAATACTTGGTCTTATGGCACATTTTGGGCTAAAAGTATGCCAATTGAAATTTAACTGTACTCCATCCATCACATGCAGAGATCATTTGCCAGCATCCCATTAAATAAGTAAAAGTACAACCCTCGATTAACCAGCAGATAACTGTGGTGCAGTGGTTAGCACTGTTGCCTCACAGCAAAAGGGTCGCAGGGTTCGAATCCGGCTTTGTGCCCTTCTGTGTGGAGTTTCAAAGACATGCAGGTTAATTGATGACTCTAAATTGTCTGTGAATGTAAGTGTGGTTGTCTGTCTCTATGTGCCCTGTTATGGACTGGCGACCTGTCCAGGGTGAACCCCGCCTTCGCCCAATGCCAGCTGGGATCGGCTCCAGCGACCCCTAATGGGATAAGTGGTTGCAGATGGATGGATAGTAGCCTAAAGTAAAGTACGTGCAGTATATAACTCGTTATTACACAGCTTTGTTGAATACTCAATTCTGATTGGTCAAACACAGCATTCTACGGTCTGTTATTTCTTCATATGAGATAGTAAGTATAACACACTACTGATATGGAAGCAGGTCTGATGTTGGACCATTTTGTGTCAAATTATTGATTTCTTAAGTAAACAGCTGTGTAATACGAAGGAAAATGTACAGCAAGCCAGTGGTTGTTGTAAAATAAACCCGACAGGGCAATGCAAGACCCCTCTACCCCCCAGGGTGCCGCAACCCTCTGTCAGAGTTTATTTCACAACAATGACCGGCTCGCTGTACATTATCCCTTATTTAACACCTTCCGCTAGTTTTTGAGAGCTAGCTGTTACCATGTGGGGTGTAGCTTGACTGACCGTGCTAAATGAGGAGTTTTAATTAATCTATCGCCACTCATTCTTTATTGTAAAACATTTATTTTAGGAATTAGTTGTTCACTTTAATTTTGCACACAGTCCACATTGTCAGCTCAAATTTTCAGTACCTTCCCTCATCCGTTAACTTGTTAGCCAGCTAACTCACCACGTAGCACATTTCACATAGTATGTATTTGAAAATATTGACTAATTTGGCATATTTATGGATTATGTCTGCTGATGATATGGCAAATGTTTCTATCTGCATATGACATTATCAATACAACCTGAACAAATAACCCCTATTTTGCCATTTTATTTCCGTTAATTCCCGCAAATCCCTGTTTACACCTCGACTATTCCTGTAATTGTGCAGCCCTGCTGTATAAACACTACAACTAGAATTAAATCACAGTGACAGCATGTTAGACAGCAGTACGATATATACTTTGAAGGTAAAAAAAAAAAAAAAAAAGAGGACAGAGGGCAAAGAGAAGCGGTCTGCTGTGTATCATAATTCTGCGCTTTTATAAGCTCCTATCACTCCCACGGGGATAACCCTCTTAAAAAGGAAGTGACTCTACCATATTCCTATCCTGCACTTCCACAGGGAGGCCCTATCCATTCTGGCTGCTAACTTATTTAAGAGCTTGTTAGCCCCCTGGCGTTTACAGCACCAGAGGTAGACACAGGGAAGCACTTTTTCACTGCCAATGTGATCTGCATTTCCAGTTTAAAAGCGAGTGCCAATCCGATTTGTCACCAACACCAATCATTACATGCAAGGATTATTTAAAAAAAAAAAAAAAAAAAAAAAAGATTTTCCTTTCTCTACAGTGAAAAGGCCAAAAACCTCATCTTCTATGTGAATGTTGGCCCTTTCTCCTACATATGACCTAATTCCCTATGCTGTTATTCATACCGTTTATCTCCGACGCTTCGTAATGAAGCATGAACTGACTAGATTTCATTTTGGGGATATGGAGCCATGTTGGGTGGAGACCTGGAGCTTTGAGAGCAGAGGGGAAAGATGTTTGCATTAGAGAAGACGCCAGTTACAACCGACATTCATCACTTCCACCTCATGGACAGTCCAACTATGTGTCTCTGTTTCTTATTTCCCTCCCATCTGTGGCTCACAACTATGATCCAGATGTACTTTTTAAACCTTATACTAGGGCGGTGTATTGGCAAGAATTTGGCGATACCATACGAATCAATGGATCCAATTCAATATCTAGGAATTCAACAATCCACTTAACGTGTGCAAAAAAAAAATCCACCTTTGTGGAAACAGCTTGTTTGTGAAAATGACTGCCTCCCAGCTGCCAGTCTGCCTTCCTTCCTGGCAGTGTGCATCTGCCGTATCTGATTACCACCTCCTCATTTTTCTCCCTGTCTTTACTACTTTGTCATCTTTGTCTCCCAGGTTTTCAGTCAGCCCCACTTCTGATAAGAAAATAGACATTCAATAAAGGCGTCATACTGATGTGTGAGCGGCAAAAAAAACCTCTGATGAGACAGATACAGACGCACAGGTCTGCATCTCTGTATCTTTTAGTAACCGCCTAGCGTTTGTTCTTCACTTTATCTCCAGAGACAGAGTATGTGGTTGTGTAGAGCAGCAAAACTCAAACATGATGCTGCTGTTTTCTTTCTGTTGTTCTCACTGAAACTATTCAGTGAATGTGGATGCCTCAAAGCATATGTACTGTATATTCCCCATAGATATGCATCACACACTAAACATTTATCTTGGCTTGCATTGATGCATTTTTTGCTGAATCGGGTTATCAGACTTCTCTGAATCCTGTGTTTGAGTATACATGTGGGTTTATATGTGTGGGTAGGGGGTGGAGAGGTAGATATGTCAATAATTATTTCAACCCCCAGTTTACTCTTACGAGAAATAAGATGTGATTTTCTCAGAAACACTTAAATGAGGAAGCAGTTTATCTGTTTATCAGATCTATACTGGGCTTTTACTAAAATATACACAGATATGAAGCGCTAAACAAAATCACAAATTGGACAGAGGATGGTTTGGTGATTGTCTTGACTGTTTGTGTTAATTACACTAATTTCTCCAAATGAATGCAGTAAAAAGTGCCAACAGAAAATATCAGCCAAACTCACACCCAGAGAATATAATTTTCACTCACCCACACAGTTGTCACAGAGGCTGCAGTGGGAGGCACGTGGCGGTCTGAAGATCTTGCAGGTGAAGCAATACTTCAGCTTGACTGTCTGGCCATTGATGACCACCTCCTTGGTCCTGGGAGGAGGCCTGTAGCCTGTGCTGCCGTTAGCCACATCTTGGGGAGATCAAAGAGAGAAAAACGAGAGCGAAATATAAGAATCAAAATGAAAAACTGTAATACTGCACAGCACTTCCTCCCAGTTTCACTCAGGCCCTAAATGACTCTCATATACAGTGCTATACTGTGCATGTGGCATTTATGGTGTGACATGACAAAATATATCACCTATTTATTTGTGAAAGAGTAAAATACAATAACAGCCAGGAGGATTGGCTACAGTACGAAATAAAACACGTCCACCACACAAGGAAAATACTGCACCACAATCTGAATGACATGAGATGAAAACTACAGTGATGTTATATTCTGTTACAGCCTAATACATGTTTTTTGACTCTTTATTACATGCACATTATCTTTTCTGTAGGAAATATGACTACATATCAACAAATCTGCCTACATTGTTTTAGTTGTTCCTCTGTAATTTTACTCAAAACTGTTGTGTTCATTTTGCCCTCGCGTTTTTAAAATGAGAAAATACTCATCTGTATACTCAATACTTTACTTGTCAAGTATTTAATTAACACTGGAGTATACAAAAATAGGCTTTACCATGTGGTTATTTCATATAGACTATCTACTGAAAAGAAAACAGGTAATATTGTGACATATATTACTGTGATATATAATATTATATTACGATACACAACATTTATCAACTTCAGTAAACATTTATTGAACAACACCTATGGTCTGACTCTCCAATCCACATTTTTCGTCAGCTCTGCAGTGCACTTATCTATGTCAGATATAAATAATGTATAAACTAAATATCAGACACATGAAACATATGATCAAAAAAAATAAAATTTGTCAAATAAATTTCTTGATGAAAAAATAAAGTTTTAGTGCACTTAGCAGCATTTATCACAGATGCAGAGGAGTTATTTAGGGTTTTTTTTAATTCAGGGTTTGAATCCCACTCCTCTCTCTATTTTAATGTGTACAGTTTAGACTGAGACATGATGAGCTAGCCAGCTAGATGTTGCTAACCTGCACTGCTTGAAGGTATCCTCAGTTATGCTGTGCTTATGTCACAGAGAGGCTCACACAGTGGACGAGGTGGTCTGGACGCGGAGGGATGAACATCTACTGTTACTGAAGCACAATTAAGCGGTCGACCTCTAATATATACTGTTATCAAGATAAGAAATTGCTTACATCGGGACAGAAGATTTCGGCCATATAACTACTCCCTCTCGAAAAGAACCTCTACCTTAAATACATGATGGATAATGCAGCCAAAACAACGGAGAGCAGCACGCTGTTTGAAGACTACAGGTTAGTAATGGCTAGCAAATTAAAAAAAAAAAAAAAAAAAAGCCATGCCACCTTCAAAACATAATCTATAGGAATTTAATGCTTGAATCATTATTTGTTTGGGAGAGTGAAATAGCATTTACAAAATCACCCACTTGAAGTACTACTAAACAGTATAGATAACATATTTATTTATTTGTAAGATGAGCCAGTAGAATCCGCTACACTTCACTGTTTAGGGGAATGTGTTAAGGCTGTCTGGTTTAATTTGACGCTTGACAACAAGGCCAGTATGGTAAAGTGAAATCTTTACTGAGCTGCAATTATCTTTAGCTGTGATGAAGGTATACGTCATGATATTGACAGCTTAAAAGGCTTGAACATGGACAACCCACACAGCTCATTATAATTAATTAGCCCCACCATTTTAGCTCTTTTGTATGAGCTACACAGATTGAATGTCGAACCGTTTGCGCTGCTGATAAAACACTAGCAACCTAAAACAAAACTGTCTTTTCTGATGCGGTCAACTGTAACGGAGACTAAACTTGAAACCTAGTTCAGGTAAAATGAACAAGTCTGGAATTTGACATGCACTTAACACCGCGATCCTCAGACTATAAATCCAAAAAAAGAAAATGGTGGTAAACTGCTCTGAAAGGCTTTTGGTGGAGTAAGACAGCAGTGATGACAGGCTAAACGGTACGGATGAGAGCAATGATAGTGATTTTAAAGCCATAAAAAGGTAGAGCCTGCATCCTATTATTGCTCAGCTGGCTCTGAGCGCTCTCACGCACCCTGAGAGTAGGAGATAGTGTGTGTGTAGGAAGATCATTTTGAGATCATTTACATGGGGCAGTGCTAACGGAGTGTATGTGTGGTAGTGGGGGTTGGGGGGTTGCACAGGGACTGGGGCTTGTGTGGGTGTTTGACATTTCTAAAGGAGAGCAGAGGAAATGCAGCCAGTAAGTTCTGTTGTATTGAATTTGTCTCTATTGTGATCGATGCCTGCAGAGCGCTCTCCACTCTCCTCCCCACTCCCTCTGTTCCTCTGCCCTCTCAGCAGACTCCACTGAGGGAGACAACAAATGAGGGGAGTGTGCGAACAATTTGGAGCACAATTCAGCTACCACAGTGAAGTCCTATTGTTCAGGCATTCAGAGAGCAGTCAAATTTCTGGTAATATTAGCTCCTGTCAGGTGAAATAAAAAGCTATGACAAAACAACTGCAGGATCCCTCTGAAGCATTAGAGGAAACCTCTTTGAAGAGTATTCTGAGATCTGGTGGCAGCTAGTTAAATGATTCATGATGATGCATTTAAGTCAAATCATACAGACAGTAATTAGAAGCAGTTGAGTGGGGAAAAATGTCAGCCTCCTACTTGTAATCCTAATGTGGAGATCGCAGCAATTTTTAGCTTTATTTTCCACTTGACAAACAGCTATACTAAGTGTCCAAAAACTGGAGTCAAAATTGCTGAAAAGCAGCTCTCCATTTCCAGTTACACCTCACTTAAATCTAATATTAACACGAATTAATATATGTTTTTACTTGTTAATGAATTAGTATTACTATTATGAAAGAGTAAAAATATGTAATTTAAGCTTCTTTTTATTTGTTTGACATGACTGCGAGACTAGCAGGGTAAGTGTCTTGGAATAATTCATGAAACTTTCCAAACTGGAATACTGCTTTCCCATTCTGCCAACAGGGCATGAATGCAGTGCAGGGCAATACTATCAGTTCAGGACAGAGCAGATATTTGGCACCGATCATGTAGCCTCAGCAAAGACTACCAGTCCAAAAGCCCCTATGTCCTCATCAAATGAGTGTAGCCTCAATTCATTCTCTGCAAAATGATTTTAATCAACAGTACAGGAGAATCGCTCAAGCTTGTATTAGTGTAGAATGAAATACTTTCAAAATTGAAGAAAATGGACACGAGGCAAAAACAGTAACAGCAACACTTCAGTTCACTGTGTTCATTTCTTGACCATCTCAAGGAGGACACAAATATTGATAGTACAATACATAATATAATTGAAATATGTAATATTGTTAATTCAGAGGATATCTATTGCCTCCTCGTCGTTCTCAACTGGAGACACCTGAGCTGGCAACTGGCAGCTAACGTTGCTAACACCGCTTACCAAAAGGTGGGCGCTACTACGCATCTGCAACGACGCTGTGGGTCGGGATGGCGTTATCTGCGCAAACTGCCGTATGAACGCAGTGCAGGGCGGCAGCCACCTTTAATAACGATTGATCAACAGTCATTTCAGGGCAGTTATTTGTATAATTTAAGTTGCGGACTGGACAAAGATCATAGAAGATCTTGTCTCATATCAGGATTACTTACTTCATCCACAATATTCTCTGTGTTTTGTGTGCACATGCACCAAACCTAATGCATACATAAAGTGGCAGCTTTACAACTTTATTTGTGAATACTCTACCTCTTTTTGCATTGGCATGGCTCATCTACAGTCTGTCTCATACTGAATCATAATTCAGTGAGAAAGAAAGCAGAAAAAAGAGTCTACTCACAGCCCAGTCTTAAATACCTGACAGTAAATACCTGTATTTCCGTCCGCCATCCTGTAAATCGACTGTGGTCTCAACTTACGTACACTTCGACCAGCCCATCAACATTCACCACACTTGTTCACAGATGCCTGCAGTAAAGCAGTGGGTGAGTGGGGAGTGTCAAAGTAGCTTTTCTGCTGAACAAAGCCATTTGTACACTGACGTCCAAAGCTCAGCCTTACATCGGTATCTAGTGGGAGATCCCTCAGAGAGATAGGCCAGGCCTAAGAGCTTCAAGTGAGAAAATAAGGCCAGGTAGACTAGGAAGTGATGTAACAGAGCACATACACAAACACTACCCACTCACACCCTCATACACAAAGCTAAATGAGGATTCAGTGTCAGCCAAACTGTGTTGGGCGTTGCTAGTTGAGGCATAATGGGAAAACTAAATGCTTTCCTGCTGTGTATGCGTAGGAGAGAAAACCGGGACTAGAATACAATGACGATGGCTAACATACAGAAGTATGGACCTCAACCTGCCTACCGAGATGCACGACTAAAACCAGAGAGGTACAGAGCTAATTTTGTCAAGCAGTGATTTCAAGGTCTTTCGCACAACCGCTGACTAGACAAAAAATGGTTTCAAACACACTATGAAAAGTGTGAATTACCAACGTAATAAGATCTTAGACCCATTTCAGAGAACGTACTGGATGTTCCCATTTAAGAAGATTAAAAAGAAAGACCAGCTCTAAACACAAAAGACTGTGGTTCAGTTCTGTAAGTTTGACAGCAGAAAAGTATGTGATGATGGTGTTAACGAGTGAGTTTCACAAACCATAAAAATGGAAAATGTGCCCATGTGATGTCTCTTGAAAAGCCACAGTGGAAAGTTGAAGGTGAGTTGTCTTGTGCTGTGTTGGATGGTTTGCGGGCACAAGCTATCAATAACAGAAACCCACACTAAAGTTTCCTATGCAGGTACAAAGGGTTTCATAAGATATTACTTATGACACACATGACAAAGCTTGGCTGCTTAAGTTTCACACTGCAATTGAGGGGAACAATAAATTGTTTCATGATCTGAAAATCGTGCACAATTATAACAGACTTTTGTTTGAATGCAAATGCTTTTTAAAAACAAGCAATTGGCTCTGTTTAAATATCAGCCCAGAAGGGAACAATCCCTCCACAGCAAAATAGCTACTGCAATCAATTTCTCAAAAGCAATCAACATTAAATGCTTTCACTCATTGTTTTAAATGACAGATATATGGCCGCAACATGCTGAGTTATTTTTTTTAAATAACAGAGTATGACTACATTCTTATTTGAATGGATTAAAACAAACGCTATTACTTCAGGGACAATTTGAGTAATGGTAATCCATCTCACATCCAACTTAATATACAGTCAATGTTACCCCAGCAACTGCCTGTAGGCTCTATTTCTTTATACCTGTGCCATCAGTCCCCTTCTGGTCTTGCTTATTGTGGTTCTAAATGGCAAAATAATAGTAATTCTTAGCATATTTAAGCCATGAAAAGGGAAACCTTTACATCACTTAGGCTTGGGTGATATAACAAGATCATCATAAGACAATAAACACAATATTGACCATGATAATCAACCTCACGTGTCCATGATAACAGAACGATATTCAATTACATTGAATACAGAGATTCTGCCAGTAAATTATAAGCCGAGCAGACCTGACATGACTCCCGGCCGGGGCAAAGCATCTGGGAATTATGTGTTTTTAAGTTGTTTTAAAGTAAAATGTGTTATAAAGTATTATTAAGTAGCAAACTCTTTTAAGGAATAATTCAGTGTGCGCTTAATGTGAGCAAGTGTTGGTGTTTGCAGTTGCAGTCATGGGGGGGGGGGGGGGGGGTATCTGAATGTACAAACAGTGACATTGGAGATTCAGTTAGAAGCTACTAAAGTACTGAAAGCTGAACACACAGCGTCTTTCCCTCTGGTCTCCTGCACCCTTGTTTGATGGGGACTAGGGGGGTTGTTGGCCTTTCTTCTTCAGACGAAAAATGAGAGACAGAGAGCGTGAACAAATTTGTAAAATTGTGCAACAAACAGGTTGGGAATAAAGATGGAAATGCCACAAATCTCCACTCCCTTCTAAAAACTCACCATCCACAATACGCAAGTCTGCAGCCAGACCAAAACTCCCCCGATGCAAGCAATGAGCCCACAATCAAAGGTATGGGTTAGGGTTAGGGTTAGGTGGTTATAAATGGTGGCGAGACTGTATGAAGGCAGTTACTAGTCACCAGCTGATTTATCTGATTTATTGATCTCAGTATGTCATTGTTTAAAACAGCGCTAACTTTTTTTTAGATGATATCATATGTCATCATTTGTCTTAAAGCAATATCGTCAGTAGGGAAACTTCAATATCATCAAACCCTAATGTCACGCCAATTTATACTGATGTCACTCCAATTTTTCAAAACAATAACTAAGTAAGGATTAGCTGATAGCTAAATGGAGGCTTTTCACTGGTTTACCAAATAAATAAGCAGCTTTTATGTGGTGAGTATTTAGTGTAACTACAGAGCCTGGACTAGATTAACACTAGATTACCTTGAAAAATCACTGTTCCACAGCTTATATCTCTGACAAATCTATGGTATTTGGATAATCAAGAAAAGTGCTTTTAAACAACAGATTACCACAGCAGAGAGAGGGTGTGAGATATGCAGAGGAGTGCAGCAGTTATAATACTTGTAAAGAGGCCTAATATCGGCTTGTCTATTAAGTGTGCATTGTCCTGCTGGTAAATAACTGTATGTGAGAAGAATGTCCTACACGTATAAACAAAGGACAATGTTGTCTGCCAGTATTTTGTTTACCTGTACGGTACATTAAATCTGCTCTCAAAATGAAAGCACCACCCTGTGGTTTGAGCATGCTGAACCGGGATATTGAGGTCATCAAGTGAAATTAACATAATTACATTACGGGAAATTATTGAAGTTGAATATCTTTCAACCAGCGCAGCTGACATGACTTTAGCTGAGGAAATTCCTCTACAGTGAATTTCCAGCACCAAAGTGTTTTCCTATCTGACCTTCCTCTGAAGCAAGCCAAGAAAAGTAACACCTGTCACAGAGTTAAAACAGCAGAATGAATCTTTGTCAAGTTAAAGCTATTCAAAAACTACTACTACTGGAGCAATGTGGCACAGGAAAAAACTGAATGGGTAGACATGAACCTATAAATGGGAAATGGTACATGGACTTACATTTATTCAGCGCTTTTCTGGTCTTCCAACCACGCAAAGTGCTTTACACTACATGTCAGTATTCACCTGTTCATGCACACATTCATACACTGATGGTAGAGGCTGCTATGCAAGTTGCCAACTTTGCCCATCAGGATCTAATCTAAGTACTCATTCACACACCGATGGCTCAGCCTTCGGGGCTAAGTGTCTTGCTAAAGGACACATGGACGTTACCAGAGCAGCCAAGGATCTAAGCACCGACCTTCCGATTGATGGACGACCTGCTCTACCCTCTGAGCCACAGTCGGCCCCAACATATACTGCTGGGACTTTTGGTTGGTTGCTGTGCCAACCCATTTTTAATTTGGTTTGCTCTGAGCATCATTTTTGATGTGGCCACAACACAAAACGGCAGCATTAGCATGGGCCGACTGGATTTATGTGACGTCTGTGAGTGAAGGATGGATGATGTGAAGTGAGGGCATAGTGAAGTGTTGGAAATAGGGGTGTAGGAAAATATTAATACACTAGAGTATCACAGTTCGGGATGTTAATAATTAACCATTTAACCGATAACCGACATTAAGCAGTTTAACCGATTAACGCTATCGGTTCACCGGGTAGAAGAAATATTAATAATCAATTAAAAAGCTGCTAAAACAGAGTAGAGGCTCGTCACTTTAAGGAGAAATGCCGGTGCACTTAAAGAGAGTCTGACTCAGATCTTCCAGTTGAGGAGTTGTAGTTTTGTAGCCTCGCAGCATTTATTCACCAACAAATAAACTGCACACACACTGTCTGCTACAGCTAGGTTCACAACTGTAATGCCACCAACAAATACACACTCACCATGCCACACACACACAATCTGTTGGACTATAGCTATCGTTAATCTGTGCAACAAAGTGTCATTATGCCGGGCAGACACGCAGCTGACAACCTGCTGAACTACAATAAATGTGCAGCGGAGACTTTTACTGGGAAAGTGGCTGCATATCCATGATACTACACACAGCACTGTGGCTGCTAACGCTCCTGGACAGTGAAACACAGACAGTGAACGCAGCACGGTGGCTGCTACAGTAGCTCTCCCGTTGGTGAACTGTCGACTCAGTTGCCTGTTGTGCACATATACTGCAGCTGGCACACCGCTGCATGTGAGGCACTAATCTTGTCGGTTAACACTTAATAATCGGTTAAGAAAATTAGCATCCCTAATCACAATATTATGTTTTGTGATACTGTATTGATTCTAAAAACACAATTGATTTTATATGTGTTGAGAGTTTACATGAAAAGATTTGTGGCAGACAGTGACTCTGGCCTCTCGCCTTGCTTACTGTATCGCAGTCTATTGGTATAATATTGAGTCGTAACCCCTGTATCATGATAGGTATCATATCAGCAGATTCTTGCTATTACACAGCTCTAATTGGACGAGGCCAGAATATGTCAGCAGAGTACAGAGAAGCAAAAAACAAGCAAGAAACAGATAACCAATAGAAAATTCTTACTGAAGTAAAGTATTATTGGTCATGTGGTACAGTAGTGTCTTTACTATGACCTAATCGGATCCTTGGACGACAGCATACACTGTTAGCTTTCCTGCATGCATATATATTTTATGTTATTGAAGCGCATTAGGATAAAAGGTGTGTGTGTGTGTGTGTGCAAGATGGCTTAATGCAGACATTAAGGATGAGGCAACCGAGTGAATGATCAGCATATTGGGTCAATCCAGGTCAGTGTAATTACTCCTCCACAACAAGTTTGTTTTTCATTCTCTCCAATAAAACAGCTCAGTGACAGCTGTTTCTGTACATTCTCCTATCGCTGCGCCCTGCTGCTCCATCATCCACTGAACATCTTTTATCTGTCTTTTTCTTTATCTATGTCTTTTTCATGTCCATGACACTGTAAGCCTGGGGATTTGCCAAGAATGAAGGAAGGCTGAGAGAAGAGAAAGGTATTTTGCCTAAAGCGCTTTAAAGAGTGTAAAATGACTCTTGACAGCACACATGATCGAGAAGCTTTACATTGTAGGGTGCGTGGATAAATCTGCGGCTATGTTACATAATGTCCTGGATTTTGGGGGTTTTGCAAGCAGATGCTTAACAAAGAAAGCTTCACTCTAGCAAGGAAATCAAAGATACCATTTCCTACTGTGATGAACACAAGCAACACCTGACACTGGCACCTTTTAATTACCCATGGGGAATTAAAAACAACTGGTAAAATACAGGGAGACACTGTATTTATCTTCTGCAGTGTGTTCATCATTCTGCTTGTTATTGAGTCACCTCCTCTCTCTCATCCTCTCTTCCAAGCAGTTTTTCTCCATCTCTGTGTCATGTTGAACTTGTTAAACTCTTCCTCCCTTGCCGGCATGCCCCCTTTATCATTCATAATAAGAGAGGACAGTGGGAGGTCCATGTAATTCACAAATATAGAAGTTGAGATGTCAAGTAGCTTGGTAAAAGAGCCTCTTTCCACTGACTGCAAACCTATTACTTATTATTCAGTTGATACGAATGAAGTCAAACATGAATGTGACCTAGGATGGTTGGCTACACCGAGAGGAGGAAGAGAGTCACTGTAGTGATTTAGGTACCAGCATGAATTATGATCGGACTGTCATTCAAAACAAGGTATTAATTCATTTTTTACTGCAACGAGACAGACCTCTCAGCACTATGTCAAACAGACATACATTACATCATCGTGGCAAGGGCAACAGGGGCTTTAACATAAGTTAAAGTGACTGTTCTTCTGATAGACCCCGTCACTGTGAGCAACCACATCTTGGAGTCACTGGTGCATTCTGGCTGATATATTTCACTTTTTTAATTTCTAGAGTTGGAGGCCAACAGGAGGTCAAAATCAATAGAGCCCTGTGGACTGCACTACCTCTGATGATAAATTCAAATTGGTGCCAGCTTTTTGATGTTTAGTGGCATGTAACAGTGCAGTGGTCAGCATTTAAGGGATACAAATGCTAAAATCGAAATAAGTAGCCCCCTCTAATACCACGTGGCATTCAAGACACAGCTCATAAGGAAAAGAGCTTTAGTTTTCTCCCACATTTGCCTCTAACCAAAGAAAGAAAGATATTCCTTTATTAGTCCCACAGTGGGGAAATTCAGTTTTACACTCTGTTGTTCACACAGTACATATACTGGAGAGATGTCAGAGTGAGGGGGCTGCTCCTGACAAGCGCCCAGAGCAGTTGGGGGTTTGGTGCCTTGCTCAGGGGCACCTCGGCAGTGCCCAAGAGGTAAACTGGCACCTCTCCAGCAACCAGTTGGTCTTGGTCCATGGGGGACTTGATCCAGTGACCTCCGCGTCCTAACCCAAGTCCTTACGGACTGAGCTACTGCCGCCCCCAAAAGCAAAAGTCGGTGCTACAAGCAGACCTCCAAGTCTGTCGAGCATGTTCGCAGTATCTTATCACTACACAGGGAGATGCGTCTAATGTCATTAAGCTAGAATGGCTTGAGCGGTTTTCTCTCTCTGTCGATGAGCTGTGTATTTGAGTTTGGCATCTGAATTAAGTTACTGGCAAGGACACTGACAAAGGCAGCCCCAATAAATCATTTCACAACAAACGAAAAAGATAAACACAAAGTAATTAAAACAGGGCGCAAGATAGAGTATCAAGTGGGTTTAATGATTGCTTTGTCCTAAAATATAAAGTATTTTGATCACAAAAAGAAAGAAAAATCTTAAGTGATTAGTAGACGTAGACTGATAAATTGGTTTGGCCGATAGGACATTTTACAAACTATCGTTATTGTTGGAACTAGGCTCTGATTTCAAATGTACAGTACAATGCAACACTATAATATATATAATAATCAGCTTTTTGTCTCCGATACAAGACAGGCAGATGGAGAGGGAAAAAAAACTGCTATTGTCAGTGTTACTTTAACTTACTGCACTAATTTGTCATTCTCTCTTCCAAATAATCCAGCAATGTCACCATCCATTCATGAAATTAAATTGCTACGTGCACAAACTAGGTATGCTAATTTTGAAGAAAAAAAATTAACTGATAACCGACCCTTGTTAACTGGTTATTATCCAATAACAAACAAGATTAGTGCGTCTCATGCAGTGGTGCGCCAGCTGCAGAGCACAACGGACAACTGAGTCCCCAGTTCACTGTCAGTAGAGTTACTGTAGCAGCCACGGTGCTGCATGTAGTGTTGCAGACATGCAGCCACTTTCCCTGTAAAAGTCCGCCGCCACCACATTGTTTAGTTTAGTTTAGCAGATTGTCAGCTGTGTGTCTGCCCGGCCTAACGATACTCTGTCGCCTGTCTTCTGTCCGACAAGTAGTGTGTGTTTGGGCTACGCTAGCAGCTGTAGCTCTGCTGGAGGCTTCCTGCTCCCCGCACTCTCACACAGTCTGGAAGCACGGCGTAACTTTAGCGAGTTTCTGGCAGACTGTGTGTGGCGGCGGTGAGTGTGGGTTTGTCGGTGGCGTTGTAGCTGTGAACGTAGATGAACCAATGTGTGTACGGTTTGTCGATGAATAAATGCTACAACTCCTTTGCTCAGGTGAGCTCAAGACCGGTGCCAACTTCTGATATCATCCTATTAATTAATCAGCTAACAGATTTTTCCTGCTCCAAACTATTGTTATTATATTGGCCTTGACCTGTATTAATTAGACAGCCCTTGGTTAAAACCTAATATGTTATGTAATGGTTTGTAACTTGCAACTGAACATTTACATGTGTCTATTGTTGGGTCACTTATTCATTTTTTCATTCATTCATTCATTCAAGAAAAGTTAATTTCTTGTAGCAGCAAAATCTATTTAATTTGTGGAAATACCAAACAAGAAGTCCAAAACTACAATATGAAAATCTGATTTTCAGCTATTTACATTGTCTCTGGGTATCTCTTGAAAAACAAACTTCAACACATGAATGTCCCCTACCCAGAATGCAGTTACTGTCAATAGACAAGTCTGATAAGCGCATGAACCTGGTACCTCCACAATGCATTGGTTGTTTGTCAGTTTGTCATCGTCTATGAAATACTTATGAAATGAAAAATCAAAAGAACTAAATGATGGTGACAGAGTACAAAAAAGTTGAAGTAAGCATGAAAATCACATCTAAATTCCCAATAGCAGCATTTAATTATGATTCCAATGACGATCTTTACACTTCCACAATGATATTTAATAGCAAACATTGAGGATCGTCACATGTCTAACCACAGTGTCTGGCTTTAGTCCCCTCAGCGAGGATCAAGTTTCATACAAGCAGCACACTTGCTCAATTTTCAGTTTGTTATGACATTATACACTTGAGTGGAAAAAGTCAAGCTTCACTACCAAGAGTGGTAGTTGTGCTAACCACAAAGCATAAGTCAAAAACAAAGCAGCGGGTTGCACTCCAAAAAACTGCAAAAACTACTATTTTCATTCCACACATACTACATGGATATTTTCTTGGTTTAACTTTAGCTTCTCTTCAGATATACCCACAGATACTTATACAGAAAAAGAGAGAAAGAAAAAATGATGCACTTCAGACCACTGATGTCCCCACCTTCAAACACTCCTTCAGTCATGAAAAGCCTAAATGTCACAGCAGCCTCTAGTGATGTGCCATCCTGCCTCCAGCAGCTTAAGCCTTCCAAAATCTATTTCCTCTGCTGGCCCCGAGTCTGGCTGGCAGCTTTGGAAAGACAGCGCGGCTGCCCTGACATTCACCAGCTAGCTTGGACCATATTAGGTGGAAGGAAGGAAACAGGCAGCTATGACCATCTCTCACTCTGATTAATGCTTCGGAGAGTCTTTTGGATTTGGCATGTGGTAGCTACACTGATGCCAGCCTGTCTAGTCCTGACATATTGGGCAGGCAGGCAGACATGCAGAGACATCAAATGCAGCACACTGAAGAGAAATCAACTCTTGTCTCCATCTCAAGCAGAGATAAACGAGCTATGCTACCTTCCCTGACCCCTACACTCTTCCCCCAGCTCTTTATAGGTACACTGTAGAGCGACTAGATACTGAGGGGGGAATTCCCAAACAAAGGATTGCAGACGCTGATAGAACCATGAATTGCACATCACCTGTATCCGCTATCTATGCCATCTCCAGCTCTGACTGCTAAAATATATTGCACTCTTATTACAGCAAAATAACATGTTTATTCATTTATATATAATGTTAGTTTTCATTCACTTTATTAATATTTCAAAAATGACATATAGGAGGAGCTTTTATTGATTTATTTTCATGACACATCTGTCACTGCATCCCAAAATAAATGAGTTTGAGCGCAGCAGAGCAATAATGACTTCACCTGGCTACAATCACTGCTGCCACAATCACGAAATGTGCTTCAATTACTACCAACGCTCTTAAGTTGTAATACTTTTCTTGTAAGTGTGTGTGGCTATTAGCCTTGTGAATTGGACTGTTTTTGCAATGAGGCTCATTTGCATAGAAAGGGGACAATTTTTGCGCCAAATATATACAAATTACCTTATTTAAAAATGTGCAAATAGCACTGGAGCACCCAGACACTATTTACTTGGCAGCACAGTTCTGCGCATCAAATAGCATAGCATTGCAGTGGGTTTTAGATGACACATACAGTCTTATGTTTAATATGATGCAAACATGCTATATTTGACTTTGTTTGGCATAGGCTATACTTCAGACCACCCACTCCTACTGCCTTTTCACAGACATTTGGGAGACAGCAGAGATATCTGCTCGCAATGAGGACAGCGGAGGCCTATCAGCTTTCCCTCCTAAAGTACAGAGAGCAGGAGAGACCTTGATGTCTCCTAGTGTACAGATATTATGTCCCCTTTGTTTAGTCAACAGATCAATAGGAACAGTGTTGAACTTGAGCCTTGTAGCACTTGACTTGAAAACATCATCATCTATTCATGAGGCTGCTGGTGAACTACAAAACTTCTTGGGTTGCTGGAGACTGAAGTTTTCAGGGATTTTTTGTTTTAATTAAGACTGCTACATGCATATGTAGAATACATATGCACAAGATGGATGTTAAGTCTTGAGAGTGTAATAAAAAGGTAGTTTGTCCTTTGCAACACTCAATAAACCACCACCATGTAATGATAAAGATTTTGTATGGACATTTTTTGAGATAAATGTGTGACAGTGAAGTAAATGCAGTGAGCAAAGTGCTGTACATCAAACTGTAAATCATAAAAAGCCGCAATTGAACATATGGGAAACAAAGCCTGAAGTGGTTAAGAGCCATTACATTAAGCACTGACGTGAAAATGTTACCATGAGAGCAAGCATGTACAGACACACATACACAAACTGACTAAATAAGAGCGTTAACATGAGCAGTGAAATCAGATATTAAGTATTGTGCAACTCCATTTTCATTACCGCTTCAAGACAAACTGGCAAAGAGAAAACACAAGTAGTAAAAACCAGTGAGGACTGGAGACATAGAAAGAGACAGGCACATGTGTTTTCTCCTGGAGGACATTGTGAGGCTGGCTGGGCTTGGGATGGGGTTGGATGATCAGGCTAAGAGTTAACAGATGTGCTACTAATGTCTTGCATGACAAGCTGCCACGCCACAGCAAAAACCAAACAGCGCTGCACAGCACAGGTCTGAACTAAAGAACCAGAGAACGTGGTTTGAACAGAAAGACAGACCAATGGATGTAAGTCGAGACAATACACTCTAAAGACAGACAGAAACAGTAAACAGGAAGAGAGAGCAAGAGTGCAATAAGTAACTCTAGGAATAAAATGTGTTTCTAACTTTTGACTAGCTGTGGGAAAACACAGTGACCTTTACCAGTAGCTTAAATCTGACATTCCTAACTGAAGCGCACAAACCACCTGAAGTATTTATGTTTGTGTCTGTATAAAACACTCATGCTACTGCAGGCCAGGCTCTCTCAAACAGAAGGTAATGGGACCCATAATGGCACCAACACTAAAGCAGTCTATTAGTCTACGAGCAGCAACGGGACTGGTTGTGGATGTTTCTGGGGAAAACTGCAGATGCCTAAGGGCAGCGCAACAACAAGCTATTCTACAATTGAAACAAGCTTAACCTCATTCATCTTAACATTTTCTTGGACTTATTCAACATCTGCCTGAATGTGTGTGTTAGAGATGCCCTGGACTCCACTGTAAAGTTGTGTTGAGTCTCTGTAAACACACATCTCAGTGATTAAGCTGGTGAGAAAAATGTTCTGTTAACTGACAGGAATGACAGCAAAAGTAGGAAGCAACAGAATGTTCCTTTAAGAAAAGACTCGCCACCTGTAAACACACAGATTCAGCTACAGGCAACAACATCATGACAGCAATCCTTTGTCTGCGAACAAGAGACTCCAGCTTAGAAACACTTGCAATTTCAATTGCTACGCTTGGAAATGCGCAGCACAAAAGCCAATTGGGATGAAATGATGGTAGAAGGGGGGGGGGGGGGGGGGCACAGAGTGTGGTATTTAGGTCAACATTGTTCATATTTTCAGCCTTTAATTTGTTTATCCCCTGAAAAAAATGCTCGCCAATATAGCATGGCTTGGTACTTTAGCACAGTGCTGTTTCAGCCCGCCGCTCCAAGCTCTCTGTACTTTAGCTTCCCTCCAAAAGCTTTTAAGTCTTCTAATGAGATTAATTAAGCCAGTCCAGAGTTTGTTTAATGAGGCCCTGGTGGCCCGAAGCACGGAAAAGGACCATCGCTGGCAAATAGAAGCTTCACACTCCAAATAAAAAAAGGACCAAAACTATGAAGGGGGTTTTAGAAAGAGGGTTTTAAAAAGTTAAACCTTTGAGTCAAGTGGTGATAATCCATTTAGCTACAGGGCAGCAGACTGACTGCCAATTCAGTCTTGCAACTGACATTATTTCCAGTATAAAGTGTGTAGTGCCCTTGGTTATCTCCTCGCCTCCTTCAAAAGAGGCCTCGTGTAGTGGACGACAGTCTGACCGAAGTGTTGCACAACTTCTATCATTGCTGATGGCTGCATGTATGTAGTGGCCTCATACAAATTCTGGTCAGGTAAATTGCTTTTCATTACTTTCATATCATCTTTCCAAACATTTGCTCTGATTAATCAAGCTAGCAAGCACTACTTCAATAGCTCGAATTTAAAATAAATAAAAAAAACCCATCAAAACAAATGTTTAATGCTTCAGAACTCACCATTAACTCACATACTGAAATTACAACACAAATTTGGGCTGTAAACCCCAAATTTGGTTCCTCTGGTGCACTTTAATGCCACTATTAAATCATATACACTGATCTTATTTATTGCATGTTTTAATAAGTTTGCCCGTCTGATTGAAAACATGTTGCAAATTATTGTAAAAAACAATTAGGCTTCTTGTGAGTTTTAGCTCCTAATATTTAAAACCACAACTATTTAGGACTGATCAGAACTTTTGTAATTAAGAATCATTAGAGCTTATTTCATATTTGTTTATGGACATCGTCACAGTGAGATTTATCAGCACATATCACGGTGATGGTTATCAAATTATTTTACTAGAAACATAAATGCACTCTCATTTAGCAAAAATGAACAAGGTTATATTATTTTATATTATATTATATTAAAATGCAGCGCACATTAATTGTTATTGCACAATCGTGCAATTGTCACTCTTCGGATCTGGACAGTTCACACCAGTCATCCGCATTGATGTGAAAAAAGTGACATTTGCTGCATTGCAAGTTGTTTGCATCCCTGATTATCAATGAGAAATCTCACATATCCATTGTAAAGAAAAGAAGCCATTTTTTTTTACTAGTTACTAGGTATGAAATTGCTTTGGTAATAAAACAATCAGCTACATCTGAATGGGAGCTGCATCCAGATATTGAGTTTGTCAAATTAATGCATTTAATTTAAAATGAATCACTGCTTAATTAATTAATTAATATACCGTATGATGTAATGAATTGTGAACAATGAGGTAAGTTTGAATGTCCTGAACAGATTGCATCCACATCACAAACTGTTGTCTCAGCTGGTTCTGACTCATGGCGAGCTACTGTCAGCGCTGTGATGCTGGTAATTCAGTTACACCATATCAAGTGGTTCCTAATGCACCAACAGTTTTACCTTTCACATAACAAATTACATTCAGATGAAATTTGCGAGTCAGGTCGTACATCAGACGGGGACCCTTGGAGGTGGTGGAGTGAAATAAACAGATCAAAAACCATTTGGTTCAAAGCAGCACCAATACTTCACCTCAGCCTAAATGCAGAGCGCCAGTAAAGTCAGAGGAAGCTTGATCCCCATTGCGTTCGCTACACACACAAACTCCAGACACATTGGCAAGATAATCTGGCACTCTTTAAAGGCGGTTGTAAAGGCACACACTAACTCCTGTGGATCAGTACCATGCAGAGAAGCCCACTCATAGACAAATACAGTTTCTAAGATAAAAGGTAACCATGGGCTCCGACAGGGAGGAAGAGCCTGGAGACATAAAATACAATAACTGAAAATAGTGGGTAAAAGAATAAAGTGGGGCGCTCAGAAAACACAGATATAGTGAGAAGAGAAGACAGGAGAAGCACAGAAATGCCTCAATAAAAGGGTTTCCATGCCCATTTTTTCATATCTAAAATAATCAAATTAGAGTCTTACCTATTTGCCTCTCCAGGTCAGCTGCTTCATCTGGGGTGGCCCTGGGTAGCACCCCTGGGTCGCTGAAGCTGGTTCTCAGGAGGGTCCCCAATACAAACAGAAACAGCACACCTCCTATGACTGGGATGACTGGGGTCAAGTGTAGCGCCAGGTATGGACAACTGGTGGTACAGGAAGAGAGAAAGAGAAATAAACAAACAGAGGACAAGAGACACAGGGTTCTTCTTGACCAGTCATGCTCAGCTACGTCGTAAAAACCTGAAAGTTCAAATAGCCACGGTCTTGAGGATTACTGGATAAACATCAGCTTGCTCAAATAAAACATGCTCTTCTTAGCATACATATTTTACAAAGTGAGCCTGTGCAAAACACTGAACTACTTATAGTAGAGATAAGCCATGAAGTTTAGGGGGTTTTAATACCTGTGACTTGACAGTAAGTGGCTATACAGATGGGCAAACACACATCAGGGTCAGTCCCTGCGTGGTAATCTGTTCTACTGAGACAATTTAGCATAATCCCATTAAACATCCAACGGCGCAGGTGGTTATTACTGTAATCACATTTAGTCCCACAGAGGTGGGGCACGGGCTGCCGCATCCCATTTCAGGGTCTCAAAAGAGGGGCCATTCCACACGAGGGAAACTAAATGAACATGTGGTAATCATCTGTTTTCGGGGATGCTGTTGAGGAATGCAAAATAGCACTGAGAGTTGAGCCAAGGTTCGCAATAACAGTGTTTATATTAGGGATGTTAATAATTAACCGTTTAACCAATAACCGACATAAAGCATTTTAACTGATTAATGCTATAAATGATAGAACCAATCAAACGGACATGCTGCCAAAAAATTGGGAAAACTTTGAAAGTGTCCTCAAGTGCAGTCGCAAAAACCATCAAGCACTACAAAGAAAGTGGCTCACATGAGGACCGCCCCAGGAAAGGAAGACCAAGAGTCACCTCTGCTGCGGAGGATAAGTTCATCCGAGTCAGCAGCCTCAGAAATGGCAGGTTAACAGCAGCTCAGATTAGAGACCAGGTCAATGCCACACAGAGTTCTAGCAGCAGACACATCTCTAGAACAACTGTTAAGAGGAGACTGTGTGAATCAGGCCTTCATGGTAGAATAGCTGCTAGGAAACCACTGCTAAGGACAGGAAACAAGCACAAGAGACTTGTTTGGGCTGAAGAACACAAGGAATGGACATTAGACCAGTGGAAATCTGGGCTTCGGTCTGATGAATCCAAGTTTGAGATCTTTGGTTCCAACCACCGTGTCTTTGTGCGACGCAGAAAAGGTGAACGGATGGACTCTACATGCCTGGTTCCCACCGTGAAGCATGGAGGAGGAGGTGTGATGGTGTGGGGGTGCTTTGCTGGTGACACTGTTGTGGATTTATTCAAAATTGAGAGCATACTGAACCAGCATGGCTACCACAGCATCTTGCAGCGGCATGCTATTCCATCCAGTTTGCGTTTAGTTGGACCATCATTTATTTTTCAACAGGACAATGACCCCAAACACACCTCCAGGCTGTGTGAGGGCTATTTGACCAAGAAGGAGAGTGATGGGGTGCTGCGCCAGATGACCTGGCGTCCACAGTCACCGGACCTGAACCCGATCCAGATGGTTTGGGGTGAGCTGGACCGCAGAGTGAAGGCAAAAGGGCCAACAAGTGCTAAGTATCTCTGGGAACTCCTTCAAGACTGTTGGAGACCATTTCAGGTGACGACCTCTTGAAGTTCATCAAGAGAAGGCAGAGTGTGTGAAGCAGTAATCAGAGCAAAAGGTGGCTACTTTGAAGAAACTACAATATAAGACATATTTTCAGTTGTTTCACACGTGTTAATTCATAGTTTTGATGCCTTCAGTGTGAATCTACAATTTTCATAGTCGTGAAAATAAAGAAGAACTCTTTGAATGAGAAGGTGTGTCCAAACTTTTGGTCTGTACTGTATATTGGTGATTCGTTATTGTACGCACTGTAATGCATTACTGAGTCTTGTAGGAAAAGCACCATTTGTTTTGCGAGGAGGCTGAATTACATTGAATGATGAACAAAAAATGGTGGAGTTGGATGGTGGCTAGATATTACCACCATTCACTAAGTGCATTAGACCGCACTCTATGAATGACTGCCATTTAAACGTTGATGCAGAGAAACAATGACTACAGATCATAAATGAACTGAGGATGCTTAAAGTGACACTGATAGCTATAATAAAGCGACAAGAGGCCAAACATTTTGGTTACACTGTCATACATTATTCAACCTCATTTCATAATTATGTTACAGAAATGCTGCACTAAAGCTTTTATCTTTTTATTTTTTACAAATCTATCACACTGTACTGCCCCTCTTTAAATGCATCAAGGCAGTATGAGTTTTTTTTTTCCAAGCAACATGTATAATAGGTTGTTGATGGACATCACACCCTTCAGATGGTAACACCTTAGGGGGGCAGTTACATCCGCGGGTCTATGCCAACTGCAGTTATTCTGATAAAGCAAGCCAAACTATCTTTAGGCTCGCTATGTTGGGGTCCATCAATGATAGCTGATGAGGAGGTTTTAAGAAATGGACCTGGAGCATTTACTTAGATTTGCTGATCTGTGCTAAATGGGGTTTGTTTTCCACTTTCGCCTGAACTGCTGAAGGTGGCTGTCCTTCAGGCTGGGGAAAAGGTCAGCCAACATATGAGACCCAAGCAAAGAACACAAAGGCTTGCGGATGTATTAGTGCTCTTTTGACAGGCTGCAAGTTTCTTAATTTATAAGCACAAATGGTTCATTATTTTTTATTACAATAAAAAGACCAGCTCTGAATCAGATGCATACAATACTTGTACTGTTTTGACGAATATTTAAGCTGTAACAAACACACTGTATACAACTAGTGTCATTACCACATCTGAGTGGACACTGGCCAGTCCTGCTGCTTCTCTACATCTGGAGTGAGACTGAACTAAACAAACAACACTGGGTTGTCTGGGACATCAGCAGGAGGCTGCAGGCAGGACAACACTGAGCGGCACAAACATTTCTCCAGTTTAAAAACTCGCCTGGAGGTTCCCAAGGTCACTGGACTGGATACTGACTGTGTCAGTGTACAATATACACAACTCGTGTTAGACACTTGCTAACAGGGCATCCATTTTGCTGCCCTCAGTGACTCGTTCCCTGCCTCAGTCTTCTGAGTTGGGCTGAGTGGAGACATATCAGCCAACACTGTGTCCTGAGATTTTACTCACTGTGCCTCTACAGGGCATATTACCATCTGGCTGAAACAGTGCTATAGACCATCTTGCTGCTTATAATCTTCCACAGCTTGCTGCCATTACTTTATAGAGAAAGTGTTCTCCTGCTTATCAAAATCTTTGACTGCAAACAACGTATGAACCAGTTGCACATATCCTATGGGCTGCTATGTGTCTCCAAATTCATACCACACAGCAGACATTATTGTACAACCAAGTATTAGCCCATATTATCACATATTATTACATCTGCATGTCACTATTGCAATAGTAATGCTTTGGAAATGCAAATTATAAAAAGAAGAAAAAATTAGGCTTTATGTATTCACTACCGTTCAATAATACTTGTTAACAGAAGGCATTTCCCTCCAACTTGATTCACACAATTGACCACATTACTAAAAGAGACAACAGAAGTGTGCTTCACATTGCATAATTATGACTTCGTGATAGGCTTGCAATTAACTTTAGCTACTCCCTCCTTTAGCTACTGTAATGTACTGTAAAGAGCAACGATCACAGCTGAGATAGATGCTGACGAAGAGCTGGTGAAAACAAAACAACTGAGCAAATAGTATCTTCTCACTCTGCTGCCTAAGAAGGAACAAAATGTATGTTTTCAGAAAGACCAGTTCTGCCACAATGGACACAAATAACAAGAGAATGGCAGCAGATTTCTCACCATTCAGGTAGCTCTGACAATTCCTTCAGAAATGCTGAAAAGAGATGACTACTCCAGCCATGCAGGAGAAGAACGCAGTTCTTTGTTTCCCGTCCGGACGGTTAAGTGCATGAAATATGCATCATCACCATCACATAGCAAATACAATCAACCCTGCTGTTGGCTATTAGTTAAATGAAAATATCCACATTGCAGCTTGTAGAAGAAGAAGAAGAAGATCTACCTTTATTAGTCCCACAGAGGGGAAATTCAATTTACACTCTGTTTAACTTATACATGGTACATGCACACAAACACACACACACATGCAGTAATGGAGAGGTGTCAGAGTGAGGGGGCTGCTCCAGACAAGCGCCCTGAGCAGTTGGGGGTTTGGTGCCTTGCTCAGGGGCACCTCGGCAGTGCCCAAGAGGTAAACTGGCACCTCTCCAGCTACCAGTTCACACGCAGTTTTTGGTCCATGTCGGGACTTGAACCGGTGACCCTCCGGTTCCCAAGCCAACTCCCTACAGACTGAGCTACTGCCGCCCCCAAGCGGCATTTCCTCCCTTTTTTTTAATTTGTGCAGACATCAACCAATCTTCTGTAGGATATGTCAATACAAAGAATTTTCTTCTTGTTGTATTTATTCAAATAAATTAGAAAGCACTGACAGCAGAGTAGCCTGATTCATTTTACAAACTCATGTCATGTTTTTAATAATTAATAAAGATAAAAATCAGGGAAACTTTGGTGGAGCTTTTATGAAATGAAAAACAGCAGGAACGAGTAAGAATTTCAGACCAAGTGATGAAAACAACACAATAAGGAAAAATCAGTACCGGTCACTATTCTGTCTTTCAGAGGTTGGAGGTCATATAAAACTAGAAATCCAAGGAATCTATTGGTACCATGTCATGTTAAATTGTTGGAAAAAACGCTAAATAATGCTCCAAAGTTTCATGAAATTTTGGCGAGAAAAGCCTGGCATGGACACTTTTAAAGGGGTCCCTTGACCTTTGACCTCAAGATATATGAATGAAAACTCTGAGATGAACAGAGTGAAAACTGCATCTTATTAGATAAAACAGATGCTGACACTGCACAATTTGCAGTTGAAAAAAAGGTAATAAATCACAGTATATCTTACTGCAATACTCAGCATATGGTCAATTCTTTAAAATCACATTAAGATTGTATCGTGACTTAAGTATTGTGATTTTCACCCCTAGTATAGTTCAAAGCTTGGCGCAGTTTGTCTGCTTCTGCTCCAGAAAAGCAAAAAGTCTGATGTCATTACTCGACATCTATTCATCTGTACCCATTCAGTCTGTCCTCTATTTTGTCTGACTGGCTACACATCACATTAATGAAGTCACCAATTAGGGGTGCTAATGGGAAATCACTGCAGTTGTAAAAAGCTTGGCAGAACTTGAGTGAGTGCGCTACATCTGTAACAATTAACCCAAAGCCATGATTTCAATGGTTTTGAAGTAATCCCCCAATGATATGCCAAATATATGCAAAGGTCATTTGGAGCTACAAATCCACTGAATTGTGTGAATGACATGGAAAAAAAAAAAACATATTTCAAAACTTGTCATTTGGCAAGTGGTGATGGAGATGGCTTAGAGGGCAGCACAAACTGCTGCCTCCATCTTCAGCTGTGTCTCAATGTGTCAGACATCAGGAACATAATAAAAAGGCAGTCATGTGTGATAGAAAGTGACAGGTCAGTAGAAACGAACAAAGATTGAACACTGCAGCCATTAGAGAGGGAGGATAGATGTGACATGAAGCCTGCCTCTTCTATAGACATGGATCAATAGACATAAGTGGACGAGCTGCAGGTAGGCAACATCTTGCCTGCTATAAAATCCGCCTGAACACAATGTGCCAGGAATCAATTTTATCAGCCGCTGAACATGAGCGGTGAAGACAAAGAGCAATTTCCACAACCCTCTTTTCCTTTGAGAAGCGTGGATATCGTCAAGGAAGGGGACACTTACAAAGTTACATCTTCAGGTTCCTTTTTTATACCAAATCTTATATTTGACTAGGACTTTAGGGGTTTTGTTGCCATGGAGATGGAACAGTATCCAATATCAGACATGGTGAATTTCGAAAGGGAATGTGGTTACCCTGGAAACAGCCACATGAGTGAGCTTGAAGCCTCCGAGGAAGAAAAAAAAAAAAAAGAAACAAAGACGTTCAGCAAAATACAGACAGCGTGATGACATTCATCACAATCCTTTTAAATGTCTCAACAATTTGGTTGTTGAGGAAGGAGACTGAAATATTGTTGGATTTGATCCAGAAAAGGTGCCAAGCCTGATACTGTCACTGGGTGCTGACGACAGAGGTAATCTGAGGTGAGGAATAAGGTGGAGTATGTCTTTATATCTTCTATTGGTCTTGGCATAGTTGTACATTTCTTAGTAACTATGTAGCCTGAGACATGGGATTGGACGTACACTACCTTAAACACATGTATCAAGCCTATACACACTTGTATCAAAGGGTATAGAAGCAAAGAGGTGAAACTCTGGTGTTTTTTTTTTGACAATGGATGGCACTGTCGTAGTGCTTTTGCCATTTTGGACTGAAAACACAAATGAGAAATCAACTTCACAGTAAGAACACTTAAGTAGCCCTCATTTAAATCGTCCTAAAAGTTGTAAAATTAACTAATAGCCTTGGCGTAATAAACATGGATCAGACCCACAAGACTGCATCGCCCTGCATGCTTATACATGTATGTCCTGCCAGCTTCCTGCTAGCTGTACGCGGCTGTAATAGTGGATATATTGGCTGTAATCCATCACTCTGATATCTTATAATACACCCACTGGCTGCATACTATAAGCATGTACCGTGGTGGATGCCTTAACGTCTCTGTTCCCAAACAACTGGCTAACGGCCAGTAGCTTGTATAGTGCAAAAAGCATGATATAAACAAAATTTAATGTAGTTGTAGGTTATTTATTAACACGCAAGGCAAAAGCGCAGGTCACAGCATCTTATACATCCATGGTCTGTGGCCTACTGGACATGGATTTCGAAGGTACATGAAAAAGTTTGAGATTGCTCTCAAAATCTGTGTGCTGGATTTTTCTGACTTCTGTTTATGTCCGTTGCTGACTTTAAGCTCCTCTGGTACGCAGCCGAGGAAAACAGTTTAATAAATAAATAATAGTAAGAACAGTATGCATATCTATGATATTTTTGTTGCTGAACACAGTCCATTTCAGTACCAACTTTAAAATTATAGCAACAGAATAGAAGCAATTTTGTTTTACTTTTACAACGTACGTGTACGGCACGTCATAGGCTGACGTTTTATTGCCGTCCGGTAGTTGCTTTCACTCCAAAATGGCTGAGGCATAGCTCTGCTGACTTCTGGAGGCCACTGTGCATCCCAAGAGCACAGAGGCTCTGGCTGAGCTCCAGAAATCCTGTGTGGAGGTAGAAGAAACTTCCACTCTGATTACCGTCACTGCAACGCTCCCCCGATCTGGGCTTTATGGCAGAGTGGCCACACAGAAGCCACTCCAATGACCCTAAGCACACAGCCAACACAACCCAGGAGTGGCTTGCGGACAACTCTGTGACCTCCAGCGGCCCAGTCAGAGCCCCAACTCAAATATCTCTGGAGGGACCTGAAAATGTCTGTCCACCGACATCCCCATCCAACCTGATAGAGCTTGAGAGGATCTGCAGAGAAGAATGGCAGAAAATCCCCAAACCCAGGTGTGCACAGCTTGTTGCATCATACCCAGGAGGACTCGATGGTGTAATCTCTGCCAAAGGGGCTTCAATTAAGTACTGACTAAAGGGTCTGAATACTTAAGTCAATGTGATATTTCAGTTTTTCCTTTTTAATAAAATTGCAAACATTTCTAAAATTCTGTTTCCACTTTGTCATTGGGGTATGTTGAGTGTAGACTGATGAGGGGAAAAAATAATTGAAATGATTTTAGCATAAGGCTAAAACATAATAAAATGTGACAAAAGCGAAGGGGTCTGAATACTTTGTGGAATGTACTGTATACAATCTTTACTTATATGGCAAACATAATGTAGGAGTCAACCCTGCTCATCTGGCCTAAAGTTGTAAATATACTGTAAGCTATGGACGACTGTAGAGACTGGGGCCTATTCTCAATAAAGCATCAAAACAGAAATCTAGGCTCTTCACACTAAAAGAGCGGTAAGCAGCCAATGGGGGGGGCCCCCAGGTGGGGGGGGGTTTCCTCTGCACTGATTACAATACTAAAAAACCAAACCCCCAACTGCTAGGCAGGCAGCTTGGGCGCCCCTCCTCTACATCTCTCCATTTATCATGTATATGGGTCCTTTTGTGCATGTGTGTGTCCCGGGTCTGCATGTACCGTGTATAAGTAAAAAACCACTGGTTGAAAAATTGAATTCCCCAGGCAAAAAGGACACCCCCCCCAACCGACGGTCCCGCCACCCCGATTATCTTAAATAAAGTTTAACCAAACATTCAGAATGAAAAACATCAAAAATAAACACTGAAATGACTGTCAAAGCTCTTTCCAGCTCACTGAAATCCCTGAAGCGACAGGCCAATTAAAATACCCCTGTTGGCCAACCAAAGCTGAAGCTGTGTTCAACGATAGCTGGTTTGGAACAAGTCAAGTGTAAGGACATCGACTGTAAAGCCAAGGTCTGATGTCTGCTCTTTGATAGCTTGATAATTATTCACCAAAATGTGCCCATTCATAAAAGTGACTGTCAAGGATGGTGTGAATTATTGACTGCTGAAGGCAGCGCAATAAAGCTGTGATAGCTAATTCCTAGGGCAAACACCATAATGATATATGGTTAACACATCTGCAAGAGATATTAAGATATGTCACCGTAGAGCAAAGAGTAGTAGAATGACTAATGGACGTTAATGAGAGGATGGTTACAAGCATGCAGACAGCAATCGACAGCAGGACATATTATGCTGCCATAAGCAAAACCTAATGTTTGCTTTGTATTTAAATAAGAAAGGCTCATTGCTTCACTCCACTGGAGGATGACGCTACTGGAGCCAGAAGCACTTGTTACTAACACACACGAGCATGATGCTCAAAAACATTAGCAGGTCAGATTATGTAATACACTACTGGTTTTGGTTTGAATCCCATGGCCAAATTAAAGTATTTAAGGGACCATGTGAGGGATGGAGACAGTGACCTAGACTTTCAGCTACTTTGAATTGTCTTCTGCAGGGCAATCAAAGGAGATTTCAAGGCAAAATGACTTTCATTAATGAATAAATAACCTAATTTTAGAGGTATATTATTGAATACAAAGAAATCTCAACATTACAACTATGAGATAATATCCTCATCAATCTCATCATTTTGAGAGCAAAATTAAGAGGCTAGATAAATAATAATCCTAAACACACTAGTTATATACTGTAGATATGCAGGGTGATGACACAACACAAAGTCACACCCAAAAAGCATGGCTAATGAGACAGGGTCCATGTTTCAAGACTGGTCAGGTGGGTATCAACATCGCCGTGGACCACTTTTGTACTGAGTACAGCCTGCCACGCTGAGTCTGCGGGAGCCACATCCCTCTTTGCAGGGATTGATGGCGCAGCGAGCATAAAGTCCACGGCCCTGGGAAGCGTCAAAGTCCAGGCAAAAGTTGCTGTAAAGCTCACAGCCGGAGCCGTGAGCAACCTTCACCCCTGCCCTTTCCAAGGCGACCTACTACAGCTGGTGCGCACATGGACGGAAGGCCAGCCAGCACCGGGGAGAGGATCCTCCTTCACCGAGCAGCTGTCTCTCACCCACCAATATGAACCCCCCAGGCAGACTCAGACCCCACCCGTTGAGAAGTGTTAAAAATATACAGGGTTCATTATGAAACTGAAGTGGGCCTACCTCGACTGTAGGTAACTAAATGGGAAACACTAGTCACAGAAAATGAGAACCCTGGAAGTTTTCTTTTTGGATCAAACAAAAAAGTTGTAGCCTATCGTGACGTATTAATTTGCTGACATTGCCTGTCCTGCAATGTGACGTTAATGTCAATTCCTGTGACTTCCCTCCACACTTACTTGTCAAGTAAACTTTGAACAAATCTACAAAATAGAGACAACAGCTAAACCCAATAGCCAATTTAAGACAGTAACATATCTAATGTTTGAAAAGTAGACAATGTTTACCCAGCTTACACTTAAAACAAGTTCAATCTATGCACAATTCAATAAAATCAATACACAGGAGCTTTACTCTCTCCAGACAACACTTTGCTATTTTAGTAAAACCAAAGGTCAAGGATCACAGACAGTTTCGAGATGCTAACTTAGACTCAGGTTATCCTCCACTTAGCCATGGCCATCTCTTAAACATTAAGCTTCACTCTGAGCAGGAGTCATTACAGTTCTACAACAAGAAATGGAGCGGTTCAGTAAAGGTCGATCAATGTTTAAAAAAGAAAGAAAGAAAGATAATCCTTTATTAGTCCCCCCCCCATCCCATAAAATTCCACTCTGTGTGTGCGTCCACTCACCCCCCCCTTTTCCCATCAGGCCTCTTGCTTATTTAGACATCTCACGAAACAAGCACATGAAGGAAAAGACTCCTGTAAAAACATGACAATCCAAATGAAGAATACAAACTGAACTGAACATAAAGCTGCTAGTGCCGTCGCCCTGCTAAATTCTGGGATTATAGCTCCTTTTCAACAAATGTCCTCCATGTGGGACATAATAATTATTTCCACAGTATCCCAAAGGTAATCTTTCAACCTCAGTAGGGTCTCCCGAGGTTTGCCTACTCATTTGCTTCCCAAAGGATGCACTAATCTCAACAATAATCTAATCCAGATTACAGTTATCACATTTCCCACTAAATCCTCTTATGATGCCAACCAGTTTTTCAAAACTCAGCTGGAAGTTAAGCTTGGGGGACTTTCATCTCCGCTTGATGTAACCACGTGAAACTCGCAGCACTGTTCACTGGCCATCTTCTCAGTGTCACCTGGGATAAACTGCACCCGCGTTTGCTTTCTTCCTTCAGCCACACAACTTCGAAGGCAATCAATATCCTGTGATCTGCAGGAAAAAGGTCTGTCATACATAGATCATCCATCCTCCAACATACACAGCAGCATCTGGGCCTGCAATTCACCTCGGTACTTGCTTGAGAAGAGATATAATATTACTCAACAGTGATGCGGTACCAAATACGTGAATGTGTTTAAAATGTGCTTAACGCCGTGTTAAAAATGCATTTGAAGCACTTGGCTTTGTGGCCTCTCCCTCTAAAGTCTCATTACTCATCTGGGCTACATGGATACAAGGCTTTGTCAGCTTTGCCTTTTATTACATTTTGATTGCTTTTGATGGCAGGCAAGGGCAGGACATGAACCGCCTTCTAGGTGTAGGCCAAGTCATTTGTCAATGAAACAACTGAACATGACACACTTTTGCAAACGGTTACATTTTTGCCTCGACTACTCAGTGGAATCATGATTTCCTACCACCTTTAGGACAGATGTCCCTAGTGTGGAGCTTCAAAGGACTACGGTGATCATGTGTTTAAAAACTGAGAACGCTCCAAACCTGTTAGCATAACCTGCTAACATGTGCCATGCACTCAATTACTCCTGGCACAGGGAGTGGATGTACTGGAGCAGGAAAGCTGCGTGACAAACAGAGGGTGCGGGGTCGACTGAGGGCTCGGGGTTAGTCGTGGAGAGGAATCACACTACAAAAAGCATTATTCCCAGCTTCAATGAGTCTAGGTGAAAGATCTGCCTCTTGATCCTACAACAAAACAGACAGCAGCAATAAAATCTCCGACAGAACGTCCTGCGAGGAATTTAAGTCACATTCACTTCTAAAATGACCTACATCTGGCTAACAGATATTTATACAAGATTAAAAAGTCAAGTACGGCATGTCCACCCAGCATTTTATGCCCTTATGTCATACTTGTGTGTGAAAATGCTTATTTCTCTTGTTCAGCTAAGAGTAGGCCACTGAGGCTAAATGAGGAACGGCACACTACTCTAAATTCTCGTCTGCTATGGGTGTGACTGTTCAAATTATGTGGACAAAGAGTCTTTCGCAACAGTTTGCTGTATGACACTCCAAAAGCAGCAAACACATTTACTATTCTTCTGGAGCGCTGTGCAGAACTAACACTGCACAGCAAATGAAAGAGTCACGAAAGACGGCGTGCTTCTTGAGGGGTTTTGAGAGCTATTGTATTCTCTGAGTGAGGCAGAAACATAATGCCTGGGGTAGCCATAAAGTAGGGCTTTCTTTCAAGGGGTCATTGGGTTTTCTTTTTATTTATAAGACATGACCGAAGACCACTTCTACAGAACTTGACCTCTGCCTACTTGTTCATTTTGAGGGCTCTTAAGAGGCCACATTATTAACCCTGTGGACAAACATAATTATGATGGCTTAAAAGGGGGTTTTGTGCCATTATAATATCTGAGCAGGTTTCTTTTCCACAAAGCATCTGATTTACCTAGACAGCATCTTACGGGATAATCTACATGACAATTGTTAACCCAGCACAAATACTCCTGCACATACAATAAGACCCTTTGTCTTTGTTAATGTATTGTCTATAACAGACTATAGTGCTATTATGCTTTCTTCATATCCACCCTTTACTGCGAAATTTAAATCACTCTTTCAAAAAACTGCTGAGCTTTCGTTGATCCTAATCACACTTTAAGAGGTTTATGAAGGGGGCACACATTCAGGCAACCTCTCTATCCTGTCAAAACCATGACTAATACAAATGCAGATTGGGATTAGGCAGGTGTAAACTGGGTGTAACCAGAGAGCAAGAATCTAACTACACTCCATCATTACAGAGGCTTCAATTGTAAAACAACTACATAGTCATCAAAACACCGGATACACCTTTTAAATTTCAAGCGGATTGCTCAATTTCCATATTAAGTGAATGTAAGTTTGCAAGTAGGAACCCGTCCGTCATCTTTATAAGATAAAACCATGTGATGGCATTCATGACAGGATCACTGTAGTAAAGCACCTGCCAAAGTCGGTCACATTTTTCTTATTCAAACCAGGATTTCTGCCGGTCAATCTCTCCCAACAGCCAAAAAGTGGGCTAGACAACTTCCCATATATCAGTTTCGTTGTAATTATTCTGACCAGGAATGGCTGACTGTGCAGTGACATTTCAAAACGTATGATGCAACTGCCACTATCTTTGTTATTTTGCAATAAACTGCAGTAATATTTAAAAACTACTGGCAAAACAGAAAAAACAGGATTGTGAGAAGAAGCGCAAACATTATCTCCAATTGTTTTAGAGCTGGGGTTTATTTTGGTAGGTACATGTGACTGGTTCCTGAGCATTCAGTGCAGCATTTTGTGCACACAATGAATCCCACCCTGAAATAAGCAGCCGACACTCCCAGGCTGCTTTACTGAAGGATATAAATTAGATGTGACCAAACATGCTGGACAGCTAAATCAGAGCCTAACCCATTCTCGTATCGCTGAAATGGGCTGTAGCCTTAATATGGCTTGATCTCCTGACGACAAACGTTTCAGTGGTTTTAACTGAAGAATATGAGCATTTCTACTTGGAAAGTAAACAAGTGAACTGTACGTGCAAACTCATTACTGTAAGATCAAAGTGTTGCAGTTCAATTTTGCCAGAAATGATACTGCAAGAACGTTAGGATTCCTCTTTTACCGTTTAAAGAGCTGAAGGAGACAAGTGGAGTTTAGCTGAACTCAAACATCAAACTTGTCATCAAGGAAACAATTACCCTTTACAGTACACTTCCTGTTGTATGGAAAACACTCAACAGTCCACAGTTACTTAGCGTATACAGGGACCAGTTATCCTAAATGTATGGAAACTAGATTGGATCTTAATTTCAGCAAAAATAACAAAAATCATAACTTTTTTTAGGCGTTTTGGCTTCTCTGCTTAAGAAAAAAATAAATCAAAACAGTAATTTCCTGTTGATCGACTATCAATGAAACAACTAATCAAAGGGCAACTGTGGCTCAGAAGATAGAGCTGCTTGTCTCCGAAACCACAGGGTTAGTGGCTCGATCCTCAGCTCCTCTTACATATCTTAGTGTCCTTGGGCAAGACATTCAAACACAAATTGAGACCAATGGTCAGACCAGCATCTAGCTCGCTCTCACTGCCATCAGTGTGTAAATGAGAGTAAATGAACTATATTATGTCGTTTCATTTCAGCACTAGAAAAAGGTCCTTTGATAATCTAACACACGTAGCCACTACTCACTGCTTAGAGTCACAGCCCGGTCCTGGTGACTAGTGCATTACATCTTTTGGTTTTGTCCACCTCAAATATGACTGAATCCAAAGTGATAGGCTTTATCTCTGCCAAAAACTGAGATCCTGAGATCAATTTTTACATTAAAAAAAACAGCACAACAGAACACAACTTCAAACATCTGTGTGAGTGAACTTTTCCGAGGCATAAGCGAGAGAAGGCAACATGTGCAACAACAGCACACATGGACGTCTGTCTGGGTGGGAGTCAGCATCAGAATAATAAACAGAGTAAAGTCTGCCGGTCACTAACAGAGTTTATTGTGCATGGCTGAGCACCCCTCAGACAGACAAAGAAAACAAGCTGAAGGAAATATGGGGATGTAGAAAGACCTCTAGTAAATGTGCACGTCTCCATCCCTAAACACTCGCCATCTGTTGACTCCTTCTGGACTCCACGAATCAGAACACCATCTTTAAACAGAGTTGGACCAGGTGTCATCATACCACAGGCACACTTAAAATACCATATTAAGACACAGAGACAGAAGAAGCCCTTACAAACCAAATGAAGAGCTGCTCTCCAATATGCTGACAACTGGCGAGTGGGGTTAGAAAAACACATCTAATCGAAACGCATTACGGTTAATGACAACAGAAGCCAATGTGCAGGTCTGCTGACTATCGCCCTGTCCGATAAATGTCTCCCTTCAGTTGATGGGAGTAGTAGGATGGGGGAAGGGTGGGTGGGGGGGGACAGTGAGAGAGAGGAAAACCAGGAGGACTCGGTCGCCCTGGGGGCATGGACAGCTGAACAGGGAGGACAGTGCTAACCTGAAAAGTGGCTTTGTGGTGGCATGGTGTTCCTGAAAATGTCCCCTGTAGTCACAACAAACACTGGACAGCACACTGGGCCCAGCTCAATTGACTAGCCACGGTGGAGGAAATGAAGCTATCTGAGGGGGGAGAGGTATCATCAAGAAGCATCTGGCATCCTCCGTGAGGGTGCTGGGGAACATCCAGGTTCAAACAGACACTACAGTACCTCTCATTTCAATATTTGAATCAACTGTTTGACAATAAAGACGACTGGAGGTTTTAGCCTGCGATGCCCTCTCTCTAGCAGTCTGCCCTTTGGTCATGGGTTATGTCTGTATCTCTGCTGAGGTGACGATGCATTGAAAGATGAAGTGGTCCAGAGGTCACTGCTGATGGATGTGTGGCATTGCGTCCGTGAAGGACTTCACACGGGGCACACAAAAGAGAAAACTGGCAGCGGTTCGGAAAAGGATGCAGCAGAAAGATCCCAATGTGATATCTTTAAATGTGTTGTTTTGTCAGACCGACAGCCCAAAAGATATTCAAATTACAGGAAACACAGAGAAAAGCAGCAAATGCTCACATCGGAGAAGTTGAAACTGAAAAATACTTCTTGTTTTTGCTTAACCAATTATCAAAATTACGATTAGAGTGGCAAAAAAGTCAAAAGTCAAAATTCTCTCATTTCAGCTCCTTAAATGTGAATATTTTCTGGTTTCTTTACTCCTCTATGACAATAAACTAAATATCATTGAGCTGGGGACAAAACAAGACATTTGAAGACTTCATCTTGGGCACTGATCTACATTTTTCACCACTTTCTGACATTTTATAGACCAAACAACTAATTGACTAATCAAGAAAACAAATGACAGATTAATCTAAAATTGAAAATAATCGCATGTCGCAGCCCTAATCATGATTATTTTTTATTTTACAGATTTTTACATATTATGTTGATGAATGGATTGATTAACCGATGTGTTAGTTTTGAAATACCTATTGAATCTCAGTAAAATGAAATAAAATCATATTAAATCCTTTCAACATGACTGTTTTGCACAGAAACATCACATAAAGTCACAACTGTGTTTATAATAGTGCCTGTGCGCGTACTAGTCTTTTGATTTACTCCTAGGTCATTAAGCATGGACTATCTTTATAGTCCAGATACTGAACAGCAGCCATCAACCACAGCACATATTTTGCCTATTAAGCTTTCTGTGGCTCTGCAGCACTTCAGCCTGATAAAGACTGTCCGATTGAGCAACAAATCTCATGATGGAGCAGGATTGTTATCTAGTATAGATGGGGTTTCTAAGATGTTAGATGACAGAGTGATTACTGGGGTCTAATGAGGAGAGAGACAATGCACTCTCTCTATCTCTTGTGGTACAGCACTCAGGTCAGCATCTGTGTCTGCATGTTGTATCATGCACTTCAGTCAAAGCGGGCCAATCTAGGACATCCAAGATGAGGTGATGGTGAAGGGTTGAATGAGATGAGACAGTGAGGACAAGTACATTATGTCTGTTGATTAAGGGTTGTTTTACCAGAGGAGGAAAGACGGAGGGCTCCTTTGGGGATAGTGTTGCTGTGATTAACGGTGTGCAAGTGGCACACATAAACGGACTAACACGGTGTAGTCTACTCCGTAAGTCATGAGTGACTGATTTGAGACCGATGAAACACAAAAAGTGTAAGGTGACCCTCTACTAAATTATCATGTTGCTATAAAGATCAAATTACTGCAAAATATACATAAAATCCCACATTGGCTACAGCAGTGGTTTGAAGACGAGCCCTGTAGCTGGAGTCTAGCAAGGCCAGTATGTCAACACAACAATAGTAAGTATGGAACGGAAGGCCGCCTGCCCCTTTTTAAAAAGGCATACATCATGCTACAGCAAGTATAAACCATTAACAAACTAAGAGGAAATCCACAGCACAAAGTAGTTTCTGTCAGCAGCAGCCCCTGGCAAAACACACTGCCTTTAGTTAAGATACTTGAAATATTAGTATACTATAGCGTTGCACAATTAATCAAATAATAATCACAAACACGATTTTGAGTTCCCTCACAACTACAGGAAAATGATCGACTGCGATATTGATGCTTAAAATGCTGTGCTGCATATCAAATCAAACGATTCCTTAACTAACAGCCAGCGATTCAGATGTTTTACCTTCACCAACGTCAGCCGGTGAGAAACTTTGCTGAACGCAACGTTCAGCAGAGTAGAAGAGCAATAACAAGAGAACAGACGTGCAAAATGAAAACTCTCTGAATTCATGCGAAGAACCTTATTTTGCTGCAAAGTTTGTTAATTAGCAGGAATGTAGTACAATGTGAAAGTGAACGCTGCGCTCTGTTGATTTGACCTCTTTTACCCGACGAACCCAGTACCATGTTCAACTGAGCTGTGTGTTAAAACACTGCCTTTAAAAACTTCATAAAATGCTGTGATAGTCTTTTTCTGAATAGTTTCTAAAAGACGAGGCCTTAACGCTACCAAGACAGCAACACAAGTGTAGTTTGTCCAAACAATGTTTGTTTGGCAATGTTAAAAAATCAACCCACGAAAAAATGGATTTCTACTTTATAATTTCATTCATTTAATTTCAAATGTCATATCCAAAGGCTCCATTGTATGCACATAGTCTCCTGGAGAGGATATCAGTAGTATTTTCATAGCCAGATTCCCCTAAAGAGGTAGAAAACCCATTTGGCACACTTTGGGTACCCAAGTGGCCAAAGGGAGAATCTGCCTGGTCCTATCCTGACTAAAACCTTTGTAGAACGTATGTGCTTTATGTTATTTAGATCTGCTTTGGCACAGTTGTAGTCAAAGAGTTACTGAATGAATTAAGTGGTATCTGTGTACATGGCATCACTGCTATAATGGTGTTATCCACTATCTTATCTAGAAAACATTTTAGGCATAGTAGAAGTCACAGTGTTACTGGGGGACGAATTATCTGAGGACTTACCTATCCATCGAGGCCAAGATCATGCATATAGACCTGGTAGTTGTGGAGCTATTCTTGGTCAATTTTGGGTATGTCTGTCTGGGCAAACCATACCTTCCAGCACCCTAGGTCTTCAGAGGTTAATTTTTGAGTTTTGGCCCAATTTTATTTTGCTAAACTGTGAATATGGGCCAGTCTTATTTTGATGTAAAGAGTTGTACATTAGCAGAAAAGTAGCACATGAAGTGAAAGCAGCTCTCAGTTTATTTAAAGGTCAAAGTGTGACTAAAATTGTGACTTCAAAATAATTGTGATTACCATTTTGGCCAAAATCGTGCAAAACGGAGAAAAATCCCCAACCAGTTTGTCCTGACATCTCCCTGAGCCCAGAGCAGATCACAGGAAACACACCCACTCCGGAGTGATGGCAGTGACATAACTGACCTATATCTAAACTTTATCTCTGACAGCTGAGCCCCCTGAAAATGAAATCCCTAATCCACATTGTCAGTGTGCACATGTAAATAGCAGATGGGAGCACAAGGAGACTGAACAACAATACTCACTCAAAGGTGAAGAAAAGTCCACAAGTCACTAGAATGAGGACCAGGGTGAGGTAGAAAACCCCGGTCTGCTTGGCCATCATAATCCTCCCATTGCAGTAAAACTTATTCCGACCCGGGAAGGACTCCCACTTCCTCCTCTTTGGGGTCCTTTTCTTGTAAGGGGTCTCCATTGGCGTGGAGCTGCGAGTGCTTATTTGGCTGTACTCGCACTCTCTCATGGACTCAGACACCCCGAGATGCATCAATTGCCGATTCAATGCGCCACAGCTGAGTAAATCCCGGGGCAGATGTGCCTCTGTGGAGACAATAAACCAGCTCAGTTTACAGGCTAACATCACAACTTTTCACTCCTCGGGTGAATGTGGGTGGAAAAAAAAGTTATTGGAAAGTAGAAGCTACACTTCCTGTTATTAATAATATCTAGCTAACACTCGCACTACATTTTTAAAGGCGCATAAAGCCTCGGGTGTCTCCTGTAGAGCTACAAATTAAGACAGTACAGCAAGTTTAGCTACTCTAACGTTAGCTAACTCGGCAAATAACTTCACTTGCAGATCACACATACCGTAGCATACCGTTAATATCGCCGTTGTTAGCAAGCAACCCGGTTAGCATTTTACAGCGACTCAACCCAAAGTGATGCTAAGGCTAACGCGGCTAGCAAGTTGATGAAATGCCTGGTAAGTTGGTGTTAGCACGTTGGTCAACTTTGCAATTAAAGGCTAGCTCGCTGGTCACTCACTTCACCCAACATAACCGCACGCTTTTTACTTTACACTCGTGGGGAGCTTCAGTTGGTGTTTTAATGCGCCTCTTCGGCTGTCAGACACACAACCACGCAGACACAACGGCTTCACATCCCGGCTGCGAGGCGACAGTTGAAGCGCTGCCTTACCGAAGGAAAGTACCGCTGGTCGTCGTGCTGGGTGTTGTCACGTAGCTGCTCCTCTCGTTACCCAGGTTTGTTTCGAGCCGAGGACAGATCGAAGAACACCATTTTTTAAAGAAGTTTAAGAGCAAAACAAACGAGTTTAAAAATCGGCAAATTAGTGAAGAAGTTCGTTTGAAAACAAGGGGAAATCCAGAGAAAGCCCGCACGACGGGGTGGTCTCAGTCGAGCTCCAGCATCCCGACTGGCTGGCGGTCGCTCAGACACTGCGCGTCTTAGCGCACAACGAGGAGCGAGCAGGACCTCGCAGCCATACGTCCACTCGGTTCACGGCAACACACGGAGAAAAATCACCACAGATCTCCACCACTCAAGACGCGTTTTCGTGGAGAGGGGGAGGGGAGGGTGAAACAAAAAGTTGCAGCATTCCCCACGAAGCGTGGAGGCAGGCCAGTCGACAGCCCTCCGTTTACATTGTGTCCCTCGCTTCCCCCTCCACGCACACACGGTGCTGCTGCCACCCTCGCAAACAACAAACATCAACATGGGAGCAGAGCCTCCCAGCCTGCTCCTCCCCCTCCACGCCAGGCTGAAGCCACTACTGAGGAGGTGCAAAGGGAGGACGGGCTGTTAAAGGGGTTCCCAACCCCTGGTCCAGGGACCTCCAGGCGTCCGTTAATGTTGGTTCCTACTAGCAGGGACGTGTTTAGGGGTGACACTAAGGGTCTTATTGATAATATTTTTATTTTTATTAATAATACATCCACACAGCATGTAGAAAGGTGTGCAATAAAAGTACGGCTTTTCCTGAGAAAATGAATTTATTAGGGCTGTCAAATAATAACATTTTAGTAATTTCTTTAAGGCATCTTGCGGTTTTTAGGTTGTAGCTGAGTGAAGACACTGGCATCATATGAACGTGAGGAATCCATCATTACCAACCATAAGATAAGATATAAGATATTCCTTTATTGGTGCCACAGTGGGGAAATTCACACACCCATGTCATACTAAAGGATTTTAAATAACGCTCCAACCTTATGCTAAATTTTGGTGACCATGTCTGTTTTCAAAGGGGTGCCTTGACCTCTGACCTCAAGATATGTGAATGTAAATGGGTTCTATGGGTACCCCTCTATGGGTAGTCTCCCCTTTACAGACATGCCCACTTTATGATAATCACATGCAGTTTGGGGAAAGTCAGAGTCAAGTCAGCACACTGACACACTGACAGCTTGAGTTGTCATGATTTGAGCATATTTTGTATGCTAAATGCAGTACCTGTGAGGGTTTCTGGACAATATTTGTCATTGTTTTGTGTTGTTAATTGATTTCCAATAATACATTTTTGACTACATTTGCATAAAGCAGTATATTTGTCCAGTCACATGTTGATAAGAGTTTTAAATATAGCTGGATACAAACTGGGGGCCGTGTTTAGTGCCCCAATTAAACCTGTTCAAGCAATGTTTGCTAAAAACTACAATGCCCAGCTGTCTTGGGAATTTATTGAGCCTTTAAAAAAATGAAATTACATACTTAGAACCTGTTTTAAAAGATTTATTTCTTTAGTAGGAGCAAATGGAAATGGGTTTGAGAACAAGAGGCTCAGGAAGCTCCTGTAAAACTGTTGACAGAACACCTCAAACTGCAAATAAGGTCAACTAATATTTCTTTTATTAGGGTTAGTTGTTTGTTATTAGTCTGAAACTGCCCCTGATCCAAGAAGGTCTCCAGAAACATGAGTTTACGCTTTAAGGATGAGACAGGACAGTGAAATAGTGTGTGGCTGCAAGTGCCCCCCCCCCGAAAAAAAACCAATAACATATCATTTAATGCAGTATTTCTCATTTGGACCTGAGTACAGTAGGAGATGTACTGTACATTAAAATGCAGCAGCAACGGGAAGCTAAATGATCACATGAATCAACGTGATGCGGGACGCTGAATAAAGACTGAAGACTGACAAAACAAACATGATCACTGACGGTAAATCATTCAGTAAATGATTAGTCATATTAACCTTGTTTCTACTGAAAACAGAAGTGCAGGGATGTCGGCATATGGCTCGTGCCTTGTACAGTTCTCTGATGACGCAATTTCCTGTTCGGCCCACGTCGGTCCAGATGATTGCATCATCAGCCTACAGTTCCCCTGTCATCTGCTCTCCTCTAAACACCTACACAAAGCACACACACACACACACACACACACACACACACACACCTCCTCATTTTACTTCTGAAGTCACCCGAGTGGATTGGCTCATTCACTCCCACGGTCGAACAATTATCCACTTTCACTGAGAAGAAGTCTGGCTGCTTTTCATGTAAGGAGGACTCACATTCAAACACTTATCCCCATGTACTTTTGTATCATGTACTTTTATGCTCTGCCAATGCATGTGTTGTATGAAGGTAGTATTCAGACACACTGAGTTTATCAGATTGGAAGTGAAATGTCGTCACACACATACAGGGCCAGCTTAAGGCAAAGGTCATATAGGCAATAGTTCCTGTGCAGAAAATGAGGTGTTCACTGGCATTTTCTTCATTTTTAAAATTATTATTATTATATTATAGGGTGCCTCCCAGAAGGTGGAGCCCTCTAAAAAAAAGTAATAATTCAAAAAATAAAGAAAAATGCCAGTGGGTGCCTCATTTTCTGCATTGAGGTAACAAATGAACAAAGAAAGAAAGAAAGACACAATATCAGGGACCAATTGTTTATTTATATTATAATAAATATAGTTATTTATGAAAATAAAAATCTTAATTTTTAACTTAAAACCATTGTAATGTCTGATGTGTTTTGCGGTTCACAGGGCTAGGGTTAGGGTTCTAGGGGGTTGAACCCCCCGCCATGGGGTAGGGATGCACCGATACGGATACTGGATCAGATATTGGGTCCATACTGACTCAAATAGATGGATCAGGTATCACTGACAATGGGGCCAATCTGTTAAATACAGTTCTATGTTTTTTTTCTATATACAATACATAAGATTTTTTTTAACCAAATTGCTGGTGTGCAATTTATTATTTTAATAACAAATAACAGTTCAGTAATTTATATGTATTTATTTGCTACAGTTTGTTTTATTTAGTGAGAAAAGTGATGTTTCAGTCAAGCCTGATATAGAAGAATGATCCCAGTCACTTCCACACAGTGAGGCACACAGCTCATGAAATAAACACTGCTATCGGATTGGGACTCAATGTTAGGTGATACCCAAAGCCCAAGTCATGTACAGTACTGTTCCCTGTTGAAGCTTGTGTCATGCAGCTGCAAACTGGCTGAGAGCACGAATGGCTGCCGCTACCGGGCATGCGAAGCTATCAAGTGCCACATGTTTCTCTTAATCTGTTGGGGAGCTGTGAATGTTTTCAATGGTTGCTAATGATCTGTAAGCCCTCCAGACTAATTCCTCAACCGTTGGGCTCGTTAAGCAATGTGATGACATATGGCTGAAGCTGTGTTTGTGTTGGGAAATAAGTGGACGAGATAGGGGCCTTTGAGTCCCGATCCAAAAACAACACAGGCCTGAATCACATCCTGCCAAGGCCTCATCATCCAGGCAATGTTTCGTTTAGAAAGCTGGACAGGATGAAACCACATAGTGATATCAAACCTCATCAAGAGGCCAATACTCTCTATAGCCATGATTATTGGACTCGGCCTGATCTGGTAAACACCCAGTTTACACCACACATAAAACGCTTCCCTGGAAAGGTCAGAGCAGTCTCTTTTATTTTCACCCGACGCTCATTCATCTACCCACGTTGGCGGTGAGAGGCAGCAGGGCAGGGTACCCGGGCCGGCGGTAGCCAATGACTGGCCTGGCTTCCTCTCAGCCACCACATCCATCCTGTCAGAGCTCGATGACTCAGCTTCTCAGAGGCACAGGAGTGTGGGAGGTTTTCTCCTGCGGTTGGCTGCCTACGTGAAACGCATCCTCCATCACCAAAAAAATACAGCAAAGCCCACTTTCCATCCAAACTCTAAATGACTGGAATTGAAAACGCCTGCAGGTATGTGAGCTCTGTCTGTGACGTGCAGGTGCATACATGTAACTACAATGCAGCTACAGTTAAGATGCAAAAACATAACCAGACACATATGAGTCATTTTCTCTCTCCGCAGAAATGTGTTTCAGTTAGAAATCAATCAGGCCGTTGACCACCTCTCAGCCTGCTGTAATTAGTCTTAAGGTGTCAGTGAGATTTTAATAAGATGAAGATGAGTGATTGTACCTCTCCGCAGCCAAGCAACCCAGCGAACAATAAGTCCTTAAAACCCAACCAGTGTTGTCAACCTCATGAATGCCATTATTAAAGGCAGCTTAATATAGGACTTGGTGCTACGCCCACATTTCCCCCTGGCATAGGAAAGGAGAGAGGAAGATTTCAAATCCCAACTAAAGAGGAAGCAACAACTCTAGGGACTCTATTGATAGACACAATAAACAAGTATTTAACAGTAATAAGTAATAATGTAATAAACAGCCAAACATTTTAAAATTGTGATGGTGTTATTAAGCAGGGTTGTAAGAGGTATTTATCTTTAGTCTGTGTGTTACCTGTAGTAGGTGATAGTCGGCGTACCCCACAGACAGGAGCAACGACACCGGAGCAAAACAATGTACTGCTGTGGACGGGGAGGGCAGAAAAACGTATTTTAGCTACCTAAAAGAAAGGCTCACCTAAAAAAACCTGGTATCCGTTCAGGCTATATTTAGAATATCAGCGAACTGATCTGAAAGTGAAACATATCTATGCTGTTTTTGTTAGTCTGCTGGCTTTGGTTGTGAAAATGTTGTAAATGGCGCACACTTAAATGGATATTATTTTTTTTTAGGTGAGCCTTTCTTTTAGAAGGCTAAAATGTGTTTTTCTGCTGTCCCTGTCCACAGCACTGTATAGCTTTACTCCGGTGTCGGTACTCCTGTCTGTTTCTCCGAGCTGGGGCCATGCCGACCGTCATCTACTGTATGTAATACATCTACTACGGATTAGTACCTCATACAACCCCGATTCAAAACACCCAAACTATTCCTTTAAATTCACAAGTAGGTCAAAACTTGCGATACTTTAACATGCAGATGTAACATGTTGCTCCGATGCTCCTCTACAGACAGCAGAGGAGAAACTAACATGAGCTTATCTGGGCCACAAAAACAAAACTTCAGACGAAACTTCAACACAAATATATACAGAAAAAGCATAAGATAAAATGTGTTGTACTACAACCCAAGATGAGAGGAGGAACAAAAAAGACAAACAAAATCACAAACATTCCTAACATACTCTGGGGACACGGTATGTAGTCTTAAATCCCCTGGGTGTCTGCTCTGAGTAGAGCCTAGTACAGAGCCTGTTCTTCAGGAGTCCCACAGTGACCGGGGGTTAGACCCTGTGATCAAGAGTCCATGATCTGGGACATGGTTAGCATGAGAGCAGTAGGCTTTTGAAACTTTTTGACATATCACAGTAGTAAAAGCACTGGTCTAAATAATAAAATTAATGAATTAAGCTGCTTCAGCTTCAGGGTTCAGGGTTAATTAATGACACACTGTCGCTGCACACTGGGACACTTGAATGGAACCGAGCCATCAATAATGTCATTAGTAACCTCTGTGCTTTTCCTAATATGACAAGTCAAAACGTGAAAAAGGCCTATGACGCATGTCTACTTACTTTTTATTGGAAATTGGTCAATAGTGCAGACAAGACGTGCAGTTTTAATCAATGGGCCCTGGTAACAAGCATCCTTCGCTTTTTCACTTAAATTTCAGGTGATGTCCTTCCAGAATACTAGATGTGTGTCTTGCGTGGTACGAGGTTATGAGGAGGACGGGTACTTATAACAGTGCGTGCTGAGGACGGCGGCGGAAAGGTCGTGGACCTCTGTCTTATGAGGGGCTTATGAAAACAGTCGCTCTTAGAGGAGCTGTTCAAAACTGAGTATGAGGTCGTGTGGGTACAACAAGTATCCATGATACTTTCATTGGACCACAGTGTGAATGGACGTTATCCTGTCAGGTTGCTAATAAATGGATTAAACCAACTCCTTTTAAATTCTGTTTGACATTTACTCATATATTGTACAAATGACAAGAGATGAGAGATTTAATGCCCTTATCCAAGAGTATAAACAACAAGAGTGAGTTAGTCCTGGACACAATAAAACTGGAAATGTAAACTGACCTATTTATAAACATAAGCTCCAACATAATTTGGTTTTCATCAAATTTATGTCCTTCTCTGGTTATCTGCTACCAAGTTTCACAATGCACATAGTCAGAGAGTTGCTGCAACACAAACGGCTTCACCATTATCAGCGATTCGAATGAAGATGCAAAATCATCTGTGGTCGGTTGGGAAAGAGCCGGTGTCTCATCTTCAGATAGACTGTCCTTCCTCTTCAGATGATTTCATTAAATGGGGTGTGAGCTGGAACAGCCACATACTACAGTCAGTTCATGGTTCACTGTGCAGGAAGGACCAACCTTTTCAGTAAAAACTCACATCCTTTCTTCCTCTTACTAATTATGGGCAGGCAGTAATGCTGATAATCCATATTTTAATAATATAACACCATATTAAGACACTTAACATGTTGGACAACATTAATTTCAGAAGCATCTAGTTCAGTTAACACCTTCAAAATAAACTCATGTATATGATATAATACAGCCGACCTGTTAATGTCCTGGTCATTAGAGATGAAATCCAAAAGTGAAAAACATTCATGGATGGGAATCATTTTGAACATCAGAGACGTCTGAAGTGATTCCTGGATAGCAGCCATCTTTATCTTAAAGCTGAAATATCTGAACTGAAAGCAAATACGGTGATCAGAAATCAATAAAAGGCAGTCCATGTAAGCAGTTGATGTTTGTTTTATTGGCCTAAGATTGTCTGGACATAATGCAACGTCTCCGGTGCTTGACGATGTTCATTGTACATTTATTTGTGACATGTGCAGCACAGAGTATAAATGTGTATACTGAATAAAAGAGAGAGACATGGAGTCGTACGAAAAAAAGGCAAATCTTACAATGAGCTCTCAGGACATTTTGAAGGTTCTTTTCACATGTTTCTTTTAAGAGCATTTATCTAGGTTCAAAAATATGCCCATTGACATGAATGGAGGACAGTAACGAACAGAAATGTGTTCAGTTTTTCTCACGTAACCTTGCCTAGATATCCTCTCACCCTGGCACTTCCACGTTTGATTACCAAAGCGATTGTTTTCTCAGCTATAATACAATGCATACAGGATTTTTTTTTTTTTTTTACACTGAAACACCAGTTACATCTGCCATGTTCAAATATTTGACCCCATTAACAAAATATGTATAATAACAATAACAAATTTTTACCAACAATAAAAGCATTTGTTATAATAGTCGGAGAGTCCCATCTCTTGCTATGCTTGATTGAGACTGAAAGAATCGTGTGCGTCCATTGTACAACGGTTTATATACACAGTGATGAAAAAATACAGACATAACACAAGTGCTTAGGAAACACAAAGTTCATCTGTGAACGTCGTTGAGGCTATGATTGATAAATTAGACACTTATTTTAACTGATGCTCTTCTCTCATGTTGATTGGCTGGTGCAATGCTGCCTCCTCATGGCCTAAAGCACACACTGCAGGTGTCAGTTAAGACTCTTTTCAAAAAAAGGGACAACTTGCTTTACAGTCCTATTGCACAATTTATCTTCCAGCGATGGAGACATATACATTTCAGTTTGAAAAGTCAGTGTTTCCCTCCCTCCCCCACACAACTGTTGGCAAAAAAGTTCAAACTACTGTACAGTGTCACATTTTAAATAAATACTCTCCATTAACAAAATGTTGATGAGTATATTAGCGTTTATAAAACTGAAAAACATCTCCACGACTCAAAAGGAACCCACGTAAATCAGCACCAACATCTGGTGGCAGCTTTGGCTGAAAAAAGTAAACAAACAAAAAAACGAAATGCCAAACAAAAGTAGCAACACCAGCAGGTATTAAATATTTGTATTAAAATGAGCTTTCAAATCCCAAACCCACTTTTTTTTTAACAGGGCCCAGAGGCTATACATATATAGAGATATTTTGTTTATGTGGATATTTCTTTTAAAAAAACAAACATTTTCTGTCATTTTGATAAATAAAAATAGAAAACCACAGAAGTATCTTGTCCACCTTAGCGCCTGCCGTGCGAGTCCTGCCTCTCCTCTTGTCATAATTTCCCCAAGTGAAAGAGAACTTGGCAAATAATAGCCACCACCCCCGCGTTGAGCATGGAGGAAATGGAGATGTCTAACAATCTGCTTTCGTACAGCACAAACTCTGTCTTGTTCTCCTCCACTTTAGCCATAGCCAACAGGCCTTTAGCTGCTCTGCACATCATGTTTATGCTAGGTGGGTCCATAGGCGGGTGCCCCATGTGCAGCAAGCTGTGGGGGTTCTGCTGGTACTGCGCCATGCTTACGCCATCCTCCAAGAAGCCTACCAAGTTACCCACACTGCCCTTCTGTATGGCTATGGCGCGTGCCGCTGTGGGGTCTCCTTGTGCCAGGTGGGAGAGAACAGCCACCGCCATCTCCCTGTACACCTGGGCCTTCCTCTGACCCACGTAGCGGAGCAAAACGGTGAAGAGTTTCTCCTGTCGGCTGAAAGGCGGCGTAGCCAGCAGGAGGTCGACGTTGTCCGCCTGGATGCTCAGCTTGCAGAGGCACTCCAGCACCAGCCTCTGGGGAGTGAGCTGCGAGTGGCTTGCTGCTGATGGGAAGGGGTCCTGGGCTTCAGCTGATGGGCACACCATCCAGTGGAGCAGGCCGTCCAAGATGGGGAGGCAGATAGTGTCGGGATAGGTGGAGAGGTCCAGCTGACCTGAGATGTTGGCCAGAGTGACCATAGCGTTCTCCCTGAGCAGACTCAGACACTCCCACCACCACTCCTCTTTGCTGCCCGTCAGCCCCTGCTCCTGCTGCTCGTCTCTCTGGTAGCTAGGGGGCGATCTGTTCCTCTCCGGGTGCTGGTGGTGCAGCAGGAGCAGCCTGCCCAGGAGAAGAACCAGAGCGGGGTGGCGTGACATATCCAAGTCGTTCCCGGGGATAAACGACAGGCTCCGGACGATGTTGGAGACGCAGAGGCAACGCTTGGCCAGCGAGTCCTGCCAGGAGGCGGACGTGGAGAGCGCGGCCTCGTCCAGGCAGCGAGGCTCGTCCTCCAGCAAGGTGATGTGGTCCCGCTCCCCGTCCTGATGCACCCTGAAGGGGTAGGAGGGCAAGGAGCGCGCAGGGTGGGCGTAAGAAAGGGCGTCGACGCGAGCACACAGAACATCATCAATTGTAGCAGTGATGTGTTTCAGAGGTTGTTTCCCATCGTCCACCTTGTTTTCCTCTTTTCTTGTTTTTCCATCCGCCCTGGGAGGTGGTTCACTCCGGGGTTCAAAGTGCGTTTGAATGTGTGCGGTGGAATCACCTCCACCGGCCTGCCAGTGTAGCAGCCCGCTGGTAAACTCGGTGACGTAACCTAAGTGCTCCGTCATGTCTTCAATCAGGTCCTCTTTGTGGACAATCTTGATGGGTAGCTTATCATATTTACTGGCTTGCTTAGGTTTAGGTTCTAGCTCTGCAACAGGCTGATCAACACACTCCTTCATACTCTCTGCTCCTTTTTCACCCTCTTCTTCTTCTTTCCCCTCTTTCGCTCCGTCCTCTTCATTCTTGTCCTCCTTCTTTATGCTCACCTCACACTCCTCCTCCTTCTCACCGTTCACCTCTGCTGATTCTGGCTCTGCAGCGACTGGTGGAGCTTCCTCTGCGACGCCTCCTGCTTTATCCAGCTGCGTCTCTGCTGTCGGAGCTGACTCAGGTTCAGGTTGGGCAGTGGAGTCCGTTTCCTGGTCAGGGATGACTATTTCTTCTTCTTCTTCTTTTGGGTTAGAAGCAGGGTCCAAAAGGCTTTTCTGAGCCACGGTCCCCACTTCAAACTCTTCCAGGATGCCAAAGATCTCAATCAGGTAGCGGCGGAAGTACTCCACAATCAACTCAAGGAATCCAGGCAACTAATCGAGATAAGATAAAATAAATGTTAACAATTTATGTCGAAGGAAATTTAATTCTAATCACTTTTTTTCTAATTTTTTTTTCAGATTACCTGTCTCACATACTACTGTCATATAATCATATTTGCTCCAGTCTCGCCTACTGCAGCTTTTATCAGGAAGATCAGGTTTTAAGAGACACTGTGTTGTCATACTATCACAGCGTGGTCCAGCTGGCTGCATGAAAACGCTCTGTCGTAAGGTGTAGTCTTGAAACTGGCTTTACCTGGGAGAGGTTAAAGGAGCCCACGGTGCTGTCATCGTACAGCAGGATGTTGATGGTGTCTAGAGCCCATGTGCTTTCTGCCAGCAGGCCAGACTTCAGAGACATCATCACGCGCCAGGCCTCAGGCGTTCCTGGAGTTCAAACAGTGGGATTTTTGGAACCAGGAAGAAAAAAAAATGGTGATCAGACACGGTCCAAATGATAAAAGGAAGGCACTGAACACAGTAGATCATTGTAATTCATTTCATGACATCTATCTCATGTTGTGCTAGTTCTACTACATCAATTGACAACAGACACATATGATACCTTTAAACTAGGGCTGTCGTGATCATTACTTGTTAACACTAATTTGTTTTTGCACCACTAATTTCTTTAATGCATAAATGAAACTTGATAATGGTATCATATGAAACTAGAAAACTGAAGGAATCCATTGATACCAACCATGTCATAGTAGCATGTTGAGAAAGAGGCTAAATAAAGCTCAAACTTGAATTAAATTTTGTTAAGGAAAAGCTGTCAGGGCCATTTTCAAACAGGTCCCTTGACCTCTGACCTCCAGATATGTGAATGTAAATGGGTTCTCTGGGTACCACCAGTTTCCCCTTTACAGACATGTCCACTTCATGATAATCACATACAGTTTGGATCAAGTCATAGTCAAGTCAGCACACTGACACACTGACAGCTGTTGTTGCCTGTTGGGCTGCAGTTTGCCATGCTATGATTTGAACATATTTTTATGCTAAATGCAGAACCTGTGAGTGTTTCTGGACAATATTTGTCAATGTTTTGTGTTAACTGATTTCCAGCAATAAATATATACATGCATTTTTGCATAAAGCAAACATAACCATAACCAAAAATAATTTGTCCACTCCCATGTTGATAAGAGCATTACCTACTTGAAAAATCTCCCTTAAAGATGGACATTTTGAACTGATCAAAAATGTGTGATTAATCACAGTTAACTACAGAGGATTATGCAATTAATTGTGAAGAAATATTTGAATCAACAAACACATCTTCCAAAGAGCCTTACCAACCCATCCACTTAACAGTCGTAGTCAAAATAGTAATTAATGAAGTAATGGGACTCCATCTCACCAGTGTCTTTGGAGGTGAGCTTGCGTCGGGGCTTGAGAATCGGCATGGTGGCCTCCACTGATCCTGGTGGGTAGTTGAGGTCCCGCCTCAGGTTGGGAGGAAAGTGACCAAGGGGTCCACCACCCTGTGAGCCCATCATGGCCATCCCAGGCTTAGGCATCTTCATGGGTGACATAAATGGCGCTTTGCTGGGTGACATCCTAGAATCCATGGAGCGCTGGAAGGCCCCTGGGCTGGGTGCTCTGGGCAGGTGGTTGGCCATGGATGGAGAGTTGGAATAAGAAGATGGCTGGCGTGAAGACAGGGGAGGCATGCCACCTGATGATGACATGTAGGGAGACTGGCGGTGCCACTGATCCTGCCCCGGTCGCCCGTCCATGTCATCTCTACCGATTGAGCCGTAAGGCGGCATCTGTGATGGCGGCCCCTGTCTGTTGGGGTAGGGGTAGCCCAGATCTGTCCTGGATGGCCACATGTTGGGGCCATCAGACGCATGGTTAGGAGTGGGACCCCCGCCCATCATACTGTGCTGGCTCTGGCCTGAGGGGGCCATGCGGTCACGGGGGTAGGGGTAGGGGAACTGTCCCTGGATGGGTCTGTGTTCAGGGCCGGAGTACCCGCCACCATAGTGGTTGTACATGTCAGGCTGCTGGTTGGCGTACTGCATGGCGTACATGTCGCTCTCGTGTCTCTTGGGTGGGGGGCCATACATGCCGTCCATGGGTCGCTTGTAGCCCTGCTGAAGCAAAGGTGTACACAGATGGTTAAACACAACCGTGGAACGTAACATGGTATCAATCGTAAGCTACTGGCATGGAGATTGGTCTTACTCAACTGGAAACAGAGAGCTGTACCAACTCATTCAAATCTAATGAGGGATGAAACAGTTGGAACAAGAGAACATTAAATTATCTCTGAAAACTGCAGGAAGAGAAATTTTACAAAATTTAGCAGCGTAAGAGTTAAGAGGGATCCTTAGACCAAGTAAATAAAGAAGTATAGTGAAGAATAGAGTTTTGAGTCATCCATCAGCCTTTCTAGTTTTATTTTTAATTTAATTTAATTTAATATAAATAAATAAATATTCCCCATCTTCTATGGAGGGATATACACATGTCATAATCTACTGAATGATCACAAATATTGTTAGTTGAAGAGTAGGGTTGGATTTCGTTGAATGCGAGTCTGTGGCATGGTGTGACTTTTGTAAAGAATGCACATTTTTCATATGTAAAATCTATAGTGAATATACTCTTAATAAATAATGGACAGCTACAAGCAGCACACACTGGAAGTTGATAATGGCGTCATATTTATTTTTGATCCAGTTTATATTATACAGTATATGGACATGTACCCCCCCCTCCTTTTAAAACATGTTTTCCTTATTCATTTATTTTCATTCATTTATTTTATTGGGTTTTTTACACTATTGTTGTTATACTTTGTCTGTACATGCAGTATGTGTATAGGTATGTTGGGGTTTGTGTGTACTGTACGATATAAGTAAAAAACAGTTAATACAGTTAAAAAAAACATTCTCATCATTCAACCACCACTACTACTACTACCACTACTACTACTATTACTATTACTACTACTACTACTACTACTAATAATAATAATTTTTCTGTAAATGGGATGAAAGGCCTCATTGGAAGAAATATATTACTCAGTATTTTAGATGATGGATACATCTTTAGTTTGAACTAGGACATTCCCTGTTCAAAATGGGTTTAACCATGTAATGTTTCTAGGCTGTCATATAGCATGTTCCTTCAATATATAAAGTCAAAGTGAACTGTGTAAAACTACTTGTTTACATCTTACAAATGGGCTCTCTCTCACCTGTTGCTGTGGGTACATCCCAGATGGATGCATCCCATATGGCATGCTGGGATACTGCTGACTGTAGCCATCATGTCTGAAACAGAATGGCGGGGGTTGGGGGTTTGGACACGTCACTCACTGGTCAAACAATTATTAGCCAAGACATCATTTTTGCTATTGCTTTGACTTTCTACAAGTGCACTGTACTATACTCTACTACAAACACAGGTGCTGACCTCTGCTGTGAAGGGTATCTACTGGGAGAGTACATGCTGCCCTCACTGTTAGAAGGTCCCATGTTGTTCTGACTCCCAGGGGGACCCATGTTCCCCTCCATCCCCATGACATGGTCCGGTCTGAGGATCAAACAACAGCAAAAACTTCATGCTTCGGACAATACATCACTGATATAACTTACTGTAAATATATGTATTAAGTAGGGCTATCAATTGATTAATATATTTAATCACAATTAATTGCATGATTCTCTATAGTTAACCGTGATTAATCACAAATAAATTAAAGTTATTATCTCTTCAAAATGTATGTGAAAAGCGAGATTTGTCAAGTATTTAATACTCATATTAACATGGGAGTGGGATAATATGCTGCTTGTATTTATTTATTATACAGCGACAAATGTTGTCCAGAAACCCTCACAGGTTCTGCATGTAGCACAAAAATATGCTCAAATCACAACATGGCAAACTGCAGCCCAACAGGCAGCAACAGCGGTCAGTGTGCTGACTTGACTATGACTTGCCCCAAACTGCATGATTATCATAAAGTGGGCATGTCTGTAAAGTGGAGACTTGTGGGTACCCAGTAGAGCCCATTTTCATTCACATATCTTGAGGTCAGAGGTCAAGGAACCTCTTTGAAAATGGCAATGTCAGTTTTTCCTCTCCAAAACACTGGAGACATTTGGAGCGTTATTTAGCCTCTTTCTCAACAAGGTGAGGCATGGTTGGTTCTAGTTTCATATGATACCAGTATTTTCACTCTGGCCTGCTACAAGGTAAAAATCCCAAGTTGCGTTAATGTGTTAAAGAAATTAATGAAATTAACATGAATTTGCCTTATCGTGACAGCTCTAGCTTACCGTTGTCAGTTGATGTAGTAGAACTAGCACAACATGAGATAAATTTCATGTAATGAATTACAATGATCTACTGTGTTCAGTGTCCTCTGTTATTTCACCTCTTTTGGTAGTATGACATGGTTGGTAGCACTGACTTCTTTAGGTTTTCTAGTGTCACATGATGCCAGTATCTTCACTCTAGCTTTAAAACTGAACCTGCTACATGTCTTAAACAAATCTGCACTGATACGTTATTATCGTGTTAACATTGACAGCCATGGTATTAAACTATCCCATACAATACTGGCCTCTGTGCTGCCAATAATAGGCCGGTAGATACAATTAATACAAATACTACAGTAGGCCTTAGGGCTCATGTTAGGGAAATGTCAAAAAACAATGAGTTGCTACAGGTTCCCCACCCTCTTCTGCTGATTTGTGTACCTACCTCCTGTCGTAGCCTGGCCCATATGGGTACTGCGACCGTTGGCTCATGCTCAAAGCTGACGGGGGTCGACCATACATGTCCTGCATGCCACCGCCGGGCATCTGGCCTGGCATGTAGGGATCAGCTCCTGCCACTGAGAAGGAGGAAAGCAAAAGCTTATACAACAGAGAGTGAATCTAACAAAATGAAAAAGAAAATAGAGATCTGAACAGACAACAAGCTAAATAATAGTCTGCAAACATGTAACAGAGGCTTAACTTTGCTTTTACGTTTCCTGCTCACCACCAGATGGCAGCATTACTCTATGAATACTCACCACTTTCCCTGATTAAACCTATTGTTCTGAGGCTGCAACTGTTGTTATGCAGCTAACATCCACCATATTACTCATTCAGACTCCATTCTCTCCAGCCTTCAGAGGAGCCGCCATCCTCTCTAAAACTAGTGTTTGTTCTGAAAACTAAACCGCACGAGTTGGTCAAAAACAGGTGCTTCTCAGCAGGACGGAAAGGATGAAAGGTTGAAAACGAGGAGGATGAAAAGGATGAACAAAGTTAGGATGAGACAAAGGCTAAGCTACAAGAACATCAGACGAGCCGGTGTGTTTTCGTTAAAGGGACGCGTGGCGTAACAAACAGTTCTCATCTCCTTTCAAAGTTCTCGCAGTAAAACACACACACAGCTGTCCTGACTAGACAATGAATTAGACAAGTGAGACAGACAAAAGAACAATGGCTGTGGGATACATGAGTGATTCTGATGAAGAGCCATGTCAGTTTATTAAAGTTTTAAAATATCCTCATTTAAATTTGCCAGTACAAAACGCTTGATTCAAATGGTTTTGTCGCAGTAGAAAAACTGTTTATTCACATTCACAAGTCTACAAAAAACAGGTCTGTGGTTCTGTGTTTGGGTGAAAGGGCGTCACAGCATGTGCCTCACTCACTCTTCCTCATCCCGGCGAAGGGGTCCTTGGCGTCGTACTGCATCCTCATCATCATGTCGGGCATGCTGAGGCCCTGCTGGTAAGGAGCCGAGGGGGGCAGGGAGGTAGCTCGCTTCTGGAAGGCCGGGTCGCTCACCTCCGAGAAGGGGTCCTGTATGCTCACACTGCTCCTGGACAAGGAGAGGAGGGAGGAGAGGGAGGAGAGGGAGGAGAGGGGAGCTGTGTGAATACAGTGAAGACCATGGTTTGCACACACTGAAAATATAGATATGATGTGTGCTATAAAGGAGTTCTATGCTTTTATTTTTGAGGATTTTTTTTAAATGTTGTTTTTAACTGTTTTGAAATACTTATACGCTGCAGTGACTGATCAGCTGGACTCCGCTCCAGCTTCTCCAGCTTCGCTCTAACTAGCTTTGTATGAGGCCATACCAAACTAGCTGCTAGGCAGGTATTATGCAAATGTGTTACTTGGTGACATCACCATGTTACAGAAGAAAAGAAATAAGTAATAAATAAGTATCTATACCTAACTATAACTAAAGGAAAGAGAAAAAGCACAAAGCTGTTGTAGCTGGTTAAAGTAAAGCTCATTTTAACAGTGTAATCGATAACAATTCAACATATTTGATAAAAGCTGATAATATAGTTTGTATATAACCTTGATCTTAAAAGTAACTAAAACTGTCAAATACATGTAGTGGAGTAAAAAGCAGCATAAAATACAAATACTCAAGTAAAGTACAAGCACCTCAAAACTTAATATGACGAGTTTTTCATTTAAATAAATGTTTGTGAAGTCACTATCTATAACCAAATGAGGTAACACAATAGTGAGTGAGACGATGGCCCACTGATGAAAGTATTGCAGTATTTATATGCATGCAGTATGAAAATAGGTGTTTGTGGTGACATTCCCAGAAAATTACAGATTTTCTCCATTGTATACACACAAAAAAATGAACTATGCACACAGCTCTGAAAACTTGACGCTCATGTATGTAGGACTAAAGATTTTTCTATTACATATCATGCTAATGTATCAATAAAAAGACTCCAGACTGCTAAACTCTGAGCACATCCATTGCTTTCACTCAAATAGAAACTCTAAATCAACCAGACTGATCTTAAGGATTGCCACTTTAAGTAAAGTACGAAATGTACATAGTTACTTTCCACCACTGCTGATTTATGTGTGTCATGCACGTATATGTGCCCCGCCAACATGGGCTTTAAAGACACCAACTAAAGGACATTGCAGTGGTAAAGCACTTATTAGACAAGAATACAACTACTCACACATATTATCACAAACTAAGGAAACAAAGATCTGTACCACACTGCAAATAAAATCTGCCGTGACAATCAGACGACAAGAAATCAGCAGAGTTGAGGGACATTTTACAAAAAAGTAAAAGCCTTAAATCATCAAATAAAGAGCAACAAAACATAATATGGATTTCAGTCTCACCTAAATCACTTAAAAATAACAACAACGGTGTATCTGAATATAACGGTGCACATTAAGATCTTTGTCTCTCAGTTAAATCCTGCTTCGCTACACAATAGCTGTTAGGTTTATACCATACATCAACAGACAATCCTTGTTCGTACTTAAGAAACAATTTGTGCGAAATGACGCGAATATCAAACTGCAAGTTGTTTTACAAATGATGATCATAGAAAATAAAGACCTACTGGTGCAGTGGCAGGAGCGGTAGAAGCAGTAATAGCATGAATATACAGTCAGTAGTAATAGTATTACAGCAGTGGTCAACAGCATCATACAGTAGTAGCAGTACTGCAGTAGTAGTATTCACAGTGTAGTATGTCAGGGTGGTACCTGTTGGGGGGCAGCGGTGTGACCTGTCCCAGTGGGGTAGTGGCAGGTGTGGGGGGTTTCAGATCCCCCGCTGCCTCCGCTGTGGAGCTGCTGCCAGAGGACTGGGGCGTCTGCGGGCCTTGGAGGGAGCCGCCTGAATTAGCTGCAAGACACAAGAACCCATTTTATTATCATTACAGCTGGAGGATTTCGCAGCAGAAACTGTAACACATTCAGACCGCGGGGCTCCCCCACGTCTTCAGATATGATCTTGAAGCCGGTTTGAGTCAGAGCGCCCATAGTGGGCTTTTCGCTGCGGCGAGGTGCTGTATTAGAGAGATAACTTTGGACTTAAGGCCAAAGCACTAACAGTGTTGCCCTTCATGAGAACTGAGCTCGAGCGAAACAGCCTGCACGAGGGCAGAGAAGATGAGTACGTGGGGAGGAAGAAGAGAAGGGAAAGGAGGCAGGAGGAGAGGACACGACGAAGAGAGGGGAAGGATTTCTCAGAGGGAATTGACCACTTGGGCGGCTGCAGCACGGCTCTTTATTTGGATGCTGTTTGAAGATGGTTTATGTTTTTTTTTTTTTTTTAGGTGTGCCACGAACTTGATGAGGGGTTCATGTGGAGGGCTAAGCTGGGGGGCAGAGATGTATTGTATTTGAAGAAAATATAGTGCATACACAATATATCTACCATTAGTGTTTTGGGTATAGTCAAATTATTTGCAAGCTAATACTTGTATATCGCCCCTAAATATGCGTGAGGAGCTTGAGAAAGCACATGCTTGTAACCTGCTCTTGGGAAAAATACATCCCCTCTCACAAAGACTCCAACTCAGGTTAAAATTGGGTTAGTGTGCTCTGTTGTTATGACACCATATTTCTTTGAATCTCTCAGTTCAGATGACTAGAAAATTATAAGAGTGCCGAGCAACAAGAGCCCAACACACAAAGAACCCCGACCAGATAAAACCAAGGGATACAAATTCCCAGAAGCAGCTTTAATGGAAAAATGTGGACCGTTTCAGCTAAAAGATGACAAAGACGGAGGAAGAGAGAATATGAAAGTATCCTAATGAGCATTTAGCGTAAGAAGACTTTTCTCTGGAACAGCCTCTGTGGCCTTTCCCTGCACCGCACGTTTCCACAGGAAAAAAAAAAGAAAGACTTAAGCTTTAAAAATTCATGCTAATTCTGAATTATTCAATGATACCCCCTGCCTCTACATCATAGGAGAGGGAGAGAAAGAGAAAGAGAGAGAGACAGGGAGAGACGGTTATCCCATGATGATGAGCAGAGGTAGGAGAGGGGGTGAGGAAGGGGCATTGAGCATTAGGGATTCTGCACTTCCTGGGATATGCCCGCCAACAGACGAGCACAAACGCACTCACGCGCACGTGGTAAAGTGCAAACAATGGTGGGGTTAGCCAAGGTTAAGAGGTTTACCATTCCTCAAGAGCAGGCGGGCAGACAGACAGATACATAATACCGAGCAGAGGGGTTACGGAGATGGAGGGGAGGCGGAGGAGAGCGTGAACTCAAGTGCCCTCTGCTCCACATTTAGAGGGAGAAAAGAACGACAGAGGAGGCGATGGGGAGAAAAAAAAAAAAGGAGGCGCTGACGTTTGATGTGTGTGCGCACGAGAGCGTGTGTGTCAGCGGGTGACATAATCCAGAGGGGTGGTAGTGGTTAACGGGGGGGGGGAGTCAGTCAGCCGAGCCAGTTTTGTGAATGAAAGGTGACGGCGAGGTCGAGTTTGTTTATGTTCTACATTCCAGTCCTCATTAATCACTCCCTACACCACCACCACCACAACTACGCACACCCTCTCCATCCCGCCACCCCCACCAGCCCGCTGGACAAGCTCCCTCAGTGACATCACTGGGCTGTCAGTCTATATATAAGCTGGCAGGGTGTCAGCAGGGCAGTTTGAAGCAGGAGAGTATAGATACTAGATCAAGAGACATAAAAAGGAAAAGGGTGGAATTTTTTCTAGCTTGGTATTTAACACTTTTCACAACATAATTTACCCCAAACATAAATGTTGCTGACACACACACACACACATATATATATATAATATGTAATGTAAGCACCTAAATGACAGTGATGCATCTCCGTCATAGACTGCATATAAAGATGGAGGATGCGTCTCCACTTCCTCCCACTATACAAAAGTGAAGCCAAAATATCCTGGACACGGGAGCTGCCATCTTGAGATTTTAATATCATTTGGAGCCAGAGTGTGTGCAGTGGTGATCGGGTGGTGGAGCCGCGGGATCAAGGTCACCCACCCGAAACAACTGTGAGCCAAGCACGGCCACAGCTAAGCGAGAGAGACTCACAGCTGTCAACCATGACGTCTCATCCCCTTTTTAGCATCCACTACTAACTAACAACTAATTAAAAGTAAACCGATCGGAAAAATGAACACTTGAACATTCATCAGTGTCATAAGAGCTGCCTAAAATGACAGAAACCATCTTTGGGAAAAATGCATTTGATGTGTACTTGGACTTTTTAGTTTGGCCACTCTGCTAACATGGAGGGGGCGGGATTTATGACCTATACTGCAGCCAGCCACCAGGGGGCGATCAACATGATTTGGCTTCACTTTTGGGGAGCTGTCATTTCGTCTATCTTTTATACAGTCTATGATCTCAATCATCAAGATCAAGCAACAAACAACAAGCATGCGTATCTGGATTGGAAGTAAAAACATCTCACTCTGTTGGCAGATTTTTATTTGCTGAAGATTTTGTAGTAATTTAAATGTAGTCTTAAAGGATAATTGTGGTATATTACTAGTTATGTATTCTTGTAGCTTTGACCATCATTTCTATTGGTTATGATAATAATTGTACTGATATGTGGGAATAAGGCAACATTGCTACAGGGTAGCCAGACGGCAGCCAGATTAGGCTTGAATGTTTTCCTGTGATTTATTTTATTTTTTATGTTATTACCTCCAAACAATATACCCCTCTTTTCCCTGGTTTTCTGGTATATCTCACAATAAATGAAGTCTGATTTCAAAACAGCATAGCAGACAATTTATCATAATTTTGATGTTATTCTTAGCAAACAATTATTTGCTGTGTAAAGACGTAGAGGAGTAATGTCAACCTGAGCACAGAATGAAATCTCTCTCCCTCTGTGTTGTAATCTGAGCTTGTTTGTGCTTAACTGACGTATCAGTCGCGCACGCTTTTAATGCATGTTTGTGCATGTGAGCCACGAGCCTGCTGTCGCCATGTTGAGAGCCGTGTGGAGGCAATAGAAATGCTCCCAAGCTCACATTAGGCACCTTTAAATGATCTGTTAATACTTTTAGCAGAAGAACAGTCAGTAATAGTTAATAGTAATAATCCCTCCACCGCCACAGGTCAAGGCTGATTCTTTCACAGCTACAATAAGTACAGTAACTCAAGGTTGAACCAGGAAGTCTGACTTTAAACAATGATGGAGGTTTACAATGGACACTTTACAGAGAAGTAAAGAGTTGAGCTAACTTGGAGGTTATTATAAACATATATATTATAAACCTGACCGCTCGTGTTTCTTTTAACCAGTGTTGCTGAGATGTCAGCAGTTAACTTGGTAAGAACAATGTTAACATTAATTATACTTCAAAATAAGTATATTTTAAATGCACTATAGCACTTGTAGAATAATTTGAAGAGAAAGCTTTTTTTTTTTTGTTCTGGTCTACCATCAGTTTTACAGCACTATCTGTAGAGGATCAACTCTCATGAAGACCATGCAATTTTACATATGCGGCTGACATAAAAATTATGCAGCAGATCTCACTTCAATCAAGTGTTGCAGCATGAGCACTTTACAGTTTAATGCTGCATATCCAAAAGGTCGTCCAAACATCCCAAGTATTATGGACCCTATGTGTACCACGGCCTTATCGGCTGATGTGGGCAAAATGAGATTCTGTGAAATTGCCATAGTTAGGTCCCGCTGAATAGACGGGAGGGGGCTGAATTGTGAATTATAAAGAGTTATGACCAAGAGGGAATAATTCATATGTGTATATATGTGTGCATGTGGCTCGTGTGTACTATATGTATGTGTATGCAAATGGAGGCAGATGCTCTTTTCCGCCCACCAGGAAAAGCAATCTGCAGTGTCTCAGGCAGGTGAAGTGCTCTGATGTTCTATTTAAAAGCCGGGGTCACTTTTCTCATCTCCGCCGCAAATTAGAGACGTGACCTTACTGCTCCATATCGCGCCAACTCTTTGCCTCTCCTCCTCTGATCCTCCACGCGTCATAATTGTGCACAGAGAGACACACGGTGTGAACAGGTAATATACACAAACAAAAAGCACCCTTTGTGTTATGGTGCATCAAAACAATATTACTTAACCTCTGAAGCACTGTAATCAAATAAAGGTGAGTCCCGAGTTTGAGGTGCAAGTGGTGATAGTATCGAAGCTCCCCTTCATTAAACTATGAATCACCTCATCAAAACAGTGCTAATGTTCGCTCATCTCTCTTGGGTTTTAAGGTGTGTTCATGTATTCATGTATGGTATTTTTAATAATGTAGCACACTGGCTGGATATGGTACTGTAAGATGGTCAATGCAGCCAAATTACAAAAAAAAAAATTCTCCCTAAGCTCTAGCCGAATTTGCAATGTAGATTTTACGGAGGTTTGTCATTTATGGGAGCCCACATCAGGTCCACATCAAGTCAGAAAAAAAATGTAGTAATTTGGTAAACTGACTGTTTAAACTTCGATCAATCATACAAATATGAATTAATATTCTGTTACTGTTAAGGCCTATTTCTCTCCTCAAATGTTTTCAGAAACATCTCATATTGTACTGTTTAGCTGTGAAATGAGAAAGTTTGCTATCATCGGGAGCAAGTTTTCCATTTTACAGCTAACAGTACACTAAAATATATTTCTGAAAAGGTGAGAAATAGGCATTACAGTAATAGCATATTCATATTTGATCAATGCTGCTTAGTTTGATAGCTTGATCAGAGTTTGCAAGTTTTTTGAGCAGTGATTGACAGCTGTTGTAGGGACTCCTCAATCTCTGATTGGTTGTTTTTCTCCTCTGTCTCATGAACTACTGTAAGGCTATACTGACCCTCTTACCAAAGTAACTTTAAAAAAGTTACAGACTGCAGCTTTAATAGTCGGTGCCTGTATGAACTATCGTCGCAGTGTTGGATAGACACGGTTTATTTATGGTTTTGGCTCATAGCTTCTCTATTTGTAATCTTCTGACATACACAGCAGGTAACGTAACAGCTCGCCTCACACTAATAATACAACTTTTAATTTCTTTGCTAAATTAACCTCATAGCTAATTAGCTGCAAAATCAAATGCAACTGTTTGTTTAGGCCAAATGAGTTGACTCTGCAACTTTGTTACCAAGTGAACAAATTTAAACAACCTGCTAATTATACTTTATTATGATTTTTATAGCCAGCTCTCAGTCCTCCTAGATGCTAGCATGCCTTCACTATGAGGTATCTGACTCAGCTACAGAGCCTTTTTAATGGTGATGTTGTATGCCACATTGTCATGAATGCAGATCACTCTTCCTCTGAAGATTCCTGACACCTGTAGTCTGATCAGCAGCACCTGTTGTTTGGCTGCCGACAGATGGGAGAGTGGAGCTGTGGAAAAATTAATAAATAATAAAAACAGCCAAGGAGTCTGTTATCAGGCCTTACCAGGTGAGGGTGGCTGGATCTTGACCTGCTTCCTGCTGTCCCCTCCAGCCATGCTGCTGCTGCCGCTGCTACCGCTGCTGCTGCTGTCTGCCGGCGGCTCCTCTCCCCTCTCCATCTTACACTCGTAGGCAAACAGATACTGGATGTACTGCTTCTTGAGCGAGCTGGCGGAGGTGCTGGATGTGCCCACGTTCAGGGTGGTGGACAGCTCGCGCCACTTCTTGTTCTTGTTTACCTGAGTGGTTGAGGTTGGGGAAGACAAGACATTTAATAAGTCAAACTGTGCTCATGCCTTCTCTATGTATAGTAATATATCGCAGTAGCATCAGCCACACAGTTGTCATTTTGCCTGGAGTATGGTAGACCGCAGCCTGCTGAATTTAATCAAAATAATCAATTCCATCGCTGTGCACTTAATGTTTTTGTATTTACTATGACCACAGAGTTCTGGGTCACACTGAGTATTGCACAAGCTTTTCACATAGCTGTTTTAAATCGAACAGCAAAAAAATACATTCATTATATAGCCAAAAGTATGTGGACACCCATAACCACACACTTAATCTGCTTCCAATTAAATCCTAATGCTGCACCATACAATAATATGTCAGGCAATAGTGCACTTCCAGTTTTCCGGGAAGGTCATTTCCTGTTTCAACACGATAATGTCTAACATTTCTATAATGCCTTTGTCTATAATGCATTATAAACATACTTATAATAAGATAAGATAATCCTCTATTAGTCCCACAGTGGGGAAATTTACAGGATTACAGAGGCAAAGGGGGACGGTGCAAACAACAAGAGCAATCAGGAAAAAAACAAAACAAGATATAATGAATAAGAAATTAAACATTAGAGATATAGTAAGTAAGTAAACAGTAACAAACGAGATATAATGAGTGGCTGGGTTCACATTATTGCACATGTGAATATAAAATATGAAATGTTGATATTGCACAGAAAATATTGATTATTGCACAGAAAGTAATATAATGCATAATAATCTGCTTATAGCACTACATAATTATAGTTGCAAGCATTCATAAATATCCACAGTGATTTGTAACAATAATCATAACACATTATAAAGCATTTTATAATGTCTTATAAGGTGAAGTATCATAATACTGCATAGTTGTTTGTCAGGATTATAGTGAATTATAAATCTCAAAGTTGTAACACATTCTAATCTTTTTATAACGCATTATAATGTGAATATAAGTTACTCTAAGTGGTCATTGTTTTAATCTGACGAAATATCATTAAATCTATGCAAGAACACAATTTAATTTTTTCAAATTCAAATTCAAATTATTCAAATTATTTTTTGCTTTACTTAAATCAAACAGCGACCATTTAGTGTAACTTATAATCACATCATAATGCATTATCACAGTGATTATAATGCAATGCAATGATACTTGACCTTATAAATCATCATAAAATGCTTTACAATGTGTTATGATTATTGTTATTAAGCATTATGGATATTCATGAGGTCTTATAACTATGATTCTACAGTGCTATAAGTAGACTGTAATGCAATATAGACTGTAATGTAATATAAGTATGTTTATAATGCATTATAGACATGGGTATAATAGAAAGTGTTGCAAAAATGATTTTCCAGATTTCGGTGTGGAAGAACTTGACTGGCCTACACGGTGCCCTGACCTCAACCCCGTCCATCCAACTGAACTGACACTGGCAGGCTTTAATTCCCAACATCAGCAGTCAACCTCACTGATGCTATTGTGGCTAAATGGGAGCAAACCCCCTGCAGATTCCCAAATCTTACTGTTACAGCAGCAAAAATATGCCCATGGCTTTGGCATAAGAAGTGTAATGTTTGCGTGTCCACATCACATATATGTTTGCAATTTCCTGTAAATATTGCTACCATTATTACTGCATTGGAAGCTTTACATGTTGTACATTTTTATCACATGCGGGCTGACTCACATGGAGTTTTATCAGAACTTAAGCATTGTGATATTTTCAGGAATATGGGTTCCCCAAGATTTATTTCATTCTCTTGAGTACATCTCTCAACATTTACAAGCTCGCCATATGCCATGCTGCTTCAGTGCACATTGCTGGAGAATATTAAATAGCCGAGGCACAAGGACAGAATGATATGAGTTTCCTGCTCTGCTCAGGATACTTTTTTGAACTGTGTAATCTGTTACATCTTCGTTGTCTCAGTACCTATACTCAAAGCAATGACAGTAAAGTCAAACATCATCCTAAGACGTTACCATGGCGAGGCCTCCTATCTCCCGAACAGCTATGTAGAGTTTCCAGAGGTCCAGCGGCTTCTTGCCCACAGCGGGAAGCTGCGTGACGGGCGTGCCCCTCTCCTCCATGAAGGTCAGGTATCGCTCTACCCAGCCCCGCCTCTCCGGCTCCACACCTAGCTCAAACAACCGTGTGATTCGCTCCCCACTGAGGGAGGAGGAGTTCGGGTTGGCTTTCTGGTGAGAGATGCAGAGAGACAATAGGAGAAAAGTTGGCTTCGGTAATGGAAATGTGACCTTTTGTAAGGTCACTTTTGTCAGGGTAATATCCATTTTTTTGAATATCGAAGGTACATTGGGTAGGATTTAGGATTAGTGGTGTGGTTGCAGATTGCAACCGAGCACCTCTCCGCTCACTTCTCCCTTTCCAAAATAATGGTAATTTGCGGAGGTCAGATGGCAGCTGGCAGTACTACGGAGTGTGTCAGAGAACTACAGCGGCGTTCGGGTAACGTAAAAATGTGAAAGGCTCTCTCTAGAGCCAGTGTTTGGTTTGTCTGCTCTGGGGTACTGTAGAAACATGGCAGAAGAACATGGCGGACTGTGTGAAGAGGACCTGCTCTCTATGTAGATATGAAGGACTCATTCTAATCTAACAAAAACACGATTCTTAGTTTCAAGTGATTATAAACTAATGAAAACAGTTATGAAGATTATATTCCATTTCTGCTAATAGATCCCCGAAATACTACACAGTGTTCCTTTAATAAATTTTGTATATGTCTATATGACTATGTGTACATTAGCACAATAATAAAGCTGTTTTTCCAACACTTTTCATTGCTGCCCTATCAACACATAATTTAAATAACTATAAAAATGCTAATTTGGGGATTCATGCACTGTATACTGTACCTTCTAGTACACTGTATATAGAGTCTTGTGCAGTTTATTTTTCTTTGCTGTATCCTACTTTTTCGGTTTTCTGCTATAACAACCCACTCTCCCCACGAGGATCATTAAAGTTTCATCCCATATTTACACATCGTGAAGTGGGCCCTTGGTTGAATGACCAAACAAAAAATAAACACTTCTTTAGAGGATTTTGTTCAGTGTGCAGCCTGTGTTTACTTCAAAGTTCATTCACAGCACATTCATATCCCTCAAGTTCACAGTGGTGGACAAAGTTTAATCTCTCGCAGCCACGTCTGGCTTCGGTCCAGGTTTAAAAAGACTTCTGTGGTCTGAGACCCAGGTTTTGATCATGTAATTACATGATAATCCTTCAGTCATACATGAATCAATCAAACATCTTATACTGACATTATTGTGCATAAAGGGAAATTCATTTTGTTTCACTGATTGTTAAGTTGCTTGGTTTGGTCTTTGTGTTTATATGTTCATGTAAATCCTGGACGTATTAAGTAAAAGCCCACATCCAGCCATCTAATAGTGTTAGAGCTTCTGGTGCTTACAGGACTGGAGGGGGTCTTGAGTGGCCAGGGGGGCTGCCGATGCTGTCGCTGTCATCTCCGTGGTAAGAGGACAGGCTGGCTGGGCTGGGGGAGAGGGGGGAGGGCACGGGCAGGGCACCGCCTGGCGTGGCTGGCTGGGACACACACTGCTGGGAGCTGCTGCTGCTGTTATTGTTGCTGTAGCCGTCCTGTAGCTGGTGAGGGCACAGAGAGACAGAGAGAGAGAGAGAGAGAGAGAGAGAGAGAGAGAGAGAGAGAGAGAGAGAGAGAGAGAGAGAGAGGTATAAAAGCATCCATCATCCACCTCCTCACTATCCGGAGAGCAAAATAGTGTGTTCAACTATTGTCCACACAACAAAACAGTGAGCTCAAGTTTGCTTCTGTAGATGACCCAAAATGAGTCAACGCGGGTGTGCACGGACACATGGACACGTGTATGTTTATGTTGTGATCCAGATGTGGATAGTACATGAAGTACATAAAGTGCATCAAGTACTGTGCTTCAGTACAGTTTTGAGGGGTTACACTCCACTCCTCATTTACATTATACATCCTGTACCTCACTATATTCTAGAGGTCCAGAGGTTATAAAAGCTGCTGCTTTGTTATAGATTGAAATACTTTATATAACCAACACTAAAGTAGTAAAATTACCTCATCTTACCCAGCTACAATTTCAAAATTCTGCTTCCATTATAGCGCATTGGTATTATTACACATAATGACTCTCTTAAAGACTTTGGATTGGAGAAAAGAGGCAACCCTGTAAAATGACCATTTTTGATTTTATGTATTTTTACTTATGTAAAAATTCTAAATGAATACCTGTAATTTTGCATTTTCTTTTTACATTGAGATGTTGCTGCATTTACTTAAGTAAAGTAACTAAATACTATTTCCTTTGTGGTTTGTGGCTAAGAGGGTCTAGGATTTGTACAGGATTTATGTATCAGTGGTGGAAGAAGTACTCAGATCTTTTAATTAAGTGGAAGTAGCAATACCACAATGTAGGAATACTCCTAAAAAGTCCTATACTCCTTTTTCATTTAAGTAAAAGAATAAAAGTATCAGCTTCAAAATAGACTTAAAGGAGCACAAGTAAAAGTACCCATTATACAGAATGTCCCATTTCAGTATAATAATCATAATGATCATGTTATTACATTAGAATTATTCATGCATTAATGTGGAAGCATCACTTTAATGATGAGCTGTGGTGAAGATGTAGATTGCAACCAACTGAATACTCTGTTGCTCACTCCTCCCTTTCTTAGAGTGTGGAGAACCTACGGAGGCCTTCAGCTAACGTAAAAATGGGAAAGTCTCTCTCTAGAGCCAGTGTCTGGTTTGCCCATTCTGGGCTACTGTAGAAACATGGAGGAGCATGGCGGACTCTGTGAAGAGGACCTGCTCCCTATGTAAATAAAAAGAGCTCATTCTAAGCCACTGACAACACAATGATAACGTACAAGTACCTTAAAATTGTACTTAAGCATAAGTGCAGTACTTGCACACATTTATTTAAGTTAAGGAAATATTTTGCATGTCCTTCTGCGGCTACTGGGTCTTTGATTACGTGAATAAATGCATGTGTTTGCATGCCAGAGGTACAGAATGCATGCAGATCAGTATGTGTCTTCTATATGCATGTGTGTGCTCCACTATGTGCAAATCACTTCATGTTAGCTCGCATCAGTGTGTGTGTATGTGTGCGCAAGTCTAGTCCTTCAGTCAATGCATGTGTGTGTGTGTGTGTGTGTGTGTGTGTGTGTGTGTGTGTGTGTGTGTGTGTGTGTGTGGAAAGAGACTGCGAAAGAGGGAACAACAGCTTGACAAGTGCTTCTGGTCTGTGTACAGAATGCTCATGTCAGCAAAACCTTATCTTTCTCCCTCTCCTCATCTCTCTCTCTTCCTCACTCTCCTCCTCTCTCTCTCTTGGCAGACAGATCATCTCTTTTGGGAGCACTGGGGGTCTTTCTGGCTGCTCTGACTGCCTTAAATAATTCAAAAGGCCCTACTACCGTAATCAGCAAAAGAAAAGACAGGGATTTGGAGGGAAAAAACGTGTAGTGGATGTGATGGAGGCATGCAAGTGTGATTGTGCATGTGTGTGTGTGTGTGTGTGTGTGTGTGTGTGGGTGTGTGAAGAGAGAGTGGCTGTTAAGCAAAAACAAGGGGAGGGGGTAGAAAAGAGCAAAGAGCAGAGTTCTGTTGTTGCTGAGCTGAGCCAAGCCGAGCTGCAATTGTAGGGCAAAATGAGACGTCAGCATTGTGTATTGGGACGCATGTGTGTGTTTCTATGAGTGTGGTGTGTGTGGGTGTGTGTGTGTGTGTGTGTGTGTGAGCGAGACACTGAGGAAGTAGTGTTTAAGAGAAGGATGCTGCATATGTGTGTGTGACTTACTGGAAAGGCCAAAGTGTGTCTTCTTGTCTTTTTGCTAAATAAAAGAAGAAATGAAATGTGTTGTGTGTGTTGTGTGTGTGTGTGTGTGTGTGTACAGTATATGCACTGTATTTCTGTGTTGTGTTTGAATGTGTGTACATTGCAAGTGTGTACTGCAGATGCCGAGCACCCTCGTTCTTTCTGTGTGAGTCTCTCTCTTTTTTGCAGCTTGGGCTGCCAAAACATCAGCAAGAACAGAGTGCTGGGGGCAAAAACAAAGCGAGGAAAACATTAGGAATGGTAAATGTTAAACAAATCATTAAATATGGCGAGAAAACAACAGAGAAAACAGCCCACTGTGCTGAGGCAGCATATGCTGATCAGATTTGGTTTGCTTCATTAGGGGAGCAAGATCAAAAAAACAAAACAAAACAAAAAACGAGACGGGAGAGAGGGAATTGCAGAGAAGGATGGCGAGAGGAAAAAAGGTCAAGGAGGTACCTTTGGTTTGTGAGGCTCGTTGGCGGCGGTGCCGTCGTCTTTTATGTCCGTTTTCTGTTTCCCGTCAGTGCTCATCATCCCGTCGCCCGACATTCCCATGGCTCCTACAGCAAGAATGAGAAAATATTTACTCAAGAAAACATTTGAGCTGAAATTTTCACAAATAAAAATAGCTGAGAGACTGAATCAAAAATATGTAGTGAGAGATATATGTAGCCAGGTAAGCTTTATCCTTTCAGTGTTTGAACCAGTGTGGCCCCTCAGGTCCTTCGGTACGAGTCTGTTAGTAGTTCCAAAGTGTAGGACCAAAATATTTGGTGAGGCAGCTTTTAGCCATTATGCACCGAGCTGCTGAAACAGTCTGAGGATCTGAGAGCTGCTGGAAGTGTGAAACCCTTAAACGCAAACTTAAGACTTAACTATTGAGCCGGGCCTTTGATTAAGATTTATTTATTTATTTAATTTTATAAATCACTTATTTTATTGAATTTTATTTGTATAACTTATTCTATTTTTTTTTATATATTATTTTTTGGGAGTTTCCTTTATTTACAGTGACAGAGTACTGAAAAGTGGAGACAGAGGGGACAACATGCAGCAAAGGGCCCCAGGCCATGTTCGAACCCAGGACTGCTACAACAGTGCCCCAATTTATTTTATTTTATTGTTATTTTATTAATCACTTATTTTATTGTATTTCGTTTGGATAATTTCATCTTATTTTATTTCTATTTTATCAATTATGTATTTTATTGTGTTTAATTTGTATAATCTATTCTGATTTATTGCTATTTTATTAATCACTTATTTTATTGTGTTTCATTTGTTTAATTTTATTCTATTTTATTGTTATTTTAATAATTACTTATTTTATTTTATTATTTTTTATAAATTAGTTTTTACTACTTTTTTACTACTGTTAGTGTTATTATTGCTTTTAATGCTATTTCATTCCATCTTTATCGTTGTATTGACTCGCGTGCACTGGTCTCAAATGTCTTTTTTATTATTTTCAACTTGTTCTGTCTTACATTCGGCTTGCCAGTCATCTGTGAAGCACTTTGAACTGCATTAACCTGTATGAAAGATCCTATACAAATAAAGTTTGATTGATGTATTGATAAATATTATAAATATATAAAATAAAAACATCTTTGTCCCAGTAAGTGCTCTTTCACTACAAGAGAATAAAGAGGTGTACTTTCCATGTTTTTGTATTATTGTCAATTCAGTATGATTTAACTCCCTAAAATGAACGCTGCCCTCTTTTGTGTGCACTGAAAGCTGCTTGATAATAGTTTGTATAATGTCACAGACATTTCTTTCTGTTTTCTCAAGGCCCCTCTAAAATCTGTCCTGCCATTCATCTCCAAGGGAAGCTCGTGAAAGAAACGTATAAAAAGACTGCAGCTTAAGGAAGACATACTGTAGACAGAGAACGAGATAAGACTCCACTAAAAGCGAGCCAGTGAGCTCTTTCAACCTTGCTGGCTGCACATCCTCAGTAAGGGAGAAATCGTGGACGTTCTCACATATTCAAAGTGGCAACAGGATGGGAAGAATAGCATTCAAGAGATGTTTGGCTGACAGGAGGACTTGTTTCTGTTTTCAGAGACATTTGTGTACCTTCATGAGGTTTCTAATTGAAGAAGAGCTGAGCTCCTTAAAGACTACTTTTCACAGTGCCAGCTGCATATTTCTTATTAACAGAAAGACAGGGTCCTTGAATACAAGGCTCCCCTCTTTATTTCTCCCTTGTGTGCTGCAGCACGGTGGGAAAACTAATGGCTTTTTACCGTGCCCAGGGGCAAACCAGATGAGTTTTTGAGGAACCTTGGCGCTCTAATTCGTTTGAAGTTTTCCAAATGTCATGCATTCTGATATTTGCATTTAAATAAAACGTGAATTTCGCTTTTTGGGAGCCATGGCGCTCTCCGAGGTGCGTTTAGCAACAATGCAGCAGGGTGAAGGGCTGAAAGAAAACGGGATGCACCACATTAATCTTTGCTCAGTGGAGGGCCAGCTCTACAAGGGAAGTAAGAGCTAACTTGATTTCTTAGACTTTTACTATCTTTTGCCCTTTTAGTGCCCTCCCTCTCTCTCTGAATGATGATGATGAGTCATTTTAAACCTTTGTCTATGTATAATACATACAGCGGGCTGTAGGAGACTGACAGCTTATATGAATGGGCTTGGCTATGAGGTGAAATTGAGGTAATGTATGCTAGTTACCTCCCTTGTCAGATATGTGCTGTGTAATGTAAGAACCTGCATGTAAGTATTTGACGACCATTGCTCTGCAGGTTGGCATTTAGCTAGTATACCTGAAGGCGGCATATTGTAGGCTGGACCTTGTGCGTTGTTGCCCATGGCTGAGCTGTTGTTTCCCGTTGGCTGGCTGTAGGGAACAGCGGTCACCATGGTGCTGGCCTGACTGATGCCGGGGCCTTGATAGCTGCCCTGCCTACCACAGAAACAGGAGAAAGATGTTAGTAGAAGTGGTAGAGATGAACCCAGTTTGTAAAGACAGGCTGTGGAGAGATAAGTGGGTCACAGCGAAAGCTGCAGAGGAACAGAAGTCACAAAATCGTACAGAGATGATATTTGGCAGTCTGTCACTGCCATACTGCTTTATTGTTGTAGTAAAAACCCGAGCAGCATGTATATCTGAAAGTCACAATGAAAGCACAGTACACAACATATCCCTGATCAAACAAACAGCTCTTCCAAAAGACTGAAGATGAGCACGCAGCATTAGAGAGGAAAAACTCTCCCATCTTCTCTTTGCTCTTCTCCTCTACACCCCCCTCCTTCTCTTTTCCCCTCCTCTTCCTCTCCCACAAGTCATAATTTAACTAATTAAGGTGTGCTTTTGGAGAGGATCATGTTATTTGTTGCTATGGTGACAGAAGAAGTCAATCCCACTCAATCTCCCTCCCCGAGCCTCCCTTCCCTCTCTCGCTCTCTCTCAGGCGGCTCATCACATGGTGTTGCAAGTGACATCAGAGGGGCTTATCTGCAACCTGCTGAATGCTAGCCACCCGTGTGTGTGTGTGTGTGTGTGTGTGTGTGTGTGTGTGTGTGTGTGGATTGAAGGCAATGTCTATCATTGCATGCCAGGCAGGCCAAAGCCAGTGACACGGGGGCTGAAAGGGAACACCATGTTTGGAACAATTTGGTCTATCTCTTGCTGTCTCAAGATTATCTCCTGGACAACCATATAAAAGAAGACGGGTAGAAAAGGGGGAGACAGATGGAGAGAGAAAAAAAACATGTGAGACAAAGAGAGAGACAGAGAGAGAGAGAGAGAGAGAGAGAGAGAGAGAGAGAGAGAGAGAGAGAGAGAGAGAGAGAGATGTCTAAAAGATTGGACGAACAAGAGAGGAAAGGTGGAAGACTGAGAATGCAGGATGAAACAAAATCATAAAGGAAGAGGAGAGGTGGGAAAGGGCAGACGACTGAGGAAGTGAAACGAAGCTACAGGAAGAAAGGATGGAAGGGAAGCAGCAAAGAAGGAGGGACAATGTCGGGCAGACCACAAGGAGGAGTATTTGGCCCAGAATGCGACACTGTTTTTATGTGGACGAAAAGAAAAATTCAATCCGGATTTATGTCAGTCAATTCCCTCCTAACTGGCATCTCTCTCTCTTTCACACACTCACACAGACACATAGTGTAATACCTCATGTTGGAACCGATACACATAGCCTAAGAGGAGGGATTGGCTTGGTAAACCTCCCCATAATCTCATCTCACAGATGTAATTAGTCATAGAGCACGGCTGATGATACATATGTAATCCCTCTATGGGGGCCGAGGTGCACAGGGGAGCTCCATGGCAAAGAAACAAGCTCACACCAAATCCACGCTTATCTGGCCCCATTTCCCTATAATGGGGGGAAATATAGACTCATTCGTTGCTGCCTACGTGTTGCCTAAAAAAGCTTTGTGTGAGTCAAGATGCGAAAATAAATATACCTTTTCATCGCCGCAACTTCTCTCTCAAGTGAAAACGTATGCTGCGTGCAAACTCCCACAAAAGAGAGCGCCGATAAGCCGGCAAGGAAAAATAAGTTTGGAAAATGCCCGCGAACCTCATTTATCCATACCGTGGAAAAAAAAAAAAAAAAAAGCCCCTCACCCACCTCAAGCAATATAAGCAGAAGCTCTCATGTGAATGGTGAAACATCCAAATCAACAACAACAACAACAGTGGTTGGAGGTTTTCGACTGTGGCGCTCTCCCATTATGACTAATTCATGTCATAAAAAAGCCCATTAGAAAGCACTTGATGGAGGCATTGCACAGCGTTTAATCACACTTAATATATGCATGTGCCGCTATTGGGGGGGGGGGGTGAGAAAAAAAAAAAAAAACGGCACAGCGCATTCATCTTGCTCTCAGGCACCTTTGTGCCGGGGAAAAAAACCCATCCTGTTGCCGCAGAGAGAGAAAGTGAAGGAAGAAAAAGATGGATATAGAGGGAGAGGAGGAAAAGAAGAAGGGAAAGAGAGAAGGAGGGAGGGAAATTAAAGTGAGAAGAAGTAGTGTGTGTATGTGTCCCTGGTGGACCGATGGGGGGCGTATCTTCAGCTCAGGGCCCCAGAGCTGGAGGTAATCGCTGTTCCATGAGACCGAGCTGAGGGAACACACACTCAAACACACACACACATAGAAACATCTATCCTAACGCCCATCAGGCCAGCGCACTCTCAGTTTGTTGTTTAGGAGTGGCCTGAGGAGAGAGACACTGATAGAAACAGTGCAGGGAAACTCTACCGCCTCTCAGAGTTTTCTGGGTTTAAAAGTTAGAGTGAGAGTTTTGACACCACATTACAGGGAAGATGTGTGAAAATTCAGCTTTGGTACTTTGGTTTGTTCGGCCTGTCCAGACATCAGCAGGGCAGAAAAGTCATCACAAAGTTGAAATAAAGACCACTGAAATGCACTGAAACAGACATTGTTGGGTTTTTTTTACAGTCATGTCTAGAAGGGAGCCAGCATACTGTGAAATCTGTCTTGAAAACCCTTTGATTCCCCCGAGACTCACATTTTTGCCCTCTATCTTAACCTGTTTCTGGCACTTGATACCCCCCCCCCATTTTTGTTATCTTAACCTGTTTCTGGCACGGTACAGCGTCTATAAGCCCTACTGATTCCATTCGGACAACAATAAAGCGACACCAAGTGTTGTTTCCTGGCGGAAGAGAGCTGTATATGCTCAGAACACAGCGCAGTTTGACTTCATGTTTTAGCTGCTCTTGCCATATCACAGCGTGCAGCGAAAGGCTGTCGGGGTGTAGTGCAAAACACTGGAAAAGCCACAGACGGAGAGAGAAATGGAGAGTAATAAGGGAAAAAATACTCAAGCATGGGAAAGAAATTAATAAAAACTGATGAATATTAGTTTATGCCAGAGTTTCACATAATTTTACACCAGAGCAGCAAATTTTCTTTCCTGGGAATTATATCAAATTAAAAGTTTAACATAAAAATGCTGTTGCAGTGTACTTAGTAGATTATTACTTTGTTATTTTCAGTCTTAAAGTCACTAGAATGCAGGAAAAAAAGGTCTCTAAAGCTCATTTAATAAACTCTAGAACCCCCACTTTGGTTTTGAAATCTCCCTATTTTTAAGGTCTCAAGGTTGGCAAGTATGATCTGATCTGACGTCTGCTAAAACTCTCACAAGACTCGCTGCCCGACAACGACCTATCCTAACCATAACCATTCGAGGTCACTGCTTAACCTTAACAATCTCGCGAGAGTTTTGTCCAGTTTGTGGGCTTCCTCCTAGCCACTACATCATTATTCTTCATATTGTATTGTTTTTCCATTCATTCTATCTAAATGCTATTCCCTCGCACACACACACACTCTTTTTGCTATTCAGTCCACATGTGTGAAGGGCATCGCAGAAGGCCACTTTTGCACCGTGGGCAGTGTGTGTGTGTGTGTGTGTTTGAGCATGTCCTTGTGCTCATGAGCGGGGTGGGTGCCGTTGCCAAGGGGATGCCATGGTTACGAGGTGCCAGCCAACCAGCTGATGGTGTCTCTCTCGAAGTGGCAGCGCCTTTGTCCTTCATTCGTGGTGACAGGCCTCGCTGATGCCTCCCAGCGCTGCTAACTGGACGAGACAGCAGAAGCGCTGGGACCGCAGAGAGTGTGTGTGACGGCTGAGCGTCCCTCCGTATCGATCCCTCTGCTTTGTGTATCTGTGTGTGTGTGTGTGTGTGTGTAGAAGAAAGTGAGAGGAAAAAAAAAGAGCCAGAGAGAGGCTGCTGGATGGAAGGATGGAGTGGATCGGCTGGAGGCCATGAATTATATATGGACCCAATCTGTTCTCAGGGCAGCTTGGGCTCACAGCTCCTTCAAACTCCTGACTCAACTCACCACACACACACACACACACACACACACACACAGAGAGGGGTGTGTGTGTGTGTGTGTGTGTGTACGGGGGGCAGAATAAACCCCCCGCAAAAAATAAAAGGACAGCTTTTAACATATTAAATCCAGAGAAAAGCTACTCTTCCCTTCTCCCTCCCCTCCTTCCCGAACATCAAACAGCTCAGGATGGATGGAGGAGAAGCCATTTATTTTGCCCATCTAATGAAAGCAGAGCGCTCCGCAACACTGCCAAGACTGCGAGCGACAAAGCACCACAGGCAGCATCCCTCGTTCTTGACATTCAAGCGCTGCTCTTATTTATTTAGCAAATTTACTTACTAAGGAGGTCAGAAATGAATTATTTGGCGAGGATTTGCCTGGGAGCACTCTCCTCTCCTCTCTTCTTCCCCCTTCCAACATTTTTCTCCCTTCAATTTCCCTTTGATTTACGGCTCTTTTTTTTTTCCCGAGCTTTGCTCTTCTTCTACTAAGTGCTTATTTTTTCGACAGAGCCCGTTCCTATAGCTCCAGGAACTTTCTGTAGAGTGTCGCCGGCAGCGCTGGAAAGTCATTTGAAAAGCCAATTCTGTCCTCAGAAGCTGCTGCCAAGAAAAGCTTATACCTTTTAATACTTTGGGTTCTCTTTTCTTTTCCAAAAAAAAAAAAATCCCTAACATCAATCTGCAGCCTCTAAAAAATGTTGTACCCCACCTTTCTTCCAGACTTGTACCTCCTCCACACTGACAGGCTTGACACCGTCCGTGTTATTTGAACATAACACGTCAGACTTTTCACGCAGCAATTCATCATACTGACAACTGGCAGCCTAGTTCGCCCAGAGAGTCAACTTTTCATAAACCTGATGCTATTTTCCACAATAAAACAATGTCATTTCCAGACAGACCACCATGTTTGCTTTTTTTAAAATTAGCTAACAGTGCATGAAAAAGTGACATTTACATATTTTTTAATACATTGATACAAGAAAGTACTACAGCAGAATAAACCTCGATTACGACTTTAAAAAATCTAGTCCGTGATGTGAGGCTTTGGCCAATCACAGGTCATTTGAGAGAGAGCGTTCCTATTGGCTTTTCATTAAGCGGAGACAGCTGTAAGTCACTAGCATCCTCCAATCAAACAGTCAAACTAGGCAGCGTTACTGTAATGACTATTTCTCTTCTCAAATGTTTCAGACATCGTGTAGTGTACTGAAAGTTAGCTCCGGCTGGTGGGCGGTGCTTGGTATTTCCTCATCTGATCTCAACATGGCTGCCGGGTCACAAACTTTCTCAGTGAATTTATCTTTTCAAAAAAATGAATAAAGGATCTCTGAAAAAGTAAACAAACCCAACATCTCCAACACCGTTGCATGGTGCTGTGACGGTAAACAACACCAAAACATGGTAGAGAAGATCAGTTTTTATAACACGACTAACATGATTTTGGCACAAATGTTTACCCGTATAAAGTATGGCGGTTACCAAACAGAAAACCTACCTGCGTTTGGAGATTGGTGGGTGTTAATTTCGGACCCTGATTGTGATGATGATCATAACTGTGGTGCATTTGGTGCCCTACGCACAGCGTGTGATGTGCATGGTGGGAGTGTCAGCCCTGCTCAATCACTAATGTCAGGATATAGTAATATAGCGGTATAGTTTTACAGAAATAACTTTATTTAATAATATTTGCTCCAATTCTATCCACTGCAGCTTTAACTTTTAAAAGAGCAGCAGGATTGTTTTTTATGTTCCTAAACTCTCTAGGCCAACTCTGTTTCCCCTCAACCACCAATCAAACTGATTAACCAATAAAAGCAGGCCATTTGTTTCAGATTCCAGTCGGCCAGTGGAGGAAAAACTCGGAGAGGGCTGGAGGGAAAAAAACAGTCACGCCACACTTTATGAAGATTTAATCACGACCCACGCCTGCAGCCATGGGATACCAGAAGTGGCCTTCCTCTGCTCATTTGGCATTCTTTTCACTCAGCGTAATGAAGCTGAAATGTGTCTACTAGTGTGTGTGAGAGTGTGTGTGAGTCAGGGGAGGATGGAGATGGGGCATGAGAGGTGGAAATGTGGAGGGATTATTGGTGGGGATGTAGCGAAGGGATGTGTTCAAAAAAATGAAGAAAAGAAGAAGCCAATGACATCGCTGCTAACTAGCCCCTGATTTGGAAGGTCGGGTGAGGAGGGTGGCGGCGGCAGTTCACTCTCGGTTGGTGCATCAAAGAGTGAAACTAGACTTGTGCTATGACTAACAACTTGTTTCTCAGACGGCGAGGAACTAGGTCTGAATGTTTCTGAATGTTGCGCTGAGATCTGGAGAGCAAACGGGGGAACTGGAGCCTTTAACTGCAGGTTTTTCGGAGGCCAATTTTCTCCTGATCTCCCTCAGATGTTCTAAAGTGGGATCTGAGGAAGGAAAACATAACAAGGCTGTGCTGGAGACAGCGGAGAACAAAAAGCAAATTGGGAGGAAGAAAGACTGAGGGAGATAAAACGGTCTGGGTAGGATAACAGAGCTGCACAGAGACGGAGAGGGCGATACAGTTGGGAGAGTTGGTAAAAAGAGTGAAACAGGTGGGAGGAGAGAGAACAGAGGCAGACGGGGATGGATGAAAGAGGAAGACTGAGCGATAGCAGACAAGAGCAACTCCGAGGACACCACATAAACTGGAGTATTCTCCAAAAATGTCCATCTTCACAAACATTTAAATCGGTCGAAACAACTTTCTGCCAGAGGATTAATTCCTATTTGTAGAAAAAAAATCAATATTCTGAATAAAAAAGACAGCAGCAATGTGACAAATGATTCAAATATGTGAACACTGATCTGCTTTGAAAGAAAATAGTCTCACCTATTTGGCAGATTTTTTTTTTTTTTTTTTTTTTTACACCACCTAGTTTATACAAATCTTTTGTTGTTCTAAACATCCAGCGTCTGTTCAGCTTTTTCTCCAGTGCTGTGAAGTAATGCTTTGTTTTGAATAAACACGATGGCAATTTGGAAGTTAGCATGCACAGCAGCAGAGACTGTAGCTTAACAGAGAGAGAAAGGACAGATTTCCAACAGAAAATCAAAAGAGAAAGCCGTCATTGCGCTGGACTTTTTATTACAAATGTGACCTTTGCAATTCAGTAAAAAACAACAACACATTAATGACTGCATCGCGCAAAAAATGGAGATAAAACACCGACCAAAGACAAGAAACGCTGGGATGTTTTCACAGTTGATAGTGAATCAAAATGGATCACTGAGAAGAGAAATGCGTAAAACAGACTTTTTAGACAGATATGTAAACAAACAGAGTAAGACAGAGAGAGAGAGCCCTCTCCTCCATCAGCACCACAGTGAGCGACACCTCTCCGGTATCTTAGTGAATGTGAGGAGAGACTGACAGGCAGTCTGATTGGTCCCAGCAGTGGGGATCATGTCATGCCACTTCTTATTGACAGCCCAGCCATCTCTTAATGGCTCGGCCAGCATTTGCATTGCAGTGTGTGTGTGTGTGTGTGTGTGTGTGTGTGAACGGCACTGAGCCCCCCTGATGCACATAATTAATCACACATACTGTCAACCCCCCCCCCCAAAAGAAAAATGCCAACACAGTACACACGCCAATCTGAAACTCACTGAGAGTGTCTGTGTGTGTCCATGCATCATACTGTCTGTGCTCGCTTGTTGTTGCCATTAGAGTGACTAAGACATGCTGATGATGATAATGATGACTACAGTGATGATGCTGAAGGTGATGATGGCAATTACAACGATAACAACGATGACTCCTCTTGTTTTGCTCTCAGGGGGAGCTTGTGAGAAATATCAGCATGATCACTTTCAGTTCTGTTGAACTTGAAAAATGTCTGTTTAGTTCAGTTTAGTCATATGACACACAAACACATATAGACAGCATATGTTTAAAGCATAGACTGCATATAAAGATGCACGACACAACGGCAAAAGTGAAGGTAAAACATTGTTGTCATTTTAGGTAGTTTTTGTCACACTGATATATGTTCAAGTGTTTATTTTTCTGATAAGTTATTTGATGCTATAAAACGAGGGTGAGATCTGAGTGAAAGAGGCACGCAGCCAGAGGCTTGGGAATTGTACGAGAGGAGATATAACTTTTCCATACCTGTCACAAGTCTGTGGTATAGAACATATCAATTTGATCATGAATGAAGTTAAAGAGTCTTTCTAGCCAAACAGCTATAGTGGTGCTACCATAGCAGTTAGCTCACGCTGGCAAACGGCGGCCAGGTTCGGATCGTGATTGGCTTGGGCAGCTGTGTGGGCGGGACATCCATGCACCGTTCCAGCTCCCTGATCAGTACTGCACAGATTCTGGTTCCTAATGACATCAAAATCTCAATCCCGTATCCGGGATATTCTGGCTTCACTTTTGTACAGTGGGGGGAAGTGGAGATGTGTCGTCCATCTTTATATAATGACTATACACACACATTATGAGGGTGGTAGACCTACCTATTGTGCTGTGAATGTGGGGGTGGCAGGATGGGTGGATGGTGAGGTCTGAGTGGAGGTGAAGGTGATGGACGGGTATAGACAGGGTGGGGTGTGGGCCAGTGGGTGGACGTGGGTTGGGGTGGCTGCATCTGGGCTGGGGACCTCGCATACGGAGGCTGCCTGCGGATCGGCGTCAAAGACCCCCCCCCGGACAAAAAGAAAAACTGCATCTGAAATATGATCACTAGCTCAGTCTCCGGTCGGACTCATGCATCGTCAAAAATGGGAAAGAACACTGACGAAATGTTAATCTGCCACTGGAGCCTGGAGAATGCTGGCGAGACTGTTCCCATGATGCATTGTTAGGCAAAACCCGCACCGATTGGAGGAAGGCACAGAAATCCACCCTTCCTCTCAGAAGACGGCCTTGTTTCCACAAGTTCCCCTGGCAGGGTTCAGCGAAAGTTTACTGCCCACACAATCCCACATCAGCCCTGGTCTCCAACGCTGCAAACACTCATATATTCAAAGCTCCAATGCTGATGGAAAAATAATGTGCCTTAACTCATATAGCCTACCATTATAGCAACAAAGTGCTTTGTATCTGTGATAAGGTGCTCGGTGTCACCGCTATCTCTGGTGTTTTCACAGTTAAAACTATGGTTTACTTTTTCTTCTTTTATGTTATGACAGTTCAACCCATACAGTCTGCTCACAGGCCAATATCTCTCTTTCTGCAACAAATGGCACTTGGTGCATAGTGCCAGCTATCAAAATGTCAGGCACTTTATGAGATGAGTGAAAATAGGGATAGCTCCGCAAATGGCTCATGGAAGCGTGGAACCCCTGAGAACGACTCTTGCCTTCACGTCTGAAAAGACTGGGAAAAAAAAGACAAACTCTGTGGCACAGAAACTCTCCGTGGTGCTTTTCAGCACACCTCCCTGCAGACGACCGTGCCGAAAGAGTGATGCGTGATAGAGATGCTCGCTGGCCCCTAATTTTAGCATACCACTATTCAGGTGAAATAAAATAGGCTCAGTCCCTGCAAAGGAGTTCGGGCCATTTCTGTTTGAGTGGTGCTGTAACATAATTTCTACACAATTCCTCTTTATTTTGCAGAAATCACTTTTAGGACCATTATGGCATAGGAGCAGCTGCAATGAATCATATATACATACACTGGAGCTGGGGGACAAAATCAATACAGCATAGTATCGCGATATTTGTGAGGCAATAGGGTTGTCAAGAAGCCATCTTTTATTACATAAACTATTAACCTATTAACACTCTGACAGCTGGCCTGGCTGCTACTCTTGTTCTTAAAGATGCTGATGCTAAGGAATCGACTGGTACCAACCATGTCATGTTAGCTTGTTGGGAAGAATGTAAAAAAACTGTCCAAAGCAAGATTTTGGTGAGGGAAAGCTAACACGGCCATTTTCAAAGGGGCCCCCTTTGACCTCTGACCTCAAGATATGTGAATAAAAACTGAGATGAACAGACCGAAAAATGTAGCTTATTAAATAAAACAGATGTTGATAAGCTGCATTATTTGCAGTTGAAAAAAAAGGTAATAAATCATAGTATATCTTATCGCAATCACCTCTGGTGATTCCCACCCCTAGTACACATGAACATTCTCATATATGCATTTCTACAACCTCAGCTGAGAAGCAACTCAAAGAAATCATCAATCAAAACAGAATCATATTACAAAATTACAAGATTTACTAAATTGGAGCTGAGTCGTTGCTGTGCTCTCACCTGTTGTGTGTTGAGTTGGCAGATCCTGGCATGGCAGCTGCTGCTGCCTCCTGGGCCTTGCGGTTAGAGCTACCCAAAGAAGGAGGGCCCATCCCGGGCCCGGCTGGCTGGGGCATGCTGGGGGAGCTGGGGGCCATAGGTGGGTACACCCTGTTCTGGCTGCCGGGGCCGTGGCTGCGTCCTACAGGTATGGGCTGGCCGGGCCCCTGGCCGTGCATGGGGCTGCTAGCATTCATCCCCAGGCTGTTGGTCATGCCGGGGCCGCTGTAGCTGGTACTGGCAGGCCCACCGTAGTTGGAGGGCCGAGGATAGTTACCTGTAAGAAGACAATATGAATAAGCCTGAAATCATTGAAAATGTAGGTATTACACAGACAATATCAATCAAAAAGGTAAACCATGGCTGGTTGTCACTCGAGACATTTACCTTCCCACTTGGCTTTGATAGATTGCTTACAAGAATGACACAAAATAGCTGCTGTGAAATACTGTGGTCACAGATGGGTGCTGTGAATCACTTCATTTGAGAGAGATGGAGTTTATCAAGTGCTTGTCAGCTGATACCCTTATGCCTACAACAGTGACACATACAACAATTTCATCCCTCAAGAAAATAATCTTGTGACAGATGAGGAAGTGCAAAACTAAATTCTGATTCATAACCTCTTTAACCTCCAGTGGAGGCCGTAAAAATGATATGGGGGGTGTGGCGCGAAAACATTTTTCACAGCTGCAGGTTGCTGGAAGGCCCTGGGAACAATTGTCGAGCTTAAGGCTGACTTTGTGAAACACTCGAGAGGAGCTCTAATCTGCAGTAAATGCTTTCTTGCTGCCCTGGAGTGCCACACGGCCGCGATGCCAGAAGCTTTCCTAAGGCACACTTAAACCCCTCCATTTTGGCTCTAAAAGCCCAGCTCGACTCCAACACCAGCTGCAATAAGAGCTGAATGAGAATCACCATGCTGTCAAAGACAACATACATACATTTAGGTGCACAAAAACACACCTACTGTACATGTAGAAGTGCAGTACACTCACATACACAGAGCACACCACATTTTATTCCCTCTGCAGGCAGTGGGCCTTTTCCACTGTGATATATCCCCTCCCTGGGACAAATCCCCCGCAAGATAGAAAGGAAAATGTGGCATCCTCCATTGTGAAGGGGGCTATTTATTTTGATTTGATTAAGGGTGCTTTAGTTGGGCCTGGCTGCTTAATCCTCTGAGAATATGTCTGGAAAAGGGGATCAAGTCCCTTTAAAACCTGAAGGCTTTTCCACACGCTCAGACGAGGGAAAGTTGAATGACAATATTCCACAAGGAGAGGGGGGATGTCTCCAAAAATGGAAATGGCTTCTCAGTGTCCTCGAGCTGCTTCAGTGAAGACACTTTCCACATGACATAAGCCTGCAAGTCCAACAGAGGGAGAGAGCTGGAGAAAGCAGCAGAGGGTGGGGGGGCACACGGAGAGGAAGACAAACTCCTGCTGCCCCTCCAAGCCCCGAGATAGGATTTATATTGAATCAAAATAAAAGTCTTTCCCATAAAAGTCAGCAGCTTCGGTTGAATTTGTCCAGAAATTGTGATGAAATCTACTGTGGGAGATGGGAAAAGAAGAAGCGGATTATTTCTGGGGAGGCTTTGGTGAGTCGGTGAGCTGAGTACGGCTGACACCTGTCAAGGGTTTTGGGGCTATAATAGGGAAGCGTTCAGGAAGAAAGGATGTCTGCTAACGAACACAGGAGGATACGTATGGTGCACAGCACATGTGTGTATGTGTGTGTCCATCTGCTTGTCTGTGTGAATGCATATATAATACTTCTGAGACCTTGCAACCAGTGAAAGACACATTTCCATGTTTCTTCCACTCATAAGCGAGTGCCTACAATGCTGTGGAAAAACCCTGGGAACGGTGCCCTGCGGCTTCCTTCCTCTGGGCTCGGGTGGACGGTTTGCTGCAGATGAACGAGGCCGCTGTCAGCGACCTCTCTCAGCCCTCTTTGGACAGCTGTTGAGCCCCATGTCATGGCTGCCTGCCATACATTCTCAATAGCCTGGGTGGACACTGTGGTTTTTGGCCCTTGTGACAGACTGAGGCTTCAGCACACCTCATGGGGAGTTGTTTATAACACACAGTCCCATTTGGACAATCTGAATTTTTTTTTTTCCATTTTGGCGGACAGGCCAAAAAGCCCCGAAAGTGGGAGTAAGTGTCTGGAAGTTTCCATGAGACTATATTCAGCTTTGCTGGGAGGGGTGACATGCTAAAGCCAAATCTAACTGAAGAGGTCTGTGTTGAAAAAAAAGTGGACACACTGCATGGAGAGAACTTATCAGTCCTGATGTACTACCATTCAAAATGTTCTAGTTGTGGGCTATGTTTGCCTCGGCTGCCAAAGGAAAGACAGAGTAGCTGTGGGACCAGGTTAATGCTAAGCTTTCCTATGAGAGTCTTGCTCCGTCCTGACAAGAATGATTCACTTCCTGAAGGATTGGTGCCGCACCAGAGCGCTTCTTCAAGGACAGATAGCGTACTAACCCACTTTTTAAAATGACTGAGAGCTCATCCCTGAAATTCTGGGTGTTTTCATAAGAGTCATTCATGGTTTCTAAGGCTTTGGATTGGAGGTGCTGTTTAGATTACATCAGATGAGGAAGTTAGGTCACTACAGAGGCATAAACAAAATACAGCTAACTATAGAAAATATGCATCAAGTCTACATTATAATCACAACAGATATGATGTAACATAAACTGACAGAATCAGGAGTACTATTGTAAATATAGTTGATGACTAAACTGATGATGACTCCATATGTTGTTATATTTGTAGAACTGAAAACATGTATAAATTGTGTGTTGAATTAAAAGTGCGTCCAGACCACAGACTGTATTTAAGAAGTGGATGTAGTCACTGTGATGTCACCATGGGGGCTGTGGACGACCTTTCTGAAGCCTCGAGTTCAACATTTTGGCCATCGCCATCTTGGTTTTTGGTTGTTGCCATCTTGGTAATTAGCGATTTAAGTACAACTGAACATTGAATACGACACTTTTAGGTGACCAAGAAGGTTATAAATAACTTTCATGTACTGAAAACAAACTGTGAAAGTTCTAAGATGAAAACACGGCCAACTCCCAGACCGGAAACCGCCGTGGTCACTGCCTGTCAGTCATAAGTTAGCCATGCGCTAAAGCATACCTTGCTTTATCATCTGTTTCACTCTAAATGGGTCCATCATTTATAAATTACTAAATCATCATGCTGTATTGAAGAAGACTTGAAACTAGCCGTTTAGACCATAAACTTATGTTTACAATGTTTACTGAGGTAATGAATTAAAAGTCGCCCCTGCTGGCTATTAGAGATAATATAGGTTTAAGGCGCCCCCACACTGGCCCACTGGTCCTGACCTGCCTGTTAAAGCCAATATGGAAGTCTTAGGAGTGACACTTCCTCTTCTGTCCATTGTCAAAAAAATCTTGAGACCTCACTGTGACTCTTTGGCAACATGGCCACTTTACATCATCAATATCAGTATAATTTTTTTTGGGTAGAAATAGATAGAAATCATCATAGGTTCCTGCAGGGCAAAAATTGGAATAGTTAAGATCAGTTTTTTTAATGTCCCTCTGAGTTTTGATCTTCCAGTTAACTTAAGAAGTGAATACAAATGTGTATCTTTTCTTATCCACTATATAACACATGCAGTATAACACAGTTGAAGTGCTCAGAGATCCCACTTCCTGTTGCTCAAACAGGCCAGGAGGAAGAAATTTTGCAGTGTTAGCTTATGCTGTGCACATGTTAGGGTTAACATACATGTACAAAAGTGTGTCATCTACTTCACCTACTTTGCATGCTACTCATACTGCTCTGGAAACCAATCAAGGAGGGACACGAGGAAAAGAGGACAAGGAGGATGTCATTTCTTATTTGTCCCTTCTCCTTCGTCCTTGTGGCTCAGTCTTGGTTGCCTGCCTGCTTCTCGGGCACTCGGTGCCTTTGGGGAGTCTTGGTGGTATTTATAGCGCGATGGAGGGGAGGAGAAGGAGAAGGAGACAGCTCATAGTGCTTCGTTCACAATTACATGGAAATTCCCGGCACGGTCACGCATTCGGGCGGACGCTATATCTTGCGCCGGGTTTAATCCCTGCAGTCCCGCGGGAAAGCTGGAGTGTGACCGAGCAGATTACCGTCTACTGCTTCCTCAGCAGACTGGACCGTCCGATACTAACAGCCGAGGCAGTCATTCTCGCGGCTACGGCGGGGTAAGGTATGATGGTGCACCAACGAGCCCTCCGGATCTGTGAACTCCATCAATAAGGAGTGGAACCCAGATTACATGGCTGCATGCTTGAACTGCCAAGGACAGCAGCAGGGCAGGCTGTCCATGTCCACATGTGGATGAACACAAATAAAAGAAATGAAAAACAGCATTTTTCTCCTTTACTTTTTTTTTTTTTGAGGATGTGCTAGTGGTTGGAGGAAGATTGTTTCAGCTGGGGAAAGAAATGTAGTGTGTTGACAAGAATAAGGACTCATTTAGTTCCATCATAGTCATTCATTAGTACTGAGGGTATCATTCTTTTACTGAAAACCTAATTCAAACTGTTTCTAATGCAGTTTCATCTGATTTTATAAGCAACCTTGAAATTAGGCAGATCAGTTCACAGCTATCAGTGATGTCAATGGAGGCTGTTTTCAGAAATTTCTTTACTTGCTTTATACGGTTTTAAGACTCGGTATTAGACTGCAGTATGCATGTATGACTTGCTGGGATGGATAGTTTTTTTGCAGCGTCTTCTCTTGCCTGCGGCTCCCACATCCTCTCCCAGCCACCTCAGCACCTTCCCCGGCAGGGCGTCTGAGCCTAAGCAGAGCCGGGGTGCGCCTTGGGGCTGCCGAGCTCCACACACTGTCAATTTCCTCCGAAAAACTCCACTCCCTCCCCCAGGCACTGGCTTTTTTGGCTGAATTACACCGCAGCTCCAGCGAGGCACCAAGGCTTAAAAGTGCTGTCTGAGGCATGGTCATTACCAGCGAGTGCTTAACCCCTCCAAGGAGGGGGGTGGTGGAGGGAGCTATGCAATGGCTGGGAGAGAGAGCAGACTCCAAATCTCTTTCCTGTAATGGCCTGATATCCTCCTCCCCTGTCTGTCAGTGTGTCCACTGTTCTCAACATGCCGGCTCTGTACCGTGTCCAAGTACACGTCTTGGAAACAGCTGTTGGAGTTATTTGAGTCCTGAGGAGACCGATATCAACACACAGTGCGAGATCAGTTTAACTTTGGATAAAGAGGGTTTCCAAAGGACAGCCATGAACATAAAGCATGCGAAAACAGCAAAGGGGAGAAAGCTTTGGCAGGGTTCGACTGTGCATCAATCTGGAAAAAAGCTTTGGTCACAGTCTGGGAAGCAGACTTATCTAATCAAAGATCTCTGGAAGTAAGTACTAAATATTTTAGTATTGTTTGTGGAAAGGCCACATCCTCCTGCAGTCTCATAACTGTGTTGGAGGGGCTTATGTAGTCGATGACACAAGCTGTACTACAGTTGTTCGCCCCTGATAAAAGAGCAGTGCTGCAGCCTTCCCTTACCGTTTTTATATTCTTTGGTGAGCTACAATCTGTGCTGATGTGTGTGGCAAGCATGATTGCCGGAAATTTCGGGTTCTCCGAGCATACTGTATGCAGACAGGCCAAGAAAAACAGCAGAGTGGAGTTCAGAAACTTGGAAGTGCATTTCTGTGTTGGCTAATGGCTGGCTAATTTGTTAGTGCGCTAAGGGGAAGGAAGGGAAGCAGATGGAGCTGTCATTAAGAACAATGACCAGCAGCTGTCTGCCCTGTTCACCCCGAACAGGCCCCTGACGGGCCCTTCAAGAACTGGGACCCTGGCCATGTCCCCATATGAATACTTTCCAGAACTGAAGGTGTTGGGAGTAATGTTGTCATATTTATGACCGAGTATCTCTTTATATCAAAGATTTCTGCATGAGGACGATATGTCATCTAATAGATGGAAATATGAAGAAAAGTTACCAGTTTAAAAAGGTCATTTAGCATTTTTTTATTTGAGGGTAAAGCCCTATTCAGACTGGCAATAACATTGCATCAAAAATACTGCCTTCTCATTCATTTCAGTGAGATCACTGTGTTGGTACAGTGTGCAGAAGACTCCAGGAAACGCTGGGTGGTGCAGCAAAATTTTTTTTACCTGGCTCACCTTTTTCCAAAATGCAATGTCATCCAACAAAGCCTTGTCCTGGCCAATCAGATAGTCTAACTATAAGACACACATCTCAGTATAATGCAAAACACCATACACTGTAGACTCCAAAATGCCCATAAAGTTGAATCAACACTTCTCTAAAACAACTTCAATAAAAACTGAAAATGAAAGTAGGGTTATTGCAGGGCTATTCTATTAAACAGCACTGTTTTTAGCTGTGTGCACATAATAAACTTGGAAATATAGACAAAGCAGGCAGTAAAAGAGATATTTTACCACCTACTATTTTTGTTTGTTGTGTTCTTGATGGTACTGTGATGGTGCGAAAATACAAGTGTAGCCACTCAAGAAGCAGTAAAGTACTTGCTGTGCTGCTGTCTGAAAATATCCTAGAGTACTAACACAGGACAGATGCAGGTCAGTTGCAAGTGTATTAAATTTGAATGAGTATACATATATCACTATATATATATCGTATGTGTGTGTGATGAAAAGACAGCGAGCTCGAGCTGTTCTTTTCGTTTCTGATGGGAACATCTCTCCTGTCATCCGAACGAGATTTCACGCTCATCTGCCTCCGGAGCCTCTTCCGGGCTAGTCCGCCTCGCTGTCGCTCTCTGCTTACTTTATTTCTCTTTTTCTGTCTGCTTACTGGGCTGTCAGCCCAGCCAAAGTCACATTAAGAGATAAGAGTGGGTGGAGAAGGCAGACCAAATACCAAATGCATTAGGGCTATTAATCAACATTAACAAATGCGAGGGAGAGGACGCAATTTTGGGAAAACACACGCACGGATGGGCGCATTTATCAATGTGACACATTAAAACACACATTTACCAAAAAAAAAAAAAAAAAAAAAAAAATACCATAATGTTTCATCTGGTGCGTCGCCAAAGGCAGAAAACGAAGTACAACAGCAGATGTCAACGTTTGTTGGATGGCCAGGAGTTGTAGTACGTTGGAGAAAACAAGCGAGCGGAGAATGCTTAATTACAGAGTGATCCAAAGTTTTTTTTTCCCAAAATGTAAGGGAATCTGAGAGTTGCTTTTTTTTTTTTTTTTAATCAGAAAAGGCCTGAATTGATTAGATGTGACTGATTTAACAAATGTCTCATCAAACATGCCTACAGTCAACTATATCCATATATCCAATTAGCAGAGAAGTTAGTTGGGCTTAAAACCTGGTTTTAATTCTCTTATTCTTTTCTTTTTAAAGATTTCACAGTTGTGAACCTGTGAATTTACTAATGTTTGAAGCGTTATGCTCGCTGTGCATCTAGGTACTAATAGCTCCATCCTTGGAGCTTCCCCCCTCGTGTGTGAGATAAAATGCAATCATCTTGGTATAAATAAAGGACAGACAATAAACATGACTGACTGGTGAATTTAAATATGTCAAACACAATAACTGTGTGAACAGAAGAGGAAGACACTGTGTGCTTTTAAGATGGCACCCATCTCAAGTAAGGTGCTAGAACTATTTCAGAAGTCCCTGCTTTTGGTACTGGATTTAGCATTGGAGGAAATGTGAGACTGCCCTTCTTTGGATATGATATCCTGCTGCAAACATGGAGTTTATAGAAGTATCTAACATGAACATTTAACAAATATCCACAATTATACATGTATGAAAAGGAAAAGATTAAACGTGAAAGACTTTAAAAACACTGGCACGCCTCATTTATGAGGTTAATATTAAAATACTAAGCTGGATTTCACAATTGGACATCATCAGCAGTGAAATGTAACTAAGCACAAGGTATAGGTACTTGTACTTGAGGTACTTGTATTATCATTTTATGCTTTATACTTCTACTCAAATTCTTCTCAAATTTTTACTGCACTGCATTTATTTGATACCTTTACTTACGACTTACTTTCTAGATTCAGATTAATAATATAAAATACAAATCAACTGATAAATTATGATATCTTATTATAGATTAAGCTACCTAGCAGGTAATACCAGTGGACAACTTCTTGGTCCAAAAAGTGAAGCCAATGATGAAGTGTCTTAAACTTGTATTCTTTCTAACAGCCAGCAGGGGGCGACTCCTCTGGTTGTAAAAAGAAGATTGATTATATAGAAGTCTATGAGAAAATGATTCTACCACTCACTTGATTTATTATCTCAGTAAACATTGTAAACATGAGTTTACGGTCTCAATCGCTAGTTCGCTAGTTTTAAGTCTTCTTCAATACAGCATGAAGTTAATTTAGTAAATTATGGTCCCATTTAGAGTCAAACAGACCATAAAGCAGGGTGCTTTAGGGCATGGCTACCTTGTGACTGACAGGTTACTTCCATGGCGATGAGATGTCCACGGAGATGTCCATGTTTTCGTTTTACAAATTGAACCCTTTCACAATGTGTTTTTCAGTTCATGAAATTTAACTGTAACATTTTGGTCACCTAGAAATGTAATAGGCCCTGTCCAGACCTGGTATCACAAGTGGGCATCTCTAAGTACGTCTGTTCACGCCTGGCATTTGAATGTGTCTTGAGTGACCACTTATGATCTGATCTCACTTCCCTGCTCTATATGCAGCAGACGTTGTGACATAATACGACAGGAATATCAGTGGCAACGTTGTGAATAACATTTTTATAACATCAAAATATAAGGTTACTGGACCGGCACCACTGGCATCGCTGTCTTTGCCTTCAGAGAACGTGGAGTAGAGCCAACAAGCAGGCGGGTGGGCATCACCTCCATGCAAAGCAGTGGAATAAAATATAATAATAATTCTGGACTGGGAACTTCCTGTTCCAGACAAGCGCTCACCTGTCTATTCACCCGAGGAGCATAGTGATCCTGTGGATCCAGTGGGACGTTTAGCTGATAGGCGGTCCTTAATGTGGACCAGGACACATTCACATACATACTGCTAAAAGAATGTGGCCATATGTGGCCCAGACCACCCCTGAATGTGGTCTGAAAGTCTAGTCTCAATGCGTCCTCAATGCGTCTTCAATGTGTTCACATCTATACTCAGAGCTGCCCACTTGTGATCCGATCACTGAGGATGCATGTTAATACCAGGTCTGAAGAGAGCTCCACCCTCTCGTGTCACTTCTGGTTGCAAGAAAAGCAAGATGGCGGCAGCCAAAATGCCAAACTCGAGGCTTCAAAACAGCAGTCACTTCACGGTGCCTACGTCCACTTCTTACACAGTCTATAGACAACACATATTAGCCCCACCTTTACCAGCTGCAACACTGAGGAGATGTACACATTAATGCATCAATCATTACAATCTGATAAACCTTATTCTGAAATGGGCCGTTCTGCATAATGAGCACTTTTACTTTAGGTACTTTAAGTATATTTTGATGCTAAAACTTTTGCTCTTTTACTGAAGTAAGATTTTAAATGGAGAACTTTGACTTGTAACAGAGTAGTTTTTTTTACAGTGATATTTCTATTTTCATTTAAGTAAAAGATCTGAGTACATCTTCCAGCAAATGGACATCATGATTCAGTAGATAAACCTTGTGTCAGCCTGCCTTGCCATTCTGGAGCTACCTCATAATCTTATCATGAGGAGGGCCAAGAGGTCCGTCAAGAGTTCAAGTGTCTCATGAATATTCTGACAGTCCAACCTCAGAAAGCTCAGTTTTTCATGCCTGCAGTGAGACCACCACACAGGACCACTGAAGACTGTATCTGAGGGTGTGTGTGTGTGTGTGTGTGTGTGTGTGTATGGAAGTTGTAGAAAGAGATAGAGACAAAAAGCGAAAGATGGATATGTCTTTCAAAAGCTCTTTTTGTATTCCTCATTAGTAAACTCTTTGAAAGCATTGACACTGATGTCAAGGCCCAATGTGACTGTGAAACAGGGGCCAGCAGTCATCAAAAAAGATAAATGTGGCTTTCCTATCTGAGGCCAGACTCCCTCTGAATGAATGACACACACGGTATTCATCACTCCAATAAGACTAGTCAAGAAAGCCGAAGCTGTTCCACAAAACTGGTGTCAGGTAAAAGTCAACAGGGTAAGTCAACACAAGGTCCGTTAGTGGTTTTCATGATAAATAATTCATTGTTTGAAAGGAATCACAACTTGTGGGAAATCAAATTCTATCTTTTGGTTTTGAATAGACTTTCTTAAACGTGGCCTGGAAATTACATCCTCTGCTTCTAACAAAGAGTGACCGGAGTTGCTTTATGTTGCTTCAATGAACCTGGCTCCAAGACTCTGTTTCTTATTAGCGCTCTGAGATAAAGTCAACGCTGATGCTTAAGGGAACACGCTGAAATGCGGGGTAGAAAATGACTCTCACTTGATCAGCCTTTGTGTGTCTTCAGTAGATTATTGGCTCAGGTGCTCTTTGCTAACACACAATATAACACAATATAATCTCAAAAGTGCAGCTAAATCTCACACTTTTGTGCTGGAGATGAGAAAAGAGAAATTCTGATATAAAAACTATTTAAAACTAGCGCTGACTACATGCCGTTTACAACATATGTGTCATGAGAAATTGTGTAAAGCTGAGGATAAATTAATCAATATAGTCAAAAAATGAATTGACTTGATGAACTTTGGTGACACAGTTTGATAAGCACAATTGCACTACTGACCAATACAAAGGGGTCTTGATAGTGCTGACCTTTAAGAGGGCAGACAGCCATGGAGTCCAAAATGGAGGAAATGATTGTAGCTTATTAGCTGTTGCTGGAGTATAAACTGCTCCATCACAAAGTACAGGACTGATCTGCAGTTATGAGACAGAAGCCAATGGTACAAATATGTCTTTTGATGAAACTGAAAACTTATGACCTTGTAAGCGAGGCTCAAGATTAAGTGACAGCGAGCTGTTAGCAAGCTGGTTTTGCTCAGAGAGCTGTTTCCCCTCTTCATTAAAACTCTTCATCGATTGAATGACGTATAAATCTGTGAATAAATTACCAGGGGGAGTAAATGGCACATAAAGAAAACACAAAGAAGCTGATTAGCATGTTCCAGTTTTGCAGCCATGTAAGCAGTTAGCTCGTCTGCTACAGTAGTTTACTAACTAGTCCTGTGAGCGGTCGCCTCAATGGATCATAATAAAGGCCCTTTAATATGAGTTTCAGTTTACAGATAATCAATGGGCCAGTCTTCTAGAAAATATATATTCCTTTAAGTGTAATTGCACCAATGAAACCTAAACAAGGTTTAATGTTTATTAAAGGTGCAGGATTTGATGGCATCTAGTAGTTGCAGATTGCATCAACTGAAACTTCTACCGTGTGCAAAGTGTGCAGAGGAGAAATACAGTGTCCGGCACAAAAACATGAATGGCTTAAACTAGAGCCAGTATTTGGTTTGTCCGTTCTGAGCTACTATAGAAACATGGCGGCCAGCTCTGTGACAAGGACCTGCTCCGTATGGGGATTTTAACGGCTCATTTGAAGGTAACAAAAACACAAGGATTATTATTATCAGGTCATTATGTAGAAAATAAACTACTACTTATTAATATTATATTCCATTTCTGCCAAAAGATCCCCCTAAATGTTACACACTCGTCCTTTAAATTAATGTCTATTATAATGGCAATGTAGGCAAACCTTGGTGTCCATACTGTGATCCTTGAGGTCCATACGGGCCTGAAGGGCCGCTCTGGGAGTAGGGACCCATCCCAGGATACAATGGGCCCCCAGGTGAGGGGTGGGGGGACATAGGAGGTCCAGACTGAGGAGAAGCAAACTGAGAGCTGGTCTGGTTCCTCTGCATGTTGGATATGAACCCTGAAACACACAAATAGAATAAAATGCTGTAAAATGTCAAAGAATCCTTTGAGGGTGAATATACCCAGAGAAAGGTCTTTCCACAATTAAGATGGGTGAAAAATGCTAACATAAAGATAAATGAGGACGACAAAACATATGTAGGACAAAATCCATCACCTCAAGCTCAAATCACAGAGTCACAGAGTAACAAACCTGAGCTCGGGCAGTGTTGGAGATTGTGTGGTAATATGTCTGCTGGTCATTTTCACATCTTTTGGGAATGCCCTAATATTTCTTCCTACTGGGCAGATGTTGTCACCGCGATCAGATCAATAATCAGCGTTTAGAGTTTGATTTTAACTTCAGTGTTATATATCTGGGAAACGTGCCAACTGGGCTGAAAAAGCATGACAGATATTTATTACAAATACTTTTAGCTGGTAGTAGAAAAGTAACAATAACCAGGAAATGGTTGAATTAGTGATCTCCAACAGTCCATGAATGAAAAGAAATAAGAAACTTACAGCACAGAACAATTAACTTTTTCTCTGAGACATGCTACCAGAAAAGGTGAAAAATACTGGAAGAACTGGAAATCTAAACCTGAAGTGAACTGAGATGAGAGGGGAGTATATTTTATATGTACTATATGTATATGGACCGCCAAGACTTTAAAGGACATTCTGGGACAGACTGTTATGTTAACCAGCTTCTTTTCTTCTCCTGTAAATGTACAGTATATAATGTCATATGATGTTAAACGTTTCTTATAAAACAAAAAATAAAGTATTAAAAAAACCCTGAATGTACCTGCTCAGTGAAATGGACAGGGATTGAGCGAGGGTGGATGTGCTGATTCCTTCTAGCTAAACAAATCAGTATATCTGTTTCCTCGTGTAGAGAGCCTTCCTTTTGATGAAAGCCTTAATCTTTTACCTTGGCATCAGCTCCTGTTACTTGTAGATGCACATCAGTGTGTAGCATGACACGGAGCAGGTATTAGACGAAACATGCACAAAAAGGCCAGCTGACATGTAAAAGGAACCCTGAGCACAAACAACACACACTGGATGTTTGGTGAACTTAAGCAGTGGTGAAAGCACATGTCAAGTGTATACGTGGCCTTAAAGCTGTATGTACGCCTGCAAACGCTGAATTTTTGTGTCTGTGTGCAGGGGTGCATGGGTAAAAAAAAAAGCCAGTGAGTTGACCATGGCTGTGCTATTCTAAGCCATTCTGTCAATAGATGTGTCGCAGCCTCTCAGGCCCAAACTCACCTCCATCATTCAAAATGACATTTGGAGCGATCCTCGCCTGGGCTTCGCTCTTTCAAGCAGCCCGGTTCATTTTTAAAAAAACCCACAGAAAGGTCTCCCAATCCACCACGAACGGGGAAAGGTCGCTGGACGGCCATTGAGGGAAGAAGATAAGTGTGTCTGGGCATGCGTGTGAGTGTGTGTTGGCGGGGATTCAGTATTGCAGATTAGGTGTAAATGGATTGGGTGTGCTCGACTGTAAACTTTGATAGCTATCCGCTTTGTTGAAGGAGCGTGCACGGACCAACTCTTTCAGTGAGTTTGGGGTTTAGGGAAACGACGGAGATGGAAAGTGCGAGTTGACACTTGTATAATTCCTTGTTTCTGCTAAGAGAGCGAGAGAAAATGTGAGGAGAGAGAAGAGAGATAAAAGTTTAAAAACGCTATGTGTGTGTTCACGTTATGCTTGTGTGCATGTGTGTGTGTGTGTGTGCATATTTGTGTTTCTGAGTGTGTGGGGGGAGATAACGGAGAAAGAGAGCAATAAACGCTGTGTGTGTCTGTGTGTGTGTGTGCGGGAAAGAGACGGAGGCCAAGACAGAGAGAGGCAGTGAGAGAGAAAGTGTGTGTGGGAGGGAAAGACAGAGCAACGGAGGGAAAGAGCGATCGGGGCCTGAAAGTGCTTAGGCTGCGAGTGCTGGGTTTAAGGAGCGAGGACATTATTGTAATGTTTTGCTTCCATTAGGGTAAGGGGATTCTGGAGAGGAGGAGAAAAAAATTACAGTGTGTAATATCGCACTTTAAATTGCCTGGAAAATGGATGGGGAGAGGAACATTGTGCAGACAGTGCTAAAAGCAAATAACACATTCAAGGATTTCTCTCTCTCTCTCTGCTTCGTTCCCTCTCCCTCTCCCTCTCACCACACACACACACACACACACACACACACACACACACACACACACACACACACATATATATATAAACCTTCCTCTCTTTCTGGCGAAGCGAATGAAGCTCTCAGCCGGACAACAACAACAGGCAGCCAGCGAAGCACGCAAGAGACAGTGCGGGGAAAAAAAAAGGGACATTCAGCGGATTTATGGAAATGAAGAGTGGAGAGAGGCTCTTAGGGAGGCAGGCACTTGAGCAAAGTGGGGCGTGCGTGTCGGGGAGGGGGGGGTTAATCCTTGCTAGGGAAACAGCAAAAAACAACCAGCCCTGTTAACCGGCGCTGTGTTTTTCTAGACTGGGCTGGGGAGGGATCGAGGTTTACAGGCATTAGAGAGCAACATTAAATCTCCGCCTTGATTTCATCATGTTGCGAAATAACCTTTTACAGAGCCTCACTCCCTCTCCCTGTCTTCATCCATCCACTCCCTCTCTCCCTCGGTGTTAACTTCTCTTCGGAGGGTGATAGAGGGGAGCATCACAGTCATTCCATTAAGGTTACATCCCAGTCTTTCAGGGGTTTTTTTGGAGTGTTGTGTGGATGCTGTTTTTTTTAAATGAACAATTCTGCTGTTTTTAGTAATACTCGAGAAGTGGCCGTAATTGCTGGAAACGATTTCCCATTTGGCAGGCGTGCATGGCTTGTGGGTTAGCATTCATGTTACAAGCCTCTGGCAACAAGTTGTGGGCAAAACTGAAGTGGCTCTATCAAAAGAACACACAGTCTGATGTGAACTAAGTCAAGGATAAGTTGACTGAATGTTTACGGCGATGGAAAACTGATGATGCATAATGCAGCTAAAACATTGTGTATGTGTGGCTGTGTGAGCACACCTGCTCAGCCTCAGCTACAATTACAAATTAATGCAGTATGTTTTTAAAAAGGTTTAAACACAAAAAATGCAGAGATATGAAAGGTGTAAGGGGCTGTTCACATGCTGTGTTTTTGCATGCTCAAATCCATCGTTGTTATGTAGACGGATAGCAGGCACGCTCAAACGTAGGAACAATGGCGTCTCAATGCGCAACCGTTCCACCTGGTTTACAGGCTGCAAAACAAAAATAGTTCAACTTTTGGAACGCTGCAGCGCACACCACAAGTCATGTGACGAGGAACAACCAATCCCCGCTGGCAGATATCACTTCTTTCTAGCGTAAATGTCACTCTGTGGTAATATAGGAGGCAAAGTTAATAGTTTTAGTGCAAGGCTACCCAGCGCTTTACATCTGTCCCATGGACTATTTTACTTGCTTCACCCTCTGCGTCCAAGAATATCACCACATCCAGTTGAAAGGTCAGCCAACTTGACTCTGAGAAATCGAGAAGAAAAGCTGAAGCTATTCTGAGAGATTTACGCAGCTGGTAATCCATTTATATTTGTTTTGATTGTGTTTAGTCTACTCAGTGAGGCTTTTACTGCTAAATTACTGCAACTTCATCATCATCATTGCAGCACGCAGGTTTTGGTTGCTTAGTAACGGCAGTAGACTTGTCGCGGTAGTTGGTGTGACCGGTGTTACACAGTGGTCGGGCACACACACCGATTACATTATTTACCCACCGCCCCACCTTCATTGTGCTTTTTTTTTACAGAAATAAATCCCTTTTAGTGTATTTCAGTGTATCAACGCTGTGTTATGAAGACATAGTCGGACGACGGATGCTACAAACTGAAAGTCAAAATGTCTGCACAGTGTAGCAGGTGTCAGATTTCACACACACAGGACGAGGGAGAGCTGACAGACAAGACGATGGCGGAGGATTTGGTGTCCAAGTGAAAAGCAAAAGCACGTATTTGACAATATTTCAGATTTAAATTCAATACGCTGAGGGAACCGTAAAGGATAATGAGGTACTCGCCGGGAGGAGGATGGAGCGGTCACAGCCGGTGTGCACGGCGGAGCAGCGCTGAGTGGAAACCGCAGCTAAAGTTCAACCAGAGAGGGCAGACACACCCACCCGATGGTAAAGATTAAAGTAAGCCTGCTACATATATTGATGTCATCTTTTCTTGTAAAATGACCGGTGTAATCTGTGTTGTCACAAAGTTATTAGCTGGTGGGGAACGAACCTCCGAAGCACCTTGGATAAAAGGACGAAAGCGGCACGGCTGGCGTCTCCCACGCATTTTTAGGCACGCCATGTGAACGGCCCCTTAAGCCGGTGGTAATCTTGCTGAAGGAAGTCATTTTGGGAAAGCAGAATTGAGCCAAACTAGCCTTGGTTTACATTTGTACTGACATCTTTTTGTCATTTTGCTCCCAAAGAAAACCATTCATTATAACCCTTGTTGGCACTATTCTCTGAGCATATTTCTGTTTTTCTCTCTTATAATCTCCACTCTTGATGCCCCCCACTGCTGTGGGACGCAAGTACACAGCCTTTTTCAATCTGTGTGATGTACAATCTGGATTTCTTATGGAAACCGTTGCACACGCACACATAGACACACAGGGACTTGTGTGCTAGTCATTATGTTTCCCTAAAATAAAACTAAACACACACATGAACGTACACACACAGCATTCCACTCTAAAAATATTGACCCCTGTAAACTCCTTGTAGATTTACAACCTTCACTATTCCCCCGGCCAGACAAGGCCAAACACCAAATGCTGGCCGGTGGATAACACATACAGTATACTCGTACCTTTCTCCTGAGCCATAGGTGAGCGGGTGATTGGCGGGTGGGCTCCTTCTGGTCCGTTCCCAGAGCTCTGTGGGGCCATCGCGGGACCTGCACAACAACATTAAGATTCAGACATCCACTTACTTACTGCTCTGACTTGACACATTTCAGAGTTACAAAGGTTCAACAGGTTGTAACAAAAGCTGTCACATTAAAAGAAAATGTTTTGCATGAATAGCATTCCCATCTTTGCATGAAAGCGAGGTCAATAGAAAATGGATTTATATTTGCTTCTTGTCTGCTTTACTTAAAAACAGAAGGAAAATACAGGAACAATAAAGCACTGAAGGACCACTTTTGTCTTTCTTTCTGCATTTCTTTCAATGGCACAGAAGTTACTTGGTTCAAAAAGTTTTCTGTAATTTGACTGCTGAAAGAAAAACAATAAGAAATCAGATTTATTTTGACACAGGCTGCCCTGGATGTATTTCTTGAGCTTCGAGCGATAGGGATAGAGAGGTTTGACGCCAAACTTACACACACACACTGAGAGCTCAGCACAATCACTATGCATGAAGCTGTTTGTGGTCCACGATTAACTAAATGACAAATGCACTTCCAGAGGACATATCAAGTCATTGGACGCCGTGCCACTTCCTTGTGTAAGCATTAAAACCAGAGCGATCCCCTATAGAAAACCAGAGCCATTTGAGGATCATTGATTGGGTGGTTGTGCAGGTCTTTGGGCTGCGCCTGTTCCATTGAAATCCAATAGTGAGTTGAGGGTCTGATTAGGACAATGGCAGACAGAGACCATGGTGGATTGATTTGGCCCAGAGGAAGGAGAGAGATGGCAAATTAACCTTTTATCTTTGGATTCAGACCTGAGACAATGAGGAGAGGGACAGACGAGGGGAAAGTGGTTTGTTTTTTTCAAACTGCACTGGTTGTACTTCGCTGTGGATGAAAAATCCAGCCCTTCAATATTACAACTGAAATGCAGCACACCCGAACATACTAGAAATGTTGATGTTTTGTTTTGTTATGGTATATTATTTGACTTCTATCGAAACAGGACAGCGTGCCAAAAGTAATCGTTTACTCACATTATAAAGTACTGCTGTTGTTGGTGTGGCATATAAAGAAAAAAACTCACAGTGAATATAAATCCCTTATTATAAAGGAAACACTTCCCATTATTCAATCACGCAGTAGAGAGCTGTGCTGTTTCGAGAAGTGTATGTGCGTGTGTGTGTGTATGTGTGATGTGTCTGTCCACGGTAGCAGTAATACATGACTGGAGGTGGCACACTCTCCACATAAACAAACCCAATTAAGTCAACATAATTGCTTTGCATAAAACTGCATAAACAACATTTCCATACACCCAGCTGCCTACACACTAGCAACGCACACACACATACACACACAGATGTACAAGTAATTGGACAAACAAGTGTAAATAAACACACTCAAACACACAGGGAAACACGGGTTAGAGCACAAAGGCACATTGGATGTGTGCTGAAATATTAACACACACACACACACACACACACACACACACACACACACACACACACACACACACACACACACACACACACACACAGACCCCCTGCCTCACACATGAATAGATCCAGCAGCGCTGCTTCAAAGAGGGAATATTCGATTAGTCTGTCACCATGTGGTGGAGGGTAGGAGGAACGTCAGAGTGCAAATATTGAAGAAACCCTGAGATAACACTAGAAACACTATCAATGTGTTTCTATGGGCGCACGTACCAGTGGTGAAAAAAGCACCCCTTTACTACATTACAAGTGAAAAAGTAAATCTACACAAGCGGCAACAGGAAACTATTAAAAGTAAAAGTACTCACTATGCACAATGGCCCATTTCAGAATGTTCATTATGATATATACATATAATTGCATTACTATTAATGATGCATTAACATGTTAGCAACATGTTAACTAGTTTATATAATGCTGGAGTTTAACAATATACGGTATATAAGAAGTGGACGTAGTCACCGTGACGTCACCCACTGGTTGGCGGACTGCTGTTTTGAAGCCTCGAGTTCAGCATTCAGAAGTGACACGAGAGAGTGGACTTAAGTAAAATCGAATGCTGAATAAGACATTTTTAGGCACCAAAAATGGTTATAAATAACTGTCATGAACTGAAAGCACATCAACTCCCAGACTGGATAACACTGTGCTAGTGACCTGTCAATCACAAGGTAGCCAAACCCTAAAACATCCCCTGCTTTATGGTCTATTTGACTCTAAATGGGACCTTAATTTACTAAATGAACATCATGCTGTAGTGAAGAAGACTTGAAACGAGGTATTGAGACCATAAACTCAGGTTTACGATGTTTACTGAGATAATAAATCAAGTGAGAAGTAGGATCCTTCTCTCATAGACTTCTACATAATTGGACTTGTTTTTGCAACTAGAGGAGTCGCCCCCTGCTGGACACTAGAAAAAAATGCAGGTTTAAAGCACTTCTCAGATCTGGAAGTAGCCCACTGAGTTTAATCTATGCAATGCATCATGTTTTTTTTAAGATAATCGTGTGTTTTTATATCAGTTTAAATCTGCAAAGTAACTATACTGTAGCTGTTATAAAATATAGTGGACTGATAATTATAAAAATAACTATAAAGAAGTTAGTAATAGTGGAAATTTTCATGTGCAAGTACCTCAAATTATACCTCCATGTACTGTATGTACAGTACTAATAAATATACCTCTGTGCGTATGTATACAGTCATGCTTATTAACACTTCATTGTTCTGTTCATGTAATATGTGTTTATCTGTCTGACAGGAGCCTCTTGTAGAGGGTCATGGCCACTTGTTGCCAGAGGGACAGATTTAGCTGTAGCACCAGTTTAGATCGGTGGATGGGTAGTGAGGATGAAGTGTGCTAGCAGGAGTTTACTGAACCCTTAAACTATGGAAGTCGACCCTACGGTAAAGGCTAGCCTCTGTGTGCGTACAGTATGTGTGTGTGCAGGGATGCATGCCAGGCACCGGCTACGCTGTCAGACTCTGTTTGTTTGGATGGCAGAGTGGTGGTGGCAGCAGCTTGTACTCTGTGTGTGTGTGTGTGTGTGTGTGTGTGTGTGTGTGTGTGTGTGTGTGTGTGTGTGTGTGTGTGTGTGTGCGCCACAGTGAAGGTACAAATAGGAAACAGTGCCCTCCATGCTCCACTACTCTCTCCACATACCCATGTAAATTGTCACCAGAGATGAGATTAATGCAAAGACATACGAGTGTGTGTGTGACAGAGAGAGAAAGAGAGGACAAAGAAGGGAAAAGAACAGGAGAAACAGAGGTCCTTGTTGAGAAAGTGGATATCGAGAAGCAGATGAGAGAGGAGTGGAAGTATAGTTGAGTCTGACGGGGCCTCACCCCTCCTTCCCTCTGTCTCTGCAATGAACGACTGAAGCTCGGAGCACTTCGTAATTATTTCACCACCAATTACTGTCCAAACAAAGCTTCTTCCCACATTTTCTCCTCTTCCCTTCCTCTCTCCTCTCCTCTCCTCACTATCATTTTTAACAAGGTGCCATTAAATAATTACGTCCAAATAAAACAAACAGGCTCCACAGTGAGTCCTGGCACGTTTAATCCGTACCATTAATAATTCATACGCTGAATCTTTGACGTGCAGTTTTTCCTCCATGTGCTGCTGAGAGAGAGCGAGGAGAGCTAAATGTCAACGGGAGCTGACTGTATATCTTTCCCTGTCCAAAGGAAGAAAGGCCATCTTTGCTTGCTATGAATGAAAATATAAAACAAATAAATGGTGAAGAAATTCTACCACCATACAGGTCATCTTCTTCTGACTGGTGTGCATGAGTGCGATTTAATATTTGTCTTTATCCATTTGTAAGCTTGGCTGTAACTATATGTAAATGTGTACTTTTGAGTACATGTAGATTAAAAACGTGAGGCTTTTTTCAGTGGTTACATACGATTTCATGTACTGTATTTCAATCAGCTTCAGTGTTTGGGTATTTTTTAAGAGTAACAGGGACTGTGTTTAAATATTTGTGATCATGCTTGTATCTTGCTACCAGTTTTTGTACTTTTCAGTCTTTAATTAAGTATGTTTCCATGTGTATGTGCTTGAATGTGTCTTTGTTTCGGTCCTCTTTGTGTGGGTTCCTTATAGCGCTAGGGTTCCCATAGGTGCTCTATAACACAATTAGCACATGTGGCCATCTGTGGCACGACAATATCTTGCTGTCCCTCAGCCTGCATCTTTATCCACTGTCACTACCAGTGGCAATTTACACCTCCACAAGCGCCCAGCTGAGCACACGCATTTAAACATACACAAATGACAATGATTTTTTAAAAAACACCCCTGCCACTCGCTTTCAGTTTTAAGAGTAACAGCAGTTAAGAAACAAGGTGCTGTTATTGTGAATGAATTGTAATTAAACTACTTTCCAACTAGGTGTTTTTATCCTGAAAGAATGTGATTAAGCGTCCTTATAATGATTTTTGATGGCAGGTCTTCAAACATTGCTCATTCATGAGAGTGCACCTCTGACCTACCGGAGACCACTCGCCTTTAAAGACGAACAGATCAGATGTTTTGATCGTGTTAATTGAGTTTTAGAATAGACTGGTCCTGCTGCATGAATGGCAAGAGCAAATAGGAAGATACGTGGAATGAAAAATGCTCTTTTGGAATCATGCTGAAAAGTCAAATAACTGTAATTTCCTCCTTGTAAAAAAAAAAAAAAAAAAAAAAAAAGGCACTTAGCAAGCAGATCCATTTTCTACTCTTCACTCATGATACAAGACAGCTGGACCAAAAGTAATGGGAGTTCATTGCGTTTTTTGGAGATAATACTCCTCGCTAAAAACCCCAATGCACATTTTAAATTTCTCTTCCGCGAGGACCGTCGAGGCAACCCCGAGTCTCCTTTGAAGACAGGGAGTGTGGTCTTTGAAGCTTTTTTTCATCAGGGTTTCAAACGCAAATGCCGGGGAAGTTCAAAGCCGAGGGAGGGTACTTGTGGCCATATTTCTGTTTTGTTTCAGGGCCCTGGCATTATTAGGCATATAGGAGCTACTGGGTATGCGTGTATGAGTAATGGCAATGAAGAAAAGTCAATCAGAGGGTCAACGTAAAGACTTTTTGGTAATTACTGATGAAAAGAGGGTGCTGGTGCGCATTAGCAGACATTCATGCACATGCTTGCGAGGGTGTGCAGATATACAGCATGTGTACACCAAGATGCAGCGATGCATCTGCTTGTGTAGATGCGTACACACACACACACACACACACACACACACACACACACACACACACACACACACACACACACACACACACACACACACACACACACACACACACACACAAGCACACACACACACTGCCTCGCTGTTTCTCACGGAGACAGACCCCCTGGAGCAGCGGGGGCCATTTTTGCTAAAGTGAAGTAACGCCGGTGAGCATTAATAGACCGGTGTAGAGTACAGAGAAAGGGCTGCTTCAGCACCATCTCTTTAATACAACCCTTAGGCTGTAAAGGCACACACACCTGCAACACCCAACAAACACACACGTACAAACACACACACACACACACACACACACCAAGGTAATATCCCCTCCTTGCCGTGTCTTTAGGGGAAAGAGGCAGCTAAACAGCGGGCTCCAATAATGGTGGTTTAGAGCTCAATGGGTGCGAGTCAATGCCTCTCCAAGCCGGGGGCTAATGCCAGTTAACTCTCCCTGTAGGGGACGAGTGCAGGCCTGTGGTGGCTCGCAAAACAAGCGCTCTCCCAAGATCCTCATTACTTCCAATGCTGAGTAGCAACTGTATGTAAAGCAAAACTGCAGCTTAAGCTAAAAAATAGCGAGCGGGATGCGGGGGAGAGAGAGCGGTGGAGTGAGAGAAAGAAAGAAAATAGGTGTTGGGGAGGGAAAATAATTGCGCTCTGTGCTCCTGTTAGGGTTTTCCAGTCGGACGGAGTTAGAATGGGATTTCTCTAAATGGCTAACGCAGCAAGCAGGGTTAGCCGGCAACATATTCTTCTTTTTTTTTTTTCTTGTTTTGGCGGACGGTGTGCTTTGTGAATATAATGTCTGCAGGGAAGGCGTTTTGCTGTTTCACTCCGAACACGAGCAGCCATCAGGAGGAAGAGGAGAGACAGAGGCGTGTGGGAGTGTTGGAAAGAGTTGGGTAGATGGGGGGTAGGAGGGTTGATGTGTGGATGGGGGATGAATATGGAAAAAAAAGGAGGACAGAAGTGGAGAAAGAGCTGGAGGAGAGATGTGGAGAAATAAGAGGGATGGAAAATTCAGCCTTGTTCCTCGGTGGGAGGCCTGTACCACAGCAATGCTCTGAGCGAAGAAAGCAGCGGAGACAAACAGAGATGGGGAGGAAAGGGTGGGGACAAGGGAACGTGAGACACAAGAGGAAACATAAGAGAAAGCGAGTACGATAAAAATAATGAGAGAAAAAGAGAGGGACAGGGACAGCCAGAGGCGGTGTTCCCACCATGCAGCCTCTTAGGGAGTGGTGTGACTAGAAAACTCGCCTCCACCACACACACCCTGCACTGCAAAACACACTTGTATAAAAACTCAACCCTCTACTCTCTTCCACTGCTTTCTCGTAATAACTTCCACCACAAACAGAGGAAAAATACAAGTTTTAGCTGAACATCCCTGTGGCGTCTTTCCTGGTCCGATATTTTGTGGCTTGTGAATTTGTTTTTCTTTCTCGTCATTTACTGACATTATGTTTTAAAACTGGCCACTTTTATGCATGAAATCCTGATCTGAGGTCATCAGTCTGGCTCCTTCCAGCATCCGAGTTTGACCTTTGATCTCATAGCGGCGGGAAAAAAACGGCACCGATTGAACAGTGTTTTTTCTATCTGTGGTTCTTATTACCACAATTAGAGATAGAAATATATTTTCTGAAATGAAATGCAAACTGCAGGCTATGCTGGACGATGTAAAGGACATGAGCAGATGTAAATGGGTTGGAGGAGATGCAATGAAGAGATTCATAGGGAAGGACCCCTTAAGCTAACAAACTGGACAGGCCTGGCCTTCTCACCCACCCTGTCTCCCACCCTCTATCTATCCCTCCTTCCCCTCTCCCTCCTCCACTCGCCCTGACCTCTCTGTCCTTTCCTAGGCCCTGGAAGCACTTGAAGCGAGCGCAGATACACAGATTAAACTCTCCGGAGCGCTCGCCCGCAAGCTCCAATCACCTCTTTAGAAGAAAATAAAAACTTGGAGGGGTGAGGAGAGAGGCGGAGAGGAGAGGGGGAGAGGGGAAGGAGGGAGGGCAGGCAGGCAGGCACCGTTAACTGGACCTCGGAGGACCTTGGTGGAGATAGAGAGAGGAAGAGGAGAGAAAAAAAACAGCAGAGGCAGAGATGAGTATTTGTGATTTTCTGCAGCAGACAACGAGCTGGGCCACGGAGAAGTGCGGATGTGCTCTGTGTCAATTAGCAGCTGCACAATGTGGAAAAGTTGTGCTGTTTGGCCCTCAAAGCGAGGCAGACGCACAGACTGATGAAAACACAACCAAATATGGACCAGATCTGAAAACAGGCATCGATACAGACAGTTCCAAATAGTCTAGTTTACTTTATCTGTTACGGCTTCCACGTGACAGGGACACAGGGCTACTACCCATTTTCTAAATGGTCAAAATGGTCAATTATTTTAACAAAACCAAGCTTGATTGGCGGAAATGAGTACTATGCTATCCATTTAGTGATTATCACAACATATATTACTTGCTGGCACTGAATGGCCAAATACTCATCTTCTCTGAAAAGAAGAGCATGAATAAATGTGTATAGAAATAAATGCAAATGCTTCTGTTGTATAAAGGGCATGCAGGGTCAATGAATAGCTCAGGTCTTCATAATTCAAGATCTCAAGTAGGGATGTCACGAGTCACCAATACTTCAGAACCAAGTTGATGCTAAATGTCTGAAAAGGTGGCAGTACTCGTTTTTCCACAGTACAAAGCTACCAGGGGCTCCGAGAGGATGTAATAAACTCAGTATCGACACGTCCACGGGACCTATTATCTATCTATGTATTTTTTTCTCTAATGCTACTTGAACAACAAATCTGTGTTGAAATCGACAAGAGCAAAGCTAGTTAACGTTAACTGTTAGCAGGCGGTGGGCAGCACAACCCTGTGGAGCGAACAGCCAGCGTTAACAGAAGTTGTATCATTGTGATGCGTTCAAGTTCTTTTTAGTAAAATTGAGTGGTAGGCAACGGTAAGTTATAATGTTATCATGATGTGTTCAAATGTATGTCTATCAAATTGGGTAGTGAGAACAGTGGAATTTCACTGGTATTAATATTGACAACTACATTTCTGGTATCATCACATATCTAATTTAAACCCAACTGAACATTGATAGGTGATTCTGGAGCAGTAGTCGTCAGCTACTCTTAGATCAGAGAAGTGCAGCATATTTTCTTGTAGTATATTTTGTTGACACAGAAATTTGTTGTGGGATTTCACCTCGCGCAGCACGCCAGCAGACATGTGCATCATTTGTCCGCTTTAACAGCTCCATCCTATCAGCAACAGTGATCCAAGCTGATGACAGCTCAGTTTCTGAGCTCTGTTTGTGTGAAGTTCGATTTAGTATGCATCAGGTTCAGTCTGGTAATGGATATTGCTTTATCTCGTTTTGGGGGGGAGAAGTGACAGCCGTACAAAAGCTGACAGGAAGTGACGCCATTCTGACAAGAGACTTGGCGGCAACTTGTTGAACCAGCCGATGCACACACAGCAGACACTATGTTATCTAGAAATATCCAGGAAATGCATTTTTGGAAAGCCAAATGCAGACAAATCAGCATATTTGGGACTGAAGGCTGAACTTTTTCAGGATCTTTGACTGGATGACTTTGCCTCTCCCCACCAACGGCTCAGTCAGTGATGGAAGCTCCGACAACCCCATTCAGCCCCACATCCATCCGGATGAAAGACAAATGTCTGCTCGCCTCATCCCCGATGTCTCATGGAAGGAGAAAAATATTCTGAGGACGCTCTGAATTGCTTCAGAGACACTGGGAGGAAGGAGGTGCGTGTGTGTGTGTGTGTGCATATGAGGTGGTGGAGGAAGAGGAGGGGGAGGTTGGCGGTTGAGCAATGTGATTTCTGCTCGACTGTCACAAATCTAGCGCAACAGGAAAATCAATTTGGCCCTGTGTGTGCCTTTTTGGCTCTGGGAGAGAATCCAAATAGCAAGGCGAGGCCCGGATAATGTTACAGTGTATTGGATTTGCTTCATGGAGAGATGGAGAGAGAGAGAGAAAGAGAGAGAGGGAGGAGGGAGGAAGAAGAGAAGTGAGGAGACGAGGGAATCACAGGCGTGCCGTGGAGCTCCGACAAGATAGATTTGTGCAAGTGTATGGGTGTATGATAGGCTGGCAATCTGTCAGTCTACCCCTCTCTCTCACTCTGTCTGGCTCTCTCGCTCTCTCTCTCACACACACACACACACACACACACGCACACGCACGCATACACACACACACACACACACACACACACACACACACACACACACCCCCTGTCACTCATCCAAGCAAGCATATATAAGTGATTTATATGTGCAGCCATATATGTTTCACATGAAACCATGAAATAAACGATTCCCAGGTCTGTGTGTTCATGTGCTGTTATGTATGCCTCCTGTGTGTGTGCTTGACAGCCAGGTGAAAGGATGACATGATGAAATTGCTCTCCTCCGACCGCTGTCAAGGGTAACGTGTGTCCCGCGAGTGCTCAGCCGTGTGACATGTCGCATCACTCTGCCAAGTGAGGCTGACCGGTGACAGACTAGCACACAAACATACAGTACACACACACACACACACACACACACACACACACAGGCATATACAAAATTACTGGCTCTACAAAGCTTTCAATGACATTCCTTTGCAGTAATTTCTTAACGCCTCTTTTTCTCTAAACCACTTTTTGCCTAATTAACCATGGCAGACATGCGTGCAGAGTGTGTAAACATATAAAGGTGAACACATACACACACGCGAACACACACTTTGGCATCATAAATACAGATTTTTTGTTTGTATTTAAAGGAAAAATGCAACGCTAACACACTGTAAGGATTTAGTAACTACGAATCTTCTTTGGATTTTATTTGGATTTATGCGGATAATTTAGGGCTGTCAAAGTTATCGTGATATGAATGCGTTAATGTGAATTTGTTTTAACGGCACTATTTTATTCAACGTATGGAACTAGAAATGAAGGCGGAAGGAAGGAGGCTAAATAACTCTCCAAACTTACAATACATTTAGGTGAGGAAAAACTGGCATGGACATTTTCAAAGGGGTCCCTTGACCTCTGACCTCAAGATATGTGAATGTAAATGGGTTCTCTGGGTACCCACGAGTCTCCCCTTTACAGACATGCCCACTTTATGATAATCACATGCAGTTTAGGGCAAGTCAGAGTCAAGTCAGCACATTGACACACTGATTATTAAATATTTTAATTGATTGACAGCCCTAATATAGCTGCCCATAAAACTCACAATGTTGCCATCATATAGTGACATTTACAGCACAGCTATAAGGATGTTTAAAGGATAGCTACAGTATTTTTCAATTCTGTCATGTTTTTGTGTCTAAATGACTAACAGTGACAACAATTTTTGAAACTGGCCCAGTATTGAGGGAGAGTGCTGTAACTGGCAACTGTGAAACAAGCTGTGAGGGCAAATGTCGTCAGTGATTGTTACTATAGTGTCTGACAGTATTATGGAAAGGACACTTCAGAGAAATAAAACCTTTTCTCTTTGCCGTTCACTTGATCCAGTCTGTTATTGTGTCCAAGTGCCGCCAAAGCAGAAGAGTCATTGTGAAATCTGTATACTCTGGGTCAAATAAATCAAATTCAAAGACCTCATCCACATTGTCGAAATCATCTAAATATTCAGCCATGACACTGAAAATCTTCTAGATAACGTGAAGCTGCACTTTCTGTGCTCCAACACAACAAACTCTGCTCAGCTGGCACTCAAGTTTCCCTGGATGAACACCTCGCAACCTTGCAAGATTTCAGATCGGGACTTCTTCTTGAGCGAGGCTCTTTATATAAAAGCCAGACACGTAATATATGTCAGACACGTAATAACAATCAGAGCCTGTCATTACAAAAACAAGCACTTTTAGTGGACGGCTTGCCTCGATAGCACCATACGGCAGCCTGTGAGCAGCTGCAGCCAGCAGCGCTCTCCTTCAATACTGGACCAATTTCACAAATTGTTGCTCGCGTTAGTTAATCACAAAAACATGAGGAAATAGAGTCCAGGTAGAAACATAACAAAGTTACACTTTAATAGGAGAAATAAATACCTCAAAATGGCCTAAAACATCAATGTAAACGGCAGATTTTGACATCAGTGGAGGGGCAGAATAAATTATAGAAGAACCTGCGATTCCAGCGTCTCCAGTGACAGTAGCCTTAATGAACCAGAATGCAATGCAGCCACGAGATATGTTATTGTTTTGACTTTTTCTTGACTGGAGCTCAAACTGTTGTAATTTTTTCACACTAATTAATTAGCTTATTAATGTTTGTCTTATTTCGTTTATTTAGAGGACACTGTTGTTCACACAACTGGTTTGAATAATGGAGAGTGTGTTTTTTTTATGGCGGTAGAAGTAACAGAAGTGGGAGTACTGATGATACAAACCTCAGAAAACAACACAGGAATAAATATGCAGTGTTGCTTACTAGCTCTCTTGCCCCCTCCTCTCCTCACTGACTTACGCCAAACTAAGATGACAACATTAACCAAAGTGTCCTAACTTGTGATGAAGTGTTAGAAAGTGGAGCGTTCGTAATCAGATGTGCGCTAACCACATTAGTTCTCCTGTGTCTCTCTTAGGCTGGCTGCTTCTTGATCTAATTCAAACTGATTGTAGTACAGCCGCTAAAACATGCCAGATGTTACTCACTGCTCCACGCTTTATCACCATTTATTTGGCATGGGGAATATTTTTAAATATTTTCTTATTAATCATGTCCCAGCGATCGGTTTCGCTTCCTGTCTTTGCCGCCTCATTCCGGATTCTCGTCATGATTCTTGGCACAGGCGCCTGGAAAACCACTGTCCCAGTTTTTCATTAGCGTCAATCACTCTGGTAAGCGGCTGCGAGGCGGGGAGGAGGAGGGGGAGGAGGAGGAGCTGGCGTCAGGATCTCACTCAAGACATTTTGCCCCGCCTCGTCAGAGTGACTGGCAGGTCGGAGACAGCGCCGGTCAGCCACGCAGTCGGACTGAGAGGTGGTGGGAATGACGGGGAGGCCAGGCGGGAACACCGTGTACGTACCCACACACACACACATTCACACGCCTGTCTGACGCAAATCAAATCCACACTCGTTTATAATGCTCAGTGTTTATCTAAATGGTGATGCGCTCTGCTGTGGCCTCAGGAGACAGACAGACACACCGCGCATTGTCTGATAATTCTGTTGGTGTCTTGTTTGGCCTGCCATATCTTAGATAAGGCTACAAATCAGATGGGAGGTCCTCCACTTCCAGTCAGTCTCAATTCATTAACACTCAGAGTGGAGAGGAAATATTGTCTGGACAGAAAATGTTGGAAATACTTGCGCGATCCGCAGGGGAGACGGACTTTATCAAAATTCCACTGCAATGTGGGGACGTGTTTCTACAACACCGTGATCAAAGACTTAACAAATCCCCACTATGCAAGGACAAAAACTGTGTGAAGAAAATGAATGAGGCATATTCCACGAAGTGCTCGGCACTAAGCTGTAATATTCTTCAGCGGTCTGAATTAGGATTTCAAATGGACTAGAGATATCAAAGTCTAGACGTGCTGGATTGATATTATTTGGTCTTCTGCTGCTGTGTGCACTCAGCTTCATTCTCTGTCCAAACTGGCAGAATAAAAATTGATCTGGATGGATTATACAGTGAGTTGGAGATGAAAAAAAAAAAAAAAGATATTAAACCAGGATGCTGTCACCTTTATGCTATGGGTCATCTGAATTGCTATAAAAAGAGGTTAAACCCCGCTCGCCTAACACTCAAGCAAAGCGTCACGGGCAAATTCACAAAGACTGGATTGCTGATGATAGCATCATGAATTGCACATCACTTGCAACCGCTATCTGCTCTGTCTCAAGGCCCGATTCACAAAAGATATTACACTAATGCTATTATAGCGTGCACTATTTTCTGCAATTGTGTGGCAAGTAAATGTTCACATTGCACAGCAGCATTCTTGCAATGTCACAAGATCAGGTAAGAATTGCAGGAACACATATCACATGAAAACACCTCTGTCCGGCAAGCCAGATCTCGGACCAATCAGCGTCCTGTGTGGAGCTACAGGCGTGGCTTTGGTGTGACTCGGGGGGGTGGAGGGTGACTGTTCAATCTAAACAAAAATGGTGGCTCCTGAAGAGGGGCACAGATGCTGCAATAGCAGCGGTTATATCAGCACTGCAGAATATTTCTTCATTGAAAGGACAACAAAGAACAGCACTACAGTCTTTTCTTGATGGAAAAGATGTTTCCACTCCCTACTGGCTTTGGCAAGAGAACAACAGCTATCTGCCCTGTCTCTATGTCTGATTCACAAAAGATATTACGCTAATTATATTAGAGCGCAAACATGCCCAAAAAATTTTGCAGCTAAGAGCAATTTGCTCTTTTTTTCTGACTGCAATTATCCATGTGTCAAAGTACATGTTCCCCTGGCACAGCAGCTGGATTCTCACAATGTCACGGGATAACATATCACATGAAAATCCACCTCGTCTTGTTCAAGTAATGCGTTCAGTAATGTGTCCAGTAAGCCAGAGGACGGACCAATCAGCATCCTGTGAGGAGCTACTGGCAGCTACACATGTGACTTAAGTGTGTGTGGTGACACGGAGAGGCAACTGTTAGCTCTAAACAACAGTAGCGGCTCCTGAAGAGGTTAGCGTAGATGCTGCAATAGCATCCATTATGTGTATCAGAACTGGGGAGTATTTCTTCATTGAAAGACGAGCAAAAAAACAACACTGGCTTAAAGTCGTTTTCACTCTTCTCCCGACTGCCTTCGGCAAGAGTTTGATTGACAGATTTTTATTGCTGTGTGGTTGTGTGTATGTGTATACTACTGTGTTCCTATATTTATGTTGTTTATGCTAATCTGTTCTATGTTTATGCCTATATTTTTATATTTTGTCTTTAAATGTACAGCACTTTGAGTTTACGTGCATAAAATGTGCTATATAAATAAAATTGCCATTGACAGATGGTTCATCCAATCACCTGCCAAGTGTTTTTTGAAAGTGCCTGCCCTTTTCCGAACAGTTTCCAATGACGGCTTCTCGGATGGTTCTGCGCAACAAACCATCTGGTGGGTCAGGTTAAGTAAATGTTGCCTTTGCGCCAAGAACATAGTAGGCAGAACAATGGCAGAGAGAAAAAGAAAAATGACATTTTCAGACTGCGAGCTGCAGGTGCTGACCGATGAGGCGCAGAGGCATTCCTCAAAAATGCAGGCGAGGAATTTAAACGATGATGGAGAGAAACCGTATTTGGGGTTTAATATCCCAGTCTGTCAGTTACCACCAACTCTCTGAAGATGCAAATAATTTCACTGCAACTGTGTGCGGCTATTAGTGCTGATATTTGGGAATTTTCCAATGAGGCTCATTTGCATAGAAAGGGGACAATTTTCCTCCAAATATTATCTAATTTAAATACGTGCAAGGAAATAAAACAAGCGTACCTGGACGCTAGTTGCTTGGCAGCGTAGTTAGGGGTGCATATCACTCCTTTGTGGCTGCCTTTATTTTCGTTTCATTTGTGCAGGTTTAAAGCCCTGCTATACTTTTGTGAATTTGCCCTCAGGGTGTAGATTTACATGGACGATATTATGATAGGTAATCACATAAAATCAAGACACTGATTAAGGCGAAAAACACAGGTTCCTTCCTGTAACCCTATTTTTTTTTCCCGGTCTGACTTATTTGTTTGTTTAAAGGAAGGTGTGAAAGCTTTATTCTTGCAATCTACTTTTGAAAATGCAAAACACACTACATTTAAATGTTGCCATGTTGTTACTGGAAGAAATGTGTATAACTAATCTGCATCAGGGTCAGTTTTCTACATGACCTTTTTAAAATTCTCTTTAAATGCACATATTTAAAAACAAATGAAATCAGACTTGGGTCTTTAAATAGCAAAATATATGGAAAGGTCAAGCAGAAATGTAGGTGTGACAACTGTGATATGCTTACAGCAGCAACAAGTTCACCAATGGTGCTGCCTTAAAGCTTCAAAGAGCACATGAACTGAATCTCATGACACTGGAAATGTCTGGCCACGCCCCAGTCAGTGATGTCACAGCAGCTATTTTTTATCATCTGTCGAAGGCAATACACCTAATTTCACATCACTGACGGGGGAATGTTTGTGATTGTTTTCTTATTTGCTTGCGAACGGCAGCCTCTTGTTTAGTGGCACAAAGCAATTTCCCTTTAAGCTGTAAAGCAATTTTGCAAATTTCCCAGGGAATCTAACGCGGCGGTACATGATGTCAAATGCAGCGTCGTGACTGGTTCCGACGGCAGTTCTTGTCAGTTATAGTCTTGTTTGTGTGTTGTGATTTAGCTAATAAAGTTATCGCGCAACCTTCCATCAAGATCAAATCAGATTATCAAGATGCATGTGCACATATTTTAGAGGCTCTACTGGCAGCCTCACCTGGCGCGGTGGTGTTGGCGGAGGGTCCGCTGGCAGGAGAGATGGGTCCAGAGCCTGATCGTGACTGCTGGGACTGAGTGGAGCCTGCAGGTGAGCCCACGGGGGAGGGAGAGGGCCCGCTCCTCTGGCTGGGGAGGTGGGGGGAGGCGTGAGGGGAGAAGGGGGACTGCCCCTGGTTGCTGGCCCCTCCCTGCTCCCCTTGGCTACTGCTGCTGCTGCTGGAGGAGCCGGCGACGCTGACGGCTGAGCCCAGACCGGCCTCCGTCCCAGTGGGGAGGTCATCAATCGAGCCGGACAGATCCTGGAACAGAAGAAAGGACTTGAAGCTCACCCAAGCATTTGATGAGAAGTGACATGAAGCAGCAGGTGGCACATTTAAACGTGAGTTCAAGCGAATACAAAATTTTCCCTTGTAAATATAATGACATTATAAATCAGTACTATTTGAAATATATGACAGAGTCTTAGGGCCACACTGAGGAAAAACAATAAATCTGAGATTTCGAAAAATAAGTCATACGTTTACAAGAAAAAAGTTGGAATATAATGAGAATAAAGTCAGAAGTTTAAGAGAAAAACTTGTAGTAGTATCAGAATAAAGTCATAATATTACAGGAATAAATTCATAAATTTACAAGAAAAAAGTTGGAATATAATGACAATGAAGTCAGAAAAAATTTGTAGTAGTATGAGAATAAAGTCATCATGTCATATAAGTATTATATAATACACATAAATATTAATATTATGTGTTTATTTAAAGGGGAAACAGACAAACGTGCTGCCTGTGTAAAAATGAGGAACAAGGTTTCACAAATAACAAAACACTTAATCTTTTGGCACATCAGTACCAATTATCATGAGTATCAGGACCCTGAAAAGATGCAAGAAACTGTTTATTCAGAAGGAAGAACCAGACAAACCGAGGGGACATTGCCTCTTTTATGGAAGAGGAAACAACTCGAAAAGTTATGATTTTATCCCCTTAATATTAACACTGTTTTCTTGAAATAGTATGGCTTTATTCTCATTAAATTATGACTTTTTTCCCGTAATATTATGACTTTATTGTAGGAATCTCAGATTTTTTTCCCCTCAATGTGGCCCTCATGTTCTGTCGTAAAAAATATGATTGTTTGATTGAATCTGTAAAAGCCTCTTGAAAAACAAAAAAAAAAGAAGTGAAATACACCAAGAAGCACTATATGTCCAGAGCTTTCATAAGGTGCTACAGGTCAGAAGTTTACTCTGCATGTCCACAAACAGTGTGAACTACTGCAATCACTGAGATTAAGTGTCAGCAGTCATGGTGACAGTGGTTAAAATGGCAGAGGAGCATTACCCACATAAGGAGACACTACTGCACACTGGCTGTTGTGGTGAAAATGAATTGTAATGGGCTGTCATTCAGACCAAGGGTGAGTTCATATTACAGTTTTCATACCCTGTGGTGAGCACAGAACTGTGTGTGTGTGTTTCTGAATAGATCCCAGGGAATCCCCACCAATACAGCTGACAGTATACTGAATACTGTGAGGAACATGGGAAGTAGTAAGACCATAATGAAAGATATGAGAGAGAGACAGTGGTAGCGGCAAAGAGAAGACCAAATGTGATGTGATGCAATGTGATGGCTGCCCCCTAATAACACACATACACGCTGACAGACTACTGTGTGCCCCAGCTGTAGCTGAACATGGGGGAAGTCACCTGTAAGTGACCCCGGTTTCCTGGCTGGTGCCTGCTCTGGGGACGAAGGGGAAGAGTTGCGGGTGTATGCCAGCTGATCCTATCAGGCCTGTTGACCCCGTCCCACCTGAGTCCTCCTGTGCAACCATTACTGTCACCACAGAGAGATATGTGTCTATCTGTCTGTCTGTGTGTGTGTCACCTAGAGTATATATGGGGTCTATTACTAAACTATAAGTACATATCTAAAGAAATTAACTGGGAATACTGTGACAGTTTGCGTGTATACATGCATACTCAGGCTAAACAAAAACTTACGTCACTTTTTTGCACACTTGCTGTAATGTGATTCTACAGGTGAACACTGATTCTGCACCCAGCCTCCACACGATGCCTCAGCATCTCCAAACTTTCATCCTGATAGCACTAACTGTGGCAAAGACAACCACTTGATTATCCCACTGGCTCAGTCTGTAAACGGACCACGCAAATCTAGACAAGCTCACATCAGCCCTGAAGGACAATCTGATTCCATGCAATAACACGTGGTCTCGCTTTTTGTAGTTCATCCAGAGCTGATTCCTCTCTAGACCACCACAACCAGATTTTCCCAACCCCAATACGGCGACTCAAAATAACAAAACAATCCACAATCTTTGGTCTCGCTCTCTACTTCCTTTTCTTCCTCCTTTTTTCATTTACTAATTTTTTTGTTGTTGTGTTTGCTTGTTGCAGGGCTGACCCGAATGCTTCGAAGCTTCAACCGTTGCCATGGTGAATGCTTCGTTTATATGTATGTATTCTCAGACTGATATTGCTGTTTGCTGTGTGCAGAGGTGCATGTGTGTACAGTAGTGTGACAGCGGCACTGTCCCCGGCACTGACGGAGATGGAAGAAGTACATATCAGCCTGCAGCGCCGCAACGAAAAGCTTCAAATATCTTCGAATATTTCTCATAGATGCTTCGAAAAATGGTATTGGGGACAGCCCTAGCTTGTTGGCTTTTGTTTTTGTGTTTGTACTTCCACTGTTTTGCTGCAAATACTTTTCTTTTGTACATACTTCTGGTATCCACCTGTGGTAAATAAATAACTCAAAAAAAGAAGACTCAAAGCAATAATTTCTTCAGATTTCTAAGCAGAAGGGAAGATGCTGCTGTAGTGTAGCAATATGTTATTGGAAGCAACAAATTAAAAGATAATGAATATTGGCAAAAAGTCCAAACATACTAGAACACTAGAAATGTCTGCCAACCCCTGCATGTCTTGAATACATTGGCAGTTTGGCATTTGTTTTGAATTTATGCAGCTCCGTCACACAGTCAATTCAGTGTCAACAGTGGCAAACTTTATCTCATTACCATAGCACCTTGTTATTTCATATAAAAAGTGAGACGGGCGTCCCCCATGTCTCTCTATCCATGCATGACTTAGCCTGTGGAACAGACAACCCAGTCAGTGTGGCAGTCGGTCCATGGCTGCTTGTTTTGGTTAATGCGATCTCGGCGGTGACACACGAAGCCTTTGTTTTCCATCATGCCGCTGTGAGTGCCCACCAGCTCTGCCAGCCTGCCAGTCTGTCGCCTGGCATTATCTACCCTCGCTCGACTGAGCACATGGGGCACTCGCTTTCCGCTTGCTCTTCCTCTCTTCCTCTCTCTCTCTCTCTCTCTCTCTGTCTTTCTCACCCGTGGCACCACTCCTTGTCTCAGCCAATCAAGTCACCCCGTACTCTGAGCTGAATGATGTAATGCGCTGCTTCGACCAATAGGGCTGAATGTTATTTGCAACCGCCCCGCCGCCCTGGGTGCGTGCCATTTGACACGGCGGGGCTACCATAAGAGCCGGCGTAACCATGGCGATAGCTTTTTCCAAAACACCAATAGCTAGCCCAATGTACAGCTAGGTTGTTAACCTACGGGCTAATTGTGTGAATGGATGGGAATAATTGCATTTCACCTAATTGGGTGCTGTTGCCAGCTTTTCCAGTGGCAGTTTAGGGGTGGGAAAATGTGTACCAGTAATTCGTTTAGAGGCTGTTAGGCTCATTTGGATTATACACACACTTGAGCACAGCTGTGTGGCCTAAGACCAAAAAAAAGTAGCAGCACTGTAGTAACATGAAAGGGTGAGAAAGCTTAACACCCATAGACTATAAAAATGTCAATTGTACCCAATAAACCCATAGTTACATCTTATGGTTGCTGAAACACCACCATAAAAAAAGCCATTTCACAATACACCTACAGTATAATGCATTTATCTACACATACACCTTCCTCCACATGTACACTTAATCATTGTCAAGGGCCATGGAGCATTGTGGTACCTGGCTAACTGTCTACTGCTACATAGTCATGTGTAAAGAATCGCAGCCAGCCAGCCAGCTAACCAGCCAGGCAGGCATGCGGTCGGAGGATCCAAACGCCCAACAATCTGGGGCCCCAATCCAAAGTGGCCCAAATCCAATTTGTTTGGCTCGGGGCTGCAAATTGCTCTGTGCATTGAGTCTCCAAATAGCTGTCAACCACTCCCGCTTGGCGTCCTGTATCGCTTAATTCGCTCCTGGAGCATGTAATTGTCATAATAAGAAAAATATTGAGGTGATAATAACCAGTTACTTTGAGATGCCCCCCCCCCCCCCCCCGCCGCCCGCCTCAAGACAGACACACATACAGTCGCATATATGTGCGTATAATGGGCCGAGACTGCCATCTACGCATTTCACACAACATTGGGGAGGCAGTCGCTTGTGACCCTTCACCTCGCTGGTGTTGGCGTCTGCCTGCGCTCTCTCGTTTAGTGTGTCTCCGTTTGTGTGTGCGTGTGTGTGTGTGTGTGTGTGGCGCAGGCTGCTGGGCTGTCAGAGCGAGACATGCTTGAGCACTGATGCAGCCGAGGGGACAGATGAAGCTTCACACACACACACACACACACACACACACACACACACACACACACACACACACACACACACACACACACACACCCCCGTCCCTGGTACTACTGACCTGCTCTCGCTCTCACAGACCCACTCACACTTACACACACACACCCCAGCAGGGTATAAGGCATCAGTGTGAAGCAGGGAGTTGTCACATCCAGCAGACTGTGGGCCTTTTCCCCCTGACCATGGTGCTGATGTTGTCTCCTCTCACCGCGCACACTGGGAATTAATCAAAGTTGCTATGGTAGAAGGCACCGAGCGTGTGTGTTTGAGTGTGTTTGAGAATGTGTGTGTGCAAAAGTGGCTCTCTGTCTAGACAGGGCGGAGCCAATGGCCACCGCTTCCTGTGGGCTACAGGAAAAGAAAGCGGCAGGAGAAACTAGCTACTTAACTCTCTCTCTCTCTCTCTCTCTCTCTCTCTCTCTCTCTCTCTCTCTCTCTCTCTCTCTCTCCACACACACACAGTCACATTGAGTATCTATTTGTCTATCTGCCCCAGTCAGAGGGATAGCATGGCCGAAGGCTCTGCACCAGATGGCTAGCCAGCTAACTAGAGCCTGAAACTCAAACACAGCAACTGAGCCCTGTGAGCCGTAGGTATCCTTCAAAAAAAAAAAAAAAAAAAAAAAAAAAAAACCCTGCTTATGGCTTGAAACTGCACAAAACCAAAAGATAGACTTTGCATTCCAGATTTCACAACCTGACAGCAATTATTCACCTCGACATTTGATTGATAGGTTTCATTTATGAAAAATGTCAGACGCCAGCTACCTCTGCTAGAGAAAAATATGAGTTATGACATTACCATGCTCACACTAGTACATGGAAAATGATATAGTTTTTAAGATAAAACAACTAAAATGTACTCATAGCAAATAGTTACATCACCTTAGTTGGTTTTAGCTGTCTTGCAATATCTGCCTTAGAGAGAGGTAAGTGGAATTTGTTCTCTGTGCTCATGGCATTGAAAAATTACATTTGAAAAATTCAAAAGCAACACCATTCAAAAACGGTGTCCCTATTACTCTGGATAATCACAGAACAGCTGTCAACAACAGTTTTCATGGGGACTATTTCTGTTTCTGGACAATCCGTGTCGCTGTTGAATTTTTTAAACGTTATTTTTCAATGCTCTGGGCAGAGGAGAAGTCTGGCTGCAGAAGTCACAGAGAAATATCTCAAAGCCTGGGCAAATAAAGCCAATATATCTGCACAGCTAGATACCACTACAGATAAGTGAGAACATACGTCTTTTTATAATTTGGGTAAAGTGACCCTTTAAATAAAATAAAAACATTATCTATATGCAACATTAGACCTGTTAGTGGGTGCTCAGTATACATGCCGCACTACTCCAAGATAACCCAAGACGAAGTATCTGCAACCTGAACATCCTGCAGGCGCATGGTGAAATGGATGGAATAGTAATAGTAGTCGCTATAGGAGGTTGGTATTTCAGCTGAAGCTACCATGCCCCCCACCTGCCAGCGAGTCCTGACCCCACATGAGCTCACAGTGGACAGAGCAGCAAGGAAGATGTCTTGGCGGCCCGTCATCTTAAAATCTATGTACACAATGGCATGTGCATGTGTAAATGTATATATGCTGAATAAATATAAGAGCAAAGCCTATATTAAAGGATAGGCTCATTTTTGTTCATATTATGAACATGGAAGGAGTCACTGGTTGCTGCAATTGCTCCTCCTCTCTATCCTACACGCCTTTGCACGCCAAGTCTATATTTTTTTTGTCCGAAATTGTCGCATATTAAAAAATAAATACAGCCACACGTTGTGTCAATCAGCAGACTCTAAATCTTTCGTCCGTTAAAGTTTTCAGAGCAGGTTTGATTTTTTGTGTTTTTTTTGCATGTCAAAAAACATTAGAGGCTTGTTTGACTACTGAGGGCCACCGTCCGTGCAAACGTCATCCAAATTGGCATGATAAACATTCACTTCTGTCTCCTTGCACAAATCACTTTATGATAAAGAAATAAAAGTGGCCAGAAAGCTCTATTCATTACACACAAATAATTAATTCAGTTTTGTCTTGTATTGCAAATTTTTGCATGAATAGAATAATAAAATGCATCAGACTCAGTATGCAAGGTTTCTGTATGTATCGTTTTATATCGGATGACAGATAAAAAAAAAAAAAAAACACGGACTTGGTGTGTAAAGACCTTAAATGTGATTCAGACGTAAGCTTGTGTTAACCAAAACAAGTGGGTACCACTTTACTATCCTTCCACAGGAAACACAAATATAAAACTTTGCGATAAAAGTCAGACTGCTGAAGCCTCATATTAGCTTTGGCTGAACTTTGTAATTCATATTCAAACAGAATGAGGATCTTTTTTTTAAATTCCTCATCTCTTACGTTGGAATTGCGTTCGAGGAGGATCTCTTCATGGCCAGTTTGCAGAGGAGGATTGATTACAATGATCAAAAAGTCTTTCAATATTCATATAAGCAGGTCAGTATTGTTTTAAGACAGACATAAAAAAATGTGGCCCTATCTTTTAATGCTATTTTTCCATGTATGCTTCCTTGCAGTATTGATGTTTTATCGATGTGGGTATACATATCCATATAGGAACTGTGTTTTCACAGGTCAAGAGTAAAATTCATTATAATGTTACACATAGCGACAATTATAGTCCACTTCAATGGTACAGTATATACAGAAATAACACCTCAGTGGGCTCAGGGGGGAGTTTTAATCTCTGTTTCTCTTCTCTGGGTAAATATGATGATGTAAACTGTAATTAACTCAAACAGCTATCGTTTGTAGGCCTGAGGGACAGGTCTGCTCATGGCAGCGCTGCACTCATTTATCGGCTCCGGCCGCTGTGTTTTCTATCTTTATGGCGCACTGGAGACTAAGAGGAAATGCTATTACACAAAAGATGTTTTTTTTTTTTTTTATCCTCCCCCCTAACCGTCGATTGAGGCAAAATCCAAATGAAATGCCATGCAAATGAAACCAAATGGACTGCTGAACGTGCGCGAGTGTGTATGTGTGAAAGAGGGTTTTAATGCGATGCCCCATGTAGAGCGCCAACTGTAATTCCCTTCACTAAGTGCTATTAAGTACAGAAAAAGAAGAGAACTGAGGAGAGAGAGATTTAGAGGAGGGAGATTTAACACAACACTCATTTCTTTCTTGATGTCAATCAGCTGGAATGTCTACCAAGCCTGGAATGATAATGATAATTGGCGATGATGATGAGAATTGATAGAAATTATGACGATTTAAGTGCCAATGGCTTGCCAGTGCACAGTGCCACACTGCTTTAATAACAGTATGTAGGAATATGTGAACATGCCTTGACTTGGGGTATGCCTTCCCTAGATAATGTGCGTGTTTGTGTGCAAACTGGAATATGTATATGTATGAGCCCATGTGTGCGCAGATAAGACCTCTCAAGCAGAGTCTCTGCCACCTCCTGAGGGTCTTTGCCTTGTGCCTCCTGTCCTCACTGAGAATTTCACTCAGAGAGACTCCAAATAGAGGCAAGGGCACTCTCTGAAAACCAAGGGGAGATGTTTGGCATGCCTCAGGCTCGCCAGAAACCCATGTGGGCTTTAGGCTGTCACCCAGCAGGCACTCAATTATGCTAGCACGCCAACCCATGAACATGTGAGTTGCCCCACAAGCTTGGAGGCTCAGTGTTCCCATCTCAAGTGCATTTAATTGTCTCTCACTTAAATCTAGTCAAGACTGCCAAAGGTGAGAAGAACTAAGTCAGACATGTAACCAGTGGGCAAGCTCCAGATTTGAAAGGTGAAGCCAATGCTGAAGTGCCTTAAGCTAAACAGCCAGCAGGGGACGACTCCTCTGGTTTCAAAAAGAAGTTTAGACTATAGAAGTCTATGAGAAAATTATCCTACTTCTCACTTGATTTATTACCTCAGTAAAGATTGTAAACAGTATATGGTCTCAATCACTAGTTTCAAGTCTTCTTCAATACAACATGATGTTTATTTAGTAAATTATGGTCCCATTTAGAGTCAAATAGACCATAAAGCAGTGGATGCTTTAGGGTGTGGCAGTTTAACTCTCACAGCATGTTGTCAGTTCATGAAAGTTAATTCTAACATTTTGGGTTGCCTGAAAATGTCTTGTGTTGTTCAGTGTTCGGTTGCACTTTGTTCCACCCTTTTGTGCCACTTCCTAGCCCCCAGGAAGAGCACTAGGGTTTGAAGCAAAAATGTGTCCAAACGGTGGTACTACAACTTCTGTGTCTGTCATCTGATGCCATTGGACCCAAAAAGACTTTTCCCCATAGACTTACATTGGGAAAAATATGTCTGGAAATCAGCAGATAGGTTTTTTTTTTTTTAGGTAAAACAACTTCCCAGTATGAACACTTGAATAGCCCGTATCTAAATCATTAGGTCCTAAAAATTGTAAAATGCACTAATAGCTGAATCCAGAGTTATTTCCCTTCCTCTGTTCATGTGAAGGAGACCTGGGAGGGCTGGGAGGTGGAGTTAAAGAAAACCCTACTGGGTCGGCTCTCTGGGCCTAATGGATGTAGAAGATTGACGGATGATTCAGGTACTTTATCACTCGGTAGTTGAGTCATTTTGGCTTCATGCACCACTGCGCAGCTCTCATAGGAATGAACGGGCGCCTCCCTCCAACACTGTATCCAGTTCTTGATATATATCCACAGTCACCTCTGGTTGCAAAAAAAAAAAAGATGGCGATGGCCAAAAACCAAGATGGTGACACAGAAAATGCCAAACTTGAGGCTTCATAACGTTAATCCACAAACCGATGGGTGGCATCACAGTGACAACGTCCACTTGATGTAACATACATGTAGTGACCCTGCAATGGCAGCAGCTGCAATGAATGGAACGAACAGGGATAATGGCGTAGATTTTTAGATCGCATCTCCTTGAAGGCATGCATAGTGTTGCACTTGTACACAACAAAAGAGATGGAAGGTGTTTGTGTAATGTGATGGATGATCATTTGTTTTAAGCACACAGAGGCCTTTACAGAGCTTTAGGAGTACACATGTCTTTACTGTAGGTGATCTGAGCAGAAAATCAAACCCCTGCTAATATGCTGCTCATGCTACACATCCTGTGTAAGCAAAAACTGTTGCTGTATACTGCGCAGAGAAATAATTGCAAGTAGACTGTGTTCATATTAGTGAGCAAAAATCTGGTTTGAACAGACAGCGGTTCGTGATTACAGAGGAACTATTTTGTGATTTGAAAAACACTCCGCAGTATTTGGGAGGCTACATTGTGGAAGACAGCCTTTTTTTTTCTTCTGCTCTGTCTCTGTTTTTGTTATCCAGAACAAAAGCAGCCAAAGAACAAACTGTTCAGGGCTTCCCAAAAGTTGTGCAGAGGAGAGGAGAGCCACAGCAGTACTGAAAAGCAATTGTGCTTTTCTTTTCAATTCTGCTTATGCACACTTCACAAAGCCCAGACAATCTCTTGATAATACTGCGGCATCTCGATAAGAGGGAAAAGAAAGCTCTCTCTTGTTTTTCCACCACCGGCGCCGAGCGGGAATAAAACTCCAGCGGTCCTGGTGTTAGCCGTGAGGGTCAAACAGTCGCGTGGACACCTGACTCAGGATTCCAACAGATTCATTAAATCTGGCGATAATGCTTACAGTGACTCAGACGCCTTGGTGATTATTGCTTGTTGTAAGATAGGGGGCTCACTGAGTGATAACTGCCCCGGCTCTTAAGCCTCTCATAATGTGGAGATATGGGGCGGGCCACATTGAAAGGGACATTTGAGGCCCTATTACCCCTAAGCTGTTAAAGACGCCCAAATCTGGCGCTGCTGTCTCCAAACCGGAGGGATTAGTGTTGAGTTTCACTCCGATTCCCCCGATAATGTGCCAAGCTGCAGCAGCTAGGAGTACTTAGCCAGTGCACTGTTTTCAGCACCAACAACAATGACGGCAAAGTGTCTCCAACAACATCCTATAAGTGGCTAAATAAAGATGGAGGTTGGTCGTCTTTGTGTGCCCAGGTATTGAAGTGGAAGATGCCACAAACTCTCCACACGCCCACGAGTCTGACCTTTCACACGGTTGAGTTGGGTCATTGGTATTCCACCTAGAAGTGTGTATTTAAATTTGCTTTCATTTCAAACGGCAGCTTTACAGAAGCAGAGGAGACAGGCCGAGCCTGCTTATCGTTTGAGCTGTTGAAACTTTTTTTTTTTTATTAGTCCGCAAAGGTTCTTCACACTTCAGTTTTTAATGCACAAGCCGACCGCTCACCGCCAACACACACACACACACCCTATTTGTTCTGCACGTATTGGCTCCGCTAACGTTTTTATTTATGGCATTCCAGCATGACATCCTGCCATCCACCCCCCCCCCCCCACCTCTCCACTCACCCAAGAGAAAACAAGAAAAATGACGCATGACATAGAGTTTGCAAGAATATGAATATATGTGTGTGTGTGAGAGAGAGAGAGAGAGATGGAAGGAGAAGAGCAAAATAAAGAAATAAATAAAGGGCCCAAATTCCTCATTTCTAATTCAGCTGCTCGTTCAGCTTAACCTCTCTCTCCTCAGCAATTAAAGCGCACGCCACATCCTTCACGCTGCGTACAGCCGAGGCTAAATAATGCAGGGGGCATCCAGCACCCGCATCCTTTATCATCCCAAATGACAGCCATTTGCATATCTCCCCAGTCAATTAGAGCGCGGCGGAATAATCAGCCCATAATTGGGGGAGAGCGTCGGTAATCACCCGCCCTGGCACACCGACAGGGCCATTGGAGGAGTGAGGGGGGGAGAGGTTGTGAGTGGGGTTGGATGTATGTGTGTGAGTGTGTGTGTCAGGGAGACAGTCCACCCGACTGCAGCCTCTTCACTTCAAACTAACACGTCCAAACAAACCAGTCTAACTTCTCTCTGGTTCCCTCTAATGCTCCCTGTCCTCCTCCTCCTCCTCCTCTCCGCTGCCCCTTCTCCTCGCTAATTTGCACATACTGGCTTCCTCAGTCTATTTGCCTCCAGCACATTATTTCTATGTGATATCTTTCATCAAAATGGGTCAGTAAAGGACTTTTAATGGCACAAAAACTGAGACATGAATGACAGGTTTCATTCCAGGATGCCATTCATTCTCAAATGTTATCAAATGTTAATTGCTCGCCATTTTAAAAACATGAATAATGACATCCTCTTCAGTGTTGCTGCTTTGTAAGCGAGATTCAAGGGTTCAAGATCAGTAATGTCGATAATGAATTTGATTTTTATGCCAGCAAGTGGTGAACTGGTGCCGTTTGTGGATTCGCTAAAAAAAGGTATCAGATATTTTTTTGTAAATGTAAGAATGGATTCTTCAAGTGCAATGCTCCAGTTTCCTTCCAAAATTGTAGATTTCCTACATGATTGTGGAGCAACATGTTTTTCCCCGCCTGCAATTTTTCCATGAAGGCTGCTAAAGTCATACTCGCTTCCTTTTATATGGCAAGAGAGCACGACAGCCGAGAACAACGTGAGAAAGAGTGCGCTGAGACACCAGTGGGAAAATCCCCCGCTTGTCCCCTTTAGATGCAGACAATCAAAGTCGTTTCACGGGAAGTTTTCTGGGCAGCTTTGAAGTGCAGTCGCTGCATAGCCTCTGTATTTCCTGCTGAAAGGGCAATGACCATTTTTGTGAAACAACATTTCCTTTAATACTCTGTAACCCCCCATTCCTCAGATGCTTTGGTGCTGTCCTCTGAACGTGACAAATAAAAGGATGACTTGAGAGAGAAAGAAGGAGAGAGAAAGAGGGGTTGACAGTAATGGGTGCTGTGGAGGTGTGTGTGTGTGTGTGTGTGTGTGTGTAAAGGAACATCAGAGAAACCCAGGCAAGGTTAGTTCCCATCTGCAGCTCCATCCTTTTGTGTTTCCCCAGCTGCTTTCTTTTCCCTCTTTGCCTTTGTATTTATTCTACCCAATCCAGTTCAATGTTAGCCAGCGCTGCCTCTGTGGTGTTTCAGGCCCACCGTCGCTTTGGAGAGATGAAACGCGTGCCATTCACTTCTCCTTGATAGAAGTGGCAAAAAATAAAGAAGGAAGTTAGAGGCTGGAAGGAGGGGATGGGGAGGGGAGGCAAGGACAGCACAGGGGATGATAGCGATGATTTGTTTCGATTTAACCTCCGCATAGGACTTCAGTCGGTTGCAGGTGAGGGACAGACCAGTCTAACCTGAGACAAAACAAGAGTTTAAACACAAACTAAAAAGCTTCTTTTGAAGAGAAAAGACTACAGAAAACACAAGAGTGGTAGCATCCTTAAACAGCTCTCCCGGTCCGCAGAGGGAGGAAACATCGATTTCCTTTTTACTCCTTTTTTAAGGGGGTGCCTTTCTCTGTTTAATCCTCCATCCCTGTACTCTCAGGGGATCTGTGGCATTTCCTGCCAGCCAGCCAGCCCTGCGCTGCGGAGACTTATGCATCACTGTCAACATGACTCTGATCAAAAGAAGGGGGGGATTTGAGTGTCTGGTGCGATGCAAAACTCTTCCCCCATTGGACGTGCCCGCCTGTCAGTGCGTCCGCCCCAGTCATCCATCAGCCCCCGCAGCTGATCAATAATGTGATTGGTGGAATTTGGAGAGATATCTGCTTGTGATCTGTGTCTAAAATTAACAGGCTGACTGAGAATCTGTCTTTCAGCTGGAGGATGCATAAAGTCAGATCACATCTGTTAGCCCCCGTCATTTTACGAGTGCATTTTCAGAGCGTTAAGAAAATGAAATGGGTCTACGTGTTCGGTAATTAGTCACCCCGAATTCCAGAGATGCTGACCCATATGGGACTATAGGCACCTATCAGATGATCTGTGTCTGGTAAAACACAGGGATTTTAGTTTACAAATATCACACATGTCAAATTCTTGATTACGAAAAGTGAAAACATCAGAAATGATTGAACATAACAGGAGAATCTAAGACAAAATGACGTTTGATATGTTTACAAGCAACACAGAGCTACTTACTAATTCTTATTTCCCTCATTTTTATTTCTAGTACTTCATACTCTAGTATAAAAAAGCAATGCACTGCATGTTTCAGGAAATTAGATTAATATAATATAAGCAATAACATCTTACAGACTGTCTACAAAAGTCTTCCTGAAAGAGTCTTAACTTTTAACATGCACATGGTATGGCCACTTGAGGGCTAAGAACAAAATTAGACCATCCAGAATAAACATGGCCAGTAAAATTATTGCGAATGAGCAAAAACAACTAGGGTGTATTTATAAAACACAGGCAAAACAAAAAGCCAGGCAAACTGTATCTGACCCCGTTCGTCCTCTTTTTAAAGAATTTATAAAACTGTCCTTGGGAGGATGCTATAGATCCTCCGCAGCTACCAAGAACACAAAGTCTTTCATACCAAATGAAATAACTTTACAAAATTCATAAACACATCCACACTGGGACCATGTCCGTTATTCTTTGTACTGTGCATGTTGTGCTATTTATTGTATTTATTGTGATTTATTATGATGTGTTTTAACCAACCTGTGAAGCCGAAGTCAAATTTCCATATTTGTGGACAATAAAAATTATTATTCTTATTGTTATCTGGGTCCTCTGCAGTCTAAGAAGGTCAACACACTCACCTGACATACATACAGTATATTCATGCATACAGCATCTACAGTTTCTATTCTAAACACTGGTTAAGCTTTCGCAAAACTACCTATGGTATGTTATATTCAAAAGCACATCTAAAACGTGTATTGTACTCTGTTCTGCTTGTTCTGAAATATTGTTTAGATATGCAAATATTCCTGATGAACAATTATGTGAAATCACTCATGACACCATTTGGCAGCTTCTAGCAAATTGCTGTGCATGTGTTACCTACTATCCTAAAAGTGGAGCTGACCCTGACCTTTGACCTTGCAGCAGGGTAAGTCAGTGTACCAGCAAAAACAATGACCCTCATTTGTAATTATTATTAAAGAAACAGAAAGACAGCTAATTAAGGAGACAGCGGTCTGAGGGAACAATCAATCAACAAATCATACAAGCTGGGTTACACGCCACACACATACGTATACATACATAAGCAGCAGCCCTCTCAGGACAGGCCCCGGCGTCAGCGTCGGCCCGCATTTCAGAGCGTTCAAACAAACTTTTCAGCGGTGAAAACAAATTGGGCTCACCATCAAAGAGACTTTTCAAAAAGCCATTTCTCTATGCCAGTTCAAAAGAAACCCTGGTTGGTAAACAGGCATGGAGAATTCACAGCGCAAAAATATAGTAGGAGGTACAAACGGCTGGAGCTTCACCACAACAAAGGCAGAGGAGAAGGAGTGGAGGGGTGTAATTCATCACACACTCAACAAAAGCAAGTGTGACTGACTGTCCATGACCAAAGAAACAAAACAAAACAAAAAAACTTCTCCTTAATTGGAGAAGCTGTTTTTTTTTCATTTCAAACCCACTCTGTCTACTGTTTTTGTTTTTTTCATCCCTACAATTTCTTGCTGCTCAGTGTGCCTGGATGCCCTTGCCCTCTCCTCCTCCCTCCTCCTCCACAATCTCCCTCGTTCTTTTTCCCTCTTCCTCCCTCCCACTCCCCCTATTTCTTCATTAAAACAATTCACCGTGAGTTATTCTGGCCTCCATCTTAAATGAGAAGACAGACGGTGCTGCAGGAAGAGAGAGACAGAATGAAGGGAGACAAGGATAAAGGAGAGAAGAATTGGGAGGTTAGGAGGAGAAAAACCTCCGGGTCTTTTATGGCTTGTGAGATTTCTTAACAGACAGGTGGACAGAGGCCTTGCTCCACATACCATCCATCCGTCCACCTCGGGCAAAATCTCATTTGTCTGCGATTCAGCTGAAGACCAGCGGATAGAGAGACAGAGGGATCGAACGAGAGCGGGAGCAGACTCCAGCCTGCCCCTCCGTCGAGCCGTCATTAGCTATGCACAAGACAAACTGCTGACACAAAGTCACACAGCGTGCTGAGCAGGGACTTGTGGGTAGGCAGGAGGAATCCATCCCTCCGTCCCTCCACCTGTCTATTGACATCCCTGGCTCTCCCTCGTCTGCCTCCGGTTTTTGCAATTACAATCAAACGGCAGCATCCAGGCCCCGAAGCACTGACTGACGGCTTGGATTAACCGAGATGTGGAGAGGCCTTGGGATGCTGCGTGTGTGTGTGTGTGTGTGTGTGCCTGTCAGCCAGTCCTCTGTTCATCTACGAGTGTATACTGCATTACTTTGTATGTGCAGCATGTTTCAGTGTCAGAACTGATGTTCGAGTTTCTGTGTCTCTTCCTGTCTATCAGTTGATTTTGTCTGTACATTGGTGTGTGCACAGTGTTAATGTGTAGTGCAGGTCTGTCTGTGTAAATGACAGGGAAGGCGTATCCATATACGCCGGTGCATTAACATGAAAACGAGTGTGAGTAACAATGCAATTATGCATTTCAATTAGATCCCACTGTGCAGATCATTTGTTTCTGCTGGCTGGATTTGGGAAATGCATCATCAACTGATTATTTTGGGGAGTGCACATGACTTAAAGATGGATAGATATTGTGTGTGATTTCAGCAGCATTTACACAATTACAGGCAATTAAAGAGTACGCTGAGTTATGATTTGCAAAATAACAGACTTCCAAAAATGCCTTTCCATTGCCATTTCGTTGCATGTGCCGTACAGTAATTTGCAGAAGAACCCAGACTACATTTAAAGAAAAGTGAGACGTGGAGAAATGTCATGAAAAGTGACAACACAAGCAAATCTAAAATTTCAGGATATGGAAAGAAATCACAAAGCTGTCAAGGAAAAAAAAAAAAAAAAAGAAGGAACACACACATAACACCCTTTGAATTAACTTCACTGCTGTGCTGCCGCAATCGAGCAAGCCGCGTCAAACATGCAACCGAACAGAAAAGCGTCCCTCAAGAGGGCAGCGAGTAAAGTGCCAGGAACAAAAACACGTCAATCTGCTTTGTCCAAAAGAATCTGAGCAGCTCTGCTGTGTCTTCTGTGGGATCGGTCCTTTAACTCTTACTTGCTAGACACCAACGATGTCATCCATCAGAGACGACAAATGTGACATGACAGCTCTGCTTAGGAAGCTGCGGTGACTAAAGACAGAAAACTACTTACAGCACAGTATGTGACAAGGGGACGTTTGTCAATACAAAACCAAAAAATCGACTGATCTTGTTGTGTCCTGTAAGTCCCCCAAAAGGTCCATAAGCTTTAGACTGTGCAGCATATAAGCAGAGGACCGTGATGTCACCCACTGGTTTGTGGACTGCTGTTTTAAAGCCTTGAGATTGGCATTTTGGCCGTCGCCATCTTGTATTTTGCAACCAGGAGTGACATGAGAGGGTGGCGCTAAGTTATAGTTAACTTTCATGAACTGAAAACACACTGTGAAAGGGTTAAACTCAACTGCAACGACTACTTAATGGTCTATTTGACTCTAAATGGGACCATAATTTACCAAATGATCATCACGCCATATTGAAAACCATAAACTCATGTTTACAATGTTTACTGAGGTAATAAATGAAGAAGTAGCCTCATTTTCTCATAGACTTCTGTATAATCAGACTTCTTTCTGCAACCAGTGGAGTCGCCCCCTGCTGTCTGTTAGAAAAAATGCAAGTTTAAGGCACTTCAGCATTGGCATCACTTTCCGACCCCGGAGGTTGCTGCCTGGCTTGAACACTGATAATTAACTGCATCAGTTGTATTTCTTTTTATTGCTCAATCTTGGCAAGAATCCATGGATTCCAATGAGGGTCATTTTAATCTTAGAAATGTACCAGATTTCCAATATTTTCATAATAACTCATTTAACAAATTACATCCACACACCAGGCGCTTTGGACATTGGAAACAATTGGGCTTTTAGGGACACAAAACTTTTATATGCATGCTTTTGCTGCAGAACTGTGCTTGATGACATGTCATGTTTTCTTTCTTAGAAAGCCAAAAAGCATTTTAATTGGACAGTAATTCAGCCTGCTGCATGATGTGAACTATGAGTTGTTTTTTTGTGAAACATTTGGCATCCCCAAGTGAACCATCCCCACTGATGAGGACGAAGGAGACAGAATAGCAGCACAGGACGGCTGAAACATCAAATACAATCTAAAGAAGGCATCTTAATACCGTCTATGAATATGCCAATGACACACACTCATTCAGATTCACCGTTCATATCAGCCCTCCAGTTTGCATATCCTCACTGTGATTTGAGATGGAAAAGTTGTCCTGGATGCCCTCCCCCCTACGTGGCCTGACGGGACAGAGACCAGCTCATCAACCAGAACGTCCTGGCGGAGCTCGTGAGCCAACGGTCGCCCCGGCTGTGTGCGCGCGAGGCCGTGCGCGTGATGTAAGCACAAGGAAAGGAGAGGTGACAGCGGCGCGAGGCTGATCTAATAACAGGAGAAGATGAAACGCTGTCAGATGCCGCGGCGAGCAGCTCAAACGCCAGCAACGTTTGGTAAAACACACACGCGTCTCCTCCCAGACAGTCTGCTTCACTCACCCTGTATCTCTGCACACACACACACATTCAGACACGCACTTTTCTGTGTGATAGACAGTTTCATAGTGTCGTAGCTGAGGTGTTGGCCTATAAAAAGCAGTGCTGATATGATTTAATGGGCGAGTCTTATTATAAGACTGTCGCTGGGCCAGTGTAATCTGGCTAGCGCTCCAGGGCACAGCGCTGAGACACATGCACTACAATACTCCACAGCAGATAATATTGCTATGTGCTACAACGCTATTATAAGATAGAGCCATTTGCCACACTGATACGCCGTTATAAGGCTGTCATTTGGGAAGGAGTGATTTATGACTGTGAGGCATGAGAATAAAGACAGATTATTTTTATTCATGTGTCTTTAGAGGCCAACTTCATTTCTTTTTTGTTTGCACTGCATTTATTTTTACACGGAATCAAAGGGAAATCGTCTTCCGTGCAAAAACACACATAACACCATATGGGCTTTGTGTTTATATAAGCCCTGTAGAGTCTGGACCACCCACTCAAAAAAACCGCACAATGTCACTTTGACATTGATTCTGAATCTGCACTTAATAGAACAAGATCCCTCTGTTAGCTGTCTTCCAATTTTTGCTGGGACTAAATTGCTATTAATTATAAATAGCAGAGCAGCTGTCTTAAAATATATGACATATCTACTGGCGTATTAGACGCTGAGGTGATATTGCCTCTCCTGCCACTTTTAATATCGGCACCCTGGCTCCAATCACGGCCTAATAATGGCTTCTCATTATGAGCTGTGTGTGTGTGTATGTGTGTGTGTGCGTGCAGAGAAGGGAGGCTTCAATTTCACCACTTAAAAGCCACAGATGACACCTTGTAAAAAGTTAATTTCATTTTAGACATTTACGAAATAGGGCTGTAAATTTCCGCTCTCGAAGGTGCGCCGTGAGGCTATCAGTAATAATTGAGATATTGAATAATTAGATGTAAGCAATTCATTATGTGTATAAATGCAAAGCAGGTGTAAAAAAAAAAAAAAAAAAATTAAAAGTTTATTTGAGAACAGTGAGAGAAAAGTGTCTGTTTCCACATGAGCTGCTGTGGTGAAATGTAGAGGTAGTATTTAGTGGTCAGGAAGGGCCATTGTTCACCAGGATGTAATAGAGGACTTGGACAGGAGATGGCGCTGTGCTGGATGTGAGCACAGAAGAGCATGTGATCAAACTCTAAACAACAGAGGAGGGGTGCGTTCAGGATCAGCCAACATTACTGATTGTTTCATAATGTGATTCACACTGCTGACATGGACAGTTAATACAGCAACTCACATGTGGATACACTAAACAAGGAGAAAAAAAAAACACTATAATATTCCTCTAATGTCCTTCTATGAGCATGTGTGTGATCTCTGCAGAGTGTTTATGTATATTTTATGTCCCATAATAACGCTATATTATTCCCAAGATATTCTCAGAGACGTTTGTTGTTAAATTTGTATAGTATACGTCCAATTTTACAATGGGATATTTGTTTTTTTGACAAGGGATTATATGAGGCTTGTAGTAAATCACTTAACATGATATGTTTCAATTCAACCATTTTGTGTAAACACACATCACAAGAAAAAGGCATCTTCACACAGCGCCAGTCCACGATCATTAAAAGACGAGAGAAAAAGCTCTTTTTTAGGAGTCTCCTATCTCTCTTGGTCTCCTTTCTTCCTTGTTCCCCAAGCCTTTCATTTCCCGGATCATCCTTTTTTTTTTTTTTTTTTTTTTTACAGGTACTGCAAAAAGGCGACTTTCCAGATCTATCTTTAAACTGCTTAAAAAAAAAAAAAAAATCCGTCAGATGAGACTGATTGTGGTGAAAACAGAAGAAAGGAGGGCTTTCACCTGACTATATAACCCCCTTCCTGTTACTCCTAACCCTCCACCTCCTGCATCCAGCCACCCCCCCACACACACACACACACACACTCATCCTCCACCTCCTCTTCCTTACCCCCCTCTCCTCTCTCATGGCCTCTGTCTTAATTTCACAGGGGAATCATTTGACAGATATTGCCCTTGAAGAGGCAGCCTGTGCCTCGCCACTGAGAGCAATGGGGGGTTTGAGGGTTGTTGGGGTGGGAAGAGGAGAATTGGAGGGGGGGTTGATGGAGGAGAGGAAGCGACAGAGAGTGAGAGTGATGGGGAGAATGAAGGAGGGGGGGGAGCAGGAGTGGAGGGTAAAAAGTTATTAAGTGGATGTGAAAATGCAGCGCAGCCAAAAAGGTTAAGTCTGGAATAGGAAATTAAAACTTGCATCGCTTTTGGCTTTAAATAGATTTGGTTTCATTACGGGCGCCAAGGCCAGTTAGAGTCAAATCTCTCTGGAGAGAGGGAGACAGAGGGGAGGAAGAGAGATGGTGACATGGGAAGGGAGGCAGGCGAAAGGATCGTGAACAATAGGAGAGAGGAAGGGAGGCAGACTATCATGCAGTTCACATTCATTTTCAATTTCCGCCTGTTTTTCCCCAAACCCCCTTCCACAGTCAAGTGAATACCAATTCTACATACCATTACTGATTTAATACTTAGAATTTAAGTGGAATCCAAGGCTGCTGTGAAGCATGAATACAAAGAATGTGGCCGGCATTGGCTAACAGGTGTGTGAAAACCTCATGACTATTTTTCTCAATCTCTCCGTTTTTATTTGGTGACTTGACTTAATTTTTTGACCCTGGAATGTATGAAACCTGCTCAGACCTGCCTTTCAGCGCATTGCCTTTGTCAACTCGAATAATGAGGAAGCATGGGCCTTTTGCAGCTGCGGCCTTGTGCTCCATGCATCTTACAGATGCCTCATATACATGAATTATACGTGGAGGTCACGACCATTTTCCCATTCTTACACTTTAAGCCTGCACAACTGGCCTTGGCTTTTGTGGTTTGATAGGAGGAAACATTTCATACTAACAGACAGACACACACACACACACACACACACACACACACACACACACACACACACACACACACACACACACACACTTGCACAGGTTACAAAGACTGACCCTCTCACAGCTCTGGTTATTGCCTCCATGGTCTCCCAGGGTGGACAGAATAGAAAGCAGTCAGATAGATTGCAATGAAAATGTGAGAAAGGTGGATGAAACAGAGTAGGGAGGGAAAATGGAGGAAAAGTAAAAAGGGAGAGAGAAAAAGAAGCAAGGAACGCGTGATAAAGAAAAAGAAAGAAGAGGGGAACCTTGGGGGGAATAAAAGAATTAGAAATGGACAGATAAACCGAGAGATAAGGGAAAAATAGGGAAGTATGTGTGTGTGTGTGTGTGGAAAGAGGTTGCGCTCTCTTTAGAGATCTTTATCATTTGCCACCTCTAGCCATGCAAGTAAACAACAGAGGAAATGAAACACGGTGCATACATGAATAAATAAGACGGTTGAGGCATTTCGATGCAATTTAAGTCGGTAATCGTTAGGACCATTAAGGGTCAGACAACTAACTGTAGCCTACTCGTTATTTATGTTATATACCTGCAGAAAAGGGAATTCAGTAAAGTTTAGCCAATTAACTGCAAACGATCAAACTTCAGCATTTAAAGCTACTATGAGGAACTTTTCTTTTGTGTTGTTTCTGGTGGTCCCCGTGGACAAAAGCGGTAGTGATTCTGAGTACCAGAGTCCTTTTAGAAAACTCCTCATTTTACTGCAGCAGGGTCTGACAGTCTGCTCCATGCAGTCTTGGTTCTGGGTTGCCCGTGCCTCCCTTCACTCCAGCGGGCCCAGCAATACAGCCTGGGCCTACAGCAGCGTGGTGTCGGTGCTGGCTCCCAGCGGGGACCTGCAGAGCAGTGAGGCACCTCCCGCCGGAGCGCCGACTACAGGTCGAAGGCTGCAGCGAAGACGGATCTGGGTCTGCCCACGGAAGGCTGGCCGCTGTCGGAGTCCCCGCTGGAGTCTGAGCTGAAGGAGTTTCTGGAGAACCAGTATGCCATAAATCATTCTGTTTGATTTTGAGGTGGATTGGACCTGATGACAAGCGTAACATATCTGCCTTGAAATGATTTAAAATAACTTTAATGACAATTTCAGAATGTGTACCATAGTTCAATCTGTATTTGGTTATCTTATCTGGGAATAATGCATGTTAATGCAACACCTGGAAGTGGTTTAGCTTGCACTGTGATCTCAGCCAGGTGTAAAAGCAGCCATATTTTTAAAGCTGCTATACCCAAAATTTTCAAATTAACAATAGATTAAATGACTATGTAATGTTAAAGGAGGGCCCCTGGGTTCTACATAACTTTATAGTCTTTTAAGCAGTGGGCTTCCTCTGAGCCTCAAAAGTGAAGCCAACACAGAAGTGTCTTAAACTTGCATTCTTTCTAACAGCCAGCAGGGGGCGACTCCTCTGGTTGCAAAAAGAAGTCTGATTATACAGATATACTGATATTACCCTCAGTTAACATTGTAAGCATGAGTTTATGGTCTCAATCACTAGTTTCAAGTCTTCTTACAACTTTAACCCTAAAACGGTTTGTTTAAAGTTCATGAAAGTAATTGGAAAATTCTGGTTGCCTGTTTTATTCAGTGTTTTGTTATACCTAGCTCCACCCTCTTATGTCACATCTGGTAGCAAAAAACAAAATGATGATGACCAAAACCAAGATGGCGACAGCCAAAATGCCAAACTGGTGACTGGTGGCAGTCCACAAACCAATGGGTGACATCACGGTGACTACATCCACTTTTTATGTAGCCAATAGTCATTGTAACACACTACATTATCTACCCAGCACCAAACTGCACAGACAAAGATATCAACTAGCTGCTCTAAAGTAGTAACACAGTGGAGCATTTAGCAGCTAAAGAGACAGATGTTGCCCTCAGCAGTTGGAGGAAACCAAAACAACACACGTCGTTCTGCATTAACAATGGCAGACTATACAAACTATACAAATATCATGGTTATCAGCTATAGAAAGTCAGTCTAAAAATAACACATTAACCAGGCCTTCATTTAAAATAAAACATAGAGAGGAGGAACAGAGAGACAGAAAGTGAGAACAAAGCCGACGATAAGCTCCGGCTCCAATGTGAAGGGAAGCCATTTTCTTTTCTCCCACCGTCTTCCTGCCTGGCACGGACAACAAGCAACTGCATCTTCGCTGAGAGAAAAAGACGACAGGGAGAGGAGAAACTCTCCTCTGTGGCCTTCTCTCTCTCTCTCTCTCTCTCTCTCTCTGTGTGCCTCTGTACACCAGATTATGAAAATGAGTAGGAACCAGTGACCCCACAGCTTTCATTGCATATTCAGGGGGGCCGGGATGACACACACTGGATACTAATAAATAAAAAACAGAGACTGAGTGTGTGTGTGTGGACATTATAAGACACAACACACTCAGGCAGAAAAGCCACTATCCCCCTCCCCACCCTCGCCCCCATGTTTGTCTGATGACAGGGAAAAAAAAGAGACAGAGGAGATAGAGAATAGTCCTCTGAAGCTAAAACAGAGACACTGTCGCCTTAATACCAGAAGCAATTTACTATTCTTCCTCTCCAAAGAATAGGCGGTAAATACTTGATGAGAGTGATGCGAGCAAATCTAGCAGGAGCAGTGCATAGCTCAACTAAAGGACAGCACACATGCCTTATTGTTTCAGTGAGTGAAATAAATGGCACCCTGACATGCAGTACATCCGCGAATGTAGCGACGGCTGTCATGCAATTAAAGATGTGTTAAGTGTTTGTGAGCACAGGCATCCATGTTTGACCGTATGCAAGGGTGTACTTAAGGGTAGCTAGCTACGGTAGCTCATTGGCAAACATGAGCCGTGCTGCCGTAAAAACGCTCTCTCCGGACGAGGCAATACCTCTCTTCTCCCTCCGTACTGCACAAGGGTCGAGCGGACAGTTTCTATAAGTGTCAGTTAGAGAGAGAGAGAGAGAGAGAGAGAGAGAGGTGCTGAGACAGACAGAGAGAGTGAAAAAGAAGAGCTGACAGCAGCAGCCGTCACAGTGAACCCCGTGAACGACGGTAACATAATTTCATTGAATGACATTTCTTTTCAAACTTCCACCTGACTGACTGACTTACACTTCACTCCGCTCCTACGACACCCAACTTTTCTTGAATGCTCTGCTGTGCATGAAGTTAGTCAAATATTAGCCTGGGGGGCAGCTTATTAAGGGAGGGCTAGCTTGCTAGCTAGGCAGCAGCTAGCTACATGCACAGTGTACACTGAAGCATGTAATGTGAGAGTTATCAAATTCAAATGTAAGATTATTGTTCAAGTTGTTTAGGAGCAAACTTATAAAGCCTTTTTCACTGCAGACATTTTAGCTCTGTTTCAATTTGGCTACTTCCATTAGTACACTTCCATGTAGTACAATGTGCATACTATTTACTTACTTGTGCAGTGTGCCAGTTTCGACAGGGGGAATGTTGTCTCAAATTGCAACCAGCTGTTGGAAGCTTGGCACATCAGCTGGTGATAGTCAACCACGAGTATCATGCCGCGTTGGCAGCAATTCAATTCAGATGGTGAAACTCGAGGTCGTTGAGAATATCAACATTTTCTTCAGACATATTATAAAATTACCATGAAAAACAATATATATCTAAAATTACAATAGACTGAGCATTACTTATTATACACCGAAAAAATGAACTTGCAGGGCTCCACCATGTCTCACAACATCAACAAAAACGTCACAAGTCGTGAACTCTGAGCTTTCAGAAACTTTCCACCTACGAGGTTGTGAATACAACATGAGGGGGGCGTTCATATGGGCCCAACTCGTAAACACGGTAAAACACGACCCCATCTGAAGGCACCATGTGTATGTCTATAGACGGACAATGAATCTCCATAAAAAAAATCTCTCTCTTTGTACAAAAGTGAAGCTAAAATATCCCCAATATGGGATTTTGAGATTTTGACACCATGGTTGGGGGCCTGGAGCCGCTGCATCTAGGTCCCGCCCACGCACCCGCCCGGGCCAATCACCTGCCGAGCACGGCCACAGCTTGCTTGTATGAGCCACCTAGCAGCTACATTAGCTCTACAGTAGCTGTAGTAGTAGCTGTTTGGGCAACTAGGCATAAAATCTCTATAACTACATTTATGATCACATTGACATGTTCTATCACACAGACTTGTGACAGTTATGGAAAGTTACATCTCCTCTCTCATACAATTCCAGAGCCTTCGGCTTGACGACTACTTTAGTCAGAGCAGCTGTTAATCACAGCTGTCAATGACGGCTCACCCCCTTTTTATAGCATCAAATAACTAATTAAAACAAATTTATCAAAAAAATGAACACTTGAACGTACATCAGTGAGATAAGAACTACCTAAAATGACAGAAACCATCTAATTTATTTGACGTGTACTCTGACCTACTTTGACAGGCTTTATGAACTATACTGCAGCCAGCCACAAGGGGGCGATTGAGAAGTTTTAGCTTTACTTTTGGGGAGCTGTTATGTCATCCATCGCTATATCCAGTCCATTGTTTAATCAAACAGAATAAGAAGACACATTTTATCTATGGTATCTAGCCATGGATACAGATTTGGCCCAAGTTTTAAAATATGTAGACTGACTGAGATTTCTGCGTCTGCCTAATTTGAGGGATCACAGTATTTAAGAAGAAGAAGAAGAAGAAGAAGATATTCCTTTATTAGTCCCACTTGGGGAAATTCAATTTTTTCACTCTGTTGTTAACTTATACACGGTACATGCAGACCCGAACACACACATGCACATACATGCATCAATGGAGAGATGTCAGAGTGAGGGGGCTGCTCCTGACAAGCGCCCCGAGCAGTTGGGGGTTTGGTGCCTTGCTCAGGGTCACCTCGGCAGTGCCCAAGAGGTAAACTGGCACCTCTCCAGCTACCAGTTCACACTCAGTTCTTGGTCCATGTCGGGACTTGAACCGGTGACCCTCCGATTCCCAAGCCAACTCCCTACAGACTGAGCTACTGCCGCCCCCAAAAAGAGAGTGCTGCATTGGCCGGGATTTAAAAAGTACATTACAAAATGTCAACAGGTTCTTTTTACAGAGCCAGCGTCACAGTCCCTCTGAATAATCGCCAACATGCAGTCAATATTTTATTCAGTAGAAAATTCTGTATAATACAGGTAGTTGTATATGTTTTATTGTAATTTGGGTGAACTGACCCTTTAAGAATGCTATTTCTTGCCGCCTGATTCAAGAGATAGTTTTCCTTGCCTTTACAAACAAGTGTTGTGTTGGACATGATGCTTGTTACTGCAAAGATTATTGGAGCTTTGATTTCATTCTTGTCTACAATGTCATCTTCAATTACTTTGCTATTGCTACTATATTGAATATCTGTGTATCTTTCATTTATAGCATGCTCTAATGTGAATCAGGCAGATACTATAAAGACACCTTGCTCAAAGGCACCTTGACAGCAGTTGTTACAGAAAAGCAGAGCTGTATTCGTTATAATTTTCCCCTCAGGTTTTCCAGGATTCAAATATGTGACTTTCCCGTTACACCTGGAGGACAGTGCTACCTCTCAGTGGACTTAAGGTAAACAATGTGATTTCAATTCACTGAAAAATGGATCATCTTATCATGCAGAAAGGTAAAAATCAGATGCTTCAGCTGTGAAAAGAAGGTCTCTTGATGTTACAAATGTCTGCAAACTATGTTATTTACAGTGAACCGCAAATGTTTCCTTCCAGCATTAGAGCGGCATTTATACCCCTCAGCATTATCTGGATACACACACACACACACACACACACGCGCACAAGGTCAACTCTCTTCACTTAGCGAGTGCTTCTCTCGTCTCTTGGCATCAAGATGAAGGCCAAAGCCAAACTCTAAGTGCACAGCTTTCCATTTAGGTCTAAAATACGACTCTTCTTTCCCCCGCGAGGGAGGACAGCGCTGTAGCAACGATAGTGCACTAAGGAAAAAATAAAAATCCTGGTGAGGTGTGTGTATGTGCGTGCATGTGTGTGTGTGTGTGTGTGTGTGTGTAAATGTGCGAGAGAGAAAGAGTGAGCAAGAGCACAGGGTAAAGACTAAGATGTGATGGGCTGGCTGGCTTTCAAGGCCCACTTTGTAGCTAGAGAGCTGAGGTTGGGATCTGTGCTAATGTGTATGTGTGTTTCTGTATATACCATACATTTGTATGCGTGTGTGTGTGTGTGTGTGTGTGTGTGTGTGTGTGCGTGTGTGTGTGTGCACGCGTATACACACCCCTCACAGCCGAATGGAGAGAGTGAGCACTTCAGCAATGACAAGTAGGTAAACAAAATCATCCGTGCAGAAAAGAAGAGAGCCGGATATGGACAACTACAGGGGGAAGATGAGGAAACAAGGAAGAAGGATGGAGGAAGAAAAGAAAGGATGCATGACAGACTAGTAGCTGAAAAAGAGGAGAAAAACATGGGAGGGAAGGTGTGAAGAAAACGGGAGGAACAAAAAGAGAGATGCAGGGAATAAGAAACAGGGAATAGAGGATAGAATTACGAGGGGAAGATAATAAGAGATGAAATTTAACCTCCACAGAGATACAGCCGAGGACCTAACTTCTGAAAAAAATCTGGTACTACTACAGGTTTGTAATGAAGTAAACTGAAACCAAAAAAAGGGGAAAAGATGGAAGTAAGGAAGAGAGGATGGAAGGAAGAGAAACATAGAAAGGACAAAGGAAGCAGTTTTGACAAAAACAAGAAAACCATTCGACTTAAAGTAACAATTCAATATCACACCATATAAATTATCCAGGACACTGCTCCATTATGCATCTGCAATGAAATGAAACCAAACCGTGATCACTGCTCCTCATCACTTTGCATGACAGACATGTGTATAGAGACAGCAACGGCATTATGGGAAACCACCTCGTATCTCTTGGTGACTCGGGGCCTCTACATATCTACAGCATTGTTTTTCAGCCACTCCACCTAAATCATACCGGAGTAAGTAGTCCGTGTTCATGAATACCGACACACGGATGTGCATGTGTTTTCATGTTTGAGCATGTTTATTTTATGTGCATGTGTATCATGTGTGTAGCGAGTGAGTCTTTGAACATCTGTATGCGCCTCGGCCTCCCTATTCCTATTCCCCCTCCCTGTGTTTCCTCTCCATACAGCTCTGCCGTGATGAAGTCCGTCGCAGGGTCCCCGACCCAATATCCAACTCCTAATAAACTAATACATCATTAATGAGAGGGAGGGAGGGAGGGATGCAGAGAAAAGAGAGATGCACTGAGTCCACTGGCAGGCTATAGCGAGCTATTGCTCCACAGCTCAATAGGCTTTCTAACAAGGCTCTGTCCTTGAGAAAGGCTGCATACTAAAAACTTCTCCATCGGCTGCCGTGCCAAGCAAGGGGAATTCATAAACAGAGGACAGAGAGAGGGGGAGGAAGGATGGGTGTGGGGAGGTAAAGGAGGACAGATGAGAGAGGGGCTTCTTACAAATGGGAGGGAGGGAGACAGAGAGAGAGAGAGAGAGAGAGAGAGAGAGAGAGAGAGAGAGAGAGAGAGAGAGAGAGAGAGAGAGAGAGAGAGGGAGGAAGGAAGATGAATCATGTTCTGCTTTAATTGTCCTTCTCCTATCTGACAGTTTGATTTAGGTCAGACTGTCTGTCTGACCGGCTCACGGTAATGACACATGATCAATAACCAGTTTATTAGTTTGTTTGTATGACTGTTTCAGCCTGTGTGTGTCGAAGAGAGAAATCCCATGGGTATGACTGGTAAGTAAAAAAAAAAAAAAAAACCAAGAGAGCGCCACTTAGCTTTACAGCGTCTCCATAAAACCGGAGCGAGGGACACCCTGAATACATCGTCTCACAGGTACACTGTGTTTACACATACGCAAAAATGCTCCGACTTAGACACATCGCTGGACACACACACAGACACAAATAGCACAAATAAGCAATTTGGAAAGAGAAAGAGAGAGCTGAGAACCACTCCTGTCAGATGGATGTATGCTTGCGCTCATAAACACACACAAACACACACAAATTGGACATCTCTAAGCAAATACTGCCGCAGGGCTCATTTGAATAGAGATAATTGAAAATCAGACTTGTTTATCAGGCTAAATAGAATGACAGACACTCACAAAAGGAGGCAGAGAGAGCGAGCTTAGCGAGTATTAGCATAATGTTCATGGCTGAATGATTTCTAGGTCCATTAGGCCAGGGAAGGACATTCGAGAAGTTCACTTTTCATAGCTAGGGCTAAATGCTGAAATATGACTTCATTTTGAGGTGTTACTTTAAAATGATGTATTGGCATTTCAATGCTGACGCAAAGGTGGTGGTGTGTGTGTGTGTGAGTGTGTGTGTGTGTGTTGGGGGGGGGGGGGGGGGGGGGGGTTCAAGGGAATATGTTAGATGAAATTAAAAGAAAAGAAGGAGAGAAAAAGAAAGGAGAGGAGGAAGGGGAGGCGGAGGGTAGTTACAAATGCTCGGGAGAGATTTGGGAGACTGTCCAAGACTTTCATTATCTTTGATGCAAATAATCAGACTCCATAATTAGGCCTCTCATATCACTCTCATTTCTTCTTCTTTATTTTCTCTCTATCTTCTTATGATCAATGAAGCACAGTATGGGGTGGAGAGGGGTGTCACACCCCTTCTTATAGAGCTTTTTTCTCTCGGGGGAGCCCCTGGCATGGCTCGACGCCTAAGTGTCCCCTTCAGAGTAAATCTGTCTCTGATTAGAGCCCATTCAATTACAGTCTCCAAGACACATGATACACACATGACGCACTCTCTCAATATCAAACCGCAGCAGCTAGAAGTGAAAAGTGATATTTGGTCCAAATCAAAAGTCAATTTGCTTAAACGCATTGCACTGACTTATGCAGAAAACAAGGAGTTTAGCTGAACTGAGAGGAAACAAAATGTTGAGAAACTAGGGCTGTCACCCTAGTAACATGATAATAATGTGTTAAGGCAAATTTGTTTTAATGCAAAATTGTTTTAATAACATCTTTAACGCATTAACACAAGCTGTCATTTTTTGGTTGTAGGGGGATCAGGTATAAAGCTAGAGTAAAGATACTGGTATCACATGAAACTAGAAGAAGGAATCCATTGGTACCAACCATGTTATACTAGCTTGTCTCAAAGGAGCCTCAACAATGCTTCAAACTTGAGCAAAATTTTGACAAGGAAAAACTGGCATGGCCATTTTCAAAGGGATCCCTTGACCTGAAAATGGCTTCTATGGGTACCCACGAGTCTCCCCTTTACAGACATGCCCACTTTATGATAATCACATGCAGTTTTGGACAAGTCATAGTTAAGTCAACACACTGACAGCTGTTTTTGCCTGCTGGGCTGCAGCTTTCTGGATATTTATCATTGTTTTGTGTTGGTAAATCTCCCAAATCTCCCTTTAAAGTATATTTTGGACAGATAAAAATGTGCGATTGATTAATCATGGTTAACTATGGACACTCGTGATCAATCGCGATTAAATATTTCAATTGATTGAGAGCCATATGGGAAACATCAGCAAAATAAAGACCAAGGCTTGTCAAAATGAGTAAGGAAACGCTGACTGTAAGAGTGTTATCAAAATGCAGAGAGAAAAAAAAATCTCTGGTGATGTGTGTGGAACAGGATTAGGCCAATGTTCCCCTCTAATTCACATCCAAACAAAGAAACACCAAATTCCACTATCAGCTGAAATCCAGTGCCCACTCCCATCGATCATATCAGTACAAAGCTTTGAAGCAGCAAGCGCAAGAAAGTACAGCAAACAGGAGAATCCTCGGGCCGAAGCCCAAACCGCCTCAGGACAGCCCTCAGACCATACAACACTGCCCTCGGCCTAACAAATTAGAACTACACAAAAAAGGAAAAATCCCATTACCTGGAAGGAAAACCACAACAAATGTCTGCCTCCATGCATTCTGCAGCTAAACCGGAGACGATACTGTATCAGGAAACATGACAACGGTGGAAAATTGGAAACTTAGCAAGACAATGTACAGAGAAACAGAGAAACAGGTAGGCCTGGCATACCCACACTGGAATGAACACGTCTAATGTGCTAATCAGGAATGAAGACCTGCATGTTCTCCTGCACTCACAGCAGGAGTTCCTCCCTTTTCACATTTAACAGATGGTGCCAAAGTACCGTATTTACCAAATAGTTACCACACATCTTAAACTTAAACTGAAAAAAGTTAGATATGCAACAAATGCAAATAGCCCCATACATGCCAACCCTCTCCTGGTTTCTTCCCGGGGTCACAATTCTTCCGTATTTCTGCAACTGCTTATCCGATCCATCTGCAACCGCTTATCCTGTTAGGGGTTGCGGGGGAGCTGGAGCCAATCCCAGCTGGCATTGAGCAAAGGCGGGGCACACCCTGGGCAGGTCGCCAGTCCATCGCAGGGCTGACACATAGAGACAGACAACCATTCACGCTCACATTCACATCTACTTGCAATTTAGAGTCATCAATTAACACGCAACTATCCCGTGTTTGGACTGTGGGAGGAAGCCAGAGAACCCAGAGAAAACCCACGCTAACACGGGGAGAACAGGCAAATCTCCACAAAGAAGAACCCAAAGCCGGATTCAAACCAGGCGACAGTGCAAACCAGCAGCCCGTATTTCTCCCTGTTTCTGTTGCTACAGCACATAAGCCCAATTGTTTCCACCTGGACGACAACACAGCTACAACAAATGTCGTTTCCTGATGGAAGAGAGCTGCTCACAATACTATGCGGTTTGAGCTGCGCTCGCCACACATCACAGTGTGCAGCGAAATGCCGTCATGGCGTGGCCAAAGCCATTGGAAATAATGGCTTTTAGAGCGCAATGGTGCCATTGTTGTGTCTGAAAGGGCCTTGAGTGAGTGAGAGGTGGTGTATAAAAATGTGATAGGGTAGTACATCCCAGACTTCAGCATCAAAGAGGACAAAATACTAACATATGTGTAAGCCAATTAAACAAGTGAAATGTTAGTACTTTGTCCTCCTTGATTTTAAAGTCTGGGATGTGCTGCCCTATCACATTTTTATGCTTGTTGGACTTTGAGTCTAGCACTCCACTGTGAATCCCATTGTTGAGGTGCAACTTCCTTTACCACAACAGAAATGGAGGGTACTAAGACAAAGACATAATCAAGCAGGGGCAAAAAATTAATGAATGAATGAAAACCAATGGCAGAGATTCACACAAGTTCACACCACGGGGTCAAATTATTCAGTTTTCTTTCCTGGGAATTAAAAGTAAGATTAAAAGTAGACCTATTTAACATAAAAATGCTGTTGCAGTGTACTTATTTTGGTATTGTCATTCTTAAAAAGTCACCAGAAAGCAGGAACCACAGTCTCCGTCAGAGAGCGGCCACTTTGTGTTTTGAAATCTTATCTATAATCTTATTATTTGAAATCTATTTTTGAGGTCTCAAGGTTGGCAAGAATAAATGGACCTCATGCAAGAACATTTTCATAATCTTATTCTAAATCTTAATTTTCCCGAGTTTGCGTCACCAAACTCTCTTCATTGCACAAATTTAGTGTCTACATTTCTGGCTTAAATCTGATAAAACAACTTGTTAAGGTGTTATATAAGGCTCCATGTTGTTGGTCCGTGTGACAGGTAAATGATGGGATTAGCTGTCATTGTGGAGGAAGAAGAGCACTGGGAGTCATCTAGAGGACTCGCTGTTCTCCCCCTCTTCCTACTCATTCTCTCCGCTGCTGATATTTATAGTTTATTAGGTTAAAATAAGGCTATAATCAAAACAAAATTTCAAAGGAGGTGCTCTGAATATGACAGATTCACAACACGAAAAGTGCGCCAGATAAAATATAAGCGTAGGCAATACATCAAAGGAAAAAAAAAAGCACATTTATTCAAGTTAATATCCTGGCTCACTGCCCTTGTGTCAGGAACAGACATCCAAAGGTAAAAGTCAAAGTCAAGCGTCCCATTTCCCCGGTGAGATGGGGTGATTAGCAGGAGGAAGAAAAATGGCAGAATGGAGTGATGAAGGTCCCCATAACAACTAGGATCCTTCTGTAACACAAACTCACTAATTTAAGATTTAAAAAAAAAATAATAATAATAAACCTGACACTGAATTTTAAGCCAACTAAAAAAAATAAATAAAAAGGCAAAGCTGGCAAAGTCATCCAGTTTTTGATTGGAGCTAGCTAATTATCATTCTGTTAAATTGGCAGAATGAGGTAAAGCCAACCAGGAAATTAACTGCTAATGAAACAGACATGAAAAACTTTATTTTAAGATAAGATGAATGAAAAATGGTCCCATTTTTGTCACATTTTTTAAGAACTTGTGATTAGCAAAGGACAGACAAGCCAAGAAAACAAAGACGCTGTTGACTTGTTGACCTCAAAACACCCGAACCAACAGCAATTTCTCCTTCCATTAACGTCCCTGAAACCCTCAACACATAGCGATAAGGTAAAGGACACAGCCGGGTGGAGAAATATAGAGACATAAAAAAAAAGAAAAGAAAAGCAGAGGACAATGACACTCTACCTCCGTTGGGAATGGGAGGATGTGGGGGAGCAGAGGAGAGGAAGTGGAGGTTGGTAAGGAGAGGAGAAGAGGAGGAGAGGGCAATTTGGTTTCCACTCTTCTCTAATCTAATATGTGTAACTGTGACTGATTCTCTGTCCTAAACCAGGACCCCAGACACAGGGAAAGGGCACCAAACTTCTCCGCTAGCCTGAGGGAGATGAAGCAAGCAGGGGAGAGGAGCCGGAGAGGGAGACAGGGAGGGAGAGGGGTATAGAGACGGAGTGCGAGAAGGGCAAAATAATGTGTCAGCTCTGGTGAAAAAGAGCGATAGAACCAATTCCAGAAATGGGAGAGTGATATTCCCAAAGCTTGTGTATTATTGCCAAGATGTTGGACAAAGCAAATATCTAATGCAGCGCAGTAAATCCGGTAAAGGTGTCGAGGTGGGTGTGTGAGAGAGGACGAGGACTCCGCAGAGAAGCACCAAATCACAAATTTTTCACACTACCACCGCAAGAACATGCTGTCTGTAAAGCAAAAAAATGTGTGTGTTTCTTTCAGTGTGTGTGTATGTGTGCCTCTGCTGAAAGAGCAGTGGTTGTGGTCTTGTTTGGTGGCTCCCACTGCAGCGAGGCTAAGGTTAGCTATTTGCTCTTTTCACACCTCACAGGGTAAAAAAAGACATGGAAGCATTGGGGAAATTCAGCTATTAAGACTTCCCAAATCCCCCTTTTCACCGCGGGGCGATATCCAGTATGGCTAGCCCTTGCTTTGAGACACTAATACCTACCAAACTGACACACACACACACACACACACACACACACACACACACACACACACACACACACACACACACACACACACACACACACACACAGCCATGGTCCTGCATTCTCCATTAGCTTATTGATTTTGGGGAGAGAAAGGGTTTAGGGCAAGATCTCTCTGCGGGAGATGGCTCAAAAGGCAAGGTCAGCAATGCAATGCAGGGTTAAAAAACACACACACACACACACACACACACGATTTCTCATACTTTGAACTAAAAAAAACAATTTATAGACAGACTATGAATAAATATCTATTGAATTATCTGTAAATTTGATGTACGCATCATGTGATGAGACATGTACACATCTTCATGAAAAAGCAGCCCTAAATTGTCCAGTTTTAAGGTACATTTTCAGACGCACGCCTCTTTTTAAAAGCGACTTCATCTTTCAGCATCTCTTTTACAACAAAAGCCGATTCAGCGAAAGCAAAACAAAACAATTCAAAAGAAAGGTTTCCCCCGTTTTTGCATAAGTGGTTGCACCGAATCCTCAAATTTCCAGAGATACAAACAAACAGCTTCTCACGTTGCCGACTTCAAACACAAGTCGAGCATGCTGCGATGAGTCACCCATCAAATGAAGACTTGGTAAGCAGCAGGGACAAAAAAAACTATCACATGTGCAAATATTGTCACTGTTTTACCAGTACTGTTACCTGCTTTTATTTCATTTTTTATTTTTTCATTTTTTTTTACAGATTTAATAACAGAATGTGACTGTCTGACTTGACAAGTAAACTTCTGTAAGTGGAAAGAAAAGGTTAAAGTCCTGAAACTAGATTTTGACAGAAGACCCCTCTGCAAGACAGGGCCAAAAATTACATAATAATGCAAACAAATGACCAAAAAAAAAAAAAAAAAATGTATACTATGCAGTGAACCTGAGGCTTTTGAGGCAACTTGGGGTCTAGAGCCCCAGGGTCATGGCAAGTTCACAGCCTACTTTTAGTCCTAAATATATGTTAGACATGGTTTGACTTTTTTAAAGCCAGTATTTTTTGAGTCAATTCTCAAAATTAAATAATCAATGACATTTGTCTATTTTGCAGCCAAATAAATACATTGAAATAAAGGGGTTTTGTATATGCTAACAACCTGAATTATGTCCTGGCATCATCCTGGAGAGGGTTTACAGAATATATAACAGTTAACGAAATTAAATATTCCAAATTAGTATTACCGCCTTGTGGTTGTACGACGCCGCGGTCAAGTTGCAGTTTACATCCAAAATTCAAAATGTCATAATTTCAATCATTTTGAAATTGTCATAATTATTATATGAATTCTTGAACTACGGACAAAAACATGTTTTGTGAGGTTACAGTGATGTTGACCTTTGAAGGTCCAAGTGCAAGTGGACATTTGTGCTAATTTTAAGAAATTCCCTCCAGGCGTTTCTGAGATAATGAAAATGAAGAATCATACAGATGTGTTTGGTGGCTACCTAAACATTTCTTGAAGAGGTGGGTCTGGGAATTTGGACCTCGTGACCTCAGTGTTTGGTAAATGGTAAATGGACTTGCATTTATAGAGCGCCTTTCTAGTCTTCTGACAGCTCTCAGCACCTCACACGTCAGCATTCACCAAGGGTGTGACGAAATATCATGCTGTGAAATTTAAGATTTAAACAAGATGAAAAACTGAATCGCAATATCAGGACATAATAGATATATCTAGATACATTATACGCTGATCTGCAGTCTTAGTTTTTTTTTTTTTCAATGCTTTGTTTGAACAAATGAGGACGCTCAGTTCAGACCAGTAGGTGATGCACCTAAAAAAGGTCTGTGCTGTGTAGGGTTGCCGCGGTAGTTGTTGTTACCGGTGTTACATGGTGGTCAGGCACACACCAATTACATACACACCCTCCTCTGCTGCCACCACCCTTTCTGTCCCCACCGTCGTTTTGCTTTTTTTTTTTTTTACAGAAATAAAACCCATTTAGTTCATTTTGGCGCATCAGCGGCATGTTATCAATAGATAGTTGGACGATGGACGCTACAATCTGAAAGTGAAAGCATATCAAGGAGTCGGCTCAGAGCAGCAGGTGTCATGTTTCACACACAGGACAAGAAGAGAGACTGAGAGATGGCAGAGGATTTGGTGTCAAAGCAAAAGGCAAACGCGCCTATTTGGCAAGATTTAAACCCAGAACTACAAGGAAACCATAATGTTAATGAGGTAGCGTTAAACGCAGCGAGGAGGATGGAGGGGTCACAGTCAGTGTGTGAGGCGGCGGGTAGACCCCTGTGGCCCCAAAGCAAAAGCTGGACACACCGCCACCCGACGGTAAACATCTGAGTAAGAAAGCTACACGTGTTGACTGTCGTCTCTTCTTGTAACATGTCCGGTGTAATCAGTAACACCGGTGTTGTCACAAGTTTATTAACCGGTGGGAAAAATTTCCTCACCGTCACATCTCTAGTGTTGGTGTGATTAGTGCGGTTGCAGCTGATTTGCAGCCAAGCAGTGATGGAAGAGTCAGGCAAAATTAGCATAGAAGACGCCCCCCTGTCTTTCAAATCGCTTGTATCACCTGTTGAAACACAAAATAGGAAACTGAAGATGCAAATGAGAATTCATACTGGAGAGAAAACTTTGAGTTCAGTGTGTAGAAAATGGTTCAGTCAGAAAGTAGAACTGAAGTCACACAATCTTTTATAAGATGATGAGGCTGTTAAAATTATTGTTATAAAATCAAATCGTAGTGAGATCGTGAATCCAGTATCATGTATCGTATGGTGAGCTTTGTGAATCGTCACACCCCTAGCATTCACAATATAAAACAAGACGACAACGATCCCTTTAGGATCTAAACTAAATACTCATTCACACACCAATAGTGCAGCGTTAAGTATCTTGCTGACATGCAGACTGGAGGAGCCAGGGACGACCTTCTCTACCTCTGAGCCACAGCTGCCCAGTGTTTGCTTGCGGACATGTAGTTGAAGTATAGAGGTGAAAAGGCATGTTCTAGGCATTCTGCTGTCTTCCTCACATTATGCTCTTGAGAACAGTGACATGATAATGTCATTTGATTCCCCTGTCCATCCCTGGATGTCCTCAGCAGCACGTAGCAATAGCCTCCGTGACACATGAGCGCATTCAACATCTCACTCATCCACAAGTGGCCAAAGTCCAACACATCCTTAATCTACGACGGCACATGAGAGCCCTGTCTCTAATGCAGCTCCCACAAATGTCCCTCACAGCCACTCTTACATTCTCACAACGTATTCTCAATGTCAAATCGCAGCGCCGTTCAACCGTGCGCCTCTGAAGAGCACAGACACGGAAGCGTTTAGGCATTTAGTGTGAATAATGTGGAGACACACACTCGTAAGTAACTGTGTGTGTGTGTGTGTGTGTGTGTGTGTGTGTGTGTGTGTGTGTGTCCCAGTGCGTGGTGCATATTCAGTGTGTCAGAGATGAGTAGCCATGCACAGCTTTTAGATAAGGCCCGCTACGGGGCCCTTAGAGGGACAAGCAGAGCGGGGGAAAGAACATCTGAAAAGGCACATTCTTCTGTGGCGATCAGAGAAACCCTCACATAGCCAGCTCTCGTCTGGATCACTCTCTCTTTATCCCCCTTCTTGCTTTCTTTTTCTTTGTAGCTTCTTTTTACCCCATCTTTTTTTCCTCACACACAAAGAGGGGACACATTATTCCCTCACCTACAGTTTATTTATTTTATTCTATAGTCTTCATTTGGGGTGAGACCACCACATAATCTCTGGGTGCATGTGAAGCAATATTAAAAGGAGACCCATTGTGTGTTTTCCCTTTCCTTCAGTTTGTTATATCGTTTTTTTTTTTTGTGCATGTAAAAGGTGAAGTGAAGAGTTCAGAGCATTTCAGACAGAGGGTGAAAAGAGATACGGCAGCACAGTTGATATGACAGAAATGAAGCGTTTTTTTGAACATTAAAGCGTGAAAACATGTTCTAGTAGAAACCCTTAAAGGTCCAGTATGTAGGATCTGGTGGTATCTAGCGGTGAGGTGAGGAGACTGCAACGAACTGTAGCCTCTCTTGTGTGCCAAGTGTGATGGAGAGCTATGGTGGCCGCTGCGAAAATGCGACTAGCCCTCTCTAGAGCCATTTCAAGTAGAGCCAGTGCGTAGTGTGTGTACATGGGACGTGAGTGGTGAAGCAAGAGAGAGAGAGAGCGACGGCGACGGGAGCGAGTAATGTTATCGACTCCGGCCCAAGCAGGAAACGTTAACAGTGTTTGGGTTGTCTGTTCTGGGCTACTGTAGAAACATGGTGGACTCTGTGGAGAGGACCGCTCTATAAACAGCTCCTTCTACAGTAACAAAAACACAGTGGTTCCTATTATCAGGTGATTATACACTAAACAAAACACACTTACTAATATTATATTCTATTTCTACCAATAAATCCCCCTAATTGTTTCACACTTAAAGGTCCTCTTTAAGTTCTTTTGTGTTTGTTGTTTGCATAGCTAACAAACGGGAACTACAATGCGGCTAATTGAGTTAATAAGGTGATTCTGTACCTCAGTGTTATTAGGACGGGCTATTTCTCTTACTTCTGCTGTTATTTTTCATTTCTGAAATATATGTAAGGTTATAAAATGATAAAAGATGTTAAACTGACCCTTTTTGTTACTAGTGATGGAAAAAAAAGCAGCAATGAACTTAAAAAAAAATCACTTACCTACGTGATGAAGGCGCAGCGCAACCAATGGCGACAAAGACATAGAGGAAGAGAGAAAGGCCATAATTATAATGCGATCAGCGCAATGTAGCTCACTGTAATCACGCTTACATTCCAGAGCATTTGCATATAATTATTTCCATGCAAAAACATGCAATTCATTAATTTTACATGGCCGCATTACAGCAGGCATTTGGCATATAATTACATATATTCCCAGGAATGTTTCCCAACAGTGGTGACACTTTACTGTGTAAGTGTGTGTGTTTGTGTGTGTGTGTGTGTGTGTGTGTGTGTGTGTGTGTGAGAGAGAGATGTGCTCTGTGTAAGTGGTTGTTGGATCATTAGTGCTTTTGAGATTCACAGTAGATTTCACAGTCTTATAATGACTGTGTTTGCACATGACAGAGCGAGAAAGAGAGGAGAGAATTAGTGTTATTACCATTGAATTGGATGAACAGAGTGACAGAGTATAAAACGGAGCGATATACAAATACATACCAAGAACTTAAAACTGTATAATGAGTACTTAAACATGAGAAAGGGGAAAGGGAAGGGAAAGAAGTGTACTGATTGGCTGTGGTGATGACAGCCACTGATCTTGGCCAATAGAGGCCCTCCGCCGTAAAAGACACAGATGCATACACATGCTTTTTCTCTCTTCACCTCCCTCCTTCCTTCCCTCTCTTTCTCTTCCTCCTATTTTCAATCTCCCTGCTCTCATTTTAATTACCCAGAACGGCGGCAAGGAGCCTGCGTGAGAAATTAAAAAGGAAAATGGAGAGCGGCGGAGAAAGGGAGGGAGGAATGGGGTGAAAAGGTAAAGAATGGAAGGAAGGGATGATAAACAATCTATCCCTTTAAGTGAATTAGAATTGGAGTAGGGGGGGGATTTAAAATGGATGAGGAGGGAGGGGTGATTTTTATCATGATGGCAGCAAAAAAACACACCACCGGGTCAATGAGGTTGAAAGCGAGGGAAGAAGGATGCAACAGTCGATGCAAGTGTCAATTCTGCCTCTATCTGCCCCGCACACACACTCTCTCTCAAGTGGAGATATCCCTTATGGGTGTTGAGGAACCGCAGAGATATATTTTGACATTTTCCTCTAAATTCTAGTGTGTGTGTGTAGTATGTGATGATGTGTCTCAAAGGGATGCAGTAACATGTCCTCCTTCAGTCTCCCAGGGTGAATATGTCCCTGTTGTCACGCTGTATGTGTCTGTGTGTCCCTCAGAGCTTTGCTGCTAGCCTCTAGATTTCTATCAGCACATCTGTGTTGCTGCCACTGTTAGCCAGGCGTGTAACACACACACACACACACACACACACACACACACACACACACACACACACACACACACAAAGAGCGACAGGAAGGAAGGAAAGCAAAGCAGAGAGGGGAACGGGGACATGATTTCAAAAGCGCTGAAATGAAATCCTCCAGAGTTGAGATCACAGAAACACTAAAAAAAGAAAGAGATGAAAGTGCAGTCGCTCTCTTTTTGAGCTTTTTTAACACACAAAACATCGCCCGTGCGTTCGTTTTTTGGAAGGTAAAAAAAACAAAAAAAAACTCCGCCATCAGTTCTGCGTCTTCCCGTTTGAAAACTCTGTTCGGCTAATACTTTTTTTTTCAGCTGGTCCTCTTCCTCTTGTGTTGGAAAATGATTTGCCGCTCTCATCCCCCTAAAGACATTTTAATAATTCTCTCACTTGCTATTCTCCCTCTTTCTCTTTCTCTCCGGTCCTGTCATTCATTCCTCCTATTTTACCCTCACGCTCCTTCATTTTCTTACACCCTGCTGGCTGCTTCCCTCCCTCACTGGTTTGTAATTTAAATATTCAGCTTTTTTTTTTTTAAGTGCAAGGGCAAAGTTATTATGGCTGAATTCTCTTTCCTTGCTTCCTCATTTTCACCCCATCCTGCCTTATTCTCATCTTCTGGAGAATGAGTGAGAGACAAAGTGTGACAGAGAAAGACAGAGAAAGATAATGAGTTGTAGGTGGAGAGAAAAGGGGTGGAGAGGGAAAGAAGAAATGAACGAAGAGGAGAGATGGAAGGGGAGGAAGATATTTATCGGGAAGTGTAAAGGAGAAAGTGAGCGGTACAGAGACAAAGGGAAGCAGGACAATAAAGGCAGAAAAAGACAGAGAGACACGGTTTCGTTGATTGTCATCGGCGGTGTTAACTGCTTCTGGCGACTAATATCGCCAACCAATTCTGTGTTGACCCAAAATGGCGTAGATGGAGCAGATTCCTCCATCGCTCCTGTTTGGTTGGGGCAAAATGAACCCCTCCCCTTTCAAACATATAACTAATATGAACACTAACAGGCTCCTTTGAGATGAACAGCGCCTCGCCTGGAAAGTAGACGAGATCAGGTGGCAAATCCGCCAGTTTCCAGCCGTTTCCTGCAGCCTTCAAAGAATTTACAGGAAGTCACAGAAGTGACGTCCTGTTAGATCTGACCTGTAGGCTACTTGTAGTTTTCAGACCTCATTCGGATTTATTTACATTTGTTTGTAAATGGGAATGTGCATGTATCTGGCATTGGATTCTGTCCTCTTATTTTTATGCCTGCCTTGTAAAACACATAATGAGCGCTCGTTTCGATAAGTGCCACATAATTAACCTTCATTATTATAATAACAAGAATTATTATTATCAACCACACAAGATATGTTTGTTAACAGATGAAATCTTCATTGCACAACGTGAGACTTTTACACAGAAAGTTTGGACTTTCTACAACATGTGCTGTCCAAACTAAGAGCCAATCAGCTCTGATCAGGCAACAGCCAGGCGTTTCCCATGATGCCCTGGGTCTGTGGAGAGCGACTGTGGCGCCTGGCCCTAAAAACAGCGGCGGCCTCGATCTCATGAGGTTATTGTTGCCCGCCTGTGCATGACGTCAAAGTAAGTCGGGCCCAAATCTAACCAGCATGCATTGCACAGCGATGGGTTCTGCCCAGGCCGGGTTCTTCTCAGACGAGCCTGTTGGTCTGTCTTCTCTGAATGCTGATGTTTGGTTTGGGTCAATAATGTCTGATTATGATGATGATTATCGGGCCAGAGAGACAGAAAAAGGTGCAGCAAAAGGTGATAAGAGGGAGAAAATATGACAGAAGGAGATTCAAAAACGGAAAAAGACAAACAGGAAGGAAGACACAGAAAAAAAAGGAAAAAATGAGGGAACGACAGAGAGAGAGAGAGAGAGAGAGAGAGAGAGAGAGAGAGAGAGAGAGAGAGAGAGAGAGAGAGAGAGAGAGAGAGAGAGAGAGAGATTGGTGGAGCAAGGTTGTATTTGTGCATGTGTGCAGACTGCAGTGTGTTGGTTGCTCTGTCTGAACGCAGCAGGAAACTCAATGGACTGGGGTCCTTCATTATGCAGCCCAGGCACGGCTGACTGAGGAGCTGCCTGTTTAAACAGCTAAACCAAAACGCATAGTCGACTTGTGTCACACCACCTGACACACACACACACACACACACACACACACACACACACACACACACACACACACACACACACACACACACACACACACAAATATAAAGATATATGCACTTAATGCACATGCTTCCATATACAAATGAACCCTTCCATATTTTTCGCACTCACACAAAAATCCACACTTTGAACTGACAATAGTCGCACATGCACATTTTGGGACACATTCCTGTTAGAGGTACATGTAAATGAGGTAAAGCTCGCCTTGTGCTTACATCTGCATGTGAACAAGCGCACACACTCAGACCTGACTGCAAATACACACACACACACACATATATACACAGAGCAAAGCCGAATTAAATCTCACAGTAAAAACAGCTGCGACATCGCTGATACATTTTCCTTCATTCTGGTTCTTTAATTAGTAGACAGACAAAAAGAGGCAGAACAAACAAGCAAAGGAACAAGAGAATGAGAGGAAGACTGGATGGTGGAAACCAGCCATAAAGCTCCTATTGCAAAGGAGGGGTCAGACATCATTAGGAAGCACAGCGTTATGCAAATGGATGCTGTTATAGTGCTGGCACTATCCGTCTGCCTCTCCACCAAACTCTCCAAGATTTACGTTCAGCTACAAGTTGACCTCTTGCAGAAATCCTAAAATAAAAAGCTCCTATTCAGCTGTGGAATAATACAGCCCTGCAGTCCTTGTTGCTGGTGATACTCTGACGGCCTGAAGACCGCGTAGGCAGCCATGCATCTCTTCTGATACAGCGCCTCCTTTTCACCTGTCAGCTCAGGCTTTGAGTAGGAACAACGTCCTGGAGGGGTCCCCCATCACCTCACTCTCTCCATACAGACAGCTTAACCTAATACCTGGGAGTCACTATACTGTAGAGTGTTGACAAGGATGCAATCCCTCACCAGTTTTCCACTGTCAAACCCCATACTGTAGTCAACACCACATCACTGACATATATTAGAGGGGACATGTCCTACTTATTTTCAGGTTCATACTTGTACTTTCTACTAGAGCATGTTCACATGCTTTAATATTTCTAAAACACTTTTTCTCTCATACCGTCTTTCTGAATACACCTGTATTCACCCTTTGTCTGCAATGCATCTCTTTGAGACCCACCTCCTGAAAAAGTTGTCTGCTCTGATTGGCCTATGAAAGAAATATGGTGCATGTTTGTAAATAATACACAGCTGTACTATTTACAAAAAGATGAATATATATAATAATTTAGCTATAAATCTACCTATAAGTACATATAAATATACATTTGCCTGTATATAAATATGTTAGGACTGTCGAAGATATCGCAATAGCACGTTAATGCAAATCATTTTAACGTATTAACACAACATGTAACAGGGTGTAGTGGGCTCAGTTTTAAAACCAGAGTGAAGGTATACTGGCATCTTATGAAACTAGAAAACCTAAGGAATCCACTGGTAACAGCCGTGTCATACTCGCTTGTGGCGAAGGTGGGTAATGAACGCTCCAAACTTATGCTAAATTTTGGTGAGGAAAAACTGGCATGGCTCTTTTCAAAGGGGTCCCTTGACCTTTGACCTCAAGATATGTGAATCTATGGGTACCCATGAGCACACTGTCACACTGACAGCTGTTGCTGCCTGTTGGACTTATTTTAGTTTGCCATATTATGAGTTGAGCATATTTTTTTAAGCTAAGCACAGTACCTTTGCCGGGTTATTTTTATATATACTGTTCATTTGCATAAAAGAAAGCATGGTTGCCCACTCACATGTTGACAGAAGTATTAAATGATTAATTTGAGTATAATCGCAATCAACTGTGGACAATCATGCGATTAAATATCTTAACTTTCTAAAACAAAGTTTACACAGTTTTTCACAACTAATTTCCGAACACAAGAAAAGACATCAGCTGAAGACAAATTTGTTCCAATGGATTAAAAATAAATAAATAAACTGTGTGTCTTGTTTACATATCCTAATCCCTTAGATACAGCAGGCGGTGCGGCTGTGGTTCGGTGTGTCTCTGGGCTGGCAGGATGCGTCTAATGAGCGATCCTTCCCCTTCCAGCACTCCCAGTATCAAACGTCTCCTTCCACCCCAGTCGTTTACCCGTGGACTGATCTCTGTGAAGTCGATGCTACTGCTTGTTCCAGCTCTTCGGCTTCAAACGCCGACGTGCCTTTTGGGGCTGCGCACATATCTGTTCTCTTCCTCTCCTCCTCCTCCTCCTATCTTTCTCTCCTTTATGTTCCCTCTTTTCAAGTCTTCCCAGGCGTCTGTGAGTCTTTGTCTTCTCCCTCTTTTCTTCTTTCAAGTCAAGACAGGTGGGAACAAACAGCCTGGCAGTTTTCCCTCTTTTTTATCCACTTTCTTGTTTTCTTTCTGTGGCTGCTCTCTCTCTCCATCTCTCTCTCTGTATCTCTCTGTTTCTCCAAATTGAGTTGAGAGAAATCCTTGATCTACCATTTTGAAGGAGGGGAGTCAGCCTTGGTGTATTTTTACACACAAACACACACGCCTCATGGATTTAGCCTACTGTATGTACGCAGATATTCTCGTACACAAACATACTGTGATTAAAACATACAGCACAATGCGTCATCACACACTGATCCACACACAGTCGTGTAGGCGCACACAAAATTAAACTACGACTGATGAGACGAATGCAGCTCATCTGGGCCACAGCCACCAGTGAGGAGTTGACCTTGCTATGTTTTTGCAGGAATTCTGGGATATTAGCATACTGACATGTGGTTTTAAAAGTGGGTTTTATTAAAGGTCGATACCAAAATCGATTGGCTGTATTTTAAAGCAATGCCTGGCCGTGTGCACAAGGACAGTGGGTGTGTATCCAAGCTGTTATTTTTGTTATAACTGACTAGTTGAGAGCGTGCACTGCTAAAAGTTTGTGTTCATAGTGTATAATCGTGTGTAGCATGGTTATATTTCATTATTTATCTATTTATTATCTGTCCTGCTGCCTTCAGGGGGTTTATCAGCAGACTGGGAAGTCTTTCAAATATGTATATAAAGCAGTCGTGGATATGGACAGGTATGACTATGACAGGTAGGGCTGCTTGATTATGGCATAAATCATTGTCACGATTATTTTGGTCAATATTGAGATCACGATTATTTATAACACAACTACTCCGACTTTGGAAAGATTATGGTTTTAGAAAGAAAATTTTAAACACATTACATACATTTTAAAGTTAAGTGCATCAATTTGGTGAACTTTGAGAGTGTCTGTGTCTATGAAGAACTTTGTGCTCTTGTACACAATTTCATCATAATTTATTCATAAACACATTGGTTGTATAGATATTAAGGGTTATGGCGTGGCAAACTAAAGCATGATGAACGACACAGGCACACTAAGGTAGTAGTTAAATAAGTAATTAAATACTGATATGTATATTAAAGGGGACATATTGTGCTCATTTTCAGGTTCATAGTTGTATTTTAAGTTTGCATGCTTTAATGTTCATCAAACACTTTATTTTTCATACGGTCTGTCTGAATATACCTGCATTCAGCCTCTGTCTGAAACGCTCCGTTTTAGCGTCTCACTCTCCAAGCCGACGTGGCACTACTATTATGGTGCACTACTACAGTACAGTACACTAGTACAGTACAGTACACTACTACAGTGTGGGAGGTCCCACAAGGGGATCCTCACTCACTGAGTCCTGATCCACTGAGGGGAGTGAAAGTGCACCACTGTAGTGGAAAGGGGTGCGCTGGATTGATAGCACAAGACAAAACGAGAGCGTCATTTGAAACAGAATATGGCACAATAATCGCTTTACATTGATTATCTTCTTCATAATTGTTGGACGCCAAAATCAGGAGTTATAACATCATGTTTACTCCTTGGAGAGTTTGAATTAATAATGTTTATTTACCAGTGGGAAACCTCCGCGTCTGAGAAGTGAAGCCAAACTTGCATTCTTAATTTATTACCTCAGTAAACATTATAAACATGAGTTTATGGTCTCAATCACTAGTTTCAAGTCTAGTGATGTTCATTTAGTAAATTATGGTCCCATTTAGAGTCAAATAGACCATAAAACAGGGGATGCTTTAGGGTGTGACGACCTTGTGATTGACCAGTCGCTACCACAGAATTCATCTTCTTCTTACAACTTTAACCCTTTCAGTGTGTTTTCAGCTCTTCAATGTTATTTCTGACCTTTTTAGTCGCCTGAAAACATCCTATTCAGCGTTCAGTTGTATTAGCTCCACCCTCTCGTGTCACCTCTGGTTACAGGAAAACAGACATGGCAACGGCCAAATATCAAGATGGCGACGGCCAAAATGCTGAACTGGAGGCTTCAAAATGCCAGTCCACAAACTGCGTGGTCATGTCACAGTGAATATGTCCACTTCTTATATGGTAAATGGACTTGCATTTAGTGTATGTAGTGCTTTTCTAGTCTTCCGACCACTCAAAGCACTTTACACCACATGTCAGCATTCACCAGTACACACACAATCATACACTGATGCCATGCAAGACGCCAACTTTGATCTAATCTACAAACTCATTCAAACACAGATGGCTCCGCCTTCGGGAGCAGTTTGGGGTTAAATATCTAGCTCCAAGGACACATCAACAAGTGACCCGCTCTCCCCTCTGAGCCACAGTCACCCAATACAAATACAGTCTATACATCACCCCTATTACTACTGGTTTCCACTACGATACTGGAATGAACTGAAAACAAATCAAAGACAATGACATCCCTTTCTCTGAGATATTTTTAAAGTCCTACCAACATCTTAAATAATACATGTGAACGTGTCAATAAGTGTGTCTGTGTGTTATGACTGCTTTGTGTGACTAGCTTGTCTCATTGAGATGTAATATACTGTATGTAATTTGTTCTGTTTCTTGTAAAAGAGATCTTGATCTCTGTGAGACTTCCTGAATAAATAAAGCTCAACTAACTAACAGTAGGTGCTGTAACATTTCAGTCATGGGTTACTATCAAATGAGTAAGACTGAACAGACTTAAACAGGTCCTCGGGCATGCAATGTCAAACAAGTTTTCACCAAAACTACCAACCCTGCATGGCCTCATTTGCATGAAACCCCAATCAGCACCTCTCCCCCCCTGTTTGTGCCATACAAGCTGCACTATGAAAATGAAAACAGCAAAGCGTAAAGCAAAGCACATTTCAAGGTCAGGAAAGCAGCAACATGTCATAGCACAGCTTGTGCTAGTCTTTGCAGGTACTACAAAAATACAGGGGATGTTTTTGAATTTGACTTTTTACAACCGAGAATACAATAGCGGTGTAGAGATAGATTAATAAATGAATAAATACAATGATTTGGTATTTCCCCCACAGAATTTTTATTCCCGGCAGAGTGGAGAAGCCTTTTATAAAAATGCATTTCAACCGTGTAACTCTGGGACATACCGCATTTAATAATAAAACAACCTAAAAAAACTATAATTGAACAGTGAGTGGTCAAAGAGCAGAGACGGCCCTACAGGAGGAAAGAGCCAAGTTAATTTATGAGCAAAAATCCTATTAGCATGTGTCTAGTGGCATAAAGCCATCAGAAATAAACAGAGAGAAGAAAGCTCAATTTAAAATGAAATGCAGCGTGAGGGGGAAAGTCTCTCTCTCTCTCTCTCTCTCTCTCTCTCTGTATCCCTCTCTCTCATTGCTTCGCTCTTTATTACTCTCCTCCAAAAATCATCCCAATTACAGCGCTAATTTTAGCCTCCAGTTGGTGTGCGTTTGTGTATTTTTACCTTTCCAATAGATCGGATAAGAGGCTTAATACAGCAGGCAGAGGTCGAACTAACTAACCTTTGTCGGCTTCACACAGCTCGTAAAACACAACACTGAGCTGGGTAGTGTGTGTGTGTGCGTGTGTGTGTTTGTGTTTGTGTGTGTTTGGTAGAGAAAGAAAGAGAAGAAGAGCAGGAGATGTAGCAGCATGCTAGATGTGAGTAACTGTGCGAGAGAGAACACGACAGCTTGCACGAAAATCCCTACATTTGTGATTGTGTGTGTGCATGTGTGTGTTGGAGCTTAGTGCATTATGTTGTGGCGTGTTTTTTTTTTTTTTTCCAGTGTACACACAACTGCCAAAATGTCATTCCAGTAACACAACGATCATCAAAGCCTGCGCCATCTATCCTAAAGACCATCTAGTGATATTCATAAAGAGCATAGCAGATAACAGCCTTGTCATGTTAGCTCCTCCATAATCCAGACGTCTAGCCTTTCATCTACACCGGTGTGTGTGTGTGTGTGTGTGTGTGTGTGTGTGTGTGTGAGAGAGAGAGAGAGAGAGAGAGAGAGTCGGAGAGAGGATGATCATATATGCTCCTGTTGTTAAGGCTTATCACTGAGATCAGAGTGATGTCAAAACAACTGTGCACTGGCAGGTGATGACACATACACACAAGCACATCAGCACTAAAAGGATTCACATGATGACACACACACACACACACACACACACACACACACACACACACACACACACACACACACACCTTAGTAACAAACACAAGCACGTGTTGTCAGCAGGGCTGGGACAATACGCTCGTCTCCCGATTTGATCGCGACACAATACTATTTATTGAGATTTCTAACTTTTTTGATACTCGACCACGTGTGAAGTTAAATCCATTCCATTGAATCCATTTTACTTTGGAAAATATTTAAATTAATACAGTATAAATGATTTTCAGCATGTGTAGTCTGAAATGTTCTGAAATTAAATATATTGTCAGGCAAGTAATTTTTTCCAGCAACCCAAAAATCAGGGAATAAAGACATTTCCCTCATAAATTAGTGGCATTTTCCTTTTATTCATAAAGGATGTAATAGGACATTTATACTTCTGGTGAATATAATCCAATTCATCTTATTCCCGTACATGTATTGTGTATGTTCAGTTCCTTTTGTTCCTTATTTGAAAACCAGACGTGGTCACACACACCGAATACAAATCCATCGCTAGCTCTCGCATCAGCTCCTTTCTCTTCATCCATCCATGATTAAGATCAAAATTATCAAAGCTGTTTGAATGTATTAAACATAAATGTCAGTATATGGCTGCTCTACAGTTGTAGCGTCGGCTGATTTGACCACGAAGATGAGAGTGACGGCTGGCTTGACTGCATGTTACCACAATGTAATGAAGTTAGCTGTCCATGAGCCTGCAGCTTTAGCCGTGATGTCTAGTTCTGCTTTTCCTGGCAAGTGTTTCCATACTTTACTATAGGTGTAGTGTTTACTACTTTGGATTTAAAATGTGATGGTTCAAGTTGTATCCATGCGGACTCTTTGTTGTTTTTCATGTCGGCTCACTGCGGTTTGTTTTGGTTTTGACGAATACTAAAAGGATATGAAGTCACGTTACTCAGACTAAAACAATAAAGGAGCTAACTTGTATCAATTCTAGCATTAAAGCTGCAGTAGGTGAGATCAGAGAAAATGTGATTATAAAAAGTTAATTTCATAAAATGCCCGCTATATCCTGACAGTAGTACATGAAACAGGTACTCTGAAAAAAAAAGCATGCTCCTATATGTCCTCCAGTGATCCATAAAGCATCTTCAAGATTTCACAGACCAGAGAAAAACAACCAATCAGAGCTGACCTGGAGTCTGCCGTCTAGCTGCCGTCTATAAGACAATCAATATTCTGTTACTGTAATGTCTATTTGTCACCTCAAATGTGTTCAGAAACACCTTGTAGTTACTGTTTAGCTGTAAAATGAGGAATCTGTGACCTGGCAGCCATGTTGAGATCTCTTGAGAAAATCCCAAGCACCGCTCACATGACAGCACAGCCAATAGAAACGCTCTCTCTCTCTCTGAAATGACATGTGATTGGTCAAAGTCTTCTGTCATGGGCTAGATATTTTAAAGGCTGAAAATAGAGCCATGAGGAGGTGCAGAAATCTAGTTTTCACTTGAACTACACTAATGTTGCCTACTTCAGCTTGAAAAAAAAAAAAAATCCAAATCATAAAAATAACTGTACATGTGAATTGATTTTTTTCCCATCTCTAGTTGTCAGCAAGGACACATAGATACGTACTATACATACAGATACGTACTATACATATACATAGATACGTACTGTACATACAGATACGTACTATACATATACATAGATACGTACTGTACATGATCTCTATATATACACTACTGTACATCTTTAGGAGACATAGCATGCGCGCGCGCACACACACACACACACACACACACACACACACACACACACACACACACACACACACACACACACACACACACACACACACACACCCTTTCTCCCCCCAGACAGGTGTAGTAGAGTCAGTCCAGTTATTTGAGCTGTTGTAGCACAGCCAGCAACAGCTTCAGTCTAATTACCTCTGGGACGCCAACATCATGCCAGTAGCAAAGCAGGTGTGTGTGTGTGTGTGTGTGTGTGTGTGTGTGTGTGTGTGTGTGTGTGTGTGTACGTATGTTGTGAGAAAGTGAGAGCCATGACTGTGTATTTGTCTCTGTAGGTAGACTCCAAATTAAAATGTATTATGAGACAGAAATGTTAATAAAAACCTTGATCAATATTTCACAAACCACAGCTGATTTTCTTGTTTCTCTAGTTCTCTAGTTTGCACCCAAAGGCAAAAATGCAGGGGGATATTTTTGACAGCAGCTTCCCAGATTGACATTTTATTACAAATAAATGTCCACTGTGATGCTCTTTTTATAACCAACACTGAGCTGATCAAAGGTTTGAATTTTGCTGGTGCTGATGGGTAGGTACTGTAGAGAGTGCTCCGCAACAAGGAAGTGATGTTTCACAAGTAGGGACATAATATTTAAGATCAGTGACAGCCTACATGGCAAAGAAAATGGAAAACTCAACTTTATCAACAGAAAACACAACATCAAAACCAAACACTTTGATTTCCCAAGAGATCTCGGAGACGAGCAGCACAGAAACATCAATACAAGGAAGATGTCCAAAAAAAAAAAAAAAAAAAAAGCAGGTTACTGTTTTGGTGTGTTATTTTATCTTGTTAATGTATTTTGTATGTACTGCTTCACGTCTGTGTGTGTGTTTGTGCATCTTGTTCCCTGTTTCAGCGTTTCCATGAGATCAGCAGCAGCCTCCCGCCCAGTTCAATCAATAGCTTGTTACTGCAGCCTAATGTCTTCCACCGTGAGCGCTGACACACACACACACACACACACACACACACACACACACACACACACACACACACACACACACACACACACACACACGGCAGGCAGATGGATACCAGTACACAAGCATATGTTAGCATGCACACAGCACAAACATGCATCAACATGTGACAGAAAGAACCCTGCACTGAAACAGAGGGATGGACACACACATTCAAGTGTTGAAAACATAAAAACTAAATGTTTGGCAACAACGAGTCTCTAACTGTACCTTGCCTTCTGAAACATGCTAATTTCCAAGGTCTCCAGTAAACAAATAGCTCTCAAGGGGCAGCATTTCAGTTTTACGGCCTAAACTCAGTCAGCCTGGAGGAGGCCAGGTTTGAAAAAAGAAAAAGCTGAGATGAGATGAAAAAGAAGGAGGAGGTGTGGTGGAAGAGGAGGAGGAACCATTAATATATAGAGAGAGACCGAGCAGGAAATGAAAGTTTAGATTTGTTCTTTCATCTACCGAGATAGGCTTTATGACAAAAAACCCGATTTAGCAATTGGATCTGTCACTTTATTTTCATGGTGAAAGAGAGATTGTGCTAAACCGTTTCAATGATTTCTCTTTTTTATTTTAGCTTTAAATGATGAAGCTGCACCTTCAGACAAAGAGTTTAGATGCAACGAGATGAAACTGGTGCTTTTTTGATGACGGCTCCCAGATGGCACTGCGATGGCGCTGCCGCCATTTTGGACTGAAAATGCCAATGAGTCCACAGCCATGGATGTATAAAGAAACATCGGTAAAACAGAGGATCATTTTTCATAATTTTCCATTAAGTTGTAGTAGCAAGTAACTATTAGCAGACTCGCCATAATCATCATGCATCAGACCAGTCAGGATGATGGCGCCCTGCACGTTTATATGACATATTCACTTCCTGCTATGCGGGTGTAATAATGGATATATTGGCTGTAATTCATCACTTATTATCTTATAATACAGCCATGGGCTGTATGCTGTAAGCCTGTACTGTGGTGGATGGATTAACGTCTCTGTTCCAAAACAACCGGCTATCGGCCAGTAGTTAGTAGCGCTAGTAGCATGACATAAACAGAATTTAATGTAGTTGTAGGCAATTTACTAACACGCTAACTAACCTCTTATATGTACATCCATGGTCTGTGGTCTATAGTAGATTAATTTTGGAGGTCCTTCACATGAAAAGGTTTAAGATTGCTCTCAAGATCTGTGTGCTGGATTTTTCTAACTTCAATATTTGTCCATCGTTGGCGTTGCAATGCAACAAACAATTGACTTTCAATTTTAGCAATTTATGTTTTTTGCTGCAGATAGTACAAGAGCAGAAAAATCTTCAGTTCTAGCAGACTAAAAGTAAAGATGTCAAAGTTCAGGCCAACCTGATTTTATAATACTGCTGTAATCAATGAAGTAAAACAACAGTGCTGAGACAAGACACACAAACTTTAGACACCCTGAAGAAATAGTTGTATTTCTGAAGGAAGTCAAAGTGAGTTTTCAGTCCATAACAACAGATGCTGAGCGACTCTGCTGCTCTGACTGGACTTTTAAGTGTTTTTCTTCACAGCAAACAAGGTATAGTGAGGTTGTGTCTGCAGCAGCTGTCCACCACTCACTGCAGGATGAAGACTTGCAGCAGATAAGATGAGGTTTTTGAAAGAGCGCTGGTTGACACATACACTATCTAACAGCACATATAAGAATAAAGGGCCTGGAAGACCTCTGCAGCAGCGTAAGATGCATGCTGGGAAACATGATGGCGGACAGGGAAGCGAGAATGAACAGTTTTAACCCCTTATTATTATCACGTATAATCACTTCTACTACAACTGATGAATAAGGATTCTGTTCTCCTCTATTTAAACATTTAACATGAGCATCTCATCAGCTGGATCCAGTGACCTTTGACCTCCCCCTGCAGCCAGTCATGGCGGCTGGCAGCGGGTTTGTGCAAATACAGAAAGAGGTACAAACTGGAACACACACAAGCCCACTTCAAACACACACCCACCTCTATTTCTACTTCCACTTCTGTACACACTCACAACACACACACACACACAACAGCACAGCATCCTTTTGTTCGAGTCTTTGTTTTGCCGTTTCTACCTTTTTCCCCGGCTGAGGGTTTGAAAGTGATTACCGATGCGGTCCACTTCATTAGCATGAGAACAAAAACAGTGTGGGGAACACATTATCACTTCACAGAGAAAGACTGAGAGCTGTCTGCCCGTTTGTTTACGCCGCCGCGTACGGACATTTTCTACCAGCGCCGCCGCTGCTGCCGTCTCACGAGGACGGCATTTTCTGCAGGAGGCAGCAGCAGAGCCGGGAGGGGCAGCAGGAAGAAAAACACCGACGGATAAAGAGGCAGACAGAGATAGACGTAGACTTCTCTGATATGTGTTATGCAAAACCAAGAGCATGCGTCAGTCACTGTGTACAAGAGCGGTGAATATTCAGATGCACATAACCAAAAGATATTCTCATCGGCTGCCCCTTTCACTTTCTGCACAGTGGAAACTTGTTTATCGTGTCATCAAGGATGCAGCAAAAACAGACTTGATTTACAGTGAAAAATGTCTTAATTATATTTCCACCAGTTACTGTGTTTACATTCTTCCATTTACTTTGTGACACACAGCGACAATGGGCCATGCGCTTTGTATAATTGGAGTAACATCCAGGTAATTTCTATGATAACTCATCTCATTAGACCACTGATGGAGAGCAGTGATTGTGGTGAGAAAATGATCTGTCTTTGCTAGATGTGTTACTGAAAAAAGAAGACTACTAAGTCTGTTTCCTAACAAACAAGCTCCATCAGCATTAGAACATTAAAGGGGAAAAAGGAGCAGTACAAGCTGACCTGTTACAGTTCTTGTGGTCTCCACATAGTGTCTCTGTAGCCGCCTTAGTCCAGAGAAGGCACACGTCAGCAATACTGCAGCCTATGGCATACAGTGGCTACTAAAGCTAAGTGCAAAGGCTCTGCAGCTACTCTGTAACCCTGAAACGTAAACCTAACAATTCAGGTTCATTCAATGTTCAATGTTCATTCCAGAGTGCAGGATATCTTTGGGTGCTTTCACACCTGAAGTTGGTTCATTCGGTTCAGACCAAGGGAAAAAAAGTCATACACTGGTGCAATTTAGTTCTGGTCCGGTTCCTATTCACAAACCAAGAGGAGTAAACGTAAAGTTGTACCGGTAACCCACTGATTGGACAGTTTTGCCGATCATTCTGCGTCATTAGGACCCACGTGGGGGAAATCAAATTCTGGGGACTGACAGACGTTTATGCAGCACTTTAATACTCCTGATGTGTATCTTTATGTTCTTTAGTGTCTCAAAGAGCTCACGAGGGTCTAACTGATTATCAGCATTATTAGTATAATAACACTACAAAATGGCTGCATGTTATGAATAATGACTTAAGGCCTTTACATGCTGGAAGTGTTTTTTTCTAGCGTCATACTTTCACACAAAACACGTACATTATGCGGCAAAAAGGTTTTCCGAATGAGGCCGATTTCCTGAGCTTTAACACTGCGAACAAAAAATCAAAAAATCAGGAAGGGTTAAGTTGCGCCTATAATTATGAAACAACATGGAACACATTTATTCATCCTTTATAACTTGACAAAGGCAGTGCAGACCAGATCCACTTCTTCATTCTTTTCACAATAAAAGCCTGAGACATATAATATTCACAGATGAGTGTTTTGCATTTTCGTGTTGTTATTCGTCACACCCCCGGTGTCTAAAGGCCTTAACATGCAGAGACAAAACAGCCCCTTTGTGTGCTCCCATGAACACATGAGGGTCTTGTACAATAATGATCTAAGGCTTATTATAATATAGATCATTGTCATACACTTTTTAATAAACTTAAAAGGAGGTCAAGAAGTGGAAAAGTACGTAGTCGGATACAAGCACAGCAGTTTTAACAGATTTTGGCCTACTGATCAGGGAAAACACCTGCGATGATATGCATAAATGTTGATTCGCATAAACAGGTTGTATACATGCCGTTGTAATGATCGATTATAAGATTGCTTCCATTTCACGACCTGCGTACAAATTTATGAGCAGTTTAGCTTTTGAAACCATGCTAAAGTCACAAATCTGCAAAAATCATAAAACCCTGTGGTCGGTTCATTTATTTTCACACCACAGTCTGCTTGGATGCAGTCTCCCTTCAGATGTTGGCCACACCAGGGTTGGTCCGATCACCCGCCCAAACGAACCACACGAAGTGGACAAACAGACTGAACCAAACAGGTTACGTGTGACTATGGGGATCCCAACCTGTGATATTTTGCCAAAAAATCACAGGTAGACTGACAGTATTTGTTTACATTTGTATTTGTAGTACTGACACCATTTGTTTTAGAAGGTTCAGCGGTCTGTACTGTATGAAGACAGTACAATAGCAGAGAGTGAAACCAAAATATTGATTTTCTGGTGAAATACAGTGAAATGAAATAATTCTGTGTTTTGCCAAGGGCCCTCTGGAGCCATATCAAGGACGCGTGGGAGACCCTGAACTAGGCTATGAGAACCATTGGCCTTGTAAACTTCCATTTTTAAGCCTTAATCCTTCTCCTTCATCCACCCCTCTCTCCTCTCCCTCTCTCCTCAGCCTGCAGCCTGCTGCCTGCAGGGAGGTGTGCAGGCAGAGAGGAGAGAAATATAGAGCAAACAAGACTGTAACACTCCAGAAAAAGCTATTTGGAGCTGGTTGACCTCGGGGTCAGCCGGCTGGCTGGCTTCCTGGTTAAAGGGGATTGGTGGGAAATGGAAGCAGCTTCGGCTATCCAATCGAAACGCGCAGAGCGGAAATCAATGAGGTTCCGCGGAAAATGTCAGCCAGGACTGACCTTTTGGAGGCTACAGCCTCCTGAGTCAGAGAGGGAAGGAGGAGGAGGAGGACAGGAAATAAGAGGGGATGAGGTCAAAAGGAAAAAAGAAATTGGGATGAAAAAGATGGCGGTGAATAGCAAAGAGAGGAGGGACGGATGGGGAGAAATTAGAAAGCGACAGATGAGCGGGAGAGAAAGGGAAAAAACAGGCACAAAATTAAAACATAATTTTTATACGTATAGAAGCCACAGGTGCTTGGCTGACAACTGTTTTATGATTTCACTTGACAATATAACAGAATCTAATGATTATAAATTTATATTTTTCATTTGATTATTTTCTACATCCTATTTTATTATTTGTTTTAAAGTTTGCCATTTATGTTATCTTATTCTGAAACTGCTGTCTACAGACAAAGTATAACCCAAACCAAACCATTCTGATGTAAGACAGAAGTTGTGATAATGAGGAAGTACACGAATGCAACAACTGCTGTGACTTTAGGTGGTAATTATACTATATAAAGTGATGTGGATGCACCTTTAGAGTCTGGCGATCATTCGGTAGTCTGATGCCAAGCTGCAACGTTTCTCAATATAACAGAGGCAGAAGTTTTAGGTGGAAAATCATCTCAGAGATGGAAAGAAGGAGGAAGCAGGGAGGAAGAGAAAGATGAGGTGACCTTTAATGTCTCCTGCCCTGTCGCCTCGTCGTCTTAAACCAGCCTCTGTCGGAACCAGGAGGAGGAGGAGCGAGAGAGAGAGAGAGAGAGAGAGAGAGAGAGAGAGAGAGAGAGAGAGAGAGAGAGAGAGAGAGAGAGAGAGAGAGAGAGAAGGGGGGACACACTCTCCATCTGGTCTGGTGAGGATGTCTTTCTTTCCTTACAATCCACGTCTCTTATTTATTTCCCAAAATCTTTGGAACCCAGTATTTCTTGCATCATTTCCCTCTCAATGTCATCCTTCCTTTCTTTGATATCTTTTTTACTTCCTTCTTTTGATGCCCTAGAAAAACATTCATTTTATTTTTCCTGCCTTCTTCCCTCCATTCCCTCCTTCCCTTTGTCCTCTCATTCTCTCAACTCTGAAGCAGAGAGTTGACTATGAAGTGCTGGAGACATTAATCATGCTTGGTTACCCCGTGCAAAAGTCAGCTGTGAATATCAGATATTGAGCACCAATCTGAAGCTGTCAGTTACTACCGGTGGGTGACCTTTAGGTCAAATGCTCCAATAAGATTGGATCATAAAGATCATATGCATGCACTTGCAAAAATATGCCAAATACAAATATCAATGCGATGTGCATACACACACTCTTTACAGTATTAATAAAAAAAAAATAATAAAGACCAAACATGCAGAGGAACACACACAAACACAAAAATTTAGAGGCGTGCAGCGGTGGGTCTTTCTTTCTCCTGCTTTCCATCTCAAACCCTGCCGTCATTACTAACACACACGTGCGCGCGCGCGCACACACACACACACACAGACACACACACACGCAAGCAGGCGTCTGTCTTTGAACTGAGTGCTGCAGTGCGTTCAAAGCAAAGACGAAGGCAAAAATGCGGGGGTGGTGAGGGGAGAGAGAAGGACACTTCAAGGTGAATTTGATTTCCACATCATTTTAACCCACACACACCCTAACACACACACACACACACACACACACACACACACACACACACACACACACACACACACACACACAATACATCCTCACGCACATAAACACACGATACCCAAGCCAAGCCAGCAAGTAAGCACATGCTTGCGGAGTTACCACCAAGTAGCCACTGATATACAGTACATACATACATACAGTGACTGACACACACACTAGACATTTCATTTGTATCTGTGTGTGTGTGTGTGTGTGTGTGCGCATGCATTACAATCTGTGTCTTATACATATTTATGAATTTCGCTCATAACAGAAGATCACCTTTAAACTTCTCGCTACTCCAAACTGTCTGTTTGTATATATGTGAGTGTGTGCGTGCATGTGTGTGTTTACACAATATGCATATGAGTGTGTAGGAGCAGAATGACTCATGCAAAGTTGAACCGAACAGTGCAGAGTCCCACGTTTGCTGGACAAAAAGCACAACAACAATAGATTCGGAGCAGAAACTGCTATAACCCTGAGTGTGTGTGTGTGTGTTGCAAAATGTGTCCAACCAATTAAAGCAATCAAGTCAAGTGCAAACCGCCCACCATGCTGCATATTGATAAGGCCGGGAGTACAACACGGTGACCTGGGCCACCGTGCCAAACTACTCCGATCAATGCGTTCACTTACTACCACCAACGCCAACCAAAACCACGGCGTAAACACTTTGCACCACTTAGTTTCGCTGCAGTTCACACACATGCTAGATGCAAACGCTGGCTTGACAGTATGACAAATATTGTTTTCCATCCAGAACGAATGAGGTAACGACAAAAAAAAAAGAAGAAAAGAATCAACGGCTCATTAGAAAGATAAAAACCTCCCAAAGCCCTGAGGGTGAAAGAGAAGGGGGTGGAAACAAGAAATGAAAAAGAAGAGAGAGAGAGGAAGACTTGAGAGACAACAAATCATAACAGCTGTAACTCAATTCGGAGGCCCTGCCAGAGACATCTCTCTTTCTCTCTCTCTCTTCATCTTTTTATCTCTTCGTCTATCTCTCTTGTCTTGTGCTGGCCCCTTAGTAATTTTTTTTCCCGCCAACCAATAAGCCATTATGTGGCAGTAATATGGTTGCTAATGGATGCACTGACCTGGGAGGAAGCACACGGCACACCATTAGCCCAAATGCTATGCAAAGCTACCGCAAAACTCTTTGAAAATTACCCCAACTGAGTGTGTTGGTGTGTGCTGTACTGTGTGTGTGTGTGTGTGTGTGTGTGTGTGTGTGTGTGTGTGTGTGTGTGTGTGTGTGTGGAAACCTGCACTGTCTAAACAGGACTAATGTTTTTGTGATTCCTCTGATGAGTTTGGTGTTTGGCTGCATAAATGGACGTTTGTCTTTTGGTCAGAGGTGGAGAATGGCAACAGGCTTGCTGTAAATCATCCCTTACATATGTTATGCTATTCCATTATTAACGTGTTTTTCGCACTATGAGGCGAACAGGATTGTAAATTGCATTGAGCGAAACAAAACGGTCAGATGTGTCAAACTTTATTCAATTAATTTAATAACTCAATAGCTTCAATAACTCTCAACATTTTTCAGTTGTAACACATGAAATACAAAACAATACACTCACTTTTCAGCTCATTCCTCTTCCACAAATCTATCAAATCCTTCATCATCAGTGCCTGAGTTGAACAGTTGGGCGATTTTAAGTGCGCCTTATAGCGCGAAAAATACGGTATGATTGATATACACGTAGGAATTCACATACACAAAAAAGTCACGTGTGACATGTCAACACATAACACATATTTTAAAGGATGTCTGTACTTCATAATGGTGTACAAACACACAATTGACCCCACCAAAAGGTCAAGAGCTGTTTGTTGAAGGACTGCTGCATATTTTACTAAAATCTCACCAGATTTTTATGGGTGATGTGGGCTCGGCGGGTATTATTACATTATGAAATAATTAAAACAGTTAAAAATGTACTCAGTCCATAGAGAAACAACAATTTAAACTTAATAAGAATCAATTACAACAACCAAACCTTACTCAAAAACATTTCCAAGAATTAGAGCTCATAAAGACTCCATTAAAAATGAGATGTTTTCTCTGAACAGAAGGGATATTGGTTCTTAATTTCTAGTGGCACATCCGTTAAGAGATGGGGAGTTTTATTTCACAGAGACGCACACGTACACAGTAACACCACGGGAGACGGGGTTTTTTTTTTCATGCCATGGAGGTCACAGGTTGCCGATATGTGAGGAGACCTCAATCACACTGCTGGCACACAAACACACTCGTACACAGAGACAGAGAGAGAGAGAGAGAGGGGGAGGATTCGTTTAATCGTTCGGCCAAATCTGACAGATGGTCGTACACTTCCAAAAGAGCGCTGCGACTGGGAAAATGGGCCATCGGTGACCCTCGCGGTGTGTGTCTTTTGTGTGTGTGCTTGTGCATGTATGACGGTGTTACAAAAGCAAATGTTACACAAGTACTGTTTCAGTCCCATTGTAACCCGCTGCCAAGCCCTGATAGTAATCGTGCTGGCAGGCCAGTAAACAGTAGAAGTGGACAGAACTACAGGCATCAGTCAAGGCTGAATACCGTGAGGAGAAAACCCCTCCACACCTCAATGCCTCCTTCCTTTTGGTTTCCATCCCAGCCAATACCCTTCTCCCCGCCTTCCTCTTTCTCCCTCATTCTGTCTCCTTCTTCTTCTGTTCCCTTTTTGACTCTCCTGCAACAGCTTCCAGACACTGAAGCCTTTTTAACTCTCTTCCCACGCTGTTTTTTTTTTTTTTTTTTTTAAGTTCTTCCCTTTTTCAATCCATTAACAGTGACGCAACCAAGTCTTTAACACAGTCAACTTGGCCAAGCAAAGACGGGGCCCCAACACATTCACCGACATACATACCCAGGAATACCCAGGAATAAAGTAAACACTGTAAGCGTACAATGCCGGGTCAAATGCTTTGTAACTTAAGTCATTAACACACTGTTGAACTGGTCTTTACATGAGAGGAGGGCTCAATTACATACACACAGAGCGAAAGGATCATGCACACACACGTGCACACACAAGTGTACCAACAAACACGAAGCACTTTGGCACGCACATGCACACAGTCTGGCGGGCGTCCAGACCGAGCCTTGTTGCTTGTGTCTATAAAGCCCTGAGCACCATATCGACAACTGTAATAACTGTGGCTGGCAGGAGAGAGCAGATTACAACGGCAATCATAGGCCCTGCACACACATGCATGCAGGCACACACAAATACACATCTTCTCTTGTCAGAGCCCTGTTTCTTTTCATCACCGATATAGATACACACATTCCTGGGTCCATCCTATAGCCTATATGAAGCAGTAATATTGTAGCGGAGGACAATGGACTTAAAACACACTCAGATGGTACTATAATAGTGTGTGTGTGGGGAACGGTTTCACATTTTATACTGAAAATAATTCACCGTATCTTAAAAAAAAATCAAATTGCAATACTTTGATTGATGGAATACCAAATATGAGTGATTCTGCTATAAGCTGCAGACTGCTATTTTGATGATTAGAGACTGACAGTGCTTTCACACACCTACAAATACCATTCAATCTCACAAAGCCAAACTCTAACCGGAAATTACTCTTAAGAGCGACAGAGAGCAGGTGGACAAGCAGTCAGTAAAACAGACAGCATATGAGTAAGTCAGCCAGCCGGTCAGCGAGGGTCTGTAATGGCAGTGCAAGGCCACCGGTGGAAAATGAAAGTGGGCTATATTGGAGTGGAGAGAGCAGGCTAAGATTGGGGTCAGAACTATATGGCACAGGCCAAGGAGAAAGAAATATGTGGAGAGGAGAGGAGAGGAGAGGAGATACCCCACAAAAATACTAGTATTAGTACAAGTATTCAAGTATACTTATAGTATAAGAGTCCTACTCATCCTGTAAATACAGTTGTATGTCCTTTGTGTCTCTAGATGAGATTTATCATGTGTGACCACCCTGATGATGTCATGGTGTTCAGTATATCAGAAAGCCGGCGATACAAACCAGGAGCATGGAGATTGACCGATGTGGGCGTTTAACAGACAGGGGCGCTTTTCTGTGCATTATGGGAAATATAGTACTGAGCATTTATAACCCATATCTAAAAAGAAATCAGGAAATCTGCCTCTGCTCCTTCAATTTCCACCTATTTTTTGAGACATCCAACTTTTCCCCCTTTTTATAAAGTCCTTCTAACTTTGTGTAAATGCAATAGTGAATCAATGGAGTGGCCCTTTTAAAGTCAAATCAGCAGGATAATTAATTCAACCACTTTGAGCATTGATTTAGCTATTTGGTTTTCAGTTTTCAGGGTTTTTTTAAAATTTCATTTCCTGTGAGATTGAGATTTTGTAGGCGACACCGCTCTTTCTGCGTTTAGCCAAAGTAGCCACTCCAAACATATAACATGGGAAAAACATTTAGACAATAATACCTGGCATTAGATGTTAAAAGATTAATGAGGAGGGCAAAATGTGTATCAGTCGTTAGCACAGAATGATTAAATGGATATATACTGTAAAATGTTGCAGATCATCCCAAATTCAGTGTATTGTTGTAATGAGCAATTATTAGCGAACTGTAGTGGACAGTTAAAGCAGGGTAAGCATTCAAACATTGCTCTAGATAAGCACGAGCACACAAGCACAAATATACTGTAGAACAAGTACAACGTTTAGGGCTGTTAATCAAGTAAAATATTTAATCCCGCTTAATGACATGATTGTCAATAGTTGATTGTGATTAACTGAAAATTAATCACACATTTTGTCAAGTATTTAATTCTCTTATCAACATGGGAATGAGCAAATATGCTTCCTTATTGCAGATGTATGCATAGATTTATTATTGGAAATCAATTAACAGAAACCTCACAGGTACTGCATTTAGCATGAAATAATATACTCAAATCATAACATGGTAAAGTGCAGCCCAACAGGCAACAACAGCTGTCAGTGTATCAGTTGATCCAAACTGATTGTGATTATCATAAAGTGGGCATGTCTGTAAAGGGGAGACTCGTTGGTACCCATAGAACCCATTTACATTCATATATCTTGAGGTCAGAGGACAAGGGACCCCTTTGAAAATGGACATGACAGTTTTTCTCACCAAAATTTAGCATAATTGTAGAGCATTATTTAGCCTCTGTATCTTCACTTCGTTAATGCATTAAAAAAAATGGTGTTAACACGTTATTATTATGTTAACTTGACAGCCCTGTTTTTGACAGATTCTCATAAAATGAGCATGTCTGTAAACTCATGGGGTTAGAGGTCAAGAGACCCCTTTGAAAATGGTCATGAGGGTTTGTCGTCACTAAAATCATTATATAGCCTCCTTCTTGACAAGCTAGTATAATATACTGGATTTGGATTAGGTTTTCTAGATTCATATGATACCAGCCCACCTTAAAGTCACAAGTATTGTTAATGCGTTAAAGAAATTTGTGTTGGCGCATTATTATCGCATTAACTTTGACAGCCCTAACAAAGTCATATTAAACACAATGCCAGAACTACGTTAGCACTTCATAGACTGTATATGGACCATGAGTGGGTTATGTATATGCCGGCCATAGTAAGTTTTGATACTCCACTTGTGAAATACTATACCACACTTTTCTCCCCCTTATTCCCCACATCCCTTTCAATCATCCTGTTCTGTTCTCCTCTATTTCACCTCTCCTCCTTTCTGCACTGTTCCCTCCCTCCTTCACTCTCCTCCTCCTCTTTCCCTCTCTTTCTTTCTCTTCCTTTCCCCCTCCATCGGCCCCCCGACCAAGGGGAAGCGATTTGCAGCAGCAATCCGTCGCTAATTCTCGCTCAGTGTTCATGAAAAATGTATAGCAGGCAGACTGTAGGGAGATGCAGATTGGCGCTGGGCCCTCAGCAAGAGCCTGGCTCTGCATTAATGGAACATTATTTTCAACCTCTCCATCCCTCCATCCCTCCTCTCCATATATACGTCTCCTCTCTTCCTCCCTTCGTCTTTTTCATCTTTTTTTATTACAGCCTGACTTTAAAACAGAATCTGTCTATCTATGTATCTATCCGTCTATCTACATTACCTTTGAAAATGCTCTTCGCCTCGCTCTCAGAGTTTGAAACAAAAGCCATAAATATTCGAGGACTCGGTGGAATATTAGCAGCTCAAACAACCCAAACACAGCTATCTGCAATCTGAACAACTCTGCCTATGTGTGTGTGTGTGTGTATGCGTATATGTGTGTTTTTTCACACGCGGTTGCTTGTGCATTTGCCTGTGAGCGCAGTGTGCAGCCAGCTAAACCTTCTCAAAGATAATAAGAGGAGAAAACTTTATCTTAATCTTTAAAAGGCACAACGTGAAGTTTGAATCCAGCTGTGAAATGGGTCGCGTGTGTGTGCGTGGATGCATCTTGGCGTGAATTCCCAGATATGTTCGTGTGTGGATGTGTTTAAAGCACAGGTATCTTATGAGAGTAGATTAATAACAGCACTGTAATGCCATCAGGACTAGTCACAGTGTGGATCATGCATAATAAACCTCCCAAGGAGTTTACACACACACACGCACACACACTTCCTGTCACTATAGCAACACTGGCGGTGTTGCTGCCCCTAACTTCAAAGTCAGATGTAATTTCAGCCTCCCAGCAGCCAGAGGGAGCCATGGTGATGACAGAACGTTCCCTTCACTGATGGCTCCTTCCCCCCCCCCACACCCCCTCCATCCCTCTTTCAACTTCTTCACTTTTCTTCTCCTCTGCTGCCTCCTCCCTCCCTCCCTCCCTCCCTCCCCTGCCTAGCCAGCCTGCTGGGAGGCCAGGCATCCAGGACCAGACATAAAAATAAACCCAGAAAGGTTAGAAGTGGATGACTGAAGCTCAGGAAAGAGGGAGTGAAAGGGGAAGGGGGGACGCTAAAGAAGGGAGGAGGGAAGGAAAGTGGGAGGGAGATGATGCAGTCTTTTGCGTATTCTTTCCTTCTCCAGAAACTCTCTGGCTCTCCATTTCTCTCTGCTACAGTGAAAAGAGTGAAAAAATGAGCCGAAGGAAAGAAGCTGCAGCAGTCACTCAACTTAAAGGTCCCGTATCGCGCCCATTTTCAGGTTCATACTTGTATTTTGTGTTTCTACTTGAACACATTTACGTGCTGCTAAAAAACAACTTTATTTTCCTCATACTGCCTGAATATACCTGCATTTACCATCTCTTTGAAACACTGTTTTAAATGTGTTGCTAGGCGACAGTTTGGGTCCATATTTACTTCCTGTCAGCTGATGTCATTCACATAAACTGCAACCGGAAATAAACTGGGCCACATTTAAAATGTTTACGTATAATGTGAAATGATCTAAATATTGTACATTTGTGACATCACAAAATTACGGATATACTGACAGCTTGTTTCAGGTCTGAATACGGGCTGTGTGTATTTCTCTGTGGACTGAGCATTTCAATACTTTCACAGTATTTATATGGGACTTAAATCTGCTTTATAATATAAAAATATATGAACATCTCACTTTTAACAATATGGCTCCATTACAATATTTGTTACTTTAATCCACATTATCATCCAACGAGGATGAGAAATCCTTCGATTCATAATACTGAAAAATCATTTGACAAGAGAGCGTTCCCATGTCCAAACTACTAATGAATATAAAATAGATGTTTCCAATCTTCAGCTCAGATTGGCTCAATAACATTTGAAGCCATTTTAACAGTTAATTTAAATATTAATGTGGTAACAGAAAATCACCATTTATAATAGAGGGCTCAGTGCCAGAAGGGCATATTTGGCATTAATGGCTGGTGAAAATGAAATCTGTATATCAAGTGTGCACTTGAGGAGATGTATTTGGTGTTCTGAAATCAATATGAAAGAGTGTTTTATCAAAACAGATTGAACTGAGTGAACTGAGGCGACCTCCAGCCGAGAGCTTCGTCACATTTGGAGAGCAACATTGGATGTAACACCTCGAAAGGACAAGCCAAACTGGTAAAACGCGCAGTGTGTCATGTTCATATTACTGATGTATATCCCACATCACGACGTAGCAGCCTCAGCTTTCACACACTGTCACACCATTGACTGTCCCGTGGTGGAACAGGGAGGACAGTTAGGAAGGTGTTGATGTGCGTTTTATGTCCTTAAACACAACATAACAGTAAAATGCTGCTCCGCACACAGAAAAACACACACACACACACACACACAAATGTACACATTAGGGCTGTCAATCAATTAAAATAGTTAATTGCGATTAATCGCAAATTTCTTATCTGCTCAAAATGTGCCTTAAAGCGAGATTTGTCAAATATGTAATACTCTTATCAACATGGGGGTGGGCAAATATGATTGCTTTATGCAAATGTATGTTTACATTTATTACTAGAAATCAGTAAACAACACAAAACAATGACAAATATTGTCCAGAAAGCCTAGCGCAAGTTTGGAGTGTAATTTCACTTCCTTCGTGACAGGCTAATATGACACAGTTGGCACTAAATAAACGCAATTTTTTCGCAGTTATTGTCACACTAGAAATCAAGGTCTATGGAAAAAGGCTGGGACACGACGGACAGGAGTATGGGGTATAACACATGAGCAGTGTAACTTTTTTTTTTTTAATTTTTAAATAACACAGTGGCACTTTTCTTTTAGATCAGACGTCCAGCCGTAAGATGTGACAATGAAGAAGTGTTTTGTTCCTGATATTAGTCTACTGTTGTGAAGATAAACAGTTATTGACTTATTTTGCCAAATAAATTAAATGCATGTTTAAACTGAAGTTGGAAATTGGCCTCCTTGCTGTACCATAAATGTACCGAACTGAACCAAAAGCCGTGACTCCAAACCGTGAATTTTATGAACCCCTAGCTGGTACCAATGGATTTAAGTTGTTTAGTTTCATATGATGACAGAACATTGATGCTGAGCCCACTACGACCTCCGAAAGATCGACTGCATTAAAAAAATTAGGGGTGTTAAAACAAAGTTGTGTTAACATGTTATTGTCGTGGCTGTAGTACACACATGAACGCACATTTCAACACATGCACACACTTATTTGCAGTCATCCACTACCCTTTACATCATCCATTTTTTAAAAGATGTTCATGTTGTCAATGAAATACAGATCAGTAGTGTGTGTGTGTGTGCTGTGTTAAAGGGGAACTACGCCCATTTTCAAAATTCATACATGTTATTCCTATGGCCTAGGATAGTCCAAAAAATATTAGTAAACATGAACAACTCTCCCATTCCAAAAACTAGAGTGCTGAAACTCAAACTTGTGATGCCATAGAGTATAAAGCGTGGAGCTGCTCCATAGACAATGAATGGGGACAGATGCTCTATGCACTGAAATCCTTAGTTTGGGTGGTGTTCCCCTTTAATGGAAACATCCAGCAGTGAGCGGCCTCTCCATGTCTGCCCTCTTTCGTCCTGAATTTGAACTAGTCTTCCTAATCTGTTTGAAGAAACAAACGTTTGCAAAAGCCACCAGCCAGAGAAGGAGAACTGTTGGGCAAAGGATGGAAAAAAAAAAGATGCAGAGGGGAATCATTTCTCTCCTTCTAGGGTCAGTCATCGCTCCCTCTCCTCCTCGCTTATCTCCCCCCTCTGTCTCTCCTCTTCTGTAGGAGAGGCTGGTGGAGAGGCGCCAGTGGAACCGGACTGCTGTTTTCTTAACCAAGTTCATCCCTCTCCATTTCCCCCTCACTCTCAAATCATAAAGCCTGTCACACACTGGGGGCGTACGCATGTGTAAGCATAGGGGTAGGTAAGTGTGTAAGAGTAGTGCTCGGACAGAGTGTGTGCACACAGTTTCTTCACACTGCTGTGTTGGGCTTCAGTCAGCCAGCCTGTCAGGGGTGGATGGGTATAAACATGCCCCCCCCCAAACCACCGCTGCTCAACCTAGTGTTACCAGTTTGCTTTTAACAGCCTACACCGGCCAGCATATTTCCCAGTAGGTAGAACAGTGTGTAGCCATCAAATTTTGCCACAAGATACAACTAAAAGCCTTCAGGCAAAAAAAAAAGCTTTATTGATCCCCATAGGGAAATTGTCTTTTGGTGTCTCTCCTCCACAGGGAATGGAGGAGAGTGCAGTGTCAGCTGCAGAAGAGTGCTGGTAGGGATTCAGTGTCCTGCTAAAGGACACTTCAGCAGTGCAGACGCTCCTGAACATAGAGGTTCAAACTCTAATGGCATCATTTCAAACTGGGCTTGTAGAGCTGCAGTCTAAAGAGGGTTGAAATGAAAGCTACAAATTAGGACTGGGGGATATGGAAAAAAATATCACAATATATTTGAATAGACAGGAAGGCAATCCAGGCTAAATCATTAAAAAGCCAACATGTTTCGACCACTGTAGGTCTTCATCAGGGCTTAAAAACAAACAGACAAAGCAGATGTGGCCTCACCTACATACTATCAACAACAAATGGGAGGCAGTCACATGACCACCTAAGTATGACAAAATATTACAAAATCACAAAGAAACAACACAAAAACAAGTAATTTATGTCCATCATCAATGATACTACTCGTACTTTTCAACATAGGCTGTAAAACAAATATGGGAGCCTTTACAGAAAGAAGAATAATATGTATAAATATTTCTTTCTCCTAGAAATCACAGCATATCTGACCACATATTTCAATATCAGTATTGGTGCTTTCACAAAATGTTTACACAATAACATTTTACATAAATAATCATGAGTAATGTGAATGTAATGACTAAGTAATGAATAATAGAATAGCTTAGAACAGTCGGGTAAGTTCAGAAATTTACGTCACGTTACTGTAATGCAGCCTTTACAACCAGTAAAAGACACTTATGACATATTATGATCTCAATCTAAGACGACATCTAGTCGCATGTCACAGTATCGTTATAATATCAATATATTGCCCAGCCCTATTACAAATGTTTAAGTCCTAATTCAAACAACAGAGGCTGTGAAGTTTCAGACATGATCCCAGGTGAATTCTCTATAGAAGCAATGCTGAAGATGTGCACAAATGAAAAGACCCAGCAAAAAATTTAACAGCAGATCACTCCCATTTCCTGTATGTCTGGGTTTTCAAGCCGTCGGGGAACAAACGGTATGGCCCCAGCAAAAACATGTGTTCCCGGCTCTTGAGGACAAAATAAATAAATAAAAAAATAAAAAAAATGTGTGTACATGAAACTGTGTGTGCAGGCTAAATGATTCATGAGGAGCAAATGAAAACAGGCTGGCATACAAGCGGAAAAATAGCCCGTCTGCATCTTAGATGAAGCCGGGGTCCTCTGACTTGCTGTGTCATGATATCTGGGTCTGCGGAGGTGGAAACATGTATTATGCGTGTGCACGTTGGCGAGTTTGAGGCGTGCGTGAGCGCCAGTGTGAGAAGTTAGAAAGAGAAAATCTGAAATCATATGGTAAATTATGGAACCCCGTGGAGCACATAGGATCCGCCGACACATAAAGGGACAATGAATCAATCACTCCTACTCATATTTGAGCGAATGGCTCTACGGGGTTTATGACTGGCGTGACCGGGAGCATTCCCCTATACCTCGGAGTGTGAAACCGGCTTCAGATTAGCTGTCCTATTCTCAGAGCCGCGATGTGTTCGCAGCAGTGGCAGGGAGCTGCTGTGGCCTTCAGTGCTGCTGTCTGTGCTAAGAATAGGCAGCAGGGTCCAGAGAACATCTCGTCTCCGAGTCTCCCTGCCTCCCTCTCTCCCCCACCTACCCTCCTTTTTCTCTCTCCACATGCTGCAAAAATATATATTTGAAGTACAAAAAAAAAAAATAAGCAGAAACGACATTCCTACATGGAAAATGCACTAATGCATTTTGTCATTGTAATTTGAATGGCCTCTTAAAATATATGCTGAATGATTTGCATTTACACTATGTAATCTTTGTATATTTTAAACCATATGTCCAAACCAATATAAGAGAGATATTTTTCTTTCCGAGTCCCTTCGTGTTTTTCCTTCCCCTGTCCTCCCCTCTCTCCCCCCATCACATCTCCCTTGCATTTCTTTGCTTTCTTGACTCCCCCCCGTGTATGCTCTAATGTGGAGGCTGAATCTAACCCTGCTGGATGACATTACTCTGCGCTGCCTGCTGGCCTGCCTGCCTGCCTGCCTGCCTGGGGACTCTAAAATAAAACACAACAGTGAGGAGAAAGCCAGAGTGAGAGCACACGCTGTATAGGCAGCCTGACTGACATGCCCTGATAGAGCATGCGCGCTCCGTGTGCGAAAACGGCTCGCGGAGGACAGAGTGTGTATCAAAGCGTGCGACGCGGCGAGTGTGTTTGTGAGCAAAGAGGTCTGTGGGAGTGTGGTTGTAGTGGGAGAGAGAGAGATGGGAGGGGGGCAGGCCTCTCCAGCTGCGCCCTGTCAATCATTCATGACCTAACACTTGGAATAACAGAGGAGGGCAAGGTGGACAGGAGTGAGAGGGAAGAGACAGTGAGGCAGAGATAGTGGTGCTGCATTTTCCTTTTTGTCTGATAGGAAAATAAGTCAAGGAGGGGCAAATGAGCACTGAAAGACATACAAAAATATTTTTCTCCGTGTGTGTCTGTGTGTGTGCGTGCTAGTGTGAATAACATGTCGCTGCCGAAACCCCATAGCCTGAATTCAACATCCCTCACCCTGAACAAGTGACAAAAAGATAACCACGTTTCACTTCACCGCTTCACGCCCTCTCTCTCTCTCTTACTCATTCTCTTTCTCATCCTGCTCTTCACCCCCCCCCCCCCCCCCCCCCGACTCTTTCTCACCTCACCCTCCCACCCCCAGCTCTCTCTCTGTCTTTCCACATGGCTGGCCATCCTCTCCCATGTCCCAGAGGATGGGAGGCTGCGCGGCAGCTTGGCAGGCTGTCAGGGGAGCACCGGAGAGCAGGGAACATGTAGTGACTGGAACGGGGGTGGCGGTGGGGTTGGGGAAGGAGGGGGGATGTGAGGGTGGGTGGGGAGGGGGGGTCAGTGGGTACAAAAGCCCTGGCTCCTCACCTCACTGTGGCACTGGAAGAACTGGCTCTGCTTAGCAACGTTAGGCAAAAGATGCAAAGGGCTGAGGGTGCGACAGAGAGGAGGAAAACACAGAGCTCTCACTCTTCCTCTATTTTCATGCACCAGAAACATCACTGCCACACAGCGTAGGAAATAACAAGGAACACATCCAACACGTCATCCTGAGCCAATCATGTAGTCCAAGTCTGTAACCGACATGTCGTGTCACATGCCGTCCAACCTGTAATTGCCAAGCATGTTGTGAGGAAATCACAGCGATTTAAAAATTTGCACGGCTCATCATTCTTTCAGTTCTGCGTTGCAATACAAACAGTCTGATGTATCCCATGGGACAAAACAGATATGTCAAAAGTAGGGCTGTCAAAGTTAACGCGATAAATAGGTTAAATACCGCTCTACTGTAAATTTTGGTGAGAAATACTGTCAGGGACATTTTCAAAGGGGTCCCTTGACCTCTGACCTCAAGACATGTGAATGAACATGGGTTCTGTAGATACCCACGACTTTATGATCATCACATGCAGTTTGGGGCAAGTCAGAGTCAAGTCAGCACACTGACACACTGACAGTTGTTGTTGCCTGTTGGGCTGCAGTTTGCCATGTTATGATTTGAGCTTTTTTTATGCTAAATGCAGCACCTGTGATGGTTTCTGGACAATAATGGTCATTGTTTTGTGTTGTTAATTGACTTACAATAATAAATATATGCATACATTTGCTAAAATCAAGCATATATGCCCACTCCCATGTTGATAAGAGTATTAAATACTTGACAAATATCCTTTTAAGGTATATTTTGAACGGAAATGTGGAATAAATTTGTGATTAATCATGATTAACTATAAACAATCATGCATTTAATTGCAGTTAAATATTTTAATCATTTGATAGCCATAGTCAAAAGGCCTTTGGTTTGGTGAGCTATTTTTACATAAAGTACAAACCGAGACCAAAGAAGAACTGTTGGTTTCATCTACATTTACATTCCTCAATGTTTGCTACTCTCAGTGTGTCATGTGCAACTACAAGGGGGGAGAAAATATACAGGGGCAACTTTTCTCAAAAATTTCACTTTCGAGTGGTTCATCTTCTCAATAGATGATCTTTGCTCTGGCTCCTGGCGTCATTATTGTGTAGGACTGGAGGAACAGGCTCAGCTAGACCAGAGCAAGTCTGAAGAGGCAGAAAATACTGTAGTGTTAATGCTAACCTTATATTGAAGTCACGGCGGTGAACGCCAGGTCAGGTTAAATGACACACTGACAAAGCTGCTGACACACAGAGGCGAGGCTGTTTTTTAACAGATGAGATGCAACAAAGCTGTTAAAACTGAGAGGTATACAATGAAAACACTGATCACTGAGAGAGCCACTGTAACAGAGAAGCAACAGAATTCAAAGTTAATATAACACATGAACGTCAGAGCCAAAGCTGCATGGAAATGTAGATGGCACCGTCAATACAAACAGCAATGCTAATGCTACACTAACAAGCTAGTGCTGAGCGCTTACTTTTCTTATTGGAGCATTTAAGTTACGGGGGTTTTATATTAACAGCAGCAGATACTGTATGGAATACGAGGCATGCTGTATCTCCAATACATTACATTTTAAAAGACCCATGGGGCGCTGTGACTTGCATTTGTGATAAGTTACTAAAGCTCTGTTTTCCCTTTGGTCTCCCTTCAAAAATCCCGCCACATCACACGGCAGACTCGTCCCAAAACAACAACATGACACTTTGCCGACCCGCGCTCCCTCCCTCCTGACAGAGAGAAAGGGGGGAAAAAAAGATGACAGCAGCTTTAGATCTGACATCAAACGCCGGCGAGAGAGTGAGAAAGAGAGAGGGGGAGGAAAAAAAAAATGGTTACATCTCTGCCGTGACAGCTTGCTGGAAGAGCCTGGCAAACGCCGAGCGATTTCTCTTTCCTCCTCTCTCTCTCTCTCCTCCTCTATCTATCCATCTCTCCCTCTCTGTGTCTCTCTCCCTCATCAAAACTTGCCGCCGATTAGGATCTCGGCGAGCCACGCGCTTTGGATGGGATGTGAAAACACACGGAGAACCCAAGGGGTAAAACGCCAGGATTAAAGTGGTGAGGGACTATGTGGTGATATCGGCTGTGGTTCAAATAGATCGGCCCCCGCGACTGCAGTGGCTCCTCGCCTCGCCTTGCTCTCTCTCGTTCCGGTTTCACACACTGATACATCAAGGCCATTTCTCATTATAGCACGAGGGTGAAAAAAAAAAGCTTTCATGATGCTACTTTAGAGGGAAAGACAGAGAGGAAGAGGGAAGGGGGGTACAGAGTGTGGGAGAATGAAAATGAAAGAAAAAAATGCCAAGATAAAGAGGATGACATACTACTAGTATGTTATGGAGGGGAAAAAAAACTGAGAAAGTGATAGAAAGAGTGTGACTGAGTGTGCGCACAAGAGAGATGAGTAGGAATCACTGACAGATAAATCAGCCGCCGATTTGAATCAAAGCAGGACGAACCGTCAGCGTGCGTTACACGACCAGTGAACACAGACTTTAAAAGTATCAGTCTATGGAAAATAGCGTGGCTTAATTTGAGTTCATACACTTAATTTAGCTTTTCTTGCAGCTCATTCCTCCGCTCCCCAGGCACTTCCAAGAGTCTGGTAAATTAAACAGCACACACCTCAAGCAGTGCCAATATTTGTGACCATTTGCAAATGTCTATTTATTCTGTTCTTGAAAGTGCTGAGGAACTGTGAGGGGAGAAAATGATGGAGAGTAAAAAAAACGATTAGTTTAGCCAAAAAACTGGAGCAGCCCACATCTCTCTCCCCTCATAGATCAGCCTGGCCTCGCCATTTCTTCTCAATTACTCCTCCAGTCAACCTGCTTAACGATTTTTTTTTTTTTTTTTTTTTTGCTCGTCCCAAATGCCAAACGCGTGTGGGTTTGCGTGTGCCGCTGCGTGCATTAGCAAGAATGTCTGTGTCCGTGCATATGCTTTTTCTGTGTGTGTGGGTGTATGTGTGAGTGAGTGCGTGATGCATGTGGCCTTTTTTGCCTTCGCCGTGGACGCCAGTCAACACACAGACATGAGCTCTGAGATGAGAAGTCAAATCCATGTCTCCCATGGGACATGAGACAAAAGGGGCGTGTCACAATGTGAGCAGAGGCAGCTGATTGGACAGGAAAGCTTGCAGCTGAATAGAGCGCTCCAGGGATGACGCATTTTTGAAGACCAACAGGGAAGTTAGCATCGCCCTGGGTTTCCTCGACAATGAGATTTTTCCACTGGGTTTTGGATTGTTGCAGAAAATAAGCTCTGTTGCAAACACAAGTTTATGATACTTACAAAATAATCTCCACAAATTAACACCACTTTATTGTTGAAGCATAAATGCAATCGGCAAAAATAAAAAGCTAACATCAGGCTGTAAACAAATGGTCACATGAGCTTGAGTATAAACACAATGAGGCTGTAAACGAGGTGGCGTGATGGCATTTAGTAGTCTGATTTAGCCACTTGTTAGCAGCTGTCTTTTTTAAGACATAACGGCTTCAAAATTCACACGTGGAGTATTTATAGATGCGTTTTATGTCATAGAACAAAACATTAAAATCTCTTCAGCTTGTGTTAACCGCAGACCTTATTTCAGGCATCTGATAACCCATTGATTGTGAGGTGAGGGAACAGGAAGTGCTAAAATGCTAACTCATTTCTGTAGCGATCTATGTTCGGGAAAAAAACAGAAACAGAAACATGTTTCTTTGAGGTTTGACGGTGTTTTGATGTCTGCAAATTCACTGATACTTTGTGTTTATAGGCGCGCAAAACTGTCACTCACTCACCGGCAGACTGGACGGGCGGTCTTGGGAGACGCCATCTTCATTATTGGCCTTCCCAGAGTTCCCTGGAGCTGGACCCCTGGTGCCGTACGTCTCCTGCTGGGCCTCCTAAAAAGAAAAACACAGTCATTTACACCTCTGATCAATAAATTAAGAAGATTTGCTTGACAGTATATTACCAATATATTTAAGTTCTGAAGGGGAATCTAAATTAGGATATTACAAATACTGTATATCATATGTTTTGGCAGTTATGAGGGGTAAAAAAAAAAAAGACAATTACACCACATAATGCAGTGAAAGTGCTCGAGGTAATTTCAAAACATTGTCATTACGGTGTCCTTTGTCTATAAACATGTGAGGAATAATAAGCTCACGGTTTAACTGACTCCAGGTCATATTTGCAATAAGATTCGTGCATAAAAAAGTATGTGCATGAAAAAACAATACATTTCTTTCTTCCAAACATTGGTAGTGACATTGACTCAAAGGTGCAGTATCCCTGGTGCTGAAATCATCACTTCTCCTGCTAAACACTCGTTATGTCATGGCATTCAACAACCCGTAACGATGAAAATTGACGAAATGTGTGTGACAGACACTCAGAGAATGAGCTGAGGGTGTCTCAGGTTTAAAGGGCTGTAATAAAGACTCTGATTCCCAGTCAGATCAAGTCACAGCACAAAGAGGCCCGTTGCACAAGGAAACACACGCTGATACAGTACATGCAGACTGAAAAACATCCAAACACGCATCCATCAGCACACCATACCCGCCAATTCATTTCAACCAAATCCCGGCCTAACCACCCACTAATCCTCAAAAACACACACACACATAAATACACACACTCAGTCCTATTGTTCAATCTAAGTCATTTTCTTTCCCTCTGTAATCACAAGCCTATCTAGTGTAAACCAATTTTCTCCCCATTGTCGGAGGTGTTGCCCTCTCCTTCTCCCTCCCTCTGTGTCTCTCCCTCCTTCCCTCTCCCTCTTCTTTTTCATTCACCGCGGAGGTCGTTCCTCCATCATGTTAAGCGTCGGCAGCACAATGGCAAGTTGTTAAAGAGCTCTGTGTGGAAGGATTAGTGATAACTGATCGGCGAGACGCAGCGAGAGATCACACGCGAGTGCTTCAGCACACAACCAGACGCAACATACTGTAGGTACGCGCACATACAGGGCGCATTCGGGTTTTTTACTTTCAAAATCCATTTTTCCCCCACAGTTTGATTTCTTATCTGTTGTGTGATTATACTGTAGTAGGTGGGCAATATCCCTGTCAGCTAGGTGATATAATTTTATAGCTGAAGATTATCTTTCACAGCAAGAGATGTATCATGTGAAATGGATCTATTATTAGAGCATTAAATGTGTCGTAATTTGTGCTTCCAGGGTGAATAATACCAATTTGCTACTTTTCTACATTCTTAATGAAATCTGATATAAGGTTTTATACATTACCTGTAAAGTTAGTCCACACACATTTCCATGCTGCATTCGCAGCTGTGCACACACACAGAGACAAAAAGTTAATGTATTCATTCATCCATTATTAAGAAAAGGTAATTTAATGACCTTAAATGCCCTAGAGTAGTCCCTTCAAATCCATATTCCAATTATTAGCCAATTAAATAGCTGAAGCACTAATTCAAAAAATATAGAAAATGTTAAATGTTTCCTGAAATGTCAATTATTCTATATATGTAGGCGTGTGGCGGACACTTACTGAAACTACAGTCAGTAGTTTATCTGTCTCGTATGTTTCAATGTGGATTGTCTTTACTCACTGAGACCTGAATTCATTTAGGATAAACCATTATCATGATTTTAGTTTTCCCAGCTGATAGATGGTGAATTATGGCATGTCAGCAGTATTTACAATGACAGGAACACTCGCGTTATGGGTGTGTATAACAATATTACACATGGATCAAAACATGAAGCAGAGAGATTAAAAACTGCTACGAAAATGATCCAAAATTTGCTATGGCGTTTTTGACTAAAACTTCTACCAGTGCACAATGAGTAATAAGTACTAAACATGCACATTTTTTCACAAAATAAAAAAAAGATAATCAAAATGCCACACATTTATAGGCGTGTCACTATTTTTAACAGCTGCATGTTATGGAAAATTGGTGCATTCTGTTTCTTATTTTTTTTAGTCATTTAATTAAATTGAAGTTTAAATGTTCACAGTAAATAAAAAAAGTTTACTTCTGCTTCCTGATATTCTTAATATTTGTGCTTGTTTAAATGTGTGTAAGTGTGTGTGTGTGTTGACATTTTGTGTGACTGAATTGTCTTTTAATGTTGCATATGTGACTTATTGTCAGGTCTCTTTTCAAAAAGCAATCTTGATTTCGACTAAACTTTCTGTATATATCATGCTTTTAATTTTTATAAAAAATAATAATCGCAGTGAAAATAGTCAGTCAAATAAATGCAACACTGAGCCACAGTTGCTCTCTAAATCCACTCATAATCGAAAACTTCCGAACCGCAAACATCTTCCTAACCACGTCTAAAAGCCAGAGGGAAACCCTGCTCACCCAGATGTGATTCAATCACCGGATCACATATCATCCCATAAAGTGGGTGGGTGCACACACACAACGGATGTGCTATTTTAAAAACAAAGCCAATGCTAGTTTCCTCGTCAGGGCCCTGGGCAAGCCCTGTGTTTGTATGCACAGCCCCCCCCACTCCCCGTTTATCAATGGGAGCCTGGACGCACGCCAAACGTCTGGCTTTTATTACATGGTCAGAAGTGCTTCGTCTGAAGCACAAACCCGGCTGAGACACAAACACACCTCCACAGGTAAATAAAGGCCCGGTGAAGGAGGGAGGAGGACGAGAAATGGAGGCCAGGAGATGTGCGGTGACTTTCCGATTGGTGGCCAGGAGCGTGTACACGTGCACAGTTCAGCTCACAGATGAAAATGCACACATGGACAGACAGTTGCTCACACAGTGAAATGAGCACAGAAGAGTGGCTGCTGACCCAAGTCCAATATTTACTCAGGCATACGAGTCTGTAGTCTGTGTGTGTGTGTGTGTGTGTGTGTGTGTGTGTGTGTGTGTGTGTGTGTGTGTGTGTGTGTGTGTGTGTGTGCGTGTGCGTACTCCAGGGGATTTCCGTTTTAAGTGGGTCAAAGTGAGGTTAGCCTCACACTACTGTTTACACTCACGTTCTTACATCATCACTGTCAGCTGTAATATGGACGGAGAGGGTGAGAGAGATGGAAACCGAGGCTGGGAGGAGGGAGGGCAGATGCTGACAGAGAAAAAACAGAAGGTGAGATTCAAAAGAAGTAGAGAAAAGGAGGAGGCAGCAGAGCGCAGGGAGAGATGAAGAGAGAGAAACAAGGGTGGAAAAAAAAAGAGTAGAAAAAGCGAGCGCGAGAGAACATCAGAGGCAAATGAAGGAGTGCTGCGAGTGCATCCTTTCATTTGAGTTTTTTCCAGTCCATTGTCTCAAAATCCCATTTCCCAGCTAATTTAGAAGCTTCTAAAATACACTCCACTCCATACCTTAAGCCTTAGGCCACAGCTAATCCTGTCTTCACACACACACACACACACACACACACACACACACCGCACAGACACGCTCATTCATCCTCCGTGCTTTTTCAAAAGACTTCTTCTTGGCATAGTGGAAACGAATGAAGGATATTGAAGGCAAGCGTTTGAAGTACATGAGGGAATGCAGGAATCAAACTGTGAGTTAAATGCTATTAGACAGCTGTGTGGAGAGGCAGTGTAATATTAGATTTGATTGAAAAGATGACTGCTGAATGTGGTGTAATATATAGAGCCGGAGAGGGCTTTATGCAGACGCAAATCAATATTGCAGCACCATGTTAATCCCAGCCACTCAGGAACGGTAAGTGAGAAATGTTCGGAAAGCAGAAACGTGTCAATGTCGCGCGCTGACGACTGTCTGGAATACGAGACTTGCACCAATGAAGTCCGCGTTGCACGGTGTCAGTATGATGTTTGTTAAAGAGAAACAGAAGAGGTCAAAGGTCAAGTTGTGCTTTAAACAACACCTCCTAGAGCTAGCATTTTAGTCCTTTACTTTAAGGGAAATTGAGGCCACAACGTCGCCCCAAACGGTAATTCCAACCAAGACATATAACCAATTTGACACTTCCTTTCTTTTCTGGCTCACGCCTAATTTAAGAACGTTGTACTGAGCCTTTTTGGCTGGTTGCACTGCACACTTTCTACCTCTGTTTTTCAAGCAGGTGAAATGTTGCCTCGCATTGCTTGTATGAGTTTGACTGCCTCAGAAAACAAGCAGCGAAACTGTCATGACAGCCAGCGAGCGCATTTGATGCCACCACTTGACATAAGAGAAAGCAGCAGGAGGGAGCAGAATTCACAGCCATTACGTTAAGCTGATTTTGGCTGACATCTGTCTCGATCTGCTTTTTTTTTTTTTTTTTTAAACAGCAAGAAAAAGATGTGGGTTACTTCAAACTATACTTCAGCATTATTTTTGAAAATGTTAACATGCTTGGTTTTTAATCCTTTTTTCCACCGCCTTTGTCTGCTCTGGGCTATCTCGCTTTTATAAACTTTGCGTGCAGATGTGAGTGTTTTCGTCACACCGGCTCTCGCTTTATCAGAGGGGGGTCAAATGAATTTCTCAGCATCTTCTACTTTTATGTGTCGGCTGTGCTTTTCCTACCTTTTGTCCTAATTACATTTATTTTTTGCTCCTACCTATCCTCAACATCCACTCTCTCCTCTCAGCCTCAACTGCCCCGTCACTCTGCATCACTCCATCTCCTTCACTCTCCTCTTCTTCCTCTCTGTCCGTCCGCTCTCCTGATTAATCTCTTGCTTCCTCAACACCTCCATCGCCGTGTCTTTCATCACTCTCCCTCTTTTCCCCTCTCCATCCCCTCCTACCTTTCCATCCCATCTCCATCTTTCTCCACCCCCCCATCCTTCCTTGTCTCCAGTCGTTTTCCTCATGACTACCAAATGAATTAGTCACCCCCCTTTTTCCCCTGCACTTTGGCAGATGCACATCTCCACAAAATCTGACGCTAATGCCATTAATATTCATTAAAAATTAAGCTTAATTGCGCATCTTTAAGACAGAGAGCCCCCCCTTACATTGCCTAACTATACACACACACATGTGCACACACACAACATGAAGCCCGGTGCATTTGACCACCACCTTCTGCCACATCACCCCAGGACAGCGGGTCTCTGATGTCCACTGGGACTGACACACACCTACTGGGATACACTGTAACGGTAGGGTCAGGCAGAGGTAAGAAGTGTGTTTCCTGCTGGCTATATCTGACTGTTTTTATTTAAATATATACTGTATATGTGTGTGTATGCCCTGCTCTCTACTGGTACCGCTGAAGGCAGCATTTTTAATTTTTCAGCTGCTAAAAAAAAAAAAAAAAACGAAAAACGACCAACCTTTAGAGAAGAAACACTAACAGACGTGCAAAAAGCGTCTATGCATCAAGGAGAGGCGGTGGCGGTGGCGGTGGTGGGGGGCGCACACATCCATATTCAACACCCCACGTTCACACACACACACACACGCGTTCGTTCAGACTTGCAGATACGCACACACGCTCACACCAATCAGACTGACTGAACCATAATTAAAGCAACAATCAGCGGCGAGAGCGAGCTACACGGCGTTCTGAAAAAATGTGACAAATCAACATTTGGTTGTGATGCGCTTGTCTCTCATGTTTTCCTGACACTTACATCGTTTGATCCATTTCAGAATATTTGGAAAACATTGCAGTTACATTCTGATTATGTCAGATATGTGGTAAATATATTATAGGGCAGACCTACTTTCGCGACTGCCTTTTTAAAAGTGTGTTGGTTAGACGCCATGTGAACAATGAGCATTTATTCCAGGGTGCAGACTATTATTATCATCACAGGAGAGGTGACCATTCATAGCAAAGGTGACCATTAGAACAGAAAACAGCTGCTGCATGTGCATATGTAAAGATGCCTGTGTGTGTATGCCTACAGCATATATCTACCAGCTATGCGAGTGTGTGTGTCCAGCCTGTCTTAATAGGTCCATTTGTAGCAGGGCCTGTTCTAGTGCTGTGTCCTTCAGATTGGATTCTATCTCAGCAATCCCCCTGACCTTTAGCACAAAGAGACTACAAGAAGAGGACCAGAGCTCCGACACAGGACACACACACTCTCACACAGCCACAAGCAAGCATCCACTCCTGCTCATACGTATGGAAACATGCAGACACAGAAAGAAGTGCACATGCACATACAAATACCCAGTGGTATGTGTGCAGGCCGTCCCTTAGGGATGATGTCAGACGTGGCTGACAGTGTTAGCTGCAGATGCCGTTGCCAGGGCTTTCGTTCTCATTCCTCTACACAGGCTAATCAAATAAGAGCCAGTGTTTGTACCATCTTCACTTCACACACTCTTCGCAAGTCCCCGTCACCACCACCCCCATCCGCCCATTCACTTCAATTGCTTTGGCTCGCAGTTAAAGAGGACATCCACCCAAACTGGTGTACACCCACATGACTTTTGCTAAAGCACAGAGGAACAATGGCAGTGTGTTGGCGAGCTTGACTTTGACTGTGGCATTTTTTTTTTTTGCTGTTTTCTCTTTCTCTCTGTCTGTGAAGTCTGTATCCAGGAACAAATGTAGCGGCATTTCCTAACAAATGGCAGCTAAATTAGGCCCCTAGGGTGCTGTGCCGCTAACTACCGGCCCCCTTTTTTTTTCCTGAGCCATTATGATTGTCCTAACCGTTCCAAAAACACCTCTCGCGTTCTCGTTCATTTGCATTTGAATTGCGGCTCGGGTGTACAAAAACAAACATAAATCAAAAAAAAGGGGAAAAAAAAGGAAGAAGAAGAAAAAGAAGAAGAGGAAAAAAAAAAACTGGCGGATTCTAGTCGAGCAATTAGCGAGTGTCAGTCAATGTGGAGGTAAAAAAAAACACACTAAATTAAAAACATTGTCTCAAACACATGCAGACGCGCTCAAACACTAAACCTAGCTGACATATACAGCATATGCATATATACAGAGAGAGAGATATTTTTTTTTCAATTTTATCGTTTAGTTTTTGCCTGAAAACTCATCAAGCTTAAGTGCTTGTCAGCGGCGGCCAATCGGAGTGCGGCAGGCCCAGGGTTGCCGTGGCGATACGCGGGGACATTTAGAGGACTCCGATAAACTCTGCCATTTAAAAGGTTATGACAATTAACGCGGCTCTCCGCAAATTACCACTGCCAGACCTTTACCCATGGACGTCTCTCTCTCCCTCTTATCACCCGGCACCCAGCCTCTCTCTCTCTCTCTACCTCCTCCTCTCTCGCCATATGCCCTCCATTTCCGCAGCCTGTCCTCCCTCCATCCCTCGCTCCCTCCCTCCCTCTTTCTGCCCACCCTCTTCCAGCGAGCAGCACTTTTATTATCCTGTTAATTAACAGAGTTCTTCACTTAATATTCAAATGGTGACCAATTAATGACATTGAACTTTGGGCGCCCCACCTACCCACATGCAGTGCCCCCTTGACACACACACCTCTCCCTCACTCTCACTTCACACACACTCCTTCCTGCTCCTCATTTCCTACGTCTTGTCCCCTCAACTTCCCTCCACCTCGTCGCCAAGGTGAGCTACCATTTCCCCGTGCGAGAGAGAGAGTGTGTGTGTGTGTGTGTGTGTGTGTGTGTGTGGCATTGAGGGGCAGTCATGGTGACTGAAGCAGCAGAGCAAGTATACAGCGAGGGGGTAATAAAGCCAGGCCGCAGAAAGGCTCGACGGCCTTTTAATTAACCTGGTGTGATTAAAAGCGTGGGTGGTGGTGGGTGGGGGAAAGAGCCCGCTGCTTCAGCCGGTTGGGGGCGGAGGGGTGACAGACAGGAAATAGGAAATGACACAGTAGAGGCAGTGAAAGGTAAAGGAGGTGATGTGTTAGCATGTGAGCACTAGGGCTGGGATGATACACCTATCTCCTGATTCAATACTGTCACAATACTTGGGTGCTAATTCAATATGTATTGCAATTTTTAAGTATTGCGATTCAATGTTATGATTAATAGTAATTTTTGTTAACTTTTTTAACACTGGACCATGGAAAAAAATCAAATCAGACACTTCTAGGGACTTTTACTTTGGAAAATATCTAAATGAATGCAGTAAGAATGTTTGATTTTCAGCATGTCTGTAGTCAGAGATATCCTAAAGTCAGATATATCAGTTATTTGATTATTTAATACATTTCCCTCACAAATTAGTGATTTTTCTTTTTAATTTATAATGGACATTTAATGTTTTAAACTACTGGTGAATATAATCTTATTTCCATGTATATATTTCATTTATACAGTTTCTTTTGTTAACACCTTATTTTGAGAACCGGACGTAGTCACACATGTATACTTCCACTAACTTTGCCAAGTCCGTCTACAGCTCTGAGCTCCCCCGTTAGCTCCGTTCTGTTTATACATCCATGGTCGGCTCCATCAGGGCCATTTCAATGCATTTAACAGAAACGTCAGTATATGTTGCTCTACAGTTGGCCGATTTGACCACGGAGATGAGAGTGACGGCTGGCTTGACCGCATGTTACCACAGTACGATAACGTTTCCTGTCCATGACAGAGTTAGCATGCAGCTTCACCCATGATGTCTAGCTCTGCTTTTCCTGCAATGTGTGAAACCCAAAGTGTTTCTATACTTTACTGTATGTGTAGCATTTACCACTGGATTTAATATGTGAGGGTGCAGGTCGTATCCATGCAGACCCTCAGCCATTTTCTGCTCAGTCGTTTTGGCTCACTGCAACCAGCTGTGGTTTGTTTTGGTGAAGGATAAGACGTCACATTGCTCAGACTACAACAATAAAAGCGGTAACTTACATCTACCTCCATTTAGACTCAAGTGAAGCAAATATATTGATTCTGGCATTTAAAAATCTCTTTCAAAATCAAAAAAAAAAAAAAAAAAAAAATCGCAATACATAGGTGAATAGATTTTTTCCCACCCCTGGTGTGCACCCTATAGTTTATAGAGGGTTTCCTAAAGATTTATTTAGTCAAAGAAAAATAAATTGTCACATTTAAAGCAACAAGAATATGAGCACAATGAGAAAATAATTTGTTTTCAAATTAAAAGCTCAATCTTGACTTTGCACGCAGGAATTTACAAAACAATCTTCCTAAAAGGCCCATTTAGAGACGCTTCTGATCACGTCAAGAATGAACATTCACACCAAGAAGTTTTTAAAGTGCTCAGAAAAATACTAATTTCAACACCTACAAGTCTACAACTAGGAAGTTTTAATCTGCAAAGGACGATTGTTTGATATGATCAAAAGCTCCAGAACAGCCACTAAATGGAGTGTGTGGTGAGACTATTCTGTTGAAATAAATTTCCTTTATGAGAAACACTTGATGTACAAACACGCAGACTGCATATAATATACACAATATACAATCGCTGGTGTTGAGTGAAAACCATGCATCCCCATGTGTCCATTTGTTTCATATTAACAGAGTAATGAAATCCTTTATGGAGGGTGAAAATTCCACTGCTTCTCACAAAAAACATTTAAACCCCATTGGACTATCTGAAATATGTCACATAGCTGAAAACAGGACTGTTTTTCTTTGCTTCAGACGGGGAGTTTTGAAGATGCATGTTTTTCACAGGACAGCAACAACATCCTTGGGTTTCATAGCAAAATTTTACAACGTTCCAGTGGCCTGAACATTTTATTTTGTCAGTGGAGGGCACGCATGCAGCAGTTGCTGTCTTTTCAAAACAAAAGCAAAATAGTATTCACCCTAGTTTTATAGTTTACACCGCAAGGTGGACATGTGATGTTGCTAATCTAAACCAATGAATCGGTTTCCTTCCATGTAGGTCCCTGTAAAGTGAGCTTGTCTCCTCCAATCAGCTGAGAGCTCCTCTACGCCACAGCACCGCTCCCCAGAGCCTACTCTCAGACAGGAAGAGGAAATAGTTAAGGCCAATAGAGGAAACGACCGGTGGGGATAAGTTTCACAGAAGAGAGTGGATAGGAGGGTTTTACTATGGGGAGTAAATGTCACAGGGAATGACTTCCTTCTTCAAAGACCAGCAGTCGAATCCCGACAACTCTACTATACACACAAATACTGTATACCACTCAGTGGCATATTCACAGTGTACAGTTTATATTATACAAAACAACGCACGGCCATGTTCTTACATGTCATTACTTTCTAAACATGAATCTAAAACACTATTTCTTGGTGAAAACTTGAATATTGTGCTATAGAATAGCTGATCAAAACCAGAAGCATGATCTCACAACATTATGACTGAGTTGCACCAACAATGATTTTCATTTTTAAACCTGATTAAATCATGGTTTAACTTTAAGTCATGTTGTACCAAACTTCAAAACGTATAGCTTTTACTAGATTCTTTTGCAACATAACTTTAAACTCCACATTAAATGTGATCCAGTTTAACTTTGAGCCTGCCTTTATGCCATGGATTGAGCAAAGTGATCAAGTTCACGAAGAAAGTTAAGTGACAGATTCAACGGTTTATTAAGGAAAATAGAGCAGCTGAAAGCGGCCCTTTGATGGTCTACTGTCTAGGTCCTGAGAGCATGCAAATTTATTTCTTTATTCATTTTAATTTGGCTAAACAAGCATCTCCATATTGATTAAACTCGATTTAAAGATGCTAAATGCAAGATTGGGAGAATTTCTAGTGCCTTTGCACATCTCTTAACATGACGACAGCCGAGCTGGTGGCTCGTAGGTAACGGTGCTAACGGTGAAAACAAAGGTAACGGTGTTGACAGAGGCAACATGTTAACCTGGGGCTGAAGCTGAGGATGGGTGCTATACTTCCATGGTGCTGCCGTCGGTTGGGACAGCGTTATCAGCTGTAACCGCCGTATGAGCAACTTCCAAGTAGCAGTTCAGATAACGTGAGCAAACCAGTGGGGCACGCTCACATGCACCAATGTGCACATGCGTCCAGGCTGTGTAAACAAAGAAGAGGCTTGAATAACGAGCCAGAAGTGAGCAGGGCTCACATACCCCTGCTCACCCCACTCACACGACACTGTCAACCATCATACCGAGTTCCTAAGTAAAACTGTTTTCAAGTTCCGCTCTAAAAATGAAATAGAAATCAAAGAAAATACAGTTTTCGCCAAAATTTCAAAAGTTTGAACCTTGGATTTCTAACCCCCGAAAGGCACAACTAGACCACGCTGTCAACCATCACACCAATCTGAATGTCCTAAATTAAATAATTTCAGGATTCTGCTCCGGAAATGAATTTTAAGTCGAAAAAATATAATTTTTTGGCCAAAAATTTGGGCACCTTGGACTTCTAATCCCCAAAAGGCACAACTGAACCACACTGTCAACCATCATACCAAAGTTGAAGATCCTAAGTTAAATAGTTTTTGAGTTCTACAGCAGATGGAAGGACAGACGGCCGGACAGACACGAGGAGCGCAATATACCCCCGACTACATTACTGTGGGGGTCTAACAACATACTGAGACAGCGACTTCATTCTCTGCTCCGGTAGACATTACTCCTCTATATCTTTACATAGTAAATACCTGTTTGGTGCTATATTAGGCTAAAACTCTGGATACCATATAGAGCACCTTTAATTTTGGTTTAAACTTGGATTTGCTTAACAGAGATTAGTTTTTAAATTGTGCAACAGAGCTCTGCTTAATTTCAATGTGGATTTACTAATTTTAAACCTAGTTTTGCTAAACTCTCACTAGATCTTAAACTAAATTAACCCTTCCTGGTGAGACCCAGCTTAAGAGTTTCAATCTGGAGGCTGACCAATTGCATTTAACCTCTTTTTTGTCCATCCTCTCAGTCTATCCGGTCACACTCCAGTGTATACTACCCAATAAAGCAAACGCACCATATTAAATAATCTCCAAATTCTTGAAATTACAGCTCCCTCATTTCCCTTTTTATGAGGTAGACGGTATCAGACAGGAACAAAATATCAGGCACTTCATCTGTTATGCGTCAAGTTCAATATGGCCGGGAAGAGGAAGACTGCTTTTCTCCCATTTTAAGAAATTTGTCTCACGTTGTAATTGAAGCCAACAATCAGACCAAAAACATTAGGGTTGTGATATTTACAAGGTCTGTTAAAAAAAAAAATACTTCCAGAAAGGAGGGCCCCTATTACATGCCTTTTAAATATTCCTTTCACAAAGCAGAAATCATTTTCTATTGCAATTTCAATAGTAGTGAGCCTTGATTCAACAGCATTTGGTGGAAAATGACATGCTAGCATACTATTAACAGTGTGTATGAGGTCAAACAGCATTCTCAATCAATTACTGTAAAGTATATGTCATAGTGTCTCGGAGTACTACAACTCACAATCATCAATTTAAAAATATCTGGTGTTCTCAAACACCCACAGACACTTAAAAACCACCCGCAAACCACCCACATTTATTTTTTTCAAAACCTACTTTTTCCCTGATGCAATGTTTTTTTTTTTTTTTTTTTTTTTTTTTTATCAGCCTTGATGTCTTAGAAATGTTTTTTTAGCTTGCTCTGCTCCTCGCAATCAGATGAGGTCACAGCAGTGCAATAGACTCAAATAAAGATGGCATTTTCACTTCGATTTGTTACAAAACCAGCTAATAGCTGTTGGTTGGGGAGCAAATTCTGTGTCAAAGGCAGCTGGAATGGTTCCATCAGCTGGAGGATGTCCTCTGGCTAGGGTTAATGGGAGTGGAGTGGGGGGAAAGGAACTGCGGAGAGCGCCGGAAGAACAAAATAAAGAACTTTTCAGCTTGGATTTCTCAGAGTAATGCAGGGTCAAAAAACAGGGGTCAAAACCACAATGACATCCTAATCTGGTGCACGCTTGCGATTGTGTGTATGTGTGTGTGAGCGTAATCCGTTCCGTGCGGCTCACATCATGTCTCATTTCAGCCCAGAATCACAAACAAAGGTCACCGTTTGACCTTTTCACAGCTCCGAATTGCTGCAGCACACTCGCCTGATTAGTGTACACACAGACACACTGATAGAAAGACACACACTCGCTCAGAACAGAAAATTTTTAGTAATATAAAGCGCTGAGCTGAAAGCACACCAAATCTTCTGTTTATTAGAAAACTGCACCGTGTAAGTTCAATTTCCAAACATGTTTACTCTTGGATCCAAAATCAAAGACAGGGACCTCATTTCTTTGTTATTCAAATGTATTCTGGTATTTTCTGGTATTCTTTCCCGCTCTAAACGCCTCTCTCACTCAATCGATGGACAATTAACTTTGTCTTAATGCCACCGCACAAGCTTGTTTTTGTTATGTTTAAAATGTCATGTTTTTTTAATGATCAATATAATGATATTGTGTATTTTCAGTAATCACTTGAACATAAACTGCTCAAATAAAGTGAGTGCTTGGACCTGGATTGTGCATTTGTTACGCAAGATGGATTTGGTGCAGCTGTGTGCAAAGTACACCGATGTACATGCCAAGAACCCACCTCTCTCTCTCAAGGAATCTAGCCTATTACCGACTATACATTTACATTTACACAGTCTGTATATCTACCTTGCTATGTTTCAGTGGACTGCTAGATGGAAAGATAGTCCTTTAACTGTACATGTCCATTATTAGCTGGGTTTCTTGTTAAAGCACATTGCCCAAACGGAGCCAACATGTAATGTAAATGTACCAGTATGGGAGCTTGGAGTTTATTAGTCGACAGAAAAAGTGGATTTAGTTGGTCTACAGTTTGATGGCTAGCAGACATGAATCAGGAGGTGTCGGCACATTTCCTGCTGTGTTGCCGGGACATAAAATGCTCCATAGCTCTAACACATAGGAAGGATTTCTTGATTAAAGGTAAAGACAGCGGGATGCAACACTGATGCTGAAGGTTTTGTGGATTTTATGCAGTGTTAACAACCATGTGTGCTGATTGAAACATTTTCCCCTTAAAGTATTGTGCATGCCTAACAATGAAAAACAAAGGGAATCCAGCTCTGTGGTCACCAAACCAGTTGGCATAGCAACCAATACGGGACCTATCAGCACAGGTGAAACGGGGCTTCGTCCAATCAGGGTGCTTGGGCAGAACTACCTGGTGTGTAAATGTCAGTGAGGGTCAATTGCCGCCACATCATCAGCGATGATGAAAACACACCATTACTGTCACAAAATGCCAACGTGGCCATGGATCTCAGCCTCTTCTAGTTAGAGTGAATAATGTTTGTTCAGTAGGCTGCATGGTCCGTTGTGTGTGAGCATGTTAAGTGAGGAAACAAGAGTAAGTGCTTTTTTCAGTGTGAGACAAAAGGCATGCTGGCTGAAATGTTCACTCACAGTATGAAAATTACTATGCTAAGACTAACGATTTCCTTTTTTGACAACCTGCTTTTGTGTTCACAATGGCTTTTTGCTTGGCTATTTGTCTTGGTGTGCTCAATATTCAAGGCTATCTAAAGGAAGGTTTAACTACATCGCAGTAAATCACAGTATAACTACCAGACAGATACAACTACACCACTGCCAAATAGCATCAACTAGTGCAGATGTTAAATAAGTCTATTCATATTTGTGGACTGCTAATGGTGCAGTACGGTGTTTAGGTCAGAAACAAAAGAATGCTTTAAAAAAAAAAATCCTGTTCTTCATTGCATGAATGTGCCTTTAAATTCTATAAAAAAAAAAAAAAAATTTAAATGAAAAGTACTTGCAGAGGAAATGGCTCTTTGAGTGTCCTGATCTGTGCTGTGCTTTATGTATTCTATACAGTTCTGTCCTGTAGGGATCAGCTGTCAATGTGGATATCTGCATTAAAACAGCTCGCTCTTGTTTTGTGATTCTGCTCTGTAGTGGGAGAGACACAAATCACTCACGTGTATAAAAGTAGCAATCACTCTATTGCAAGTTAAAGTCCTGCCTACAATTTTTACTAAATTCAAAATCCAGAGCATGAATATAGCAGCAAACAGCAATCTGCCCTGTAAAGATGAAGTGAATTATCGTTGTCCTGAGCAGAGAATGAAGTCGCTCTCTCTAGTGTGTTGTTATCTGAGCTTTCTGTGCTTTGTTTACGAAGCCGGTCCGGCCGCGAGCGCATGCGAGTCCCAGAGTGTGTACCACACTGGCTAGTTCTGCACTGTGCTCATACGAAGGTGACAGCTGATAACCCCGTCCTGACCCTCAGTGTTGGAAGTGTAACACCCATCCTCCCCTCAGGTTGTTAGCTCTGACACAATGTTGCCGTTATTTGCACTGTTCATGATGTTAGCACCTTTAGCTGCTAGCCACCAGCACTTTTGCCATTATCTGCGCAGCTCATGAAGTTAGCATCGTTAGCTGCTAACCGCTGTGTGGAGGCAGTGCTTCAATCATAGATCTGCTCTGACTTTGTGATTTAGTATCTTTACATAAAGCAAGTATTATAAGGAAAATAACTACCAATGATGCCTTTCAGAGTGTTACATTGTTGATGCATTAATGTGTAAGCAGTGTTTTAGTGTTGTACGGCCCAGGTGATGCTACATCTATCTATATTACATATTTTGGGGTAATGCAAATTAGCTTATTTACAAAATACAAACAAAAATCTATATAGCCACGATTAATGAATTAAGTCATGCCATTATCAGCCCTGATGCTGATCTTGCAGAATGGCTCAACTTCACTCGACTTCACTCATCTGTGTTTTCCCGTTCTGCTTCGTCCTGACTACCCCTTTCCCTCCCTGCTCAGTCTGATCTTTCCCTTCCTGTCCAGTTCTGTTGTAATCTCCCCCCGTCTTGTATTGTTCTCAGTTTTGTTCTGCTCTGTTCTGATTCAGGGCAGGGCTGTTAGCCAGAGTCACTCCATGCAGGCTGATAGATCCCTCTGGCAGCAGGGTGGATGGGAAACACATGGCCAGCCTTCACTCAACTCAAAAACAACTGCTTGAACCCGGCTTCCCGATGGAAAACTTCTACAGAACATCATGCTGAAACTTGGCAGGACAAGTCTCAATCCAAATCTGTGGAACAGGCCTTTTGTTGGACTGAGGATTGGGTTTGCACAGGCGGGTTTGTGTGCATAGAAAATGTACAATATGTGTTTATACACCACAATATGACTGGTCAATCTGTGAACTTGTATTGTAATCAAAAGTCCTGTTTCTGTAAATGTGTGTGTCAGCTGAGAGAATATGAAAACAGAGAGTGAGGATTTACCGAAAATACCTCTCATGAATAATGCGAGGGAATAATGCGACTGATACACCAGGCATGTTGGACCACAGACACACCACATTATTGTTTACACACACACACACACGCACACACACAGTCCATCCCTTAAAAATAATCTCTCCAATCTCAGTACCACTAAAATATTAAAATACAACCCATGGAAAAAGATTTGGATGAAATCCCTTTCCTGCTGATATTTCAAATTTTATTCTTGATGTTATTTCTGATAAGCGACATCTGTGCATCTATGTGTAACTGATATATTTATTCATATTTATTTATGGTAATCATTTCCATTTTTGCTCACAACATGTTAAGGGGGCTTAGGCTGAATGTCTTGGCCAATTTTTCCACACAGGAAACAGCACAGTGGGTGTCCGGGTCTCAGTGTGTGTGCATTAGTACCTGTTGTGGCGGTGGTCGAGGTTGCAGGTAGGGGCTCTGGGTCGGGCCTGGAGGGGTCTGTTGAGGGGGGCTGAAGTACGGAGGGGTTCCCTGCTGCCCCGCCTGCTGCTGCTGCTGGCTGTAGCCCCCCATCCCCTGCTGGCCATATGGCGCCACCTGCTGAAACAACCAATCACACAACGTTTAGAGGAGAGACATTAAGGTCAAGGCTGAGGCTGAAGCGAAACGTTCGCTTTAAATTTAAAGTAATGCAGAGAGGCTGTCAGGTGCAATTACATCATAGTAGGTGCCGGGTGACATACTATAACTGTCAATCACATAAAAGTCCTCTTGGAATGACAGTAAAATAACACCAAAAACATTCCTACACTAAAACTGGCCTCTATCCATTTCCCAATTCATCTGATTGTAACGCTTTTAATTCAGCTCAGACCAGGCTGACACCCGTCTCCCAGCAGTCCTCTGCCTAATGAACTCTCGCTGCAGAAACCTCTAACTTTATGTCCTCTGGCTTGCCAAATGCATCCTCCTCTCTATATTATCTCCGTCTCGGTCAGCTCACAGATGGGATGAGGTGTGTTGGATATTACCGCTGGCCCGTCCCTGGCCGTAACCCTAATGAGGGACACATGGACGAGCCAGGGCATTCCAGAGCAGCGCAGTTAAAAAACTAACTTGCGAGGACGAAACCATGCCAAGTGCCGATGCTGCATTACACAGCGGTTATGAGGGAGAATGTGAACAGGGAGTGCGTGTAACAAGCTGGCACCAATACAGTCTAAATCCCTCCTTGTCGTTTGTTATGACTACAGACAGCGCCAGGTGCTCCTCGCTTCTCTAAGGATTTCCTATGGAGGCTGGGCTTTTCTCATTCACACACACACACACACACACACACACACACACACACACACACACACACACACACACACACACACTAGTAACGACAATTTAACAACATTTACGACCATTGGTGAAGCAGTTTGACAGCACTTCTCATGTCATATTTTTTCCCCCGTCATGTCATGTTGCTTTTTTTATTCAGTGACGACCAAAAGTGCCGCCACAAACTCATTAAACAAGCACACAGGCTGTAATTTGGGGTGTGTGCAAAGCTAGCCCACTTCCAGCTTTTGCCTCGAGTCCTAAACTTTGAAATGTCCCTTTAAATCTTCCTTGGCAGGCTTGGCAAAGTAAAACTCTCTCAAACTCAGACTGATTTATATCTGAAATTATGGTATTATGGGGGACTCTGACGTGAGGGAACTGCTACGCTACGGCCTCGTCAGATCAAATATAAAGAGTGCACACATCCAGAGTTGTGGTTTTACAGTGACTGTTACGAGTGTGAATACCCAGTCATAAAAGTGCTGTTGAAACTGGTGTAAAATACAGTGAAATCTGATCTGGCTGCAGAGGCCAAGTGGAGATTAATACGTTTGAAACCGTTTTGAAGAGTAACTTCCTTTGAGTGGGCGCTAAAAAAGAAATCTTCTCTCAATGCCGGCAGAAGCTTTTTGACTCTCTGAATAGAGATGATTGGACAATGTAGAATACTTTTCACTTCAATGGAAATTTGATTAGAAAGGACAGGTCTGTCTGTGTGTGTGTGTGTGTGTGTGTGTGTGTGCTCAGAGTGTGTGCAAGTGTCATTAGGCCGATGAGACAGACAGACAGGGCGAGATCAGTCTAGCTGGCAGAGAGGTTAATAGCATGGCCCTGCTCATGCCAACAGCACCACTGGATTCATTATTGCTGGCCGGGGCAACACACCCGCATACTCGCATGCATGCGTGTGCACACACACACACTCATACCAATGTACTCAAATGAATGCACATGAATTGAAGTTATCTTTATATTATATGGGGATTTGTTAAAGTAAGAAAGACAAATAAATGCTCTCTCTCTCTCTCTCACGCACACACGCACACACACACACACACACACACACACACACACACACACACACACACACACACACGTCATTAGATGCGGATCAAAGCTACTCTGACACAACAGAAGCAACTCTATCCTGTGATCAGTGATGACAGGCTGGTGTAACACAGTGGGTCTCAACTGGAACACTACTGTTCTGGGATTGGCGAGGATTAGGTCGCCATGGAGATCGTGACCAGACAACCGTGGGTGGGTTCCTTTCTCAGACAAACACAATGACAGGCAGACAGACAGATATGGGCAGACAGTGACAGATAGACAAGAGGAATAGATAGACAGACGTAGGCAGAGAGGAAGACAAAACACACACAAACGGGTCAACGGAGCACGGCTCTTTAGGTTTGTGCCACTGAAGAATCCTCTTGGTGCTATAAATAAGCTTGTTCGAAAGCATGAAAAGCTAATGAATAAATAATAAACTACACTGGTTTCTGTTGTCTTTAAAACTGCCAGTTTGAGTTGCTGAGATTTCATATGTAAAAATACACCTGGGACACAGCTAGCGAGCGCGCTGGAACAAGAAAGCTTCAACACACCAATGTTACATCTGCTGTCTCTCTTTGCTTCAGGATAAAGTGTCCCATGACTGACTGGATGGGTAAAAATATAATATAATGCCATGTTATGTGATTCTTATTTTTTGGATTTTCAAATATGTTAAATTCAAGAACTCTTGCTACAATCTGGGACAACTGATGTGCAAATTTGCTGGGTCCATATGTTCTCAATTAATTGCAATAATAATAAATAAAGATAATTTATAAGATAATTTATTCAATTGTTAATTCATTTATTTTTTTCCATTTAATGGCATAAGTCAAATTTCTTTATTTTTTTCCCCATCCTCCATAGAAAAGACGATATATTGTCCCAGAAATAATTGCAATAAACAATAGTCTTGTCATTCTAAGACCATTTTATGCCACTAATATGATGCTAAAATAATAGCATAATTCAGTACTTGATACAGTACAAGTACAGCCTTTAAAAGAGCAATGAATTTTTAAGACATTGGAATTCAAATGTGAACAAAATTTTAAAATATTCAAAATAAATAAATAAATAAAACAAAATGTGCTACCAAAACAATAAATAAAATGGACTCTCGGTCTCTTAACAAAAATGTGCAATGCCAGAGTCTTATAATGGCAGGGAAATCCCTGCTGTTTATTAAGCATCATGTTGGTTAAAGTTGATGCAAACAAACATAAATCAAAAATAGGTCAGCAAAAATGATTTAGGTCACGTCCATATATCGTACGAAAAGTCGACAACATACTTATCATGACAATAGACCTTTTTCACAGCAGACCTTTTAATGACAATGGCTGCAACCATTTAGTTTTGCCAGTTCCAGGGGCCCTGCATCATTCATGCTGACTCACTGGCATGGTTTACTGGGACCCCAACATTAATGGAACCGGTGCTGTAACGCCTGTGCTATTCCCGTTCTATCAAAATGTCTACCAGCACTGTTGACCTGAACTGGGAACCAATCTGGTGACTTTTTCCAGCAACGAGGGCCAATGATTTATTTATTCAACCTTAAAGTATGTGTGCTTTTTAAATTAAGTTTCTTATAAACCCTTTTACACCCGACGTTGTCAAAAATATGCATGTAAATGTTTTGCCCCAGCCATCCAGACAAGTTTGCAAGCTTTAAACAGAGAATTAAAATGTTTGCCATCATCAAAATGGTGGTAAACAACAGTGGTGAGCACTGTCTCCTCATGGGAAAGAGGGTCGCAGGTTTGATTTGGTGTTAATGCCCTTGCATAACTTGAAAAGTTATCGCACTCCACCGTACTTCCGTTGCCAAACTGCGAGCGCCCACTTGCGTACGTCTGAACTGTAAAGATGATGATTGGGTCTTCCTATACATGGTCGGTTTGTGTACCAGAATGCAGCTGATCCCTCGTTTAAACACTTCTATGACATGGAGAAGTTGTTATCATGGCCAAAGGTGATTACGGTACTGTGGTTAATGCAGCCCTTAACTGTGGTTTACAATTTTCTCCTAATTGTTGACATCTAGCTCCTTTTCAAGCTGCATGTAACTACTTTATATAGAAAACCCATTCACAGGGGACCTTTAAAGAATGTCCATTTTCAGTGTATTTGAGAACAGATACTGACAGACATGCAAGCAAGTAGACAGGCAATCAGGTTAGCAAGCAGAAGAGACAGACACGGAGACAAACGAGAAAAAAGGAGAGGCAGAAATATCGCCAGTCAGTCAGTCAAATAGGAACAGAGACAGCAGGCAGACTGGAGGTCTAACAAGTAGCAACCTGTCACTGTGGCTTTGGGAGGGAAGAAAGAGTCATTCAAATGCAGCTTCTGTTTGATCGCTGGGGGCGACTGTATGAATGTACTGTACCGACTGAGTACACACCAGCTCACTGAAACCTGATTCTCTTTGACTGGAAATATGCTTAGTGATAAACAGACTGTGCTGTGCTGTTGCTTATACCAATAAAAATAACTGCTGGAAGTAGAAAATAAGACCATTTTCTGCCTTTTCCTTCCACTCAGGTGTGTGGAAGCAGACAAAATAACAGTGTGATTTATCCAGAGTGTCTTGGCAGGCACACAGTGTCAAATAAATGTCTGTAATGAAATGACAACAGATGTGAAGTGCTGTAGGGAGAAATGACGCTGAATAGACGTCCTGCGAAGCAAATAATTCACCATAAACTGCAGAAACAGTGTGATGAAAACAAAAGCCTTGGCGGCATATTAAGATACAAAGACACAAACACCGAGAAGAACTCAATCAAAAATCTATCAAAACAAGAGTCATATGCAAAGGCAGACAATATCTTCCTGCTCTGCAAATGGAGGGGAATAAATAGCCACGCTAACCCTCATCCATGGCAGTAGTGCGTGTGTGTGTGTGTGTGTGTGTGTGTGTGTGTGTGTGTGTGTGTGTGTGTGTGTGTGTGTGTGTGTGTGTATGTGTGTGTGTGTGTGTGTGTGGTCTTAAATCAGCCGTTTAAAAACCTTGCACGGAACACGGCGCTGCTTGTAATTCAATTGGGCCAATGAGCAATAGACAGGAATTTTCATAATTCTGTCGAAGCGGCGATACGGCTGGCTGGCAACTGGGAGCGCAGGTTGCCCGTTTTGAGTGACAGATGGGCTCAGCCAACCAGAGAGCTAAGCAGAGCCACCACCCCGACCCCTGAAGACACACGCATACACACACTGACAGGCATGACAGGCACACACCAGCATTAGCATGCTATCGTGCTAGTAAACCACCACAGAAATGCCAGTGTGAAATGAAAAAAAAAAAGGAAAGTGAGAAAGTGTTACAACTATAATAAAGAGTCAGATGAGCTGACAAAGCATAAAAACAGAAAAGCGAATCAACATAAAGTATGATACAGACATGAGAAGAATGGTGGCAAAGGAAAATGTTTAGAGAGACAGAGATGGAGAGAAAGGTGGAGGGGAGATAGACGAGGGGTGTTGCAGACTGAGATACTTAAAGGGATGGATAAAGCGATGTTTCACATGATAAAGTCAGAGGGAGACAGATACAGACGTGATGCAGACAGAGAGATACGTGGAGAGAAAGGAGCGACACAGGTAAGTGTAAAAGAGAAGCAGAGCAAGGAAAGAAGGAAGGAAGGAGTCTTAGAGGATGGATGGGGGTAATGTGAAATAATGATGAAGACGAATGGAGAGAGGAAGAAAACGTGAAAGAGCTTCGGCAGAGCTTTAAGATCTTTTATACTCACATCATTTGAGGAAGGTATGGGAGAGGAAGAGACAGACAGGCAGGTAGAGTTTATAATATAGATCCCACTGCTGACTGGCACCAGGAACACCAGGTGAACGTAAGTAATGAATTACAGTTAAGGAACTGGGACAGAACAGCAGCAGCAGTTTGACCTCTGATGGCTACACACTAATACTGGGCAGGTTACAGCAGAAAAGTGACAAAACTTAAAAAAAACTAAAAATTATAAAATTAAATCAAAAAATTATATATATATGTATATAAAAATATAATTATATATATATGTATATATGTATATATTATATGTATATGTATATATATATATATTTATATATGTATGTATTTATATATATATATATATATATATATATATATATATATATATATATATATATATATATATATATATATATATATATATATATATATACACACATATATATATATATATATATATATATATATATATATATAAATATATATATAATATAAAATTAATATATATGGAAACACACACACTATATATATATATATAATTAAAAATAGCACCTTAAATGTATGTGTAATAAATATTATACATATAATATTATAAAAAATAACATTTATTTAAATTAATTTAATTTTTAACATTTTTTTTTAATTATTATTATTTTTCTAAGAGTTTTTTCTTTCATTTTTGAGCGTGCTGTTGATACACACTATTGTCCCACAATACAATAAAGAAAGAAAAAGGAGCTGATGTACCACTCAACTTTTTCAATCCCTATAGCAATAGCGATACCTGGGCTGTGGTTATCGGTCAATACCGAGCACTGATTCGATACTGGTGTTTAATCAATAAACTACATGCCAATTACTTATGCAGTAATTACTGTGACAAACAGTATACTATAAAGACTGTTAGACAGTACTGTATATAACATAAACAATTACTACATGGATCTGGCACACACCACGTGTTACCAGTTATATCAAATGTTTTTAAACCGGTGATTTCACAGACCAGCATCTGCAGCGTCTCAGTGTCCCAATTCCATAGTGCATACTAAAAGTATACAGTACACTACATGCACTCTCCACTAATTTCATTATAATAATCTACATACTACACACATACTTTGTTTAACTCGAACAACTGTCAGACGTCAATCATTGTAATGTCACTGTCATTTGAACGTGATGAAGAGGAAGCAAAAAAAGATTTAGTTTGTTTGTTTGTTTTATGAGGTGTTCTTCGAGTCATTTCACCGCCACCCAAAATATGCTTTCACTTTTTAAAAAAATCCTTTGTGCAATGCATTGTGGTACAATATTGACAGCAAGCTCACAAATAAAGCCAAGCTTGTATGCTTACTGACATGTCTGAGTATATTTAATTACACAGCTCGGGTGTCTGTGGTGTCTTTGGCTAATCTGAGAAAACACACTGCTGTTTGACACCTGACCCTGATCTATACAGATGGAAATGCACAGGCACTTGATAATAATAATAATAATAATAATACTAACAAACAATCCAACATCCCTGCAGCTATGGCATGCTGACCAAAAGAAATGATAGAACACTCCGTTAGCACTATTTTATATTTATATCCTGTGCAGAAACTGATGGATGCTATAATACCCTATACCTGCTCTGCTAACATTAGCATACATTACACTAAAAGCCCAATGTCATCGATTCAAAGTGACATTTTTATAGATAATCCCGTCCAAGTTTTATTAAGTAACTTGGCACCAAACTAAACACGTCTTTTGTGACTTGGACTTAATCATACAAGATAGATATTGATCAAGATCTGTTGTTGTAACACAGTATGTGTGTTTGTCCCAATGGCAGCCATTTTTCTTTAGCATTTTATAGCAAATGGCAAATAAGTCTTCTTCAACAATGGTCCTACATTACTTATGTAACGTACTGGAGGGTCAGTATAGAGCAATATAAGGACACAGAACTGTAGGCTTAGTTGCTGTACACACTAACAGACAACTGCTTAAAATATTATTACACTGAATGCACAAAAACAGAGTGCATATTTTTCATATTCAGACTTTCAGACTTGAATTCAGATATTCAAGCTAACTTAAAGGCATATAAAGGAAATTTCAGTAAAGGAGAGCAGCAGGGACACAGTAAGGGAGAAATGGCAGTGTTGACGCATGTGTCAGTCAAAAGAATGAAGTATACCAGTAACAAAATAAATCTGACAACTGTGGCAGAAAAGCTTATTAGCCTCAAGTGGCTGATGAATTTAAATTATCCAACATTTTTCAGCTGACCTGCATTTTTTCTTTTCCTATTGCTGTCAGATCTATAACCTTAAAATCTCCGTCCCGTAAATAAAGATCTGTTTTTTAAAAGAGCTTGATAATGTAAAATAGCAGAGCTCAGACCTCCACCAAGGTCCCCGAGTATGATCGCCCCGCTCCACCCGCTCTGTTCAGCTTCTGCCATCATCCATATGTATTTTTGTTGATGTCGAGATCAGCTGTACGTGGCGGAGCATCGTAAAATACTTCATTCAAACCGGACAGAAACAAAATAAAACTAATTTCACTGTCTCTCTCTCTGTGTCATCAACGCATCATCAGTTACACTGTACATGTGTTATAACAGTGGTCTTCATGTTATAGTTGAACGGAATCCTTTAAAAATTCCTCAATCCAGATCATGATCCGGATCATCAACATGTAACGGATCGTACGTGGTACCACACTTCACCCTTTCATTTAAATCCATTGCGAACTTTTGGAGTAATCCTGCTAACAGACAGACAAATAAACACGGCCATTTTCAAAGGGGTCCCTTGACCTTTGACCTCAAGATATACGAATGGAAATGGGTTCTCTGGGTACCCACGAGTCTCCCCTTTACAGACATGCCCACTTCATGATAATCACATGTACTCTGGGGCAAGTCATAGTGAAGTCAGCACACTGACTGCTGTTGTTGCCTGTTGGGCTGCAGTTTGCCATGTTATGATTTGAAAATACTTTTTATGCTAAATGCAGTACCTGTGAGGGTTTCTGGACAATATTTGTCATTGTTTTTGTTTTTAATTCGTTTCTAATAATAAATACATACATACATTTGTATAAAACAGGCATATTTGCACACTCCTATGTTGATAAGAGTATTACATACTTGACAACTCTCCCTTTAAGGTACATTTTCAACAGCTAAAATTTAAAAAAAGATTAATTTTCTATTAATCACAATTGAATATTTTAATCAGTTGACAGCCATAGTTATAATAATACAAAAAGTTTTCTAATTTATTGAATGGGTGTTTGAACCATGGTCTAAAAGCACAGGATGCATGAGCTGTTGCTGAAGTCTGGCAATATGAGCATCCACCCTCCTCATTTTTCTAACGTACAAAGTTGACATCTAAAGAAACACATTAGTTCTTTCACATCTGAGCTGAGCTGGCATGGCTGACAAGAGGTTATCATTACACTCAGGACCAAAACAAATCAACTGGCTTCTTCGGCTCTGCGTGGCGATAAGATCAGCCGCTCGCAGCCGATACCACGTGCACTCATCTCTTGTATACGGAATGAGATGGGAACGAAGGTGAGTCTCTTAATGAAATGTGAGGCGTCAGAGGGACGGATCAGCATCAACAGGCTCATGATTAAACATTAGGGGAAAGAAGAAGGGGACGCATCGCCATCATCCTCACAAGGTGACGCCGCTCTCCGTCGCTCTGTACCTCTCTTTGATAATCTCCCTCTCGCTCCTCCCCCTCCTCATACATTGGAAGGCCCTTGACTCCTGAGGGAATGAGCTGCCCTTGGAGGACTGATAGAAAGAGCGAGGGACGGGAGGAGTGATATACAGGACTCTCAGTGGTGACGTGCCACTAACCTGAACCTAGACTCTACACATCAAGCTAATACTAAATACAAAATCACAGAAACACCGTCACACTCAACAAAGAAAGGCAAGGCTGCAGATAAATTGCTGGAATTTTAGTATAAAGCACGGTGCACTTCATATACCGCAGGTTTTTTATGCCAAAATGAAAACACAAGCCTGTCTATTCAAAGATTGTGACTTATCGACCCCGTGATAACATTAACGTCGCATTGACAGCGAGTGAAAGCGAGCAGATAGCGTAGCTATCGACTGTTAGACACACAGGTGTGTTTTTCTACATTTTCATCTCAGATTCCTTTCTGAAGACTGCCAAACCTTGCTCCCTGCCCCCTGTCTGTCTTTCTTTATTTTCCCCTCTCTCTAATTCCCTGTTTCTGCTCACATCAATTGATGGCTGGCTGCGACTAGCGATGCCTGTGTTGTTCCAAGCAGAGCCGTAATGGAGACATTTGGAGAGGCAGAGCAGGGCAGGTTAATGCTCTCTGTAATGTGTGTGTGAACAGCGATTTATTTTTTCTATTTTTTTTTTTTTTTGTAGCGAGAGGCTCTGGGCCCCGTGCCACCGGCTCCAAATGTTTTTCCCCTACTAAACTCCTGACCCCAATCTGTGGCCAAGAAAGACAGAAAAGAGAGGGGAAATTGAGAAAGAAGGAGAAGGGGAAAAAAAAAGCAAATGTGATTCATTGGGGGGTCAAAAATGGATGTGAATGAGAGAGAGAGAGAAAGGGAAGAATGCTGAGGTGCAGATGCTGATACTGTTAATAGTTATAGCACGCTTTCCCAAAGACAGACTGTAAATAGATCAGCTGAAATGTTTCTTGACACAATTTCTCAATGTTTATATTGGATGTTTAGTGGAGAGAAGGCTACTTAATACTAGCTCTAAGTCAAACTAAATTTTGCCTCGACAGAAAATAATCATTAAATTACGAAGGGAGGAAGGAAAGAAGGCTCGGGACACATGTAAACATCACAATTCAAAACAAAAAACCCTAATATGTCTTTCAGATCAATCATTTCGGCACGCAGCGGCATTTTTCACCACTCGCTGAGATGACAGGCTCGAACTTGTGTAGGAGTCATGTCAATTACATCTGAACAGGGAGGACGGAGGGAGGGAAGGGAAGGGGCTACTAGTTGAAACACGCTCGTTCACCATTAGCGGTCGACATCAGCGCCGGAGATTATACTCGTATTTCACATCCCCTGCTGAGAGGCTGTCTTTCTTGGATGCTGAGGTGCCACTGTGTAAAATGACAGTGACACCATGGATCATTGAGTTCCTTGAGATCAGCGGGGATACTGTATGGTTGTGTTGGAGATGAATCAGGTGCTGCTAATGTGAGGATGACGGGGTAAAAGGAGTACAGCCTGGTAGACCGGTGTTGTCCATGACACGTTGGGAAGTATCAGCCCCTCGGTTTCAGTTTTCTTTACTGTAATGAGGTGTTGATTCATCTTTATGATCATTAAAAAAGTATTGCATTACACCGAAAGGTGTTTCTATTATTTTGTCCATACTATTTGCATCAATGAGGCTAGGCTAAAGAAGAGAAAGGCCTCTCTTTATAATGCAATACAGATCAACAGCACCACAAATGTCCAAAATGACCATAAAGTTGAATCAACACCTCTCTAGTTTGAGCTAGGTGCACTAATAAACTGGCAACTGGGTGTATAATTAACTAGTATTAATTTATTGTCATGTCAACCAGCTTGAGAGGAAGTTTATGGTGTTTCATCACTAAACAACAAACCATACACCACCATGACATTTTGACCCAAAAGATCTATAAATCATACTGGCCTGAATATACAGTACGATGATGTTTTACTAATTACTAGTTCAATTACTAATTCAGAGCATATCTATTGTTGACAGCAGGGGTGCACTGTAAATCACAAATGATATGATATTAGATTATTTGGACAACGATGTGATATTTGCTGCTATCATAAATCCTGCCACAAGTACAATTTCGATTTGATTCAATTCAGGGGCCTGCGATCAATATGAGACATTATCATATGTCCATTTAACACAATCAGTTACATTTATATCAACACACAAAAAGCAACTAAATTATGATTTGACAATTTTATTACTGCACTATGTAGCAGGGAGGTGCACTTGGACAGAAATGTTGACACAGACGTGCCATGGGAATGTCAAAATAAAGGTGTATGTTAAAGATGACGATATGTATCCATGTTTTCACTTTGCATTGATTATATTGGATCACTGATAACTGAATTGATATATTGATCCAGATCCATGTATTGTTTCACCCCTAGACAATGGCTGAGCGGCTATCAACAGTGCTAAAAATAACAGTAGTGTCCTTGAATGCACCCTTCATGATGTTTGGTTAATACTAATCTACTAGCTAATGCCGATGGTATAATAGACAAACAAAACTCTCTGACATCAGGTGCCTGATTGGCAGCACTGATCGGCAGCAAATCATCTGATGTCAAAATCACGTCAGAAGAGATGAGGAGTTTTGATGTGAAACTAAATTTTGAACTGAGCCATGCAGGTTTTGAAATAGCTGATCCCTGATCATGTGGTCTCAAAACAAGCGTCAACACCAACAGGATAATACACTGTTCAGCACTGGCAGAGAATTTTGGCAAATTTCACGTGGGCGCTACCCACATAATCAGCTGGGCTGCTCATCCCACAAATGCATGATCCTTACAAGTTGGACATTATTGTGAAGGTAAATAAAAAGGCTTTCCAACACTGTCATATATAATGCCAATTAGCATTGTAACAACAGAGAAATAATCCACCAAACAACAAATTTCCAAACTTTTTTTCCCCGAGTTTATTTAAAGGCTACAGCAAATTCACAGTGTTTTATTTAAAGACTTATTTATTTATCATGTTTACCTTTCTGTATTTGGTAGAGGTTATGTTAATATTCAGATCGACTTCTATTCTGGTCAATACAGTATGCTAGACGTAGTTTGAAATTCATCTTCTCATACCAATCTAACACCAAATGGATGGATGTGAGCAATACACAGAGGCTGAATCCAGGTAACACCTTGATCATGCCAATCTATGCCTTCTCAGATCTGTTTTCAAATGTTGACGGTGTGTCACGTCTCCTCACTCCTCCGCTCTACAAATGAAGCCCAGAAACCGAGACGCCGGAGCAGACTTGACCTGTGTAAAAATCTATCTCTAATCTGAAAGAAGAAAACTGAGATGAATTCTTGGTGAGCCAATTAGAGCAGCGACTAATCCCCTAGTAACTCGGCAAAGACGTAAAGCATCCCTTTCTTTTCTCTCCCTTCCTCGCTCCCTCCGTTTCGCTCCACTTTCATCTCTCTGCTCTTTTATCTTATCAATAGGCACATATAGAGCGCCGCAGACACAAAGCGCCGAGCCTGGATCTTTCAAAAACACTCCCGTTTATGACGTTTTACACCGATTGCCTGCATTCGACACTAAATTATATTAAATTCCATCACTTCACCTGCTTGCTCAAGAATGATGGAGTCTGCAGCTCGTACAACTAATGCAACAGCAAGAAAAAAAAAACTGACAGCTGGGTTTGTAATTTCACTAATGGCTCACAAAAGTATAATCCACTAATACATCATATATATTACAGTATAGTTTTCTACACTATGTGCATGTTGTGCTTGTCTTGAGTGGACACAGAATTGACTAATGCGTGTCCCATTCTCTGTTTTGCTATCTTCTTCCAGCATTTACACACTTTACATTGATATAATTGATAGTGTCGCTTCAACTGGTCCGTGAAGCGGGAGGGGTTTTCTCCCCTATTTCCAGTTAATGGCCACGTAGCATCATCTCTACGTGGCGTCTGATTGGCTGAGAGCCACTCCACAGCAGTGGGGTAATAAAAGTTACAAATGAGAGCAGGCTATTAGAGCCATTGACGTGCGTAGGCTAGCTTGCTAATTAATTGATCCTGAAACTTCATCTATTCTATAGCCAGAGAGGAACCCTTAATTAATCAGCCTTTCCATATCGTTGTCCTCCTTTCTTTCAATCCTTTCCTCTCTTCTCCTTTAACCCCCCCTCTGTCTTTTCCCCTCTCTCTCTCTGTCCCCCCTAATGTCTTTTTTAATTGTGAGGTGAAAATGCCCAGTGTCCCATGGGCTGGCATGGAGTGCAGGTCTGGTGTTGTGGAGGAGATAGAAGAAAGAAAGAAAGTGTGTGTTGTGTAGATGTGTATCTAGATGGTGATGTGTACTTCTGAGCAGCGAGCCTCCGGTGTTTCAAGAGCCTTTCAAAAAGGGAGGGGGTGTGACGAGGCTGGAGTGGTCCCCTTTGTACCCCCACCCCTCCTCTGCCTCCATCTTTCCTGGCAGAGGGGCTGATTTATTGGGGCTTCCCAGCCATCCGTCAGAGCCAGCAGCGCTGGCTGCATTAACCCCAGAGACAACCCCAGCACCCGGGGCCCCTAAGTGCTTCCAAGTGGCCCTCGCTCTCCCCACTGGCGAGGAACCCCCCCACCCAGGCTCAATCGATGTCGTAAATTACCCATCTAACTCCTTAAAGTCGATAGTGCACAAGCTGATGTTTGGACAGACAAGGATTTTTACAGCTTTTTGTTTTAATGGAAACTTAAAAGCCTGATCACTATTCTCAAGAAATGGTAACTATACTCACAAATTAAGTTTTAATCATCAGCATTTTGTGTGTTTCTCAACTGGTAATAATTAAAAGTACAGGCTAGATTTAGTAACACAACTGTGTTTTTATTCCTGTTAGGTAATAAACCTGCAGTAGGTTGAAAGTTTTTGGCATCACTGGGCAAAAAAATCCATAATAACGTTTCAGTATAATGTAATTCAGACATAACTAGTCTTCTACACCTCCTGTCGGCTGTTTTCAGACTGTAGTAAATACAGCCTGTGATGCAAGACTTTGGCCAATCACAGGTCATTTCAGAGAGACAGTGTTTCTATTGGCTGTGCTCTGGCTGGTGGGTGCTGCTTGGTATTTCCTCAGCTGTTCTCAACTTTCTCATTTTACAGCTAAACAGTAACGATGAGATGTTTCTGAAAACATTTGAGGTGAGAAATACTCATTACAGTAACAGAATATTGATTCATATTTGATCAGTGCTGCCTTGTTTGACCAGTTCAGAGTGATTGATGATTTTTTTCAGTTTACCTGTCTCATGCACTACTGTCAGGATTTAGTGACCATTTTATAAAAATCATATTTGCTCCAGTTCTACCCACTGCTGCTTTAAGAGCCCTCTCAATCAATGTGTCTTCTTCATGGGAGACAAGAAAAGCTCAGGTGTAAATAATAAAATTAACGCTGACTGAATTCCATGTTAGTTGCTTCGGTTTCCTTGGTCCTTGGCCTTTTTCACAGCACACATTTGTGCATAGTAGGAAAACACAGGTGCTACTAACACGATGTCGATGTGTCCTTGAGCAAGACACTTAACCCCATATTGCTCCTGAAGGCTGAACCATCGGAGCGTGAACGAGATGAATGAGTATTTAGATTAGATCCTGATGGGCAAAGCTGGCACCTTGCACGGCAGCCTCGGTCATCGGTGTATGAACGCGTGAGTGAATGGATGAATGCTGACACGTAGTGTAAAGCACTTTAAGTGGAAGCCTAGAAAAGCGCTGTGTAAATGCAAGTCCATTTAACATGACCATGAAACTGAAGCAGCCAAATGGAATCCAACCATCACTGATTTCAATATTTACACTTGTGCTTTTCCTACTGTGACATGTTAAAATGTCTTGTGTGAGTTAGGCCTATTCCGCTACGATACTACAAAACAGAAAACATTTATTATACAACTAACTTAATATAAAAGCTTTATTGAGTGTCTACATTTCTTTTTTTAAAAAGCAATACAAAGCGTGGTTGACACTTGCATGACACTGGTTTTAATGTAGCGGTTTCCACTGTAAAACATGTTGTTGTATTGCAGAAGTTCAGCACATGAAGAGAATAAAAACAAAGGCGAAGAGCCATCTTGAAATATTGCGTATTATTTAGGAATGTAATACAGCTTTTTAAAAGAATACATACGTATTATTTTCCACTTTTTTTTTTTTCTTTTTTGCCCGCTGATAATTACTGAATTAAAAAAAAAAAATCTTTAAAAAGAGAGTGTGACTTGAAAAAAAAGGTATACAAAGCGGTGAAGGACAGCAGGCTTGTGAAGGGGTGTTGTGGTTTGTATGGACTGAACAGGCGGCGGGTCAGCCGCATTTCCACTTGACTTTAAATGCTTGGCTTCTATTAAGTTGGCCCAGTGTGTAAGGAACAAACAGCCAACACTGGTAATGGTTTCTGCCTGACTCCTTGACACATTCAACCCCCCTCCACACACAAACCTCCTCCTTCCTTTTTTCTATTTCTCTCTCTCTTTCATTTTCCAGGATATCTTTTTTTCTTTCCCTCCTGCTCTTTCTCCCACTCCTTCACCCCTCCCCTCTTTTCACATCAAACACTAATGTTTCCTTCAAATTCCTTTTCCTCTCTGTCTGCCAACTTTGAAATCACAGGAAATTACGCTAAGAATTGGCGGGTGGGGGGGGGGGGGGGGGGTCTTCTTCTTCTTCTTCTTTTTTATGCTTTCAACTTCATTCCACTTCCCAAACAGACGCTTTTCTCGTGTGGCCTGTCATCCCCCAAGACACCCGCCTCCTTCTTCTACATCCTCCTCTTCCTCTTGTTGTTGTTGTTTTTTTTTTTCTGCTGATATATTTGTTCTGGCTCCCCTCACTCCACACACACACACACCCACACACACACACACACACAGTGTCGTACACTCTTTCACATGCACGCTCCGTCTCTCACCCTTTGTGACACACTCAAACGGTCTCTCACAGACGTGCATGCAGACGCAGCATGGCGCTAACTACACCTAACGCAGGTTCTCGGCTGATTTGCTGGAGGCTGACAGGAAAGTTGCTCTCTGAGACAACAGTGAGATCGGCGCCTGTGCTTGCCTCCTATGGCTGGATCAGGGAAAGGAGGCCACGAGGAAGACTATCTAATTGGTAGTGAACGGCACTGTTAAGAATTTGTCACAACCTGTGTGAGAGTGCATGTGTGATCTCGTCAACAATAGGCGTACCATCTGTGCAAGCATGTATGTGACTGAAGAGAGCTCCGGACGTGAAGCTTGAGGGTCTGAACAGGTAAACAAGGTCCCCCAGAAACAACGACTCAATCTGGACCGAAGGGTCACATACAGCCTCTGGGTTACACACACAGCGAGGACCTTACATGTACAACAATAACCCTATCATTGTAAACAACCAGATTAAGATAACAGTCACTGTGTTTATGTGAACTATAAGAAAGGTCTTTGTATACACTCCTAGCTTCCTTCCTCTCCTGTACAAGCTTTTATATATATATATATATATATATATATATATATATATATATATATATATATATATATATATATATATATATATATATATATATATATAAAAGCTATGTGATTGTGTCAATACAGCATGTAGGCATTAGTGTGTTTATGTATGTAAATGTCACCATGCAGATATGCATTTTACAGTGGAAACCAATATAGAGAAATAAGAATAAATAGCTGAGTTGACACGATTTGGGGGTATACACATGCAACAGAAATTAAAAACATGACACTGGTAATGAAGTTACATTTATTCTAGTTATAATGTTAGAGTCTGCTAACTCAATTTTCTCACACACACACACACACACACACACACACACACACACGCGCGCTTTTAAAAAGACATGATACACATCACTTTCCATGATTCCAGTATGATTCAGGGACGATATCTGGCTCATCTAGAACGATACGATACCAATCAATGATTTGAAATCAATACAGTAATTTTTTTTTGCGACACATTTGATCAGTGTGGCGGTAAGATAAATAGGGGGATACTGGACAGAGCAGGTTAGGATTCCTCAAAGTTTTTCTTATAAGGGAATAAGGGATAAATTAATTGTGGGTATAAAGAAGTAAACATCCATCGTCAACCGCGTATCCCGTTAGGGGTCGCGGGGGGGCTGGAGTCGATCCCAGCTGGCATAGGGCGAAGGCAGGGTACACCCTGGACAGGTCACCAGTCCATCACAGGGCACATAGAGACCATTCACACTCACATTCACATCTACGGGCAATTTAGAGTCATCAATTAACCTAAACTGCATGTCCTCTGGACTGTAGGGGGAAGCCGGAGAACCTGGAGAAAACCCACGCTAACACAGGGAGAATATGCAAACTCAACACAGAAGGGCCCCAAGCTATTTAAAAATAGCAAAATGTGAAACTTCAGGACCTGCTGCTTCAGTTCTCAAGATGCAAGGCAATATTTAACAAAAGATATAATAAACCAACTTCTATTCAGTTAAATGAACAGCAGTTTGACCTGCTGCTTCTGTTCTCATTTTCAAAGCAAGTGGTAGAGCAATATTTAACAAAAAAAAAAAAAAAATGCCACCAACTTCTCCTCAGGTGGAATGAATAGTGGTTTAACCACCTGCTTCTGTTCAAATTTTCTATATAAACGGTAGAGCGATAATACTGGCGTCTCAGAACCTGGCGTCAGACTGCTCGTGTTGCCGTCATATTTTATCTGACCTTTTCATATACTGCAAACAGCGAGCGAATTCTCAAGGACATCTCCCTTTTTTGCAAAAGCCAAAATGTTTTCACACGCTGGACCTCAAACGCTGCTTGGAAATCTCTTGCTCGTCTTCCAACTTTATCAGCCACGTATGTACAGCATAAAGAAAACTGGATACAGCGTTGGAGGCAGGGCTACGTTCATTCCTATGAAAGTTGCCCAGTGACTTGAAGACAAAATGGCTCGACTTCTGCCTGGAAAAGTATCCAGATCTCTTGCCGATCTTCCATCCATTGGGCCCTACTGCGCATGTGCGATACGTGCAGTAGCGTCCATTCGGTCGAATGATTTGGTCATGGGGTCCCAACGTTGCGCCATCGTCGCAGCTGGTGCTTTTGTCACAGTCTGGGTCTCCATAGACATAAATGGAGGAAGGAAATAACTCTGCATTCAACTATTAGTGCGTTTTACAGCTTTTAGGACCTGATGATTTAAATCATGGATATTAGTGTTCGTACTGGGGAGTTGATTTACCTAAAAAAAAAAAATTATGTGCTGAGTTCCAGACATTTCTTTCTCAATGTAAGTCTATGAGAAAAAGTCTTTTTGGGCCCAATGATATCATGCGACAGACACAGAAGTTGTAGTATCACTGCTTGGCCACTATGAACAATGGGATCAACGACTGGCGCTCTTCCTGAGGGCTTGATGTTGTCGTCGTCTTTCTGAGATTGCCTCTGCTGGCGCATGTCAATGACGTCATACTCCGAGAGCGTGAACCAGAGTAACGTTTATCATTTCTTTATCATTAAAAGTGCTAGTTTGTCATGCAATGTGCAAATTCTTAGTATCAACACCATAGATTATTTACCTTGCAAATCAATTTTAGGTCGATATATGTCCCCTGTGAAGGACAACTTGCTGAGTATCTGTTGATGTAGTTGGATCATAGGAACATAAATCAATACGTCAATGTAGCAGATGAATAATTATATCCCTACAAAACATGCAAACAAAATCATGCAATGCAGTGTTTTTTAGATATCCTTTTTAGATATCATCTCAGAGATTTCTTACTCCGCCTCAAAACTGATTTTTGTTTGTGGTGCTCAAAGCATCAAACAGTAGTATTGTCCCTGTTATTCTGGATAATCTACCAACACTACTGTCAACAATTTTCATAGGGACTATTTTTTCAGTGGTAAGTAGTTCCAATAAAGACTGTTTGCAGAGAGCTCTGTGGATTTTCCTGGAGTAATGGGAACACAAATTCTGGATATAAATGTTGTTTTTTGGATTTCTTTTAAATTTTTGTTGCTTTATATAACATTTTTGGGTCATTTATGCTTTTCTTAGATAGCAATAATAGAGAAATGACAGGGAAATAGGGAGAAAGAGATGCGACAAAGGCTGTGAATGGGGGATGTTGTGTTTCACGGTTGCCATCTTAACCCCTAAACCCTGTAATTTTTCACTAAGGGTAAGTGACAAAATAATAGCTTACCCTTTGATTCAAAGATGAAATACCTAATCATGTGAAATCGCAACGATTGTTAAGTGCTTCCAAGCTGTTACAAAGATGAATTTTGACACCTTATGTGTGAGGACAGAGGTGAGTCCCAACATAAATGAAAGATGAAATGTATGCATTGCTGTGGCGTTCTTATTTAATACGAGTGGGCTTAATTTTAGCAGGACTTAATCATAATAATGAAAGGCAGTCAAAGAGGACCTTTTGTTCCTCTGCTAAAATCCCCTAAACACACACACACACACACACACACACACACACACACACACACACACACACACACACACAGTCCTGGGGAAATCACAGAGATAGACATACACGCATATCTTTGTTGACGTCACGTTGCCTGGCAACATCCCAGCATGCTTGGCTGTGACAAGCTGAGGTCTCAGCCCTGGATGCATCATGGGGGATCGTGTGTGCCGGGTCTTACATCACCCACAATCCCCCTTGCTGATGCAGCCGCAGTCAAGACGATGAGAATGTTCTTTGCGGCTGATCCTGGGGCAGTTTTATAACATCTGAGGTTAAGAAAGAGGGCGGGATGGCTGATTTATCCCCCTCCACACACAGCTGTAATCATGTCCATCTTAACTGCATTTGTTGCATCTTTTGATATGTAATTAATAATCACTTTAAGAGCTGATATACAGTAAATTTTGCGGTACACATCTGGGGCATTCATTTTTAGCCGTCCCCACTGCTCCCTGATCACACCCCTGACCGCTTTTCTGTAGGTGAGGCTCATTACGCTCATGCGAGAGTGTGGAATTAAACCTCCTCCTCCGAACTCATTACTGTGAGCTAGATTTCACCGGCTGCAGATAGGCAATGCGGTGGTGCTGCTTTTAAAGCCAGAGCCAGATAATTAGAAACTTTAGAAGCACATTTCCCATGGCTATAGCCAGAGTGAACAACTAATTCTATTTGAACTAATTACGTTCCATAGCGCTACGTTCGGGCTATGTAATACGCCCGAGGATTTCATCACAAAGCAGTACCGGGTACGTATTTTTGTGCGTTTCTGACTGTACGTCATTAAGCGTTGGCATTGCTCTCCATGCACAGCCTGTCTTCACATACACACCCCCGCTTGCTCCCAACTGTGTGTATTTCAGACCGCAAAACCCCTGAGCAGGCTCAGTAATGCTTGTTTTGGGAGCGTGTTGACATCATCAAAATGAGTCAGATGAGGTTTAAACCTGCAGCTTGGGTAATGAAGTCTACGATGAAGCGTCTCTGTTAGGACTGCAGAGCACTGTGACCAGTGAGACAAAATATATTTGATATATTAGTGGCTTAGCATGACACTGAACGTCTTTGGCAACTCATGTTATGATTTTTTTTTTTTTTTTTTTGGTATTGTGATTACTGGGTCTTACCTCATAATCAGATCTGGCTTCAGCCTACACCTTTTCAGTCAATGCTGTAATCTGTTTTACTCATAATTTTTTTGTAGTTTTTAAGCTTCTTATTAATCTATTTAGTTACTGTAACATGAAGACCAAAACTGAAGATAATTTCAGTTGTGTAATTATATATATACATATATACACACACATTTATTTAGAGATATATATACACATAAATATGCATATATACATACATATGTGGGCTGCACGGTGGTGCAGTGGTTAGCGCTGTTGCCTCACAGCAAGAGGGTCGCAGGTTCGATTCCGTGTAAGCGTGGGTTTTCTCCGGGTACTCCGGCTTCCTCCCACAGTCCAAAGACATGCTGTTTAGGTTAATTGATGACTCTAAATTGCCCGTAGGTGTGGATGTGAGTGTGAATGGTTGTCTGTCTCTATGTTGTCTGTCTCTATGTGTCCTGTGATGGACTGCCGACCTGTCCAGGGTGAACCCTGCCTTCGCCCAATGCCGGCTGGGATCGGCTCCCCCCGCGACCCCTAACGGGATAAGTGGTTGATGATGGATGGATGGATGGACATATATATATATATATATATATATATATATATATATATATATATATATATATATATATATATATATATATATATATATATATATATATATATATATATATATATATACACACACACACACACAGTATATAAACATTATTAATGATATTATAATTAGTGAAAAATAGCTCCTCCAAAGCCAGAAAAGACATTACATAACTGTTGTATGATGTTGTATTTCCCAAGCTGAGTAAACTGAGTTGTAAAATCAGTGTAGTGTGCCTTCATTCATTGTGCACCTCTCAGTATACCTATTTGTTAATGTCTTCTCTATCCCCACAAGAGGTTTTCTTTGAAAAAAAAAAAAAAAAAAACACACACACAACACATATCCTCACTGCCAAATGTGAAAATTGTAGGAGAGAGAGTCTATCTGCCTATAAATCAGAGCTGGCAAAGTTAATGCGAAAACAACGCGTTAATGCAAATTCTTGTTTAACAACGCTAATTTCTTTAACACATTAACGCAACTTGCAATTTTTAGGTCGTAGCAGGCTGTTTTAAAGCTGGAGTGAAGATACCGGCATCAATATGATACTAGAAAACCTAAAGAACCCACTGGTGCCTCCACCCAATCTCATTTTAGCTCATCAAGAAAGGGGCTCTACATTTTGGTGACAAAAAACTAGTACGGCCTTTTCAAAGGGGTCCTTGACCTCTGACCTCAAGATATGTGAAATGGGTTCTATGGGTACCCACGAGTCTCCCCTTTACAGACATGCCCACTTTATGACATGCAGTTTGGATCAAGTCTTATTCAAGTCAGCACACTGACACACTGACAGCTGTTGTTGCCTGTTGGGCTGCAGTTTGCCATGTTATGATTTGAGCATATTTTTTATGCTAAATGCAGTACCTGTTGGGGTTTCTGGACAATATTTGTCATTGTTTGTGTTGTTAATTAATTTGTAATAATAAACATATACATACATTTGCATAAAGCAAGCATATTTGCCAACTCCAGATAAAAAAATGGGATTAATTTGCGATCAACTGTGATTTAACTATGGCCAATCATGTGATTAATCACGATTAAATATTTTAATCGACTGACATTCCTAATATAACTACGAGCATTACACAGCAGTTTCCTCTCCTACGGCATGTACGCACATTTGTACAATATTTTAAGACAATGTGGGAACACGCTCTGTCAGTCCATCTGTGTTTCCCTCCTTCTCGTCCTCTCTCTGTGGTCTCGCTATGTGTGGAAGCTCGCTCGCCCCTATCAGAGGTGTCCAAGTCCAGACCAACAGACCAGGCTGACTAAATATAGCAGGCAGTGACAGCAGGAGACACTCCCCCATCCCTCGCCGTGGCGCTCAGCAGTGCTGTTTCACTACAAACGACACTGATGGAACTAGATTGTCATACAAACCCACAGAAGAAGTTTGCTTTCTGCCAGAAATGTGCGACACACGTATCGTCCACGCACACACATGCATACAGTACACACAAACTAATACACGTGCATACTTTCTCTGTATCTCTCCCTCCAACACACACACACCCTTCCAGTCCAAATGGGATTTACTTAAGACTCAATAAAGCAGACAGAAGCACTATTGTCTCCAACACAGGCCTATTGTGTCGCACAGAGAGACTGTGACGTGGGTCGGCTGTGCTGCGTCTATGTTTACTACACAGAGCATTCCACTACACACACAATTAAAGAGATATGCATACAAAAAAAAACATGCACACGCACACATGCGGTAGAGAAGCTCATAGAAATACACAATCAAGCATACAGGCGCTCCATCAAACGAGCATGAAGAATGAACATGTTCACACACATACCACGCATACGCAGCATCAGACCCATCTCGCTCCAGTGGGAGTCTAATGGGGGAACTGAGTGATGAACAGGAGTGTCACCGCCACATGCCAGGGTGTGAGATGTGCCGCCTGGTATTTTAGGCTGCGTCTCAAATTGAACATGCCAAGCCTTCAGGGGAAAACCGCTGGAGAATGTTCACCACGAGAAGCAAAATGTCCCACAGCAATATCGCTTATAATACCAGCTGCAATATGTTATTCGGCGCTGCAGAGCTGAGGCGGCTGACTCATTCGTGAATCGTGTACAAAAACGTAGCGTTTGTTGACATACCTGCTGTTGAGGATACTGCATCCCGCCCATGCCCATTTGGCCCCTCCCCTGCATGCTCATAGGGTATCTGTGTGGGGGAGGCGATGTGTATGGCTGGCTAGGAGGGTAAGGCCCGCCCCCTGGCTGCTGTGGGGCGGAGTAGGGATTGTTGGCCATGCTGTATAGCTGCGAACGCTTCATAGCCATGAAGTCCATGGAGGACACCTGTAGAGGGGAAAAAGAAGGATTAATGGTTTCTTCATTCACGACAGCGCGTTGTGATTGGCTGAGAGCCGTTCAAATGAATTCATCCAGCATCTGCCAAGTTGGACAGAAGTCCACTTAGCGTGCACACACTCCAAACCACAGCCTCCATTGATTTATCTTATAATTGCCAGTGAGTGGAAGCCTTAAATTAGTGTCTGCAGGTCATAAATGAAGTACAAATGGAATTAAGCAAGCAACGATGTTTATTGCATGGCGATCAGGAGCAAACTTTGCTGGAGGAGGGCCAAAAAATAATGATTTAATTAAAACCTAAAGCTTGTATCTTTGTTTTAATGTCTGAAAGGGTTTTGAGAGTGTTGTAAATGTTGTTTAAAGTGATGGGAAGCAATAGCAATAAAAACTCTATGGCCTTGTTCCCACAACCACAGCCCAGCAGTGCCAGTAATCGCCATACAAGCGCTCCCTCTCGCTTGCTTGTTTGCATGTCGTTGCTTTCAGAACAAAAACTGGCAGAAACACTGATATCACATTTGATTTTCATGCTCGTCTGAATTCAAATAACAAGTAGGAGAACAGGTACGGGTTGAGAGTCTGGCAGGGGTTCAAACTTTGCATTACGAGGCATTTCATGTTTGCAAGTTTGAATCCCGGGAGGGAATTCAGGGCAGTGAAGCAGTCAAAGTAGCTGCTCTCCAAAGCTCCACCTTGGGAGCTAGCTTCTTAAATGAACACAAAACAAAATCAAAGAGAAGAAAGAGAAGCTGTCAAGGGCGATTTATTCCATTGTAAGTATTTCGGAGCCTTTTTAGAGGTTGTTTGGGGTTCTCAGTGAGCCACTGGAAAATTCTGGTACAGTGCGTCAGGCTAATGCTAATCAGTCTGCCGTAGCAGCGTGTTTGTCTGTCTGCAGGGCAGATAATAAGGACTTCCTCTATATTCTCTCTCTCCTCTCATGCTTTCTCCCCTTTTGTCTCCACTGTGTAGGATCATGTGTGATTTATGACATTTTGTTCCTGCTGTTACACACACCTTCACTTCTTCTCTCTCATCTCCAACTAACTCCCTCCACCACCACCACCACCACCACCAGCTCCCTCCTCAGTTCCCTCTCCTCTTCCCAACTCAATATCACCTCGTCTAGCGTGGAGGAGAAATTGCCGTTGCCTCATATTGCCAGGCTAATATCAAGAAGACATGTCAGGGGATGGGAGCACTTTATTCAGCGGGTTACGTGCGGACGGTTACGGCGCTCCAGCTTTAAAGTGGTTTTGTCTACTGAGGCATGTGCGTGGAGTACATTGGACTATTTCACAGAGTGCGGAGGAGATAGGAGTGTGTGTTTGGGTGGTGAGAGATGGAGAGAGAAAACCAGAGAGAGGGAGAGAGGAATGAGTACTCTTGGGTGTCTAAAAGTTATTTCACAGCATGGAGGTGGACGTGGGTGTGTGTGAGGAGATGGGGGTTATCCTGCAAAGGTCTGCATCACAAGGATTTTGCTATGCGTGTGTTTTAATGCAGGCTTTGTTGTCATGTACTTTACCTTCATGTGTGAAACTACTAATATGTAAAGCATTCCCTATTGTAATGTTGACGAAGCTAAAGTCACAGAGTGCACCAGCAGTTCTGATCTAAAATGAAATATTTAACCTGCGGACAAAACTGACATCTCATCTGCCAAAATGATTGCCAGCATTAGAGTAAAGCGCATTAGGGAATAATTAAAGTTATGGGCCATTGTGGTGTACAACCCGTTTAAAAAAATGTTCAGAGAGAAGAATCAATTGTACTTTTGAAATACTGATGGATGAACTTCTAGTTCAAGAGGTAAAAACTGTTCCCAATTGTAATTATTTTAACAGAAAACCTTGAATCATCAAATTATTTGTCTCGGCTCCTTATTGCTCAGTAAGGCGATGAAGAGTCTGAAAAGGAACGACAGTGATCTGATAACTTAATTCAGCATGATTTAGTCCTTCAGTGCATCTGAACTGAGCTTTATACAGAGTTAAAGCGAAAGTAGTAGTTGAAGCAAATACGATTAAAAAAACGTATTTTTTTATAAAACAGTCACTGTATCCCGACAGTAGTGCATGAGAAAGGTAATCTGAAAAAAAATCGGGACTGTGTCCTCTGATGGCATCTGCAAGAGTTCACAGACCAGAAGAAAAAAAACAATCAGAACTGAGCTGAAGGCTGCCGTCTCTGAGCAGCTGTCAATCACTCGAGAACTCCCATCAAACGGTCAAACTAGGCAGCGCTGATCAAATATGAATCAATATTCTGTTGCTGTAATGACTATTTCTCTCCTAAAATATTTTCAGAATCAGTGTACTGTTTAGCTGTAAAGTGAGAAAGTTTGTGATCCAGCCGCCACGTTGAGGGAAATAGGCATTCCGGTAACAGAATATTGATTATATTTGATCAGCGCTGCCTACTTTAACCATTTGATCAGAGTTTGCGAGTGACTGACAGCTGGATGACCAGCCAATAGGAACACTCTCTTTCTGAAATGACCTGTGATTGGCCAGGGTCTCCCATCATGGGCTAGATTTTCTAAAGCCTGAAAACAGAGCCATGAGGAGGTGCAGAAGTCTCTCCGAACACTTGAATTACCAATATGCTGAAAGGTTATTAAGAATGATTTGCCCAATGATGCCAAAAATATACTGCGTACTGCAGCTTTAAACCAAATATCAAAGGTGAAAGAGTGTTTTTTAAACTGACTCTGGTCATACGCTTCTAATGTAGTGATAATGGTATTTTGGCAAGAGCGGAGGGCAACACATGACCTTCTTAAATGTTTGTACACTCAGAACACGCCACAAGCCAGACACACATACACGCAGGTCCGCGCAGCAATATCTGCGGCGAAAAGTGCGACGCTCTCCAGTTTCTGAAAAATCCAGGGCACTGTGCCACCCGTGATATGGGACACACAACCCCCCCCCTCCCCCAGCTCCATCCAGTTCACCAATCCATCTCAAGAGGTCCTCCGTTTGCCAAAAATGCTGAGCGTGACACAAGTAAATCCCCTCACACGGCTGCCAAGTGTAAACACGTGCTTGCAGGAAAAAAAAAAAAAAACGTTAAATGCTGCACTTAGAAAGGCACGGGACACAGAAAACAACAGAGTTTTGGGAGCGAAGAAGTGGACACTCATTTAAACACACATGCACAGGCGTGTATTAGCAGCATCTTATACTGGCTTTCATCTCTCTGCCTCTCTTGTGGGAAATCCTTAAATAAAACAGCCACAATAAAATGATATAGAGCTAATGCACTGGTCCATCTTCCACACATTATCCACACCTGTCCACGGAGGCAAAAAGAATGAGCGTCTCCCCAAACGGAGCCTCGTATCTGCTCTCATGACAAGCTCCACTAAATGAGATTTCAGCCCACTGCAGCCTTTTGCTAGAGATATGCCCACCATTTCCCTCACACCACCAGGCATTAAAAAAAAAACAATTCTTGACAAATTGAAACATTATTTTTTTTTTCTCCCCTCAGAGAAATGGCTGTACTTAGGAAAAAAAAATTATGAATATGACACGAAGTGAATCGTGTTTGCGCCAGGAGGGACAGCAGATAAAAAACTAAAGGGAATACACAGAAATAGTTTTTTATTTTCTCTAAATGTGTTTTTCACTTTTGTTCATCTGGGCATGCCATTCAATGGAGGAGGGGAGGGAGGAGGCATGGGAGACAATAGTAATTCAACTGCTAAATTTAAAATTCAATTTATGAACTCCTCTCCAGCGTTCTGACTCTAGTTTTTTTTTTTTTTCTTCGTCTTCCTTTTTTTGCAAAACAAAGCCATTAAAACAGAACATGGGTGAAATTACTGTGGGGTGAAACCTGTTAAATTGCTTTTCTGAGCTCAATCGACAACATTTTTATGTTGCAAAAAAAAAAAAATGATTTTATTCCTTCTCGCTTTAATGTGCCAAGTTGTTAATCAGAAAGAGACAAAATGGTCGACACAAAAGGCTTGGATGTGTGGATTATGAGACACACACTGGGATCAAACAAACATAAAACAATATTGGTAAATGGTTATTATTCCAATTTCTTTTGGAATGTGGGAATTATTTGTAAAAATCTTCTGATTTATCGGCCGTGGAGAAGTGAACAGGGCTGACACACACACACACACACACACACACACACACACACACACACACCACTGTGTCCCTGTAGCTATTGCTACCCTTGTCCTTCACACCAGATGACCAAATCATCACCTGTCTGCATCAGCCCTTCATTTCAGTTATTTACTATCCACACACACACACAGAGGAAACAGTGCAGAGTAGAAGTAGAAACAACACCGCGAGACCAGTGTTGCTGCAGAGCTGTAGTGTTTCCACTAAAATCCTCCGACTGAAAACAGTCTTATCATACCACCAACACGGTAATAAAACATGTCCCTTCATATGTTCTTTATGGACTACGAGCTGCTTTATTGAGCGGCGGCTACTACAGAAATTGTTTGAGCCTCAAAAGGGCCGTTCAGTGAACTATTACGGTCCGTTAAATCACCTGGTGGTTTAATACGATCGAGAACAACAGATTTTTACCGTTAGATGGGCAACAGTTCCTAAAAAAACGCATCTCAGGCCAAAGCAGCTACACTGTGGAGTCGTCAGTGTGACGTCCTGTACAAAAATAGCAGGATTCATATTTTCAACGATCATATTATAAAAAGCTATTCGGTGCAAATTAGTGCCATGTGAAAGTGGTTCTGAACATCACCACAGAAAAACTCATCAAACCTGATTGTGTATGAAAATTAGCCCCAAGATGCCTTTTTGGTATTGATTATCTTCTCCTTTTCTTGGAAGGACTAATGCTGAATGCCGGCTTTTATACCTGCGTAATGAAACCATTTTAGCCCGTGTGTGTTTGTGAGGAGAAACAAATAAGGATAATTATTGTCAACGGATCCTCTTTATCCTCTGTGCCGCGTCTGCCTCTGGAGAATCAACATGCTGCAGCCAGAGCTGGTTGGTCTGCTGGGACAATCAGCCTTGTCTTTTATGTGTTTTATTTATACCACGCAGCAGAGCACTCTCCAATTCCTATTACACTACGGGGCCCCGGCGATGCCTCGGCCTCCTAAACAAAGCTCTGTGTTTCGGGCTTGAAAACCCTGTGCATTTGGGGCCTATGTTTTCAAACAGAAGAAACATAGAAAGGGTGGAAAGATGGGAGAGGAGGAGGGAGGAAGAGGAGACTGCAGCGGTGGGCGAGTACAGATCGAGTTCCATATTAATGTGTGCAAATTCCCCCGCTCCTGCTGACTAAGATTAGAAAAATTAATTTCATGGATGCAGAGACAATACTGATGTCATCAAGCGGAGAGGAGAGGAGCAGCGCGCCGTTAACTCCTCCCTGCCCGGCCTCCGTGAGGAATAGATCACTCTTCAGCATTGGTCCATCACTTCATTTCACTGCCAGGATTCGAGTAGATGCTGACAACAACACACAACACTTAGCCCGGACAGATCGTTCCCATCCCCATCCTAAAAACAGAAGGGCTTATTGTGTAAGTTAGTAGTGAGCTGTGTGTGTGCATGGCGACGTTCCCATGTGACTGCAGCATCGCTAAGAAGACCAAATTCAGTGAATTATGCCTTGAAACACAATCTCATCCCGCATCTCAGCACGCACGCCTTGTTAGTAAAAAGTCTCGTAATGAATGACAGAGTGAAGAGTAGCGCCGGTCCGCGGAGAGCTGGGCAGAGCCAAATTGCCTTTCCTCAGTCCAATATGCCTGGATGGCACAGGCAGCTAGGCACGAAGGCTGGCTAGCAAAGAGAGGCATGAAATTATCTGAGGAGAAAGGAGCAAGGAGCGACAGCCGAAACGTATATGCTGTATGTCTGGCGATGATGATGCGAGTAGAGAAAGAAAAGGCAGACAGACAAAGAGAAGCCAGATAAGAGGCTGTTGTTATGCGGCCGACCGGCGTGCTTTTGTGTTTGGCGCAATGCACATAATTGCTCTCTCTGCTGCGTCGTCCTCGGAGCCGTTGATCTGTGTGCCCTCTGCGTTTGACACCAATATTTACACCACGCACACACAATTCAGGGTGCTCGGGAACACTCCCACCCCTCCCAAACCCCCCTCCCGTGAGCGTGAGGAAAAAGTTCCCGAGCGTTCGGTTCGTCACGGCCGGCACAAAGACGTCATTAAGTGAGGGGAGGAGGGGGGATGGAGGAGGAGGAGGGAGCAGGAGTGGCTGCTTCATCTGTCTCAAGTGAGATTGGGGTCACAGGGTCACCGGAGCCCTTTTCCTTCGCCAAGACTGAGAGCTAAGGAAGCGGCAGGGACAGAAAAAAAAAAGAGAGAGAGAGAGAAACGTCAAAGACAAAAACGAGATGTGGCTGACATGCCATTAGAGAACGAAAACAAATAAAATGCAATCGTCTGCAAACAGTAGAGGAAACACGTGCGGCAGAACACAGATCAAATCAGTCAAATCTCCTGCCAGGATGCAGTTTTCCAAAACTGAATTCATTCACATTTCCACTGTATAACGAGGAGCAGACTCATGGATAGATAAACCTGAACAGGTTCTAGTTAGAGCAAAAGCTTATTCCAGGGGACATTTTGTAATTTTATTCAAGTCTGGTCAGAGATCAAAATTCCCCATTCTTTTCTCTTCTAACATATTCGGCTTTTTCATGTGCTGAGCATGTGTTTTTAAATCATCTGACAAACTTTGCTACATATCAGCAGTGTTTCCCCTTGAAAAAGTTTCTCACTGGGTAGAAAATCCATTGAAAAGCCTCTAGGTAAGACAGCGTGGCGGTACAACTATTGCTTTGAAACCAATGCAAATTAAATGCTTTCAGGAAACAGGGAAGGCACCTCTTGCAGCGCTGCATGCCTATTTTCATAGAATTGGTTTCTGATGTGGAGGAGGGAGAGCCTCTCTACATTTCCCAGTCTTTTCTTGTCTCTCAGTCCTGTGTGTTTCCTGCCTGTCGCGACCCTGGGACAGCGGAGGGCCGCTGAAAAACCCCATTTCATCTGAGGGCCGCGGTGGAACGACAGGAATGCGCTCCTCTCTAACTTCCCCCGGCCCGCAGAACCCCATGGAGAGATGCTGTTACACAACCAACTGAAAGAGAGAAAAAAAGGGGGGGGCAGGAGGGAGGAAAATAACAATAACTCCATCTGCCCCAAAGAGAGAGAACAGGCCATTTGAGTAAATGTGCTGCCCTTTTGCTTACCACGTCTCCCGGAGCTGAGCCAAAATGCTGGTATTAAATATGCAGGCTAGATTTCCCCCCTTATTCAAGGAAATCACCACCTTTGCTAATGGAATGGTATTGGAGAGGAACTGCCTTTCTACAGCTTGGATAATTATGAACGAGGTCCCGTATCGCCAAGTGTGTTTATGAATTAGCAATGGTTATTCATGATATTGTGCTCAGAGTAGGGTGAAAATACATAAGTGAATACTAAGCGAGCAGACCAACAGAAACGATGCTAAAGGGTCCTGAGGGGGCTTTCTCTGCCATCCATTAGTCTTCCCTGTAAGGCAAAGCTTAACGAGCTCCTCAGGCTGGGAGGCTGGCCATAGAGGGAGAGGGAGCGGAGTAAATTATGAATGTGAAAGCTCCATCTAAAGCAAGACCACAATAAGCCCACATCCCCGCTATTAAGCTCTTTTCCACCTTGATTTTGTTTGATGCTCCTCCTGAAACAGGTGTACTATTCCAAAATTAATATGTCTTTCATCAAGGACTTAATAAATCGTAAAAATACCTGATCTATAAAAAGCAAATTGTCAAACTAGGTCACACCCGCGGTGCAGTTAAAGAGGTTCCCCACCAAAAACAAGGATTTACATTCAGGCTGCTTGTTTTGGAGCACTGCCCAGTCCTCCAGGGCGAAACCATCCATGTTCCTCCTGCGGGTGATCCATCACTTAAAAAACAAAAACACAAATAACAAACAGATATCCTGACCTTCCTTCCTCAGGCGGATATTAGATACTCATTAAAAGTCACCTGAAACAATTTGAACCAAATTGATTTCATTATCGGACTCGGCACGACGCACCAGGCCCCCACGTCTGATAGCTCAGCGGGAAATTTACAAAGTTAATTAGAAAAAAATTGATTTTCATATAATTTCTTTCCCCCTCTGCTTTGTTTTATGTCACTTTGCCGTCGTAAAGTGACATGGAGAGGGGCTTGTTGACGCGTGGCGGGGATGTTCAGTGTGAATGGGAACACAGCGGGTTAGAAGCTTGAACATTGAAACTGGAACTAGAAAATGTATTCCAGTGCTAATAGAACAGTGTTGCTATGTTGCTATGACAGATTGTGTAATAGCATGTTAAGGTAGTGTTTGCTCCCCCCCAAACCCCTACGCACCAATATCTCTTCACCTCTTGCATACATACACTCAAACACACACTCCACCACCACCACTCCACCTCAATATAGCGCTCACAGCAGCAGCAGACGTGGCCTTAATTTCCTCGCGTAATGAATGTGAGCCTCTATTCTTCCATCCCACTGCGAAGGCTTCCCCAGAAATGGGCTCCTCGACCTGGGTTAGGGGCCCTGGAAATAGGCTTCCCTCCTACCCCCCAATCTCCTGCAGCCCCTCCAGGTCACCCTCTGGGAGGCCCCGGGCTCTGTGAGCCCAGGCCAGGCCTCCCATCTCCAGGGCCCTGACTGGGAATCAATCACCGAAGCTGGATGGGAACAAGAGGCGGGGGGGTGGGGGTGGGGGGGAGGGGGTGATCAATGGGAGCCTGTGGGAGCCCTGATACATGACCTGACTGCACATACACACCTCTGACTCGCACTTAACTCAACTATTCACTCCCATTATTGCTATGCCCCAGGGCAGCTATGTTTATGGTGGACTGAAGGTGCCAGACCATATGAATAACATATGACAGAGCGATATTTGCTATTAATTAGATTTGGACATGATCACGCTGAAAATGATTGTGACTATGGACATCTCCTGTGTAGTATCCATCATTTTCATCTTTCATGAGCCTCATATATTTACACTATATGAGAAAAGAAAATGAAACTAAATGTTGTTATTAAATTCAACATTTAGTAACAGTGAAACCACACACTGAATCTAAATCAAAGCAAGCCCGTCTACGGCCAGTAGCCTGAACATGAGTTGTTGTAGACACTGAACTTTGACCGACCTTTTATGTTCAGGTTTTTATTAAAGGCCAGACATATTAAAGGGATGCACATATTTCCCAGGAGAGGCCACAGATCCCTTGGCTGCAACACACACGTTTCACCGTGTGTTCGATACTGTGAAAGAAGGTATGCATGTATTTAGCGTACGTATTCACAACCACCTACAGCACATGCCAATTTCCACGTGAACCAGTGCATATTTATGTTTTTAAAACACTACGAGTGCAAGTGAAACTGATTCTGAAAACAATGTGTTTGTGATGTTCGATATGAACGTGTGGGTGGATGTGTGGATGCACACACACATCGGTATATTAACCAACTGTAAATGTGCAGCATGTCTGTGAATGTCTGCCAGTATCAGTAAAACATGTGTATAAGTATTTTGTGTGTGTGTGTGTGATCAGTGCGTACCATCTGTGTCCAGATGTTGCGTAGAGAGCAGGCTGCGTGGACAGCCAGACAGTTGGCAGGCCTTCTGACAGGCCTGTGTTCCTTATTGATAGAGGGATCACAGAGACAGAAGAGTCAGCCGTGCTCAGCTAGACCACAATATTGTCCGTTCTGCTGTTATTCATCCCAGTCAGGAGAAAATGGGATGATCGGAGCCAAGTTTATAGCTGTCAGATCTGGGCCAAATAGGAGTTGAATAGGTTTCAAACATTTGGAAAACGGCATGAGGAACGTTTGATTTTTCATACAGATGCCGCCAGATTCTTGTGCCAGAGCTGAAGAAATTCATTGTATTTCATTTTAATACAGATGACAATAAAGCTGAGAGCGAAGTACACAGCCCAGTGCGTTGGGGTGAACAGCAACGAGGGCCAACATGTTGGCGGAGCAGTTTGACTGGTTCTTGTCTGTTGATGGTGGTGAGACTGAGGCGCAGCGTAGCATAACAGGAAATACATAAGCAATTTATGTCTGACTGCAACTCAAATAACTCATCAAGGAACCTGTGTGTGTCAACACTGAGCAAATACTTTGGACATCTGAAACCATTATCATAGTGACAGTATACACTTCAGTGGATTAAAATATTTTAGCACGATTAATCGCATGAATGTCTATGATTAATCGCACATTTTCTATCTGTTCAAAATGTACCTTAAAGGGAGATTTGTCAAGCATTTAACAACATCGGAGTGGGCAAATATGCTGCTTTATGCAAATGTATGTTTACATTTATTATTAGAAATCAATTAACTACAGCAAACAATGACAAATATTGTCCAGAAACCGTCACAGATACTGCATTTAGCATACAAATATGCTCAAATCATAACATGGCAAACTGCTGCAGTGAGTCAGTGTGCTGACTTGACTATGACTTGCCCCAAACTGCAAGTGTCTGTAAAGGGGAGACTGGTGGGTACCCAGAGATCCCCTTTTCATTCACATATCTTGAGGTTGGAGGTCAAGGGACCCTTTTAAGAATGCAACATTTTGGCAAGGAAAAACTGGCATGTTGTTTTGTGTAAGTTTGGAGCGTTGTTTAACCTCTTTCTTGACAAGCTAGTATGACATGTCTGTTTTTAATGGATTCCTTGAGTTTTCTAGTTTCATATGATACCAGTATCTTACTCTTTAACTGAGTCCGCTACATCCTCTGAAACATCGAATAGTGGCTCGTCACATTTTTGCGATGATTGTGTTAGTGTGTTAAAGAAATTAGTGTCGTTAAAACAAATTTTCATTTATGCATTATTGCCGCGTTAATTTTGACACACATTACACACAGTGTGTTGCAAAATGACGCAAACGTCCTTTAAAAAATAATGATCTCAATGTAGTATAATAGTATAGTGATTCCCCTATAGTATGAGCGCCATCGTCACTATCCTCTGCTCTCATGTTTCACAGTGCAGGGCTTAGCCTCTCCATACACAAGGACCGGAGCAGAGGATAGACAGGTGAAGTAAAGATAATGTTACAAACAGGTTCGGCAGTAAACGACACGCTAACGTGCTGACGGATTTGCCGTTTTAGTGTTTTTAACTGAACTAGACCAGGCTGCTTTGTTCTCTGTCAAGTTTGCATGAGCGCTGCACTGGACTCCGTTTAAAAAATTGCCTTTTAAATTCCACAATGCTTGTCAGCAACTGGTCATATGGTAACTTCGGAGGCAATTTGGCCTTGTGTGCTCTGATTAATTTGGCATGCAGTTAACACAGCAGTCATAATTTTGTTTTAATGAATACTCAACTCCTGGCATTTGCTCCTGGCGTTCTCCTCCGATGTTTTGGATCAAGGAAATAACGGTAGAAACAAGCGAACCAGCTTTTGAAGTGATGTACTCGTGGATCTAAAGTATGCCGATGTGAACAGCAGTTTATGAAAAGTAACTCATAAATATTTGGAAAAGTAACTGATATATTAAACTTTAAAGAAACTTTGAAGTGTTAAATTTGAGCAAATTTGATGTGGTGGTATGTGTTTGGGGCCCATCCACTGCCCCAGAGTAGTCAACCTAGCAGGAACACAGCAATAACTATAATATTAAGAGCTTATATACCTTGAAGTAAGGGCCTAAACTATCCTGCACATTTCTACTGCAGTTTTTACAAAAGGCATCTGTTGACTGACTAGTTTCCATTACTACCTTGCAGAACTGTCTCCCTGACCTCGCACCCTGTGCCATCTTTCTTCCCTGGCTCCTGCCAGAGTTATGGAGCAGGGCCGACGTTTATGGAGGGCAGACCCTTTTCCCGGAGCTTTGATCCAGAAAGTTCTATAGCTTATAGTTTTGCAGGGGTCATTCAGGAGGAGCCATGTGGGCAGCAGTGTGTGTAAGTGAAAGCACATTGATCTGCTCATTTTAAGCAGAGCCTCGGTGCCGAGGCTAACGCAAAAGGGCCTTGGAGGCCTTTAGGGGTTATAAAGGTACATGTTGGGTGTGTGCATATGTCTGTGAAGGCTATGCTCTACCTGTTTGTGTGTGTAAGAAAGGAGGATATACACTGTGTTAATCCTTGAGGAAAAAAAACAAATAAAAATGAAAACAAGTGCCAGAAAATAGTGCATCGGACACCAACCCAAAATTTCATCAGGCAATATCACAACTCTCATATCTGTCATCTCTCTTTCATCAAACCCCTCCATCCCCTATACAAATTATTCATGCCAGTAGCTAAATGTATTCATACCATTCTGTTTACTTTATTACTCCACTTTTATTCTGCTCTTTTCCCCGCATTTGTTTACAAGAATAAAAGCCTACTCTGACAGAATTATCCCTCTGCACAACAAAAATAAATCACAGCGCTTGCACACACATCATTCACATTCAAAGAGCACAGCTAAATTATAGATGGCCCCTTTCTCCCCAAATATGCATTTCATTAGCATTTCCTTCGCCTGTTGTCTTTTTTTTTTTTCCTTCTGCCCGCCTGCGTGTACGACCCACTGGTGTGTGTGTGTGTGTGTGTGTGTGTGTGTGTGTGTGTGTGTGTGTGTGTGTGACTAGAGAATGGGAACAGACTTGCAGCAAAGCAGGACGCGTCCCCTTTCCCAAGCCTAATTTAGGATTCAATTACAATACTCTTTAAAAAGCGTCGACTTCGCAATTAATTATTTTAAGATTAGCCTGACAGTAATGGGCCTCCCACCGACGCCAGCCAGCACAAGACTGGCCGCCTGCACCCCAGGACCACTCTGTCTCTCTACATATATCTATACACCTTTCTTTTTTTCCTTTTTCCCCTTCCTTCTCTACCGCTCCCCTTCACACTTTTCGCCCGCCTTCTCTCCATCTTCGTCTCCTGAGGAAAAAAAAGAGAACAGATAAATCTTCCTAATCCTCACCTTCATTCCCTCCCTCTGTCCTTTCTTTTTCTACCTCCTCTCATTGCTGCGTTACACTTTGTTTTCTTTTCTTGTTTTCATTTCTTCTTTTTTTTTATCCCTTTGTTAATTTGCATCGTGCTCTGATCTCCTCGGCGGTTGCCGCGCAATTGATATTGCTTCAGTACGGCGGGCTGCTTTTTTACGAGCCACAAGGGCCTTCTCCCACGTCCTCCCGCGTCCCCAGGAAATGCTGACGGATGAGCCCCACGACAACGTGCGCACGCGCGTAAACACTCGCACCCGTACACACATACACAAATGCCTGTCACCGCTGCTGCCAGGCGTAAGCGAAAAAACACGCCGCCCTCCTCCGCCCGCTTTGATTGGAGACAAGCGATGCATTTTTTTTCTCCCCCCCCTTCCTCTCCGCCGCTGCTGCTTTTCCTCCCACCCTTCACCACTACCATCCCTCCACCCTACCCTGTTTTTTTTTTCTTTCCTCGTTTCGGAAATGAATGTCATCATCCATCCCCTTTCTCCCTCCGCCGCAACTCCCCCTGTCACCCCCGGGCAAACCTCAGCCGAAGCCCCCGATTCTGTTTATTTAAATATTTGATATGTAAGCAGTCATAAAATAAATGTCAGAAGAGGGAAGGGGAATGGATATGCAGGGTGTGGGGAAAGAGGCCATTATGGGTAATGGTTTCTGATGTACGTCGCAGCCCCACAATGACCCCCCCCCCCCCCCTCAACCCCGCCATACAGACAAACCTGAACATGATGGAGCTCAGAGACGCCGGAGCAACAGGGGAGTAGATGGAGCGGGCATGTGCGGTCTGAATGTGTTTGTGTGTATGTGCCACTACGGCAGAGATGTAACACACACACACACACACACACACACACACACACACACGCAGACACACTCGTTCGACTAGCGATATGGAAAATAGGCCCTCCCATGCACAATTGACTTCTAATACATTGTATACTCCTCAAACCATCCATTTACCAGGAATTGCAATTTCAGGGGCCCTGAAAGCAGCACTTTGCCAGCACTTTGCAAAATACCTTAAAAAACCTCCAGCCTCTACAAATGCTCTCTCTCACTACCTGCCAATTCTAGCATGTCTGCTAAAGTGACAACACAGCCTTGTTCCCGGCTATATTGAACATCACTTTATTGACTTGCCAGGATCTCCATGTTGGACACAAGACCCGGCGCAACCTACTGTTAAGACACCCCACTGCCACACACACGCACGCACGCACGCACACACACACACACACACACACACACACACACACACACACACACACACACACACACCTTTGAGTGCACCGAGTCTCCCAGCTAGTGGCACCCAAAGGATTACACGGCTGTGACAATTTCGCCAAAGAACTGATAAAAAACGGGGAGGTAGGCGGGGTGAATAAATCAAGCGGCGACGCTAAGAAAAAGAGACAGAGGGAGAGCAAGAGAGTCTCCCAGTGAACAACCTTGAATTTCTCCTTGATGCCGAGATGCTAAAATACTGCAGATCAGCACAAAAAAAAAAAAAAAAAAAATCCCCCAATTAAGAACAAAAATCACAAAATGTTCATTAGCGCTGATGGTATATTGGCTTGGCATTTCAGGGCCTTTTATTCTCAGACCTTTGCCTAACAAGCTCCCCTGGCCACACCAAAGGGCTGCATGAGGGGGGGGACATCACATCAGGGGTCAAAAGTCAAAGAGAGGTGTTGCCGGCTGTTGACCTCCGTCACCTCAAAATACTCAAACATGCCGAATCCCCCTGCGATTTTCCCATCTGTCAGCACGCAGGAATGTCTGCGAGGATACACACCTACAGTTTTGCTTTACATAATTACACAACATACATCTTAAACATCATATGAACACCCACAAGCCCCACTTGTAACCTTAACACTCATGTTCACACAAGCATAATCCCATAAGACTTGGTACACATGTACATCTATACTCACACATTCTCACATACATTAATCACATACTTGCTTCCCTCACACACACACACACACCTTTTCATTACATCAGTACAGACACCTATGTTCACCTACTACATACCGTCCTGCACATATAGCTAAATCTCCGTCACACACATGCCCCCTGCTTCCCCCTGCCCCCTCCAGAGTCCGGGTCAGGGTGCCCTCCAGAGCACCTCGCCCTCTCCGCTGTTAATTACCACTAATTGGCCTCGCTCGTCCCCCCCCCCCCCGCTATAATGGAACCATTCATCTTTACTACTTAATGAGGAGGCACTGTAGTCACAAGCCAAGGTCACCCACAACTAGCATCCAAAAGACAGAGACTTGGAAACAACTGTGAAAAAAAGAGAACAGTAGAGAGACGAAGAGGTTGTTTATGCTTCAAAATACAGATGAGAAAATGTGAAATTGCTGAAGTTTCCACACATGACTCTGCGTTTGGAATGTAGCCAATGTGTAAAAAAAAAAAATAAAAAGTTGAGAAATGTCTGGGAGCTGTGGGAGTCTGCAGTGTCCAACGCAAACCACAACACACACAGGGAATTTCCAAAGACAGACTAATTAAAATACCCGTTACGCGAGTGAAAACAATGGATCCCTCAAAACACTGCCGAAAGCGCACAGTCAAACCGAGCTGTAAATATGAAAAATGTATTTTTCAAAATGCAGTAAGAGCCTCTTCTCCGGCTTAAGCACACATAATTATCAAAACAATCACTCCGACTGTCAGCGCAGACTCCAGCCCCAGCGGGTGAGAGGGCAACATGCTAGACGCCTCAACTACCATAAGAAAACATCTAATTAACACTGAATTGCTTTAAATATTAGTCCAATGGTTGCTTGGTATTCATTTCTACGGTGAGTCAGTTACTGCTGGCCTCACTGCTTAGGAAAATAGCAAATACAACTACATTTTCCTAATAAAAGGCCCAGGTAAGCGGTTCTCATGTTCCCATACTAACATTGGAGTGAATCTGTTCAGACTTTAGAGCAAACTGTAACCCCTACTTTCTCATGTGGAAAAATAAAACACGCAGGAGGGTTTTTACACGTCTGATTCCAATAAATTGTTCCTAAATGAAGTCTCTGCCCACTGAATTATTAGAAGTTCTCACACTGTCGACACATGCACCCAGAGGCCAGCGGGTCAGACAAGACAACAATACCTGCACATTTTGTGAGAGCAATGTAAGCTGTCAGCCTCTGCCTAGAGTAGAGCAGAGGAACGCTTCAGGTTCAAGCATCATAATTTGTCCTGGCGACTCATGCCAAAATCTGACAACCGGTTATTTTCCTTGGAAAAGTCTTACCGTCAGAGGGGGTGCCATTGTGCAGTAGTTCCTCTGTTCGGTCTTGTGCGGCGTAGCGGAAGCGAGAGCAGTCATGTGCTCCTGCAGCGCCGTGGCGGCCAAACCGGCATGGCGCTGTTTGTAAATGGGACAGTTGTCTATGGATTATGGTAATGTGGTATTCCACACTCCCCTCTGGCATGTGTCTGACATTACAGTAACCTTTGCATGTTTAGCCAACAGTAACTATGGATGTTCATTGAGTAGGGAGACGCACACGCGTCACACATGCATGCACTTAGAAAGAAAGAAACACACACACACACACACACACACACACACACACACACACACACACACACACACACACACACACACACACACACACACACACACACACACACACACACACACACACACAGCTGCACAGGGAGATTAACAGCAAACAGCAAACATCTGCTCTTGCCAACCGTATTGATATCCTTTGGAGGAATTAACATCTTAAAGAAATAAGACATTTAAACTTCAAAATAAAGTTCACTTGTGTTGTCGATATCTAATCCAGTTCATCCGGTTTGTGTCAAAGGAGTGGCAGGAATGCAGAACACAAGTCTGGCCATATCAGAGAGGTGCATAACGAAAGAAAATGAGAGAAATATCAACATTAAGTATCTGTCCTCCACACCCACTGCAACACAGTATAACCAAAGTCTAACATAAGCTCTTCTCCCACATTCGCCAGTAAATAAATATGTACTGTATGAGTCCACTGTGCATATATGTTTAGAGGAGGATGCGGCGTGAAGTTCCTTCCTAAATTGCTGAGATAAAATTGATCTAAATTAAGTAGTGTTCAAGCCAGGAGTGACCACAAGTGTCCCGTTGTGTCTATAAATCACCAATTCATCCACACACCAGCTCTGTCCACACACAGTAAGCTGTAATGGACAACAATCTCAGCTTTGGCAAGAAAGGAAAATGATGAAAGGAACATGTTGTGGCTGGGAAAATACATGGTTGACCAGTCAACACCAAAGATATACACACACACACATAAGTGTATGTTTAAGTGTGTGTGTGCGTGTGTGACAGAAAAGGACAAAAAAAAAAAGAAATTGGAAGAGGAAGAGAAAAAGAGATGACCCAAAGAAACAGACAAAACCCATCAACAGAAACTCGGCGCGTCGTCCGTGTCCCATCGTTTTTCTATTTTTGTCTCTCTGTGCTTCACAGACGACAGACAGCGTCTTGCTGGTGCTGTTTGGTTGTATTCTCTTTTCTTTTTTTTTTCTTCCTTCTTTTAGCTGAGCAAATGGTCCCACTGTGCCAGCGCTGATTAGGATCAACTCAAACCAAACAGCAAGACGTGTGACTGGAGTGCACAGTCTACAGTCTGGAAACAGAGACGAGTGCGGAGGCTTTGATGTGTAAAGTGACAGATGACGGTGATGGTGGTGATGATGATGATAATGATGATGATATTCTCAGAGGCTGGGAAGAGGAGGAGAGGATGGCGGCAGTTGGAAGTTCATACATGAAGTCACACACACAGACACACACTGTATGGATTACACATAAACTGTGTTTACACCAAGAAGTCCAATCCGGCTCAGTTCAGTTTGTAGCACCATTATTTTAATTTTAATGTTTAATTTGCAATTCAATCCATCTCGAATTTAAAAAAAATGGGCAGCGCGCAAAAACAACCGATACACACTACGTTCACTACACCCTGTAATTGATGAAGTGCAGACGTTTGGTTGCCACAGAAATGATTCAGCAAGTGTCCCGTTGGAGATGATGACACAGCAAATTCACGCGTAGTCTTCGCTCCGTCGATCAACTGAGAATCCAGCCTACACTGAGGGGGTACTATATTTTTTACCGAGTAGCTAGTGTACATTTTATTATTTTTACGATAAATAATAATTCATTAAATTTCGATCTATATACTTATTTGTTCCGTTTTGTTTTGCAAACTTAGAAAACAATGTTTGAGTCCAGCCTGATGTTGTCGTTCACATTAAAGAATAATCCCAATCAATTCCACACAGTGAGGCACAGAACTTATTAATTAAACACTGGTATTGGATCAGTACTCTGTATTCGATACCAGTACTTGGTATCAGGTCTGAAAAAGTCAGACTGGTGCATCCCTAACTAAAAATGAGTTGAGTCGAGCAGATGCCACTGCTTATGTGAACATGTCAACGTTTCTGTGACAATCAACAAGTGAAATGTGCTCATTTTGTGATTAGCACATTATTTGGACAGCAAACTAAATCCAAAGTTTAATGTAGAAGAAATTCTGGCCCTACCCACCTTATTCTCAGGGGTTTTACTGTAGAAATGATCGTGTGTAACTTCCATTAAGGTAGTGGAAGTAGCAGTAAGCTAGTTAGTCCCACAGGCTAAGCATAATGGATAACCACCAATGGCGCTTCTTTTGAAAAGTAATTCACCTTCATTTTACAAAGTCTCTGATACTCTGAGCATTGCTCTGATACTTCTTGTGCTGTTCACTGTTGTATTAACAACCAGACAAAGCTAAATTTGTGGCTTCAACAACAGAGTGTTGAACATGCACCCAAAACAAAAAGGGATTGTTCTTGTGACCAACGGCACAGTTTCCATCGCCGACCTACAGACGAGGAATCCAGAAGAATGTGGCAGAGAAACATAAACTTGAAGAGACCACTAAAAACCCTGCATGAACACTAACTATAATCTGTACAATAACAATGTTTTGTACAGATGATATTTTTTCACCGATAACTGAGTAAATACTTGCAGTGTCATCCTCAGTTCCCCCTCTTTCATTCCCGACCAAGCCAGAGTCTCCGGCATTCGTTCCTGTGAGATTTTGGTAAGTTTGATATGCGCCCACAGCGCATGGAGGAGAGCTCCAAACCCGACTGTAGCTTAAGAGGGGAGATGACTAGAGCAGCAAAAATGTACATTTCAACTTAATGTATGCTGCTCACAGTACTGTAGTCTGTATGAAATGATCACAAGTTGTTAAATATATTACCCTTTGCTGAATAAATGATTTTAAATGTGCGTTTTTAACATCAACGGTGCACACTGACTGCTTGGTGCTGCAGCAGCAGCTCAGTCAACACAGATGCTGTTTTCACATAATCCAAGGTCAATAAAGTTAACGTTTATTGCATCAACTGAATATTCGGACATTTAAAATCTTCAGTAATCGCCACTGAAATCATGCTTTAATTCCATAAAGCTTAATGATCTTCCGTACACAGGCCTTACTTTTCCCCACTTTTCTGAAAAACTATTGGTCCAAAAGACACCCGTCAAAGTGTAGAGTAGCTAATAGATATTCCCCCAGTGAATGAGCACACAAACATGAGTGTCAGGCTCTTAACGACAGAGCGGTGCTGCCTGGCGTGGCGCTGAGGGCCGAAAAGTGTTCACAACATCATCACTCTACAAGTTATGTGTGCTCATTTCACTTAGTCGACAAAAAGCCAACGGAGAAAAACCCACATCTTACCTGGTGGTTGGCCTACGAAAGAGCAGCGGAGAAGAGACATCGGGTCCTTAAAAGGACTGACAGCAGTGTCAGGAGAACATCAGGTATGATTTCATGTGCAGGGATGACTCAGCACTACTTCTACTAATTTCTGTACAGTTTAAAATGTAAGGCAGTTTATGGCACAGTGCAGGGCAGCATTAGACTGATAATAGTAATGGTAATCTGTGTGTAGAAAAAACTAAACCTTGTTACTGTGGAAGTACTGATCTGCCTCAGAGCTTTTCAGATTGTTCATTGCTTCATTGTCTGTAGCTAAATATGCTAGTATAGGTTATCTGAGGCCACTTCTTCAGGTCGTCCTCCCATCCCTCCGTAGTAGAAGGCAGAGCTATGATCACATTGTCCCATTTGAGCTGTAATAGGTGGTGTTCCCACATGTTTTACTGGATTTTTAATATAATCGCTTAGTGTTACTGTTACCATGGAAAACGCCGGTTCTGGTTAAGTGACACGAAGCACTGGAAGTTACACCCATAATTCATGCAAGGCATCATGGGGGCTAGGAATAAGGTGGATATATATTTCAATGAAAAATAACGTCCACCAAAAATCTACATTCTTATAAATAAAAAAACTCCCAGGATAATCTGTCAATTATCCTCCTCGCTTTTCTTTTTGTTCAGCTGAACTATCAGACCATTAGTTTTATTATATAAAGAGGAAGGAGATACAGAGTTTTGGGCTGGATCTTAGAAAATGTCATGCTAGCTCTTTGAAATTGCATTAATTGCTGCAATCACAAAATTACTCATTTCTAGAGGGACTGACCCGTATGTTTCCCATTTCCTCTTCTGTTGGCCACGAGACAGGAGAAAAAGGAAGTGGAGGCAGCAGCAGTTACTGTAAGCAGGACAGTGTTTCAGCAGTGGCCCACCGATCTGTTCAGTATAGTGTATAAATATTCGATAGGATACGCTGGCTGTCTAAATACCTCTGAACTGACTGCTGGTCCCTGGGGAGACCTAGCAAGCTACTGAGAGCCAGGGACATGAGGCAGATAAAAGAGGAGAGACCGTATTTAGAGAGAAAACACAGAAAGAACAAAAGGAGATGGCTGCAAAAGTGAAAACAAACTGTACAGTACTGAGCACCATCTGTTTAGAAAGTATATAGTCAACTGCAATACATTTACTTATAGAGAAATAAGCCCAGAGAAAGAAAGAAAAGTCCCCTTTCAGCAGCTCCACGTGGCTAATTAGCATATGTGAAGGTCAGGGTGGGGGTGGGGTGGCGGTGGGGGTGCCACCACAACACCCGCTGCCATGAGACCTGGCGCCTTGCCAGCCACACACACACACACACACAAGGGAGGAAACCCAATATATTTGTGTGAGGCCAACAACTCGTAAATACTTCTTTTTCCTCACAACGTTCACAAAGCTGAAGCAGGGTGAGATCCAGAGGGAGAGGATTTTAACTATGCTGACATTTGCCAGAGCTCAGATACTGATTCTCTCTCTCTCTCTTTCTCTGTGAACTCGGCCAGGCCCATTCCTCAGAAGTCAGCAGCCCTCCATGTGACTCCCTTCAAATATCGCCTACATTTCTACATCTCTGGCCTGACTATCCTCCCTGTTTACACAGAGAAGACAGCAGCTAAAGGAGATTCATGCAAATCGGGACACACTGAAATTGGAAAGACATTAAAATTCAATAAAATATCACGAAAAAGACCTGAAACTGATCAAACTACACAAACACAATTATGTTATTTTTTGATAAAACTAATGCTGTGGTATACATAAACGGCTAATGCATTGGTTGGAATTACAAAAGTGACATTTTTACAGTGAAAAAAACACCAAAATAACATAATTGAGCCCATGCAGAAGTTGTGATTATGTGATCATTATAATACTGACAAGAGCTTCTCTTTGTTTCAGTGTTCAGCCAGCACAGTAGGCACTAAAGAACAATAACAAATACTATTTAATTGTTGAAGGACTTCACTTTTGCTGGTGGTTGCATCTATGTAGATGTTTATTCACTTCAGTTCAGCTGAGAGATGACAGACGGAGAGCCAGCAGTAATTAGAAATGCGTTTGCTTTGACAAGTGCTCTTTACTATTGGTGAAATCATTGCTATCAGATCCATTAGGCTATTTGAGACACAGCAAGGCAGTAGTGGTGATACCTGTTAGCCACTATTGTGAGAAATCCTACAAGTCCCAGAATGCCAGAGGACACCTATAGTTTTCTTCCACCACTGCTGACACAGACTAAAACAAGGCTGAGAAATGAAATTGAAATGACAATCGAATCAAATAAAAGAAAAAAGCCTCAGACTACTTCATCCACACAGAAAAGTCAAATCCTCCCATTTGCACAATTAACTTTCTTCCCCAAAACTGCTTTGGTTTAGATTTTTCTGCTCCCTCCGGACACCGGCGGTTCAGAGAAGACAGAGCTGAGAAACAGCTGACATCAAATCAACGCCTGCTCGCAGTAATTAAATCTTTTCTTCAGGGCGTTTACACATCAACCTTTAACTCCAGGGGATGTTATGAGTGTATAGTGGTGCAACTAGAAAAATAAAAATACAATTACTTCATTAAGCCAGCTAATAATACATGAGCTTACGCCGAGTGATGCAACTGGACAGTTTTTAAAATTTGTATTATTTCTAAAAATCTGAATTAATTGGCGTTTTGTGGAAACCGCATGCAGACCGTGGATAACCCCGGCCTGCCAATTACCTAAGCAGGCTCTGTGTTTCATCCCAGGAAGATGAAAAACGCTGTGCGGGCCTCTTATCAGACGCAACAGAGCAAATTAAAATTTCACTCTAGTGTTGCTAATCAGCACTGCGCTGGCTAGCCAAGACAGAGATGTAAACAAACCAACGTAAACAAACGACTGACAGGAGGGATCAGAGGGCGAGGGATGGGGGGGGGGGGGGGGGGGCACTGTGAGAGGGGCGGGGTTGAAGTTAGACTGCTTAGTGCTGACGAAAGAGGCTTTAGGCTACTTCTGCACATAGAGACGAGAGAACAGGCACACCAAACATATCCAAACACACTCCCCAGGACAAAACGAAGCACCCAGACACACACACATACACACCTGCATGCCCATTTCCTGACCGGACCCCCATGGGCCGTCGGTCCGATGCAGAACATGTACCGTAAATTAAATTCCAGCAGCCACAGTCAGGCCCATCACTATGCACAAGGCTCCCTGAGATAGCTGCATAATACAATGTGACATTGATGCATTGCTCCTATTATAAAGTCTTTGTTCGCATCACACTAATAATTCATAAGAGAGAAATGTAAACAGTATGCACTGGAGAGCACTGCGAGCAGGAATCATTTCAAGGTAAGCACATTACCAAGGATGGGATTGGGTCTAGTCTTTGATATGTAGAGCTACTGAGCTTTGATTTCAGTTCTACAGGAAAAAAAAAACAAAACAAAGGCAAAACACTGAGCATAATAGTGATAAATTAGTGGAAACTGTAGATATCCATTCATTTTTGTTTTATTAGGTCAGATTTTAAATGAGCTGCTGCTGCAATTATCTAAGCAACAACACTATTTCCAACTTGCTAGGCCCTCATTATTATCTACTAATTACTTTTATTGTTCTGTGTGTGTGTTGTGTGTGTTCTGATTAGCGGATAACAGACACGTCCTTGTTACGCATATAGGTTGAGACAGACTATGCCATTTCATTTGTGATGTCAGCCTAAGGCGACTGCACATATGCTGTTATATTACAGCTATAGGTGCACGCTGCACATAAGCGAAGGAAAACACACACTGAGCAGGAGCGGCTCGGACTTTAAACAGCTGACAAATATTCAGGCGGAGGGTCACAAACTGAATACTGAGCACTGTTTTGTTGTTCCTCAATCAAATAGGCTATTCAGAAAAACTAGGACAATATCACTGATGAGAGGGCAGGTTCAACACACCTCTAAATAACATATCTCACGTATGTGCACATACACAACACACAGTGGTAGGGCTCTGTCTTCATTTTGGTGAGTGGCCAGACAAGTGAGTGAGCGCGTGTGTGTTGGGGGGGGGGGGGGGGGGGCAGCAGTGTAAATGAGGTGCACTCGTTTCGCTCACAGCTTGCTCCTGAAGAGAGGCAGTGGGGAGGGAAATTGAATTTGAAAGAGGGGAAACTGTGCCAACAGGTGACAGAGGCGTGCTCCGACCAAACGCACTCTGAAGTGAAGCGCAGTCATATCACGGGGCCAATTTGGAGGCAGTATTATGCACTACACCGCTCGCCTTTCTCACACAGCCTGTCAGTGCACAGGAGAGCGGTGCTGCCGCTCCAAGTATGAATTAAACATGGGGCTTTTGTAGCGTGAATATACTGCCGCTGAAATGTTGGTAGAGTCGAGAAAAAAACACAGAGGCACATGCACTTACTCCTGAAGTGGAAAACTGAAAAAAAAATTGCAGTATATAATGTTAATGTAAGATTTCTGTTTAGGGGGCTGGTTTATTTGGATTTATATGCACTAAAAATGACTGAATATGGCTGTTATAATTGTACACTCACTGATATGCTATGCTGTTTCATAAATGTGTCATATACAGTATATATATCTATATATAGATATATATCTATATATCTATATATAGATATAGATATAGAGATATATATAGATAGATATATACATGTACACACACTGTATATATATTAAAATTATTATATAAATGAGTAACAATTACTTTAGTAAGTAGTGAGATTACTGTAGGATTCTAGTGACCACTTTATCAGTGCATAATTTCACACAATCAATACCGCAGCAAACCCTCCCACGCTAAAACATTCACTTAATTTCCCCAGCATCCAACGCAAATTGCCTTTGATTGAAACAATGTAGGCTAATGAACTGCCTTTGTTTTGCGAGAGGCAGACAGTATAAGCTATGCTCAACCACCTTGCCCTCCAGTCGTCCAGATGTGCCATCCAGCAGCACGAATAATTTAGTGCATCAAAAGCAACCGCAGAATAATGGCTCTTCTGGAGAAACGCTGCGTTGTTTGAGTCGTGAACTGGCAGCGTGCATGTCTGCACGCTACAGTGACACATCAGTGTTTCAACACAGGGTTTGGGGACACCCTGGGATACTTGAGTGCAGTCCCCCAAACACAGAGGGAGGAATACTTAAATAATTAGTAACACATTCCTCCCTCCCTCAGCTGTTACCACTGAGGTGCCCTCGAGCATGGCGTTCAACCCCCAGCTGCAGCCGTGGCCAGCGGGACTGTGCTTGTGAATAACAGTGAAAAAGTGAGGTCGTCCTTATATTTCATATAACTATTTTATTATATATGAACATCACAGGTATAAGATACGTGTATGCAATTTCTTTAAATTCAGCTTGAATTATACATATATCTAATAGAGCAAACAAAACTGGAAAATCCTCAACATATAACGAGTAATTCAAGATTAAAACTCAGCATGAAGACAGTATTTACTTTTTGGCATTTTGAGCTGACATTGCAGTGTTTTTGTGCGTCTTTTCAGGGTGGAAAATTATGACAATCTCGAAAATTACAATTATCTAGAGCAGCCTAAACCTTCAAAAAACTTCAATTATTGCGTTGGATGGCCTCCAAGTCTGGAGTATTCCCACAAGACATGAACGCAGCATCACTACAGCGCCATGGCCAAGGATCCCTGCGAGAAAGAATCCTCCTGTTTTTTTTGTTTTTTTTTTCCTGAGTACAGTCTGCCCAGCGGGGCCACAGGGAGCCAATCAGATGGCAGACTGGGTGTCAACTGTGAGGCTGGGAGTACGGAGAGCTTTTAGCCAGTTTACCTCCACCATTCAAATCCCAAGCTGCATGGGAACAAACGAGGCGCGCAGAAGCGCTCCGGCTCGGCACGGAGCGCACGGAGAGGAGACAGGCGGGCTTTGCACGGCCGCGGTGTCCGTTAGATTTACCAGGTCCGTTAAAAACGAAGAGATGAGAACTATCGCACAGCGTTGACGCTTATAATAATCATTAATGTGCATTTTCTATGGGAGCATTTTACTTTCAACGAGCGCCTCCAACACAACGCGTCCTCTAAACAGGGCGTTTCGCAACGTGTCTGACACCACGTCGGCAGAGAGGTGAATCTGCCCAACAGCAATGTTGCTTTTTACACTCCCAGATAAAAGAGAGAGCAACCACAACAAGAATATGAGGTATAGAAATATGAGGGTGGAAACACAGCCTCTGATTCAGCCTGCGGATTATTGTAGGCTCATTAAATAGCCTCATCAATGAAGACGATTTTGTAGAAATGTTTGTTGTTACGTTTTTTCCCCTTTTTCTGCCAAATAAAAGCAGGCCGATCAAATATTTAACACGTTTACAAAAGTCAAAAATATTTACATGGAATAGTCTTTCTTCTGCATGAAATAAAAAAAATATGAACCCAGCTAATTTTCGCATAGGCCCTAATTGTTTTTTAACACTCTTACCTACATATAATGACCCTTGTCCGAGACGCACTGAGTGTATTTGCGGTCCACACACACACACACACACACACACACACACACACACACACACTTCTGGTAATTATGAGTGACACACCAGCGCGCTGAGAAGTTTACAGATACACACCAGCTGACAGAGAAGTTTCCCAAACTCACCTGCGTCCTGCCGAGGCCTTGCCCTCCGTTGCCCGGGCTCATTGAATGAGGATGGTTTCTTTGCTGCCCTCCCCAGCCGTGGGCCGAGGTGGCTCCGTACTGGGGCCCCACGTCTTTCCCCAGGCCCATGCCGGCTTGCTGCTGCGCAGATGAGCCGCTGTAGTCTTGATATGCGCCACCGTAGCCCCGCATCATGGGGCTCGGGGACGTCAGCAGCTGGTTGAGAGTCGGGGTGGCCCCCGAGGGATGCTGCTGCTGCTGTTGCTGTTGCTGTTGCTGCTGACTTTGTCCTGGGAACCTATGAAAGCCACCCGAAGCAGCTCCCAGAGGAGACTTGCCGTGGCTTGCAGAGGAGTTGCTGCCCATCATCATGTTCCCAGGTTGCCGGCACCCTGAGGGGCCCATCATTCCGTAGGCCCCGCCGCCGTAGCCCGCCCGGTACCCTGGGTACTGATTGTACTGGCTGTTGTGGTACCCTGCTTCGTGGGAGTTCTCCATGCTGTTATGTGCCGAGGAGTGCGTTATCCCCATCCCACTGCTTTGCTGCTGCTGTCCGCCATGTTGCTCATAACAGGGCCTTGGAGTGTAATAGTTGTTGTTAAACTCAGAGTTGTTACTAGTTGGCCCCAAGTTGGAGTGCTCATACCTGGTACCCATCATCCTCTCCGCGGGTTTACAGGTGAGGTCCCCCTCACCTTTTCCTGGCATGTGCTGCTGCTGTGGCTCCCCTTGGCCCCCCAACAGGTTCTCTTTGCCACCGTGGTGTTGGTGATCCATGCCCCGGTCCCCACGGGGCCCCTGGCCGTTGTTATTGGCGCTGTTGTTACTTTGGATCTGTCGTTGCTGATGTGGCGCAAATTGGCCGAATTGCGGCGGCGGCTGCTGCTGCTGCGGCGGCGGCGGCGGTTGAGACTGAGGGGGATCTCCGCTCCCCACACATTTCAGCTTGTGGTTAGCGATCAAACCCGTTTCCATCGAGGAAGTGGTTGAATTAGTCGAAGCCGGGGCGGACGTGAGGTTATTCCCATCTTTGTCGTGGCCGTCCGACGCGTTGTGAGTCGTGGAAGTTGAATGAACCATGTTGAGCTCGTTCCGGCGGTGATGGTCTACATTATTCAGAGTCCCATCTCCGGCACCCAGCATCGGTCCAGTCCGCTGCACGGTCCCTCCTCCTCCTCCGGATTTCCCCGAACTGAGCTCCGGACCCAAACCGCTGGATAATTTCTTATTTTTGTTATTAGTTCTGGTCGGAGCCGATGCAACTTGCGCAGCCATGGTCACTCCAACATCTCAGCGCGCAGTGACAGCGAGCCCCGACCAGCCGTGCACGCACAGAGAATAACACAAGAGGGAAGAAAAACACAAGCTGGGAGGAGAAAAAATATATTCAGTGGAAAAAGCAAGCTTTGTTCTAGCGCTGGTGTTGCTGTGGTGGTGGTGGAACGATACGTCAGTGAGGCTTCATGTTGAAAGTTTCTCTGCCAGGTTTAAACGAAACTTTTTTTTCTTCCCCCCCTCCGCCTCTCCTCCATCCCGGTTCTCGGTAATATGTAGCAGCGTCTCCCGGAGCCCTTGTGGCCCAGCATGGCATGAGAGAGAGCGGGCTCTACCAGCTTATCCACCTCCAGGGCTCCGGCGCGCCTCGCATGGAAAATCCGGACTGGAGTAGCGAGCCATTACACGCTGCATTTTGATGTTTCTGTGTTTTACGCACTGACGAATGATTTTACAACAATAAAAAATATGTATGCATTGACGGTGGCGGTATTTTTAAATGGCATAACCTAAATTCCCTTATTATCGTCATAAATCCAGATTTCTTTTAATAATTGCGCGTCAGACGGGCAACAAGGAGCGGCTCCTTCCCTTGAGTTTAAAGTGCATATTACTTTTAAACAAACTCTAATCGTGACAGATCGGGCATTTCCAAATTACGCACGGGCACTGCTCCTCCGGTCCACACGGATCCTTCTAGTAAACACACGAGCAGATGTTAAGTTTACCGGAGCGCGTTTCTGCGCATTTATCCAGATCTGATTTTCCCTCTTCCCACCCTCTCTGTCCCTCGGCTCAAGCCAGTTCTCTGCAGCTCTGACAGGAGTCGGACACGCAACCACAAGCTGTGCGCAATAATGTTACCATTGGAATAAGAATGTAATCACACTTTATAGCGGCTATACTGTTGTAATATCTGATCCACAGTTCATCCTCTACGCGCTGCGATCACTTGGTTTCAGCCTGAAAAGGAGTAATGTGCCCTTTCAACAAAAGAACCATAGCAATTGTATAATAAGAGGGAAATATGACAAACTATAAACTATATCATATTCTACAGGACTATTCGGTGTGATAGCAGATAAAAATCCAGTGCGATTAGGTCACTTTAAACTCACTCTCCACAGGAATGTAATATGAATATTATGAATATTAAAGCAATTCTTCATTAGGGTCTTATTTGAATAAAAGGCTACTTTCTTTAATTTCCTTCATTGGCTTTACTTTGTCAGATAGGAGCCTGTCTGAAATGATAATGAAATAAAAAAAAAGTCAACCCCAGGCTGCAGTGTAAGACCACACAAAACCAAAGTCTATACAAGATATGCCATCCCATCAGTGGTATTCAAACATGAATGTAAAATAGTGCTTAGTAAAGAAGCTGGGGTGTCTGTTGGGACTTGAATGAGCAGAGGGTCTGCTTTGATGAGATCAGATGCATTTGATCAACAGAGGGAGCTGTGGATGAAAGCGGGGTGGAGGGGCGGAGGAGAGGGGAGGGGTGGGAAGAGAAGGATTTTTGGGGATGAGAGTTGTGCTGAGGATGGCCGTGATAATGAAGATGACTGGTGGCGGCGGTGGGAACAAATGTGATGATGACAACGGAGACGCCAGCGGTGAAGGTAATGATGACCATAGTAATGGCGGTGACGAGGTGGTGATGACCCTATTTTTCTAACACCTAAATGTTGCTTCAGGTCACATATTGGTGAAACAAGAAGGCACAAATCACTCTGCCTTATATACTGTGTACAGTGTATGATAATTCACTATGAAGCCATGTCCATGACAATGGGAAGACCCCTGCTGGAGATACAGTGTTAGTACAAGTTAGAGCTTAAAAAAATAATAGTAAATGAATAAAAACACAAGCCTTGTGTTTCAGAAATGAGTGAGAGGGAAAGGGCAGTCTTATGCAAAATATAACTACATGAAGAATAATCAGATTACAGCGATGTAATTTTTCTGAATAGAAGCTCACATCATAGGAGAATAAAAGTGAGTGACATCCCTAGAAACCTCTCCCAGCCGTCTGCCTTTATGAGCCCATATGGCAGAGAATAACAGCTATAACGTTGTTATGGTCCAACTACAAAGCCTCGGTGGTGTTCACCATTCAGTATACTCAGGCCCAGCCTATAGCATCAACAAGACCAGATGGCTATTTATCTATAGGACACCCCGAGAAGGCATCACGTTTACACCCTCCGTGTATGCGAGAGTGTGAGAGAGAGAGAGACAAATGTGTAGGTGACAGAAAACAACTGCTGTTGTGTACATGTAGACAAAACGACATCTCAAATGATCAAGAATTTCTTCGTGTTCATCACCGCTTATGTGCACCTTTTCTGATTAGAACGAGCCTCGTCCACACCCTTCCCTGCTCTCTGTGCTTGGTGCACATGACGATTCTGGCTCCCATCAGTGTCCCAGATCAAAGCCTCGGCTCTGATCTCATCTAGAGCAACACTAAGGCTGACGGTGAGGGGACCCGGAGCATTAGCATATTCTATGATGGCGCCGGGCTTTTCAAGCCGTTGCCTCGGCTGCAGCTCTGGGTGTGCGCGCTTTGGCTTTGCAACTCTAATTTTCCTCCCTCGCTCATTAAAAAAAGCCCACTGTTCTCCTATTAATTCGCAGACACACTGATCTGTTTGAATGGCGAGGATGGGTGTGTGTGTGTGTGTGTGCATGTGTGTGCAAGGAGGAGGAGGGCGGTGGAGGAGGGCAATGGCTCAGCGCATTTGCATTTATGTTTAATTTATAACCTTCAGGGGCCCCCTGATGCAGCAAGATTGAAACAATAACTCCAGACAAACACGGGGAAGAGAGGAGGAGGAGCTGGAGGAGGGTGGATGGAATTAAAAATATACAGATCTGGGATGGTATGTGCTTTGCATATGTGTGTGTGCGTTGGTAAGGATGCTTTTGCTGTGTGTACGCCCATGTGCATGAGTATTCATTCGTGCATCTGCATCAAGGTGCATCTGAAACTCACTCACACACACACACACACACACACACACACACACACACACAGAGGCAGAGGTCTCCAATCCGCGGGGGGATAACATGCCACGGTGAGTGTCTGTCAGGAGGAGAGCTGGAGTCTGTTCCGGGGGAGTCTGCAGGGATCTCCCCCTAGCAGCACAGAACAGAACAGCACAGCACAGCACAGCAGACAGCAGCAGCAGCAGCAGCAGCACAAGCCTGGCCAAGCACAGAAAGTGGGTCAGCCCAAAACACACACAAACACACACATGCACGCTAAAATACACTTGCACACAGCTCAGACGGATGCAGCCCTGGTGTCACACTGTGGGTGTGTTTGAAAGAAAAGAGAGAGAGAATGCACTGATAATGGTTTGTGTATGTGAGAGAGAGCGTGGTAGTATATGTTGCATTGGGGGGGGGGGGGGGGGGGGGGGCTTGTTTAAGATGAAGGGTGGATGGCTAAGGAGGAGAGGGGGGTGTGTAGATGAGACAAAAAGCCAGCCAGCCATTGTGAACACACCCTATGGAAGTGCATCAAATTGATCCATAGTCTTTTCATTTCAGGCTTGGGTAAATAACAGCATTTGCATTGATCAGTCTGCAAAACCAGGCAACGATGAGCTTGGGAGCATACGGTATGTGCCTGTCTGTGTATGCGTGTGTGTGTGTGTGTGTGTGTGTGTGTGTGTGTGTGTGTGTGTGTGTGTGTGTGTGTGTGTGTGTGTGTGTGTGTGTGGCTGCTAACAAAACACATCTCTTATTCCTTTCTGCTCCTTGCGGAGTCGAGGGCCTCACCAGAGCCCTACAAACGGCTATGATGGATAAAATGTTTTCAACAACACTTGAGAAGAGTGGATGCTATTGTGTCCGCCTGTACACCGAAACACAGAATCACAGAATTCCCAGGACGCCGCATGCTCTATTTATGTGTTATGAAAAACATGACTCAAAAGAAAAACGGAAAACAGCCATGCTCTACTTTCACTGTCAGCTATCATATGAAGTGTGAAGAGGAGGAAGAGGATGAGAGCGAGATACAGACGGGGGAGAGGAGAGTGATTTTCTTCATCCACAGATCCTATCCTGGAGGTGACAGGGGACTGGGCTCTCAGGAACCTCCCCCCACCTTCTACCTCCATCCCCCCCCCCCCCCCCCCTCTGATGCCTGTCACTGCTCCTCTCCCTCCGTCCCTCCCTCCCTCCCTTCTCCTGACTGGAGGAGTGTGTGAAGTGTCCCCCGAGAGGCACAGACTCAAAGACGGTATTTACAAGATCCACACTGAGCCCACTTTTAACTGCCTGTGAAGAACTTCTCCCGCCGCCTTTGATGTGCAAACCTAATGGGGAAGAGCTCGCCGGCAGTCATTGCATATGTTAGCGAGGCAACGTGAGCTAATCCGCTAGCATTGCAAGGTAGGCTTCATGCTGCTTGTAGAGAGCCAACACTTCAAATGCCATATAGCTTTGGTGCATTGCTGCCCTTGGAAAAAAAAAAGTCCCTATTGGCATTAGAAGCTGACGCGAAGCATCAACTGTTACCGCAATTTAGTGACACTAGCAGCAAAAGACGAACACTATTTCACAGTGGACTTAGCATATTCATGAGTTGACACAGAAGCCTGTTGATGTCATCAAGACTAGAGTAAAAACACCATACGATGTGCAAAATGTAAAACCCATGACATGATCCAGTTTACTGTAAATACATCAGCAGATCCTACACCCATTCTTTACTGGGATTTTTTTTAAAGAGGTGCAATAAATCAGAGAGCTTTTTTATTCCCCTGCCACTTGACATTTCTACCCAGATGGGATGACTAACATCAACAAAGGAGTCAGCAGAGCGAGCATTCCCACAACGAAAAAAAAAAAACCACTACAGCCTTCAGGTCTGTTTAACGCAGTTTTTCCTTTGTTCTGCTTTCTAGTATAAGTGGTTTTGAGGGAAAGAGAAGTGATGCATCATAGCAACTGGCGCCCCCTGCCTTGTGTCAATAGAAAGGTCAAAGGTCAGGCTTGTAGACTCGCATGCTCAGTTAAAGCTGTAGTGGGTAGAAATGGAGCAAATATGATTTTAAAAAGTTACTTTTTATAAAACAGTCATTATATCATAATAGCAGTGTCTCTGTGTCCTAATGGCATCTGCAAGATTTCATAGACCGGAGGAAAACAACCAATCAGAGCTGATCTGGAATCTGCTGTCTCTGAGCAGCTGTCAATCACTCACAAACTGAATCAATATTCTGTTACTGTAATGTCTATTTCTCTAATCAAATGTTTTCAAACATCTTGTAGTTATTGTTTAGGTCTAAAATGAGAACGTTTGTGACTCGGTGGCCATGTTGAAATCAGCTGAGGAAATGGTACCGCCCACCAGCCAGAGCCAGCCAATAGGAACGCTCTCTCTGAAATGACCTGCGATTGGCCAGAGTCTCCCGTCACAGGCTAGACTTTTTAAAGCCTGAAAACCAAGCCACGAGGAGGTGCAGAAGTCTAGTTTTCTTGAATTACAAGATGCTGAAAGGTTATAATGGATTTTTTTCCCAGTGACGCCAAAAGTATTCTCCCTACTGAAGCTTTAAAGCACAAACACACAATATGCAGGTAAAACACAGACGCTCCTCTAACTTAGTTTTATCTTTAACAACGGCACAGAGAGGGAAGGGTTTCATAAAAAAAAAAAAAAAAAAAAAACAAGCATTTGGAACGATTTTGAATTAGGCTAATTAGGTTTGTGTTTTGTTTGTTGTTCAGGAGGCATGATCAAAGTGATATTTCACCAATTTGTGTCAGCTCCGGAGGAGAGGAGGAAGAGTTTGGAGAACGCTGCCTATTAATCTCCACAGGTTCAGCGTGCTGTGCGTTAGGGACGGTAATCAAAACAAGAGAATTATGAATAATGAAAAGTGTTGATCAGAAATGAAACAAAACAGGAGATTTGTGCTTTATTAGTGGCTTATTAGTAACAGGATTGGACTCTGTGTTTACTTCATATTTTCCTGTTTTCCAGCTCTTGAAGGGAGGGGGGGGCTTCAATTTCAATGCATGCTCAGCCTGAGTGGAAGGAAAAAAAAAAAATCAAAGGGATGTGGATGACTTGACCCAGGAGCTCAGAGTCTGAGAGCAACTGGCTGTTTTGATCTTATCTAATATTTATGAATAACTTCCTTGATATTTCCTTCGCTCCGTGAAGCCGTCCGCTTTTACAGTGTTACACAATGATGTCTTAGAGGGGCGATGACGGAGATCAAACGGGGACTGGGCTCAGAATACAGAGCGCTCTCTCTCTCTCTCTCTCTGTCTCTCTCTCTCCGTAGCCTGGGAGGAAACTCAGCAGCAAGCTATCTAACGCTGTGTGATTGAAATACAAGCTCCACTAGGCTGCAGCGTGCGGTGTGATGATATTTGTATTTGCGTCTCCGTCAAAGGAATATGGGCACAGAGAGGGAAAACGCTGTCACCGTTAGAGCATAGAGACGCGTGTCTGTGCCGCCGCTTGTGATTGCATCCTATGCATCTTTGCTACGTGTACATGTGTGTTATCCGCGGCTTTCGCAGAGCCGCTCGTGACAGAACCATTCAAGGCTGTTGGGATCAGTAATGGCTTCAGATGCTTTTCACTATCTCTTCACAAAAAGTCAAGTGTTCTCAACATGTTATTTGCCCAAAGTGGCCCTGTTCCAAGGCTCCATTGTTGGCCTAATGGAGGCTAGACGACACTAAGACTCTAATTATGGACACCAACGATCAGCCGTGATAATATTGCAAGCAAAGTGGGTAATTTGTGGCTGTTGTGTTGAAGGGTTGAAGGGAGGCGAGGAAAGGGGAGGGGTGGTGGAGGAGATGAAGGGAGGTGGGGAAGTTGTTTTCTTGTGTCATCGCCCCGTCGTCCGTCACCCTAATCATTCCCCCAGAGCAGGGAGCCAAGATGTGGGCACAGGGGGAGAATATTAATGGACTGTGTGACATTATGGTTCCCGCCCATTCAAAAGGAATGTTCTATTACATTATGGACCATCAACAGGTGATTTCTCACCACTCACTAGGCTCCATCCAAGTATACTCCTATTTCATAAAGTGCCTGCACGGCACAGCTCAAGTGCCCATTCGTCTTATTTAATAAAGATATTACACATACAGTTGACTCATGCTTATAGATCAACGGCTTGCTTGTCACTAAGCTTGCCGCATTGCTCTCCTCACATCTACCTGAAAGATTATCAAATAAAAATTGATTAAGGCTCAAGATTTGATTGAATGGATTTTTTGCGTACAAACCCAAAAGGGTGGCGCAATAACAAGTCCTCTCTGCATCATAGTAACCCAATTCCCCCAACAATAGCTACTGAATGGCTGGACAAAGCTTGGCCTTTAGCTTGAGTGAGGCCTGAGGTAAACAGCCCATCACGATCAATACAGCGCAGTGCCAGAATTGGCAAGACAGACACCAAAGCAACTCAGCAAGCCTGTGCCTATTCTGTCAACACCCCGAATCAAAGCAGCTCTCCCTTGAGTGATCTGTCCAAACAATTAAAATGGAACCTCTTTGTAGCATCACACTTAACATGTCAGACGGAAAAATGAAAGGAGCCCGTGTATTGGCGCGGCATGCCACAACGCCTCCTGTGACAAGCCCCACGGAGAGAGCGGCACGCCACAGGAATGACGGCACTGTTCAAATTTTAAATATGTTTTGACACAAAATCAAAAGTTGCTCACCATTATGGGGGAGAGATTCCCCCGTTTTCTGTGTGATCACTTATTAGACCCCTAGGTGAACGCGGCAGAAATACTGACACCTGAATATTCTCTTTGCACTTTCTTTGACATTTTCTTTTTTAGCAGATGTGGGAATCATTTCGCATTGTGAGAGATATCATTTCATAGTAAGATTGAAGCTCTGATCTCCCCACATCTGAGAGCTCATGAAAAGCCCCCAGTGATCAATGAGGATTCCTGCGTGAGTTGCTGGGTTTTATCTGCCTCACATTCTCCCTTCTGGTGTCCAAAGCTAAGTTTGCCGCTGTTCCATTTGTGATTATAGTAGTATAGAAGATTTGACAGCTTTGCTGTTGCAGCTCTGACGGCGAATGTTGGGCTATTTCTAACAATCCCGAAAATACACTGAACTAGAATAACCAGGATTTGTGTGTCTGTTTGAAAGCTGATTGGCTTGATGAATTTGATCCCCGAAGCATACTGATTGGACAAGAACTAATCAGCCGACCAATCCCATCAATCAAAATAGCTGCCATTTGACATCTTTTTGTCATATGACAATGCCGTTGTGCGGCAAATAATACATTTTCCTTTCACATTAATAAGCTTGAGTGGCTTTAAACATAATGGAAAGCAAGACTATTTCATGGGCTTCCACTGTACTCTATACATAATCCTGAAGATGAAATTCCTAATCTTCTACAAAACAGGGGAGAGGTTTTTTAAAAGCAAGACCCCAATTATGCCCAGCCACAAATTAGCATGTTTAATGCAGCAAAATGTTTTAATAAAGAATAAAAGCAAGGCAGCAGAAAACAAAAGCCAACTGGGTAATAAGATTATCTCTGCCAGGCGCCCAGTGCACATCATTGTAGTTCACACAAATGGAAGAGATTATAAGTCACATTCAAAACAGCCTAATCCGTGAAAGACTCCCGATATGATTACTTTCTATTACGTTTGGTGACTGAGTGCGATGGATTTATCTGGAATCCTGAGGAGTCTTTAAAGTACAGTTGGACACAAAGGCAAAGAGCCAGTTGAAGATTAGTCGAATCCATCGGTGATAAGCTTCAACAGTTTGGCCACAAACAGAGATAAACACAAATCTCAAAACCAGATGATGTAATACAAATTCAACAGCTATAGATTATCCCTGCAGATCAGAAATTAGCATAATGTATCAAAGGCGTTATCACTCTCCAAAACACACAGATTATTTACTCATTTCTGTCGAGACACTGTTAGATTTTAAAGTTTTTAGTGACTACAGATCTGACTCAGTGCCACCTTAACTGCTGTTTAGAGTGTTTTTAGTCATTGTTGCAGGTGTTCCTTCACTGCGTCCCATCTCTCTTGGGCCGATTACAGCCTCCTTCATCCCTGACCTCCTCTCAGTTCCTGACAAGGTCAAACATCTCCCATTAGGGAGAACCAGGCCTCGCCTTTTGCCAGAGAAGTATCCAAGTCATACATCGTGAAGGTCAGGGGCTGCATAATGAACTGGAAAATGTCAGTTATATTACTCCCCATTTAAATAGCGGATTTTCCGGCACCAGGAACAAGGGTGATATTTACCCTTTTTTCCCGTGCAGGCCCGGAGCGAAGAGTCCTCTTAATCCAGCTTGGGGTGTGAAATTGAGTCGTATGTGTGAGGGAATGTGATTTCCTGGTTCCAGAGATGAGTGAGTCTGCTATGTTATACTACACTACAACCAAGTCTTCTCCACCAGGGGGAAAACATGAGAAGAAAAACTGTAATACCTTCTTCCCTGTGCATTAGTGGTGCCTACAATGGCAGAAAATCACATACTAAAAACCAGAAATGACAGCAATGAAGATAAGAGGAAAAACAACAGCTAAATAACATAATAAATGCATGATTGATGGTCTTCTTATGCCAAAATATATGCCCACTGAAGTGACGGAGCAATTACTAATTATTAGTCTGATTATTCACATTTTCCGGCACATTCACACACCAACAGGAATGTCAACGGCTGCATAAATTAGCGTGAGAATATAACAGGAGAGGCGACAGGGCTGAGATGACAAAAGGGCATCCAAAGGAGAATGTTAATAATGATTCCTCTAAAACAATTTCCATTAATTTTCAGCCATCTCGCCGGGGAGTAATATCTACATGCCCGAGGCAGGTTTAAATTGCATAGTCTGCCTGAGAAAGGAGACGAAGACTCCCCAGTGTCCAGCTGCTCTCATCAGAACGGGAAGACTCGAGGAACACCCGGGAGACGGCACCACAATGGTGGAAGCTAAGCTATTAGCACAGCGTCAAACCAGGATAGAGGCAGACTGGATACTCATTGTTTTGAATGATGCTGTGTAACAACACACATGAGAGACGCGTGCAAGCCGATGCTGGATTTGCTGGGTTTTTCTTCTCTTCATGTTTAGACACGTTACCTCAGGTGGACCGTACCGCCAGATTGTAGCTCTGCCTGTGTTGCCTGCTGCACAGCTAACAGACAATGTCAAAAGGTAGGACGTGAATAATACGATCATTTCAAATTCTGACTCCCTGCCAGGAAATATGTCACTTGGACACCGGGTCACATACCCAGTCAGCGTGTGAAAACAGAGCTGGGGCCGCGAGCCTTGCCGAGAGGAGAGGGAAGGCAGCCAGCTAATGTCACACATACCAGCATCGGGGATCTTCTCCGTCCCCCACCTCTAAAGATATTCTGTGGCCGAGCTGGCATCTCCCCTCTCTTCACGGCCAACGTGAGCCCGCTTTGCTCGGTGACACCGGGCATGTCTCCTGGGTATGGGCACACCTGGCAGACTGTCAGCGGGCACAGGTTTTAAGAGAGGGCAAAGAGGGTACGGCAGGGAGGGGCTGGCGCTCTGGGATATCTTAAGGCAAGAGATGACAGAGTGTAATGCACACTGCAGCGCTTTGGAGAGCAAGTCAGCTCTCTCCACGAGCCTTTTCATTAAGTTTAAAGACTGATATAGATACTGACAGAAGCTGAAATTACTTTATATTCTTATCAGTGTTCAAATTAGGCATACAGTACAAAACAAGAGGTGGCCATGAGCAATGAAAAAGAACAAACCTCCTGCACATGTCCAGATCAATCATGCTGCATGTATTATACACAGAAGATAATCAGCCACACTGACCAGGGCACACACATTTAAAATTACAGAAGATAGGACATTAGGCTGATTTGACTTAATGTACTTTTGTATTGTTCAACACATTAGAAATGCTAACAGTGCACAGTCAAGATCCCACAAACTAACTCTTGCTACTGATTTTTAGGATTTTTTTTATACAAAACATGATACAATTTCAGCATTTTGTCTATCAGCATCTGAAACATTATGTATTTTATCCTGAGTGATATTGGCTGATACTGTATTAACTTAATGCAGATATATCAGTATCAGCACATACTGTACACCTACAGTCTACCGTGCCACCATTGTATGCAGTACTTAACTAAATATCCCACCCTGTACACACCTCATACCTGCCATAATTCTTTAAAAACATAATTAAAGGACCCTGATTAAAATGTTTATTTTTATGTTATGCTGCTATGTGAAAAAATGTCAGTATACCATATTAGTTTCTGCCTCAAAAATCCAGTACAGTTTGGGCTCTAATTATGAGGTTCTCTCCAATTAAAGACAATAATAACAACAAGAGTGAAACACATTCATGCTGTCAATTACCATTATAGTCTAACAATCAATGTAGTCCACTCTATTGGCAAAGGAAGGGACTGAGCGGCTTATGTGTGATTTTAAAGCTCCAATCCATCGTTCTCTAATTACTTAAATGTTAATTGTTTTCATATCATTGAGTAGTTTGAAGTATTGATGAAAAAAATGAGATTTGTTTTGTCTCTTAATTGGTCATTATTAAAATATTGGTCAGTTTTGTTGCAGTGAACATTAATAGCATTAATAACAATAACGGCTGTCAAAGTTCACGCAATGATAACACATTCACCTTAAAGCGCAAATTCATTTTTACACCATTAATTTCTTTAATGCAATCCATCTTTTGGAGATTGTAATGGGCTCAGTGTTAGAGCTAATGTAAAGATACTGGCATCAAATGAAACTACAAAACCTGAGGAATAAAAAGTTATGCTAAATTTTGGTTGAGGAAAAACTGACATGTCCATTTTCAAAGGGGTCCCTTGTTCTCTGAACTCAAGATATGTGAATGAAAATGGATTCTCTGGGTACCCATGATTCTCCTCTTTACAGACATGACCACTTTATGATAATCACATGCAGTTTGGGGCAAGTCATAGTCAAGTCAGCACACTGACAGCTGTTGCTGCCTGTTAGGCTGCAGTTTGCCATGTTATGAGTATATTATTTTATGCTTAATGCAGCACCTGTGAGGGTTTCTGGACAATATTCATCATTGTTTTGTGTTGTTAATTGATTTCCAATAATAAATATATACATGTGTTTGCGTAAAGCAGCATATGTGCCCACTCCCATGTTAATAAGAGTATGAAATACTCTTTTTAAGGGACATTTTGGACAGATGAAAAAAATGTGTGATTAATTTGAATTAATCGCGATTAATCATGAGCAATCATGCAGTTAATCATGATTAAATATTGACTGACAGTCCTAATAAAATACAATTAATAAGTTGGATTTAGTTTAGTGTTTTTGTATTTAGATTTCATTAATGGTTTTGGGGTGTTTTTAAACATTTGAATCATGATTGTTAAAAAGACAAAAAACAAAAGCCAAGCCTTGGTCAAATATATTGGTCTCACCTGACTCTCCATACAGTGTTTACCAGTTTTATCTTTAGAATTAATTTCAACACATGCGAGGGAAATACTAAGCACCCAGCAGCACCAAGCACACATTTAGCATCTCCTCCCACAGTCACTCACACAAGACCATATAACATAAACAAAGTTTCCTCCCAATAAAACTTTTCTAATATCCTGTCCCTCGCCTGCTTCTCGAAGAGGTTAGATGTCTCATTTGCAAGCGAGGGCCAGGAGAAGAGACGGCTGCCCACCAGCCTGTCCGTCAGAGGAGCTCGCTGGGGAAAGCGTGTGCGTGAGCTTGATGGAGTCTGTGTGTGTGTGTTGATTAATATCAGGAGGGCAGGGCAGTACTCAGGCTGCGGCTGTCGGTGAGAGCGACAGAGGACGGTTCTTTTCACTGCCGCCCAGGGAGAAGTCTGCTGGCGGAGGGGGGTAATGAGCCAGAAACAGGCTGAGAGGAGAGGAGTGGAGGAGGCACAAGGACAGGCCGCCACATTCAACCCACCCACCCCACCTCACCTCACACACACCCTTCACTCAATCTCTCTCTTTCCCTTACGCTCCCATCCCTCACCCACCCACAGCAAGCCAGGCACCATCAAGGTTCCCCTGGATTTTTTTCCCTTCTTCACCATTTGACACTCATTCCCCACTTCCCTCCGTCTGGCTCTCTGTCTGTTCTGCTCTACATCACACTCTAACTTGAAAAATACATTTGTATGTGCCTGCATGCACACATTCACGGGTTAGGCACACACGCATCCTTGCATTCCTGGTCATATGGGGCCCTTCCATTGTGTAAGGTTACATAAACACTATGCACACTACATTACACCCAATAATTACTGTGAATACGGAAGCAGTTCACTAAGGTTACATGGTTTTAAATAATCTGATTTCACTCATAATGCAAAATTTTCTGATACTGTAGAACATTTGTTTATTATGCTATGACAAAGAAGATATGAATAACATCTGGTATTCAATACAGTAGCTTCACCATGCGTTCAGCCCATAGAGACTAGAAGTTAGCCTTCATTATAGGGCTGCTCAATAACCGCAAACATCATAATCCCGATAATTTTGGTCAATAGTGAGATTATTTAAAATGATTATTCCTTTACTTTGACAACATTCATTTTGAAAGAAAACGTTGCAGCCCATTATATAGCATCAATGGTGCACTTTGAGAGCAAAGTTAAGAGGCTGGATCTATGAAGGACTTTGTGCTGGTTGTATAAATATGAATGGTGATGATATGGCAAAATAGTCACGCTAGCACAGTAAACAAGACAGGGTCTGTTTTTGTCCCAGCTGACAGTCGTACCAGGGACATGGAGCTCTGTCACTCCACGCACAAAGGAAGGGCAGAGCGAGCACTAGCAGAGCAGAGCAGAGCGAGCAGAGCGAGCGCTAGAGGTGCTGTAAAGCAGCACCTCTAGCCTGGACCTTTCCCAGCCCAGAGCCGGTCGCGGCACACCACCACAGAGGAATGTCTCCCGGCGAGAGCCAGCCAGCGTTGGAGAGAGTTCCCACGAGAGGATCCTCCTGCACCAAGTGGCCATCCCTGAGTGGGGCAAAAGCCGCACAATAATCGTTTTATGTCAATTACCTTGTTTTCAAAATTGTTGGGAGCCAAAATCGTAATTGAAGTTTAAATTCAATCAACTGCACAGCCCTGCATCATTAGCTAACGCATTGACTGTGATAACATCCAGAAGGATTTGTAGTAGCCAACAGTAAACAGGACCACAAAATAAGACAAGAAAAATGGACTGTGACAGTAGTGTTTGTTGTGTTTATTTAAGGGTTACTAAGGGCTGCTCTAATCGGTACTTTTATATTACCAAACCCACATAGTAATCACCAGATTCTGCAGTGTGGAGTGTTTTAGCAACTTTAAGCTCACTGTTTTGGTTTAACAGTCTGTAAATTTATGTTTTGGTTCAGGCTCACCTCTCATCAACTCTGTTTCCAGTAGCAGCAAATAGCTGTTCACAGCACCATAAACACGACAGAGAGTTAGCAGCTAGCTGATGAATATAATGGAGTATTTTGTAACTAAAGAGCAAGGAGGCTAAAAAGGAATGAATATCAGACTCACATTCACCAGGGTGCCTGAAAGTCGTCTCCAAATCAATGCTAAGACTTTTAGCTACTGTAAATTTAACCTAAATGCTGATCCTACTCTTGCAAACTGTTCTAATTGGAAAAATTAGTATTAGCACTTCAAAAAGTGTCTGTCCACTTCTTAAATGCAAAATTCCCTACTTCTGTGTTCCACAGTCCTGAAACAGGTGGTGCAGTGCTTCACCATTATGTGAAATATGTTTCGAGGCCCTGTAAATCTTTCTGACTACACCAGCGCTCGGACAACGCTCATAACAGCGATGGCCTCAGAGCAGTAAGCCATAAAAAAAGACACAGCCACAGGAAAAAAATGGGGCAGCATGTGCCTTTTCACAGTGGCCAGAGGGCAATGAGGTAAACAAGGGGCCATGGGTGGGGATTAAGAATGGATGTTCAGTGTTATGGCCGGGTCGTGGTGTCAGGGGCTAGTCGTGCTGTCGGAGAATATTACCCTCCGGATGAGTTTTGGGTTTTTTTCAGAGCAGTGGTCACTCGACTGTGTGTGCTTTCTAGATGGAGGATTGGGACTAGGGGATGCATCCACTAAGACTTATGAGAGAGAGCTGGGCACAGGGGGGGTGAGGGACAGGAAATAACATGAGCAATTTCATAAATGGAAGGGAGAGGCTGTGACTTCCTAAATCGTCTGTGAAAGACAGAGGGAGGGAGCGGTGAGGCGGGGGAGGTGGTGAGCGAAGGGGACGACAGGGAGAGAGATGGAGGGAGACGAGAGGGAGCGTGACGCAAAGTGTGAAAGAGAGAGGAGAGGAGAGCCTGGGCTTGGTGGTAAATGGATATAACTGGGTGAGGGAGGCAGGGGCAAAGTGAGAAAGAGAGAGGCTGGAGAGATGAAAAGATGAAGAGGGCAGATTTCCCACCAGCTGAGTGAGCACCTCTATTACCCTTTCTCTCTCCCTCCATACCTCCCTCTGCCTTTCCCTCCCCTCCTCTATCTCTGTGTCCTATCATCCTCAGTGTGGCATCCTCTCACATCAGATTAGCTCCAGCCCAGAGAGATGGTTCAAACTCCTCTGTCAAAGTTATTTAAAACACATCTGACGCTGAGGCCACGCTCCGTTCTGCTCCCTCCCACCATCTGTCTTTCTCCCTGTTCGTCCTTGTCGTGGCTCAAACTTAGGCCCAGGCTGGAGCTCCAGCCTCGGCAGCTCAGCTGGGATGCACATCTCCCCATGGCGTCAAAAGTCACTATCAATCAAACATGAGGGTGCGGGGGAGGTCCTAGGTGTGGCAGGAGACAGGGAGGAAGGGAGACTGCGGGAGACTTGCATAAATCACTAGTCGGGGGAAGGATGTCAGAAATAAACATGACCTGGATATTTAGAGTCATACGTCTTTGAGCATAGATTAATAAAAAGGACCTACAGAGTAAGCATCATTTAATTTTTTTCTTTTCTTATCAGGAAGACAAGTTACTTCTACCAAAGAGCCCAGCTTGCTTAGTATGCTCTTTTATGATTTTTTTTTTAATTCCCTGCAAATCGATAAAAACATGCTGGGTGAGAGTTCAGCACTGTAATCCCATAGAGCTATAAGGGAAGCTTGGCTTTAAAGAAGCATGACTGTGCATTGACCAACACACTATGGACGACTCCTGCGAGTGAGAGGAACATATCACGCTGTGAGCCACTGTGTCAAGGCTTCATCCCTCCTGATGAGAAAGGCCAGTTCGGCGTGGCACGGCACAGCCCGGCACAGCCCATTTTCTGACAGAGACGGCTGTTTGAGCTCTCCAGTCATGGCCTCGGTGATGAATGGCCTCCACTGCCAGGGAAAGAAAGAAAAAAGGGGGCCTGGGAGCCCTCCGAGGATCAATATGTACGCACAGGAGGACCTGATTCGCATGTTAAAAACCCCAATCCAGCCCCAGCCCCCCTGCTCTGCTGTCTCCTGCATCACAGACGGACAAGCCTCTGGGAGCGTGTGGGCGGGGGAACTGAGGCTGAGGAGGGAGGACTTCAAGTGTGTGTATGTATGGCTGCATGTGTATCTACATGAAGTGTGTCAGCAGGTTTCTAGAGGGGCTGGCATGTCAGCAAACTCAAGGTCGACATGGCACACACATGTGCGAGACGCACACGCTCACACAACTGTGCAAATCCACCCAGTGCTGTGAAAGGGGGCCACACCGTGACATGGTAATTCAGAGGTGTCTAAGGCGATGGATATCCTATTAATGAGCCCAAAACAATGACTAGACTAATGAGCTTATAATGGGAATATTGAATGCATGGGAATGGGATTGGGCCTTGTGTGAGCCAAGAAAAGGGACCACTGAATGAGAGCCAATGCACAAGGGCTAGAGGTCTACAAGCTTGAGACGAATACAAACTGCAAGGGGCGTAACAGTGGCTGTAGGCGTAGGGCTGTGGAGGGGTGCACAGTCAACTCAAATCAATACACCCCTACCCGCCTTGCCTCGTTGGGTTTGTGATATACGAGAGCAGGCAGCTTCTCTGAGCATAAATAAAACATGAAAATGCAACAAATTATCAGGCCGAATGGACAGAGATCTATTTACTCAGTAATGCTGTATTTTTTTATTTGTCAGATCAGTCTGGGGTGGGAGGGACTGATTGTTACCCTGCATCCAATTTGAGTCAACCGAGTGCTGAGATGTGATTCAGCTTCTGTTTGTGAATTAATGAATTAATCAAAGACTGGTTGGTCGGGGAGGGGGACGAGAAGCGAACCGAGCAAACAGCAAGCTGTGACAGGCTAATAGCTGGAAAGGGAATTACAGTCCAATTGCTCTGTCTTATTCTGGCCCTAATGCTGCCGAGGCCTTTCGCTGCGAGCCGGGCAGCCCCTCCATGTGATTTGATTCCATTTGGAGAGCCTTATTTTCCTCTTGATCTCACACATTAAGGACCTTGCTATTCACCAGAGCAGGAAAAAGCAGGACAGTCAGAGCAATGGAATGGATTAGCACACAGCTGTTGAGACCAGGCAGGTCAATGTTTTAAATCTCTGGCCCTGTCCGCTTAAATCTGCTGGCCTGTACTTCACAGACACTCATGGATCTAAAAGGGATGAATAGCTCTGACCAACATGGTTGAGAATAAAAAAAAAAAAAAACTCTGATTTCCTAAAGGGTGAGGTTGTGCCCTGGTGAAAATGGGCCTTTATTTGCCAAGCTAGATAATCCTTAGAAGTGGTTTAGGAACAACAGAGGCCACATGGAAAGGATCCTAATGTGGAACAGCTGACTGGTTTCTCCACTTGGACCATGAAACATCGCAAAATATAATCTTGCTCTTCAATGGAGAATAATTTAAATGCTTGAAAATGTTTACTGCACATATGTTTCCAAAACCATCAAATCCATTTGGATCACTAGAAGTATAGCACTTCCACCTCTCCTTCGTAGGGTGCTTTGACATCAGGACCCCGGGCCCGGATCCGAGTACACCTGACTCCAACGTTGGTACGGTTCGCATCAGGTGTGAAAGCGTGAACTATTTAACACGAGTAACATTAGCAGTCAGTGAGTAGTTTTGAAAGGGCAGGCTTTTTTCAACGCCGCCAGTCTCCTCTGAATTTAGTATATGCGTGCAGCATGCGCCACGCGGCATACTTTCATTTTCATTTACTGTGTAAGATAAGGGTTTATTTCAACCAAGCTAAAGTTGGTGATTGTTGGAAAGACTAACGACAACAGTTTTGGGTGAATTTTATGTTGTTCCTGTCAAGTCTGAATGAAGTGATTTACGATGCTTCACTTCAAGAACAGCTAATCTCAACATAAACAAACACACATGGACGATGACGCCAGTGTTCCTGCATAAACAACAGCTTTACTAATGTGAAAGGTGAGCGGTGGGGAGTGGGGAAGGGGCAATCATACTCAGGCACCATGCAAATCAACTGAACCTAATATGAAAACGTCCTTAAACTACATTCTGTAGTGCTCAACAGTTAATACCTACTTTTTGAACATTCATTCATTTCACTGACGTTTCAGGAAATCATATACATAAAGAGCTTTAAGCCTAACCAACTACGAGATGAAAGGTAACAGTAAAACATTTGATTCAAAGCAAAAACAAAATCTCCGCAAAACTGAAAAAAATGTTTTGAAAAGGACTAAAAGGAACTACTCATCCCATAAACCACTGCAAATGATACCTTTCCAACGACTTCCAACCTAATTCGCTGTTATATAATTGTATTGTTTTTTACATATTCACTGCGGTACGATAACGTGATCGCTTCATGCAGACTCATGTTAACTAATGTTAACTACCTAAGTAGCCAGCCTGCAAAATTCAACCCTGTGTGTCTAGTGTTTCATACCGGCCCTGATAAAATCCAGAAGCTGGCCCTCGCAATCATTACACTCCAGACCAGTACATGGCCTGATTTGTAGTGAATTTCACCCCTAGACCCTCTCATCCACATCTCTTATAATAAAAAAAAAAAAACACAGCATGTCAGATGGTTGGTCCGTGGTAAATGTAACTAAATGATCATAGAGTTCAGTGGTAGCAGTAACTCACTAGCCGTTCACGGGTTCGGTCAACATTTCCATGGTAACAGCAAGATCCACCATTCAGAGATGTCACTATTTCACTTCAGGGTTGTGGGTTGTGTAGTGGGCCTTCTTGATATTGCAAATATATCATGTTTTTCATGAAATAAGGTTGATATATAGCCTTCTACAGGAGCATATACCATCATTTCACTATTTCATAACTGGATGGTAACAACATAATGGCTAATAATCAAAATCCTAGATGCAGAATATGAATGGGATTTTCACTTCCGCAAACTCACTTTTGAGCTTGATTACATCACATACTGTATGTTGACCTTCGGTGGACAGACGTTTCTGCTGTGTGAGTACGATGCTGAGGTAAGGGATGCAACTTTACCAGCAGAGCTTGTCTGCCCAGAGCGCAGCCAGCCAATTATCCCTCTTAATTATCTATTGACGAGATAGAATTGATGTTTTTGGAGCACTGATTGGATAATCAGGAATGTTGGCCACAGTTATTCTCCTTGGCTGGTCTCACTCATCTGTCCAATCTGGTCTCCTTGTTTGAGTAATCTGCTCGGTGACACAACATATTCCTGCTGAACAATAATTCATGATCACAGTGAAAGGCACGGGTTTCATTTTGCTGCTGAGAGGTTAGCATGACAGTACGTGCCACTGTGCATGGGTTTAGTTTAATGCATCGCAGGGTTTTTCTCGCAGTGGACCTATGTTTTCAGGAGCACGAATGGCGACCTTTTCCATTCCGCTCCGTTCATTAACCTCCACCTTTATCTGCAGACAGGCTAATGATTCTTATAGGGCTCCATTACCAAAGCAGGCCAGTCCTGAACAAAGGAACTTAGCTACATTAATTTTTGCTTGCCCCCCTCTCTCTTTTCACATCAGCAGCCCATTTTCTTTAAACTCTCTTGGAGAACGAGCTGGCACGGGACCAGGCAGGCACCGGGAACAGGAGAATGCAAGAGTGGAGTGACACTGATTGTGCCTCCTCTAATTAAACCCTACCTGACCCCAGTGTTGGGACATCATTAGTTCTCCCTCGTAATCATCACACAGCAGCAATTACATTCTGTTTGGCCCCATTTGCATTTCACAAGATTTCCCTGAACAATCAAAAGACGGATTGGGAAAAGAGGAGGGAGCCAAATAAAGCATGGACGTCCTAAAAAAGCGGCTAGATTCAATTTCACAACAATGTGCTGCGATGGGCTGTTGCAGAGAAAGAATGCCTTTTTTGCAAAATTTAATGGGAGTAGCGAGGTTAAAGGTTAAACATGTTCAGTCTCAACAGCCAGGATTGTAGTGTGAGACCACTTTCCCATACAGTATTAATGCTGTCCTGATGTTCTCTGTGGGGACAGGAAGGTACGCCCCTTCTGGACCCAAAAAACAAAACAATAATTCCTTCCAACATAAAACCACATCTCTGACCCTGTTCCAATCTGCCAGGAACCAAAGATGGGTTTATCGCAAAGATAGCTGCCTCAATTTGGTACGAGACAGGTACAGAGAGAAACTCAGGCACTAAATATAATCACGCTCCAGAATACTCCACTGCAGCAACCGTACGTCTCCCCACTTGCAGAAAGTACACTACACAGAAACACACACAGCAGTGCAGAATAGAGCCGTCTATGTAAGTACGCACTTCAGGGAAAGTGCACAAGGGCAGATCCTCCATCTGTATTCTGGGTGACAGCAGCGTTGTGCTGGGGTAGCGTTTCTCTCCCCGAGATGCCGTCTACACAGAAACAGTCATACGTCACGGACATAAAAGAGGGCCCTTTGAAAGCTCATGCACACAGTTGGCATTGGAACAAGCAGAAGGAGACTTTTTCCTACCAGCTCCTCTCATGCGTCTGTTGTTACTAAATCTGACAACAGCAGCAGAGTAAGGTCGTTGTGTTAAGAAGAGAATTATGCTGGCAAATACCCCTGGGGCCTCCCACTTTCTAGGCAGTAGACATTCGGACGTGCATTCTCATTTCCATACTGCAATAAACACAAATGTTGTCATTAGAGTTGAGTCAACTACACAAACGCAAATTAATGCATCGAAAATATACACATAATATCTGCAGTAAAATAAGCATTAGACATTGTGCAGATTTTTATTTTACTATAGATTAGCACATATATCTACTGATGTTCCCATTAGCGTTATCATCAACATCTCAGATTACTGTCAGTTCATTGGTACTCCCGACTTTTTATCCCTTCCCGTGTGACGCCCTCAACTGGCTTTTCTCTCCCAAACCAAGCTCCACTCAAGTGTTTCTAATCTCTGCAAAGTCTGTTGAGAGACACTGCTGTGAGATGCACTCACTGACTATGACTTGAAACAAGATTATCTGGCGGAGAGATACTGTGAGGTGCATTCATTTGTTTAGAGATGGGAGTTTGAACTTCTGGATTTACGACAAGGTTATAATATCATATCATGGACACCACAGCAAGTCCAGTTACATTGCAACTCAATAGGAGAGAGAATTACCGACCTCCTATCCACCTTATTCCTCGCCTCCATGATGCCTTGCGTGAATAATGGGCATAACTTCCAGCGCAACATGTCACTGACTTGTTGTCCATGGTAACAGCATGCTTATCCTCTCTACTAGAGCGAGTAAAACACTAGTAAAGCGTGTGAAGACCACCGATTACAACTCAAACGGGACAATGTGATCATAGCTCTGCCTTCTACTACGGAGGGATGGGAGGACGACCTGAAGAAGTGGCCTCAGTTAACCTATACTAGCATATTTAGCTACTTTATTGACTCCGCTGCTACAGACAGTGACGCGATGAAAAGCTCTGAGGCAGATCAGGTTTAGTTTTTTCTACACACAGAATAACCGTTCAACTCTTTTTAGTCTAATGCTGCTCTGCTATAAACTGCCTTACATTTTAAACTGTACAGAAAATCGTAAAAGTAACTGTCTGTCATTAAACAGACACTACAATGCTGAGTCGTCCCTACACATGAATACCTGATGTTCCCCTGGTTGTGTATAAAATGTATATGGGTGTCATCTTCAGTTCCCCCTCTTTCATTCCATTTGTTCCTGATTATTATGCTATCACAAGTTGTTAAATATATTACCCATTGTTGAATAAATGACTTGAAATGCGTTTTTAACATCAATGGTGCACACTGACTGCTTGGCACTGCAGCAGCAACTCTTCTCTACTCATATGCTGTTTTAACGTAATCCTGAACGCAACTTTGACGTTACAGCAGTGTTATTTAATAAAAGGTCAATAAAGTTACCATTTATTACATCACTTGAACATTTTTCCATTTAAAATTGTCATTATTTGCCACTGAAATCATGTTAAGCTTAATGCTCTTCCATACACAAGTGGAAGCATTACTTTCCCACTGGTCCAAAAAGACACCAGTCAATGTGTAGACTGTCTAAAAGGATATTTTCCCAGAAAATGAGCACATAAACATGCTCGTCAGGCTCTCAACGAGAGAGGAGTGCTGCCTGGCGTGGAGCTGAATGGAAAAAAGTGTATGGAACACCATATCAGGGCTTCGCAATGACATTTTAGAAATGCAAATTTATCATTAGTTAAATACCTGTTTAAACTAAAGCTTGCTAAATTGTGGTGAATTACTTTTCAAAACAAGTGCCGTTGGCGGTTAACACTATGGTTAACCTATGGGACTAACTAGCTTACTGCTACTTTGACTACCTGACCAGAAGTTACACACATTATCATGTCTACAGTAATACTCCTGAGAATAAGGTGGATAGGACACAGCAGCAGGTATTATTAAGGGCCGCTGGCGGTCAGCTCCACTGACAGAGTGCTATTCAGTAATAGGGAATAATTACATGTATGACTCTGACAGTGTCATCGAAACCACTTAAGGTTTATAAAGTAAATTTGTCATGTACAGGTGGCATTTATTGATTCATGATCCATATGCATATATTCAAGGATATCGTATAACAGGAAATCTGCATGTGCTCTGAAAAACATGTCTAGTCACTAATGGCTACAATTTAATCTCTGCCATGTAAAAACAGGGAAAAAAAAAGGAAACTAAGTCCGAATCCCAGTTGAGACCAGATTCTGCTCATTTACATCATTCATGAATCTTTTAATCTATTAAATGTCAAAACTGTGCTTCACTTTGTTACTGAAGTTAGCAAAATACACTGTTGCCTGATCATCAGCCAAAACCCTTAGACATTAAATCTATAATGATATAAAAGACAGGAACACAAAGATTATCCCAGTTCAAAGGTAAAACCAGTGAAAGTCCTTCATTTGTGCTTCAATTCAATTCAATCTGTTTTACTTTGCTGGGATAACACCTAATCAGTCATACACAGTCAGTAACACTGTAACACCAAATATCTACTGCTGCTCTGATAGACGATAATTCTTACAGTCTTTAATGCACATTTTAAGATTATAATTTACTCTAATGCACATTTTTCTGTAATATGTACATATCCTCTGTCACTGTATGTACATATTATAATATGTACATACAGTGCCTGTCACTGTAAATATAGAGTAAATCCTACTCAGTGTACATACAGTATATAGACATCTCATTCTGCACATTCTGTACATAATCATTTGGTCCATGCATATCTATCCCGTATTTATTTCTTTGCACCATTTGTATTGATTGTAGCTCCTGAACACTTGACTTGTATGAACACACTATACATTATTTTATTTTTACTTAGTTTTTTATTATTGTTTCTTTATTCTTTAATGTCTATGCTGTGTAAGCACACTGAGTATGTACGTGTATATATACACATATATATATATACACACATATATATATATATATATATATACATATATATATATATATATACACACACGTGTATATATATATATATATACACACACACACACATATATATATATACATATATATATATATATACACGTGTATATATACGTATATATATATATTATTTTTTGCTTTAATATACGTATATATATATATATATATATATGTGTATATATATATATATATATATATATAAATAAAAAAATATATATATATAAAAATAAATATATTAAATCAAAAAATAACCAATAAAAACATATCAAAGATGATATTGTTTATTTCATAAACCTTAAGTGGCTTAAGTGAGTGTAGAGTGCGTAGATTTGGCGGCACCTAGTGGTGTGGATGCAGATCACAACCAAATGAGTATAATATAATATTATATATAAAATATAACACACATGCACATACAGTACAGACCAAAAGTTTGGACACACCTTCTCATTCTTTTGTTTTCTTTATTTTCATGACTATGAAAATTGTAGATTCACACTGAAGGCATCAAAACTATGAATTAACACATGTGGAATTATATACTTAAGAAAAAAGTGTGAAACAACTGAAAATATGTCTTATATTGTAGTTTCTTCAAAGTAGCCACCTTTTGCTCTGATTACTGCTTCACACACTCTGCCTTCTCTTGATGAGCTTCAAGAGGTCGTCACCTGAAATGGTCTTCCAACAGTCTTGAAGGAGTTCCCAGAGATGCTTAGCACTTGTTGGCCCTTTTGCCTTCACTCTGCGGTCCAGCTCACCCCAAACCATCTGGATCGGGTTCAGGTCCGGTGACTGTGGACGCCAGGTCATCTGGCGCAGCACCCCATCACTCTCCTTCTTGGTCAAATAGCCCTCACACAGCCTGGAGGTGTGTTTGGGGTCATTGTCCTGTTGAAAAATAAATGATGGTCCAACTAAACGCAAACCGGATGGAATAGCATGCCGCTGCAAGATGCTGTGGTAGCCATGCTGGTTCAGTATGCCTTCAATTTTGAATAAATCCACAACAGTGTCACCAGCAAAGCACCCCCACACCATCACACCTCCTCCTCCATGCTCCACGGTGGGAACCAGGCATGTAGAGTCCATCCGTTCATCTTTTCTGCGTCGCACAAAGACACGGTGGTTGGAACCAAAGATCGCAAACTTAGATTCATCAGACCGAAGCCCAGATTTCCACTGGTCTAATGTCCATTCCTTGTGTTCTTCAGCCCAAACAAGTCTCTTGTGCTTGTTTCCTGTCCTTAGCAGTGGTTTCCTAGCAGCTATTCTACCATGAAGGCCTGATTCACACAGTCTCCTCTTAACAGTTGTTCTAGAGATGTGTCTGCTGCTAGAACTCTGTGTGGCATTGACCTGGTCTCTAATCTGAGCTGCTGTTAACCTGTCATTTCTGAGGCTGCTGACTCGGATGAACTTATCCTCCGCAGCAGAGGTGACTCTTGGTCTTCCTTTCCTGGGGCGGCCCTCATGTGAGCCAGTTTCTACTGACGGCTGCACTTGGGGACACTTTCAAAGTTTTCCCAATTTTTCGGACTGACTGACCTTCATTTCTTAAAGTAATGATGGCCACTCGTTTTTCTTTACTTAGCTGCTTTTTTCTTGCCATAATACAAATTCTAACAGTCTATTCAGTAGGACTATCAGCTGTGTATACACCTGACTTCTGCACAACACAACTGATGGTCCCAACCCCATTTATAAGGCAAGAAATCCCACTTATTAAACCTGACAGGGCACACCTGTGAAGTGAAGACCATTTCAGGTGACGACCTCTTGAAGCTCATCAAGAGAAAGCAGTGTGTGAAGCAGTAATCACAGCAAAAGGTGGCTACTTTGAAGAAACTAGAATATAAAGCGTATTTTCACTTGTTTCACACTTTTTTGTTAAGTACATATTTCCACGTGTTAATTCATAGTTTTGATGCTTTCAGAAGAAGAAGAAGAAGAAGAAGAAGATATTCCTTTATTAGTCCCGCTAGGGGAAATTCAATTTTTTCACTCTGTTAACTTATACACACACATGCACAAACAGGTCCATATACATGCAACAATTGGAGAGATGTCAGAGTGAGGGGGCTGCTCCTGACAAGCGCCCCGAGCAGTTGGGGGTTTGGTGCCTTGCTCAGGGGCACCTCGGCAGTGCCCAAGAGGTAAACTGGCACCTCTCCAGCTACCAGTTCACGCTCAGTTCTTGGTCCATGTCGGGACTTGAACCGGTGACCCTCCGGTTCCCAAGCCAACTCCCTACAGACTGAGCTACTGCCGCCCACAAAACAGTGTGAATGTGTGTGAGTCAGTGTGAATCTACAATGTCAATTGTCATGAAAAGAAAGGAAACTCTTTGAATGAGAAGGTGTGTCCAAACTTTTGGTCTGTACTGTACATACATACATACATATATAAATAAATGTTACACGTTCCTTCAATCAACTCTAAAGCTGTCAGTTAATTTTTTTGCTGATCAATAAATCAAATAATCATTTTTGGCTCACGTCCCTTTGTTTACACTTTCCAGTATGTGAGTACTTTATAGCTAATACCTGACAGTCATGAGATAATAAAATCCCCATTAGAAGAAGGAAATTGAAGGCTGCTCAGGCGAGTGAAGTTGCAGAGGAGATTATTCTACGCCTCCCTTCACCACAAACCCACAGGCCTGGGGCGACTTCACATGTGTTAACCTTGGGCTTTGAAGCTGCCACAAGCCACAATCACAGATACACCATCACTTCTAAACTGTTTTAACTTCAGGATAATCCCAGAGTGAAATTACCTGGCACACAGAGAGAAATGTATTAAACACAAATTGAGTATGTTAATCAAATCAGCAAAAGGGGACAGCTGATCAATAAATTATAGAAATAAACCGGCATCAAAGAGATCAGCAGTCAGAAACACGGACTTTTGTTTGACAAGCATCACCATGAAGTCTGTCTTTATGCTTTCTCTTCACTGGCCCACAATAAGCTATAGAATAAAATCAGGCTCTCTTTGAAATTGCAATTACTTTCTGAGGAAATTAATCATATAAAGGAACGACGTGATAAGAACAGCTAACAGGTTATTACAGCATGCCGTGTTCATCGTGGCTAAAAACTTACCTCATACCATCAGGAGAGAACAAAGTGCATTCTAGAGCCAGATTTCACATTAAGGCAATTTAAAATATTCCAGACTGCCTAATTTAGGGGTCGGACTTCTGTGTAACTTAATTCGACAAGATTAATTATACAATTAAATCCAAACTTCTCTCAATTATGCGGAGAAATGCTGGCTGCCTGCTCGGGCCGACCCTTCACCTTTGCTGAGGCGAGGTACCTGATAAGCATAATTTCAACAGGAGCAGAAGAAATTGCTGCCTATTTTGTTGCCGTGCTCAACTCAGCACATTATACTTCTTAATTGCTGGTAGACTTCGCAACTGTGCCCTTGACATGGAAAGGCAAAACTGTTATGCCATTCACTCGTACATTACTGAACGTGTGGGAGCTTTTTCCTGATTGACAGGACAATCCACTGAAACAAAAAGACTTAATTGTGTGTCAATTGATTGGGTAATTACAATTGGCAGGCTTGCCACTTCAGTTTCACTGATTTATCATCTGCGACGAGTGAGTACCTAATGACATAATATGGAGTTGGTGCAGTAGCGGTCTATGTTATCTCCAAAATGTGGGGTCAGTGTGGTTTAGGAGGCTGACCTACTGTATTTCAGTGGGCCTACAGTTTGGTTAACAGGCACTTTAAGGCCAAGAAGCAGACAGGTAATGTTCATGTCTCTATTCCTTGAGTGCCCTTTCACAGGATATTGTACCCTTTACAGCTACATTAAGGGGCCACTGACATCCAAAACACGGGGCCACTACTAACCCTCAATCGAGCTCCTTTCATATTTATGTCGAGCTGAACCAGCAGGACTGAGTTACAAAGAGCAGGTGGGTTATCCTCTTTGACAAGCAGCCATTATCAACACAGTTCTTGGAGTGAAAGAGGAAAACCACCAGGGATGGGTGTAAAACCTCTTTCAAAGACCTTCAAAATCCCAGTTTTTCCCCTCGCTCTCTCTCTCTCAATCCCTCCCTGTCATCATTTTATTCGCCCTCTCTCTGTTCCCGTCAGAGGGGGGGGGGCGGGGGGGTCTACTTGACCTTAATCTGCCCAGTAGTGAGTTTCAGAGAGATGACATGCAACCTCGGAGGTAAAGGGCAATTGTTTCTTTTTCCCTCTTCTGAGAGCCAATTTACAACCCCTGGGGGGCTTTTTTCTAAAGCTGCGAACTATTTCAGGTTCTGCCACATTGTTTTTGATTCACTCAGCTGGAAGGGGCTAAAAGAGCAAGCGCCTTGACTTTCCTTATTCTCAGTCTTACCCCCGGCCCATTAAATTCCATTCATACCTCCTATAACAGAGGACAGCGTATAAGTGGGATTTGCATTTCATGGGCTACTGTATGTGTAAGCCAATGGATTACATAATGTGTGATGTGCGCTGCAATGACTATTAGAGCAAGTTAGAGATAACATTAATTTTGTGGAAACTCAACAACTTGAATTGAGCATAAATGCCAATAAGGAAATGACTCCCGTTAATGATATTCTGTGTGCATACCCTGAGGTAATGAATGAGAAGTTTAAGGCTTAAGGACTGACTATAGCCTATAGACTGCAAATCTGCATCAAACCCATGAAATCCAGAACAGTCTGGACTGGCCATATTGATTTTATGAGCAAAGAACAAAACAGGCTAAAAGAAGCTATTAAATTAAAAAAAACACTACCTACACATTCATCTGTAATGTCGAAAAGGTAATCTTTGTTTTATGCCAATCATTTTTCTACTTCAAGTTCAAGTGGCATGACTGATTAATCAAATTTCACCGCAATTTCACAGAAAAAATATCAAAAACATGACCCGTGATTACTGGATTGTTAGGTGCTCCAATCAGAGCTACCTCATTAGCTCAAACAAGGCTGACTTGAAGACATATTGCTTTAACGTCAGCCATTCCTCAAAGTACAAGTGAGCTACTGTATCTAGCTACGGCAGCTATCCCACATCAGCACAACGCACAGAAGGAACTGCATCCATGTCTCCATCTCTAAACAAAGCCTCCTTTAGACGAGAATATTTGAATCTGTATGTCAACAACCAAAAACTGTAGCTCAGATTTTTTAATAAGGTCACAAAGCTCTGACAGAATTACCATGTGCGCACATAGAGTAGTCAGGAAGTGATGCATTTTTAACAATGTATAAAAGGCAGAGAAATTAACCATGAGACAAGTCCTGCCGAGCCAATGTGAGCCATGAATTAATAATTCAGAGTGAAGTTATTAAGTTATTTGTTAACAGTAAATATTCTGTTATGTGTCCCTGAGAGCGGGACTTTTTAATAATTTGGGATTTTTAAAATTTAATGTTTAGCTCCATTTTGGAAATAATGGTGCTCAGCTGTAATTGATTCTTCCGCCGCGGAGTAATTATGATGGCTGTGTCGAAGTGAAGCCTGAGCCTCTTGGCCCTGGGTGATAGGAGGGAGAGCAAAGGGGGGATGGAGAGATTTAAAAGACAAGGAGGAAAGGAAATGTGAAGACGCGGGTTTGGATGTATCTCTTGACAGATAGCCTTACTGAACTGGAAGCAGAATACAACACACTGGTGGGAATAGCCTCCGACTCTGAGCTATCCATCTTCTACGACTCATTTTTTTAAGCCTGTTCACTCAAACACTGTACATCCATCAGTCTCGTTCATTTAGATGATCTGGAACTAGGGTTGGGCAATACTGAAATTTCCCTTCTGACAATATTACTTTAAGAAAAAAGACAATATACGATATTATCATCCAAAAAAGGCTGAAGAGAGACACACACAGATCTAATCTATGGACTGGAGTCACATACTATGCATTGCAATACATAAGTGGCCACAATATATAGACAGTTGGCAGCGCTGTTTTACATGAGGTCATGCTGAGATCAACAAATCAGATCAATCAGCTGGTGACCAGTAATTGTCCTCATACAGTCTCACCACCCTTCACACAGTATGTTGTTACTGTTGATCGAGTGCTGACTGGTCACTGTAGGAGGAGTTTTGGTCCGGCTGCACTCTGTGGAGGGAGTCGGTGGCAAACTTTCATTGTGGATTGTGAGTTTTAAGGAGCGGAGACTTGTGGCGTTAAGCACATAATCTATGCACTGAGTTATTCCTTAAATGAGTTTGCTACTTCAGTTGAAAAAACAGCTTAAAAATACACAATTCTCCGATGTTTTGGAGTCATCTCGGGCCCACTGAGCTTATAATATACTGGCAGAAATATTGTTCCGTTATCATGGATACATGAGGACCATTATCGTGGCCAATCAACATCGTGTCTAACGATAAACTCATTATATCGTCCAAGGCTATTTGGGACTGATAAACACCCTCCACATTTCTTTCCATCCATATCACTCTTTGCGACTCTTGCCCCCTGAAACTGTGGCGTTGCTAGCAGGTCTAGTGACCGGCAGCAGAAAGAGTCAATCTCAGCAGGGTCGTATTTAATCCATCAGGGCTCAGTGTTAATTACTCACACATCCACAGGGCTCTGAAGGGAGGCTGGGTTGACGTACCCTGGCACTGCACTTTAGAGGAAATGATCCCACAACCATATGCAGAGGCTTTGTCTAAGCACATTTCATTGTAGGGCCGCATGATTATGGTCAAAATGATAGTCAAGATTATTTTGGTCAATATTGAAATCACAATTATTTACAGATTTTAGGAACATTGTTATTGCAATTTCACATTTAAACAGAGTGCTGCTGTCAAAAACTTTAAATGTTGTCCTTTTACTTTGTTATTGTCATCTAATAGTGGCTATTTGCATAAAAACACAAAAGTCAAATGATTAGGAAATAAATAATTGTATTTTTATTTAAATATTTGCCTTGATTTAAAAAAATCATGGCATTAGTAGTTCTAATTATGTGAATTATTTAAATATAAATTTCAATAATAAAACTATTTCTAACAGGTCATATTTCTCTCTCCTTCAAACAACTGGATTTATTCATTTATTTATATTATTATTATTTACATATTTATTAATTTTACATTTTACAAGATTACATTTGAACACATCATAATTGTGTTATAATTTCCCATCACCAAATACTCATTTTCACTGATTAAAGGTTGAATGGACCAGCTCTTTAGCGCCGTACTGTCAGCAGATGTGCCGGTCACTGTGATTAGTTTGAGCAATATGGGAGAATTACAATATAATAAGTTTCTGATTAAGTTAGTTGTTCCAGATGTTTTTAAGGTTGCTCCTTCACAGCTTTTTTACCTCATTTTAAAATTCACTTTATGTCTTCTTTACTCACGCTGAAGCACTTCCATGTCAACGACATGCTGTGTGTGTGTGACGTTACCGACAGGTAAAACCTTCATGTGGCGGCTGCACCATGTGTAACCAGCAAAAATATGCGGACGGATACGAGTATATGAGACTGCTGAAAAGCAGCCAGCTTCAATCTCTAGCAGTTAATTTAGGAAGCACTTGATTTATGCAGCAGAGTTTTCTATGAGCAGAACATTTTAAACATCAATATCCCAGTCGATAATGTTCATTTAATTGTGGGAAGCCAAAATCATGATTATGATTAATATCCAATCAGTTGTGCAGCCCTATTACACTGGCACAAATTAATATGTAAAAACATCCTAAACAAACACACATAGCCACCCCCAGGTAAAGGTGCACGGTCATCTGCAACTGATGGGGTTTCCCATAGGTCAGCAACACACACCGCTTCATGGGGACCGCCAGGAGAGAAACTGTCTTGTGGGTTAAATCTCTATAGCCAATACACACACAAACACACACGCACACACACACTCGTGCACACACGGGTCCTGTCTAGAGTGGCATAGCAGGCCCTGGTCACAGCTGCTCTCCCCCGCCTCGGGAGGAATTGCTTCCATTTGGCCTGTCACTTTGGCCAGGGCCACTGTGGCTTTTCTCATTTGTCAGAGAGCGGGGGCGATCCTCTGGCTCTCATGGCTAATCTGCAGCCGCAGGCTAGACGACACACACACACACACACACACACACACACACACACACACACACACACACACACACACACACACACACACACTTTTCTCTCATCTGACTGATACAGGCTTCGGTTCACAAGGGTCTTTTTACTCTTTGTGTTCAGCAGGTTAAGACACAAGAGCAACACGGAAGAGACGGACAGAGAGATGTCAACAATACCAAGGTCAATGGTACGACCTCTCATGGGGCTACATTTATGACATACACATTTTATACCGGCTGATGATGAGTTTATATTCTCGCAACGACAGCAAATCCTCTCTGCTATTGACTTGAAGAACTACAAACAACACACAAAGGTAATTGGACATGGTTTTAGTAATTATCCTCTGACAGAGGCACAAAACATTGCTTTAACTGTAACACCATGGAGTCTGAGTTCCTCATTCTCCTACATGCATGAGCGCTCAGTGAGCACTTGATTATTAGAAATGATTCAGTAAGTAAATGAACACAAAATTTCCTGAATTCATAAACAGATGTTTAAGATTCCTTGAGATCAACTTTGTCTTGCTTGATTTTATTACAGTATACTGTGGAATAATTATACCAACAGTCAGGCAATACCGGCTGGTAACATTTTATAGCACTGAGGAAGCGGAGCAGTCCAATTAAAGAGCTGTCACACAAGGCTTTGAGGGAAATGTGGCCAACGTGCTGTGCCAAAACCAATCCTATCATTAGAGGCTGCCATCGCTTTGAGGTACAAATGCTTTCAAGTCTTTCTTTCTTTCAGTCCGCTTCCGCCACAGTCAACAGGTGATGGTTCTACTTGATTATTACTCCCTTAAATCCACTAGTATCAATATGCAGCTACCTGTGAGATCCATACTGGAATGATAATGTATTCCTATGATCAAAGGCAGTTCAAAATTGGTTTGTCTCTCAAGATGAAAACAAGTAAGTCAAAGCCCTCCTGATGTTTTTAATATCGTGAGACAACCTGAACAACTCCACGTGTATCAGCGTCCAGTACAACACAAGTCAGTGCTACAATACCTTCTTTGAAAATAAGTTATTTGGAGAAGTTTACGAGCAAACAGTTGCATTTAGTTGGAGTAAGTGGCTTTTATCTTCTGATAGGATTTTAAAATAGAGCTACGTTTTTAGTATTTATAATATAATACTGATCATGTTTTCAAATTTCGCGTGAAGCATCTGAGAAGGAATAAACTAAATACTAATGAACTAATAATCTGAATGTTTGCTGTAAATCCATGATATCCATCCATCCATCGTCAACCGCTTATCCCGTTAGGGGTCGCGGGGGGGCTGGAGCCGATCCCAGCTGGCATAGGGATAGGGCAAAGGCAGGGTTCACCCTGGACAGGTCACCAGTCCATCACAGGGCACATATAGACAGACAACCATTCACGCTCACATCCACACCTACGGGCAATTTAGAGTCATCAATTAACCTAAACAGCATGTCTTTGGATGGTGGGAGGGAGCCGGAGTACCCGGAGAAAACCCACGCTTACACGGGGAGAACATGCAAACTCCACACAGAAGAGCCGCAAGCTGGAATCGAACCTGCGACCCTCTTGCTGTGAGGCGACAGCGCTAACCACTGCACCACCATGCAGCCCTAAGTCCATGATACTAAATAATAAATACATGTTATTTTAAGAGAAAGGTAGAGGATGATGAATAAGAAATATTTCAGTTAAATTTCTGTTTGAAAGGGCAGCACAAATTTAAAATACATATGAAGCTATCTGATTAAACATAGACAATTACTTGTGGATTATTCTACATACTCAATGACATACACACATCAATGTACTGAATACATATTAAATATGCAACTGAAGAAAAAAATGATAATCAAGTGGTTATGATTTAACCAACTAACTACAGGTGACCATTAAACAATCAAGCAAGCAACTTAAACAAGCTCAATATAACTCAGTTCAAACACATGTTTTAAATTGAGATCTTGCCAACAATTAAATATTAAGTTGATTTCCAGACTTTATCTTCATTCTCATGCTCACAATTGCAGGTAAAATGATACCTTTTCCCGGTGCTAATGTTAAATCCCTTTTAAAAACATAGCAGTTTTAAGTACCTGTGATTTAGAGGATCTGTGGATCGTTCTGCCATCTCTGTGGTGACCTTTAGCGAGCACAGTTTGCAGAGGCTATCAGCCAGGAACGTCTCTAAAAGGGACAGGTGTTAAAAGAACAGGAGTTAAATGGTAAGGAAGCAGCTTCTCACTCTTTTCCTTAATACGACTGCATTACCTACATGGGTACTGCCTCTGAGAACTCACTAGCCTCAAAAAAAAAACGCATCCTGTAACTTCCTATCTAATTCAGATAACCACACATTGATCAAAGTCTCATCTTTAACATATAAATCATTACAAAACATATTAAAGAAAACATCGTTTGAGTGATGGTTATAACTTTTTAAGTGTTCCTGACAACCTTAATGTATTCCCAAGTTTAATTATTTCTTAATATTGACATTTCTAATTAAGCGGCATAATTGGAAAGCCTGTATGCAGTGGCAATCATTTCAGCGGCCACTGAAAAATTAATATTAAAATTATTAATGAATACTACCGCTTATAATTGCTGTGTACCCATATTTATAATTGCTGCAGCATCCCCCTTGAAATGACATGATGACAAATACAAGTGTCATGTCAGCGCTTTCCTTCTTCATCTCACACCTCAATCAAAGCCGATCCATTTCACCTCAGCTATGAACACTAAAACAAATTAAAGTCCCATTTCATTTTCCACCTTCATTAATGCATCTTGTTTCCAAGGTTACAATCATTTAGCAAGTGTGGAACAAACAAATTCAAGGAAGCGTGCGCTTTGATATTTGGAGGAAAAGACGTGGATGGAGCTTACTGGGAAAACAAATCAACCCTGAGTTTTAATCCTCCGGCTCCAAAGTGTTCTGCACATGTTTATCACGAAACAAAGCCTTTTTCATCTGAACAAACATTTTAATATTAGACTTTAGAAGCTTATGCCCACTGAATAATGTTCATAATTTCAACTTTGCCGTGCCAATGTTATACAAGTAAGTACATCCTGTATTTACCGGTCTCTCTCCAAATGTCGACAGGAGACAGCATGAGCAGTAACTGCACAATGTCATTATGTTCATAGTGTTTCCTCCTGTGGTGTGATGTGACAATGCCAGACACAATGACCCAATTTGCCTGAGTGGCTATAGGGGGGTGCCAATGGTAGGTTGCATCATAAATACTGTACAAAGACCCTCTCAGAGGTAATAATACAATTTCCTGTATGTAATGAAACGTATATATATATATAAAATGTCACATTTTGAGAGCGTTTACACACTGCATTTTCTTCTCTGCTCACATATAAAGGAAAAAAACAGAGCCTGAAGAAAGGCAAGACTGGAGGTGGTGGGGGCAATGATGAGTTCTCAGACTAGCCTCTTTCGCATGCAAATCATATCTGAATTTCTCATTAGCATAAATGCATGAGCAACTTTAAATGCTTTTAATTTTCAATCTCGCCAAGCAGAGGAGTAATTTGTCACTGTCAGGATGGGAGACTAAAAGAGGGGGGGGACCAGAGGGAGCCAAGGACTCCACGCTAAACTGGAATCACAGAAAATTTCTGATTTACTAATTGACTGATGTGCAGTTCAGTCTAGTTGCCTTGAAGGTGTAAATAATTCTGTGTATATTCAAATGGCAAAAATGAGAGAGTGCGGGGTGGATACGGAAAAGCACATTACATGATGCTTTTCCCCAGGCCATTCTTTTTTTTCGGGTGATTCTAATTTCCAGCCTTTAACGTTCTCAGTCTGTCTCTTTAAAGGGGTCCAAGTTTGCTGTTTTAGAGCATAATCACAGATAATCAACTGGAAATTAAAACAAAATGTCACTTTTTTTTTTTTTTACATCTCTTTGCCATTACACGAAAAGAGACAGCTTAAAGCTATTCAGCAGCAGAGCACAAAAACATTCCCAACAGCTTATCACATAAGCAGTTTTAAGTCATTTCAAATCTTATCTTCATTCTTTCAAGATGTAAGATCAATTGACACTGCACTCTGAAGTCTAAACCACTAATACCTCATTTTTTGGAACAAAGCAGTTCAGATTCAGACAGACCTTGTTAGCTAAATTTAGCTGTAGGTGAAAACAGGGTAGAAAAGATTTCACAAGCTCCCCATTTAAATGACTAAAACCAATTATGCAAACATAATTAGTATTCTGTAAGAGAACGAAAGACGACTGCAGCATGGCGCTAGCTGCTTACCTCCAAAGAAGGCCCCATCAGACAAGATTTTGGTGGATGTACAGTATACTGTACGTCTGTGCAACATCTGCGCCACGGCTGATGAAATGCATGTCCTTGCTTCGTTGCCATACCGGATAATCACATCGCCCCGTTCGTTACCTCCATAAGGTTCTCGAAATGGAGACCAGTTCATCATAGTTCCAACTTCACACCTCCTGTGGGCATGTGAAAACAAGATAAACAGGAGACTGTAAAAAGAGATGTGAAACACTTTAAGTCATAATGAGCAATTAGGAGTTCCAAGGTGAAACATTCATGCAGCAGGTAAGGTTATTAAGCAGTTATTAATAGGATGACAACAAATTCAACCAAAAGTCACAGTGGGTGAATTGCAAATATGCTCCTGCCACATCCAACATACAGTACATGTATGAGAACACCTTCGTCACCTTTCACTGTGTGCTAAAGGTTCAGGTGTTTTGTTTTCTCCAAGCTGCAATGGGTGCATTCATCCCTTCACCTAATCAGGTCACTGTGAAAAACTGATGACAGTTACACTGCAAAAAAAAGCAGAGAAAATGCCACTCTCTATATTCTATGTTATGTTACATAACTAACGTCTCACCTCAATTAATATAGCTAACTTAGGCTAACGCCAGCATTTTGAGACCAGGAAACCAAATAAATGCACATCTACTTATCTCTGACATATAATAATATTTTTCTCCTCTTGTAAGTTTGCTGTTGCTGCCAACTTATTTAGGTTTTGAATTGTCTTCCAAGCACATTTAATGTTAAATAGCATTAAACATAATTATGCAATTTTCATATTTATGCTTGTTGAACACCAAGCTAACTTTAACATGTTATCAGGCTTTGGCCAGACAGCCCTGCAGTTAGCATTTCCTAGCTAACTCAGCGAATATTAAGTCATGTATGACAAAATAATATCAACTCAGCTTTTACTAGCTTTTTTTAAAACGTATCTCAAGGTCTTCATTAGATAGTGGACCATTACATTAGCTTCTGTACTAGCTAATTAGCCACAAGTAAGCTATTAACCAAGCTAATGCTAAATACGCTACTGTTAATGCTAACTACACCACCACCTAACTACAGCCCCGTTAGCCGCTGACCGCTAGAGGCCAGCAGGTGTGCTAGTATCAACAGAAATTGTGCACCTGGCATTAGGGTATGGTTTCTGGTGTTTGCTTTCTCAGTTTCAGGAGACAGTCAGACACGCCACGTAGGTCTGAACCTGGTAAATATGTCGCTAGTTAGTTAGCAAGCTAAATAAATATTTAGCTAGCTCCCAGGGGCAGATGGGATGGAAATCAGATGCACGGGTTCAAACGTCAGGGGCTGTCAATCATCCCATCTCCATGGCAACGGGCTACTAGGCAGGAGTACATGAATCTGGGTCATAGATATGGTCTGAGTTTCATCTTAATACAGTCTATGGCTTTATATTGAGTGTGCAATGTTGTGGCAACTCATAAGGGTGTAATTAGAAGGGGTCATATATCTATAATATTAAAACAAGTGAACTAAATTTAAATAATTAACACCAGTTCATTATTTAATTTTAATTCAATCTATTTTTGTTTGAGAAACTCAAATGTCGCCACAACTGACAATCAAAATGGTTCAGCAAACAAATTGATTATTTTTTTTTTCACACATTACAACATTTCCACTTCAAACAATAATGTTCTGATGTTAATTTAAAATTGAATCGATGACACTTTCATATAATAGCCAACAATAGAGCACCTTATCGCAGCTATATTGTTTGGTAAACTGGCTTTGGTGAATTAACTTAGGAGGACTAATCCCTACTGTTTCAGGAGGTCATTTTGAGTGTTGTGTCCCTTATTTTGTGATGTGACAGGGCCATACATTATCATTATTTCACCCATAAGCAGCACAACACAATCTGGCCAACCTGTAAGTGTGCCAGCTATGACCCATGCCTGTCTGGTGTATGGTAGTATACTGTATACTCCGCTATGAACTCAAGTATACTCCACTATGAGCATGGATGGAAGGATGGAAAAGGGTGCAGCTGAGACATTTCTAATATTTACATCATGCTCATACTGCCCTCCAGTGTTAAAAGGGTGAACATAGTGAGGGGGGGACACAACAGAAGCAACAAATGTTCAATGTAAACCAATTTATTATAACACCTCTGGAATAAACAGCCCCTTTGTGAAGCATATATTCAATTTATGGTCATTTTTATGCTGTAGTTTGTGGTGATGTTGCATTTGGTTAGTAACTAAATTAATGACTACACTCATTAATTTTATTTGGCACACCATTTTATACAACACAACTAAAATACACACTGAAAAATCTGCTCAGTAAATTCTGATAAAAACACACAGAGTGAGGTCTGTGGATTACCGGTGCATTTTTTTTTTCTGGAAAGACACAAAATATTTTTAAATGCTAAGCACAAACAAAATTCAAATGAAGACAAATATCTCTCCGCTGTGTTGGCTCACTGACTGTGTGAAAATATGCAGAAGTATTCACAACATACTCACCATTCCTAAATGAGAAATGTGCTTTTTTTAATGTTTAGGTCACTGAGATCGTGTGTTTCTTCTGTGATGGCATTACTGCAGAGAGGCATGACAAGGTCAGCCTTTTCTAACCAAAACAAAATATATATATATATTTCTATATATATATATATATATATATATTTTAACTCCAGTTTCATTTTTTATTTTCATCTATTAAATGAGGGTAGATGTGAAATTATGTTATGACACACTGTGTTGAAAAATATATATTTTTTAATTTTGTATTTATTCTAGTGCACAAGCAGTAGAGCAATACCCACATCTTGTATATCAACCTTTCATATTTCATGCACATACTACTATGTCTTTTACTATATATATATATATATATATATATATATATATATATATATATATATATATATATATATATATATATATATATATATATATATTTGTTTTATACTTAGCTTTTTTACTGTGTACTTATTAACAAATCTTTATTGTTTTTTGTATGTATTATATCTTAAAAATAATAAAACATTTTATTTGTAGAGCACTGTAGAGCACACCACAAGTAAAAACACAACATAGACAGCAGAATAGAATGAAACATAAATTGCAAAATAAAAACAATAGAATTGGTAAATAAAGAAAGGTGCATATACATAGACATACAATTACATATGCACATACAGTACATGCGCATACACACTGTTTTTTACTGATGCCTCTTGTTTGCTCTGTCCCCTTTGCTGCTGTAACACTGCAAATTTCCCTGCGGTGGGACAAACAAATGATTTATTGATGACGATATTGTAGCGGATCATATAGGGCTGTACGGTGTATTGGTAGAAATCTGGCGATACGATATATACTTTTTATCTTATTTTAGGAAAACACCATATGCATAAAATCTGAGTTTAAAAAATTATTTTTTTATGTAATCAGAACAGTGAGATCTGCATTTGCATTTATCACAGTCCCTGTCACATTCGGGTATCATAACACTATTTTTGGATGGCACAGGCACAGGGAGGGCACACCTCTCTGCCAGTGAAATAAAATATTTACTGACTTCATCTCAAACTAAAAAATCAGTACAGTGTTTTTAAGAATCAATACAGTATAACAACATATTCAGTTTTTTCGATATTTTCTTACACCCCTAGTATTGTATCGTATCACATCTTAGTCTCACTACACCAGCATGTACATACTGTATAGTAGTAGGCATTACACTGTATGTAATGTTTCTAAAATCCTATTTTCACCCTTCAATCGTGTCCTCATTGGTCAGTATGTCAGCCACTAGCCTAGTAAACATACAGTGCAGTCTCTGTTACATGACAGCAACATAGTCACTTTACATTAGGAGCTTGCCTACGTCCATCCATATACTGTTCTGTAACGTTCTGAGTTCAAATCTGGATCTAAAATAAATAAAGTAAGGGTTTTTTAACACTTTTTATGAGAAATAATTTGGGGGGGGGGCCCGAAAAAAAAAAAAAAAAAAAATTTTTATTAAAAATTATTTCAAACTTTATTCAAACAACAGTTGTATTCTCATTGGGAAATGATGCAGATTCTTTTTTATAACAAGTACAGTGCTAGTATTTTCCCCCTTCCTGGTTTCTATATTTTTCATATTTTCACCTGTTTCAGATCATAAAATAAATCTTAACATTAGACAAAGATAACCTGAGTAAATAGAAAATGCAGTTTTTAAATGGTGACGTTATTTATTACCAGGAAAAGGCTATCCAAACCTACCTGGCCCTATGTGAAAAAGTAATTGCCCTCTAAACCTAATAACTGGTTGTGCCACCCTTGGCAGCAACAACTGAAATCAAGCGTAAGAATCCAATAAAGAAACTATCTTATCTTATCTTATCTTATCTTTGTGATAACAAGCAATGAGTGTTTTACATCGCTGTGGAGGAATTTCGGCCCATTCTTCTTTACACAATTGTTTTAATTCAGCAACATTGGAGGGTTTTCGAGCCTGTTTAAGGTCACGCCACAGCATCTCAGTCGGATTGAAGTCTGGACTGTGACTAGGCCACTCCAAAACCTTCATTTTGTTCTTTTAAGCCATTCAGAGGAGGACTGGCTGATGTGTTTCTGATCATTGTCCTGCTGCAGAACCCAAGTGGGCTTACGCTTGAGGTCATGAACTGATGGCCGGACGTTCTCCTTCAGGATTTCCTGTAATGAGCAGAATTCATGGTTCCATCAGTTACGGCAAGTTGTCCAGGTCCTGAAGCAGCAAAGCAGACCCAGACCATCACACGACCACCACCATGTTTGACTGTAGTTATGATGTTGTTAGTTTTACACCAGATGTAACGGGACGCACACCTTTCATAAAGTTCAACCTTTGTCTCGTCAGTCCACAGAATATTTTCCCAAAAGTCTTCAGATCATCACGAGTCTTTGTGTTGTTTTTGGTCAGCAGTGCTTTTCTCCTTGATGCCATTTTTGCCCGGTCCCTGTCTTATTGTTGAATCATGGACGCTGACCTTAACTGAGGCAGTGAGGCCTGCAGTTCTTTACATGTTGTTCTAGGTTCTTTGTGACCTCCTGGATGAGTCGGCGATGCTCTTGGAGTAATTTTGGTGGGTCGGCCACTCCTGGGAAGGTTCACCACCGATCCATGTTTTCTCCATTTGTGGATAATGGCTCTCACCGTGGTCCGCTGGAGTCCTGAGGCCTTAGAAATGGCTTTGTAACCCTTTACAGACTGATAGATGTCAGTGACTTTGTTTCTCAGCTGTTCTTGAATTTCTTTAGATCACAGCATGATGTGTTGCTATTTGAGATCTTTTAGCCTCCTTCACTTTGTCAGACAGGCTCTGTTTAAGTGATTTCTTGATTCAACAGGTCTGGCAGTAATCAGGTCTGGGTGTGACTACTGAAATTGAACTCAGCTTTCCAGAAAACTGTGGTCACTCACAGTTAATTCAAGATTTAAAAAGGGGGGCAATTACTTTTTCACATGGGTCCGGGTAGGTTTGGATAGCTTTTTACCCTTAATAAATAAAATCATTGTTTAAAAACTGCAGTTTCTATTTACTTGGGTTATCTATGTCTAGTATTAAAATTTGTTTGATGATCTGAAACATTTAAGTGTGACAAATATGCAAAAATATAAGAAATCAGGAAGAGGGCAAATACAATTTCACATCACTGTAGGTCTATAACAAATCTCAAAAACTTGACTTAAATCAACTTTGATCACACAATCTTCCTCTTACAAATAAAAAGCTGAATTAATGAGAAATAAAAGGCATCCTCACTCAGTTCTACATACCAGTTGTGACAGCGTCACTTGGTCTGTTATGACCAGCACTACATGTTGTTAGTGAACCCTGGACAGATACTGATGTGAAGCTGACATTACTGAGCCACTGCTGTGCTGCTGTACTATCTGTTCTATCAACTCACATGTGTTTCACACAAATTAAAAGGAGGAAGTAAACTCACCATGTGTGCTATGTCCTGCTTGTTGTGGCCCCATGCTTTCACTCAGGTCACCTACTGATGATGTCTTTAAACACAACTGACCCCCTGAGAATCTTGGGAAATGGAGGAATATATTTCATATCCCATCATCCTGTAATTTCCATCTGTGACCACAGTGGCCGCTGTTTAGCAAAACTTTAAATGTCTCCCTTTAAAATACAGTCCTCTCAGATAACCCTCTCATGGACGCAGAGATAGAAGTCACCGTGTCTCAGTCAGAAAAACATCTAAACATTTCAGATAACAACACTGATCTTTGTTCAACACATCTGTCATCACATCTGTCAGCTTCTGTCTTTGTGAATACACATCCAGTGAGTGAAGCTATCATACAGCTATTTATACTGTAATCTGTTATGATGTTCTATTGAATTATTGTTTATATTCTATCATATTTGTTTTTACTGTACCTTGTGATCATTGTTCACCTGCTATCCAGACAACTTGAACTATAGCCCTCCAGTGACAAAAGCTTAGTACTGCATCAAAGGTGCTTCCTCCACATTTGGAGCAGTTAAACTCTTCAATGACAGCATGGAAGAGTTATTTGCATATTGGGAGCTATACAAATAAACAAATGCACCATTTTGGTCTAACTTATAAGGTAAAAAATTAATGTTATTTAAATGTTTTCACACAGTTAGACTGTCATTTTTTCATATATAGTATGTCATAGATACAATATATAAAAAGCAGAATTATAAGATAATAAGCCATAATGGTATGAAAAAAGCTCTTAGTGCTAAAAATATTAATAACTTTTGGTCTATTGATGATGCATGTGATTGACTTTGTAATTAAGAACTCCGTCGTCATGTGACTACACTCATAGTTGGGATGAAATAACATAATTATTAAAAGCTGGGTTTGTCATAATGATGTTCAACTCATAGATCTTACTGTCATATAATTCCCCTTGAATTAATACTATGAACATTACAACAATTACTGTACGTTTATTAGGAAGGAAAATACAGCCAACAAAGTTTTGCTGGGCATGAGTTCATGTCGGCACAGCAGTGTCACTGGGTGCTGTTACAGTCAGTGTCCAGTAGATGGCAGCTCTGTCTCAGGTAAAAAAAAAATAAAAGGAAAGAAGCAAATGCAACTTTCCTATTATGTTAAAGACATATTCAGAAAACCAGATCTCAGACACAAAATATTTTATTTGAAGCACTTAGTTCTGACTGATATACATTATCCAACAGCTAATGTGTTAGCCCGCTCCATATGCCTTGAACAGGAAGCCACTGCCTAACATTGCATTACTTGACTGTCCATCACAGCAGCAAATCCAAAACTACCAAATCCATACAAATAATTCACAAAAATACAGATGCCGGCCAGCGAAATATCCAAAAAACACATCCATTTTGTCCTTGTCACACTGACCGCTTGGAGACATTCCTACAAATGTTATTAAAAAGCAATTTGTTCCAAGAATATTTATCAGCATTAGCTTCCGTACAAAACTCCCACCGTGTTGCCAGAAAATACTGTGAGGTGTCTAGAAGATGGAAATTTAGAGCAAAATCAATATTAGTGTGCAGCGATGCAAGAAGAACATACTTTGTTAGTGTCTTGACAGCAGGATTTCTTGTCAGTGGACGCAGCGAGGGCCATGACCTGACAACGCTGCAGCACTGTAGTATCTGATTTGACCTTTGACCTCAGGAGAGGGCCGGCCCTAGCCAGGGAAGAAACATGGACTTGGGTCTGCGGCAGCTTCCTTGAACACATACAAGGGCAGAAAGATAAGAGATGTGTGTATTCTGAATGGCTCGCTTGCCCTCAACTTCCCTCTCAAAGAGTCTGTTAGCAGCGAACGTGATGTCTTTCTTCTTAGAAAACCACATATTGCTTTTGTTTTTTAACTCAACTGTGGTGACTTAATCCACAAAAGCTGCAAAAACCTTAGCCTGAAAAAAATTTAGCCCTGACTGCACTGTTATTTATCTTTATTACATATTGAATATTCAATCCTGATTGGTTACCAATCACAGCCTTTTGAGGTCTGTTATTTCTTTATAACAGACCGTTGCTATGTCTTAATTAATTTCATCAGTAAGTAGCCATGTAATAACTGGGATAATGTACAGCTAGCTGGACATTGTTGTGAAATAAACCTCTTCAGGGCGATGTGACACCCCGATGCTGAGGGGTCGGGTCTTGAGTCGCCCTGAAGGGATTTATTTCACAACAATGTCCCACTAGCTGTACGTTTTCCCACTTATTACCTGGCTACTTACTGAAGAAATCAATAATTTGACACAAACACTGTCCACCAGAGTCCGATATCAGAACTGCCCCCTTAGCAACGGTCTGTTACACATAGCAACGGGTCCATTTCACAACAATGACGGCTCGCTGTACATTATCCCTTACTTGGCAAATGTGCTAAATGTAGGACATGACAGTATGCACTATAAACAAAATAGCATATTCTGAATCTAAAAGTAAATATATGTATTTTTAAAATGTAATCAATTCGGTTTTCAACTCTTTAAAAAAATCTGAAGCCTCTGGTTTTATATTTCTGTGAAGACTGGTGAAATGCAGAATTTGCTTTGGCTTAAAAGGTCCCCTGAATTACGGTAAGTACAACGTACTGTACGAACGGTTTGCAAAGGAAATATTTGTGTGGTGTAAGACTGATACAGTTGTTACTGATTAGAATTTGACCTTCACTCACAGGTTTTATTCAAAGTCACCACAGATCAGGGTTTGAGGTAGAGCTGCAACGATTCGGCGATTAATTGACAGAAAATAATCTTCAATTACTCTTTTCCAGTTTCTCAAATATGAGGGTTTGAGGATTTCCTTTATAATATATAAAAGTTAACCAAACATCTTTGGCTTTTGGACTGTTGGTTGTATAAAACTTGGTGTGTGGGAAACTATGGCAGGATTTTTTTCATTATTATCGGACATCTTGTTGACCGAACAATGGATCAATTAATCACAAAAATGACAATAATCACTAGTTACAGCCCTAGTTTGAACAATTACTGTATTCCTTCATAGTCAGATTCCCATTACAGTAACTATTAAATAGCGTAACAGCGGACCCACCTGTATATTCTGTCTCATTTGCATAGAACCTGTTGCATCATTCATAAGGCCCGCTATGACTGCTTCCATTCCTTTTTTATACAGCTTTCTACAAAACACTTGTTTTTGTCACCAGTCAACTAGTTAATATGCTCTAAATAATATCAATTTTAACTAGAAAAGTGCACCAAACCAAAATGAGCACAGGAAATACACAAAATAACCTACAGTCACTGTCATCGTGTCGTTATCTACAGTCAGATACAAATGTTGTTGCATTCGTTCAACTCTAAAATAAAAAAAAAGGAGTTCCTTTTAAGGCTTAACCCTGCAGACACATTACGTTGCCATGCAAATACACACATTCCATTGCAAGCAGGCCATGACACACTGAGATAGAAAGCTGACATTGAAGAGTGTACATAAGGTCATCTGCTTATTCCAGTTTCACTATGACACATGTATTGTGTATTGTGGATCACACACACACACACACACACACACACACATTATGCAACTTTTTCAGGTTTTTCAGGCAAAGTGAGAACAAACGGAAAAAGAACGCCTTTCGCCTCCAGAGGCGCCCTCAGCGTCTCCTCGACAAAGTAGGCGTTCTCCTCCTCCACTATGAACTGAAGAGTCTGGCTCTTGTTCACACAGTAGATGCAGTTCCCGATCACGGCGCACCTGAAGGGTAAATGACTTCCAAGCCTCTGCGATGCGCAATCGTGCCACATTTTCACTATGCTGTTGTACTTAAACACGGTGATCCCCTGCTCGCGGTTGACGTCGAAGCGGTAAATGAAGCTCTTGAAGGCCACCATGTCGGTGGACTTCTTCCTGCTGTTGTTGTAGGGGCACTCCTGCCACTCGTCCCTCTTGTTGTCGTACTTAAGGAGGCGGTAGAAGAGAGAGCCTCCTGAGACGTAGAGTTCTCCGCTGCAAGTTGTGGCTTCGTGGGCCACCGCAAAGGCTCCCTTGGGCAAAGGGGCCACTGTGGTCCAGCGGTCCATGCGAGGATCATATTTTTCCACCGTAAACAAACACTCCCCTCCAATGGCGTACAAGTAGCCATCCATAGAGACGAGCTTTAGCTGGGCACGAGCTTGGGTCAGAGGTCTGATCTCAGCCCAGCGATTGGTTATGGGGTTGTAACAGAAGACCTTGTCTGAGACCTTGCCCTTGTCCCCGTAGCCCTTTATCCCTCCCGCCACAAACAGGTAGTTAAACATGGTGCAGATCCCGCACCCTTTAGTGTTTATGTCCTCAGGCATCGCCGTCAAAGGTCTCCAGTCATTTGCTGTTTCGTTAAAGTAGTAAATCATGTGACTGTCCTCCAAAGACCCAACAGACAGTGGACTCTGTGGTCGGCTGCCGCAGCGGCTTGGCGGCCGGCTCCCAACGCGATCGAACACATCGTTTATCTCCGCCACCATCAGAGTCTTCCTCCCCTCTTCTCTCTTCTTCAGGATCAGATCCCGCTCCGATCCGTTCAGGCGCCCATACACGGCGGGGTCCTTGAGGATCTGGAGAAAATTGTCGCTCATGAACCCGTAGGCGGTCTCCTTCAGCTCGCTTAGTCGCTGCTTCTTGGCGATGGTTAGGATCTCGTAGCAGTTCTCTGCGGTGATCTGTTCAGACATGGAGTCCATGGCGGCCTGGACAGCGCAGGGGATCTGGAGGATCTTAGCCCCCGTGATGACATCCACAACGTTGGCCTTGGAAACATTCATCTGAGAAGTGTAAACATAGTCGATTAATGTAGACAAAGTCTTGTAGCTCACTCCCTTCACTTTCAGGATGTCTCGTGACAGCCGTGCTTTGAAGTAGTCGCTCTTCTCTGCCAGGACAGACTTATGAGCGTTGATCGTCTGCCCGCCAACTTCAATGACTAAATCTGGCTCTTTTTGAGGCTGTGTATTTTCAGCTTCCTGGCTGCCGTCCCTGCACTCCAGGTTCGATTTTAGCACTGACCAATCGGTTTCCTGTTTGGCTTGGCTAGGCAAATCTGCACTGTAAGACACTTTAGCTCTGGCTCCATTGTGGGTTTCACCACTCGCACAGTTTTGCTGCGGAGTTCCCATATCGTTGGCGAGGTGAAACTGCTTGGCTCTAGAGATGTACGAGCCGTTGCCTTTCTGATGGTCGATGTGGTTGTTCTCCATCAGTCTGCCATCCAGCAGGTATTCCTTCTCAAACTCCGGAGTGGGGCTGAAATCCTGGTCGTCCTGCAGGAATCCTTGGACGTAAGCTGGACATAAATTCCCATCTTTGTCAGAAGGCGTGACAAGTTCCGGGTTCACGGCGTGGAGGATGACATCAGCCTCCACAGTGACAGCCCCTCCCCCTGCCTGCCAGCCTCGCTCATCTCGACGAACTCACTGGTGATGGGAGACGGCGCCTTCACGGATCATGCTGAATGGATGAACGAACTAGTGATCTTCTCTGTTCACCTACAGGGGGAAAACAAGGAGGGAATTTATTTTAATCAAACCCAGGTAGGGTGACCAGATAACAACAAACCAAACGTGGTACAAAAAAATGTTTGTGTGGAACAATGTGGGACACTTTCCCAAGGCTGAGAGCTAGTCTAAAACTGTGATATTTCTATCTACCTTAAATAATAAACATTTCTATTCTGCTTTGCCTGAATGCATCCAATTCTGAGCCTGAGACTCACATGAACTGTCGCTTCATGTCGTATTACCCCTTTGTGAAACTGGCAAATTTCACTAAAACTCTGAGAACTGCCTTCCACCAGCTTATAAATACTGATAAGTAGTTTCACAGTCTTTGCTGTAGCTGCTCTTCCTTCTCTTTGTGGTAGTTTCCATCATATTCCACCTAAATCTAAATAGTTTGTGACTTTGCTGTGATTTGTGATTTTCACCGTTGGGCATAGCGCAGCAAAGATGGTAAAAGGTCAACCTGCACTTGACCCACGTGTGGGCAGTTTGACAGCAAACACAGCCCAGCGATGACGGCCTTCCCTGCTTTCTTCACAGCCAAAGCCACATTATTGCAGTGACTTTTGAAAACTAGAGCCAATGAAAATGTGGGACATCATCTCAATATGTGGGACAAGGGATAAAAATGCTGTGTAGTCCTTCATAAAGGGGGACACCTGGTCACCCTAGGTCCAGAAGGAGGTTAGGAGAGTCTTGAAGCTGCAAAAACTTGAGTATTCTCTAAGGGGCGCCCTTTCTCTAATATCAAACAGCTTGGAAACCTTATTTAAAAGGAAAAAAATAGTTTCTTCTGCCAGCTATGCTCTGTAACACACTCCTGTATTAATGTGTCATCAGTTGAGTCAAATCCTCTGCAGACATTTAATGTGCAACATCTACAGTTTTTAAACAAAGAAACCCCAACATGTAGCTCCTTGTGGCATTAATCACCCTGCCTGTCCATTATTTGTAGTAAACTGAAGGCATTCAGGGCGCATGCGCAAACGTATTGCCCCGATGGAGGGATTAATGTGTGATCTGACAGGGAAAGGCGTTTTGTAATCATATCAAAACTATTGCGTTCCCCGATAATGTGGCACAAACGGCGAGAAAACGGCTCATTTGTCAAATAAAGAGGGAAGAGAAGTATTTTACGTCTAATATTAAATCAAATTAGAATCATCAGATGCGGATTAACGTCCATTAAGTGTATAATGTGACCTACCTGCGTTTCCTCGCTGTGGTTGTGGTGGTAGTCTCCCTGCCAGTCCCTCCACAAAGCTCAGTTACGTAAGTCAGTCGCAATCCTGATGAACCAGCCAGGCTGCGTTCAGTCTTACTTCAAACCAGCTGGTGCGTCCCATCCGTCCACCGTTTATCCATCGACCCTCTTCCGCTGTTGTTTCACCCGCTCCTCCTGCACCGAAACCGACCCCCAACCCGGGCTGAGCGGTGGAGGCGAGGCAGGCGGAGAGGGGAGACGATCAAACAGTCATCTCAGGTCGCACCTCCTTCAGATCGTCGCCAGCTGATTCTCCTCCTGGAAGTGGAGAGCTGCCGCGCGCCTTCAGCGTCCCGTCCTCCAGGAAGCTGGAGCTGTCCCGCGTGGGCAGCAGATGTACAGTACCAGCCCTCGGAGTGATTTTTGTTGTTTTTTTTTCTTACAGTTGCCTACAGTGAGGCGGTCATCGCCGATCTAAACCACGCCCCCTCCAGTCGGTATTAACCCTACACTCAACAGCAGGAGCTCGAGGCTCCATCTGTTGTGCGCAACAGAGATGCGACATTCCTTCACGCATCATCCCTGTCCTGGGTACCACGACGGGGTGGGAGGATCAGGGGACCGAATAGATGGGAAACCCCCTCCCCTCCCCTGCTAACACACACTTTATGTAAAATAACCCTATAAAACACAACATATTGCAATATTGCAGTGACACTGATACACATTAAAATACAATTAACCCTCTGAGACCCACAATAGCCCCGTTTTTGTCTATTTTAGGGGGGCACAGGGGGTCCTTAGGGGGAGATAGCAGGTCAGCAGTAGATGTCACATAGGAGTGGTGTACATCATCTAAAAGCTGAGAACCTGAAGATTAATTTGAGATGCAGCAATGTGTGTCAAGTTGTTCTAGTCATAAATAGTAATAAACACAATTTAATTATCCATCCTTCCATCTTCAACCGCTTATCCCAAAAGGGGCTGTGGGGGGGCTGGAGCCGATCCCAGCTGGCGTTGGGCGAAGGCAGGGTACACCCTGGACAGGTCGCCAGTCCATCACAGGGCACACAGAGACAGACAACACATAGACAGACAACCATTCACACTCACATCCACACCTACGGGTAATTTAGAGTCATCATTTAACCTAAACTGCATGTCTTTGGACTGTGGGAGGAAGCCGGAGCACCCGGATTTGAACCTGTGACCCTCTTACTGTGAGGCGACAGTGCTAACCGCTAACTGCAACAGTTGATAATGGTTTAGAGCATTATGATGGAGGTATATGATGGTCATCCCCATGCTCAATTATGTCTCAGAAGTTGTTGCTGCAATTTTGGGGTTGATACAACTTGTTACACAGATTTAGTGCTACATTTAACCATTATTTTACCACTCGAGAAAAGATAGAAATGATCAATAATCCCTCCAAAATACCACATTAAGACAGAAACCATGAGGAACAGAGATAAAGAGTCATGCTGTGATTTGGCAGCAAAAAAAATCTACAAGAATTCCATTTTTCTGTAATTGGATGGCGAGCACATCTGTTCTGTAAACTGCTCAAAACCCCCCTTATTATCAGTCTACCTAGTAAAGCCATCCATCCTCCGAACGCTCTAGGTCTCTAGTTTGTGGTTGTAAAGTTTCATGAGGCTGTGATGATCCTAGAGGTCACCACAGGTCATTTTATACAATGAGGTCAAGTTTTAAAAAAAATGGTCTCACTACAATGAAGTGGCTACTATGGGAACTAACATCATCCCAATCATACCCAATTTATATAATTCCAACACTGTTTCGGGACCCCATTATGCAGAAAGATTCAAACACATCATTTCTAGAAGGGTGAAAATAAGTTTTATACTGCATGTGATTATCATAAAGTGGACATGTCTGTAAAAAGAAGACTTGTGGGTACCCATAGAACCCACCTTCATGCACATATATTGAGGTCAGAGGTCAAAGGACTCCTTTGAAAATGACCAATGCCAGTTTTTCCTCACCAATATTTACCCTCCTACCTGACAAGCTAGTATGACATGGATCAATGGATTCCTTAGTTTTTCTAGTTTCATGTGATATATGTAGCTTCACTCTAGCCCTAAAACTGAACCTGCTAGAGCCTCTGAAAGACAGTAAAGCCGTCTGGAATCACAGGTCTCAGAGGTTTAAACACCAGACTCTCTGAGCCCCCCAGAGGGATTTTACATTACACTAACACTATTACAAAATCAATAAATGTTCCATTAGCACACTCCACCTGTTTGTGCATGAGACAGTTTATCACAATATCTATAGAACAGACATGACTGCTCTCTAAAGTAAAGCAGGTTTAACCCTAAAAACAGCCTAACACTGGAAATATGAGTCACACTTTCCTTTGGGAAATGAGTAACTCCTACAAGGGATACAGCCTGAACCAATCAACAAACAGCATGTTTGTGTGGTAAAAGCAGTATTAATGTAAAAATACCTTGGAATTGGAAATGTTTCTGTTCCTCCAGTGATAAGAGGCACACAAAGCACTCAAACACGTGAAATAGCCTGATTAGAAATAGCACAACCTCACAGGACGGCAGCAGCAGACGTTATTATCCAGGGCCCGTAACCTCTCCGCCGTGGAGACTGCTTGTTCTAACAGCTGGCCTTCAGATATAAAAATAGAGGGGAGCCACTGCACAACTATCAGCCCTGTCTGTGAGATTAGAGGGTATTCAGCTGGGAGGTTTTAATGCCAGATATTCTGAGAACAAAGGCCCGCCGAAGACTGATACACAAAATGAGTGGTCTCCATGGAAACATCAGGGTCAGAGGAAAAAAACAAAAGGCCAATGGCGACACCCAGACACACAAACTGATAAGTGGGTATCGTACAGGCAGAACGAGGCGTTGCCACTTGTAGCTAATAAATACAAGCCAGAGTTACAGAAGTTAAATATTATCTTAGGCTCAAGTCGGCGTAGTTACAACCAAAAAAATCATATCAGATAATATTTTAGCTAAGCCCAGGGTGCCGTGGATTGTAGGAGCAACTCCAACCTGAAATCATCTTATCTATTTTTGTTAGAAGCGATAATATAGTGAGACATGGTTGTGCAACAGTGGACGTGGGCGCTGCAAGAGAGAAAAGGCCTTGACCCTCTCTCTTCGGCAGCAGGAGAAATGAGCGGTGAAATCCCGGAAGAGCTCAGTTCCTGTTGGCCCCTCAGGCACATTGCTAGTCCCAGCATGCACTGATGTCTGCACACAAGCCGAGTGGAGCACAAGTACAAGGTTATTCAAGAGAAACAGGCACACTGACTTCTTAAACGTGACTTAAATCTGTTAGCTTTAAAGGGGACATATGAAATACTCATACATGTGGGTATCTGGAGCACCCACCAACGCACAAACTAGTCAGATGTCTGTGGACTGACTAGATCAGAAAACGTGATTCTCCAAGCCATTCAGACCTGATGCATGAACTTCAGAACTACCATTGCAAAGGTTTACCATATTTTTCTTGCAAGCCAATCAGAGACGCTGTTCAGACCTGGCATTAGCACACGTCCCGAACTGTCAAAACACAAGTGGCGCTGTACTTAGAGCTGACCGCTTGTGTTCGGATCACTCAGGACGCATGTTAATGTCAGGTCTGAACAGGTCCAGAGAGAGTGGGAACATGGATGTATTCAGACAGACTGAAGTGTTTTTTGGACGTTAAAGCGTGTAAACATGTTCTAGTAGAAACCCAGAATACAAGTATGAACCTGGAGTTGAGCATGACATGTCCCCTGTAAGTCAGAATCTGTTGCTCTAACAAAATGCCAACTAGAAACTTGCCAAATCTGCAGAAAAGTTGACACAATCTAAATGTGCATTTCCCAGGAACAGAGCTATCAATTCAGTAAAATGCCTGATAGATAAGTTAGAAAACAATGAAAAATGCTCATTAAATATCACAGAACTGCATACATACTTTGAAAATTCAGTTCAAATGAAGTGCACAATGTCGCTCAGTAAAACAGTTTATAAATTTGTTAATACACATAACACAAGTACATACAATTTGTGACAAAACTATAAAGCTTTTTTTTCTTTTTTTTAAATATCCTTATGTGAGACAAAAAGATACATCGGGGGGAAAATCTCTCCTGGTGGTAACAACAACACTGTCGTGCCTTTATGAATAGAAACCTGGCCAGCCAGGTATTCTCATCAAGCCTTCTCAAACTCTTTCAGTCATCAATACGTCTAATCCCTTTTCTGTGTTAACAGAATGGTAGGAAGAGCACCAAGCTGGTCCAAAAGCTGACCCCAGAACTCACACACATGTAATCCTGAGTTGTCATACTTCATATTTACAACTCGGGCCTCGACAGATGATCTACAGGTCTGACCAGAACCTAACCTTAATCTTAAAAAACCTTTTATGTAACAGATTTAAAGCCCCGTCGTTACCTTAGACGCCTTCCAAGAAGTCATTTCTTTTCAACACTGATTTGAATACTGCAGTCCTATACAGTCAACTGGTATGGCACAAACACTGGGGAGTAATGTATCAGCCATGTTACACAACAACGTTGTCGGTGGGTGAAACTAAAGACCTTTCAGTGTTTTCAAACAAGTATATCCTTAACAAGTACAGTATATCCTCTGACTGGTCTGTGGGGTGTTGTTTGCTCCGCAGAGCATCATGATTGAGTGGTTATATTGATCCTTTGTTTTTTGCTGGTAGGAAACATCATTAGAAACATCACTGGCGTACTGTGGAGTGCTTGATGCACTTCTGGTTTCAGGTCTGATTGATCCCAAATATTCTGTGAAGCGTAACAACAGATCTCTTTGTGCGAGTTGTGTGCAGCACTTCTGCTATAACCTGAAAAGAAACGAAGGTATCGGTAAGATTTTTATACAAGTAAGCAACTTTCTGCTGATAATGTGATATGTCCAACCTACTAAGGTGCTCCTGGTGTCACATGTTGAGTAAGGGGATCTGCCAGATCATGATGGTAGAGGTCGTGTCCTCATGGCGAGACTGTTTGGCCTTTTTGTTGACCCTGCGGTGGCCCAAACCTCCAGACACCACCAGCAAAGAGCTGACATCCACTTTGCTGGTCCGACGGCCCCGCTGATGATGTGCCGGGTCGTGGAGCATGTCGTAAAGGGCCCCGTCCTCGGGCCCGTGCTCCAAAGAGCCCTGGGATGGCGCTAGGGAGCCGCAGGACGAGGAGGACAGGGAGTCCTGGAGGGCCATGGTGGTGCAGCCCGCCTCTCCCAACCACACGCCTCGTCCCTGAGGGGGAGTCGGGGTTGGATCTGAGAGGGGCTGGGTGCTCTCCCCTTCATCTGTCTCTGCTGGCTGCACTGAGGTGGGAGGGGTGGAGGATGGTGGGCCAAGGGGCCGGTTACACACCGCAGCAGCCACGCTGAGGAATTTGACTGGACCGTTGTGAGCGTGTAAGGACACCATACCGCGACCTGACAACAGATACAGCCGCTTTAATATTCACCCAGGACGGTTTACACACAGTGTATCTTTGTGAATATACAGTCTATCATCTGCATCTGATAATTCAGTGATATTTCCCCACACATTTTTGACGCCGGATGACGCTAATAATTAGTTGCTAGCCTATATGTAAGTACATTTGAATGCCCGCTACAGTAATGTTTCAGTGTTACCTGTGACCTTGGGGATCCCCTGCAGTCTGGGGACAGAGAGGGCCACAGTCACCCCCAGGTTGGTCCCTACCAGCAGCAGACCATGACAGACCAGCAGACTGCTCACTGACACTCTCTGGGATCCTATGGACAAAAAACAGGAGCATAACATTGGTTTAATCTCGCATAAATCAAATTTAGTTGGTAACATTGAGAGACAGCTAATGACTGTTTCTTGGCTGACACATTCTTCCACCCTGAGTGATTTACAGCGTCAAGCCTGAACTGGTAGACCTCACACAGACTCACCGTGCTCAAACGCACTCATGTATCCTGGAAAAATCAGAGAACTGCATAGTTAATGGGCCATTTGAATACAGTGTGGTGCGCGAGTGGGAGGGAGGTGTATCTTTTCAGCGAGTGGGGACATTTCTGCAGCGACGACGTTCAACGGTTATTTGTCTCCAGGGCAACGTAAAGAAGAGCGAGGATAAAGACAGCTCTTTTCAAGCGTCTGAACATGGAAAACATGCACCATTATGGCTCCGCTTTGAGTCAAACAAACAAACACAAAAGTGTTTTGTAACAGAATGAGTGAAGCGTAATGCTGTAATTAAGCAGGGAGCTGTGCCTCTGTGGCAGCTACAGCAGGACAATGTGACCTGACCTTTTCCTCCTGGTCAGAAAAATCACAGTGATGCCACTTTGGACTGTAAAAGCCGTGATTGCTAGTTTAACGGCACCTTTCAACAAGGATGGCAATAAAGTCTGGGTTGCTGACAGCTTGCGTCCCCACACAGAGGCTTGGTCAGGAATAAGCTGTGCAACAAATGGTATCAAGTGAGACATTTTTAATCATCATTTTTTATGATTGTAATAAGAATCTGAGGTTTTGCAAAAACAGCCTTTTTGGTGCTGCTATGTGGGAGGTGAATCTGTCATGAGTCATTACTGCTGTAACAGCTTGACTTGAATTTCCTCCCTCAAAGTAATCCTCTTGGGTTTAGGAAAAATTACTGCCAGTCTCCCTGCCTGACCCCCCTCACTAGAGCTGACCCGTGCATGGGGCACACACACACGCCATACTGCCACACTTCCATACTTCCATACTTCCAGGAATCATGCCAGATAGGCAGGCAGGTACAGTTGAACACTGGGCCCTGAGTCCTGCCCACATATGCTTCTAATGAGGGCCCACAAACACACAGACTGCTAGTCGGGGGCCTTGCTCAACTTCCTCCTTTCATAATATTTGGAGTTCCCCACCCAGAGGGTGAACTAAAATAAACCCAGAGTGAGCGTCAACACGGCCCAGCTCGGGCCCTGATCCTAAACCAGAGCACCACTTTGATCTGCACTTAGTCCTGACAACCAACAGCAGGAGGGAGGAGCAAATCCCAAACATTACAATAATACACTCCATCAGCCATTCAGTCAAGTCTCGAAATAACTCTGATCAGCACTATGGGAATAATCGCTCTTTCAGTCTCTATCACAGGAGGCTATACCCTCTTTCCTTATCACTCCTGTTGTGAAGCTACCGGAAGCTTTCTAGTCCTGAGCAGAGGAAATTTAGTTCACACAATGATACAAACGCAAATTTTATCAGTTGGATCATTGAGAAAGAAAAGTTTAGGTTGCTGTATATCTATGTATATATTAGGGCAATAACAACGTGAACGCAAAGACGTTTTAATGCCACTAATTTCTTTAACACATTTTTAGGTTGTCTCAGGTTCAGTTTTAAAGCTAGAGTGAAGACACTGGCATCATAAGAAACTAGAAATCCTACAGAATCTACTGGTACCAAACGTGTCATACTAGTTTGTTGTGAAGGAGGTTAAATAACGCTCCAAATTTACACTGCATTTTGGTGAGGAAAAACTGTCAGCCATTTTCAAAGGGGTCCCTTGACCTCTGACCTCCAGGTATGTGAATGATAATGGGTTCTAAGGGTGCCCACGAGTCTCCCCTTTACAGACATGTCCACTTTATGATAATCACATGCAGTTTGGGGACAAGTCATAGTCAAGTCAGCACACTGACACACTGACAGCTGTTGTTGCCTGTCGGGCATGTTATGATTTGTGCATATTTTTTATGCTAAATGCAGTACCTGTGAGGATTTCTGGACAACATTGTTATTGTTTTGTGTTGTTAATTTTCAATAATAAATGTATACATAATTTGCATAAAGCAGCATATTTGCCCATTTTCTTGCTGATAAGACTATTAAATACTACTAATCTGCCATTTTGAACGGATAAAAAATATGTGATTAAATATTTTAAGCGACTGACAGCCCTGATATACAGTATACAGTATCTCTCTGTGAAGATGTACTGGTACAGCAGTGCTTTGGCTAAATGCTAACACTAGCATGGCGACATGCTCACAATGTCAGAGTTAACATGCTGTTTAGCAGGTATAATGTTTACGATGTTCACTTTAGTTTAGCATGTTAGCATGCTAACGTTTCTCATTTGAGGGGAAATGAATGTATTTACCACATTTCACAGGAATCCATACAGTAGACAAGACATCACTGAAAAACAGGTCAGAGGGTCACCAAAGTCAGGAGGCTTCATCCTCTGGGGACTATGAATAACTGTATACAATTTCAGAGAAATCTATCAACAGTTGTTATGGAGTGAAGCGTTGGACTGACTGAACAACAACCGAACCAAGCTGTTAAAAAAGGTAAATATCATTGGCTTTTATTAGGTGAGCCAGAAAGATAAATTCACACCCTCGAAGTGTAACACAGATCTTGAAATTATCATTCACTGTATACCTCAATGAGAAATCATGATTCATTTCCATGTCAATCTGACAAGTTTCCACGGAGAAGATCAAATAAAGACAAGTTTTAACATCACAGTGCTGCTACAGTTATCCAGTCCTGTTCTGTCTATTCAACCCTGAGTGGACGTTCACTCGGAAATAAGCGTCTTATCTGTGTTGGGACGTGTGCAACAATGGTGGCGTACAAACAAAGAAGAGCTGGAGGTGTTATTTACTGACCCCCCCGATGTTTGTCCCCATTAGGCCATGCATGGCTGCCTATTTAGGTCACAGAGCAGCAGACAAACGCAGACTAGACCCTCAGCACAGCAGCCTGCCAGCTCACCACCATCCTCTGAGACATCATCACGGTACAGTCCAGTACAGCACCGCTGCTTTTTAAGACAGATATTCTCGCTTTTATTAAATCTGAACTTTACTTACATTATGATTTTCCTCACTTTTCCTTTAATATGAGCATTTTGTGACTATTTCATGACTATTTTACAGCTTCTGTGCTTCTCTTGATGTTGATTTCCTGTCCTGCTTTCCTTTGTCATAGAGATACCGTGGGATTGTGAATGCAGAGAGAGAGTGTAGTTTTTACTGCACCCAATCAACTAGTAATATCATAGGATCCTTTAATAAACACTAGTTACAGTGAAAATGACTGCTATTACAGCATATTAGCTCGCTGTCTGTTAAGCGCTTGGATAAGGGCCTCCTGTCTGCAATGAAAGGGAGTTAGCAGAATTGCTCCAACATGCATGAACATGAGAGGGATAACCCCACCTAGAGCACCTCCTGCCTTCAACACTGCACCATTTACAGAGGCATTCACACCGAAGACAACGCCCCGTGTCTCCGATTCTGAGCCTGATTGTGTGTTCTGCAGACAAGCAGGCAGTGGATAAGGCACTGTAATATAATAATATGGACTTCCTGGAGATCAAATATCAGATCACTTCTTGTCATTTTCTGATATTATTTTTAGCTTATGTCTCAGTAAATGTAGACCCATCACACTGACTCCAACGCACTGACTGCAGACAGTCCCTCCTGTCCAAACACTTCAGTTGGCAGTTCCAATTACATCAGAGTTTGTGCAGAAACAGCACATTTTTTGGTCTCATTCTGGTCTACAGCAGTGCTAAACACCACTATGGAGCACTGCACCATTACACCACAAAAAGAATGGCAGACAAGTGGACTTCATACAGCTGCTTCATTAAAATATCCAAATCACAACCACAACACTTTGTTAGTGATTTAAACTGCATAAAAAACATTTGATTTCCATGCTGACTGGCAGTCCAAGGACCCAATACAGTTATCAGAGGAAGTGAGCTCTTAATGGAGAGGCCCAGAAGATGAAAGCTTTCATGTGTGGTGGTCTGTCCCAGAACTGGCTTCCTCTGCGGTTGCATGGATCCTATTAGCCAATATGGGCAACTTTTATCATTCACATCTGTCTGACAAAGAGGCCGTCCACTTTTAACTCCAAACACTGGAGTGAAATTCTCCCACAATATCAAGTCAGTGTGGATACTATCAAGGATATCAAGCAGCTAGTCATTACATTTTTACCTGCAATTAGGGATTTCCTTAAGGAAAATTACATTTGTAAATGTTTCTACTGTTGCCAGTACTGTTAATAAATCTATGCAGACAGAAGCATGGTGGTGCAGCGACGCTGTTAGCTGTTGTGCCACAGTGAACAACTTGTCGCCATGGATACGAAAAGCTGTGAGTGGATGGTCCTTTGTTGCAGTTTGTATTTTAGCCTTCGCAGCACTGGATTCTGTCCTCATGGCTGCTCCATCAGCTGAGTGTTATTTAAAACCATCTCCCAAAAGCTAATTACACGAGATCCGGCATTCTGCTGCTGATTAATAAATGCTGCTTGAAGTGGGAGAAGTGCCTGATGAGAAGAACTAACCTGTTTTAGCAGATGTTACACTACTTTCACACCTTCTCTTTTGTCATTTTGCTAAATACTTCTGATGCCTTTTGTGAATGTTATTGCTACCTTGTGGCAATAACAGAAAAGTCCCTCTGAAGTCTAAATGTGCATACAGTCTAGGCAGAGCCGGGCTAATGACAGCACCGCAAATGATGCTGAAGATGAGATCGCACAGAACAACTGCAGGCTACTCATTAACTGCAAACCACAATACACATGCAGATCAAACCGCAGCTGTCATCAAAAACCAAAACCTCATTTGAGAATCTTGCAATCCAGCTTCTAGAGGAAGGCAATGAGTCAATTGTCAAAAAAAAATAAATATATAAATAACACTGATATAAAACTTCAAGACAACATTAGACAGAATGCTCCGGGATATGCATGCCAAACCGCAGCTGTCTGTATTACTCAGCAGGGAGGGAAAAGCGATTGAAAGCAGCAGCGATTGGTCTGCATAAATCCTGACTTCATACCAACAATCCTCCTTTTCGGCTGCGTGTTTTTTGGGTCAAGCTGATGTAACGCAGCAGATTACAAGATGCAAAGTAGCAGCAGGCTACTGTGACTTCAGCAGCCTGCGACAATTGTCACCCTGACAGTCACACTGACAGTCATTTGGTTTGACAGTGACAACGTTTGGCTTAAACACACATGGCAGTAAACTGTTTCACAACCAACTGCCACAAATACAATAATTTGGTGTGATGACAACGATTACCATGGAAACAAAACTAATGTCCGCGCTACAGAACACATTCTAGCTCATGTTATGACACCACGCAATACACTCCTTGGTTTTGGACACAGACAGTCCAACTTCTCAGTTTTTCAGACCTTCTTAAACAAATATTTGCTCCCTACAATTAAACTTATCTTGTCTCAAATAGGCCGTGAAATGTGGCTCATTTGTCTCATTTATGACGCAACTCTGCAGATATTACAACCTGGTAATGACAGGTTTACATCAGCAGTGCTCTCAACGGTGAGGCATTATATCGGAATGATGTAAGTGAATTGCTCTTAAAAGCAGGAACAAACCAGTGCTCTCATGTAAATTATTGCTCTCACTAGTAATGTTAGATCAGATCCGTTGAAGAGCAACCTTCAGACACTGCTGCACTGTTGTTTGTTTAATCTACAGTAGATAACATTGGTTTTATTTGTCATTACAGTTAATATTTTGTGCCAGCATAACGTTCTGACTGATTGAGGTTACTCGTTAGTGGAGAAACAGTTTTTCTACTTTTAAAAGGATGGATTTATTTACATAATATTGAGATCCAAAACAAACTTTTGAACTTTGGTACCATTAAAGGGATAGTTCAGGTGTATTGAAGTGGGGTTTTATGAGGCACTTATCTTAGACACCTAAACGATAAGCCCACCTAAAAAGATCAATATCAGTCTAAGGGTTTGCTAAATTTTGAATATTTCGCCGGTTTACCTTGCTGTGAGACAGCTATAGTCTATGCTTCAGATGGAGAACCGAGGCTGTTATCTATGCTCTTGCCAAAACCGCAAGACTCCATTGAAAAAAACAGTAATTTTACTTTGCAGAACATGGAAGTTGCTGGTCTACCGCTGCCTCAATCGGTTTGTTTGCGTTATTGTGTGATAGTTGTTTTTCAGTTGAGTCTGGTGGCTCTGGCGAGAGCATAGCTGGATACAACGGGCTGTTTGATAGCAAGGTAAACTAGTGAAAATATGATAAATTTAGCGTACACTTGGACACATTTTTTTAGGTGGGCCTTTCTTTTAGGTGGCTAAAATACTGTACGTTTTGTTGCCGGCCCCCGTCCACAGCAGTACATTGCTTTTCTTCCAAGTTGCAGGCATACGTACCGTGAGTGTACGTATGCCTGAGTGAGGAGTACACTGACTCTGGGTAAATATTTCATACAACCCCACTTCAATTAGTAGCTCAACTAGTAGCTTAGCTGCAAATATGCATCACTATATTTCAACGTAATGCCATTATTCATGTTGTCTATGTTTGGTCAGTTACCAAAAGGATGTCCCATTATTTGTTTTCACAAGTGTTTGAATTTGGGCTGGGTTTTCCTTTCAGACAGCACCTTCCAGAGCACACTAAGGTCAAAAGTTTTCTTTATGCAACACTATGAATAGAGACAAAATGAGAGGTTCCTGATTCACTGTTTAGACTAAAGGAGGATGAGAGCATGACAAACCTGCTATAACAAGAGCAGTCTAGATGAGCACCTACACTGATGTCAGCTAATCACTGTCAGCCAGCACTCTGAAAACACGAGGTCATGGAACCTGCATCAGCTGGGCTGTACCTGAAAAAGTATGTTTGACTAGATGATCACAAGATCAGACATCAAAAGAGAGAATAACTATGCTTTGCTGTTCTTTGTCAGACGGTTTGACACTCTCTAAACGGATTCAGAGCCAGTCAGGCGTACAGATCACATTACTGACTGACGCTCAAGGGCAGGAGGAGAGGACTAACGGTGGTAAAACCACACAGTCACCATGATGAACTCTTGAACCACAAAGCTCTAGATGCTACAGTACAGTAGGTTTTGCTATTAGTTACTGTGGAGAATAAACCACAAATATTTTTTGGTTTGAACAGACAGCTGATGATTGGGTTCCTGTTTGATGTTTTTCATTTAAACCTCCAGTACTGTCCTTGTGCTTACATTGAAGATGTGAGTTTTAAGTATTGTAGAGGTATTCAAGAAGTATTGTGATTTGATATTACAATTTATTGTGTATTATTTATTTCTGTTACTTTTTTAACACTAGACCATGGGAAAAAGTGAAATCATGCACTTCTACAGAATACCTTAAAATGTTAGATTTTCAGAATATATGTAGTCAGAGATGCCCTGAAGTCAAATATATCAGTTACTGTCAAGAATTATTTATTAAATGTTTTGAGAGATGCAAGTGACAGCTGGCTTGACTACAAGTTACGTTACATTACAGAGTTGGCATGCAGCATTAGCCATGATGTCTAGCTCTGCTTTTCCTGCAATGTGTGAAACCCAAAGTGTTTCTATACTTTACTGTATGTGTCGTGTTTACGACCTTGAATTGAAAATGTGAGGGTGCAGGTTGTATTCATGCAGACCCTCTGCCATTTTCTACTTCATTTACAAATCTGTTTATCGGCAGCAAAGTTGACCCTGGACAGGTGACTTCTTTTCCAAATAATTAATACTTAGGCCCATAGTCTGATGAAAAAGCTTAATGTTATTCCCAGTTATGCTGATATATGTCCACTGGAAACTAAACTGGACTGATATTTTGTCAGTCTAGAATTGATAAATCTTACCAGGCAGTGTGTTGTGGACAGGTGTGGCAATGTTAATGTCCTGCAGGTGCTCCAGGGTCTCGGTGTGGAAAAGACGCAGAGTGGAACCAGAGCTGAAGGCGATCCAGATGCCCACCCCGGCCACCACCATGTGGGACACTACCATGCCCTCTTCCTGGTGGGACTCCAGCTGCCTCTGGATGGAGGAGACAAGACTCAGACTTTACCGATTGAATATTTATAATAAATTAGGGATGTCAATTGGTTAAAATATTTAATCGTGAATAGAGGTCGACTGATTAATCGTGTTTATTTGACATTTTTTATATCATATTTGCCACAGTCACTTACTCACCTCGTCCACTGTGTGTGAGCCTCTCTGTGATATAAGCACAGCATAACTGAGGATACCTTCAAGCAGTGTAGGTTAGCAACATCTAGCTGGCTAGCTCATCATGTCTCAGTCTAAACTGTACACATTAAAATAGAGAGAGGAGTGGGATTCAAACCCTGAATTAAACAAAACCCTAAATAACTCCTCTGCATCTGTGATAAATGCTGCTAAGCGCACTAAAACTTTATTTTTTCATCCAGAAGTTTATTTGACAAAGTTTAAGTTAAGTTTTTTTTGATTACCTGTTTCATGTACTGAATATTTAGTTTATATATTATTTCTATTTTAAATATATAAATGCACTGCAGAGCAGACACTAAATATAGACTGGAGAGACAGACCATAGGTGTTGTTCAATAAATGTTTACTGAAGTTGAGAAATTTTGTGTATCATTTATTATTAAGCTGTTATATTTTATCAGATGGAAAAAAAAAAAAAAAAAAAAAAAATCAGCATCATATTTTGGCCAAATTAATCTCGCATTTTTTATCCATAAATTAAGATCTAATAAAGTATTTAATACGCTTATCATCATGTGAGTGGACAAATGTGCTTACTTAATGCTAATATATATATATATATTTAGAATTGGAAATCAATTAATTGATTTCAATTGCTCAAAACTGCATGTGTTTATCATAAAGTGGGCGTGTCTGTAAAGGGGTCACTTGTGGGTACCCATAGAACCCATTTTTATGCAAATATGTTGAGGTCAGAGGTCAAGGGACCCCTTTGAAAATGGCCACAATGTTTTCTAGTTTCTTCTAGCTTTGAAACTGAGTCCACTATAACCTCGAATAGCAGCCAGTCTGATTTTTAAGAGGTCAATTACAGTATAAATTGCAAGTTGCATTAATGTGTTACAGAAATTAGTGGCATTAAAATGAATTTGTGTTAACACATTATCGTGTTAACTTTGACAGCCCGATAATAAATCCAGCCGGAGGGAGGACATCTACTGCCAGAGTTACAATAACTATAACGAAGAGTCAGACTATACATAATATCACCAAGTGAGACTTCTCAGGACTTTTTCAGGGGGAGTTAGACTAAAACAGAAAACAAGTTTGGAAATATGAGTAAACATGAGCCCTTTGAAAATAGCCAATAAAGAATCTCCACCAAAAAAACTGAAAGTTGTGGTCCTTACTCTGCATTAAAGACACCAACATCATCTAAAATGGACCAACGTGGTATTTCCATGCTGTTCAACGTTCTGCAGCTGCTTAGCAGCTTATTACCTGATTACCAGCTAAATAGCTTTATAACGTGCAAACTGAGTTTAGCACTTTTCCCCTGTGAATGTTGTGAGACAAGGTGCAGAAGACTATGGCACCAAATTTTAAATCTTAATTAATCGTCTGGCTGTTACTCGGTGTGAAAGTCTGCCTACGCCTAACGCTGACGTTCAAAAACAGGCTGTTGCACAAACAGCACTGCATACCTGTGACACTTTTAACCCAAGTTAAACATGACAGTGGCTACAGGGTGAATTTTTGAAAGTCTCGTGTTTGCTGTGTGCGACTAAACTAAACTAGAGAAAAACTATTTGACAAGCAATCAACCCACAGAAAGTCTGTCTCAGTCTGTTTAGACTACAGCAGCCCATGCATTGTCTGTGGTTGTAATCTCTGGGACCCTGTGATTATGCTTTACCATCCAAATGGAATCAGAAGAGTCACATTTCTACAATGGGCAACGCAGAATATGAAACAATGGGGTTTTTGTTGGCCAAATGCACCAAATATGTTTATTCAGCGGTGATGTCAATATTTCAGAACATAATGAGACTGTCAGGTGTAGTCAAAACAGGAAACACATGGAAGGTAGGTAGTATTTACCGATGTTTAATAAGATTTTGTATATAAATATTAAATTCAATCAACGTTCTTTAACTCTTCATTTGCCTGTGTGAACAGGAATAGTTCTCGAATATGTACAGAGTGTAACTTTGAATTCTCTGTGTGTGGAGACCAGTAAACTGGGCTTTTTCCATCACCACTGGTTACATAATCTCACCACACATTGCTTTACATGTAGGTGGAGTTATATTTGGCTAAGGAGAGTCCATTCAGAAGTGTGTCAGTGCAGGGTTCTGGTAAAATGTGGCGATAAAGAAGCATGAAATGTTACTGTAATGTCACATTTTAACCATTATTTATATTTTATCTGCTCTCCATAAGTAGTTAGTCTAATATCTTTGTCACCATTTCTTCCATGTCTCTCTCTCTCCTGCTTCACCTACAGTCACCACTCTGGACTAACTGTAAGTCCTCAGTGAGGAAAAGAGAGCAAGACAGGCAGGTGGTCCAAGATAATGAGCTTAATGAGGCTAAACAGATTATTAGTGAGTGCATGTCACAGGAACGTTACTATTCCTGGACCCATGGCAGGTGTTTCCATTCCCCAAACCAGGCCAGAACACACAGAGGGAATACCACTCAAATTTCAGGATATGGAGAGAAGAAATCCCGGGAAGGGAAATGAGGCACCTTCATCTAATAGAGTAGGGGTTTTCCCTCAGAGGGTCAAACTGGAACTGAATGGTGGGCCACAGGCCAAAAGTAAACACCTACTATGTATTGTATTGTTAAGATGCAAAATGGTACTAGGATCTGAAGTTCCCCTTATTGAATATTATTTTAGCTTTTACATAGCTAACCCCTTAAAACCCACCTGCTGAAGACAACTGTGCTCATTTCCAGTCATACCCACTTTATGCATTCCCAATCATGCAGAAATATTCATATAGCTAATACAATTTTTAGAATAGACGAAAATAACACATTTATACTGCATTCAAAAAACGACATGTTTTACCCCAAATAAAGTGGGCATGTCTGTAAAGGAGAGACTTGTGGGCACCCATAGAACCCATTTTCATTCGAATATGTTGAGGTCAGAGGTCAAGGGACAATGGCCATGCCAGTTTTTCCTCACCAAAATTTAGCATAATCCTGCAGTGTTATTTAACCTCCTTCCCGACAAGCTAACATGACATGTTTGGTACCAGTGCACTCCTTTGTTTTCTAGTTTCATATGAAACCAGTAACTTCCATAAAATAAAAAAAAAAAAAATCTGTAATATCTGATGTGCCAAATGGAATCTGATAGCAGGCCTTTTTGTGACCGCAGTTGGATGTTGGAAAAATCTCCCTTACAACAATCCACATTCAACTTTCCTATAGCTATACAAAGGTTATATACACCACACACACAGTGATCTGCTAAACCCGCTCTGTTCATGATGTAGACGTGGCGTGTAATAGTAGCCTAACAGTATCAGAGCTGGGTTACGTACCTCTACACAGTGTGTGTGGGTGCTGATGATGAAGACCTGTCCGCCTGTTGAAGCCCAGAGGTGCTCCTCCACAGCCAGCATGGCCTTGACTGGGAGGACTCCCAGTTTCAGCACCTTAGGCTTTTCACAACTCCACACGCCATCTGTAACAACAAATACTGGCACCTCAGTACTCAAACAAATAAACAAAATGCTGTTTATATGCAAACACAGAACACATATATATTATAGTACGGATCTGAAATCTAATAAAGTTGCATTATGATGAAACATAAGCTACAACAGTCAAATAGTACAGTAGTATAAAGCTCTTCTGTTTGTATTACTGTATTATCTTCTGCAACGTCAACCTCTAGCAATGTTTAATGTCATAGTTAAGGAAAGAAGAATGGTTTATATGTTATATGGAAGACAGTAATAGACACTCTGTCTTTGTAAGTGTCGCCTGAAAAGGTCATCTGCATTTATGGCTCTGCTAATGCTGGTGGAGTGGCCATTGATGGTTTTCACAGCCTTCACTATGAATATAGATGGGCTGCGAGGCATTAGTCAGAGCTGAGCTCGATCCCACACACACCTCCCACACACTCTGTTCTACATGTGCCTGGGCACCTACAGTGCCAGCTCTGCTGCAATAAAACACCCCATGCAGCGCCTTTATAAATATCAACATGTTACATTTCTGCAAACATTACAGTCACTAGTTTTGGTTTCAATCAGTGTTGTCATAAAATGAGAAGAAATATAGGTTTGTTGAAAAAAAAAAAAGACTTTATTTAATACATTTTTCACTCAAATATGGGAATGCGCATTTTAACTAGAAGTGCCCTGTGTTTAATACAGACTTCATTTCCTCCAGATACCACATTCCCTCAGCTAATCTAGGCCAGGAAGTGAATGAGGCCTCACCAATAGAGTTTAAGAGAAGGCACAAAGGCAGCTATTGAAGGCAGAGGTGCCATGCAGGGAGACATGTTCTTTTAGGGGAAGTGAGGGTAATCTCCCACTAAAGGGGCTAGGTGAGATTAGCATTCCAGCAGCAATGTCCTGTGTTTATTATTGTAATAATCATACTGTGTAGGTAGATGTGCAGGAGAGAAAAAAGAGAAATGAAAAAAGGAAAGGAGAAAAAAAAAGGACAAGAGTGCCAACTTGCAGTGTTATGTAAGTCTGCCCACATCTCTCATGTCTTAAAGTGCAGCATTTCTTCATGTCAGCTGCAACAAACTACTCATCACAGCAAGGATGTAAGAAAATATTGAAAATATTGCGATACTATGTTTTGTGAGACTATCAATTCTCAAAATACTGTATTGATTTGTGATTGGAAGTTTACATGCAAAGATTAACTCAGTCAGTATTTACTATTTAATGTGCAAAGAGAGGCGCCCTCTCAGTGTATGTGTGCTCTCAAAGTAGTGCTAGTATGTGGGATGTTACACGGACTGTGATAAATGCAAATGTAGCTCATGTTAGTCTGATTGCATTTTTTTTTTTCTCAGATGCACACGGCATTGTATTCTTTATATTAGTGTGAGTTTTCCTAAACTTAGATTGAAAGAAATTGCAATTAGGGATGTTAAGAATTAGCAGTTTAACTGATAACAGAAACCATTTTAACTGATTAACGCATCGGTTAAAACGGTCAAAACAAATATCAATAATTAATTAAGAAGCTGAGAAAAACACAGAGGAGAAACGCTGGTCCACCTGAAAAGAGTCTGAGCCGCCGCAGATACCGGAAGTTGGCTCGGGACTTCCAGCTGAGGAGTTGTAGCTTCGTAGCATTTATTCACCAAAAAATAAACTGTACACACACTGCTACACTTATCATTCAGAGCTATAATGGCAACAACAACCCACTCCACACTCACTGACACACACACACACACACACATACACACACACACACACACACACACACACACACACACACACACACACACACACACACACACACACACACACACACACACAGTCATAAAGTCGCTGAAGTTATGCTACAGCGGACATGAAGCCACCGGCAATGTTAGCAGCTGCTAACATAGCACAAACACACATGGTGTTTGTTGAACACTCACTATAGTTACACCGGGCAGACAGAGTATCGTTACACCGGGCAGACACACAGCTGACAACCTGCTAAACTAAACTAAATGTGCTGTGATAACGTTTACTGCGAAAGTGGCTGCATGTCCACGACACTACACCGTGGCTGCTACAGTAACTCTCCTGATGGTAAACTGTTGACACTCTTGTGCTCATATACTATAGCTGGCTCAACCACTGCATGCAAGGAACCAGTCTTGTCGGTTAATGATTAATAATCGGTTAACGAGGATCGGCTATAGGTTAATAAAAATTTTCAAAATTGGCATCCCTAATTGCAATACATTACCATGTTTACAGTATCGCAGAATATTGAATCTTAATTTCTGTATCATGATACGTATCGTGTATCGTGTCGCCAGAATCTTGCCAATACACAGCCCTACATCACAGTGTGTGTGTGTGTGTGTGTGTGTGTGTGTGCGCGCACAAAGAGTGGCACACAAACCAGACAGTAAGCACTGATTAAAGAAGCCAATCATTTTCTTATTTAGATAAAGCTGCAACAAATAATGCACAATACTCTCAACAGAAAAAAAAGTAGATGAAGCAGGATGGCAGAACAGAGGACAGAGTTTATGTCCTGACCGTCTGGCTATGACGTGTGACCTTTCCGAATCATTGCCTCCTTCCTCCTCCATCTCTCACACAGTCAGTCACAAAAGGAAAGAGCAAGCATGGCAGAATGAGGCTGACCGGCCAGCTTCAGACACATGTCAAGATGACATTTCCATGCAGGATAACTCTGATGGCTTTAAAGACAAAGCAACATCCCCGTCTGTTCGGTTGTTTTTCATGTCTCGTCACTAGTCACTGCGAGGGTCCCCTTTGATCCGCTGACAGTTCAACATCAAAGCATATAAGCTGATCATTTTCATAGCTCTGCTTGCTTTCTTCTCTGCAGTGTGAACCGCGAGTCTACTTTAAATGCTAATGGGGTACAGGCAGAGCCGTTCCCTGTGATTAAATACTTGAGCAGAATTACAATGGGGACAGTTTCTCTACCAAACTATGCAGGATGACTCATCATTTTAGTATCGGGCATCATGTTCCAGTGACAGTGACAGCGACAGAGCTGGCGATGGGGAGAAACCATACGAATCAGACAGGGTCCGGGTTCTCTGCTGGGAATTCATTTGACACACTCGTGGTGATGAATGATGAGAAGTTACATCACAGGCCAACACTGGCATCCTCTGAGAGGTGACACATCCATCAAAACAAGGAGTAATGAGTAGTTCTGAACATTCCTGAACGGTTGCGTACATACAGTACAGTTTCTTACAAAGCTAACTGTCGCTGTGTTTCTGTCCTTGAGCCATCATACATATTCTTTTTATTTCTATCTCTCTCTGTAGCACAACAGACCAAATTAAAGGTATGATATGCAACTTTTCCACATTAAAATGTCTACAGACACCTCGGTTGTATATTTTGTTCAGTTATTTATTTACAATTTTCAAACCTAGAGAAATCTGTAATTTTAATCGAGGTTTTATTTGGTCGTCTGTCAATGGTGTCATAGCCCTGTTGTGTGTGCGTCAGCATTGTGGTTTTCTGCCAGAAGCTGTCATAAATTTTTATCCAGTTTAAAGCCACATTTTTATAATGGACTTTTTAGATTCTGGTGAGAGCTCTGGTGGCCAACGCAAAAACGCCAGTGGTCCTCTCTAGAGCCAGTTGTTATAGGAGTAGTGTAGGTCATTAGAGTGTGTGTTTACAAGGGAAGTGAATGTAGAAGCAAGAGAGAGAGAGAGCAGCGGCGTCTGGAACGCGCAGGAAAAGGTACCAGTGTTTGGTTCTGGGCAACTGTAGAAACGTGGCGGTGCAACATGGTGGACTTTGTGGTTGACTCGCTCTATATGCAGATATGACAGGCTCATTCTAAGCTAACGAAAACTCTTATTTTCAGGTGAAGAAAACAAACTTATTAACATTATATTTCATTTCTTCCAATAGACCCCCTAAATATCACACACTGGTCCTTAAGTTCTCAGAGAAGCAAGCTCAGCAAGCCGCTCACAACTCCTCCGAGATGTCTGTAAAACACAGTCGGAGAAACAGATTTTTGAACATGACACTGCTTTATTCTGTGTTTTTACTGGTTTTAATCACCTGGTCCATTTGTTTTGGAGAGGAGGAGACCTCTGCGGGTAACTCGGCTCTGGGTAAAAACCTCCTAAATGCTAAAGGAATCCTAACCAGAAGAAAATGACTGCAACAACGGCAATGATGGCGAAGACAACAACTCCCATGATTCCATGCTAGTTCACTACTAGGGGCTGCCCCTCTTAGTCGATTAGTTCACTAATCTTTTTCTTTAGTTTTATTAGTTTATTAGTCATTTTTTTATACTTTTTCATGCCGAATGACTATATTTTTAAGAAATTTAGTATTACATCTCTGTTAAACCCAAGATTTAGAGTGGTGCTTTGAGTGATTCTTTGAGGAGAAACTCCGTTTTACAGATCTGTTGATTAAATCAACTAATTGATTAGCCAATAAGAAGTTCTTTGGTTGACGACAGCCCTATTCATGATGTTGTTATTGTTTTCACTGAGAGACCCCTAGCACCAGAAAATTACATATTGTGGTTTAACAGAACAGCAAAGGTAGAAATTGGGCAAGGACACTTAAAAGTTGTTCCTTGGAGATGTTGGAAATTTAATTTGAGTCAGGAGTTCATGGAGAGGAATGAATACAAGCGCCCAACTGCTCTGGGCGCTTGTCAGGAGCAGCCCCATCACTCTACATCTCTCCATTACATGTATATGTACTGTGTGAACAACAGGTGAAAATCTGGGGGCGGCAGTAGCTCAGTCTGTAGGGAGTTGGCTTGGGAACCGGAGGGTCACCGGTTCAAGTCCCGACATGGACCAAAACTGAGCGTGAACTGGAGCTGGAGAGGTGCCAGTTTACCTCTTGGGCACTGCCGAGGTGCCCCTGAGCAAGGCACCAAACCCCCAACTGCTCAGGGCGCTTGTCAGGAGCAGCCCCCTCACTCTACACCTCTCCAATTTTGCATGTATATGGACCTGTTTGTGCATGTGTGTGTATAAGTTAACAGAGTGAAAAATTAATTTCCCCTAGCGGGACAAAAAGGACTATCTTCTTCTTCTTCTTCAAATATGTGAGACTGAGGTTAGCAAAGCATGCCTTTAGCAATGGTGGCATCACTGGATAGAGATACCAATATACTTGACAGCCAAGAATTACAAGAAGTCTGTCTCATGGTCTGTACTTATTTTTACCCACATCATGTGACAGAGAAAAAGCAGACAAGGAGAGAGAAAATGAAACCCAGTGACGGAGAGAGGAGGAAGCTCAGGGACACTCTGTTTGCACCGCTATGAAAGCCAATAAAAGACGAAACAAAACACAGAATGTGAAGGACTGTGGGAAGAGTACAGCTCAGATCCTCTCCTCTAATGTGTCTGAGCTCGTCCGGGAGGGAAGCCATTAAATAGGTCACCGCAAAAAAACAGACTGGCTTCTCCCAGACAACCGAACAATCGGAAACAGAACCTCAGCACAGAGCAGAAGACCCCTGACCTCCAGCTACACAGTGAGCCTCTGACCTGCACACTAACGGCTGCTCAGAGGCAGAAAAAAGCAGTTAGAGCGATGGACCACAAAACAACATCTCCCATATGGTCTCCCCAGAATATCCCCTTTCATTCAGTGTTGCCAAAGGTTTAGCTGTATCAGTGTAGCATCAATACATTTCAGCAGTGTAACACTTGAAATATTCTGCCTATAATTGGTCTTTGATATGGTGCTGGCTGCTTTTGGTAAAATAGGTCAGCAGAAGTGTGTCAGGAGTTGCTGAATCCAACAACAAAGTTACCAAGTGAGCAGAACAGAGCTCTTTTTCATGTATATGGCCAGTTATGGTTAAGGTTTCGAAATTCAGGGCTGGTGCAGACTAAATATTGACAAAAACTGCCAGCATACACACTAAAACCAAATCTAATTAACTCAATGAATGCATTTCTGTTTCACACAATAACAGTGATTTAACCTCATAATTGCCTTAATTATAGTTGCTGAAGAGTATCAACAAACATTACAAAGGCAGAATTATGAAACTAAAACAGAGGAGACACACACAAGACCGTCCCCCATCCAGAAACACTCACCTTGTGATCTGGAATAGACCGCCACAGAGCCGCTGACCAGGCCGACATACAGACAGTGCTTCTTATAGACCAGGCTGGTGACGGTGGACTTGTCTGGGGTGAAAAAATGCTGCAGACGTACTTTCTTGGACCGCTGGCTGCTCTTATACACAATGATGCTGAAAAGGACAGGAGATCAAATTAGAACCAAACTTAATACAGCCTGCTTCTTTAATAGACACGTCTATCTGCATGTCGTCAATCCCATTTTGGCAGTAGATTCAGCTGCACATTCGGTCATTATTTTGTGGTGTTTGTTGGACAGAGTATTGTTGTACCTGCAAGTTTTTAATTTAAAGGAACAATATGTAGCGCTGACAGCTAGCATTTTAACATAGATGCATATCAAATTCAAAACACTGAAGCTGTGACCCGTCCGCCCCTCTGATGTGACTGATAGTGTGTGTTAGCATCACACCGTTAACCTCTAGTTGGAATCATTTCACTGGATATGTGGCTCAAATACTTGCTGCCTTGACAACCCAAGAAATGAGCTGAGGCTTTTCAGGTTGGGTAGAATCTAAAGTTATGCTACCTCTGTTGATTAAATTGCAGAGGGCTGTGTGTGTGACAGTTTCTTTCATATGTGGCAATGGGGTGTTGAAACGGCCAGAGGATGGGATCACACAGATCCTGAATGGAAATTTCAAAGGAGAACATACTGGCTGCAGCATTGTTGTTGGAGAAGCCAGTAAATACAATAAATTTAACACATTTCCTTTATTTCTGATGACATATCATGGACACTTTATGATCTATGACAGTAAATATATTACATATAGGTCCTTTAAGTAAGACAATTAAAATTAATGAAACCTATTTTGTAGCTGAAACAAGTGAAACATTTTCAAGTTGCATTCTGGGAGCTTTTTGTGATGAATTGATTGATTTTTTGGGGTTGTCATAATTGCTGTCCCTGAAGCTGATTTGTCAAATTAAGTGATTACAAGAGTGCTTTTTGACAAGCTGTGAAAGAGAACATCCTGATCTGTCGCATGCAGTACAGACAGACAGACACAGCAATGATACTTTCGAATGCTGCACTGCATTATGGTCCATTGAATGGTTCGTGGAGGGACAAGTACCATAAATATATTAGCAACTATGTTGGATCTCTGTGTACTGGAGCCTTTGATCCTGACATTTACTATTACATTAATACATGCATGATTAAAAGCTGACATTTATATTTGCGTATGCAGAATTAAAATACTGTCTCTTATTATAAAGTAACAGTACAGTTTGTTGCAACTTGTAGTCAACATTAAAAGCACACATTTGCTAGTGCACTGTGTGATGTACCTGCCCTCCTCCATGCCCAGACAGACACTGGGAGAATCACCGGCCTTAGCTGCAGGGACATGGCTGTTTTCAGGGACCTTCTCGCCATTCTCCGGGGGTTGCTCCGCAGGGACGTAGGCCATGCAGAGGATACGGGATTCCACATTGAAACACTCTGTCACCTTAGGGCTGGAGCTCTGCATGGCCACTATGGATATCTGGCCCATCTGGTTGGTGCAACTTGCAACCTGAACAAAGATGAAGAAACCTTTTGTTTTCTGGAGACTTTGGTTAATTTATATGGATGGATTACTATTAAAGCTGCAGTCTGTAACTTTGAGCAAATTATAAAACTGTCACAATTTCCTGAGAGTGGTTGCAGATAATCTGTGACAAAAATTGAGTTCCTCTGCTATCTCTAAGAGCTCCTAGTGGATTTGCAAGAGTTCAACATGTCACTAAACTAACGCTGTCAATCGCTGCTCACAAAACTCCTGAATTACAGTAACAGAATCTTGATTCATATTTGATCAGCTTTGTCTAGTTTGATAATTTGATCGCAGTTTGTGAGTTTCACAAGCAATGATTGACAGCTTTAGCTTATCCTTTAAAGACTCCTCAGCTCTGATTGGTTGTTTTCTTTCGGGGACATTGAAATCTTGCAAATCCATTTGGAGCACTAGGAGGAGGCACAGGAACCTGTTTTTACCACAAATTGTCTCATGCACTATCGTCAGGACAGTTTTACAAAAATAACATTTTATAAGTTTTATAAGTTACAAACTGCAGCTTTAATAAATTAATGATTTAGCAGAGTTAAAAGTGAACATCTTTCTAAGAGATACCAGCACAGAAAGGGCAATATAAGTAAAAGAAAGCAAACAGCAATTAACAAATGATCACCAGTTTATACATTACCTCACCATTAAAATAACCAACTAGAGTGATGTTTATATCTTTAACAGACCCAAGGTTTCCCCGTTGGTCAAAAACACTGCATTAGCAGTGATTAACGTGGTTATGACAGTCATTGTTTATTTTGAGAAAGTACTGAAGCAGTCATTTTCAAACCCATATTGTTTTTCTCAAGGGGACATTAGACATTTTAATTGAGAAACAGCAGAAACAAAACTTACCATCTGCTCAGCTAACACATTATAGTGAAACAGAACTTTGTGCCAGAACCAAGAGTCAACTCACTGACAGAGAAGTGGTGAAACTTAAATAATCTCAGCTGCCTAAAATAAGAGGACTGTGGGATCTACCAATAAACAGCTGTTAAAGCCACTCAACACTTAACTAAATCCTCTAGGCCAAGATTTCAGGGTTGAGAGTTTTCCTCCAGAACTACAATTTTAGTTCTCGCTCCAGGTGGAAGAAGCCCACATTATTGCAGGTAGGACTAAACGCTCATTTTGTGTACCTGTTGTATGAAATGTAAGCACACGGTGCTCCATTGCTTAACAGTTAAATGACTCACCCAGACACAGCCGTGGCCCATGACCGGAGTATCTGCTGTGCTCTCTGTGTTGATGTGAGGCTCTGGATTATGAACAGCACATTCCACCTGTCACACAACAGCAAGAAATACGAGAGGGTGATAAAGAAATCAGGTCAGATGAGCATCAAGTCACCATGCAGGAATTCACATGGTAAATAAAACAGATGTCCAGCTAGTGTTAATTAGTGTCAAGCTAAAAACATAAAACAGCTCTGAAAGGTTCAGCCTAAAGTAAGCAACCCACATGAGCAAACCACCCACTGACTACAGTCATTTTATACTTTGCTGGTCAGCGCTGACAGTTGTAGAGGAGCTGCTGATTTACGGGGACCATATAGTCAGGTAGAAACAGCCCACATTACTGTGACATTTCCAGCCAGCATCCAACAATATGGCTCAAATCAATTACAAGACAATTTTACATTGACCACCTGACTACTTCTTAGTGAGATCTAACATACGTTAAAGCATATTAATTATCCACACATCACGTAGGTACAAGGCTATCACAACAGCTTCAGTAAGGAAATAGATAACGTGCACACTTCGCCATGCCCCAGTTTTTATGTTTCGATCCTGCTTGGATCTTCATTTACAGTTTGAAAAGTGGAAACCACACCCTTATTTATACATAAACGAACAAAGCAGGTGTGGTTCATAAAAAACAACAGCAAAACAATTTTAATTTATTAATTAATCAGTTACAAGTACATAGAAAAAAGGATTCTGACAAACAGATATATAAAAATGAAAAACTGTTAGAAATTCAATAGGTGAGTATTTTTTTCCTTGATGTGATGTCAATTCATTCACAGTTTACATTTACAGCATTTCATATATTGCGTAGGACTTATCATTGTTAATGGCCTAAACTAAACTGGCCATGTGGTCCAGTCTGCTCACAAACTTTCTAAAAACCTCATAGTAGACAAGTGTTTATAGGAGTGTCACATTATCCTTGAGTGCTATAATGTGAGCACTGGCCCGTACGGGGATCGAACCCGCGACCTTGGCGTTATTAGCACCACGCTCTAACCAGCTGAGCTAACCGGCCAACACGTAAGGCATCCAGCTATCATGTTGACCCACTGGATCAGTCAGTGCCTGTAGCCATACTACAGTAATCATTGTAATGATATCAAGTGTGGTATTTAGGACACAAAGACTGAAACCAGAACATTTTTGAGCAAGGCTGGTAGACATATAGTATAAAATTATTGTAAGGCTGTATGAGAAACAAGGACGAAGGTAACATTTCTCTGACACAAACATACACACACTGAACACAGGCAGTTGAAAACTGAAACTCTCTCTAAAAAGGTCATGGCCCATACGGGGATCGAACCCACGACCTTGGCGTTATTAGCACCACACTCTAACCAACTGAGCTAACCCACCAACACACAAGGCACCTTGCTATCATGTTGACCCACTTGATCAGTCAGTGCCTGTAGCCATGATAGAGTAATCACTATAATGATATCAAGTGTGGTATTTAGAACACAAAGACTGAAGCCAGAACATTTTTGATTAAGGCTGGTGGACATACAGTATAGAACTACAGCTCGTACTATGAGAAACAAGGATGAGGGTGACGTTTGTTTGACACACACTCACTGAAAGTTGATTACTGAAACTGCCTCTAAACTCAAAAGGTGTGGCCCGTACGGGGATCGAACCCGCGACCTTGGCGTTATTAGCACCACGCTCTAACCAACTGAGCTAACCGGCCCATGGATACCTGCCCATTCCCTTCATTTCAGAAAGTTACAGAAGAGGAAAATGTCTCGCCTTGAATTCCTGCAGCTTTGACATGACCACGGGCATTTGTCGAAGCAAGAGAGGGTGTTTCTGCTTTTTGATCTGATTCCCATCATCCTCTGCAAAGAACCAACCCTGCAGGTTGTCCTCCTCTGATGGGAAACACAAACACAAATAGCACTTGATTCAATAAACGGACAATAAACAGAAAGTGTTTTTAAACCACAAGTTATCTGTCACATTGTAAAACTACCATCATCTATCACATATAATTACTTTTAAACATATTTACACTTTTAAACATATTAAACAGCTTTCATTTTCTCATTACATTTAGTCATAATATAGTTAAATATCAACTACTAGCCAGTAATGATTGACAGTAGTAAGAAGGATAATTATATAGGCAATGGATTGAAAAGATAGATATACTAAGTCAATAAAGTAAACCATCATATTCTATAAATTCATGCATATACAATTAAAATGAAAAAAGGGCAGCTGAGACAGTGCTGTACCTAGAGCCAGCTTGGCCATCTGCAAGTTACTGATCCATGACTGTTTGATGGCTGGGTTGAGAGTGTTGAACACTGCACTGAAGTAAGTGGGTTTACCCGACCTGCCATTAGAGAGGACAAAACAAAAACACTGATTAGAAAGTTAAAAGAAAATGTCAACCTTTATTATTGCACTGTTTTATCTGTGTCACAAATACGTGAGTGTGTGACAAACTTTTTCAACACCTCCACTTTTTCTCAAAGTCCTCCTAGATTTACTTTACATATTTTATTTTATTTTTTAATGCTCTGTGTGATAAGGTCAGTATTCACAACGCCAGCCTGCTGAACATTTGACATTAGACAGAATGGTAACAACACTCAGTATGGGGGCTACAATTTCATGCCAGTGTACTATTGATTAAAACAGGCATTTTGAAGTTAAGAAAAGTTGGAGGTTAATATTTTACTACATAAAAGCCACCACATAGTGCGTTTAAAAAGTACTCATGTTGCAGAATCAGTCAAAATGAACCAGACAGGGTTTGTTTAGTGTTCCTACAGCTAAAGGTGAGTTGAATTTAAAACTTTATTTAATAGAGAACCTATTATGCTCATTTTCAGGTGCATACTTGTATTTTGAGTTTCAACTAGAATATGTTTACATGTTTTAATATCCAAAAAAGCCAAGTCTGCTCTACAAATGTGTTACTTGGTGACATCACCATGTTACAGAAGAAAAGACAGGACTTCAAGCGAGGCGTTTCAAGTAGTTCAGGAGCAGTGTTTCTGTCGGGGAGACTAACTCTTTTTGGTGTGTACTTTGGGCTTAGGAAAGGAGAAAAAGCACAAAAGTTTAACTTCAACTTAACAATAACCAAAATTTAACTTGTTGGCTGTCTTATAGGGACTGCATGCAACGTGTGGTCAATGGTGGAGTCCGAGAACATTTCACAGAGTAAGTCTCCTACATTTTAACACCAATTAAGGCCTTATTTTTAGATTAATGAATTCAATGCCTTTAAAGACTTTTTAGGATCTGCGGAAACCCTGCTGTGATGTGCTTGTGAACCAAACATGAAGGATGCTTTAAAAAGATTGTACTGAATGATTAATGTACTGCTAGATGCATCAACACTCCGGCAACCATCGGGCCTGAATTTGCATGAAGCTCTCCATGCAGTCGTGTCAATGTTTGAATAATCTTGCATATACATCAGTCCACTGCTTAACATCTTTTACAGTAAAACACCCAGTATGGTCACAGGAAAAGAGCTTTGTCTGGGTTGAATCCCAGCTGAGGGGGAGCATGAGTCTGCCCATTCATCCCTGACTGACTAGATAGACTGGGACAGAAATACGATACAAGTCAATGTCAATTAACGCTTCTATCAGCAGCTCAGGGGTGGGGGTCTCCTGTCACTGGCGAAGAAGTGTAGTGTTTTGAGATTGAGGGATCAGGGGAGGAATGAGAGAGGCACAGCTGTGTTTCCAAACATACTCATGAATAATCTCACCAGCTAAGAGAAAGAGAGAAAGCGAGAAAGAGAGAGAGAGAGAGAGAGAGAGAGAGAGAGAGAGAGAGAGAGAGAGAGAGAGAGAGGAAGTGTGAAAAAGCCAAAACAAGTTGCATCCTTGGGGGACCACGAGCAGACTATAATAGTGTGTGTAAATGTGTGACATTCATGTTAAGCAACAGCTGCAGCCTTAGCCTTTGTTTGCAAATACTGACACATATTTCCTCCCCTGAGATTCATGCCTCAGATTAGAGCTGGTGGCGAAACTTGTTTATCCAAATATCCAAATGTGCTCTAATACCCTCTCTAAAGCTAGAGGCACACAGGGTGGCTGGGAGGACAGAAGGAGGGAGCAGGATAAAAGAGGATAAAGACAAACCATGGGTAAACAAGACAGAGGTTGGGGGTAAGGACTGAGACTGGTAAAATGGATGCGCTGTCTGTATGAAAGACCAATTAAAGCCAAAGAAGAAGTGTGTGTATATGTGTGTGTGTGAAACACAAACTTGTCATGTTTGCCAGGCAGCTGGAGTTGGATCCTACACCGGTCAGCTGCCCTGATCTCCTCCTCCTTTTTCAGGATCAGCCTCTGGAGACCTGATACCCAATCCTGAGCCACAGTGGGGTTTACATTCTGTGCACAGGGATAACGGAGGGATAGAGAGAGAAAAATACAGTGGGATAGAGAAGCAGAAAGACAAAAATAACTGGGAATATCAATGAAATATGTGTACTTCAGAGCATTTAAACATTAATAAACCACATTTTATTTAAAGACATTACATTCTTCTACATTGGGTGACACAAAGACAGAAAAACTTGCCACTGTAATGCTATCCAATACATTAAAAACACTGGTTGCAATCTGTGGTGTTTTTGTGTTAGACGCCATTATATTGGACTGCATGTGGTTTCTACTATCTTTGCTCTTCCATATAAATGTATAAATTTAAATAAAATAAAATGCTGCTGAATAATCAACTCAAACTACAGCCATAAAACATACCATATAATTGATTAATTACATATAGATAGCACTAGTATTTTCTAACCAAAACCCAAATATTGTTTTGGTCTATATACTTTTCTTGCCAGTTAGTGTAGAATCCTTTAAAAAAATATGAGTGGATCAGTTTTGATGGAAACAATCAGAAATTTCAAGTGTCATTGCTAATTTGACAAGGATATCTTGGCCTTTCGACAGAGGTTGGACCAAGTCATTATTCTACACTCAAATCCCAAGTCAAGACTGAGAAGTCCCAAACTTTGTCTTTGAGTTTTGAGTCCTACACAAGTCATAATGCACTATTCACAATTTTTTACAAGCACACCACAGTTGTACAGAGTTATCTTTGGTATCATTTCATTCATTCATCACTTCATGGCTCTCTACTGCAACTTGATTAGATGCTGTCGGATTAGTTCAAACAGTGCATCAGGGAAATTAAGTGTCAACTTGATGATAGTGAACAGTGTTAACACTAGTTGATTCAGGAATTTAATTGATTGCACACACTTTTTAATTAAGATAAGTCAAAACGCTCAAATCCAAGTAAAGCCACGAGTTGCAAGTCTTTTGATTTTATCAAGTCAAGTCGGATGTCATCAAATTTGTGACTCCAGTCATGTGACTCCAGTCTACACTTCTGTCTTTCAATACAAAACTTAAAAATGTATGAAGAACCTTCAAGTATATCTGTTATTACAACAGTGTCAGTCTCATTTGGGTAATGAAGTTTAGTGTTGAGGAAAATGCTTAGCAGTGTACTTCCCAAACATCTCAATCCTGCTTCTTTCTTTTCCCATCAACCTCTCCATCCCTCCCTCCATGTCTGGGACACATGTCTCTCTGAGAGTCTCTTTGTTACTCTGCCTCCTACTCTGCTTCTGACAGACCGACCAGCACAGCACAAACACAGCCTCTCACACACACACACTGCAAACTAAACCTTCATCCCAACAGCACAGACAGGCTTGAGTGTGTGTGTGTGTGGCCACATGATATGACAGGATTGAATGGTACAAATCAAGACTTAAGAGACTCCCAGTCTCCCGGACACAAACAGCCCACTCTGGCGCATTCCTCAGCTTAAACATTATACGCCTTCAGAACAGCACAGCCCTTATGGACGTCTGAGGGGAAACAAGATGAATGTGATTTTAAAAGTCCTGAGGAACACTCGAGGACCATTTGTCTATGTCAACTTCTGGCAGGCTTCCAAGAACATTAATAGGGAGCATAACTACTCCAACTGATTTCTAGCCAAAATTACACAGAAAAACAAGTACTCAATTATTCATAACTAATTAGATTCATGGTGTGTATTAACTCTTTGCCTTTGAGATGACCTCAAAGTATTTTACTTAATTTTTTTATATACTGATTCCTTTTCAGACATGATTAACAGCTGCTTATCTGGACTAAATGTGATGAGATTTTATTTTTATATGCACTCTAATCAAACGTCCCCCAAAGGACAACGAAGATTAGAAATGAGTTCAACTAATGTAACTTTAGCTCAGAGCTTGTGTTTAGCGCAGTCATACAGTACCTGGTAGTTGCCTTTGAGGCTGCTGATCATGCTGGAGATCTGGTTCACCAGGCTGAGGTCGTGGATTAGGTTCTGTAGATCTTGGTACAACTGACCAGGGCCCATGTACAGTTTGTCTACGCAGAAACACACAAAAGCAAAATATTAAAAAAAAGTTTTCAGTAATTCAAGTTTTTACACCCCAAATAATGTACAATGAATGTGAAGCTATGCTGGCTCTTCTTGTTCTGGTGTTTTTGTTACAAAGCTTTATTATCATATTAAAAATATGCATTATAGCCACGGTTTCAACTCACAGATAGCACTGACGCATAGATATACAACTTCTCCATAAGCCGGAAAAAACAGATGCGTACGAAACTGAGAGGGAGCAATAAATTGAGCTGAGACCTCAAAAAGCTGCAACTGTCCCCTGATGGAAAGTTGGCCACGCAAGCAGCAAAGAGTGAAGCCAGTCTGATGGGAGGCAGTTAAAAACTGGACAAACAAAGATCAATAAAGGCCAATCGATCTGTTTTTTTCCCACGGGGAGTGTTGACAGCTCTGCAAACGTGGCGGTGATTCTCACCAGCGTGCTCGCTTGTTCACAAGAACACTTGGATGTTAGATTTCAGAGGCCACATGTGCAATGTCGGCATATATCATCTTTATGCTCTTTATGTGTGTCCCCACTGTTTGTAAGCTGCAATAGGTGTGCCGTTCTTCATCATTTGTGCTCTTGTGCTAAAAATATCTAACGTAATGATCCTATGTGATGTGATGAGAGCCGTTAATGTGTTATTGTTCTGTATCAAAAGGAAACAAGAGATTGCTTTGTGTGTGCTGAACAGAACATAACCAACCATATAGCTCATCAAAGGTCTGACAGATCTCCCTCTCTCTCTCTCACACACACACACACACACACACACACACACACACACACACACACACACACACACACACACACACACACAAATAAAAGAAATAAAGCATGAAGAATAGCTTGTACAGAGCACAGGGTGAATGCCTGGTCAAAACTGTCAACTGAAAAGTAATCAATGTCATTCAAACAACTGGCTCAATAAACGAATACAGGGCTATTTGAAATTAAAACCTAACTGCAAACATTTTAGCGTACACATCGTGAACAAACAGTTAAACCGCTTCAGAGTCTTTGGCACCAAAATGATTTTGTTTGCTTCTGCCATTCTACTTTCTCTTCTCCCTTTCCTTGCTCCTCCTCCTCCTCCTTTTCGTCTTCACCTACAATAGCCACAGAGTCGCCCCGGAGCTCCAACTCCATGGCAACCCAGTGAGTCCAGTCCTCTCCTGAAGGTCTCGCTGACTGGGCATCGAGGGAACACTTAACCCTGTCTGTGCATTGCCAAAATCCACATTTGTAGGTGGTCTCTGGGAGAATTAGACAAAAATGTCTCCCTCTGAGTTTGTACACAAGAGGCAGCTCACAGACACAGAAGTTCTTTGTCTTCCTCACACAGGCATGAGCACACAGAACACAGCAGGCCTACAGTAGTGTACATGGGATTTGGATTTCATTGATGTTTTCATGGTCAGCGACCTCCATTTCATTCATGTCACTGGACCCAATCACAGCCACCCTATAAACCATTAATCAGAGCAAATGAGAAATGCACTGTGTGTGTTGTGCACTTTTGTTACCATGTTTTTTTTTATTTCAACTATCTGCCTTCTCTAATGGAGCTATATGCAATTTCCATGGCTCATCTGTCTCAGCAAGGCTGAGGCTCAGGGGGTTGAATTCAGATCAGGGCAGAAATGCTGAATAAACCTGTCATGCTTGCTCTATGATATGCCAGGGTTGGAGTGCAACTACAACAGTTCATTTATAGACAGCATCATATGATACATTGCTATCTTAAAGCTATGGTTAGTAATATCTTCAAAAACAAGTGCTCTGACAAAAACAAGACTGTAATAAGCCCGTCCAATCGTTTCATTCAGGCTGAATAAAATGATTGGACGACCTGTCTGCTTGTCTACCTGTGCACACCCTGCCCGTGCGCTCATCTTCCAGTCTTCCGCAAGTTGCACGCTTGACAGCTGTGTGTATTAACAATAGACATGTTGTTGTTTACGTTCATGATGATAATTTTGGAGGAGTGGAGGGCAGTAGGGATGGACTGACAGTGCTGCAGACTTTGCAACTTTCTCGCTAGATTCAGGGACTTTTGGAGCTAGTGCTGCTAGCTACCTTCATTGGAAAAGAGATGGCAACACTAGGCTGGGTTTTTCATTGGATACTTCTCAAAATCTAGCGTACTGTTTCTAGTTTCAAAGATTACCGAGCCTAGCTTAATATCACTTAATAGTGGCATTGTTCACAGAATAAAAGTGATGAAACTACATATTTTGCAATATCCCTGTGCATGATTTGAGTTTAAATCAAACAGGCAGGCAGTTTGAATCTCAATTCATTATTCCAATCACTGTTAATAAATATGGTACTATTGTAGATATATATCATCATATTAGAAAGCACAGTGTAGTCTAATATATGATAAATGAGTACTGAAGGCAGAGAGTAAAAGTGTTGATTTTATAGATAAATCTGTATGCTGTCTATATATTTACACATAGGCTACATTACAGCTTCAGTTACACAGTATGACAGTTTCACATTTTACAAAGGCAAAAATGCTGTATGTACTATATTTACACCATATTAACCAAAAATAAACCATGCATCATTCTGTGACATTTTACATTTTTGCACACACCGATTTGTCATTATCATCCCTTCTCTCTGTAGTGTTCCAGATGTGTAAACCCCCCACCCATTTCTAGCACCTGAGCTAATTGGTATGCATTTCTCCAGGTTATATGTGAATTGTCATGACCAGGGATTAACCTGTGTTGACTGGCTTGGTTTGAACTGAATTGAGTGTCAGCTCGCCCTGGTCTGACCGTGGTCATTGGTGTGAAAGAGGTATTACAAGCCCTGTGATCTCTGGGGGGTTCTGTGCTATCCTTGACGTATATTTCTTCCTTCTTTTTTTACCATCTTCTCTGTTTTTAATACTACAAACAATACAACGCTACTGAACTGGCCATTCCCACAGACAGAACAGGCACTGTGTAACTCATTCCAACCCGGGTCCAACTTACTGAATGGCTCTTTGTGAGAGTGCCAAACACCACGAGTGTTCTAACAAAACAGGCCTGGCATGCTGCATCATAGGAAACACGCCAGTCATCCCAGCAATTACACACATCCTAAAAACAATATATGAACAAATTATATACTGACTGTAAGCAGCAGGGAAACATAACTTGAAACTAAGCGGGCTGTGTGGTGGTCTGGTCGCTATTCAGTGTGGAGAAGCGTTGAACTAAGCAGAGAGACACAAAAAGAGGTGACATCATACGCTGGAGAGCCGTTTCAGTGTCTTCTAGCAGGCTGGTCACCAAGCTGCTTTTGGCTGCTCACAGTTGACTGAGAAACAATTATTTCCACTTGTTAAAAGTTCCTGGACAATGCACACATTTGTATTCATACACACACACACACACACACACACACACACACACACACACACACACACACACACACACACACACACACACACACACACAGAGCTGAAGTTAGTTGGGGAAAAACTAAATCAAAGCGAGAGAACTGAGTGAAGGTCAGCAAGCTATTGTCGACTAATATAATACAGTCTTTCAAAAGGGAATTAACATTTCTAAAATCAAATCATATAATCTAAAAATCAACAATCACAACATCTAATTTAATTAACTGCTATTTGCAAAACAAAACAACATATTTGAGACTCATACGGTCTTCCTCAGGCCTTTAAAGAGTGCACATACTCATGTATCATCTCACTGGGTTAAGATGAGGTTGTGAACCTGCCTGTCAGTTACAGCCCTAGGAAAACCCTACAGACAGACCAGATGTTACTCAGGTCTGTTTGTGCCATCTGTTACTTACACTCATGTATGTATGTATGTATGTACACACACACACACATATATATACATATATACACACACACACACACACATATATATATATATATATATATATATATATATATATATATATATATATATATATATATAATATATATATATATATATAGTATCAGAGGGAGACTGGTGGTCTGGAAGGAAATGGGTAGAAAGTGTGCCAAGTGTGGCTTAAGTGTATTGTCGGTAAAGGGTTTAAGGCAGATAAAAGAGGGATGACATATTTTAAGGCTGTGGAAGAGTGGAAAGTCAAACATGGCAGGTGGACTCTATATAAAAAAACACCACAGGATTTATTAAAATATAAATGTGACACTTGCCTGCAAAAGACTGAACATTATGTAACTGTATTTCAGACGTTAGATCAGAGGGAGACGGATGGTGAGACAGAGAGAGAGAGAGCTATATAGTGTTTTTCAGTGGCAGTGATTCCAGCCCACTAGCACCAGCAACCGACAGAGTGAGCCTCCGACCTCAGCTTGAACACATACAACCTTTGACAGACCAGGGATAATACCGCACGGCTACATGCACCGCCATTACCCCGGCACAAACAAGAAATCTACATGCCTTTTTTAAAGTGGCTGAGCAGCTGTCTGCGACAGGGGAGAGCCCAGTGGAAAGACTGAAATCATTGGACTCAGCAGCCAGGCAGACCAAAGGATCGCAGGAGGAAAAAAAATACACACTGTGCAGGGCTGACACCATTTTAGAAATTTGTGCAAATGTCAAGCAAGAAATAACTAACTATATACTCATAACATAGGAAACAACAAGTTCTGGTAGCCTACTGAACTTGTGGAACTTGATTTGTTCAGTCAAATCACTCCAATTAACCCAAAACAAGCTCTAATCTCAAGGTAGTCCCGCACAAGCATAGAGATATTTACCCTTAATGACCACAGATAACTTTATTAACTAGTCACCAGGTTCCTATTCCTGAGTCTCAAATCCCTGTGGCCTACTTGGCACTCTAATACCTCACCTAACTGAACTTGTGTAGCCTTTCTTCCTGATCTTTTGACCCCACAGTGAGCGAGAAATAGTCCCACTACTGATTCAAAACTACCAAATGTGATAATGTGGTTCATACTTGGCTTAGCGTTGATGACCACCTTCTCCCCAGAATGGGATGTCGGGTAGCGGCTGTTGTCGGCCATGTCCTCGCTGGATCCGAATTCTAGCACTTCCACGAAGCTCAAAGGCACGCTCCACTTCAGAAGAAACTTCTGGTCGAGCGGGGCGTTGCCGCTGCCGCTCCCACTGCCATCCTGACATCTGGACAGAGCCAAGAGAGATGTAGGTCATGTGACAAAAATGGCTCAGGCTCATATTGTTCTCTATGATATCTGTTCTATTGACTCTTGTTTGTGGAGAATAAATGTCTCTTCTGGACTGTGTGCGAGGAGGAAATATGAGTGAAAGAAAAGGTGAAGGTAGGAAAAGAGAAAAATGAACATCAGTGCTGTTTGAAAGATAAGAGGAGGTAAATGTCACTCATCTAGATAAGTAGTTTTTGGTATAAGTCAGTGCATGTTTCTCAGAGGCAGTATGTGGTGACCAACATGTTATAATTACAGGACAGAAACTGACAGGACCACGAACAGGGCTCTCCTTCACTCTTGGCTAAATAGCAAGCCACAGTGTGTATAAATGGGCCCAAACCTACAGACTCAGCGTGGTCAAAAGTCACCCAAGGCCACAAGCAACATACAGTTCTTACCATCTTTCTCTACACTTGAGTATTTGGCATCAGTTTATTTCATTTTAAGACAGATTTTTACTGCCAGAAAATCCTAGTTACATTAGTCACTCCCTTACAGTACACAAAGTGAAGTATACAAACAAGACCACGACAAAAATATACACACACAACAATTACTTTCTAAATTTGTAAAATGGTAAAGAGATTACAGGACATTGCACCCAAGGACAGGAGAAGGTGCAAATTAAGGGAGAGAAGAAGAAGAACAGGTCTGGTTTGCGGGTACTCTTACCGGATATTGGGTGTGGCACACATGAGAACGTCATTGAGCAGGAAGAGGCGGCGCTCCTTGGTTTTGATTATTTCACCACGCTCGTTGTAGACCGTCTCCACCATGTCGTCTGAACGGATCAGGTAGCGGCTGCCATTACTCAGAAGCTAAGGGAGGATATGTGATAATATGTGAATATATGTCAGGAGTTTGGAACACAAAAAACAAACTGGACCCATTTCAGTTTTTTAATTGCTCTGTATCAAGGGTGTCCTGGAGCATATAACTCCTAAACTCCTAAAATTCAGCCTGGCCAGCCTGAACATTTGTCTTCCTTCCCCCATGTTTTCTTGTCATTCTCTACTGTGCAACCACATAATATATGACTACAAACACTGACTCTGCAATTAAAGCTATGAGCAACCAAACTCCTCTGCCCCATGTGGGGTATCCTATAAACACACGTTTCTGCACAGATGCCAAAGTGGGTGGCTGCAGATAGACAAATAATTACACCGTGGGGAAAGCTGGTATTGTGTGAATATGTGCAAAGCCACGCTCTAAAAATATGCTATTCAGGCAAGAGAACACTTGAGAAAATGTGAAGCACAAGTGCCTGATGGCCCTCCCACACTGGGACAGAGTGAAATGCCACAGCATATGCTAAAAGAATCAAACATCAGCCAAAAACACTGACTGAGCAATGAGTACATCATCAACTCAAACCACTTTCTCAGCATACTTTAAAATATAGCACATAACAAAAAGATCGCTGACTCCACCGTGCTACAGCATCATACTGTGAGATTCAAACTATAAACATTCATGTCAGGGCACATACTGAGTATTGGGCAGACCTTGTTGAGGTAGCGTTCGTTCATGGCCTTTGCAATGTGACGGATCTCGCAGCGTTGGTCTGCTTCCCTCTTCTTCTCGTTGAGCTTCTCTGCCAGCGTCTCCAGCTCGGTTAGGGCCATCTGCAGGGGCAGGCGGTCTGCGTGACCCACTGGTGTGTTCTTCAGCATGTCCTGATGGGGGATGCACACAGAAGTCATTCATTAGGCAGTCATTTGTTGTTTATCTACACTGAGGACCAATCTATTTTTAACAGTTTCATTAGGACCCTGCACCTGTGTAACGCTCCCTAAAGCTGCATAATCGTGTCCTGCAGGATTTGAAAGCACACTCTCTCCTACTCATCATATATAGCATACTTCCTCATGACTGATGAAGCTTCAATAATAGAACCAATGAAGTCAATAAACTGCTGTCATACATGTTTATACTTGAAAAAAAAGCAACCCAATGGCCTACATATTTTCTTCAAGACGCACAGGAAAAGTCAATATGCCAGGGCAGGATAGAAGAGATCTGAGGAAACCATTTCCACTCAGAGTATTCCCCTCGCCTCCCCTTGAGCTAAGTACTTTGAAAAACAAAGTGCCCCGATTTATGTGTATAGTACTCCCTCTGCTGGTGAATGAATAGACTGCACTGTCTTCTGTATGCAGCAGTCAGAGCTTAAAAATAGGAAGTCGTCATACCTGAAGGAGCAGAATGAACTGTGGGAATCTCTGGATAGGTTTCATCATCAGGCCATACAGAGTCATCCGGTCGCTGCTGGTCTCCTGACGGTGCTGTAGGTGAGAAGACAGGTCACTGCAGTGTAGTGAGTAACCAGTCTAAAGATAGGACTAAAAAGCATGCTAGCACGGTAATTCATGTCGTTCTAAATAAATGTATTTTGTGTTTATTTGTCCTGCATTTAATGTAATTAGTCATCTTTTACAGAACAACAGCAAGAATTTCAGTTAATGAATGGTTAAAACAGCAACAGTAAAGACTTTCTGGTGAAATACACAACAATAAAATGTCACAAGAACAAAAAACCCAAATAAACGTATTCATGACACTGTTTCCACTTTCCGCGTTTTTCGCAAACCTTGAGGAATTCCAGGAAGCCAGGTTTGGAGGCGCACGTCTTCCTCACCACTGCCATTGCAGTGCTGAAGTTGTTCACATACTCGCTGTAGGCATCCAGCACCATTGACTTTGAGAACTGTTGAGAAACACAGATGTGTAGAAGCTAGGGTTGGTAATCTGCTAAAGAAACATTTTTTGGTATATTTGTATTTTCTATTGGTATTGAAGTTCTCATTACATCCCGAAAGCAACCAATAAATCATATGCTCTGTCAAAAAAGATGATATCTGTGGCTGTCGCAGGACTGTAATAACCCCTCATTGTTTGATTCGGCCTGAATTAAATGATTGGACAGGCTACCAGCCTACCTGGCTGCCCGCCTGCGTGGCCGTGCACTCTGTATATAAATTAGGGCTATCAGTTGTTTAAAATATTTAATCATGATTAATTGCATGACTGTCCACAGCTATTCATGATTAATCACAATTTAGTCTCACATTTTTTATCTGTTCAAAATGGACCTTAAAGGGAGATTTATCATGTATTAATACTCTTATCAACATGGGAGTGGACAAATGTGCTTGATTTATGCAAATGTATGCATTTATTTATTATTGGAAATCAATTAAAAACACAGAACAATGATTACTAATGTCCGGAAACCCTCACAGGTACTGAATTTAGCATGAAAAATATGCTCAAATCATAACATGGCAAACTGCAGCCCAACAGGCAACATCAGTTGTCAGTGTGTCAGTGTGCTGACTTGACTATGACTTGATCAAAACTACATGTGATTATCATAAAGTGGACATGTCTGAAAAGGGGAGACTTGTGGGTACCCATAGAACCCATTTTGGTTCACATATCTGGAGGTCAGATATGGCTGTGAATATTGCTGTGACAGTTTTTCCTCGCCAAAAATTTAGTGCAAGTTTGAGGAGATATTTAATCTCCTTCACAAGCTATGACATGGTTGGTACCAATGGATTCATCCAGTTTTTTTAGTTTCATGATACCAGTATCTTCACTCTAGCTTTAAAACTGAGCCTTTTACCACCTAAAAATTGCAAGTTGCATTAATGCGTTGAAGAAATTATTGGTGTTATTATCTCATTAACTTTGACTATAGGGACTTTAGACATTAGAGGGAAGCTCTAGGAAGGACGCAAATATTCCACCAAGCTGCCATGAAAAATCACTAACCACTAAGCAACACTGTAACTCTTATAACAGCTACTTCATGTAGGACGTCTCAACAGAGATATTGCTGGATAACTGTAGATAAATAAACTTAGTTCATTGATGAAACTAACAAGTGCTGAACCAATAAGGCTCCAGATTTACAGAGGTTTATAAAACTGGTCCATTAGCGCCACCTCCTGACAATATTAGGAAACATTATCTACAATACTTTCCCAATGATGTTTCTCAAGTCTCTCATTTGTCAGACAGATTGAAGCGTTGCATCCAAATAGATTTTAAATATATAAGCTATCTGTGGAAATATACATCAACCAATATATCAAATATTCGCTGGTTAGCAACGCAACAAATTAAAGATGACTCTGCCATTCGGGGTAATAACCTGTTAAAATGACAGGTCATAAAAGAGGCGATGCCGTTCATCTCAGTGTCAACTGAAAAAGTTGAACTGCAAGTTTACACCCTTGCACCAGAGTCTGACATGATGATGTAATGACCCTTCCTTCTTTTATATATTCGCTGACAAAAACAAGGAAGTGAAGTTGTGAGCAGGACTGTGGGAGATGAGGTCTTTTGTTTTGAAGATCCCAGCCTACGAGTTGCTAGGCAGCCAAATACAAGAGGAGGGTGGAGTACATACTATAATAGAACAGAGTGCAGCTTTCTGCATGAGAGCACCTGTCTTTGACATGACGTAAGATGGCAAGAAAGGGAGGACTGCTGCATGTGATCATCAGAAATGCCATAAATGTCAAACAGATTCAAAATCAGCTAGATTACACAACAACTTTAGACTATTTATATTTAATATATTGAGGAAGTTCTTGTAATAATAAAACAACTTTAAAATTACAGCCCCAGCTTACCGATGCAACAAAGACATCCCCAATCATCTCCAGGCTGTCCCACTCAGCGACGCGGCTCGCCAGGGCAATCTGAAACAGGAAGTGGCACTGCAGGATCTCACGCACACGATAGAAAGTCATCTTCAGTTTCCTGTCGCTCAGCAGCCTCGGCTCAATCTGGGACAGGGGCTTCTCATATTGCTGATAAAGGAGACAATGTGAACTGTGATAACAAGCCTTTCAAAGTGGATTTGGCAGATCTCTGCAGCTGCACTTGCTCACCTCTAATATCCTTTTCAGTGCATCAAGGTAGTTCTTCTCACTCTCTAAGATAGATCCTAATATACATCTTCTCACCAGCTGTGGAGGAAAAACACCAACCCGGTGGCCTTTGGCATACTTTTCTTTAACTGCACACAGTAAAGCGTTGCATAAATTGTAATGAAAGTTGAAGGGTATGTTCATTACCTGTTGCTGTGAAAGACCCTCTGATGCTGAACACAGTACTGGCTCAACATTGAAACAGTCCACCTCGATGAAGAGTTCAGACTCCTCATCCTCAAAACAGGCCGACTTCCTCTCTGAGAGAAGAGAGCATTAAAGCGCCATAAATGCATGATTAATGCAAATGATGCAATTAAACAAACAAGCCATCATGCTGAAGAGACAGAAAAACTGCCCTTTACTAAAATACCGAAAATGATTTAACACTGAATTAACATGAACAGATCGCTATATATGAGGGCAAATGACATACCATGACAGAATGACTTGGTTTTGATAAACGAGCGTCCCTTCTTCACTGCTGCTTTGGTTTTCTCAAGTCCATCTTTGGTTCCTTCCTTAGCTGCCTTCACCAGCTTTTGCATCTTTGATAGGACAAAATACACTTATTATCTATGTTGCAAGAGTAACACAAATTATTTTCTGTTTTACTTTGTCTAAACCTATGGCTAAAAAGCTACTGAACTGAGCTTAGCAGGACAGGAGCAGTGTTAGAGTAGGGATGAAGATGAACGGCACATTGTGACAACAGGAGAATGACACAGTAAGTGAGACATCAGCTGAAAGCAACAGAGTGCTTAAATATATAATGACAGAACTACATTGTAAGAGCAACTAATATTTTCTGTTACAATAAGCAGTTTTCAGCTACTTTGAATTATAAAAAACGGTTACTCAAGAGTATATCTTAAGCCTCACAGCCTCCGATGCATAAACATATAACGAGACAGGTAAGTGCAGCAGACAGGGAGGCAAACCCATCACCAGTACCACCACCACCACCACAAGTCATTCACATCAGAGCAGGATGGGGGGGAACCGAGTCAGTGAGAGACGCCCAGAGTGAGAGTTAATGGTTGGGACTACTTTATCTAGCACAGGCAGGTGAGGTGAGCCTCAGGCAGTTTACCTTCTGCTCGTGTTTCTGTTTTAACTGCTGCAGCTCTACCGTTCCCACTGTATTTGCCATTAGATCTTTCATCTTTTTCTCATAGTGTTCTTTCAAGCGTGTCAGATCTTGAGAGAGCTAAACAGAAGCAAAGCAGGCGTTACTGGTTATGGTTTTGGAATGACCTTGCACCTTAGATCCACAGCAAACTCACTTTAACCTTGACATACAGCATGTTCCTCTTCCTAAAAAGTCCTTTTGCTTAACGTAACTGTGCAACAGGGGAAGAAATGTACTTTTCCAGAGGGCATGCCTTCCCTTGATCTGATGTTAATTTTTTTTTCCATTATTGGAGCCACTGAAATATTTTACACACATACTAGAAAGTAGGGTTGTTACGATATCAAATTTTTACTACATAATTATCATGGCCAAAAGAATTCCTGATAACAATGTTACTGTGATATTTTTAGAAAATCTGGGAAAAAATAATAATATCAGTGTAGGGAGGTGGAGAGAGAGTCTCTGACTATAACTGTATGTATAAAATCATTTAAGAGGTGCTGGATAATTTATCATATGTGTATTATTAACATCATAATCATCTAATTTTTAAATAGCATGGTTATCACTTATACTGGTATATCGCAACACCCATACAAGGAAGTTATCTGGAGAGATCTGATTCAATTGACCGGAAAAGTTTCTGACAATTATCTACAACCACAATACTGACTGTTTTGTTTTATTTTTTTTCTAATTTTGACAAATTCAACAACAGTTCATTCATGTCTAAATAAATATAATATAAAATGTGCAAAATTGTTATTTTTATGCCTGATGCAATCGCTAATTTCAGACCTAAACATTACAGAGTGCAACGAGCTGACTGTAAGTCAGAATGGACTGTGAAATCTTGATCCAAAGGTTCAAAATGTTAGAACCTAGAAATTTTAACTACAACTTCATATAAACAAACATATCAGATCTATATCCGAATGGATATATGGAGGGAAGAGAAGAGGACAAAAGCCCTCTTACTAATTACAAATAAATTACAAATTACATGAACTGCTGTCATCCGCCCAGCTGCAGATGTACAGTGATACTGAGACAAGAGTTTCTGTAATGCTGACAGAGAAATGGGAGGGTGATTGTTATACACACATGGGTTTTCCTCTGGGGGGGCTTTCCTCTCATGAAGGCGTGGGGCAGGCCGTTCTCAGGGCGACCTTCCCCGTCGCTGGCCTCGTCATAGCTTTCAAACTCGCTAGAGCTCCAGCCGTTGTCGAGGGAGCTGTTGCAGCCGCCCTCCTCGCCAAGTTCCACGTCATCATAGATCATCTCATCTGGATCTGTATGACAAAGCAGGACAAACACAGAAAATCTCATCAGAAATAATTACAGTTTAGTAAATTACAGAGCCTACAGGGCAATTTCTAAGGCTCTTCTATCAAAGGTTAGTAGCATAAACATTTATGACGTATATGCAGACAAACACAATAACAATATACAGCACTCCAATAGAAGGACCATGACATAAATAAAGTCTTCGTAGAGCACAGACTGTTGGGATCAGGTCAAAAATGTGCTAATTTGATATGGTAATTAAACTATAAGGTGATCTTGTTAACACCTTCAACAAAAATGAGCAGTAAAAGCTACTTAACTGAAATCACAAGCTTCAAAAAACAGTAATATTAATTGAATGGTTATCGTCGTGGATTGCAAACCAGAACACTCATCAGCATAATATTTTCATGCAACAGCCTAACTGAATAATTCAAGCATCCCAGTTTTTGACAAAAGAAATTAGGACAATAGAGGAGAAAATGAGCAGCGCTGAGAGGCTTAAAGCTCCAGATGGGAACTAAAATACAGAATTTGTGAAATGCAGGAAGGAAGAAGAAATTTCACAAACCGGTGTTGGAGTCAGAGTTCTCTCTGGGCACGTCATCGTAAATCACCTCGTCTGGATCTGAAGCATACAAAGTGCACTGTTTACAACTAATGCATGATTTCTCTCACATCACATAGCTGGGTTGCTCACACAACAAACAGGATGCAACGTAGAGGGGATCTAAGAGACGAGCGCACACACAAGGGTCTGCTTCCTCAAAAGAACGGGGAAGGAAGTGTCTGGGAATTCAGTGGTGTCAAAAGAAAACAAAAAGAAAAGATAATAGCACCCTGATGGCATGCACTGTGTGTGCAGAGGCAGGTACAGAGAAATGAAACAACAGCAGCAGTATTCTTTCCATGGAAATTACACATGCATCTCTACTAGATGTGCAGCTGTTATGGATATCAGCCCTTACTTTCCATCCATGCAGTGTTGGCAGGATCGGATGCCCATTTAGCCAAAGCATCCTCTTCCCTAATAGGTGGATACTCTTCACTGAAAACACTTGAGAAAACATGTAAACAAACAAAATTATAACTTTTCAAAGAAATTTTAATTTTCATTGTCAGTATAATGTCAGAAAACCAAGAAATATCCACATTTTTCTGTATTAATACAATGATAACAATCTATGACATAATGGTAGCAGTCATGTATAATATATTATGACACAGCTTTGTAGAATACTCCATTCTGATTGGTCAATTATGGCTTTCTACAGTCTGTTATTTCTTTATAGCAGACTGTTGCTATGTTTAACAGACCATTGTTATGTACGCTATTCTGATCTCAGACCCTGGAGGACCATTTTAGTGCACATTTTGATTTCTTAAGTAAGTAGCTGTGTAATAAGTGGGATAATGTACAGTGAGTGGGTCAGTGGTCCAAAACAAACCCCCTCAGGATGATGCAAGACCCCTTAATCACCCTGCAGGGTTTATTTTGCAACACATATCCAGCTCGCTATACTCTATCCCTTAATTGACAAGGGTCAGTAACCATGACTAGAACTGAAAGTGGGGAGTATACTAGTACTGCATTCCTCTCTTAAGATATAGCCTTAAATGTTCAAAATGACTGGTACAGACATGCTCTAGCTGTTCAGTGTGTCACATACCTGTCAACAGAGGTGTTGCCAGTCCCAACCACAGAGACTGAGGGAGGAAAGAGAGAAAACTTTACACAAAGAGAACACTTAACATTTAGGGCTGTTAAAACAAATATGTTTTAATGCCACTAATTTCTTTAAAACATTAATGCAACTTGCAATTTTTAGGTTGTAGCGGGCTTGGTTTTAAAGAGTGAAGATACTGGTGTCATATGAAAGTAGACTAACCCCAGGAATCCACTGGTACCAACCATTTTATACTAGCATGTCGTGAAGGAGGATTCAATCTTCTGCTAAATTTTGGTGAGGAAAAACTGTCACGGCCATTTTCAAAGGGGGCCCTTGACCTTTGACCTCAAGATATGTGAATGATAATGGGTTCTATGGGTATCCAGGAGTCTCTCCTTTACAGACATGCTCGCTTTTTAATAATCACATGCAGTTTGAGGACAAGTCATAGTCAAGTCAGCACACTGACAGCTGTTGTTGCCTGTTGAGCTGCAGTTTGCCATGTTATGATAGAGATGATGATATGATGATATGATTGAGCATATTTTTTTGCTAAATGCAGCACCTGTGAGGGTTTCTGGATAATATTTGTCATTGTTTTGTGTTGTTAATCAATTACCAATAATAAATATGTACATACAAATGCATAAATCAAGCATAATTGTCCACTTCCATGTTGATAAGAGCATTAAATACATCACAAATCTCCCTTTAAGGTATATTTTGAACAGATAAAAAACGTGAGACTGATCATGATTAACTCTGGACAATCATGCAATTAATTAAATATTTTAAGCAACTGACAGCTGTAATTTATATACAGTATATATGAAGTGCAGTGGGTGCACTGGTCAAGTGCATGTAGGCAGGCAGGTACAGTTAACTACAGTACCTGTGTCGGTTTCTGGACAATATCTGTCATTGTTTTATGATGTTAATTGAGTTCCAAAATTAAATATACACATAGTTCACTCCCATGTTAATGAGAATATTACATACTGTCAGGGATACTACATATCCCTTAAAGGTACATTTTGAACAGATTAAAAAATGTGAGGTTAATCTACGATTAATTGCAATTAATCATGGGCAATCGTGCAATTAATCGCAATTACATTTTTTTAATTGATTGACAGCCCTAATTACATTAGATTACTCTTAAGGTCCCACAGAACTCTAAAGCTGAAATGTAAATCTGAGCAGGGCTTACTACTGAAGAGTACTGTTAAGAGTGAACTCAACAATACAGTATGGTTGAAATAATAAAAATAACTTATGAATCATCAGTGTTATTGTTTCAGAAGTCAGCACACTGCATGTCAAGCAACATCAAATGAGTTCCCAGTTCCAAGATTTAGAAACTCAGTTGTAACTTAGCTCTTATGCCACCAGGTGTCACTGATGAGTCTATAGCTCATAGATTACCTATGATTTACGCTAGATATTTTCTTATATATGTGCTTCCATAAATTTCACCTGACACGTGTACCTATTTAAAAGTCCATGATATATAAACCTTTTTTTTTTCCACAGGAACATATGATGGTAAAAGTGATAACTGAAACAAAATGTCCTTACAGTGTATATCATGACTAGAACTCTCAGATGACAGCAACACTGCAAAAGTGTGAATAATTTTCTACATCATCACACATATCTATGACATTTCAAACTGTTTTACTGAAACATGAGTATTTGAATCTGGTGTAACGTTGGTAAAGATAATTACAGTGCAATCAGACCCCTAAGCATGCCAGGCCACAGGATTGGATTCAGCTGCTGCTAGATTTGAGGGAAACCGGAAAAATCCTCACAGCCAACACAGATCTTCGGGGAGGGCTAAATTTAGTCCCAACTTCCTTGTGGCTAGGCTTTAGGAAAAACAAGAGAAAGGAGAAAGGAGAGAGGATAGAAGCAGCTGAGACTGCATTTACGTGTCACAGCCTGGTCTCTCTGAGTCTGTAAGTCTGAGTCCAGTCAGAAAAGAAGGAAAGAGTTTCACTCAGATTAAAGAACAAAGAGCCTTGCTATACAGATAATTTTATGTTGTTTTGGATGTTTCAAAAGAAACACTGGTTAACATTTGATCTACCTCGTCATTAATATTTTATCAGTCCTTATATTTAATAAATATTTACAGAATTTCCTTGCTGCAGGCTCTACTTTACCATCCTCATCCATGGAGAGGTGTCGTATGATGACGGGTGTGGTGTAAGCTGGCGTGATGAGCGGTACACCAGAAGGGGTTGCATATCCACAGGGTACTGGGACCGAGTATCCTGAAGTGATTCCAGCCGGGCTGGTGTGGATATCCTGGGATTCTTCTTCCGGTTCCTTGGGCTCCATTGGCGATGAGGCAGAGGAGGAGGGTCCATGCTGCTGCTCAAGCTGCTGCAGTTGGAGAGGAGTGATGTCAATCACAGAGTAAGGGTTGACTTTGCCCTGGGAGGAGGTCCTGGGGATGGACTGTGGGGGGTGAGGGTCATCAATGGATGCAACCTGGCCTTCCCTGCCTGGTAAGGGAAAAAAAACACAAGTCCCAAGATGCATTACAAACAATGAAAAAATTCCACATCAGGCACAATGATATTGAAACACATGCAAACTACATGATCAGCTTACTTGTAATTAATATTATGGCTGTCAATTGCTTAAAATATTTAATCACGATTAATCGCAGGTCTGTCCATAGTTAATTGTGATTAATCCCAAATTAATCTCACATTTTTTAACTGTTCAAAATATATGTATAAGGGAGATCTGTCAAGTAGTTAATACTCTTAGCAACATTGCAGTGGTTTATGCAAATGTATGTATATATTTATTATTGGAAATCACTTTAAAAGCCCAAAACAATGACAAATATTGTCCAGAAACCCTCACAGGTACTTCATTTAGCATAAACTGCTGATGCTAAATGCTTTTCCAGCTTTTGTCCCAGTCGGGACCAATGGATTCATTATTTTCTCTAGTTTCAAATGATACCAGTATCTTCACTCTAGGTTTTAAAAAACTGAGCCTGCCACAACTGAAAGTTTGCAAGTTGCATTAATGCATTAAAGAAATTAGAGCCATTAAAACATATTTGCATGAACACATTATTATCAACTTTGACAACCCTACTTTTAATGTATTTATCATTTACATTTTTTTTTTATTAAACTGAGCACATACTGTATGCATTAGTGTCAGTTTTATCTACTTACACATGCAATAAATGTTCTGATTCTCAAGACAATTTTGTTAATTTCAATACCTATACAACTTCACTGAATTAAATAAAAATTGATCTTTTTAGTCTGTTGTCCAAGATTACAGCCAAAGGCATTTGCACTGCGCCTATGGCAATGCACAATAACATCTGGGTCTATCATGTACTAGTAACTGATCTGCACAGGTGGTCAACCTCAAAGTGTTGTCATGCTGGATGACTGTTTTCAAGCAGCTCTGGCTAAGGGTAGGTTAGGGAAGAGGTTTTTCAACCTTTTCGATCCCCCAAAATCTCACTGGGACATTTAACTCACACCTCAATGCAAACACATTGATCGGTCATAAACTCATCCATCATCAGATCAAAATGACCACATATCCCAGCAGATTCACTGTAAGTGGTTTAATGCTTTATGGTGTCTAAACATTTGGGCATATGATTACTGTAAGCACTACTGCTAAGCAAGTGGGCATTTGTGTTGTGAAATGGTGACATGAGTATAGCTGGGGGGAGCTAAGAGGATGCTTGTGTCGATGTGGCACTGTCCGTAGTAATACACGAAGAGGATGTGCTTGAGATTTGCTGATTTTGAGTGTTTATTGTGAATGCTCTGATTAATAAATAAAAATAAAAATGCTTTGCTGGTGATGACAGTTTTGTTTACTTTAGTTTGAACATCTAGCACCAAAGCGTTGTCCAATGTGCTCCAGGTACTGCAGATTTTCGATGTGCTCTGTGACCCATGACTCGCCAGAAATCCCCCGTCAAACATATGTGCATGCACACTTTGACTCTCACAAATACACTGAATGAAATCTATTCCAAGGCAGATTATATCAGTGCTTCAGGGATATGATGTAAAAAACATTCTCCTGTCTAAAATATCTTTTTTCTCCACAACATCTGGTGACCCTTAGAAAGCAGTGAATTTGAGAGGCAAGAATCAGGAGATATGTTATGAATGTAGCCAATGGAGATTTCTCACAATGACAGAAACATAAGGCATGTGTGTGTTCAAATCATGCATGCTTTACAGGCTTAGAAATGAGTGTAGTGTTGAGTTGGTGTGCGTTTAGTGTAGTACAACAGAACGAATGAATGAGTAGAGTAAGTAGAGTGTAGCCCTGCCTGCTGCTGCTGTCATGGCCTTTAGTGATAAAAGCCAGACAGCCTCCAGCACCAGGCAGCCAGAGATACAAGGTGTCATGAGAGAGACAGACTGCCCCACTTTACTCTGGCTGAAGGGGCTGAGTTAGAGCCTGATAATGTACACAAACATGAAAGGGGAATGTGGAGAATTTTTGATTGCTGTGAAGACATATTCAAAGCTAACTAATTTCCAAACACAACTGTAGTGTAGAGGGCCTTGTATTACAATGGGCTCAGATACTCTCCCAGAGCCAACGATAACATGTCAACACTTTTGGGTTACAAACCTGTTGTTGCAGGATCTCTCTCTGCCTCATCATCAAGTGGAGGGGGTGGAGGTAAATCTGCCACCATGTCATCAGTCTCCTCAGCAGCAGATGTCGTAGCTCCTTCTGCTGTTACTTCACCTGCTGTGGAGGATCTGCTTGTGGCAACTAGTGTGTCTGCTGATGACGGAGCTGTGTCGGATGTGCTGGAAGGTGCTGGGGGGTCTGGGCTGGAGAATTGGCCCTCAGGGTGACAGGCCACCTTCGTGTCTTGGCTCTGGTCCTTGCTGATGGGGGCTTGAGGAGCTGGAGGTGCGGGGGGTGGGCGGTCAGCCTCAGGGATGTCATCACCGCTGTCATCAAAGTCGAAGGCTTCCCCCTCATCTTCATCTGTAATGGGGACGTTGTCTGCCAACACTGAAAACAGAGGTAGAGAGATACAGTGCTGCATTACATTACTGATCCACACAATATCAGATAAAAGACTTGAGTGGTATGACGATATAAATAGACGATCAAGATATATTAACTGGTAAAGATTTTGTTATATAATTTCTATTGAGGTAACTATCCCTTTAATATAAATGTTTCTATAGGACACTGGAGGCAATACTGTATGTTTGAGGTCTTTAATCCACTGGATTATCAAAAATAGATATTACCATACTATTATTTCATCCATAAATTAAAAGATAAAGGTACTTACATTTACCTAGCGCTTTCTAGTCTTCAGACCACTCAAAGCGCGTCACACTACGTGTCAGCATTCACCCATTCACACATACATTCATATACTGATGGCAGAGGCTGCCATGTAAGGCGCCAATCTGCCCATCAGGATCTGATCTAAATACTCATTCACACCGATGGTACAGCCTTCAGGACCAATTTGGGGTTAAATATCTACCTCAAGGACACCTCAACATGTGTACTGAAGGGGCGGGGATCAAACCACAACCTTCCGATTGGTGATCATCTCTGAGCCACAGCCGCCCCGCATCTTAGCTTAATACCCAGAAAACTCACAATATTGAGATAATACATTGCTAACTTTAAGAAGAATACTTCTGTCACATCCACACCAACAAGATAAGATGCAATATATTCAAAGATGAAAATTCAATTACTAGATGAAAAGCATGTGAAAGAGCAGGATCACAGCAGTACTGACAGGAAGCACTTGGTTTTTTACTAAATGCCATTTAAGGCATCCTTGGAAAATAAGTCTGTAAGGGCATTTTCACAAGTCATAGTCCGTTTGTCTAATCAAAGTGAAACTGATACCTCTGGTTCGTTTTCTATTTAGTCTGGTTCAGTTTCACAATACACAATTTAAAGCAGATTTCTGCAATAGTCCAGGTCAGTCCTCTCCCACTCATTAATCTGTTGTTTACCTGTGCCCATCTTAACAAATGCCTGCACAAGCAATCTGTGTTTTGGTTCACTTGGAAACCTCTTACAAGCGGTCTTGGACTGGTTGTATTTGGTCCACACCGGAGTACGATTATTACATTCACAACTGCCAGGAACCGCACCAGGGGTTGAACTGTACCAGAGTTTGATTAAAGTGGACTAAACATTGGCTTGTGAATGGGAACCATCAAGTACAAATATCTAAACTTCTGAAACATTACTGCAACTGTCTAGTAGATATACCGTACAGCCTTTATATTAAAAAAGACCATAATAATAATAATAATATACAGAACTCTAGGATGCTATACAGGGTCATCATACCACAATGTATGCTTTTGTGGATTTGACTTAACATAAGTTATATTTAGGTAGGCTTTAACTCAACAATCATATCATTTCACTACTTTAGAGACCGTTTACAGATGCACTGTGGGTGGCAGTGTTAGTCCTTGGGCTGTTAAAGTTAAAAGACTGAGCCACATACAGACTTATAATTAAGGGTGGGGTCTACTACAGCAGTATGTTTTCTCCAAGACATTTTTACATGAAGGATCTGCACTGAAACAGCACATCAGCTGCTCTGCTTTATAGCAAAAACAAACTAGGGCAGAGCTACAAGATATAGTTAGTGTTCAAAGGCGTCACGTTCACATCAGAGCGCTCACTTGGCAGCAGACAGGAAGGGAACAACAAATGTCTTTCCAGTTTCCACACTGCAATTAGGCCAGCAGGAAAGAGAGCTGTTACTCCCTCCGGTGAGTAGTGCAGCCTGAGTTGTGCATCATTTCTGATCTGATGAATAGAGGGTGGGCCTGAGTCAGTGAAGCTCAATAAATAGCAAGAGAGAGTTAAAGGATTAGGAATGCAAAGGTTGAACTTTCATCAGCTGGCTCCATGTTTGTGGCCCTGAGCTGAATGTGTAAAGACAGTATTTTAGGTTTCATTCAGTGGTGGGGTGAAAGAAAAAAAAAACCTAAAACTTTTGAAAAATTCAACCTGAATTCAATGACTGGTACATTAAGGTAATCATTTAAACAGGGTTCACAGAAGGCCAAACCGAGTCAAAACCACAGAGCCTGAATGGAAGGAACTTCCACTCTCACCATTCAATACCTCAGCTCTTCCTAACTGCTGATTTTCCTATACAGAGCCAACCTTAACTTAAATCCATTCATCCATTATCTGTAACTGCTTAGGCGAAAGCGTGGGTACACCCTGGACAGGTTGCCAGACTATCACAGGGCGGTCACATAGAGACAGACAACTATTCATGTTCACATTCACAACTACAGGCTACCCACGCTAACACAGGGATAACATGCAAACTCCACACAGAAGGGATTCAGTCCTGCAGCCCTCTTACTGTGAGACCACAGCACTGCAACCTTAACTTCTTAAGATGATATTCTTTGTCACAGTTTTGCTCCCAAGCATACCACAGATTCTTTCTGAGCACTTTCATCAGCAGTCACAGCTTGACTGTATTATAACTCAGAGTCTAAAGCATTGCTCTCATATCCTGACTGCGTTCCCAAAGAAAACAGAAAATTCCAAGTTTGCGCGAGTTTGCCGCATGACCTGATGATGATATCGCCAACAAGGACAGCTGCCGAAATAGCTCAGTTGGGAGAGCGTTAGACTGAAGATCTAAAGGTCCCTGGTTCGATCCCGGGTTTCGGCATTTTGACCTCTCCCTTCCTTTCCCCAGCCACATAGTCACAGATAAAGATCTGTGTAAGCCTCCATAAAGCTTTCCAATCACACCTTTTCCTTGAGACACATATCAATGTCCATTTTGCTTTTCCAACACTTCTAATGTTCTTCCTGTCAGACCCAGTCAAGCATTTATGTGGCCATTTAAAGTTTAGCTAAAAAGGTTATCCTTTATACACACTTACCATCATAAGAACCACGTTCACTGTTGCAACATGCAACTGCATAATGCCTCCAGGCCTGAGCGGCCCACTGAAAGTGACCAAATAAATCTTATCTCAAAGAAACCCCCTGTAGCAAACCCAGTAACTTTGAAGTCCCTCACAGCAATGTACGCCGCTCTAAATCACCAGTACGATTCCCTCAGGCTTTGACAGGTAGCTGTTCCACCCTGTAGTCAGCGTGTGAAGGAACCGTCTGTGACTAATGGGTCAGGTCAACACAGTGACCCCATGTCCATCTGCAACCCATGACTAAAGTTGCACACAAAGAGAGGTGCAAGGAGTAAACCTGGAAACAGTGATGGTATCTGTCTTTTTCCACCTGTGCAGTAATGAATGGTGTGGGACACAGATAAGGCACAGCTAGCTGGTTAATAGCAATACTCCAGGACTGTGGTATGTGTATTGATATGCCAATAGAGTGCTCCAAGGATGACTTATTTTTTTTAGGCCAACTCAGAAGACAAAAAGTTGAGGGACATTACACGTTACAGATCATGATAATAATGAATCAGGAGATATGCGTAGCATCCCAGCTAGGGATGTAAATAATTAATTGTCATTAAAAAATTTTAACTGATTAAGGCTATCGGTTAAACGGTTAAAAGAAATATTAATTATTAATTAAAAAGCTGAGAAAAACTAACAGGAGCAGCTCGTCACCTTAAGGTGAAAAGCTGGTCCACCTTAAGAGAGTCCGAGCCGGAGTTACAGATACAGGAAGTTGGCTCGGGTCTACTGAACTGAGCCTGAGCGGAGGAGTTGTAGCCTCATAGCATTTATTAACCTGCTACAGTTACATTCACAGCTATAACACCACCAATAACCCCACACTCACCACCGCCACACAGGAGAGTTTCTGGGAAAGCGGCTGCATGTCCGCGACACTACACGCAGCACCTTGGCTGCTACAGTAACACTCTCGGATGGGTGAATTGGGGACTCTGTTGCCTGCAGCTGGTGCACTACTGCATGCGGGGCATAAATATGTTGACTAACTGTTTATAACGAGGGTCAGTTATCGGTTACTTTTTTTTTTTTTTTTTTTCCAAAATTAGCATCTGTAGTCCAGGTTTTTTTTAAAAATTGACTTCCAGAGGAGGGAATCGGAAGAGCCACAATGCTAACTCATTTCTGTTTTTTAAGACTAATTCCTGCAGCACTCTATAATCGCCCCAATATGCACTCAGATCCTCACTCTGTGGTGTCAGTGTGAAATACTTGACATAGCCAGAATAGAACAGGACCTGATTTGATTGGATTTGGCTAGATGACAAGTCATGACTGGCCATTCAATAGTGCATCTGTAGCTATGTGTATATGAGACCATTGATAGCTGGCTGTATGGGTATGCATGCCTGCAGCTTAATTACAGAGACTGTGCTGGATGTTGACCTCACTTTACACACGTGTAAACATGTAAGCAGTCACGATGTGAGGCTCTTCTAGCCTTTCTAAACCACATTCACTTAACAAGAAATACATTATCTTCACAGATTTCTCTCATCGTTCGTGACAAGTACAAAAATCATGAAGAAGTATACATGCACACACATGCATGCACACTGACACACAAACCTTGCTGAGGTGCCCATTGTCAATTCATAATTACAATATGGATTCTGTTCTGTGGGTCTATCTCCACTCTGCTACATAATGGTCTGCTCAAATGAGTCACCGGGTTACGACCTGCTCCAGCATCGCCCTGGCAACAAAGCAAGTGACTGGCCAGCTGGAGACGGAGCATTTCTCTGGCCGGCGTCTATCCCCGGAGGCTGTGTGTGTGTGTGTGTGTGTGTGTGTGTGTGTGTGTGTGTGTGTGTGTGTGTGTGTGTGTGTGTGTGTGTGTGTGTGTGGAGAGAGAGAGAGTATATATGTGTGTGCTGCTGCAGCAGGATTCAGCCGAATACTGAGGCACATTGTCTGGTATTCACGGCAGCGCAGCACATTTTACCCTCCATACTTACTCCCTCGTTCCTCTACCCACACAAACTCCACAGCGGTGGAGAAGCGGAGGAGAGGAATCTGTTTACTCCTACTGTCCAGCTTCACCAGACCTCTAGTAAGTGATGTGCCCACAAGCTAGCAGGTAACACTATTGGTAATCTTTCCTTAACAACTGACAGCTGATGTGACAAGAGTGACCATCAGGCCATTAACAAAAAGTCAGGGCAGCCAGCACTAGGCCTTTTTTAAACAACAGTGACATACTGTATGTCTCTCTATTCCCCGATATTTAAAAAATAATTAAAAAAAAATGTAGAAGCTAAGGCAGGCATCAACATAAAGTGCAGCATAAATGAAACACACACTGTTTCAAAACAACACTGCTGTCAGTCTGTTTTCATGTTCTTCTGCAAGAAGATGAGTTTGTCCACATCCTCAGGAGCCTTGGATGTCCATCCATCTGTAGTCAGAGCTACAAGGTCTGTGTTGGACATTTCTTTCACAATTCCTCGTCATGTCTGTTCATACAGTTCGGGAATGACTGTGTAGCTTTTGTGTCTGTGAGACGGCATATTATAGCGCGGCTCAACTACCCAAATCGTATGCTGAAATCCAGCGTCCTCCACGACTATTTTAGTTTTGCTCTGTCTTAGTCTGCATGTACAGGGTGTCTAATTGTTGCTCTCTCTGCTCTATCGTGTCCACTCGCCATTTCCTATCATGTCATTTCAGAATGACAGCCATTCTTTGCACTTCATCAATGTCTCTGCCAACTGAGAAGTTTGAGAAGGAAGGAGGCTGGGTCACGCAACATGTTGTATCTTTGGCGGTACAACACATGCACAGTAAAATCTGGTTCACTCTGGCCGGAACTGAGCCAATAACAATGCACGACCGCAGCTTCAGTTACACTGCACATGTGTTATACCTCATATTCCTGTCTGCCCGGTGTCCTCTTTCCATAGGCCTTGACTTCTAGTGTGACAATAAACGAGCTGAAAAAAATACACAATCGGCTTCATAACCTATTTCAAATTAACAGAACGATACATACATGACCCAAACCGTGACTAGCGAACTGAAAGTTTTTTTTTTTTTTTTTTTTACTTGAACCATGCCCATCCCTAGTGAACAGGTTGTAACCTAACCTAAATACATGAGACCTTTCGCGACTTTCTGGGGTTCGTCTATCAGCCTATAGACTTAGTGATGCCTGTCTCGTAAAACAGGAATGTAGTGCTGTATGAGAACAATGACGAATGCGTGTACATATGGTGTGAGTGGTAAAGCAAGAGAGTGAGAGAGAGTGGCAGAAAGTGTGTGAGAAAATAAGCAAGCAGCAGAGCAAAAGAGAGTTAGTTTAGCGCTGAGTATATAACAGGAATATACAGCAGAAGTTGCAGTTTGAGCAGAAATGTTTCTTGTTTCCCTGATGCTGAGTGGCAACAGGGTTAACTCTCGAGCGAGTAACGTTATTGACTCAGCCAGGAGACCAAAACTGAGGGATCTCCCCTGTGCCTTCTGACCACGGTCGGGAGGCTGAAACAGGAAAAGTTAACACTAGAATCAAGTCGGCCGGGCCTTCAGTCCACGGATGGACCACTGTTTGGTAAGTTAACATTACTGCCAAGCATGTGAAATACTGTATATAGTAATGCTGTTTGTTCAGTCTCATGTTTGTTGGTAGTGCAAGCACAAATACAAGCAAGAGCAACAGGCTCCTGACTGTCTTTGACTTAATGGCCACAGGTGTCACTGTTAACAAGCAATTTCTGATTCTTACAGAGAGGCCCTTTAAAGAATTTACTGTGTGTTCTTCAACATTTCAGAAAACTGTCGCTACTTTGATGTCATGTCATCAGATTTCTTGCTTTGTTTGACCAACAACAACATATTCTGCTCACAATCACATAAAACAAATAAGAGCAGAAAATCCTCACAGTTTAGAGGCTGGAACAACAGTGTTTGTGCTTAAAAATCAATAATCAGATTATTTTTCTGTCAATATTTGTTTGTATTCCTTCATCAACCAAAATACTGCTTTGGACTATAATTTAGTGGGGGTGAGGGAGCTGTTATTACATGAGAATTGTGGTACATGAATACATTTTGTAATATAATTTGCTCTCCAAATCTAAACTCAAAAGCTGTGGCCCGTACGGGGATCGAACCCGCGACCTTGGCGTTATTAGCACCACGCTCTAACCAACTGAGCTAACCGGCCCATGTCGTGTTTCCACTCCAAGCATTCTGCAAGCTTCTGAAGTTGCTCCGTGAAGTTGAGGGCAAAGTGCATAGCATGTGTGAGTGACAGAGCTTTGTTGACTTTACTTTCAGGAGGCGGGGGAGGAAAGTCTTCCACGTCCATGCTTGCAGCTCTTCTCCTGCACAAGCTCTTCAGACAGCAGCATGAAGGGGATCAGCTACGCCGACACACATTCCTAAAGGAAAAAGACAAACGTCATAAAATGGCTAAATGGGCGGGTTTGATATACACAGTATTTACAAACGAATTTAGCACTGAAGAATGTTTCCATACATCAGCATTTAGGCACTTCTGGCTCAACATTTATATGCCAGTCAGTCTCCAAAACCACACTTGTTTATCCATGTTATTCAATCACAGCAGCACTTTGTCAGCAGAGGGGGCATGGCTGCTGTGTTGTGGTCACGGTCTGGTACCTTTTGTGTCAACATCAGAGTCTGGACCAAAGCTAATTCGGACAAATGAATGAGTGAATGAAAACAAAAGGGCCTGTTTACACTACCACATGTTGAAGTGTACACAACATTCTCATATGCTAATCGCAGGCTTGTGTAATGTCATGGGTATAAACAGGCTTGGCCACCACTGCAATGGATAGGCCATACCCTGTGGAGAGAGACCATTATGAAAAGAAGGCTGGTGGTGGTATAAATGTGTGTGTGTTTGTGTGTGTGTGCGTGTGTGTGTGTGTTGAAAACAAAGTTATTCAAAGCCGGTTCACGTTCAGTTTTGAAGTCTTGTTTATTGTGGTGATTCGGACGCTAATTGATTCAAAGTGAATCAATAGTAAACTCATGCATCCCTCCATTAGTTTAGTCAGCTGTGGCCTTCAAAGTGAGCTCATTTAGTAGAGATCTTAAGCCTCTGACACACCGAGCTGATGGTCAGCTGTTTGGGGCCATCGGCAAAAACAAAGACGACGTGAGGCGATGCAACAGCCTTCATCGTTGCTAGCTCTCTGATGTCAGGTTGGTTTGGGGCTTTAAATCAAGTAGTTACCTTTGCACACTTTCTTCAATATAAGAGATCAAATACAATCAAATGTAGATCAGACAACTAAACACAGCTAAAGGCAACTACTACTTCTACCACTTGGGAGCCTGTTCAAGCCTAATCTTTTGCTTGATGATTATCTAAAAGGTTACACTATGCCACAGGCTGTGAAAAACATTCTAATGAAAACCAAACCCAGGTGGCAATATCAGGCTACAAGAGACTTGACTCTTGACATGACTTGAAATAAAAATCAACGAATATGTACGGGAATTAAAGAGGTCAATGTGATGTTTTGACTTAATAGAAGCAACCCCTCATTTTAGCCCAGGGAAATGACATTAGCATGCTGAGGCAGGAGGGACCTTTGGACTTGCATGGGCATGAGAGACATTGCATTCCTCAGCAGTGCAGCCTTTGTTTGCTGATGTACAATTCGTATCCAGAGGTGACAGTTTCTGTCAGAGGCCTCCTCTAGAAAAAAAGTTGTGCTATTTCCAGACTTCTTCAACTTGCTAGTATCCACAAGAACAGATGACAGAGTCATGACATCATGCTGTCGCATAAAGCAGCCATTGTTGTGGTATGTATGTATGTATGTATGCCCAATAGTCTATCCATGCAATCCCTATAGTTCAATACAAGCCACAACACAAGTTCACAACTCCTGACTAAGACAAACCGACACTACAGTGCTGCAGCAAACAAGATCCAAAGGACAACTCATTCTGAGTCTCAAAGCTTGTTTTGTCTACAAATAATATTAAATCCTCTGCTTCTTTGTCCTCCACCCTATTCGCAGGCACAGGGCCGGAACAGTGCATGTGAACAATCAAGGCCAGTGTCTGCTGAACACAGTGCAGCTGATAGATAATGCTAGCGCTAACAGAGGCAGGTAGAGTATGCATACCCCGAGGAGAAATAGCTAACACAATAGAGAACAACCCAAAGAGACGGATGGGAGCGGCTACGATGTAATACAGTACGACTGACGATGAGGCCCTCTTTAGGTTATACAGCATCCTGAGAAAAGTAATGTATGACTATGAAACAGGTAGTTTCATGGCACACATGGCTGTAAATTGATGGGCACATTTTGTGAGTGAACTAACATCCTAGCCCTGACAGGAGCTTTGAAGGCTGACTCATCTCTGCCTTCAGATTCATTGTTCGAGGTCTAGGACAGCAGGAAAAGGAAGGACGGGAGGGGAGGAGAAGTCAAATATTCAAGTGTGCTCTTCTTGGCATTGAGGCACAGAGGAGAAAAATCACATTGTTTGATAAAAGTAAAAAAAAAAGACACTTTTTAAATCAAAACATTGCATTCTGTTTCACTTGTAATATCCATCAAGACAACATGATGAACACAACTAATGATCTTCTTGAAGAGCTGTCTCTGTTTCATTGCCTTTTCTCACTCCAGTTTTAAAGCTAGTCCGCAGAAGAGTATAATTATTTTGGTTTTCGTCTTTTTACCTGCTTCTTGAAGAAGCCTTTCCACAAATTACATCCTGCGTGGCCTGTGGTGCATTGTTACTTCAAATGTGCACCACACAAAGACCTGGCTCACCCCACGGAGACGACCAGCTCAACAACAGTACTCCCTACATCTGCAGCATCTGTCAGCAGCCTGTCTATACTGCAGTACTGTAAACAGTAACACATTTACACTGTGCAACAAAAGCAGCAAAGTGATCAGGTGTAGCTTATAAAATATTACAGAGAGAGCAAGGAAATGCTCACAACTAATTTATAAATCGCTCTGCTAATCTGCTCAGTGTTTAATTAAAAGGCACTGTATTGCGGTTTAATCTGAGAACAGTGATTGAGGACAGAGCGGAAGACACCAGAGGTAAAATCAGCTGTATAGTTGATGACAGACTCAGCTGAGCATGTCATTACATGCTGCGAAGGCTCAGTTGTGCTCTGCAGACAGGAAAACAGTCGTTCCGCCTGCTGGTGAAACGCAGACTATTTGCTCGCCTGTGTATGTCTAATAACCTGTGTTACAGAACAGACAATGACAAGGATCAAAAACATGTTGACAATGTGTGTGTACCATACGTGTAATAACACATATAATCCATTGTGTGGAGGACAGATTACCATCCGTGTTCACTCATAAAAGACATTTTACAGCTGTCTATAGGATGGCACTTTTTTTCTCCATTTCACAATGACACAACTGTGCATAACTGTAAAATACCTAGAGTTCACGTTTCTCATTTCAGGCTGCAAAAAATGTCTGTAAGATTAAAATCTGTTTATTTAATTTTAGTACTATTTCAATTTTTTATGAATTTTATGTCCCAAATACAATTTTTTTGCCCTTTGAGCTTTGGTGATAAATATTCAAAGATATTTAAAACTTTGTTTTGCTGTATGGTTTCCCCTGTTTCAGTGCCGCTGCAATACTGCTGTACACACTCACCTCTACACACAATAAACAGCATCTTCTGTCTGAGAATAACTAAAAATAATTAATGTTGAATATGAATAATGTGGTGGGATTATTGCTTATTTCATGGGCTATTTTGGGATCTATGCTTTTTACATTTTCTTGTATATAAAAAATGAAGCTTTCAAATACTGACGTGGAGCATGCAGACAGAAAATAAAAACTTTTCTTCATACTTTTAATCATAGATTTCCTGTAATTTCCCAACAGTTTCTAAATGCCTTACCCATCACTTATGGCATGCCAGAGATCAGTCAAAAAATGAATGGGGTGTTTATTGTATTATAAAGGGGTTTAGCTTCTTCTGTAGGGTTTTCTGGGGTGCCCTTCATGACAAGTGGCATTCCACACACAGGCTGACAGTCATAAACAAAAGCCTGGAGGAGAGGGTGGTATGAGGGAGTGAGACATGTAGTCTGCTGTGAGTGTCTGTCTTTGGCTGAATGTTTTATTGAGTAGTGTGTCCCAATCTTCTGCTTCTGCCAGGATTACAGTCAGCAGGCCTCGACCGAAAACAGCACATCCCAGGCATACAAAGAGCAGACGGGCAGGCTTAACAAAGTACTGTAACATATTTGAAGGGAAGTTCAGGGGAGGACAGGACAGTGCCCTGCAGCATACTAAAACGGAAAAATGGTACCTCTTTCTAGCCGTTTCACAGTCAGTATTGCAGAGGTGAAAAATAATAGCACTGCTACTAAGACCTTGTAATGCAGGTTTGTGTAGTTTATGTGTCATTAAAGTGTCATAAGAGTTTAACTATTTCATCATTAAATGTATATTGCTTGTGCTGTATTCAGAGTTTTAAGACACACAATAAAAAATAAGTTATCAGCCTCAATAGCCCACTGCTCTTGATGCATGATGTGCATACATTGGTTGTGAGGTAGCGGTAAAGCCTGTTCTCTTAAGCCTCAAATCAAAATCTCGGTGGCTCACTCAGGATTAACATTGCAAAACTTCACAGTATCGCAGTACTTGGGCCAACTAGCCTTGACAATACACCACACTTCACCACCCACCACCCTGACCTCAAAAGGGGCAGGGAATCTTACAAACAGGCACAAGATAGCTGACAAAAGTGAGAATCCTAACTCCCGGCAAGCCGAAATTATTATATCAGCAAGGGACAAATTGGAAGCATATTTACAGACACAAATATCATAATAAACCACAGCTAAGCATGCAATCTTCCTCATAATTACATCTCCTTTTGTTTCTGGAGCAGCAAAAGTGCCCCACTCAGTGTAACATAACCTATTGTCAACACACTGAACAATCAACACAATCAGAAGATGAGGCTGCTATTCCCCATCAGCTTATAATTATCGGCCTAATGGGAGTGGATTGTAGCAAACACACGTCAATAATCAGGCCTGTGGGGCTCCAGTATTTTTATTTGTTGTCAGAGGTGTGAGCTATTGGACATGTGAGGGGACGTCTGGACCCAGCTACAAGCTCTGGAGCCATGTGTCAAAACAGAAGGAGACTCATTGCTGCATGATATCATCCATCACACAACAGTAAGCTGTATAACCAATATGATGCATCACACAACATTATAGTATATAAAAATACACATTATGTTATTTTTTTTACATTGGCCTTAAAGCTTCAGTGGGCAGAATATTGTTGGCATCACTGGGCAAGAATAACCTTTCAGCATATTGTAATTTAAGTTTTCTGAGAGAAAACTAGACTTCTACACTTCCTCATGGCCCTGTTTTCAGGCTTTAAAAAAAATTAGTCCAACCACAGGTCATTTTCAGAGAGAGAGAGAGCATTCCTATTGGCTGTGTGCTCGAACTGGTGGGCGCTGCTTGGTATTTCCTCAACTTAATCTCAACATGGCTGCACAATCTTCCTCATTTTAAAGCTAAACAGTAACTACAAGATGTTTCTGAAAACATTTGAGGAGAGAAATAGTCATTACAGTAACACAATATTGATTCATATTTGATCAGCGCTGCCTAGTTTGACCATTTTAATCATAGTTTGTGAGTGACTGACAGCTGCTCAGAGACAGCAGGCTCCACATCTGGTCTGATTGGTTGTTTTCGTCCGGTATCTTGCAGCTGCCATTAGAAGCGCTAGAGGAAACAGAGGCCCATGTTTTTTTTTTTTTCTTCAGATTACCTGTTTCATGTACTACTGTCAGAATATAGTGACTGTTTTATATATTAAAAAAAACTTTTTAAAATCATATTTGCTTCAGATCTACCCACAGCTGCTTTAATTTGGAGGCAGACTTGCGAGAACTTAGTGACAAGGCTCTCCCAGCTTAGGAATCACTGGACAAAATGAGAGACTGTGTGGCTGTATAATATTTGAAATATGGTGTCCATTTGAAAACAGAGGCAGCCACAGTCGCTGGCTGTCACTCCTCACTGGTCTCCACCCACCCAGTGAGCCACATCAAAGCTTTGAGAGCCCAACATGTCACCAGAGGAGCGCTATTTAGCGTGTGGCGAGCAGCGGATAAGCGGCTGCCTCAAAGAGCTTTTGTTGACTGGCTGGATTTAATGCTCTGAGTGGATTTTAATAAGAATAGAGCAACTCAGTTCGAACACAATACATTACCACAGTAAAACTGCAACAGTGTTGACCATCCAGTCACTGCACTGACTTCAAAGGGTGGAGACACTTCCTGAAGCCTTAACTCATCCTTACTCATCCCTATGCAGTCGTCATCTGTAGCTCAATTCATATAGCTTGGTGCCGTTTGAATCTGAGGAATCTTGGCAATAGGGTGGTCTATGATGTTTACCATGAACCATACACTAACTACAGTGTTTCCAGCTCAGTTTTGGTTGAAGACTTTTGAGACATGTCATAACCCTCTCTTTCCCTCCAACCTCATTTCCTGTCTCGGTATGTCTCTACTGTCAAACGGGAGAAAATGTCATACAGTATACAATCAATGTATGGTAAGGTGCATGCTAAAAATGCACTAAATCTATCTGACATATGTTACCAAGTGCTAAACAAGTGTGTGGTATGTGAGGATTTTCACACATCCACCTGCAGAAGAGCAGTAGTGGCTTTTCTGTCCCAGCTGTTGCTGAACTATGCTGCTAATCCATGTCTTATCTCAGTGGGTCCTTACTGGGGCGGTGGGTGGACAGCAAATCCATAACTTGCCTTTCTAAAAATGAATGGTATGCTCCTCGGCTCAACCACTGTGTACTGAGTCCCAAGCTTAATCATGGTAAACAGAAGCCATTTCCATGAGCCGCTATTGACAAATTAAAGTTACTGCCTCGTCAATCACAATTACTTTAGCAATTAGCAATTCTTGGCATTCCTCAACTGAACTTCATCTGTGTTTACAATTTATAATAATGACAAGAGACGATGCTGCAGTTTGTTTTCATGCCGATGACAGATGACAATGATATTAGTTATGCTAATTTTGAAAAATTTTCTTAACCGACAGCCGACCCTCATCAACCACTTATTAACAGTTAACCTACAAGATCTGTGCCTCGCATGCAACAAACAACTGACTCAACCCTTCACCATCAGGAGAGCTACTGTAGCAGCCATGGTGCTGCTTGTAGAGCAGCCACTTTCCAAGGAAAAGTCTCCACCACACATTTAGTTTAATTTAGCAGGTTGTCAGCTGTGTGTTTGCCCGGCGTAACAATACTCTGTCTGCCCAATTTATGATAATAATAACTGACAGTGATTGTCCAACAAACAGCGTGTGTTTGTGCTACATTAGCAGCTGTAGCTCTTCTGGTAGCGTCAAGCTCGCTGCCGCCACACATATCTGGTCTGTCATTGTGGAGTATCGTTAGCGAGTTTCCAAAAAACCATGTGTGTGTGGCGCCGCGGAGTGTGGGTTTGTGAGTGGCCTTATAGCTGCGAACGTAGGTGTAGCAGACAGTTTATTTGTCGGTGAATAAATACTCCTCGGCTGAAGTTCCGAGCCATCTTCCTGTATCTGTAACTCTGGCTCAGGGCTCAACGAGCCCCGATAGCTCAGTTGGTAGTGCAGGTGCCCATAGCACTTTTTTTTAACCCGTAGCACTAATCGGTTAAATTGCGTACTGTCATGTTGTCATGATATTATTACCATCTCTAATTGATATCATGCTAAAAGCGTCTCTCTAAACATCTACATAATACAGACATGTGAAATAGCATTAGCATTGATTGCCAGCATTCCTTTCCTAGAAACACCAACATTTTGAGAAAAATGAGAAAGCTGAGTGGCACACATAAAGGACTCTGTGTCTACATGACTTGCACAAGTGCTTACACTGGGAAATTGCAATTAATTTGAGCAAGAACAAAAATGATGTGTGCTCCCCAGGAAGCCTTCCCTAGGTGTTATTACAGTGTGGGGAGGTATTAAGCATCTGTATTTGCAGCCAGGCCACCCGGGTTATTTGCTTAACAAACTACCAGTGGAGATTGTTGTGTACATGCATGTGTGTGTGATCCCTCCACCCCATGCTCCATCTCAGCCATGTACCGGCTGAGTGAATTGGACATGCATGGCACCAGACAAAACAAATGAAGAGCAAATCACAAGTATTTCAACCATTTTTGGAGGACTAGCTACACTTGAAGGATTCCTGAAAGCATTTGCCCTCTTCTGCGCAGAGAGGCAACTACAGGCAAACAGTTTAATTAAATCATAGTTTTACTACTTGTTTAGACGGATCTTCCAGTTGACTGAAGCTGTGCGGTGCTTTGACTGAGGAATGCTATGCATGACTACTTGAATTTGTAGTTGTGCTGACTGCTGCAGCTCAGGAAGACATCTCACTAAATTCATAATTTTAGGAAAGTGTTAAAGTCCACAGTGATTCCACTCATATTTTCCCAGTGGTGGAAAATAACTAAGTACATTTACTCAGTACTGTACATTTTCGAGGAACATGTACTTTACTTGAGTGTTTACATTTTCTGATACTTTATACTTCACTAAAATTCAGAGGAAAATATTGTACTTTACTGCACTAGATTTATTTGATTAGTTACAGAGTCAGATTCATAATAAATATAATCAACATATAAATGATGATGTATTATGATGAATACATATATTTACTGATCATTTAGTGACATTCACAAGCTACCTGGCAGTATATATATTAAAAATGAGCTCATCCTTTTCCAGCTGCAATACTATTATTATATATAATTCAATAATATAATTACATTATTGTGAAATGGGCCATTCAGTAGCCCATAATGAGTATTTTACTTTCTGTAGGACTACTTTAACTATATTTTGATACTTTTGTACTTAGGTAAATTTTGAATGCAGGACTTTTACTTGTAACAGTGGATTTGTACACTACAGTACTGCGACTTTTATTCAAATAAAAGATATGAGTACTTCTTCCACCACTGCTTTTCTATGTAACTGTATATGTTTTGAATGAATTACTACGTTGTGTTAATTATCATGACATTGTTTTACAGTCTCTATCGTGCACCTGCAATTGCATCCCCAGAGGGAGAAGGGGTTCACAAAAATATGACATTTATCATGATGTTACATGACAGTCAAAGCCTGGGGAAATACAGTATCCTGTTCCAGTTAAAAAAAAAGTTTAGCTGACACACTTCAAGTTCTTGTAACAGTTAACGTCGACATTAGGACGCAGTAATTGATGTAAATGCGTAAAAAAGTGTCTTTGCTAGCAGGTTAAGTTAGCCAGTTGACAGTGTTGGCAACTTGGCAAGTTAGCTGAAGCGCCACGTTATAGTCATGTCCCAATGCACCGCTTTAAAACCAAGAATACACTTAAAGTCATTCTAACATACAAAAGAAACACTTTACACTACTTTTAGCAAATATTTAGCCTAACATAACTGCTCACCTGAACTAACAGTTAGCAAAACAGGTATGTTAGGGATATCTAAAACTTTGTCAGAAACTTAGAAAAATGTCCTCAACTCACCATTTTGTGACTTTTCCCCAGAAAAATAACCTTATCCCTTCGCAGTAACACCGTGCAAGTGTTAAACGTCATGCATTTCTGACTTCAACGCGACTTTAAACACATCAAAACATACCCAGCGCTCGCCCACTGTCCTTTTTCAACTGGACTCCCGTCGATGCTAGCTGACTCCATCCATGAAAAACCTTTACCTCCTCGAAGTAGTTGATTGGCCGACGACTCGACATGGGCAAGCTGCGATTGGCTGTACGGAACGTCAATCAAGCTTCCAACGTCTTCTCCGGGAAGAAAGGCTCCGGAGTTCCAAACTGCTCACGTGACGTGTGAGGTGGCTCCTGTGAGACATGTTTGACTTGACCTGATTTTTATTAGGTTTAGTCTGATTTTTAGCCCAAGTGGGCTATAAAATATATAAATATGCTACTTTAATAAATACAAACAGAAACAACGATATTTATACAAGTAAGCCACAATTAGCCCCATAAATTAACATTGTACATCACATAAAATAACATTAAAACAACAGAGTAAAAGAACTGATGCTCTGCATAAAACAGGAACCTTATATACAATGAAACATATCATCATTAACTACATATTTATTTTGTCTGGTACATACTAGCATAGGTGTCTGGTGGTCAGTGTACTCTTGCAAGTAAACAATTTTTTGTGTATTGTACCTTTATAACTGGAAAATCACACTTTAGTCTGATTCTGGGAATGTTTGTTGTGTCTTAATAAACAGGCTAAATGACTTTAAGTCAAACTATTTTACTGAATCAACCACATACAGGATTGGAAGGCTTTGAAACAACTACTTTTGTTTCATTAGATTTAAACATTTATTTAACAAAAGTCAAGACTGAACAGCAGATTTCAAACAGACTTAAGGACTTATATATGTCCCCCATACCCCCACTAACCATTTCACAAAAGGGTAAGTTTTAGAATAGGCTAAAATATAAAAAGATCCAGTTAGAAATATAACTAAAGGTAGTTTGAGGTCAACAGGTCAATTTCTCCACACCAGTTGCAATTTTTGTTTTCTATGGAAAACCCATTTCTCTCCAAACTCTGCACACAAATATCTCCAAGTTTGCATGTAATTACTTGGCTTTATTAACAATATAATTTGAAAAAAAGCCAAATGGTCTCTGTAACATAGACCTGTTAAAAGGCTGTGTTAATCTTTCAGGGACAATACAGTTTTAGACAGGAAAAATGTGTCCACCTCATAGAGGTCTGGTCGATAAACTAGCACATACTAGAGAGATCATTACTCCTATTCTGCCACCTACAGGCAAGTGCTCTATTGCACAGGTTAAATAAATTTTAAGCATGAACAAAACCAAAGGAAACAATACTGTACGATGGCAAACATTTTTATTGTATTGATATTAATGCATATCCCAACACAAACAGGATGTTAAACCTTAGATCTTACAGGGAATCCTCCTCCCATCCCATAATTCTAGGCTGTCATAACAAATGAAATGCAAAGTGAAAATCAAACACTGTCTGATATTAGTATTTTTAGTAATAATATAGTCAGATGCACAGTTAGAGGACAATGAATTATTGTCATATCTATTTATAAATGAACTGCTGAAAATGCTTTTAAAATATTATTCATAATTTAACTTTATTGTGCCGATTCAGTCACTGAGGTTAAAAGATGTAAACAAAACAACAAAACAATACACTCAACCGGACAAAGAGTAGCTTCGTCACAGTTGTCCCAACGTCCGTTTCGTGTGGAAGATTACAGTTATGTGGATAATATTGATGAACTCCAGCTTTATACTTTGAATCAGCCCAACTCAAAGTGTTGGAAATATCCTCAAGATGTTACACTAGATTAATACAAATGGCAAAAATTGAATGTCTAAAAGTCTAGAAGTTATGACCAAAATTAGATATAAGCTACAATGCTATAAAAGCTAAAACACTGACAAGTGTGACAAATTGAAACGGATCTGAAAGTTTGCATCAGAGTGACAATTTAACAAAACTTTTCTGATGCCAAATATGGAACAATGGACAAACCACACACAATGCCAGTGCTTCCAGTACAATGAGGCCACTGTGTGAAAAACACAGAACGAAAATGTTATTGGAATTTTGACATCGCATAAATAGAAATAAAACTTTATTTGACTGATAATACCAATACTTTATCACGATCAACAGGGTGTTTACAAATCCCTTTTTGGACAAAAGAGCCTTTCTGGAGCGGACCAGTCCTGTGCTTTATTCCACAAATGGAGACTGTGCTCCGACACCTTTTCTGTCATGACCATGATAAATATTTCCCTCTCTACTGAGAGACGATTCACAGGCCAAAAACACCACTGTGACTCATGAATGGACTGATCCAATTGTCCACTTAGCATGCAATAGCTCCAATTTACAAACCTATAGAACCACAATCTTTAAACTTAAACCAATTTTCCTGTTGAACAACTGCCTGTTAATAAATGCACCACTGGAGCCATGTATGACAAAAGCCACATTCTTGATGTGATTTGACTACTGTGTTGTTTGACAACTACGAAGAACAAGTATAACCTCTCCTGTCTCCCTCATATTGTGATTCCAAACAACATGTTACCGGGCTCTTTTACTTCATAAATGAAATCAACTGGACTTTACCAACACACCAAATACAGCTGTGGGTATACAAATATAGTACAAAACCCCCTCAAGCATTACAGGATGTACATCTTTAAATACTATAAGTGTGGCATGGCATAAAAATATTAAGACTCCTCTCTATAGGGTTAGATTTTCTTTACATAGGGAGCGGATCCTCTTCACGGAGTCAGCCATGTTTCTACAGAGAAACCAAACACTGGCTCTACATTGGGCCACTCACATTTTCATGTTGGTTTCCATAGTTGTCCTACATGTTTGGCACACAGGTGAGATTTCAATTGGTTGCAATCTGCAACCTCACTACTAGATGCTGCCAGCTCCTATACACCTTTAAATATGTGTAAAAGGTTTTAATAAAATAAATCGTGACACCCATCTTACTATCATCACTCTAAAAGTAACTTCAAATATCAAATAAAAAAAAAAAAAAAAAGATATGGCATCTTTCAGATATGTCCTCTTTGGTACCACTCAGCTGGTGTGGGGTTTGACAGAAACCTCTGACTGACCTCCTGTGGTGCCGTTTAGCGGTGCTGGCTTGTTCCCAAAGTTCCAGTCCACAGGATTAAGCAGCTGCATGGTCTTCTTGTGCGTCCAGATGGGGTTGATGATGAATGTGAGGAGCGCGAGACCAGTGAAGAAGATCAGGAAAGGGGGAAGGGGCGCTAGTGTGCTGAGCTCTCCCCAGTTGGTCAAGGTTACCCACCACATGTAGTAGGTGAGCACCATGCGACAGTGGAATGCATGGATCATCACCCACTGGTTGGCTCTCCAGAACAGTGTGCGTGCCCAGCCAGCCTGTTAGGGAGGAAGAAAGATGGAGAGAGGAAATGATGCTAAGGATTAGGACACAATTGTCTTGCTTTTTATTTTACAATAACATCAAAGTCCCAGCTTTGTTACTTATTTGTATTGAAATTGAATCTGTACGTAGGAGGAACAGAGAAAGTTTTGGTACTGGCTTATTAATAGAACATCCTCTTTCTAAGAATGTTAATCTTTCATAAGGTGTACAAGACCAAAGAGGAGCTGAAACCATGTGACAGTTTCAAACAAGAACTTGTAAGACAAAGATGATCAACCAGCAGCATCAGATGCAACTAAAGGCCTTAGAACTCTGGTGAAATACCTGATTATAAGCGACAAATGGCATGAGGGAAAGAAGACATGTGTAAGATGTATATGAAGCAAAGTGATTCACAAATACATCAACAGGGCCCCTACCTTCAGTAACATCCAGGATATACAGGTGAATGGTGTGCTCATCTCCAGCAGCAGCGTAACCATTGACAGGAAGTGACCCAGGGAATCCCACACCACTGCTGCTGCATATCCTGACAGGGCGAAGAAATGGTGCGTGGCCAGTGGGAGGTCAAATGACCGAAATACCACACTGGAGGTGTGAAGCGCTACATTCTCAAACACAAAGAAACCTGTAGCTGTGAGGATATTGAACCATGACCAGTCTTCTTGTCCCCTCACTCTGTCTCTGGTTAATGCTGAGTCCTCAGTCAGGGCTCGGAGACCGGCTACAATACTCTGGATGCCAAACACTGCCCGAGTCGCTGCGAGGTTCCAGAAGACTTTCTCCTTAGCTATCAGGGAGGTGTAGGTGTGCGATAATGCCACAGACAGGAGGTGGGAGAGGAGGAATATTCCTGCATAGAAGCCAAAACCCAGGCATATGAGCTGAAGGCGGTAGTCCCATTTGAAGTACTCTGCACTGAGCTGGGGAGGAGGGCTGGTCTGCTGATCAGGAGGATCCATGGTGTTTGAGGGAGGATACTGGAGGTCAGGCTGAGGAGCAGGTGGGACTGTAAGGGGGGGCTGGTAGGTGCATGATGCGTTGCCACCTACAAAACAATTGAAAGCTGCTGAGGGAAAAAACAGAAATTAAATAAAATACTATTGCTATAAACAAACAACACGTACCCAGGCTCCATTAAGTTAACATATTTCAGTTTGAATGGACCTTGAGTCGGTAACTTTTCTTGTACTAGCTCGGTAAAAACAAGATAATCAGTTTAACTAATAATAGAAGTATCACTATCCGTTTAACGCTTAGCAAAACGTGTACGTTCAAGTCCTTTGACAACATGATGAATGAGTCAAATTTCCGACTAAACCCACAGTAACCGTGTTGTAAAGTTAGCACAAAAACACCCACGACAACAAAAGGTGTATGCTAATGTTAGCTTCACGCTAACGAAATAAGAGGACTAAAGCGGGAATTGTTAACATACTCACCATGAACTAGTTTTTGGACCTCATTGTCGTATCTACCGTACAGATGTCACCTCTGAACACGGTGTCCCGGTGCAGTGTGTGTGTGTGTGCGCGTGTGTTCAGTTTACACAATCATATCATACGACTTCAATTTGGTCATATGACTTTCAAACAGGAAGTGACGCACACTTTAACTTCTGGACATCCCATTGGTCAATGCCGCGCTGAGCTGTGGTAACGCCCCGTCCTATTGGTTAATTCCTAGCTCGTTGGTGTATTCATAAAGTGTGGTTCAGCTCTGTCATAAAACATAACAGCACAAATATGTGAACCTAAAATATATGGTTATATGTTTGACATGTAATACATGATGTATTCCCCTCATATTGCAAAAATATTATATAAAAAGGACAATGAAAACGAAGACACATTTCAGTAGATCCAAAGTAATAAATTGGGGTACCATTTTAAAATTATCATTTGATTTTGTAAGAAATGTAAAAAAAAAAAAAAAAAAAAAAAAAAAAAAAGTAAATCGTAAATCAGCTTTTATTGTCACGCATCATACTGCACACAGCATAGCACACAGTGACCACTGCATTTAACCCATCTTACTACAGGGAGCTAGGAGCAGTGGGCAGCTACTAAACAGCATCCAAGGAGCTTAGGGGGTCAGTGCCTTGCTCAACACTTATCAGTGCCCAGGAGGCAACATGGCACTTCTCCAGTTACCAGTCCACAGACCGTGCTTGGTCCATCCAGGGACTTGAGTCAGTGACCCTCCTCCTTTATATATAAGATAAGATAAGATAAGATGAACCTTTATTAATCCCCGGAGGGAAATTTATTTTTTAATATTTATTATATAGTATGATTACATGATGAAAATTTTATAAAAGCAGAATTTGATTATTAGAGGTTGTGCAAAAAGCTTAGATTATATCTCCAGTCTTCATGTACAGGGTTGCAGGGGATGATGCAGCTTACCCTCACGTGCACTGAGCAAGAAGCAAGGTACACCTTTGGGAGGTTTCCATAGTGATAACACACATTCATACAGACTGATAGCCACAGATAACTACATAGGCTAACTGTTGGAGGAAACCCACATAGACAAAAGGACATGTAGACTCCACACACTTAGGACCTGGTGGAACCCACTGCCCAACCACTCCACACGCCATCCAATAAAAACATCTGACCTGCAGCTGCTACACTGGTGAGATTAGGCTACCGATAAAAGATACTCAGTCAGCTGTCAGAGGTGCAGTATCTGCAATGTTTATGCAATCTGCTTTCCACTGAAAACGATTTGTGGTACCAGCTACAACACTTCACCTCCAACAACTACAATAACCAGAGTTATATGTTGCTATGTTGCTAAGGTCCCCCAGTCCTTCAAGTCACTGAATATCTGTTTGCATTTTATCAAAGTCATGAACTAATTAAACCAAACACTGGCTCTAGATTGCCACTTGCATTTTCTTACTGGTTACCGTAGTTGTCCAATGCATTTGGCACACAGCTGGTTGGTTTCAGTTGGTTGCAATTTGCAACCTCACCACTAGATGTCACCAGCGCCTACACATCTTTAATGTATGTAAAAAGTTTTAATAAAATAAACTTTAACATCCATTTTACGATTGTCACTTTAAAAGCAACTTCACACATCAAATTAAAAAAGAATACAGAAAAAGATATGGCATCGTTCAGAGAGGATATGTCCTCCTTTTTACCACTCAGCTGGTGTGGGGTTGACAGAAACCTCAGACTGACCTCCTGAAATTGAATGTGTATGTGTACTGAAATTGAATCTGGAGATAAATGAGGAAACTGAAAAGTAGGGGGGAACAGAAACAGTTTTGGTACTGGCTTAATCTTATTAATAGAACTTCCTCTTTCTAAGAATGTTAACCTTTATCTGTTTTAGCAATCACATGGTACACAAGACCAAAGAGGAAGTGAAATCGAGTGACACTTCCAGTAACTTTTATGGTAGCTGACAAGAATCTGTAAGACAAAGATGATCACCCAGCAGCATCAGATGCAATTAGAGCCCTTGGAACTGAAGTAACTGCTCATAATAGACAAATATAATGAGGGAAAGAAGACATGTGCAAGATGTGTTTGGAGCAAAGTGATTCACAAATACACCAGCAGGGCCCCTACCTTCAGTAACATCCAGGATATACAGGTGAATGGTGTGCTCATCTCCAGCAGCAGCGTAACCATTGACAGGAAGTGACCCAGGGAATCCCACACCACTGCTGCTGTATATCCTGACAGGGCGAAGAAATGGTGCGTGGCCAGTGGGAGGTCAAATGACCGAAATACCACACACACTGTGAAGTGCTACATTCTCAAACACAAAGAAACCTGTAGCTGTGAGGATATTGAATCATGACCAGTCTTCTTGTCCCCTCACTCTGTCTCTGGTTAATGCTGAGTCCTCAGTCAGGGCTCGGACACCGGCTACAATACTCTGGATGCCAAACACTGCCCGAGTCGCTGCAAGGTTCCAGACGACTTTCTCCTTAGCTATCAGGGAGGTGTAGGTGTGCGATAATGCCACAGACAGGAGGTGGGAGAGGAGGAATATTCCTGCATAGAAGCCAAAACCCAGGCATATGAGCTGAAGGCAGTAGTCCCATTTGAAGTACTCTGCACTGAGCTGGGGAGGAGGGCTGGTCTGCTGATCAGGAGGATCCATGGTGTTTGAGGGAGGATACTGGAGGTCAGGCTGAGGAGCAGGTGGGACTGTAAGGGGGGCTGGTAGGTGCATGATGCGTTGCCACCTACAAAACAATTGAAAGCTGCTGAAGGAAAAAACAGAAATTAAATAAAACACTATTGCTATAAACAAACAACACATACCTAGGCTCCATTAAGTTACGTATTTCCAGTTTGAATGGACCTTGAGTCTGCACCTTAAACAGGTAAGCTAGCGGTAACTTTTCTTGCAGTAGCTTGGAAAAAACAAGATAACCAGTTTGACACATAATAAAAAGTATCAATTTTTACTATTTTACTACTTTTACATTTAATGCTATTTGTGTGACAATACACTCAGATGACGATACAATATGATACACAATACTGGGTTTACGAACTCGACATATACAATATAATATTCTAACAATTTTAAGAAAACTTGAATGATGACTATATGACTGAAAAAGTAGCCTTTTATTCAAAAGACACAAAATGATAAACAGTGCTGTTATTTGCCCTGTAGTTCGATTTGTTTACCATATTTTAACCAGCTATTCTGCTATAATGGTGTTTTTTGTTTTCTTTATTAGTTTTGTGTGATTTATGTGTGCATGTCCGCGATGATTCCTCATTTAAATAAAAATTAAATGAACGAATTAGGTTTAAAGTCACTAACAACATCCTGCATGTCCCTACCGGTGTACCAGAGTCAGAGCTGCTTCAAGACAGACTCAGTAACGTTAGTTAGTAGTCCTGGTTCAGACTGAGAGGACGGACTCAGTAACGTTAGTTAGTAGTCCTGGTTCAGACTGAGAGGACGGACTCAGTAAGGTTAGTCAGTAGTCCTGGTTCAGACTGAGAGGACGGACTCAGTAACGTTAGTTAGTAGTCCTGGTTCAGACTGAGAGGACGGACTCAGTAATGTTAGTTAGTAGTCCTGGTTCAGACTGAGAGGACGGACTCAGTAAGGTTACTTAGTAGTCCTGGTTCAGACTGAGAGGACGGACTCAGTAATATTAGTTAGTAGTCCTGGTTCAGACTGAGAGGACGGACTCAGTAATATTAGTTAGTAGTCCTGGTTCAGACTGAGAGGACGGACTCGGTAATATTAGTTAGCAGTCCTGGTTCGGACTGAGAGGACGGAGTCAGTAATATTAGTTAGTAGTCCTGGTTCGGACTGAGAGGACGGACTCAGTAAGGTTAGTTAGTAGTCCTGGTTCGGACTGAGAGGACGGACTCAGTAAGGTTAGTTAGTAGTCCTGGTTCGGACTGAGAGGACGGACTCAGTAAGGTTAGTTAGTAGTCCTGGTTCAGGACTGAGAGGACGGACTCAGTAAGGTTAGTCAGTAGTCCTGGTTCGGACTGAGAGGACGGACTCAGTAAGGTTAGTCAGTAGTCCTGGTTCGGACGAGGGACTGAGTAAGGTTAGTCAGTAGTCCGGCAGACTGAGGACGGACTCAGTAAGGTTAGTCAGTAGTCCTGGTTCAGACTGAGAGGACGGACTCAGTAAGGTTAGTCAGTAGTCCTGGTTCAGACTGAGAGGACGGACTCAGTAAGGTTAGTCAGTAGTCTTGGTTCAGACTGAGAGGACGGACTCAGTAAGGTTAGTCAGTAGTCCTGGTTCAGACTGAGAGGACGGACTCAGTAAGGTTAGTCAGTAGTCCTGGTTCAGACTGAGGATGGACTCAGAAAGGTTAGTTAGTAGTCCTGGTTCAGACTGAGAGGACGGACTCAGTAATGTTAGTTAGTAGTCCTGGTTCGGACTGAGAGGACGGACTCAGTAAGGTTAGTCAGTAGTCCTGGTTCGGACTGAGAGGACGGACTCAGTAAGGTTAGTCAGTAGTCCTGGTTCAGACTGAGAGGACGGACTCAGTAAGGTTAGTCAGTAGTCCTGGTTCAGACTGAGGATGGACTCAGTAAGGTTAGTTAGTAGTCCTGGTTCGGACTGAGAGGACGGACTCAGTAAGGTTAGTCAGTAGTCCTGGTTCGGACTGAGAGGACGGACTCAGTAAGGTTAGTTAGTAGTCCTGGTTCGGACTGAGAGGACGGACTCAGTAAGGTTAGTCAGTAGTCCTGGTTCGGACTGAGAGGACGGACTCAGTAAGGTTAGTCAGTAGTCCTGGTTCGGACTGAGAGGACGGACTCAGTAAGGTTAGTCAGTAGTCCTGGTTCGGACTGAGAGGACGGACTCAGTAAGGTTAGTCAGTAGTCCTGGTTCAGACTGAGAGGACGGACTCAGTAAGGTTAGTCAGTAGTCCTGGTTCAGACTGAGAGGACGGACTCAGTAAGGTTAGTCAGTAGTCCTGGTTCAGACTGAGAGGACCAGTAAGGTTAGTCAGTAGTCCTGTTAACTAGACACTCAGTAAGGTTAGTCAGTAGTCCTGGTTCAGACTGAGAGGACGGACTCAGTAAGGTTAGTTAGTAGTCCTGGTTCAGACTGAGAGGACGGACTCAGTAAGGTTAGTTAGTAGTCCTGGTTCGGACTGAGAGGACGGACTCAGTAAGGTTAGTCAGTAGTCCTGGTTCAGACTGAGAGGACGGACTCAGTAAGGTTAGTCAGTAGTCCTGGTTCAGACTGAGAGGACGGACTCAGTAAGGTTAGTTAGTAGTCCTGGTTCAGACTGAGAGGACGGACTCAGTAAGGTTAGTTAGTAGTCCTGGTTCGGACTGAGAGGACGGACTCAGTAAGGTTAGTTAGTAGTCCTGGTTCAGACTGAGAGGACGGACTCAGTAAGGTTAGTTAGTAGTCCTGGTTCAGACTGAGAGGACGGACTCAGTAATGTTAGTCAGTAGTCCTGGTTCAGACTGAGAGGACGGACTCAGTAAGGTTAGTTAGTAGTCTTATTTAAATCACTGGGTCCTAAAAGTTGTAATACACGCTAATAGTCGAACCCAGAGTTATTTCCTTCCTCTGTTTATGTCTACAGAGACTCAGACCGTGAGGACAGTGCAATCCCTGACTGTTAGGACCCCCTGACCGAGGATGCTACTGCACATATGGGACACGCACAGTTGGGCCCAGTAAGACCTTACAAGGGAATATTTTGTGGGGTTTCTATCCAACCATTTATCAGGGACACAATTTAAATCACCCCCTACTAAACCATTATCAGTTTGGTATTTTGTTTTAAATTCACAAATGATATCTGAAATTTGTTCCAGCAACATTTTCTTCTTAGCTTCTCCATTATATCCGTAAACATTCATCAGAATCCATTGATTCCCTTCAACATCTGTATCGCCTTTAAATTCAATGACTTTTCCTGGACAGTTATTCATGTTGGTGGCTGCTCCAGCAGACCCGTTCGTTCCACGGATAAACAGAATTGTGTTCCCTCCAAAAAAGACAGACTTCCTTAGTGGAATTAGTCTCTAGTAAAAACACACATCGTGCCTGTTGACTTTTACTAAATAAAGATATAGCTTTCTTTTAGTATTGTCCTTCAGCCCTCTGGTATTTAATGAAATAAAGGAAAACTTTGAACCCATAAAACATAATATTATCAATAAAACTTTGAACAAAGTTAAATAGTAACTCACCTCACTGGTATTTAAGCTTGGATAAAGAAAATGGCTTTTGTATTGATACCTCTAAATATTTTTCTTTTGTCTCATTTTCCCTACAGTGGGACTAATAAAGGAATATCTTACCTTAGGAATATCTTATCTTTTTTGTCGGCTCTAAGGGGTCAAAAATCTTTATGTCTGGAGGCATTTTCATTTTCTGTGGGAAAATTTGGACATTTTTATAAAACCATAAGGCCCACGAAAATAAGCTCTCTTCTTCTGATCTCTTCCCTCTTTAATCCTTCACCACAGCAGCTCCCGTGTCTCTCTGTCTCCTTTTGTCTAATCTTCTGTAAACCCAATGCCAGCACGTTTGCACACCTCACATTCTCTGGAAAGGCTCCAGATCTCGAGCCTGGGCCAGACCAGCACCCGGATGCAAGTCTCACACGGTTCAGGGCAGCAACAGACGGTGGAAGTGATCATTTGACAGTATATTGGCATCATACCAGCAACATAACTACAGTTTCAAAGCCTAGACATCTGTAGAATATGTCACAGACAGTGACGTTGATCTACTGACTGTATATTGACATCATATCAGCTACATTACTACACTTCCATAGTGATAACACACATTCACACAGCCTGATAGACACAGATAACTACATAGGCTAACTATTGGAGGAAACCCACAGAAACAAAAGGACAACATGTAGACTCCACACACTTAGGACCTGGTGGAACCCACAATCCTAGCTGCCCAACCACTCCACACGCCATCCAATAAAAACATCTGACCTGCTGCTGATTAGGCTACCGATAAATGATACTCAGTCAGCTGTCAGAGGTGCAGTATCTGCAATGTTTATGTAATCTGCTTTCCACTGAAAACGATTTGTGGTACCAGCGACAGCACTTCACCTCCAACAACTACAATAACCAGAGTTATATGTTGATAAGGTCCCCCAGTCCTTCAAGTCACTGAATATCTGTTTGCATTTTATCAAAGTCATGAACTGAACTAATTAAACCTCTTGGACGATGAGTAAAAAGTAAAGACGGGGGCTGCCTTTGATATCACTACTTTGAGGTAATAATCCCAACAATATATCTGATCTAAAATTCAAACCAAATTAAATCTTGTTTTTTTTTTTATTCATAAAGGAAGAAATATGTGCCGAGACACCCAACAGTGACTTCTGTTAATTGAGCAACCCACAAATGTCTTTCTTTGTCCATCAGAGGGTGATCTTGCCTCATATATATGAGATTGTTTTAGAGGGGGCAGAGAGGGGCTGACTCTATTAAGTCTTTAATGGAAATGACCTAATGAATGACTGCTGAATGTTTTTATGACATATCCAATATGAATATATTAATTACATGAACAGATAAAACCAATTAGAAGTTTTATTGAAATAAGAAGCATAAAGCAGTAGCATACATAACATAATATCTATAAAAGATTGGCACCTTCCTGACTCTCCTGTTAGCTGTCGGGTGGGAGAAATTACAGCTTTTTGTTTGACTGACAAAGACTTTGGAGGTCAAAACACTAAATTAATAGACAAGAAAATTAGAGTTTTCAATTAATCAGCCAGAATAATTGAAAACACCTGTGTGCCAAGTGTTTTAGAGTAATGATTTCAAGGTGTTGTTGAAGTTTAAAGCACAGTCCTGAATCAGTTTAGTAGTCATCACACCTAGTTAGTAGTCATCACACCTTTACAACCTGCAGAGCTGTAAGCATAGAAGTACTAAAGAACTTGAAATCTGCAATGACATTGACATCCGACGTGTATTTGTGTGCTACACCACTTAAATCAGTATAGTGCATTAACCCTGTTTTTGTCATGGGCATTAATCAAACTATTATGACAATAGCATCTATGCTAAACCTCTCTATGTGTCTTGATCTACAACAATTATGCCATTCAGGCTATTCAGTATATTCACATGCATCTTCTTAATATATCAGATCTGAACCACTGTGTTGACTGGGATTCGGCGGCATCTAGTGGTGTGGTTGCAGATTGCAACCGACGGAGTACCCTTTTGCCCACTTCTACCTGTCCAAGACTGCGGTAATGTGAGTCGCCAAGTGTAAAAACCACGGTAGCGCCGTTCGCCTCGCTTAGAGACCATCATTACCATAACAACACTGCTTTAGGAGCAACGGAAGTCAGAGGGTGGCTGACGGTATCATGGTTTTTGCGCTCTCTAACATAAAAATATTATGTAGATATGAAGGGCTCATTCTAAGCTAACCAAAGCACAAGGATTCAGGTGATTATCATCAATATTATACTCCATCTCTGCTGAAAAATTACATACTGTTCCTTTAAAAACGATACTAAAGTAGCTTTGAACAATTGATTTGAAGAATCTGATCTGAATATTTTCAACTCAATATTTCGTTTTATTTTAAGGGATCACAAGTGAGTGTTTGATTTTGGTGGCTCTATGAAAAATTAATACTAATTAATTTGTATATTTTTTAATTCTTATATTAAGTGATGTTACAGTATATTCTGTCCATGATACAGTATAAATGCCAAATCACTAATGACTCACTTCACCAAGAATAGCAAAAGATAAATTTCATTGACGGATGATTCATATCTGCGCTTCATTTTTATTTCATTGTTATTTTGATTAGCTAGATATAAAATGCATGAAATATCAAGAACAGTTTGAGAAATTCATTGAGGTTTTCGCCTGTGAGCCGAAATACTGCCATAGGGAATACTGTTGTTATTAGGACAAGCACCGGATAAATAAATAATGTATTTTGGTGTCTGACAATATAAAACATAATCTTATGTCTTAATTTTTTTTTTTTTTTTTTTAACATTTTTAACATTTTTACTCTAATTGGTACAGTAATGAGAGTGCACCACAGTTTGATTTTTCAAAGTAAACAGGCACCACACAGACAAATTTTTCCAAACTTTTTCTTCAAAAATTTAATTGCAGAATTATTTACAGTGGATGACCTCAGCAATGATCAAACTACTCAAAGAGGCGCAAATCTTTCATTAGCTCAGCTAGGAAAGAATGGAGGGAAATGCATATGTTGTTGCAAACTATACTCAAATAAGACAAGAAAAAAACAAAAAATGATAGGCTAACTTGCACTGAAATAACACACATTGAGAAATGCATATGTGATTGACTTAAATAAATACATATCAGTGACAGTGTCATCATTTCTAACTCTCTAAAATTAATAAATAAGCCTACATTCAGAATCAGTATTTCGCATGCCATCATATCAGCTTATAAAAGAACCATAACAAAGTAAAAATGACAACAAAACATGAGCAAATGCAGAAAATAGTTATGTTTCAATGAAGCATATATTATATATTTATATATCTATATATATTTCTTTACAAATAATGAATATTTGGCATTATATTCATCCTCACTATAGATATGATATACAAGAGATGAAAATAGTTTTAGCTAAACGACTACCTTTTTCATTTTTATCTGGTAATTATAGAGTGGTTTCACATTCCAAGTTCAAGGAAGTGTTGTATCTCAGTGAGTCTCTTTCCACGTTGGCACGGTTACGAAAAAAGTCCCCTTGAAATATTTCACATCGCGGGTTTTCGAGTTAAAAGCAAACAGTAGACAGTCGTACCAGAGGTGAGGCCACAGATGTCGAGATACGAGCAGAAATATGCGATTGGGAATGACAAAAGTTAGGTGATGGCAGGAATGGTTTGGTGAAGGATAGTGTGGCTGTGTAGAGTAATGATTTTACAGTGTGCTGGAAAAGTCAAAAAAGATGGCACTTGTAGTTAATTGCTGCCCTCATGACATTAAATGTGACACTGGTGCAATTGTCTGCCCTTGGGGTTTTTTTTTTTTTTTTTTTTACAAGATTTTGGTGGGTGACTAGCTGTTAAATTACCATAATTTCACCACAGTGGAATCACAGTTACCACTGAATCCTCACAGCATCACATGCACACCACACAAGCGTACGTCAACCAAAGGGGTCCAATAATAAAACACCTAATGAAATCATTTTTAAGGACATAAAAGACTCTTAATAACAGGAGGCCCTCACCATAACCCTTACAGCTGCACCCGATTTGACTGTTATCAGGCCATTAAATGTGCGTTATCAGTCTCTATAAGCCCCATAGATGTGGGTCAGTAGGAGCCCACTAAACCTACTACATTGTAAAAGTGAAAGGGAAACTTAAAAGTGACACGTTCTAACATGTAAAACTGAATGAAATGGTTTTCAACAAATAAAATAGCTTCTTTAGGGTTAGGCAGCAAATGCACCTAGCTAAATTTAGGGAAAACATTGTGTTTTGGCTTAAAATAACTATGTTTCAAAAATGAAAGTTAAAGCTGGAGCATCTGGAGTTTCATGCTCTCTATACTACAGTCAGACTTCCACCTGTACTACGGTTGCTAGAGGTCACTGTCGTGTCCTTTCATACCTTCTTTTAGTGATCTACCATGTGAATAGGTGATAAAACCTTCTAATGGGTGTAGCAGGCCCCTATTGACCCACATCTATGGGGCTTAAAGCAACTGATAACGCCTAGTTAATAGCATGACAGTCTTATAAAATTATTTTTTCTGGGAGACAAACTTGACCCAGCCATTACAGCAAAGAGATTTTGTTCAGTTTAGAAAAGGCTCAGAGAGAGTCTCAGGAGTACCAAGGTAATATCTTATCCTTCGAAACGGAATGGCTCTCAAACTAAATGTATGTTTGTTGTATGTATGTTTTCTGTAAGCCCAGTTCTCATCTCTGACTGTAGCTGTAAATTTACTAAAGCCTGCGTCTCTGTTGCACAAATCCTGTACAGCATTTTTTCCGTTCCCTTGTGACTTCTGAAACGGTTTCCACCATACAATTTGAGATAGGTTGGTCTCATTGCAATATGTGAATGCCTCTTGGAGGAGCAAGAGATAGATGCTTTAAAACCGAATCAAGGTGGCGGATACACTTCATTTATTTCACAGCCCCGATTTGTTTGCATAAAGAAGAACCCCCTCTGTTGTTTCACTGACAGCCTTCAGCGAAACTAGCCGAGCACAGATTGACAGAAATACATGTGGTGCTGATGCTTAAGTTCTCCAGCACAGCCCACTATTCAGCAATACATTTATCAACACAAGCGTTGAAGGGCCTTGGAGGCTGCTGGCTTGATCTCGCCAAGGACCCGAAATCTTACATAAGCTGCTTTGCTTAGTCAAAGGCAGGCTGAAAAATACCCTGTGCAGCGCCTAAGCGATCGTCACAGAACAGCCTTCCAGCTACACAACAGCATACAACACCAGCAGTTTGGGGCTCAGCGCGGAGCTCTCGTCTCCTCTAAGCCAGCATATGTCAGGCCGAGTCTGTCTCTCTCCCGTCTGCCTGCCACTGTGGCAACAGCAGGGGAACGTCGCTGCTCTGCCAACTGCCTGGCATCACACAAGCAGACGCTTTCCAGAAACCCACCGTCACACTGTTAAAGGTCCCTGCCTCTGCAATGAAAGAACAACAGAATTATAGACGGGGTGTGCTTTTAAAGAAATGTCTAATCTAACACTCAGCCTTGGGCTATAAAAAGCCCAATCTTTAATTGAAGTATTGCACTGCATGTTTGAAACACTGTCACTCTACCGCTGACTTTGGTTACTTAGTGATTTGCTCTACTACTCTTCTACTTCTTAGCTCTCTGAAATGTATTGTCTGAGCTCTGCTACACATATTTATGACAACTAAAATATGTCTACAGTGACAGGATAGGTAAACACATCTACACCTGGAGTCACAATGGGCCAAGAGCCTATAAGAGTCCTGCACATGGTTAAAAAAAATGTTCATTGTATTTCATCAATAATACAACCTGTAGCACAAAAAAGTAAATTATATGTCGTAGTATGGCATCTAAAATATGTTTCAACAGAGTGCTGATGACCATATGTATCTGTGTGTGGTTGTGTGTGTGTGAGAGAAATGCAGGTCAGGCTACAGTCGGGTAGTAAAAGTGAAATCAAGTCACACTGACCCCAGATTCACCCTCTCTTTTCTGAATGTCAGCACTGCGCTACAAAAACAACATACACTCACACATATCGACAAAACACACATACAGACAAACACAAAATATTTAAATCCAGAGAAATGTACTTCTTCACTGTTACTGCCACATGATAAATCTCCCTGGTCCTTCCCATAATGAACACTGGCACAATCGCTCAACCAAAAAGTCACAAAAATAGATTTTGATGTGATGCACTAATGAGCTGACAGCGCATTGTGTTGCATTGATTGTTTGTTAAGTACTGTATTTATTAAATAAAAAGCAGCACCGTTTAGTTGGTTGATTATCCAACATTTTTACCAATAGACTTCAGTTTTTAAGTCAGTGATTTGAATATGACATTGGCAACGCAATTGAGACTGATGTTCTGGCACCAAAGTTTGATGATAAAGAGTAGAAGAATTTTAGCGTTTGCTCAAAATGTTAACCTACATGAGAAATTTACTGATAACTACCTGGAAGTAAATTTTATAACGAGTAGAGACTGTTATTCAAGGCCCTGTAATTGGAGGATTTCCACTTTCACACCACATACCATGACTGGGTTGCACCAGCTCTTCATGAATCCATCACTAATTTGTGTGTCGATTCCTTCCTAAGTTTTTAGTATCTACTGGCTACTTTCAAATGAGTGAAAATTGAAAAAGCAGCTTGTGCCATAAGAACATGTACTTGGGAAAGCAAGCATTTAGCAATTCAAATTAGAAATATGCAGTTTTTGAGCAGTTTCAAAAGAGCTGGAAATATTTGATTATGCTAACAGTTATTTCGCCACTGAAAGAGTTGGATATACATGCTAATGGTTATTTAGCCTTCAAAAGAGTTGGAAACATCTGATTATGCTAACAACTATTTAACCTTCAAAAGCGTTGGAAAAAATGGAAACATGTACTTGGGTGAGCATGCATTTAGTAATTCAAATTAGAAATATGCAGTATTTGTGCCGTTTCGAAAGAGTTGGTAATATCTGATTATACTAACGGTCATTTAGCCTTTGAAAAAGCTTAAAGTATCTGATTGTGCTAACAGTTATGTCACCTTCAAAAGAGTTGGAAATATATGATTATGCTCATTTAGCCTTCAAAAGAGCTGGAAATACTGAAACATGTATTTGGGCAGGCAAGCATTTAGTATTTCACATTAGAAATATGCAGTATTTCATTTAGCCTGCACTTTATCAGCAAACTGTTATGTAGTTTGAGGTGTGTCATAATAAACATAATTAAAAAATCTTCACAGATTTTTCATGTTGAAAGACATTTTGCTCCAGTGTCAGGTCCGACATGCCAACCATCTGACCTCTTTAACTCCTCCGTCTCTTGCTGTATATTAGCGACATTAGTTTAGTCAGTCGGTTCAGTTTGGTAGATAAAATTAGCCTGCACTTGGCCAGTGGTATTATATTATTTTATATTATAAGTATTTTATAACAACTAATCTACAGAACTTGTGGGCTGAACTGTGCGATCAACCCGTTTAATGTAGAAATCTCAACTTTATGTTTCAAGAAAACTAAATGCATGAAGAGCCGGTGCAATTGGTACATGTCAACTTTGTAATGGGAATCAAAGGCAAATAATAATATTTCGCTAACTGTGACAAAATATCCCACACTGGTCTGCACAGCCACAGACAGTTAATATCCTATTCCTCATGTATTTCCTTTCAACGTACTTGTAAAGTTTTAGTTATTTGAGACTTGCATCCCTCTGGAATGCCTTTGTCCCACTTTTCTGTCATTATTTCTCAGCCCTTCCTAGAGGGAGTGAATGCAGTTAAGATACTGCTTTCGACAAGACTTCCAAGAAATATGAAGATTGCAAATCACTTCTTGGACTAATGAAACTCGTATGCAGATATTTTGTTTGTGTTTTGGCAGTTTTTCTGTCACTCCTCATTAACTGTGGCTGAGGGCGCTACTTGAAAGGGCCTGAGAGAAGTTTGTTAGATGAAAACACAGCAGTGTGGTTTTGTGTGATCCACCCACTGTAGGTATACAACAAATCTAGATTTGTCAAAAGCAACAGAGGGGCAAGCAAGAAGTGGACATGAGGGAAACAAATTTACACAATGAATATTCTTCCCGCTCACAATTCAAAAATACAACAGTACTATTGTGAACTTGGGTATGTACATTTCCCTTGGAAATAGAGAGAATTGTAATAAGTGCATAAGTGCATTTGTCTACATTTTGATCTAAAGAGTTACACAAACCTCTGTAGTTTTTTTTTTTCTACTGCATTGATATAATGAAAATGTTGGCACAAGACTTGCATGTTTTCAGCTTCAAGTAAATGTCAATATTTGAAAGTTGGCAACAGGAATATGAGATATATAGGAAAGTTGTTTGAAATGTGCAAGTAAATGAGCTGACAGATGTCATTCCTCCACCAGTCCAGACCAAGAAAAGACATTTGACTACAACCAGATTGAGTAGAAAGCTGCATTTTTCAACACTGACCAGTCCAGAGTTTATAAGGGCTGCCTGAATAACCTTGAATGGGTGATCAGTGCCACATGCACATAGTTGAGGTATTTCAAGCATTGGCACTTTTAAAAGTTTTTGAGCTTACAACAATTTTGTGATATTTAGCTTGTAATTAACATTTATCCCGAAAAACGACCAGAAAAACAAAAAGAGTCATAATGTAACCTTAAATTATTGAAAAACACTGAAGGGTTACTAACTCTGAACATTTTGGAACAACTTGAAATAAATATAATTTCTCTCATTTACTCTTTTTAGCTCAAAGGCCTGGTTGCTGGTAGGTTTTCAAAGCTGCACTTTTTAAATGGCACTTTGCAAATGCTGAAAAACTACACACGTACCCATCCAGGACACTGGATGAGAGAGCTTGTAGGCTGGGTATCAAGATAACCAGCAAACCAAGAAGAAACCCAACCAGCCCATGTCAGACATACATATCTGCAAACACTTATTCTGGCAATGGGAGAAGAGGCTTGGCACATCCTACAGACCAATGGTGTTGGCGATGGGCACTGAGGATGGCGATCGAGATCGGACAACAGATGGATAAAGGAAGAGTAGAGAGAGTAGCAGTCTAGAAAAAAAAGGCTAGTTTTAAAGTTGTTTGAACGTGGGAGCAGGGACACGTGTCGACCCCGGACCCTGTCTTCTCAAAGTCTAGTCTGAGCCTCGGGAATATAGATCTCGATGCTGTCTGCTCGCTCCGAGGCTGAGTTCTGCCGGAAGGAGGCCGCCCGCTTGGCGGCCATGAGCCGCCGACGGGCCTCCTGCCGCCCCCTGTCTGGGAGGTCCAACGATTTCTCCCTCGTCACCATACTCCTCTGTCGAACTGTCTTCTTTGGTACGGGAGCCGGTGGCTTAAGGAAGAAAAGTAGATCATTAAGGGGTTGATTGCACAGCTTTGGTTAGTGCTTCAGCAGTTTGTTGGGGGACTACAGTGATCAAAAACCACCAACAAACCCAGTGTTCAGGATTTGATGCAGCTCTGTTGGCATATTTTGATCTGTATGACAAACAAAGCTGTGCATTTAAGTTTGCCAAATTTGTCTCAAAAGCCTAGAAAAGAAAGCAAGATAGATTATTTAATTAGTACTTTTGATGTTTTCTGTTTCACAAATATTTCTGTCAGTGATTTATGAATATGATAATCTGAAGACTGGACCATAAAAGATGCTTTAGCTGATTTTCTATTTCTGGACTTTATAGTTTGAAAATGTGTACATATGCTGCATTGTGAACCCGTGTGTTGTGAACCCATATGGGCTGGGCATAGTAATACGCATGATGCAATAATATGAAATTAATGAATGAATTGTGTTACGTAGACAAAGAACTGCATAGTTTTTTCATTAAAATGATTTTTGCTCAGGGACTGTATGTTTGGGGTGGAGAAGGGGGCTGAAAGTTATGCTGAATCTTATTTAAGAGAAAAACTGTTACACCCTTCCTGAAAATATAATAAATATAAATATATATAATAATACAATACCACTGAGTTATTACAGCTTGTTTCATAAGTGAAAGGTGCATGAGAATGTAGGTAGAATATAGTTTTCATAGAGTGTGTGGTGTGATGAATAGTACATTTATAAAATAATATCTAATACTATAATATTATATAATTCTAATAAGTATAATATACAATACAATATAAATATATCAGATATAAATATAATCAATATAATGTATATCATTATAATATATAATAGAATTTATAAAATAAATAATAAATAAATAAAAAAATCGGAATTAAAAATAAATTAAAGATATATCTGGGATCAGAAAGAGTTAAAGGATCACATCATGTGGACGACCTTCCAAAAAAAAAAAAAAAAAAAAAAAACAATACCCAATACCCCCATTTTCTGCTCCCCCTCCCCTAATAATTTGTGTACAGTCCCTAACCTAAAACCTTCAATAAAGTAAATTTAAATGAAAAGAATCAAATTTCTGGCACTTTCTTACGCCCATCTGTTTTGGTTTTGCTTTCACAGCATGTCATTGAATCAGTTCCAGTCTTTGAGGTTTTTATCAGAATCATTATACAAAATACATGCAACTACAAATGCAGTAATATCTTCAGCGCTGACAGTCCCAAGCTGATCCCTCACCTTCTTCTCTGGGCTTTCTACGGGCCTCCAGTTGTTGTTCTTGATCTGCTGCAGCTGGTCAAACTTCATGGTGACGTCGTCGATGGAGAGCTGCAGTAGGTCCCAGAACCCAGCCAGGTCCTGAGAGGTGGGCCGCGGCATGGCACTGGGGTCCTACGAGGGACGCAGGTGAGGAGAGGAACAGCAAAGATAACACTGTGGTGGTGACATCAAGTACAGAGCCAGATTGTTGGTTCAGTGTAGATAATAAGTGCTGTTTTGCTTGCACACACATGCACAACATACAGTATGCACACACAAGTCATGACCACACCAGTTATTGTACTTCAGCTTACATCCACTAGATGTCCTTATCAGTCATCAAAACAGGCATGAACGCCAGTTTTGGGGATTTTGGTTGAAATGAGGGATAACAACTTGTGATGGAGACCAATCCTGTTTTATTTCCATGAATGAGCTCAGAAATAATAAACTGCCTTTGTCAGTTCAGTCCTTTTCATCACTCAGTTCCTGACATGAAAGAAACATCTGATAGAAGAGTGCCTCATTGTCTCTGCAACCGGCCTGCAGTAGCTGCAGGTTTCAGTGAGTCATGAGACTCAGTGCTCATGTTAATAATAGAATTTTGAGGTAATTTTAGTTCAACTTTTTCTGTGAGGTTTGTTTTTTCTCCATGAATGCAGTCCCGCCTGCTCAACATGTTCATTATTTATAAGCCTAAAAAGCAGTTTTGTTGATATAATACACATCAGAGCGCAATCATTAAATATAACTATGAATGTTACCAGAATAACTTCAACCACCTATGTTACCATGTCACTTTATGTACCTCTCAAGGAAACAAAGTTTATGAGTGACATTATCTTAACATGAAGAATAAGGTGTAAGCATTTGTAGCCCAAAATATTTGAGGTGAGGGCTCCCCTCGCCTAATTTCACCATCAGTATCTCAACATGGTGCGAATAATATCAAGATCGTGGGTTTGCTTTCTGTATGGATGACGGACAGTTAAGAGACAACGTTGAATACATGAATGAGTGCAGTTTTTTCACTGTTTTTAAATCAAGTTAATTGTTTATTATGATACTGTTCATGTACTCCAGATAAATCATTCCTGACCTCTTGCACTCAGTGCTTTTATTGTACTTCATGATTATATATAATCAGGAGATTTTCTTTTTGTCTATCCATGGATTTAATGGTTATAGATATAGCTATATGGCATATTTTTGACAAACAGCAGAGTTGCTGTGGTTGTTTTTAAGTAAAGCAGTTGCACATGTTTAAAACTGACGCAGTAGGCTGAGCCAGCAGAATCCGCAACACAAGCTGTGATGGGCCGCATCGACTCGATAACCCCGGAGACATTCCCACATTCACTCACAAGTCTCATGACATTTAGATTAGGTGCCTGGTGAAGGCTGCTGCTGTCTAATGGTTCGATAGATTTACAGTATGATTGCAGTGCCTGGGATTATGCTACATTTATGGGTGAGTTATTTCATGATTTTTCATCTTTCAGTTTCCAGTGGTTCTGTCTGCATTACAATGTGGCATTATGTCCTGTCGCACAGCCATGTTTTAACGTCAGAGAGATGCAAGATGCTCTCAAAGTAGTAACTGATTGAACATTAAAGGGATAGTTTTAAAGGGATAGTTACTTATCCATAGTCAGTGTATTACCTACAGTAGATGACGGTCGGTACGACCCCAGTTTGGACAAGCAAAAAGGAGTTACTGCATGGAAGCAAAGTGATGTACTGCTGTGGACTAAAAGAAAGGCCCACCTAAAGACATCAACATCAGTTTAAGTGTTTGCTATATTTTGAATATATTCACTGCTTTACATTGCTGTCCGACAGCCCTTTCCAGTGGGCAACTGAAGCCGATGTATCCATCTATACTCTCACCAAAGCCGCCAGACTCCATTGAAAAAAAACTGTACTGCTGCTGCCTTGATTGATTAGTTTGTTTGTTCTATTGTGTAACTTTGGTGAATCTGAACTACCCAAAGTCAACCAATAACACAAACCAACTAAGTGACGGAGGCAGCGGTCGACCAGCAGCCCCATGTTCTGCCAGGTAAAATTATTTTTTTAATGGTTTCTTCGGTGAGAGCACAGACGACGGCTTTAGTTTCCCTTTTGTAACTATTCTAAACATAGCGTAAAACTGTTTTTTTAGGTGACTAAAACACGTTTTGCTGCCGACCCCGCACACAGCAGTACATCGCTTTGCTTCTGTGCAGCAGCTCCTGTCTGCTTCTCCAAACTGGGGGCGTACAGTCATCTACTGGAGGTAATACAGGTAACACAACCCCACTTCAAACACCTGAACAATCCCTTTAAACAAGTTCATGGTGTCATTCAGTCACAAATCATTGAATCAGACGACTTTTTCTGCCAAATTGTGTATCAGTATTAAACTGTGTCAGCGATGCTGAGATTAAAGTTTACAACTCATTTTACTTTTATTTTTTTGGAAATCTCATATGGCCTGAATCAAATCCTCTAAATTTGCATAATAGTCCAATAGAGAGCCAATGTTTTACTTTATATTTTTCATAATATTATGAGATTAGTATAAATCTCCTTTCTGCAGCAAAACGCTTTATCAAAATTACTCCACATTTGAAATATCATAGTGTCCATCATGTAAGGTAAGCCGAGAACAGCACAAATTTCTGTTATCTGTAATTACCGAGGGAGAGCCTCAGCACTTCATCAGCTTTATTCTGACCCCTGAACTTGTGATGTTCTGCAAACTGTCTCCGAAGTCTTAAGGCTTCACATATCCAAAGCTGGTATATTGAGGAGGAGTCAGTGAGTTTTAAGCCCTGGCTGTGTAACTGTGTGTGCTTTAATCCTGGAGCTCCTCCAAGAGAAGCACACGGTTTGTCTCTCTCTCTTTAAAGCGTCAAGCTTTCTGAAAGTTGATCCAGGTAGAGAGAAATCAGACTCTCTTTAAGCTCTTAATTTGTGGGCAGTTGTCTGACAAATGAAGATAACATATGAAGTGATATTGATCCATGTGTATTTATCATGTGGAGGAATGCTGCATCTTTTTGTAATGAAAACACTGTATACTGTAATTTGGTGTCCATCAGTGGGACAAAGTACTTGACTTGGTCTAAAAGTCTGGTTCAATGTATCTAATCCCTGTGCAATTCCCACTCCCTCTGAATGAGCAGTTTCTGCAAGCAACACCATCTCTCATAATTCTGCACCAACTTCATTTGAAATATTGGGTACTTGCTCAGATCAATAAAAACGAGTTGTGAACAGTGCAAGAAAAATGTGAGGCAGAAATGTCTGACCCTGTGTGTGTTCCCGCCCTGGATGAGCAAAGAGTGGCTGGTGTCTGGATATTTAGGTCAATCTGAACCCACGTTTGGCTCAGACTCCCAGTGTTGCATGACTGAAACTACACCAATCCACACATGCATTGTTCATTTCAAAACGTTCAGGTCACATATAAATGTATTATTGATTCTCAGTGTTGTAGCTTTCCACAGTCAGTGATATTCAGGGAGCTTTGATTCAGTTTCTTAGTGCCGGCTAACGCATTAAATGCGGATTGTTGGAGGAGGTTGGAGAACAACGGCTGCAAGGACACATAAAGGAGTGTGGGACTGTTGCTAATGACAAAAGTTAATTTCACAGCGCAGCCAGTGTTTTTGGACTCTTGTGCTTTGTTCGCTCTGCAGCGGCGTCATACTCATTTTTCTTCGCTCACTTAAAATTCAGCCATGATGTTTTCTGATTTATGCATATAGAAAAAAAAGTTGAATAGAGTCTCATTATTTAAATTCTGATCAGGAGCTTACAAATAAACTACAAAACTGGATTTGAGCTACATGTGTCTTGAATGCTAAGTGTTTCTGTGTTGCCGTGAAAATAATAAAATCTGACTTTTCTACTGGGACTGACACATTGCAATATGGAGAAAAAATGGATAAGATATTGGTTTCAGTAATGAAAATGGCAGCTGGTTCGTTTCTCCCACATTTATTCCTTTTTTAAACTTCTCTCTTCCACCCTTTTACCCTCCGCTATCTTTGCTGTATGCTTTACCATTCATGGATAATCATACAAAGATTATGTAGAGCTGCATTAATATTTATTACCATATAATTGTCATTGATTATGTGTAATTATGTAGATGTGATGGTACCTGGCAAAAAGTATTATTTTTGTTGTTTCCTTTGTTGTTATTGACATAGAAAATGTGATACAATGAAAATATCGATCTATATCTGCATATCTATATATATCTGTAATCAAAGCTAGTAGGCTAAGCTAGTGTTAGCATGAAGCATGGTGATAAATGTAGTTAGGAAGACAAATCCATTCAGATGAATCTTAGCGTGAGGATAGCGTGTCAGTGTCACATTTTGCCTCGCCACAGTGTGAATATTGGTGCCTTCAAATGGCCCCTCATGTCGTATTCATGACCTGGTAAGTGGAAGTTTCTAAAAGGTCAGACTTCACGACTTGTTGTGTGTTCGTTGACGTTGTGAAAAATGGTGGCGCCAATGGAAGTTCATTTATCGATGCATAATAAGTTCATGAATGGCTTTAAAATAAGTAAGTAATAAGTAAGTAAGTACAATACGTACGGAAACAACGTAACAAGTACAAAAAACATGTCACAAACGTCCTTAATGTAACTTACAAAACAAGACACTGGTCTCTAACATTGGCTCCTTGGTTGAGTCCTGCATTTGTTGGACCCATCCACCTCCCTGCCCACCATAAGCAAAATTTCTCATTTTTTATTCTACATCCCCAGCTCTGTTTACATTGCAGTCAGCAAAGACTACATGACGTACAAATGACACGTCTAAAGCAAGAACGCCGTTGTTATTGCGTGCTTTTGCACATTATTGTGTCATTCATACGCCTTTTTCGTGTGACGGGCCTACACACACACACACACACTCTTTGATGGGTTTCTTACCAGGTTTTGCTGACACAGCCAGTAGAATTGCTGGAATTTCTGAGACATGAGCAGCTGAGCGCTTCCTACTGCACTTCGGATTTTACCTAGGACTGAAACACACACATCATATATCATATAAGTACAACACATACAGTGTAGTGCCATACATTCAGTACAGTAAATTAAAAAAATCCATCCTTCAATCTGTGTGGACAAAATCAGACACGTGAAGCTTTTAGCACAACACTCACTGTCCTCTGACAGGTCATTCTCTTCAGCCTCTGCCTCCATCTCCTTACACCAGCCCTCAATCCTCTTGGTCTCTGTGTGGAGAAGCTGCATGAACCAGCTCCCGTCCCTCCTCAGGGATGGGGAAGCCCTGCCAGACTCGCCCGACGAGGCCGCGTTCTCCCGCGGGGAGGGGGGTTCCAGCTGCCAGGTTGTCTCGCTGGTGGTCTCCCTGGGGCTGGGCGGTTCAGCGGGGGTTCGGTAATCCTCGCGGTAGCTGAAGAGCCCCTGGGTACGCACGGTTCGCACCGCCCCGTACTGTGTAGGCGTGCTGGGCTCTGAGTGACGCTGGAAGCCCCCACCGAACTGCAGTCCCTTGTCCTCCATGGTAGGGAAGCCCTCCAGCTCCATGTCAGCCTGCACAGCTGCAGTCACACTGTTGGAGCGTTTGAACCTGCCCTGTCTGAGGTAGAAAGACAAAGATGAATGCACACACATATTTATATCCACAGGCCACAATAACAAGTAATGGCAAACTTCAAAGTTCGAGGTCTTCTAATGAGCTTAAAATCCAAGAACCATTATCTCACCCTTTCTTGTTGTCCTCCACCTGGATCCCCACAGAGTGGTACTCCCGCGAACCTTTGCTTTCAGATTCAGAGTCCGTGGCTGCTTCCACCTAATGTGAAGAAATGATACAAACCAACAGTGCTTCTCATTATGTGAGCTTCCATTCCCCAGAGCTTCTGGGTTTATTGGTTTGGGACTGGACAGAGCCCCACGACTGTACACGGCCTGTCAGAAAGTAAACACTGTATGATTTATGGAGGCAGCAAAGGCAACAGGACTGAAGAGGTTTCCTGCAGAGGATTTTAGGTTTCTACGGAAGTTAATCTAAGAAATGAGGAAAAGGAGGATGTGCTTTATGTTATATTGCACATACTGTCTAAAATGGTTCATTTTAGTTATAAATGTTCATAGTTGTAATATTTATAACATTTAGGCTTATTACTAATATGAAAATGATCACCTGAGCACCACATACTGTGTGTGTGATGTTTTAATTATCTAATTCAGGTCATATCATTTATCATATCAAACATAGTACATGAAGTAAAAAAAGGCAGGTAAGAAGTATTTTGTTGTGCTATAACTTTTAATCATAAAGCTGTTTTCCCTCAGTAGGTGGGACTCAGCTCAGCTAAAGCTGCACTAATAATTTATATAAATAATGGGCCAAATGTTTTGTGTAATGACACAGCTGTAATAATTAACCACAGAGAATTATCACCTGACTTGCAGTTCCCCGCAGCGTTACTGTGCTTTTTTCTTTTTTTAGCGACTTTCAGCTCATTGTTTTGGTTTTACAGCCCACAACGTTTTCATTCACTCACACCGCTCTAGTCAGCATCCTTTCTGAACATGCTTTGAGATAAAGCTCTGATACAACAGCTGTACGCTACCTGCTCAGCACCAAACGTCACAGAAAGAAGTTAGCAACTAGCTGGTGAACATAGTGCAAGTATTTAGCAGCTAAATAGCCATGATATTTTTTCTCAGAAGTTGGTTGAAGCCCCAGATATAGCAACCCAATGTCAGGAGAACTAGCGGCAATAAAGGCCACGTGTTGCATCACCTCACGCCGCCTTTATTTTGGCCAACAAGTTGCACCTGAACACATCGCAAAGATTACAGCCGACGGTCTGATAGCCTGGACATTCTGTGCCTGCGTGAGATGAAATGCTCTCCCTTCCAGCATGTCGCAGTTGTCTTTTCGTCTTTTAAAAAGGGAAACCAGCCAACTGAAGATTGTGGATACACAAAGTGTTCTTATGATACATACATGAAACAAAGCAGGTTCACAAACAAATAGCCCTGCTGGCTATTAGAACGCACAGGAAGCGATCTGCAAATGCACAAATATCATTCAACGTGTGAAAATCGATACGCAAATATGTATATTTTGGTTTACATGTAAACTTGTAAAACTGGAATTAAATTACATATTTACAAAGTAAATCATGTGTATTTGCAAATCGCTCTGTATGTTTGTGGATGTGACTTTAAGAAAGAAAGAAAGATATTCCTTTATTAGTCCCACAGTGGGGAAATTCAGTTTTACACTCTGTTTTTCACACACAGTACATATACATGCGTCAATGGAGAGATGTCAGAGTGAGGGGGCTGCTCCTGACAAGCGCCCAGAGCAGGTGGGGGTTTGGTGCCTTGCTCAGGGGCACCTCGGCAGTGCCCAAGAGGTAAACTGGCACCTCTCCAGCAACCAGTTGGTCTTGGTCCATGGGGGTCTTGAACCCGTGACGTCCGCGTCCTAACCCAAGTCCTTACAGACTGAGCTACTGCCGCCCCCAGAAACACAACACAAACACAAAAATGCATTTGCAGATAGTGAAGTATTTGTAGCTCATAGTACATATTTTTGAATTGTCTCCTGTGGATTGCAACTATTATCTACAGATTTGCTGCAGTATAAAGTGGACAAAATTCTGCCAACAAATAGGAGGAAAGTTGTGGCCCATAATTGCACAGGATGTGATCTGCAGATGCTCAGATATCAGATATATCAGGTGTAAAATTGATGTGAATTGATACTTGTTTGTGAAAAGTGAAAGATTTGGAAATCATGGTACACATTTGTGGATTGTCTTCTGTGGCTTACAACTAATAAAGTCCATTAAAATCTTACATAGAGACACAGCTTCAAATGAATGTTGCTCTTTGTCTGCCGGATGTGTAAATGAGCAGCCTATTTCAAAAGTAACACAGACAACTGGCCAGCGAAAAAAGCTCAGGACTTAAAGTTGGGAAGCATGGACTGTCTTCATCGAGTATCCACAGCTGTGCGACCACACAGTGACAGATAGGACGATATTAGTGGATATTATGGGATGGGAATGAAGAGTGACCGATGATGATCCTGCCTGCCCCTGATCCTGGAGCCCAGGCTCAGAGCCTCTTTATCGCGCCTGCACCTCTCCCCGGAGCCCCATGTTTTACAGTCTTTATGGAAACCCTGTCAGTGCTCACCATTTTTGCTACGCTTTTCTATCTGTCATGTCTTCCTTGTTTCTCCAAGTGCTCATCTCTTTCCTGTTTAATTTCTTTGCTTTCACTTCTTCCTTTGTCTAGCATTCACAACCTCCTGCTGGATTACCGTCAAAATCTTTCCCTTTCTTTCACTGTCTTAAGCCTTTCTTTGTTTTTTTTTTTTTTTTTCATCATTTCAGTACTGAGCTTTTTTTCCACTGTGACTGTACCAGGAATGGTCTGCAAATCACAAGTTTGATGGTCCAGAGTGGCCAGATATTGAGAGAAATGAATGGCTGTTCTCCAATACTGTGGAGTACTTTATGGCTGTATAGACTGTATATAAGAGCTGGAGTCACCAGTGGTTGTACCGTGACGTCACCATTTTATGGACTGCAATTTTGAAGCCTCGAGTTTGTCATTTTGGCCATTGCCATTTTGGTTTTTGGCCATCTTGTTTTTATGCAACCAGAAGTAATACAAGAGGGTGGAGTTACGTTAAACATGAACAGAAAAGACACTGTTAAAACTGAAGTAGGCAAGATTGGAGCAAATGTGATAAAACAGTTATTTTTATAAAACGGTTGCTACATCCTGACAGGAGAACATTAGACAGGTAATCTGAAAAAAACAACAACATGTGCCTCTGTGTCCTCTGGTGCTCCTAATAGCATCTACAAGACTTCACAGACAAGGAAAACAACCAATCAGAGCCAAGCTGGAGTCTGCCATCAATCACTTGCAAACTCCAATCAAATGCTCCCTGTGGAAATACCCCTCAAGCAATTTCATGAATGGAATAGACTAACTTCAGATTTTATTTGGGATAAAAGACGACCAAGGGTTAGGCACCAAACATTTCAGCTGGCCAAAGATAAAGGTGCTTAGCTCTGCTCTGCCTGGAGTCTTATTATAGAGCAGCACAACTATGCTACCTGGTGTGTTGGTGTGACCCTAAATGTGATGCCAGATGGAAAGATATGGAGCAGAACCAATTGGATATACCGCTTCAGTCTATACTGGGGGATAAGACTCTCCTCGAGAAATATCTGGATAGGCTTTCCAGTTGGACTACCCTCCCTCTGGGTATCAGGCACAAAAAACTCAAAAATCGGGAATCTGAAAGAAGTGTAAGAATATCCCGATGGGTGGCCTGTGACACTGATTTTGTGCCAGCTAGGCTAGAAGTTAGATTTAAATACTGGACAAACAAAGGCCTCATGTCATTTTGCTTAATATCCTCCAGTAAAGGTCTAAATACTTTACAAAAACCTATAGAAACCTATAATTTGGAGAAGCAAGATTTTTTCAGATATCTTCAGTTAAAAACTTACTTTTATAAAGATATGAAAACTAATGAGGATGGAGAGTTGTATCTGATGAATATACTTGTTGACGCACTTAAAAGCAAAACCAGTAAAAGACTGATTTCTAGGATCTATGCTTGCTTACAGCTGGAAAAATGTCTTTCGGCGCTATATGTCAAATTGAGATGGGAGAAAGACGCAAATATAAAATTAACTGAGGACAACTGGCTAAACATTTGTAGGACACAGTCCTCCACCTCCAGCTCAAACCTTTGGAAAACATTTTAAGATTTTTTATAACTCCAAAAATCAAAAAATTACAGAGTCACAAACCTGAGCTTGGTCAGTGTTGGAGATTGTGTGGTAACATGTCTGCTGGTCATTTTCATATCTTTTGGGAATGCTCTAATGTCTCCTCCTACTGGGTCAATAATTAATTAACATAAAACTTATAATAAACACTTTAATTTCAGTGTCATATATTTGGGTAATGTGCCAGTCGAGTTGAAAAAACAGGATTGACGCAACACATACTGTTAGCGGGTTGTAAAACAGCAATAACCAGGAAGTGGTTGAATAAGGACCCCTCAACGATCTCAGAGTGGAAGAAGTCCAGGAAATCTACAGTATGGAACAACATGACTGCAGAAAAGGAGGAAAATACTGGAAGAACTGGAAATCATATTACCTGACATGACCCAAGAGGAGGAGGGAGTATATGCTCCATGTGATGGAGGACTTGGCTTGGGGGGTTGGACTGAGGGGACATTAGAGACTATAAAAGACATTCAGAGATGCAATGGACCAAGTATTTGTATTTGGTTATGTAACCTAACCCCTAACCATTACTATGATTCTATGTAACCCCCCAACACACTCACAATGACCCTGTCTGGCTCCTGTTGTTGCCTTTTTTGGTTTATTTGTTCATTGTCTGTTAACTAAAAAATAATAAAAGTTAAGTATATATATAAAAAACTCCAATCAAATGATCAAACTAGGCAGATCAAATACAAATCAATATTCTGTTACTGTAATGACTATTTCTCATCTAAAATGTTGTCAGAAACACATAGTAGTTACTGTTTAGTTATAAAATGAGAAAGTTTGTGATCCGGCAGCCATGTTGAGATCTGTTGAGGAAATACCAATGGGACCATAATTTACTAAATAAACATTATGCTGTACTGAAGAAGACTTGAAACTAGTGATTTAGAGCATAAACTCATGTTTACAATGTTTAAGATAATAAATTAAGAGGGAAGTAGGCTCATTTTCTCATAGACTTCTATACAATCAGACTTCTTTTTGCAACCAGAGGAGTCGCCCCCTGCTGGATATTAGAAAGTATACACGTTTAAGACACTTCAGCATTGACTTCACTTTTCAGACCCAGAGGCTGCCCATTGCCAAATACCTGCAAAACTAATGACATTCCCATCAGCCTCAAATGTACTTAGTGTCTGGTGCTAATTAGCAAGTGTTAGCGCTGCTGACCGTAAGTAATGGTTCAAAGAGCTGCTAGGTGGCTAAAAGATACATGAGTGTGTATTCCTGAATATTATCGCTGCCATTTCCAACAGCATGATTACAGGATGATTACAAAAGACCATGAGGCCTTTAGAGCATCTGACATTCATAAATCTTCAGCTCAATGTAGTATTATGACTATGAGAGTGAAAAGCCACTGGTTCAAAACAGGGCGTGCTCCTGTTGTGAGGAAATGTCAACCCTACCGTTAGCGAAGAGTGGTCAGTATTATAGCTGGGCAAGTGACATTTTTGGAGGGCCATTTTGTATTCTGTCAGGCCGTTTGGGAGAAGCTGTTAGCGGGGAGGAAATGATCGTGGAGCTGCTTGCTGAGCTGACCTCCATTACTTTGCATTAGAAGCAGAGCAAAGTCCACCTCATGAAACGAGAATGAGTTTCACTGTCTGCGATGGATGCAGACTGTCAGAGGACACAGCATTCAGGAGGCCTTGAGATTTATGTACAATGGACTTAATCACCCTGAAGATGTCTTGGTCTACCTACATAGAGATACACACACATTTACACACACACACACACACACACACACACACACACACACACACACACACACACATACACACACACACATTGCTTCAGTAATCACAGTCACAATGTCAGCACAGGTGTGGAAACTGTGAGCGTCAGCAAAAAGTTGAACAAAGGCACACTTCCTCTCATCCAAAACACACAAACACCACCTGGTGACATTTTCCCAGCCAATGACTGTGTTTAAGGTTAAAATCTTTGACTTCCCTCCTTAAACAACCTTATTATTAAAACTATTTTTGTAAAAACACAAGTTAGTACTATAGAACACAAACATGTCTGAGCTTTGGCAAAAGTGCATCTGTAAGGAAGATATGAAATGGTCCTCGAGGAAAGCGGGAAGTCACCGCTACGTCCACAAGGTCAAAGGTCAAAGATTAAAGGTACGTTGACCTCTTCTAGGATAGGGTTGTCAAAAAGGAAATGAGAAGTCAATACAGAGATTGGCTTATTCAGGTTCATTATACTTCCAGTTGTAGGTGAAGCAGACTGATTGCCCATGTGATATGATGTTGATTCAAGTGGTGTGCAATATAGATAAATCAATATTTACTCAAAAAGTTGCCTACTACGACAAATTATTGCCATCTCCTCTAGTGACTGGCAACGATAATGTAGCTATATAGAGCAACTCACACCCACTCCAGGAAGAACGTGTCAGTTTTTCATATTTATTTTTAATTTAATTATTTCATCTATTTATTTTTCAGTTAATGTTTTGTTTTCGACTATGTATTTTTTTGTTGATAATTTTCAATGTGTATCTTTAAAACAATAAAATCTAATCACAACTCCCCCCTAGAATTCGTTATTTGGATATTTAAAGCTCCCTCCAGCCTGTTTCACTTCCCGCTTTTTCTCGGGGAATGGGGTTGTGGTTAATAGTCAGACGTAATTCATTACCATGGCGACAAGATTGCATCGTTTTTCAACCCAGTTTTGATGACACCACACACACCGACTCCCTCCCTCTCTACTTTACCGTCTCCTCCTGGCGAGGTGGCCGTCTGGCTGCTGCTCTCCTGCGCCGACACCACACCGGGCTGCATTGTGATTTGTTTATTTCTCTAACAGAGCTTTTCTCTTTTTATTTTCTGTTGAGTTGAAAGTTGTGTACTCTCATCGTTTGGACATGTTAGAGGCCTGCAAACCTCCGGTATCGGCTGCTTTCTGTATCCGCACGGTGAAGAGAGTGAGCCAGAGAGACGATCAGTGTGTTGGGTTAATTCTGCTGGGATTTTGTGTAATTTCTGGATTGTGCCTACCCAAAATCCACCACATTTATGCCTTTAACTCTTCCTCCACCAGGCTGATAAAATGCCAAAATTCCCAGAAAAGACACTGAAGCTGTGAACTGCCTAATGATATATGGCAATCGGTGATGCTGTCATGCAAAAGCTGCCCTCTCTACTTATTTGTCCCTCTTGCACGTTTCTGTAAATATGAACCTTTACTGCACCTGCATTGGTAATTAAAAGTGATTATGGACTTAACACACATCACTGGAGCCACTTTGAAAGCCAATATAATTACCTATTGCTCTCACTCACATGCACTCACATTCATATAAATACATTTAAGGCTCCCTTCTTCCTCCCATCATTTCCTCTTAAAGTTAGAAATTAACAGCATCCTGCTCTTTCCACTCTGCAGTTATCTCACCCATACAATATTTGATTTGTACCCCTCTCTGTTACTAATGAATGAGCTAAATTAGAGCTGCATGCGTGTTGATTTGGAAAGGTGGTGCCTCGACCGAGTGTCGCCCACCGTGAAGTTTGGTGAAGCATGAGGACGAGGTTTCCATGTTGCAGTTCTGCTATTTAAAGTTAGTGCTCATCAGTGTGGTTAGGTTCCCTGATCATCCCTGGATGACTGACTGTGACCCTGACTGACAGGAAACTGTAAGCGCTGTATGTGTGTGTGAGAAATTATGTTTGACAAAGCAGACAGTTATCTGCTCACTGAGTGAGTAAGACACTGAGTGAAAGAGTGAGGAAGTCATGCGATCAATAAATGAGACACTTTGGGGACAAAAGGGGCAAATGTGTGAATGTGGGATGAATTTGTGTTTTGCATGAGAGTGAGTGAATCACTATGTTTACATGAGGCAGTAAATTAATAACCTTGTTACTGTGAAACCTGGATTTACATTTCCCTCTGTTTTTTTCGTAGGCCTAATATTTAACTGCAATACAACGCAACAGAAATTAAAGCAGCAGTGCACAGAGACGGAGCAAATATGATTAACAAAAGTTATTTTTAACAAACGGTCACTATATCCTGACAGAAGTGTATCAGATAGGTAATCTAAAAATCATGTGCCTCTGGTCCTCCTGTGCTCCTAATGGCATCTGCAAAATTTCACTGACTGGAGGAAAACAACCAATCAGAGCAGAGCTGGAGCCTGACGTCTATGAGCATCTGTCAATCACTCACAAACTCTGATCAGGTCAAACTAGGCAGCGCTGATCAAATATGAATCAATATTCTGTTACTGTAACGACTATTTCTCTCCTCAGATGTTTTCAGAAACATCTTGTAGTTACTGTTAAACTGTAAATTGAGACAGTTTGTGACCCTGCACCCATGTGGAAATCAGCTGAGGAAATATCAAGTACCGCCCACCAAGGGGAGCACAGCCAATAGGAACGCTCTCTCTGAAATGACATGTGATTGGCCAAAGTCTCCCGTCATGGGCTAGATTTTTTAAAGCCTGAAAACAGAGCCATGAGGAGGTGCAGAAGTTTTCTCTCAGAAAATCTCAATTACAATATGCTGAAAGGTTATTACGGCATTTTTGGCCAATGATGCCAAAAACTTGGTGTCTCCTGTATGAAATGGCCGGATCCTCACTGTCCTGCATTATTACGAACTACAGCAACCTGGTTGTGGGTCACCCAGACATTGCCTCATTCCCTCCTCAGTTTTCATGCATTAGCTCTGTGTTGCTGACTGTGTAGCTGCTGTTGCTGCATTGACATACAGTATGACGATGTTTAATTTTGCTGGGTTTCCTAGCCACTGCAGGGCATTAAAATCAAAGTGGAGTCCATCCGGATGAGCCGAAGTATGGTACAGGACGGCGCGGGGGAGGGAGGCGAGAACGAGGGTGCTGTAATTTATTGATAAAACATCCATGTCCTGCAAAAGCAGCACATAATACTGCAGATGACAAGGAATCACCTACCAGTCTACTGTTTACTAATTCGCGATGATGAGCACTGATCCACATTCAGACGTTATCTAGAGTAATAATAATGGCCCAAAATTATGTAAAATTGCCTAGTTTTAGCCCTCTAAAAACCCAGGGGGACACCTGAAATTTAGTGTAAAATGCCGTTAACAACTATTACATATAAATGATCCTGGCCAAATAAATTAAAGCAAAAAACATAAATGCTGCACAGCACTCAGTATGATGCCATTATATAGACTGACTTTCTCTCAGCACCCCCAACTCTGGCTGACTTCCAGCGTCCCTGTCTAACGCCTTCTATAGGTATAGGCATTTTACATGTACTAGTGATTATTGATGGCTCAAATACGGGCTCTGTTCTGAGACAACAGCTTTTTTGTCTTTAGACAGGCTTATTTTAAACATATTTATTTAAAGTTATTTAATCAAAGTTTGAATCTAGAGATCAATAGGGGGCTATTAAAATACCACCAAGACACAAAATGCAGATATCTCAGGGGTGAAAAATACGTCCAGACCCAGTAATGCCCCCTGTAGTTTTTGATTTTACACATTTTTCTGTTTTCCACACACACACACACACACACACACACACACACACACACACACACACACACACACACACACACACTTGGACACTGCACTATACTTTCTCTCTGGTCAGTAAAAGCAAGTCAAAGTTTAAAATCCTGTGGTGGAGGTTTCTCGTCTGGATAAATTACACTACATCTTTTTAATAGGCTGCTAGAACTAATGCGTTGGAGGCCATTTTTAATTGCTCCCATTTACACATAACTTGCCGCTGGGTATCCTCTAAGTTTGGATGTGCTACAGCACAGCGAGAGGAGCAGGATCAATTGACTTTGAAGGGATTATTTATTCGCTGGCTGACTCCCCGATAGCAATATCTGACAGTCAGTGGCTTCTGTGTAATTTGGGTGTTAGGCCGATCTCCAGCCAAAGGACTCTCTTAATATCACCTAAAAAAAAAAAAAAACTTTAAACCCTTCAAGGTGTGCATGATTTATTTTTGCGAGAAACCTGAACAGCGCCCGACGACATTCAACCACCTCCAGAATTAGATTAATGAGTTTTTTTTTTTCCTTCAAATATTTGAAAGGTTTTCAAGTTTAACTTTTCCCTGGACTTTGAGTAAATGGCATAAAATACTCAATATACAGGGGAGAGATTAATAGAGGAAAGTAGACATTGATGAGAGGAAGTAGTGGCGATAAAGAGTGCTTGAAGGGGTGAGAACTGCAGTGTATATGGACCAAGAAGTACAGGGCAGCAATACTACTACTCTATGCACAGAGCAAAACAGGACACCAACAATGGCTTTCAAATTCTCAAAATTCACACAATAACTTCCATATCAACAATAAAATACCATAAATTGCCCTGAGGTGATGGTGTGAGCTGCCACAGACTCCTCACCCTTAACCTTTAGACCGCAACTGGAGATCAACAACACCAAAACCTCATCTTGTATCAGCGAATGAGGCAGATAAATCCAAGATAGGATCACACAGAACAGGAGGCGGAGAGAGACAAATGGATAAAGGGAGGGAAGGAGAGAGGGAGTGTGAGATTGGAGAGAAAGAGAAATAGGTACAGTAAATGGAGAGGGAGTGAATGAACGATGGAGTGAACTTCCATTCACTAAAACCTGCTCCAGCATGAGTTGAATCTTAACTGACGGATTGCGGTAAGATGACTCACTCTTTCTATTTTTAGCTGCTGAAAAGAGAGCACTGTTTCTGAGTTGAATGTGTGTGTGTGTGTGTATTCTGGATCATTATGCAACCATGCATACGTTTGAGTTGTAAGAGTTTTCGTACTCATTTGATCCTGTGAGATCTTCTCATTATGCTCACATTAAGACTAACCTGTATCCCTATAGAGGACCGAGGCGTCTTCAAGTACTCCTCAGCCTTGGACACCAGGATGGCCTTGTCGCAGGTGAGCACCGAGCTGTGGCTGTCCGTGGACGGGTGTCGTTTCCCGGCCATGACTCCGGCTGCCTCCATGGCTATGGTCACCGCCTTGGCGCTGTCCAAGCTGTCGGTGGAGTTGTAAAGGGCCCTGCCTGGGTTCAGCCCCAGGCTGAGACCATCAGGGGCCCACATCCCACCGTGAGGGTGCCTCCCCTCATGGTAGGCGTCCTGGGTGGACTCGGTGCTGCTCTGGGCCGTGATGGAGATGAGGGGTTTGGAGGTGGTGCGGGGTGGGACTGGAGGAGGGGCCTTCTTGTAGTTGGGTGTGTAGGTGATGGCTGGAAGAGGTGGAAAGACAATTATTTACAAAAAAAAGTCATTTTCAAAATATTTACAAGCTGCATGGTATATTATCATGTCACGCCATCATGGAAATCTATATGTGCCGTATAAGTGCATTTGCACATGATTTCAGAGTTGTTTAAACTTAACAAAATTGAGTTTTCAGCTGGAGCTGATCCCAGCTGACATCATTAAAAGGCGTGTTACACCCTGGACAGGTCGCCAGACTATCACAGGACTAACACATAGAGACAACCAGTCACAGTCACAGTCACACCTACAGGCAATTTAGAGTCATGTAATATGAACATACACCTAAAGGTCAGCCTGTAAAAAACAACAACAATTTAAGAGCTATTCATGTAATAAATCCCACAGTATATCCTGTACAAGAGGAAAAGTGAAGTAAAGCCTCCAGAGGAAGTTGTACTAAATCAGAAATATTCCCTCTGGTGTTCATGACGTCATCCTTCAGAAACTGTGTTATAAAGGTTAAAATAACAGGCTGGTGATATTCAATATCTCTATTATCACCATCAATAATTAATTAAGGCCAACAACATGTTTTTTTTTTTCCGCCTTTATTTTTCAGGAAAAATTTTAAAATGTTTTTCAATAAGTCCCTACAACAAACAAACTTTACTCAAACAGGAGCAAATGGCGACTTTATTGGGGATTACTTTCAGCTTTATTAGTATTAGTATTTTTGAAAGCAAGATGGCGCCCATGTTTGTGGTAGTGAGGAAATATGTCACCTTGTGCAACACTGTGGCTCATTAATGAGTTTTTTTAAATATAGTTTTTGGACATTAACAGAGCTCTATGGCAGAGATTTAATATTTGTTAGTGGAATCAATTCTTTGTTTGTTTTGGCTTGACTTTTCCTTTAAACACCTGCCATCCAACCTCCTGATTACTGATTATTTTCCTCGTAGTAGTGTCTGATTGTTCGGTTAATAAACCTACTCTATCCTTATTTAACAGTCAATCAGATGTTAAAGCTACTGGGTCTCACCACACTGTCTCAGCCTGTTTTTGTCCAAAGTTATTTCACTACAACACGGGACATTACTCTCACCGCAGCAGCTCAGGATCAGTATATGGCAGAAACATCATGCAGGCACCACATACTCCCATTAGTCATATGACAAACAAGCTGATTACGGAAAGTACTTTCCAATGTATTAGCAATTAATATTATCGCTTAATTAACTCACTTTTATTACTTAATGACCTCATTAGCATTCATGGTGAGCTAATATATCGTGGCGATTATGATGGGACATTAAGCAGCGATGCCATTTGTTTAACAAGTTGATGAAATGTAGCCGCTGGCTAAATATGTATAAGCATTATTTAGGGCAAACTGCTGATAAACTTATTGATCCAAACTCCTGGCTGAGTGAGTACAATCTGTTCAAGAAACCGTTTTTCTCCTCTTTTGTTCACTTTCAGTGCTCAGTTAACGGTGGGGATGGCTGGAAATGTAGGCTCTGAATACATGTTTTTGTGAATAATGAATAAGTCGATGGAGTAACAGAGAACATCAAAGCTTCTGTGCAATGAGACGCTCATCAGACATGGATGACGGAAAAAAAAAACACAGTATTCAACAGTACTCATGTGTGGAGGATCCTGGTGGGGAGATACTGCTAAAAGAAGCCTGACAACTCTCATCTTCTTATTCCGTCCATTTCACGACAGAAAGAGGGGGGATTACTTTCTTTCAAGTGCAAATGAGAATATGGACTTAATCCACAGAGAGATGGACTTGAGGAATGGGTCATGAACGCCTTCTAAGCTTCGACGTGTCTTTATTTTCAAGCGAGGCTTTTAGAGAAAAGCTCGCTCGGTGTGGTTACAGGCTGAAACATCTGAAGCACAAGCTGTGTTTAGTGTTTTGATCAAAGCTGAGAGGCTGCCAGGTACCTCGGAGCCAAGAGCTGAAGAAAGAAAGGGGGCGCGGAGGAAGAACGGCGAGTCACGCTGCAGGTTAAGTTATGGGTTATCGTTTTCCTTGACAAAGAGCTAAACCGTGTTGAACTCTGTGTTTCTGTTTCCGTCTTACAAATGATTACATCACAAAAAGCAATTAAGGAAGTCCTTATGAGACCAAAATGTGATCCATTTTGAGTGCTAATGAGCTGCACCCCCCACGCAGGCTCCCAAAAGTTGTGGCGTAGAATTGATAGCATTTCAACCTAATTGCATTGTAACCTGAACAAACACATTGTTGTCTGGAACAAGGGAGCGGCAACAATTTTTTAGAAAAAGCCTCATTTACAGTGAGAATAAAACACTGAGCTTCATCTCAAACTTGCAACACCTTCTGACCTCTTTCCCACCCATATTTTTGTTGTGGTTATAAATAGCTAGATGTTGGGTCTATGAAGAGCATTCTTCTCCAGGGGCTTAATGACTCATGCTGCTGTCCATTCACAAAATTAACTTCTCATGGATGAAGAGATGCATTAGGGAAGGACAAGGAAGATGAGGGAGACAGAGAAAATAGAGATGTAGAGGTGAGAGGGGGAATGGGAGGAGAGTGGATCTGTGCAGACAGGAAGAGAGGGTTTATGTGTGTGTAATAGAGAGCGAGGATAAATCAGGGAGCGAGGAGGGATCAAAGGAGGAAAGAGATGACCCATTCAGGGGGCATGATTCAGCAGGAGGACCAAAATAGAGCCATTATTAGCCAGCCAGTCGTGCAAAGGCGAGTCATAACTCTTGTTCCCATCTTGGCAGTGGCAGTATTACTCAGCATTTAGATTTCATCCGAAGTGAACACAGGCAATGCACGCTCCCTCCCTCCCTCCCTCCCTCACTCACTCACTCACTCATTCACTCATTCACTTGCTTGCAGTAAAAGTCTTGCAAATCACTACAACGTCAACAAAGTGATTCACTTCATATTGTACACAAATATGAAAGACTATGCAGACTGAGAGCATAACCATGAGAGTTGTTCACGATTGAAGATCATCAATTGTAATCAGGGCTGTTAACGCAAATTCATTTCAACGCCACTAATTCCTTTAATGCATTAAGCTGCACTAGAGTGAAGATGCTGGTGTCATACGAAACTAGAAGGCCTAAGGAGTCTATTGGTACCAACCAGGTCATACTTGGTTGGGAAGGAGGCTAAACAATACTCCAAAATTTTGGCGAGGAAAAACTGTTATAGCCATTTTTAAAGGGGTCTCTTGACCTCTGACCTCAGTATATGTGAATGAAAATGGGCTCTCTGGGTACCCACCAGTCTCCCCTTTACAGACATGCCCACTTTATGATAATCACATGTAGTTTTGGGCAAGTTATAGTCAAGTCAGCACACTGACACACTGAGCTGTTGTTGCCTGGTGGGCTGCAGTTTGCCATGTTAGGATTTGAGCATACTCTTTATACTAAATAACCTGTGAGGGTTTCTGGACCATAACTGTCATTGTTTTGCGTTGTTAATTGATTAATAAATATTATATTATTATTTATTATATAAATAATAAATATAAGCATATTTGTCCACTCCCATGTTGATAAAAGTATTAAATATTTGTCTGAAAATCTGAACAGATAAAAAAATGTGTGATTAATTTGCGATTAATCATGATTAAATATTTTAATCGACTGACAGCCCTAATTAAAATACACTAGACAAACTGGTGATCAAGCACTGGATTATTAATCAGGCAAAAAGCCTAAAGCCCCAGTAATTTAATTAATTGCAAATTTTGTACAATATCAAAGCACGTCCTGCATTACTTCCTAATTGTGTGGCCCTGTCTTGTTTTCAGATTTTATTTAAGCTTTTTTCAGTGGGCGCGTGGCACATGACTGGGGGAAAAAAATGCAGAGTGCATCAAAAGTTTAATTAATTACATTTATCAGATTTATTTGTGAAGGAACAATGGCCAAGCAAGCACGGCTATCAAGATTACTCAGATGATAAAATGATATGTGAAGTGAAAGAGTCAGATTTTAGACAAGGAGGAAAAGAAAAAACTAATTATGCTCTTCAAACAAAAACACGTCAGTCAAATTCAAAATATGGCAATTCAATTCAGCCAGCCAACTGGAGGAGATAACGTGAATGTATAAGTAGTAAGTATGTCCTGTACAGATTGTAAAGCCCCCTGAGGCAAAATTGTGACTTTGGGCTGTACGAATAAAATGAATTTAATTGAAGTATGTAGAGTTTTGATATTTGGTCTCCACTCCCCATAACGAAACACCAAGTTCAACAAAGCAAGAAGCGGGGAGCGATGACCACCATGAGGAAGGCAGATTCATGGTGCCTTCAAATGAAAGTTGTGAGAAGCCACAAAAGCTAACAATTCAGCAAGCTAGCAAGTGTAACATAATGCAGCAATAAGGACAGAGGAAGCAGATGAGGCTGCTGGGAATATCAACATATTCCTCATACATATTACAAAATTACAAATTATATGACAAAAATTACAATATTCTCACTCATTATGCACAGAAGAAATTAACTTCCATGGCCTCCACCATTTCTGACGTCAACAAACTTTTGGAAACTTTCCACTTATGAGGTTGTGAATACAAGAGGGGGACCTTTGTATGGATAAACGTGAAAAACACGACCCCATTTGAAGGCACCGTCAGATAGTTTTCAGCCTCCAAAGAGGGCATGATATAGCCCACCACGTTACACGTATGGGAAAACATGGGATGAGGTAGTACCCCGACATTTAGGAGCTGTTTTTGTGGTTATTTGTTTGCACCGAGCCAACCACAGAATAACTTAATTATGTAGCAAGAAAATAGATAAAGACCGGTTTAGTTATAAAGGAATTTAGCATCTAAAAAATTGTCAATATTCCTTTATAAACATCTCAGTGACAGCAAGACGTTTACCAGGTTTCAAGAAACAGTATGTACAGTGAGTACAGTTTCAAATAGATAGCAGCATCTTTAGAGGCAGCTTAATGTATTCAGTGTAAATACTCCATTTAATCTCTCTCTCTCTCTCTCTCTCACACACACACACACACACACATTTGTACAAACAACTACCACAGTGTGGGTGAGTCTGATTAACGTGCGACACAAAGGCAGTGATTCAACCACTCCATCTCTGTTAGGGCCTCTCTATCTATCAGGGCTGGCTTGTATGCTAACATGGGGGTGGGGTAGGGGGGAGCTGAGTGACATGTCGTTAAGAGTCTTTCTTCCTGATCGGATTTATCACTGTAACGGAAAGGCAGCAGTTTGTTTTGCAGCAGGCTTTTAAGGATATGTAAATGATGTGGAGCGAGAGAGGGAGCGAAAGACGGATGTTCAACTCCACTATTAGCCCTGTGACGAGTGCTGCAGACAACAAACATTTAAGAAATTAATATAAAAATAGCCAACAATACATAACAACAACCGGACTCTGAGTAATGACTTCAACTCACTTAACCGAGGCAGGATGTTTGCAAAAGTTTACAGATTGTGATGAATCACTGAGAACAAAAACAAAAACACTGTTTGCGGCAAACAAAACACCCCACGTAGCAGCAAATATAGTCGTTTCACGGCGAATTTCTCTTGATCTGTGGATCAAGAGCGTTCCTTTGTTCGCCTGTACTGTAAAGCCTCAGATGCTGTGCTGCTGTTCATGGATGTCACACTTTAAGGAACTCTTTTGTTTCCGGTGACACGTCTGTCACCAGTTGGATGCATGCCACTGTGGTCTTCGTCTCATCCTGCGTGAAAACAAATCAGCCTCTTGTCAACTAGATGGGTCACTAAAATACACAATGGAGGCTAATAATGGAAACATCCAAAGGGTGGTGTGTGTGTGTGTGTGTGTGTGTGTTGAAGGATGTTTCAGGCAGGTGTCAGAAAGTGGCGTTATCATAAATATGTCAAGCAACAGCGGAGAAAGCCCTTTTAACAACTGAGCTCTGTCATGACTACAGTCTCAAACAGAGGAGGAGGAGGGTTTTAGAAGAGGGAGATGTAGGTCGGTTGCATAAAGTAAAGTTAGTTTAAGACTAGTCTTGGTGTTAGACTGGTCTCGGATTGTCAGATTCAACTTGTCTACTTCAGACTTTGTTGCATAAATATTAAGGGTAATATTAGCCACCTCCCTCCCTGGTTAAGCCATGAGGTTATTCAACTATTTCAAATGTTCACACAATATTTTAGCTATTTTTTTTACATAACTATTTCAGCGATTTATGTTTGGCAAACTATTTCACCTGTTTATCCATAACATTTAGCTATATTTTAAGTAACTTTTTAAACTGTTTATCCATAGCTATTTGCTAATTTAACCATTACATTTAGCTATGTTTTAGCTAAGTATTTCAAATGTTCATCCATAACTTTTAGGTAAAGTTTGGCTAAGTGTTTCAACTGTTTATCCATTACATTTAGCTATTTTTAATTAATTATTTAAAGTGCTTATCCATATATTTTAACTATCCATTTCAACTATTTATCATTACTTTCTTGCAAATTTTGGTAACTATTTCAACTGCTTGTATTAATTTTAGCACATTTTCAGCAAACTATTTCAACTGTTTAGCCATTAATTTAACTAATGTTTTTGCCAACCATATTGACTGTTTATTCATTATTTTTGGCTAACTTTAATTAACTATTTCAACTGTTTACTTTTTTTGGGTTCTTGTGTCATATTCTTAAATTGTCTCTGAACATCTTCATCGATTCCAACAACTAGTGTATTATGTATTATACTGTTTACCTTTTCTGTTATTTTCTCCTATATGGTGTGGTGTCGATGTTTTTTCCTCTTCTGTGAGGTGTCTTATTTCACCCATAATGCACTGCATGACAGGCTATCTAAGTCAGTTTTACATTAGTCACTCATAGGAAAGCTTTATGCAACAAGTACATTTAAGTGTCGATCGTAAGTCTGACTTTGTTACATTCAAAAAGTAATATTTAAGACAAAATACTAGGTCTATTTTTATGTAAGCAGCCCTAGGTGTAGTGGAGCTACTGCACCCTTCAGTCAGTCTCGCTGTGATAGGCTCAAGTGCTTCATGAAAAATGATATTGTAGTGAGACTGACTTATTTTGTATTCAATAAACTCCTAACTGCAAGTTTCACTGCTTGCTCACTGCATGGTAACCTGTAGCTCATTAACTTGAGTAACAAGCAACTTTCCGCAGGACAACTCATGTTTCAGTCAAATAATATATCTCTTGCATTAAAATGGAGTAATGGAGGATACCCCAGCTAGCAGGATTACCTGGGGTCTGCTGGGGAGTCCGATCAATGCTGCAGGTGGAGGGGAGGCAGAACTGGATCCCTGAAAACAAGGGAGTGGGGTGGATATTCAGAGAAGAGGGCATTTCAGCCCAAACATGAAGTACAATCTATCTATGTTACACAGAGTGGACATTAAGTAACTCATACAAATATTTTTTCATCTTTGAAAATTATACATCTCTAATGTTTGTTGCATGCTATATTTTCAGACAGGTGCAGAGTTTGGTGTAAATATGTCAACACGCATCCCCTGACCTGGCTTCATGACCCTGCTCCCAACATGGTCTCACCACAGACCTGGAACGACTACACACTTACAAGATGACCACATATAGAAAAGAGATTCCAAAAAGCCATTATAACAGGCGCATTTAATGACATAAGATAAGATAAGATAAGATAAGATAAGATGAACCTTTATTAATCCCCAGAGGGACATTCCCATTAAGGTCTGGTGTACTTTCATGGTTTAGCAGGACAGTTGCAGATTTTGGTTTTCTGTGTTCATAGAAACAAGGGATCAGTTCATATTACCAGTTTGGTATGAGTGGGGATATTAGCTTGACATTGTTTAAATTCAAGTTAAATGTGGCTGCTGTGTTCTTGATACCAGTATACTACCTTAATAAATACATTTGTAATTAGGGTAAGAATACATTTTCATTACTGTTTTTTATGATTTGGTATCAAAATGCCATCCAACAAATGTATTATTTTAAATATTTTACCCATTCTCAGTCTCTTAAACCCTCTGTTTTCTGAATTTTTAGGTGTCTTTTTGTGATGAGGGAGATTTTGCCAGGAAAAAACAATTGACACAACTGCTCAACATGGGTTTAAGTGATAAATCCAGACCCTTTTTTCCCATATTATGTATGTGACAAGTGCTTGGTGAAGTGAAACAAGTGAAATGATCATGATATCTGCCGTTGTTTACACTTGTAATTAGAGAAATTTTCTGCAATTATACTCCCCTTAAACTGTATGTCAATTGACTTGACAAATAAAATTGACTTGTATGGCGTCCACAATAAAAGTAGACATACACAAAAATACAATCAATTCACAATTACATGAACCGCAGCAGAGCAGTTCACTCCTTAAATGCCATTGAAGGTATTGGTTTCCTTGTAAAGCCTTTTAATAATATAAGAGTAATCCTGTGGTCAGACAGCATGTTTTCTCTGCAAAATCTACCTTCAATTAAGCAGAGTACTTTCACACCTACTCATCAGCATCATTCCCTCTGTTCCACAGTTCAGTGTTATTATATGCCAATATCTTTCATTGCATGAATGAATCCTGAAGCAGTTTATATTTGGATCACATCTTATGAATAAACACGATGTCGCTGCAGTACAGGGTAAATTATGTGCTACTTTTAGATAACACTTTTGCAAATGAAAAGTTAAACATGGAAAGGGTCCAGGGAGGAAAAAGGGTGGTGCGTTTGATGCCGGTGAAATGAGCAAAAAGAACACAACAGTACAACCTAATTAACTTCCAACCTCTTTGAAAACCTTTCAGGTTCAGTCAATTTAGCAAACTTTCATAAAGTGCTCTGCACATATTCAATTCAAAACAACACAGAGGAAAATCCTTTTTCTGGCAGCTCACTGATGTTCAGCTGAAAGACTCTCTTTGTTCCAGCACACTTTATTAGAGCACAGATTTCAGTGGGCAGTTCCATATAGAGCCCATTAATTGGACAGATAGCACAGATATATCTTGTGATTTGCCTGGCTTTTTAGCTGTTCATTGCTGGTAACAGAATTCTGCGTATCCTGTGGTATGCGGGCTCCTTTCATTGCACTGAATATCAAAATGAAATAATGAATAGAACCAAATACTTACAATGAGGCACTGTATATGAAATGCACAAAACATTGAGGCCATCTGTCATGCACCATCACAACAACACTTTCATCATTCAGTGTCACACATGTTAAAAAATAACCACCTTTTTTCAGGAAGGAGCACAGTTCAACATGTCATTACGCTTATGTCCCAGTATTACATTCTCAGTCTTTGATTCCTGAGCATTGAGATGATATCTTACAGTAAAAAATACAATATCACCTCTTGACAAGGCCTGTTATTACTACAGTCAGATTATCAGACAAATTTAATTTATTATGTATTTTGTAAATAAATGTATCCTCATACTTATTGTCTGGCAACAACCCTATGTCCTACCAAATTGCATTCCCATATAACTAAACTAGGGTTGCAACTAATGATTATTTTCATTGTTGAATAATCTGTCAATTATTTTCTCCATTAATCAAGTAGTTGTTTGGTCTATAAAATGACATAAAATGGTAAAAAATGTTGATCAGTGTTTCCCAAAGCCCAAGATGACGTCCTCAAATGTCTTGTTTTATCCACAACTCAAAGATATTCAGTTTACTGTCATGGAGGAGTAAAGAAACCAGAAAACATTCACATTTAAGATGCTGGAATCAGAGAAAAAAAAGTTTAAAAAATTATTCAAACCAATTAATCAATTATCAAAATAGTTGGCAATGAAGTTAATAGTTGACAATTAATTGAATCATTGTTGCAGCTCTAAACTAAACTGCATTCTCAATTACTTTTTGAGGGAAACATATTTTCTCCCAGCTGAACAGTTTCAAATGTGGTTAACGTTGTAAATTGAAATAAAACAAAAATGCAACAAAACTATGCTTGGTTAGGTTTAGACAACAACATTACTTGGTCAAGTTTAGTTGAAAAAAAAAATCATGGTTTGGCTTAAAATGACTACAACATTAAAACAAAACAAAATAAAAACACAACAAAACTATCTGGTTAGGTTTAGGTAACAAAACTACTTGGTTAGGTTTATTTAAAAAACATCATAGTTTGGCTTAAAATGACTACAACACTGAAACAAAAAAATAAAACTACTTGGTTAGGTTTAGGCAACAAAACTAGTTGTTTAGGTTTAGTTGAAAACCGTCATGGTTTGGCTTAAAATGACTACGTAAGTGAACGTTGTCTCCTTGAGTAAAGTCCTGAAATTGTTTGATCCATGAACCCCCCCCCTCCCACCCACAGTGGACTTTCTCCCTTGTTACACTCGTTATTATTCCAGGTAACTTACAATAACCTTATTATTCGACATAACATGTAATAACAGTTGCTCAGTATACTACATCACCTGCTCTATGTGTTGCTCGTTGTAATACTTCATCTGCTGCGACCTTCTCTGGACTATCATTACAAATTGCATTTGTGGTACGTTAAAGACAAAGACAATCCGTGACAAAAGGCATTCCCCTCCACATGAAACTGAGAATGCAGTTTAGCTGTATGGAAATTATTTGGGATACAGGGCTGCCAGCAAAAATGTGTGCATATATGCTGTATGTTTGGTAGCAAAGTGTATGCGCATGTAGGTAACATGAAGTTGCGTGTACAAAGAGGCTACATACCATAACTGTACTGGTTTGTTATCATATTTGAGCGTGAATTAAAACAATGCAAGTTACTTTCTATTTTCTATTAACAGTACAGTTTTCCAGCTCAGTCTAGGATTGTGCAAACATCTTTCCACAGCATAACTTCCTTTTTCTTTATACCTGCAGAGTCCACCCAACAGCTCACATAGTAAACAGTATGTCCTTATAGTTATATGATAACTGCGAAGATTTACTTCACTCTACTCAAGAGTGACGATAAACAGAGAGCTTAAATTAGGTTAAGGAAAGGAAAGTTTCCATCATCACAGCAAGGATTGTCGGGACCTTGTATACATTAGGCCATCTTGTCCGTAGTCTATAACAGAGCTCCAAAAGAATCTCTTAAAATAGATGTGTAAAATGTCTTAATGTAATACACTGACTGAACAAGAACATTCATTATTAGTGTATCCAATGATTAAAAAAGGCAGTACTGTCCTGGAAGATATTTCACATCAGTGGTGACAGCAGCTTCAGAAATGTTTATACTGCTTTTAATAAATGTCTCTGAAGCACAGTTGTTCAGTAAATTTGTCACCACCAAGGGTTCATCACATTTATGCAGTATGGTGCAATCCTTGAAATATGTTTTTTTTTGCTGCTACCAATGCAGTCTTTCTTTTCCTGGAATATTACTGCAGGTTTGTGTATGAGGAAGTCCTTGGTTTGAAAGCCAATGCTCACATGACATTTAGATCTGCGCGTTGCTCTACAGTGCACTGGCAGCTACAAATCGTGAGCTATAAATGTACTTTGAGCTACATTTTGTCTGCTGAGAATGAGGTATGAGCTCACAGCGAAAGAGACACGTATGTGATTTCTGCACTGTTGTATTCGTATCTCCCGCTAAAGAGTTCCACGCTGGCACTCCTGTGCATTGAGTCCCGTCTCTGGCCCCTCCTCTGCCACCTGTTCCACAGAAAGGCCTGCTCACTTGAGGACCTTACCGGACTACGTGGAGTCTCTTCTTCCATAAGTTCATCATCCTCCTGGGACACAGCCATACACTCCAGTATTTCTGGCTCCATAGGTGCCAGGTCCACTAAAGGTATGTCTTCGGGATCTGGTGGGGATGGATCTGAATCTGGTGGAGGAGGATCTGGGGCTGGACTTGTGGGTCCAAAGTCCATTTCCAGTGACGTATCAGGAGATACTGAACTAGGAGGGGATATTGTGACAGTGACCTGTGGTAGTGGGACTCCATGTATTTCAGTGGCTACATCCTGCAGCAAGTGAGCCAAGTGATACTCCATAGCTGGATCCAAACAGACAGATTCTGCTGATGGTGAAGGATCCAAGGGGCACACTGTGGCAGGATCAGTGGTTAGCGGTGAACTTGGACAATCTGATTGGTAGAAGGGTGGATCTAAATCCTCTGTATTAGATGGAGAGTCAATGCTTAGATCAAAAGGGTCTGGCTCAGGGTCCATGAACACAGAGTCAAGATCATCTTGATCTAGGGAAGTCAGCATGACTAAGTCGAAGTGGACGAGATCAGCATGATATATAGTGGTGGTATCAAGTGGTTCAGGAAGGGGTGGCCACTCTGAGTCTTGGGACTCTGGTTCGGTGTTGGACTGAGTTTCTACCGAAGTGGAAGCAGTGGTTGAGACTGATGTCATTTGCTCTGGGGGAGGGTCAGAGGGATAATCTGGAAAGGTGACAATGGGATCTGGATTTGTGTCACTGTCAGTTGGGCTTGTCGGAGATTCTGTGTCAAGGTACTCTGATACCACAATGGATGGGCAGATGATGTCAGTCTCTAAATTAACAGTAACAGGCTCGAGCACAGGTGTATCACAGACTGAGAAAGAGGCTTGACTAACAGGGTCAGATGAGGACACCATGTGTAAGTCTGATGGTTCTGCATCTAAATTTGTTGGGTCTGTTGGTTCTGGATCTTCTAATCCTGAATATGGTAAAGACACAGCAGTAGGATTTTGAGACACTGGATCTGGCTTTTCCACAGCGACAACATCCGGAGACTCTGAATCTGACATGATGTCACAATCACGTTCCTCAGGTGGAGACACAGTAACTACAGGTACTGGATAGGGTAGCTGTATCGCATCTCTTTTATTTAGTTTTGAGTCTGGGGATTTCATGTCATCAGGGTGAGATGGTTCAGTATCTGAATGCGACTCATTAGCTGGGCCTACATTTATTTGCTGTGCAGTGACTTGTATTTCTCGTTCCACTGTCACTGAATCCTGAGGGCTTTCAAGGGCTGCTTCTGAGGAAATTGGCACTATATCATGAGTGGTGACTGGCTCATTAGTGACCATGTCAGATGAACTCACAATTACATGGTCTGATAGCTCTAGTTCAGGTTCTGGTCTAGCTCTAGAGGGCAGAGCAGTCAAATCAAACAGCTCTAGTTCTGTTTCTGGTTTAGCTCTAGAGGGCAGAGCAGTCAAATCAAATAGCTCTGGTTCTGCCGCTCTAACAGAGCCTGGAAGTATTGGATCCAAAGAAAGTGGTATGGCACTCTCCACATACATTGACTGTGGACAGGCAAGAATGCTTGGGTCCATAGACAGCTGTTTTGGCAGATTTCGGCGGGCGCCTTTCTTTTCGTCCTTCTCATCTGGACAATTGACAGCTGCATCTGCGGTGCTTTGCCGGACCAGGACCTTGCTTCTGGCCTGGGTCCCCACAGACACTTTTGATATTTGGGGTCTCTTCTCTCGAGCTCCCCCAATGCCTCCATCTGCCACAGAAGTTCCAAGTCCTCCTGCCACTTCTCCTACTCCTGCCCCTGCCCTCGGTCCTGTCCCTAGCCCTGCCCCAACCCGTCCACCTAAACCTACCCCAGCTCCAGCAGCCATGTTGCCACCTTGGGGAGACCATGTGTTGTAATGCTGCGTGAAAGTGTTGAAATTACTGTTGAAAGCACGAAGCTCAACACAGAGGTCCCTCCTTAGATCGGCTAGCTCTCGACGCATGGCCGACACCTCTTCCTTCCATTGCATGCTGATAGCTGCAGCCAAGGTAGCTGACTCTTTGATACTGGCCTGGATGGCTTTTGGTGATGGCCGTTCATGGGCGCTAGATCTTGGGGACCTGAAGAGGCTTGGAGAAACAGGTGGTCCAGACAGAGGTTTGGCTGTAGCACCCATGCTATCTTGTTGGTAAAGTCTGTCTCTTCTGATGGGGCAGCCTAGATCATCATGAGCCAAAGGGGTCGTGTCTGCCAAATCCTCAAGTACACTGGCCTGGTCAGGTAAACAAGAGTCTTCCTGCACATAATTTCTGTCTGGAAGACAAATATAAATACGTATCTGTAATATGGCCACAGGTGTGAGCAGCTGGAGATAATGTGCTTTTTATTGCCACAAAGCAGTAACATCAAATCATGCACTGAATGCCATGAGTCAAAATAAGATAAAAGCAAGCACTAACCTTATGATTATTGCCCCAATTCACTCCTGTGTATACTGTAACGTGTACTGAAGAATTGTTATTCTAAAATTTTAATAATCAGTATTATCATTATACATTGCTGTGTTGAAAACCAGTGTAACACTGGGAAATTACTCCCATTTTGACTCATTTCCATTAATGGTTTACACTGCCTTCTCAGCTTTAATTTGTAGCATGCATTCTTCGCATCTTTTCAATGCACAAAGCTGAAACTCCTAGCTCCCAGAACACATCACAGAGAATGGACAATATTTCTAATAAATGAGGTGTAAGAACAATCCTTGCATGCTCGTCTGCTTTCAGTCGAGGTAACGAAATGTGTACTTTGTGCAATGAAAAGAGGCAAAGATGAGCAAAGCTTCCAAACATTTCCCATCAATCAGGAAGTATAGTATGAACCCTATTGAAAAAGTGAGGTCCAGTTTGACAGATTGATTCGAAGCACCAATTGCCCCATGTCCAAAATAGTGGTAAAATCTATCACATAAACTCTGTATCCTAAAAATGCAAGATATATGAGTTTACTGAGAAAGCAGTGTAAGCAAACATTTATAGGTATGAAGAATTGATAATAAGCACAGCTCCAGATGGCCACACCTCTAACCCTCCCTATTACAGTCCAACTGATGTTGTTAGTTCATGAATCTACTGTGGGAAAAGGGGAATCCGCTCAGACTTCTCATCCAGACACTTTTTCTTCTTTTCTTCCCGCATTCTTCATCGGTACAAGGACGTATCATTTCCTCTGTGAAGCCAGCAATCACGGGAGTTGTTGAAACCACCAGCAGCTCACAATTTATAATCAAGGCTCAGTATTATAAATGAATGCACGTGTCAGCTGAGTAGGTTTATATTTCTTGTGACAAGTTCTCATATGTGATATATGTAACTAACCAGTGTGACAGTTCAGTTACTGGTCTATTCATTGCCAGCATTACATTATCCATTATCCAGGTCTAGACACAATAGTGTGCACTTCTGTAATGTGATCTCATTGTGTGTAAACATGAACTCTGCAATGAGACAAAATAATTTGTGTGAAGGGAACAATCTGTGAGCGAAGAAACTTCATAGTATATGCTGTCTTATTTAAGTGTAAACTGGATTTTACAAGTAAACAATGCATATTTCGCAAACGGAAATTTCACCATTTCTTTGCCCAGTTCGCAATAAAGCTGTAAGTACGTTCACAAGTGTCACCCTGTGACACCACAAACGAAGTCAGATTTCGAAAATGTAGCTGAAAAAGCAGTCCTTATCGTGACCTGATTTTTACTTGAGACAATTTCCATTTGTGATTTTCAATAGGGTTCATAGCTTTACTCTCTGATGCATCCAATGGATGAGCAGATGAAGCACTGTATCCAAAATACAGTCGGATGAACTAGCACAGTGGTAGCTAAGGTAATCATATGTCCATCAAAAACAATGGCAACATACAAGAGTGATTCATGCAAAGATATGAAGCTGTTTGACAGTACAACCAATTTGCGCTAGCTGCTCTATATTCATCCATTAGCACACGTTAATGCCAAATGTAAGCTTTTGGTGTCACTTTCTAAGTACAAACAAAAATACCAACATCCAGGATGTCACACATTGCATTTTTCAAGTTTATGTCGAATTGCCCTTACCTGTGGTAGACCTGATGGTGGAGGTTACAGTGGAGGCCATGGGGGGGATGCAGTCATCGTCTTGGGAGTAGCCGGCCTGGATGGCTCGCAGGTAGCTGTGACTCCGGGTTCTGAAGCAGCCGGGCAGGTCCAAAGCCTCCATGGCCTGGGATTCCACCTCACTGAACACCGACTCGCACACTGATTCAAACTGGCCGTTTATTTCTGTTTCACTCACCTGTGAGAAACAAAAGCCATAAGCATGCTTTCTTATTTTCAGGTGCATGCTTAACTTCTATCATCACTTCTATCAAAAGAGTAACTCCCTTTGGTGCTGACTTTGGGCTTTTGCAGATCTTTTATATGCAAAAAAACTACTGTCTATAACTCACTAAGGAAAGGGAAAAAGCACAAAAGCATAATAGGTCCTCTTTAAGTAAGTGAGGATATCTATTTGTGTATCCAGAGAAATTAATTGGTTGGTTGTAAAACCTCACATTATGTTCTCTGTCAATCACCCTGAGGATAAAAACATGTCTTGTTGATAAAATCAAACAAATGCATGTGTTAACAGGCAAAACACAGCAGAGAGATCAATGCGAAATGTGTTTTTATAATGTCTCAACAACTTTTTTAGCATTTTGTGATTGTTGCTTGGAAATTGCTTTATATTATATTTCCACACTAGCAGATAACCTGCAGGCTGGTTCCTCTTGCTGCAGTTGTTCTTGCTTTGTATGAATACAACAAAACAGCATGACGGAAATTTTCATAAAATCAGGGCCATACTGTGTCAGAGAGTTTGCTCCAAAAGACGTGTAGTTGATGTATTTCTGTTTCTTGTTTCAGATATGTATGATGTATCTTGCAATGTCTTTGATACGGGCTAGTTACAAATGGTTGTTTACTGAGCAGAAATAATATGATAGCTATCAGTCCAATCCCGTTTGGCAACATCAGGAATCAAAGATAAACATCTCGTTCTACTGGGATTTTGAATTAGTAGGAGTTTAGTTGAGCTTTTAAGACTCTGAACAAATCAATATGCCTCTCTTTTAAGGGGGAGATGAATATCTCAACAACCCCTGCTGGAGTCTTAATATATCCGGATAAACAGTGTGCGATGTCATATAAAATTAAGTGTAAGTAGAATTAAGCCAGAAAAAAAGAGGTATGTGGATTCTAAAAAAAAACAATATGTACATTCATTCTATAATCATGATCTTTAACTGGAGTTTTAAATGAACAGCTATGTGGTGAAACTAATGCCACTGGAGATTCCCAGGGACCTCCTCAGGGTCCCTCAGCACCCCCCCACTGCTCTCCAGCACAAGTATGGATTTGAGAAACCTTCCTAACTGAAAGCGTGCAGACTCACCTGGCTCACTTGGCTAACACAGCTAGCCTGACTGAGGGTGCTGACTGCCCGCATGTAGCTCTGGTTCCTGGAGCGAAACTTGGGAGAGTTGTAGTTGGCAGAGGGATCCAGGGCAATGCTTGGGTGCATGTCCCTGGTGGCTTGCAAGTGGTAGCTCTGACTGAACAGAGAGAGAAAAGGGAGAAGCAGAAAGGGTGTGGGACTACAGTCATGGTGATGATTTCTTAAGTCAGTTCAAGTTAATTTCACTAATAACCAAAGCGGTTTGACTACAGGTGTAACATGAGGACAAAAACAATTGAGTGTTCTCCTCGGGGCGACCTGGACTTCAGAGGGAGACTGGTTATGACATAGTGTCTCCCAAGAGGGGAGCCTCTCTGTTTCTGTATCTCTCCCCCACTACACTGATGTGTTCACCAGCATCCTTAAAAGGGCAGTTCGATTTCTGTTGTGCTGAAACATCCAATCAATGCTTGGAAATGAGACAAATGCAAATCAGGAGCTAGTTAGTGAGCAAGCACTTCGGAGAGCACCCCAGTGTCAGCCAGGTCAATTAAATGTGCTAACCCAGCAGTGCAAGAGGGATGTTCAGAAAGCCAAGGCTGGTTTGAAATCTGCTGGAGAGAGAGAAGACAAATAGAAAAAAAACATGGAGGAAGAAAGGTGCTTTAAGTAAACTAGAGAATACTATGTGAGTCACATTAGGAATACCAAATTGAGTTTCTCCTCCGCCAGATCCATTTCTAATGGCAGGCAGTGATGAGTAAGCAGTTTCTGGGCTTTTTATAGAGATAAACACTGGTGTTTGGCAGCGAAGAAAAGGCCAGTGTGATTAAAAGTCCTCCAATCCATCTTGTAATGCTGTAGCAAGGCTGTGTGTGTGTTTGCAAAGTAATATCAACCTTCTAAACATCCAAAGACATCCTATAGAGCAGAAACATCCAGAGATTAAGTCTGAATGAAGTGTTAAAAGTAAAGAAGCTGTAAATGGGAAGAAGTATGTGCATGTAATGTATAATAGTGAATCATTTCTATATTGTGTGCCTTATGCTTTGCTGGTAGGAGCAGGTAGCCCCAGGTGACTTGTCATTGACTGGTCTTGAGTGTTTGCTCTGTGAGGCGTCCATATTGGTTATGTCAGCAGGGCAGCGAGCCAGCTGGCTCCGACGCCTGACCACTGCAACATGGCAGCAGCAGAGAGGTAAGGGGGGAGGAGGGGAGAGGCACTGAGCTTGTATTCACCTTAAGTCTGCAGCAAAATTGGTGATGTAGTTACGCATGTCACTGTTGATTTTATCCAGGCGGTAAGAGCTGCGGGTAGAGAAGAAAACAGAGTTACTGGGTCCCACAAGTGGGAGGTGGATGGATGTGACGTCACTGGGCACAAGTCCAATGGAACTGGCTCTGTATGGGATTCGTGGTGAATTGAATGTTTGCTTGGGAGTTTTCACCAAAGTGCTGCAAACATTAGGGTGATACAACATGGCCCTGGAGTAATGATAAAAGTGAGAGAATGTTACATTACATTGGGTGATAAAATTGCATGATCAAGGCAATATCTGATAAATGAAACACGGACAGACCACAGACTGCATAAAGATGGATGACATGACAGCTCCCCAAAAATGAAGCCAAATCGTCTTGATCGCCCCCTGGTGGCTGGTTGTAGTATAGGTCATAGAGCCCGCCTCCTTCACGTTAGCGGATGGAAATAAGGGCCAAAACAAAAAGACAAAGTACATGATACATATATTTTTCCCAAAGATGGTTTTTGTTATTTTAGGTAGCTCTAGCTCTCACTGATGGTTGTTCAAGCATTAATTTTTTTGATAAGTTTGGTTTTGATTAGTTATTTGATGCTATGAAAAAGGGTGAGATGTCATGATTGGCAGCTGTGAGGCTCTCTCGCTGTGGCCATACTCGGCTCACTATTGGTTCGGGTGAGTGACCTCAATACCGCGGTTCCAGCCCCCCGATCATTAATATGCAGACTCTGCCTCCAAATGACATCAAAATCTAAAGATGGCAGCCTGTAGCCGGGATATTTTGGCTTTGCTTCTGTACAGTGGGAGGAGGGGGAGATGTGTCGTCCATCTATATACACAGTCTATGGGACAGACACACAACCTTATGAGAAATGTATTATCAGTTTGTCGCACACAGACTGTCCACCACCACTGACCCAAAATGATTACAAAGCACTCGATGACGAAATGCTGCACACAAAATCCAATTACACTACATCATAAAACACAAATCCTTTGCCTGTGTGGCTAATTAGATTTGCTTAATCGAGCCAAATGAGAATTAAAAAAACATCCTTCTCTGAGCAATGAAACTTTGTCAAGCTTCATAGCTGACAAGATCAGATATAAGTGCACCAGCTGAGGCGTAACCGAGGCATGCTTCATCCATCCCTGCCTGTCTATTATTGTCAGCTGAGTGAAGGGAAGCTGTTTTGAGAAAGCGTTGGCCCTTTATCAAATCATGCCAGAGCAAATTTCCTCTAATGTCTCTGATTGGTGCTAATGCACTTCCATTGTTGGCCAATATTAAAGCAAGGGATGATGGGAATCTCACACTTCCTGCCTTTCACGCTGCCAGTGAAAGCACTCTGTCTGTGGTTAAACAAAACCTGGCCTCGGCAGTAGCTGTTGTGTGCTACTTTCTGAGGAGAAAGGTTGAAAGTAAAGCATTTGATTGAGGGAACTGAAAGACCAAGGACAAAGGACAACTGTGAAGCATGGAAAAAAGACTGCTGCGGGAGAGAAGGGTTAACACACAGTATGTACTAATGTACTAACTAAAGTACAAACTTGAGACCAAGTGGATGAGACTTTGGGGAAATGTGTCAAAGCCCTATGGAGAATAATTACATCTTTACATGAGGGAATGCATGAAAAGATGATGTGTTTAATACACATAACAATCAGTGTATCCTCATGTAAAACACACACTCACACAAATGCGTTCTGTGTTGTATGTTCTGTTCAAACCATGCGCCAAAAGATCAATACGGCAGTTGACACCTCTCTGAATGGGACATTAGGTAACAGGATCCATCTCTGACATGGTGTTAAGTGTTACATTCATAGCGGAGGCAATAGGGTGTTGAGAAAAAAGCCTGCCCAACAGAAAGGTGGGCTAACTATGCATGACACGTCCCACGCAGCCACAAATCAATGGATTGGAATTCTGCTTTGACCTTGAGATGGGAGGGAAAACTGCTCATACCCAACGCTATCTGAATGAGTAATTACATTATGTCAAATTGGGAATTATCGGATGCTTTAACTCTGATTAATCATGGTGCCTCAAGAAGCTAATCGTGGATGGGGGGGGGGGGGGGGGGGGGCAAACAAATGCGACTTATTTTACAACCTGCCAAAAACGGGTGGGATTGATGGGCTTGTGGTGTTTAGACACCATGCCAAAGTCATTTAAAGTGAAGTTGCCATAGATGCTAAGTGTTGATGTTCTTCTGTGCGTGTGAGTGTAATAGTGCAATTTGCCATGTCATTCAGCTCCCAACATTGTTAATGCATTCTTTAAACATCTTTGGCAGGTCCTACTAAAGCGCAAAAAAAGCCGATTCATATTCAATTTATCATAGCTGTTGGCTCTGCGGCCTACAGGACGTACGGGACCCCAGGGTGAAGTTGTAATGGATGGGGGGTTGGGGGGTGTAAACGATTATTAATTAAAACAATCATTGGCATCTAACTTTCCCTCTAGTGCACACAGGTTGTTCGGGCTCAGTGGGCCCGTGACTGTGATGTATTCTTTACTGGTGGAGACGAACAAAGAGACGATCCTGTCAACCACGAGAGCGACGGAGAGCTCGAAAGAGGGAAAGATGGAGGGAGGGTGACACAACCTGACAGCCTGTTCTCACTTTAACATGATTCGCTTCAGGGAGCCGATGCTGTCAAATTTGTGTTTGGCCCATCTGAATGCCCCCGCGGGACATCAAATTGCTACAAGAGCAGAGGAAATCCAACCTGCGCCAGCGTCTGTCTCGAATCCAATTTAATTCCATCCCAACAAGCCCAGTGAACTATAATAGCATGAGAGCTCTCACGTCAGGTGGCAACCGTGGTGCCTTTTATCTGTGGACTTAAAAATAGCAATAGATATGGATCTCAGCAGGTCTATAAAAAGTTGGGAATATCTTTGTCCAAATGGGTGATGTAAAATGTTAGATTGAGAAACGATTGTTGTCAACAATTGAATATTCCTGGTTTCCAGGTGGTTTTCTGTCTCTCTGGGATCTTGAGTGCTGCGGTGTATTCTCTAGTGTTATATTATTAATATTTCAGTCACCTCTTGCTGCCCGAATTTACAGCTATAACAGTATAATTCAGATTTAATTTGACCAGCAAACTAGCACCCGATTTGATTGCTATCAGGCCATTAAATAGCTGTTATCTGTCACTATAAGCACTATAGATGTGGGTCAGTCGAGACCTATGACTAAGCAACACATTCTGGCATGTTGTAAAACTTAATGAAATGTTAAAACCATGAAAAAGACAAGAAAAAGCCTTTTTAGGTTTAGGCAACAAAACCAGTAAATTTAGGAAAAATATTTTGGCTTAAAATAACTTTGTTTCAAAAGTGAAAGTGAAACTTAAAGCTTGTGAACAGAGAGACAACTACATGTTGCGAAGCCCGGTCCTCTGTTTTGTTTATACTATACTGAAGTCCACGACTGCTCTTGTCATATTACGCTGGACATTGTCATGTCCTTTAAAACCAAGGGTGTCAAACATACGGCCCGAGGGCCAGAGCCGGCCTGCCAAAGAGTCCAATCTGTCCCACTGGATGACTTTACAAAGTGTAAAAATTGCAGTAAAGTGTGATATTTTAATTTTTTAAAGCTCAATTCTGAAATACTTTTCATATTTATGTCTTTCACCGGGAATGATGTTCAACTTTAAGTTAAAATAAATCAGAATTTTGACATAGGAAGCCAAAATGATGAGATATTAAGTCAAATTATTAGTTAGTAGTATTAGTCATAATTAAGAGAATAAATTTAAACTTTTGACTTAAACTTGAGGAGTCAAACTCAAAGCTATGTATATGTAACGTGAAAACTGAGATTTTCATTTTTCGAGGCTCGATTTTGATTAGTATTGTAATATTTATGACTTTTTATGGGAATTAAGTCCAGATTTTAAGTTATGTCCTAATTTTGACATAGCGAGCCAAAGGTAGGCGATACTAAGTTGAATTTATGACTTTTTAAATCATAAATGAATAATTAATTCCAATTTTGCAGTTAAATGCACTTCTATTTGTATTCTGGGCTGGATTTTTCATTAACTGTGATCGTTTTCAGAACTTGTACTTGTACTTCTTTACACTAACAGGAAGGGGACATTTGGAGGTGTTGTTATTAATAGGTTACTATGCAGTGGTTTTACTGTCCCACTGGACATCAGACTGGACTGTATGTGGCCCCTGAACTAAAATGAGTTTGACACCCCTGCTTTATACCTTCTTTTGATGATCTACTATGTGAATAGATTATAAAACCTAACATTGGGTGTAGTAGGTCCCTACTGACCCACATCTATGGAGCTTATAGCGATAACGTCTATTTAATAGCCTGACAATAGTCTAATTGGCTGAAACTAGAGTCCCACTGATACTGGATTGCTGAAGTTTTTTTTCTTACAAAACCACAAAACATAAACATGACTATTCAATCAAAATAAAGTGTATCTAGTATGCCACAGTATTATTGGCTTTGCATGTACATTTATGCACACTAGTAGGGAAACACTGTATGCAAGCTTTCAAACTTTGATTTTTTGTTAGCTTTATAAATATTTTTCTCTACTTATCTGTATCCTTCTTGTTCCTATCAAACCTGTGTCTGCTGCTGTTATACAAAATTATCCTCCTGGGATCAATAAAAGGTGATTTTATCGTATCTCTTAAATGAGCTTTTTAAAGAGTCGTGACCAACTCAGTGACACTGTTTCTACATTACCTCACATATTTTCCTTCTACTTCTGGGCTGAGATTTCTTGTTGTTCACTGGCCAACATACACGGCGATACCAATGTATATCTGCATTTAGCTAGAGTAATACTGGCCTATATACCCTCTGAGACCTGCAGGATGGGAGGCGATCCCGACTGACTTTGCTGTCTTCCAGAGGCTGTAGCAGGTTTTAGAGCTTGAGTAGTGACTGTACATACAGTATATCAACTGAAACTACAAAACCTGAGGAATCCATTGGTACCAATGATGGTCATGGCACATTTTCATGTTATTTCATGTTAATGCCTATTCTGAAATGATGTGTTTGAATATTTCTGCATACGGGAGTCAGATATCATGTTAATTCCCATAGTAGCCATTCATTGTAGTTCATTTTTTTGAAATTTGACCTCACTGTATAAAATGACCAGTGCTGCCCTCTAGGATAATCGCTGCCTCATGAAACTTTACACCCACAAACTAGAGTCTTAGAGCATTCAGAGGATGGCAGTTTACACAACAGAAGCGTTTGCCATGCAGTCGCCAAATAATTAACTTCTTGCTCTAAATCTCCAAATGTCAAAAGTTTTTCATACCAAATCACAGCATGACTTTTTCTGTGGTGTCTTAACATGGTATTTTGTAGAGATTATTATTATACATTATATTATCACATTAGATATTATATTATCATTTTAATCAATTCACAAATGGTAAAAAAAAGTGTGACCACATCTCTGTAACAAATGGTATCAACCCAAAAACAACTTAAAAGACATAATAGTTCATGGGAATAGTCATCATATACTTCTATCATTACGTTCTAAGCCCTTACACACTTTCACAGTTTATTTTAATGAATTAATTAATTCAGGTTTATTTTTGATTAATGCCTTGAACAATTTGGCACAGTACTGGGCTGCATCTCAAGTGAATCTTCAGGTTGGTACAGGCTTTCAGTCGATGCACACCACTTTTATGTGACATCTACCGTTGACCTGCTATCTCCCTCTAAAGACCCCCTGTCCCCTCTTAAAACACAAAATGGGTCTCAGAGGGTTAAAGACGAAAAAGACCACATTATGCCATTCTTCTAGTATTGGGACTCTTCTGTCAATGGACTCAAAGGCAGGCCACACCACCTGATCAATGCTGGTCAATATCTTCCATTCAGCAGAGCCCAGCAGACTCTCAGCCGAACCACTGAGAGAGTCATTATTTAGAGGAGCCTTGGAGTACAATAACGCCAACTGATAGCCCTTCCTGCTGTTGCATCCTCATAAATCATTCACTGTTTACAGCTATTCAAAATGGATAGCCAGGGGAAGCTTTGCAAGATGTGGGAAAAGGAGCATACCTCACTGTAGCTGCCTCATACATTACTTCATACTCTGAAAGAGCTGTTAAAAAGGCCAAACGATTGCATCCTCCATGACAGATATCATTATGGTCCTGCCTGATCACAATCAATAACATTCGATTTGTCATCATATATCCTCAGGGATGAATAACTGGCTTATTATGTAAGCATGCTACTGCTTGTGGTCTGTGACTGTACAAGCTGAGAATATCAAAAATATCTGCGCTGCCTCTCTTCAGTCTCCTGTCATCCTGCACAGAGACGTCACAAACACTCTGCCAGAAACGCTCATCATTAATTCTGTTTGTGTGTACGCGTTTTCATCAGGGTCAGGTTAACAGTATTAGCGGATTCTGTGGGTGTTGCCCGCTGTGGTTTCCAGGGGAAAAAAAAAAATGCTCCCGACGAGAGAGTAGCAATTCAAAAACCTCTGCTGAATGGCAATGAGCGCGGGGTCGGCGGCCTGAAGAGCGAGAGGCGAGGATGTGACAATAAGAGAGTGGGAATCATCAGTGTTAGTCAATGTGTATATCACCCGTCTCTCGCTGTGGCTGTCTGGCATCACATACTGCTGCTACATGTCTGTCACAGGCCATACTCACACACTGAGGTCACAAGAAAGGTCGTCTATGCGTAGCGTCTACAGTTTATGTCAGATGGTTTGCCTTTGGGCTCGTGCAGACTAAAACAGACGCACAGTGTGATTTATGCAGAAGTTGCAGCAGGCCTGTGAAGATTTTGAAACCTCCCTGAGCAAAACACTGCATGGGAGAGAAATAAAATAGGAGATTCTCACATTGTGTTCAACAGATGAATCAACAGCATCCCAAACTGTTTGAATGTTGTCTTTAGAGAAACAATTCTGGCAGTCACAGCCATACAGTACTTGTATTTTGTAATTTAACGGATTTATTTCAGCCACTGTATTCTTTCTGTACTGTATTGTATTGTCTTTCTCAATCTCTAGCCAAAATATTACCTGAATATTAAATCTTATTTAATTGGGACATAATTCGCTATGTGATGCTGAAGCAATAATTATTCTACCAGCTTTTAGCCACTTCGTTGTTGTAGTGGTCCTTTGAAGGAGTTCTAGGGGGTCCCCAGAAAAAATGGGGAATAGTTTATTTTCACAATGTGAGTGATTATTCTGATCATAGGTTTCACTTCCTCCATAGTTATCTCTTCAGTTGTATTTGACAACTATAGACTTCTGGTCTTAAAGCTGCAGTGGGTAGACTGGGAGCAAATATGATTTAAAAAAGTTATCGTTATAAAACGGTTACTATATCCTGACAGTAGTGCACGAGACAGGTAATCTGAAAACTACAATGTGCCTCTGTGTTCTCCAGTACTCCTAATGGCATCTGCAAGATTTCACAGACAAGAGGAAAACAACTAGTCAGAACCGAGCAGGAACCTCTTGTCTCTGATCAGCTGTCAATCACTCACAAACTCAAAATGATCATACTAGGCAGCATTGATCAAATATGAATCAATATCCTGTTACTGTAATGACTATTTCTCACCTCAAATGTTTTCAGAAACATCTTGTAGTTATTGTTTAGCTCTAAAATGAGAAAGATCAGTTGAGGATATACCAAGCACCGCCCACCAACCAGAGCACGGCCAATAGGAACACTCTCTCTCTCTGAAATCACGAGTGATTGGTCAAAGTCTCCCATCACAGGCTAGATTTTTTAAAGCCTGAACACAGAGCCACGAGGAGATGCAGAAGTCTAGTTATCTGTCAGAACACTTGAATTACAATATGCTGAAAGGTTATTATGGATTTTTTGCCAAATGATGCCAAAAACTTTCTGCCTACTGGGTTCGTAACCTAATGTGTATCAATTTAGGGGTTCTAGACACAAAAAAAAGTGGAGAACCACTACTGTACAGGCTTGGCCATATTTCCTTTTCTATCAAGACACTGACAGGAGAAAAAAGGACAATAAATTAAATAATAATGATAAAAAATCAATACATCACAAAAGCTGTTGTTTTCTATTTATAGCTTTGGATTACTTGAAACATTTCTTCTGATTTTAGTTGATGGGACAGAAAACTCGGGATTTAATTGTTCGTAAATGAAGGGAGGCCCACAACAAATTGGAAAAGCATATTTCTCTAAACCAAACTTGACTTCAAACTGCACCATAGTTGCCTCTGCATGGCTCTGCATAGTCACAGAGTAACCAAAATGAGCCTTTGATTAACACAAACAGAGTCTCTGGGAGTCATTCAAGCACAATTTAAGTTACTTCTGAAGTTTTCTCTAAAATAAAATGCAAAATAAAGGGGGAAAACTGCATTTAACTGTCTAGAAAAGCGAAGGTACAACCAAGGTCTTCTTTACGATGCAGCTCAGACTTTGATGGGGACCTCCACACTGAACTCCTGAAACCGTGACTGGTAAATGCACTCGGTATACACGGCTCACGAAGCACAGCAAAGGCAGATGAAAAGATTGTGTTTTGAAAGAGCAGGCCCGGGATATATTTTTTTTAAACTGTCATATTATTAAAATAGACTCGTGAATCTCAGCTGTAATTACTGTTTCCACATTCTGCTGCGAACAAAGAGGGCCAGGTCCCTTTGAAGAGTGAACAAAAGTGAATTTGCTTTCTCGTATTGCCGCCGTTTAAAAAAATGACTCTGGAAAAGATGAATCTACCATGCACAATGCAATAATTTGGTGTCTGATGTACTATGACAATACAATTTAAAGCCCCAATAAGTAGTCAAATAAGACGATAAGTAACATTTGAATAGTTGCACTTATATATTCATGATTGAAAAATGGAAAAAACTGTTGGAAATAATGGGAAAAGTAGGCTCTTAATAACAACAAATGGCAGGTGACGGCAACATCTTCTGTGTTTGTGGCTGGCGTTTGCCCAGTACCATGTTTAAGTGAATTGGAAGTGAAAATGAATGAAATAAAGATGGAGATGGGAGGAGGTGCAACAGAAGGTGAGGCAAATATGGAGCAGACAATTATCAGGACACACAGGAAACGCAGCAGGACAGAAAAAGAATCCATATCTGACCCAAACAGCTTGAGTGTAACCTCTGCAGTGTATCACCGCTGTATCTACTATAATTGGCTTTGCACACATAACTATTAAGAGAGGTGGATAACCTTAATATTTGCTTTAATGATAACACAAACCTAGAAAATACTTTTGGGAAAAAAACTGTTAACTGAATGGTCTTTATACAAGTGAGAGGGGATGTTAATATTAAACCGTTTAACCAATAACTAACATTAAGCACTTTAACTGATTAACGCTATCAGTTAAAGGGTTAAAAGAAATATTAATAATTAATTATAAAGCTTAGAAAACACAGAGGAACGGCTCATCACTTTAAGGAGAAAAGCTGGTCCACCTTAAGAGAGAGCCGGTGCAGATACAGGAAGTTGGCTCAGGACTTCCAGCTGAGGAGTTGTAGTTTGTTACCTCGTAGTGTTTATGCACCGACAAATAAACTGTACACACCGTCTGCTACAGCTACATTCACAGCTATAACACCACCAACAAACCCACACTCACCACCGCCACACACGGTGTGGTCTGTTGGAAACTCGCTGAAGTTACACTACTACTACGGGCACGAAGCCACCGGCAACGCTAGCACATAGACAAACACACACACTGTCACACAATCGCTAAAGTTAAACCATGCAGATACACAGCTGACAACCTGCTAAGCTAAACTAAATGTGCGGTAGAGACTTTTACTGGGAAAGTGGCTGCATCTCCGCAACACTACACACAGCACTGGGGCTGCTAACGCTCCTGACAGTGAACGGTTGACTCGTGGTGCCTTCAAATGGGGTTGTGTTTACCGTGATTACGAGTTGGGCCCATATGAACGCTCTCCTCATGTCATATTTACGACTTTGTAAGTAGAAAGTTTCTGAAATCTCCGAGTTCACGACTTGTGATGTGTTTGTGACTTTCTAAGAAGGTGCATGATAAGTTCATATTGTACAGTATATTGTAATTTTAGTCACAGCTTGTTTTTTTCTGGGTAATTTTATAATATGTCTGAGGAAAATGTTGATATTGTCAACAACCTCATCTTTCTCCTCTGTCATTATGTCTATGCATTTCCTTCATTATGTTGCCCACTTGCTAGCTAGCTAAATTGTTAGTCTGTGGCTTCTAGACTCGGACAGTAACGTAATATTGTTGTTGCTCAGCAGTGGTGTTCCTCTTAACCACTTGAACGCAACGCATGTCGCGAGTTCACGAGTTCTATTTGAAGGCACCGTCAGTCGTCTGTTGTGCTTACATACTGCAGCTGCACACTATTGGATTCAATAGTCAAATCTTGTTGCTAACAGTTAATAATCGGTTAACGAGGGGCGGTTATTGGCTGAGAAAATTTTTCCAAAATTAGCATTCTTACAAGTGAGGTTACTCTGTTTTTGGTGCAAGTACTCTTTTATCTAACTTTATCGTCTAATGCACGAGTTCCCAACCTGGGGTCCGGACCCCCTCTAGGGGTCCCCAAAGCTTCATGGGGCGGTCGAAGCCTCTGTGATTTTCACTTTTTTGTTTTTAAATTGCAACCATTATTAAAACACCAACAAATTACAGACAAAACAACAGGTCGCCGATTACATTTTGAACATTTCTAAGCCTTTGAAAAAAGTTGTCCTTTATCTCAGCATTTCATTCATTTAGGTGAAGAAAACTAAATTAAATTGTTATTTTTAAGTTTGGATCATTATTTAAGATATAAACAGGAGAAGAGCACAGTGAAGACCTGAAGATAAGCAATATTCACAATCTGCCCTCTCTGCTAAACAGCCTCATCCTGCATTAGAAAAATAACCAGTTAAAACAACCAAGGCGTCAGGAAGAAGAAAACTGATTGTGTCAAGAACGAAGCTTGTTAAGTAGGTATAACTGTTTAAAATCAGTCGTTTACACAAACTTCCTGATGTTAGTGTGTTCACTGTTATTGTTATACATTGACTATAATATGAAATATCCATAAAATGTATCACGTAGTCAGAGGTCGTCAGTTTACTCAGTGTTGGAAAAGGGGTCCCTTAAGGAAACGTTAGGACCCACTGATCTAATGGATGTGCTGAAGCTGTAATCATTGTAACTCTCCTTGTATCTCTCCCTAACATAGTTGCTTGTGTTCATTTTATCATTGTCTTCAGCTTGTCTCGTCACGTAATCCTCTTATGAGCGCTTTCTTCCGCCGCCGACTAACCACAACAGAAGCCCTCCATTTCCTCACCATTTAATGGGACACATCCCAGAAGAATGCACTGAACTCTTCCTTACAGTTGAAGACACTGATTTGAATCCCCATGAAGGGACTCTAGTGAGTACAGGGTTCAGCTTTTACGGGCGTGACACTGGTGTAGTGGTGGGGCACTAGTGTAAGACGACTGCCAACATTGCTGGAGGGGACGTAATAAAGCAAATAAATAACAAGTATGATTTTGCACATAAACAGATACTAAGCTGAGAAACAGAAGGAAGCATGTCCATTAAACCAAATCACAGTTTTCCAGAGATAACATTATTTTAGAATGTGATATTCCTAGAAATCTAGAAATAGGAATTATATGAGAGGCCACCAGAATTAGCTCACTCCACTGGGAGACTGATTTACTAAAAGGGGAACGCCACTTAAATTCCAGTATGTTACTTCCAGGGCCATGGAAAGTTCAATCAGTATTAGTGAACATCATCGCTCTCAAAGCCAGAAACCAAGTCTCAATCTTGTGATGTTATGCGGTATAAAGTCTGGAGCTGCTCCACAGAACAGGGACTCTCAAAGTGGGGTCTACGGCACTACGCCAAGGGGTCCACAAAATGATTAGCTATATATTATAAAATTGTGCTGTATCGTTAAAAGGTGCATATCTACAGATGTGCAGCATTTGCACCAATAAAACCAGCATAAATTAAATAAGTTTAAATATGTGAAATATTTACAGATTAAAATTGAAATTTATATATTTTGTATTAAAAACAATCTTTAAAATCTTTATATTTATGCAAATGTTTTAGCAGCAGGCATGTGTTATTTGCATTTAACTTGCACCATTTAATGGGTGTGTTTGCATTGAATTGAACAAGTTTGATGGATTTTGTTAAGAACCAGGAGATAAGTTTTCTTGTTTACTTTTTTTGTATATTTTGTGTTCTTCTATTTCAGAGGTTTTCACCTAATGACTGGACTAATGGCTGAACTTGGCTAAAGGCTGAACTAATGAAGCTACTGAACTGGAAATGGAGAGAACAATTCTGACATGATCGAACCACACCATAACTAAACCTACAAAATAAAAAGGAAAACTAATTGTTATTGAGTGAATTCCAGTTACAAAATTCAAGTGGATGTCTGCAATCTCATTAAAAAAAAAAAAGTGGTATTAACATGATTGAAATTTAAACGTATTTCTGTTTATCACTGTCAAACTGGTCTGACGTATTTAGGTTGAAAAGTTTAAATACAAATAGTTCCAATGTTATCTAAGAGTATAAATGTTAGTAAGCATTATGCTTAATCAGTGTTATGATTAAAAGGGAGGTCCTTGATAATTTCATCCCCTTTAACGAATCCCTGGCCCCAAAAAGTTTGAGAATCCTTGCTATAGAAAATGAACGAGGAGACTGATTTTGTGAACCCACCGTACATTTGATTTAATTTTTATACCTAAATGAGCTTCATGCTACTCTGGTGATCTCAGCTGTGAAACAGAAAATGTTCCCATATACTCCGATCATTCCCCTGGATGCTGTCAGTGTCATCTAAAACATCTTTCTCCATTCATTGTCTATGGAGCAGCTTCACACTTTATACCCTATGACTTCACAAGTTTGAATTTTAGCTCTGTTTTTTGAATTTGGTCTTGAAACTTTTTTCAACTTTTTTTCAATCTCAGTGATAGTATAGTAGTATAGTGTCCCCAGATTAGATCCCAGAGGAATCCCGCCTGAGGAACATTAAAATAAATGGGTGTAAAAGGTTTTTTTTTTTTTTTGAAAAAAACAAAAACTGAGAGATGATCTAATCACATAAATATCCGACAGTACAAAGACTTCAAGGCACAAAATGAGACTGAGAACTGTTAAAATGTTCGCTTTGCGCCGTCTACCTTAGAGGTGAAGTGAACACGTAAACAGGGACATGCAAGAAATAAAATCAAACAAAAGAAGAGCCAAACACTGTTGACATCTTTAAGTTGCATATGTTGTACCTCTGGGAGTCCAGCAGGTCCCTGGGTCTGATGATGGCCTTGACCAGGGCGTCGGGCCGCACCATCTTCTGAGGCGATGTCTTGGGGCTGGAGTCCGACTCTCCGCTCTCCTCGTCCCCCATGGCTTTAACGTAGCTGCTGCTCCGCATCCGACGGCAAGGGATCTCGTCGTCCTTCCCACCGCCAGGGTAACCCCCCCAGTCATCCTGGGGCACCTGAAGGCATGAGGAGGGTAAATACTCAGTGTAATTATGGATATTTTTTGGCCACTTGGGGGCGATGCGATAAGCTGTAAACACAACATTTTCATATGATCACTTTATAAAGTTGTTATGGCAGACATGGTTGTGATAACACAGCCAGCAGACACAAAGCAACATTAAGCCGTCTGATGAACGTAAATCCAGTGTTCACTCTCCATTTAGTTCTGCTTTGGTCTCACCAACTCCTGAGGGAAATGTTTGACTCTTAAGCTGCTAAATGTTCCTCGACGTTCACCAGCTAGTCACTAACCTTGTTTGTGAGCAGTTGGTTTTAAGAGTTTCATTTCAGAGGGATTTCTCTTTGGATATTATTATGTATCATAGATTACACTTTTGCAAGAATTTGTGTGTTACCTGAATCTTCCAACCAACGTTACTGTGGGTAAAAGGTCATAATAATACTAAAGCTGTTAAGTGAGTGAAATATTTAATTGTGATTAACAGCATGATTGTCCATGATTACTCATTTTGTATTGTTCAAAATGTACCTTAAAGGGAGATTTGTCAAGTATTTAATACTCTTATCAACATGGGAATGGGCAAACATAAGATAAGATAGGATAAGATGAACCTTTATTAATCCCCGGAGGGAAATTCGGGTGTCATAGCAGCATCAACAACAGTACAGATGAATACAGTATAGTAAAAAGTAAAAGAGAAGGTGCAATGAAGGAAAGAAGGTGCAATGAAGAAAATTGACAATAAAATAAAGTAAAATGCAGCAGGTGGTGGTACATGCTGCTTTATGCATGATATATATATTTATTATCGGAAACAACACAAAACAATGGCAAATATTGTCCAGAAACCCTCACAGGTAATAATAATAAAACAAATGCTCAAATCATAATATGGTAAACTGAAACCCAACAGGCTACAACAGCTGACTTGACTATGACTTGCCCCAAACTGCATGTGATTATCATAAAGTGGGCATGTCTGTAAAGGGGAAACTGGTGGGTACCCAAAGAGCCCATTTTCATTCCCATATCTTGAGGTCAGAGGTCAAGGGACGCCTTTGAAAATGGACATGACAGTTTTTCCTCACCAAAACTGAGCATAAGCTAGAAGTGTTATTTAGCCTCCTTCTTCAGTATGACAAGCTTACATGACATGGTACCAATTCACTCCTTAGGTTTTCTAGTTACATATGATACCAGTATCAGTCAGCAGTTAATAGCTTAAATACATTAGTGGCGTTAAAACAAATTTTCATGAACAGATTATTATCACTTTAACTTTGACAGCCCTAAATAGTACATCTTGAAAGTACATTATATTCCCACCTCTGCACTGCAAGAGCACAACATCTTGAATATATTATATAATGATTTTTCATTTGATGTAAATCTAAATGAAGCACTGTCAAAGCATTAAAAACAATGTTATAACCTTTCCTGGTCATGAACTTGATAGACACTTGAATTGAACACCCTGCTGTACCTCTGGCACAGTTAGTTCCATCCATTGAGTTACACAAGGTCATTTACATGAGTCAACAACACATGAAAACCTTCACACAGCTTCCACAGCTGCTCAGGATTTTAGCTTTTTTTGCAGTTTGGCCAGGTTACAAACTGCTGAAAGCCTTGACTGAAATGATGTTATAAATTTGGCTGGGCTGTTAATCGTAATTACTGGTAAAAATGCAGCTTGAAAATGGAGAAGCTATCTTCGCTCACCCCACACAGAAACCTGCCATCAAAACAAGCCAGGCAGTTTACATGTTGGTCTTTTTTTCCACCTGTTAAACCAGATAATTGAGTATCCAGACGTCAGCGTCTCCGTTCTCCCACTCAGAGTGAGAACAGGGTGTCTCGCCGCCTGCCTTTACCAGGTATAGAGGGAATATTTCACACCGATCATGACATTCTTAAATGCTGAATGTGGAGCGAGCAGGAAGACAAACGGAGCATCTAGCATGCAGGTGCTCTGCAGCAGTAAGTGGAAGTTAATGCACTCTGACATTCGTCTGGTACACTTCGCTCAGACGGGTAATTTTCGTTACTGGAATCCATTTCAAGCAGAGCACGTGTGACTTGTATAAAAGTATAGAGCATTTGTGAATTGTGTGGAGCAAAATTAGTTTCTGAATCATGGTTTTGGTGTGAAAGAAAAGTGGGACTCCATTATTGTACATGCCATTATACAACATGTAGAAATGTTATTAAATGATCCTTTCTGTACTGGAGAGGGAGATTAAAATCTGCAGGGCTAACTTCACCCACTCATTGTAATGAACTGATGATGATTGTTCACAAGCTCATTACACACTTCTCTCTCTCTCTCTCTCTCTGTCTCACTCACACAATTTCTCGCTTTGCTTTAGTAAAACAGCAAAGCAGAGTTCAATTAGTGGGACAACAACAATAGCAGCTGAGTCAGGGTCTGTGATACAACACAACACACAGATGCAGAGACAATCTATTGCCTCTCTTCCCCTGTTGTCTATTTTCCTTTATAGACTGACCTTGTTGCATTTTGCTGACTGTGTGCGATGGTCAGAAGCTTTAGATGGACATGCACTTACATGATCAATGATTTGCACTCATAAAATATGACACTGTCAGTAATCATTAGATTCTACGTTGAAGTTGAAGGCTTCACTGATGCCGGACTCATCCGTCTCTTTATCATCCTGGCAGTTGGCTCAACCTCGGCACAGCGCCAATCCACTCGGCTCTCGATTTCATTAAGTGAAATTGGACTCGCGTCCATATTTATTTGACTTTACAGTAACACTGAACCAGAGCGGTTCAGTGAACAACGAACTTAAAATAGCCTCCCAACCACAATTAATGATTCAAATACCATACTAATGTGTGATTTTCTGATTCTGTGTTCTCTGAAATGTTCCCTCTGTCAGTCGGTGACTAACTCACGACTCACAGGTTCACAGTAAACTGGGTGGCAGCTGACTGGCTGTGGGAAATGTCAGGAGGAGATAGGCTGCATGCAAATGTCACTAATGCGTCAGACACATGACTGTAATCACTTTCAAATGCCATCGATTGGAAAATAACAATTGAAATGCGATTATTAGTCAAAGAGAAATAAAAACAGATGTTATCCTTTCCAACACTTCACTGCTAAGAATAAAACCAGCAGTTTTATTTTGGAAAAGCAGCTGGATTTCTCAACAAAATGGTTGTCACTTTTTTACGAGGCATAACATGCATCAACGGCATTGAAGGTATCTGTTTGTTTACATCCTGAAAAAAAAACGTCTTCCCCCTGACACTAATTCTACTAACCTCTGGCATCAAAGCATGCCCACGCACAATTACTATTTTAACAAGTGTCACATCGAATCAAAACAGCTTGAATAATTGATCAATTATGGCTTTATTACAACCCACTCCTTCTTAATCACAGAGAATGCTGGGTCAAGGCTGCCTTTGACTCTTATGTTTCATCTGTGTTGTGACGTTAAGCATGGGGGGGTGTGATTGATGGGGATTACGGTGTGTCCTCTAGGTCTATAAAGCGCCGTAGCAAATTTCACTGCAAGGCTGTGGTGTTACATCATGAAAAGAAGATAATATGAAGCACAAAAAGATGCACGTCCACACAGAGACAAAGCCATGCAGAAAAGGACACGCATGAATTAAGAAAACATAAGCTCACCGCAATGCCTCCTTTTACCAAAACATGCACGCACACGAAAACAGACGCGAACGAACGCTCAAACACACACCCTGATAAAAGTCATTCATCTCCCCTCCAAAGACAGGCACGCACCAGCTACCAAATGGAGTCGATGGGTTAATTAAGTCTTGGAGGGGTTTGATATTTTTAGACGTCTAATTAATGAACGGAACGCCAGAGGACAGGCGCAAGCTGTGGTGAGATTTGTTTAATTTGGATTCGCTGATAAACTGCATAGATTGTGGCGCGTCTCCCTGTGCAGATAAAGAAACAGGGATGGTGGCAGCGTGCTCGCATTGACTGCTGGGAAAGCACACATGGGCGTCCCAGCATGCTCAATGGAGTTGATAAATGGACGCTTCCCATCATGAACACTCACCTCGACCCAAAGATCCTGAACAAAGGGGAGACATGGGATTCAGAGGTGAGCATGCATCCATAAGCCTGCTTCATGTATTTTCATGGAGGTTTTGATGAGTCTGTTGCTGCACTCGATTTGACTGTTGTCAGGCCATTAAATCGGTGTTATCTGTCGCTATAAGCACCGTCGATGTGGGTCAGTAGGGGCCTACTACACCGACTGTTTTAAAAGTGAAAGCAAAACTTTCAACACTTAAAAGTGAATGAAACATTACATTTTGAACACAAACAAAAAGGCTTCTTAAGGTTTAGGCAACAAAACCACTTCGTTAAGTTTAGGGAAAAACGCATTTTGACTTAAGTTTCAAAAGTGAAAGGGAAACTTAACACTTGTGAGCACAAAGACAGCTAAACCCTGTGTTTCGTGCCCCATCCATCGCTTCCCATCTCCACCACATCGGAACTTTCAGGCTGTCGATACTACAGCGCCTCACTTCCACCTCTGCTTCTGTCATAACTGCTACGTATCTAGAGGTCGCTGTCATGTTGTTTTATACCTTCTTTCAGTGATCTACCATGTGAATAGAAGATAAAATCTCATTTTGGGTGTAGTAGGCACCTATTAACCCCCATCTATGAGGCTTATAGCGAAAGACAGCAGCTATTTAATTGATAACAGTCTGCGCCAGATCCTGATCTGTTCAACAGCACATTATACGGCGTGGAGCCCTTGTGAATATTAGCCAAAGTTAGTGCGAACAGTGTGAAAATTCACATCTCAGGTGTGAATATCCTTATTTAAAGTCACATCATTGCAATAACAGAACTTTTACATCCTTGAATTAATTGGACTGGGCTCAGTATAGAACAGACATGACTTGTGGGAAATGTCTTTTTCATGCGCCACGACCAAGATTTTCTCTAATGACGACAGCTCCTCCTTACACATACTGTAAAGCTGTTTTAGCACTACAACTTGGCCAATAATTAACATTGATGAAATGGCTCACACACAGCAGACACTGGCATATTAAGTGTGTGTGTGTGTGTGTGTGTGTGTGTGTGTGTGTGTGTGTGTTTGTTTGTGAGGCAGGCCTCAGCCAATGCTCCTGCAGTGCAGCAGTGCATTTCATTGATTAACTCTGCAGCTCTATCTATACACAGCACCTCTCCCACTAAGAAACATAAGTCACTGCCATTAAATCACGAAACAGAGTGAGATAAATAGACAGAAAGACAAAGAGATAGAGAGAGAAAGAAGCAGGATAAAGGGGATATAGCATAGAAAGATGGAGAAATGACAGAGAGAGAGGAAGGAAACGAGAGAGTTAGAGAGCTCAATCATTGTTCAATCATTGGTCATCCCACCCAACAGTCTGCAGCCCCCCGTTTCCTCCCACAGGACTGCATAGATATGCTGTGTGTGTTGGGAGCAGGCGCTGTTTTCTTTTTCCTCTCTCTCACAAGCCGCCTGTTACGCTACATGGCTAACAACCTACTGCACGCCCACCACCAGCTCTTCTTTCCTCTCTCGTCTCTCTCTTTCACACAGGCTATACTGCTGGCCCACGCATGCAACATCTTGTCTGTGTTTGTCTCGTCTTGACGTTGTTTATTTACTGACACTTAATGGTATCAGATGTCAGCATGGAGGTGTTAATAGACACTCACAATGATAAGGAGAGGGAAACAGTCGTGCACTAGGAGGAGTGTGAGAAATCTGTGAGCGACTGACGAACTTCCATAACTCTGTCTTTTTGATTCTGTTACTTGAAGCATAAAACAAAGCTGTTTCTGAGACCAACTCTCAAAGTCAACACGATAGTCATCTGTATTTTAGTGAGAGGCAAGAGGGAGATCAAAATATAAAAGAGTAATTGGTTCTAATACACTACTCTCAGTATCATTTATAAAATAATTTTCCTCTCTTCTTTGGTAAAATCGATTGAACTCCTGATTAAAATGTCTCAGCAGCGACAACTGCAGGGCAGAGGGGAAAGGGTGGCCTGTGAGGGTGAAGTGGCTGTGGGCATCATGGAGGGTAAATGAGGTCGAGCAACCGGCGTCCTCCATGAGGGTGGGACCTCTCCTATCAACTCAATGCATTTCATTTTTTTCGTACTTGTCTGTGATTGGCCAAAGCACATAAAATCACACACCAAGGGAGGTCAGCCTCTTGTTTCACTCCTGCTTACAAACAAGATGTTGATGGCCAAAATGCTGAACTCAAAGCTTCAAAACGGCAGTCCACAAACCAAAGGCTGGCATCACAGCGACCACGTCCACTTCTTCTATACAGTCTATACTTGGGGACAGCACTGCTTTAAAGGAGCAGTGTGTAGAATCTGGCGGTGAGCAGCCAATGCATAGTGTGTGTACAAAGGAAGTGAGTGGTAAAACAAGAGAGAGAGAGAGAGAGAGAGAGCAGTGACAGCGAGTATCATTATCCACTCCAATCCCGGCAAAAAAAAAGTTAACAGTATTTGGTTTGTCCATTCTGGGCTACTGTAGGAACATGGAGGTGCAACATGGCGGACTCTGTAAAGAGGACCTGCTTCCTATGTAGATATAAACAGCTCATTCTAAGGTATATTTCTGATATTCACATGATATTTGGCAGGTATACTATTTACTATGTTTACCATTTTGTTAGCATGCTAATAGTTGCATTTGCAGCCATAATAAAGTAGACACTGAAATCAATTGCAACAGATGAATAGTTTCTTCTCTTACTTTACAGTACCCTGAATATACACAAGTCTATGCAGTCATGAGACCTGTTGTGTTTCAAGAGGCTTTTTCTTGACCTGAAATTCTTACTAACTTCTACTCTTTCATTATCAATTCATCTTTCTTCACCTACAGTCAATAGTCAAATAATACTCTCTGGGGGTCTACAAAGGTCAAACTATGACACAGAAGACATCACAACAGAACCAGAGTTAGATATAGGCTGATTCATTTGATTTGTATAGCAGTATCTAAAAAGGACAGCAGAGGAAAAACTAATTCAGTCAAAATACATTATTTTGACTGAATTAATACATACAATCATTCGGCCTTCAAGCAGTCAAGGAAAAACAAACTTGGAAGAAACCTTGAGGAACAGCAAAAGTACGGCCCACAAAAGGAACTATTTTCAGAGAAGTCTAACACACTGCATTGGATAAATTTTGAAGGCAGATAAAAAAGAGGGGATAAGGTTACCTCAAGACAAACCAACCTACTCTTTATCCGCGTGGTTTGCTGCACCATTACAACACCACGATTTCACCCATCCACACACTACAAACCTCTGCTCTACCTGCCATTATAATGTTTTCATAAATCGGCGGCGGGTCTCAATGTTTGGGACAGAAACTCAGGAGTTCAGGAGGATCTTGGAATTAAAGACACCTTTTGGTTGCCTCCTGTCAGAGGTGTTCAAACCATAGACTGTATATAAGAAGTGGACATATTCACCATGACATCACCCATTGGTTGGTGGACTGATGTTTTGAGGCCTAAAGTTTGGCATTTTTGCTGACTTCTATATGCAGACTTCCTTTTGTAACCAGACTAGTTGCCCCCTGCTGGCTATTAGAAAGAATGCAAATCTAAGGCACTTCAGCATTGGCTTCACTTCTCAGACCCAGACGTTGCCCACTGGCTCCAATCACAGCTGACTGGGAGGGGGCCCGGGGCAGACCCACTGGGAACCGATCTCCCAGCCGGCCTGGCAGAGCATGGAGTTCCCGCATGGAGTGGCCGCGGGGGAAGTGCTGAGGAGAAGGACATTCAGGCTAATTTCCAAGTCTAATATCTAACTACAATATTTTAAAATATTACTATCGTAAGTTGTGATATTTCCCTGTCACTCAATACTCAATATTGTATGTGCCTTTTAATTTCCAAACAGGGACAACAGTTGTTCATCAGTTTGAACACTGTCAACTGTCTCCATGCCCCCCTTTTCCTGCACATTTTCATTTTGCTCACCAACACATCAGAGCAGAAATGCATCTTCAACACCTCCACATTACATACATCTCACATGTACATGCATGCTTATCCTATTTATTAACTTTAATATAAATGAATGATCACGGTCTGTTCTCCACCAACTCAGCTTCGTCTGTCTGCCGTCTGGTGCTGGGAAGATATCATTACAGTTGGTTTATTTAGAGACTTTTTTTTCTGGCTGCATTCGGGAGACTGGTGAGAGCTGCTCAAACTTAAACAGACAGTACACAATAAATGGAAGAGAACACATTAAAGAGAAGAAATAACAAATCGAAGCCAATACAATAATGTGAGGGATCTATTTAACACCGCTACAGTCTCCAAAATCAGACCCTGAGAGACTATAAGGTATTGTATGTCCTTGACTGGGCACCACATGACATGTAGTGAAAAAAAAAAGATGTATAAATAATAGAAATAATGCAGCACATTTTGGTATTAAACTATTATTATAAATTATGACGCATCATAGCCGACAATTTATTGATTTGGCCTGGGAGAGAAGCAGTGGCACACACACAAAAAGATATGTGCTTAACAACTGACTATTAAATGGTTATAGCCTGACAACGTCCTTGTAGAATTGAAGGAAACTTAAGGTTTGAGGTAATAAAACACAAATACGAGCAGATGCTCGCCGACACGGTGGTAACCACAAAGCCACGTTGTCGCCTCAGGCAACAGAGACGTGGAACATTTAGCAACAAACTGCCGTCTGATCCCGGGGATCCTGGGATGAAATCTTACTAAGTAGTGGCTCATGGCCTGATTGCTATCTGGGAAGCCCTTAATAAACAGTTAGGGAACCCCTGTGCGTGTAGGTGGTGTTACTGTAGCTTTCAGTCACAGTGCCAGTTTTGTTTCTGCTGCTTTGCACTTCTCTTTTGTAATTTAATCAGCAGCCTTTCTGCCTCTCGAGCTCCACCTTTGGCAAGCCAACATGGCAATTAATTGGCTTATTAAATCCCTCCGCAATGCCCTATCAGCAAAACTATCAAAGACTAATCCTCCCTTTGTACGACAGCACTGTATGCAGGGAGAGAACAGAGTAGCGTTTGCTGGATCAGCTGACTTAATCAGGGCTGAGGGTTGTCAGTAAAACAGTTATTGTGCTGTGAAGTTAGGACGGTGGAGGAGGCATGGATTACAGCTGTTGCTGTAGTCCAGGTGCAAAAGCATGTCTAATTTGGAGAGCGTGTGAGAGAGCAAGGGAGATATGGCGGCCCACACACATAAATGCATCATGGATGTATTAATAGAACTGGATGCAGCGTTGGAGGCGGAGCCCATTTCCATGAAAGTTACTCAGTGGCGCATGATGCCAAAATGGCTCTACTTTCATCTGAAAAAGTATTGTCCTCATCCATTGGGCCCATGGAGCAGCCAAGGGGTCCCAGCGTCACACTGCCATTGTGTTATGGGACTCCTTCACATGAACAGAGGAAAGGAAATAACTCTGGATGCAGCAATTAGTATGTTTTACAACTTTTAGGACCTAATGATTTAAACAAGGGCTATTAGAAAGTGTGTACTGCACCTCAAAAAAAAAACACAGAGTTACAGACGTCTCTTTGCCACTGTAAGTGTAGGGGAAAATGTCTTTTTTGGCCCAATGGCATCACGTGACGGACACGGAAGTTAGTAGTACCATTGGCCACTACGAAAATTGAGATCAACAATTGGCGCCTTTGCTGGGGGCTAAATGGTTAATCCAGGTGAGCCTGTCGCCAACAACACAATCACTTCTTTTCATAATATGAAGCTCACAGTCAAACCCATAAACATCCTGAAAACTGTTTGTGTGTGTTGGGGAGGGCTAATTGGGGCTAATTTGTGAAACGACTTAGGCAGTGACAGAGAGCGATGGCTAATGCCAGGTCTGATCCCGCAACATTTGTCAATTCGGAGAAAGGGCAGCCAATATCAATCTATCTCCGTCTTCCCCAATGTCCAGCTAATCGATCTCTCATACATACACATGCGCCACCTCACTCACACACACACCTGCTGCATGCACACTGATTAACAGCACCAGCCCGACATGTCCCTCATATCTTTCTGTTTGCCGTCTCTTCGTCTTTTGCGACATACAGAGGTTTTGCATTCCCTCCGTCATCAACCAAGGACGCAAACAAGGTGACTAGGACATCATCAAACCATCTGGTCTGCGATAAACAGAAAAAAACACACACCCACGCACGCACACTCTCAGTCATACGTGGACGGACGTTCGGTACACACTCCCAGGATGCAGTTGATGTTACAGTGCAGACAGTTGTGGGTAATCAGACTTCAGCGGCAGCAGGAAGTGAAAACATCTCAATGTGACCCCTCAGTGTGTGCAAAGTATCACTGACTGACTATTGGTTCTGTATCTCTCTGCCTGACTGCTCCTGGTGATGAGCAACAACAGCAGCCACGGGGAACAAAAACAGCCATCTCTTTTGCCTGCCTCTGCTTCCTGGAGTATCCAAATGCATCCATAGAGGCACAGGCCTCGCCGGTCTTCAACACTCTCCTTCAAAACATCTCCCAGCTCCCTGAGAGGGCATTGATTCTCCTCCGGGGAGGGGAGATGTGTCACCCCTGCACGGATTGGATTGATAATGCTGGGCTAAATATAGCCCTGCGGCAGGAAGGAGGAGGATATTTTTAGAAGTGTTTATAGTGCTGCGACTCGGACACTACCTCAGCTGAATGACCAAATGGAAGTAAGGTAGGGGTGGAGGGGGGGCACTAAACACTGCGACTCTCTCATTGAGAGATTACTGCACTTAGTGGGATTGTACAAGATTTGAGTGGATGAATGCACTGCCTGTCCAACTCAAAATGATCATCAGTTATGTTTAAAAATATGCAAGTCAAAATTAGCCCTCCAAAACATTTTCCGTTGACGTAAGCTTAGATTGAGTGGTTCCTCTGGCTCCATTGGCTGATTTGAGTAATGCATTGGCTCTCTGCTTACAACAGTCTCTTATCCATACAACACACTCTCTGCTCAGAGATCTGAGTCTCCTGGTCTCTTCTCCCAATGTGCTGAAGTGCTCACTTTATTTTGGCCGCAGGCGGTACTTACATGATGCTATCAGATATCACATTGTTGTATATCGAACAGCGTTGTTACACAATTTATTTTTCCCTGCTTTTGCAATTTGGGATTTAAAAGCATGCTTTCTTTTCATTTTCCTCTTTCATATACCCTCCAGCATGAATATAAAAAAACCTGTGAGACACTCCTGTGTAAAGTGCTGACTCACTCTGAATTGATCCCTGCGGTGCTACTGTACGGGGTCTCCCATAGAGCCGATCACAGGCTGAATGCTAACCTTTTCTCAGGGCTGAAACCTATGCAAAATCGAAAGCAACAACGTGGTAAAAATCAACATTGATCTCTGGTCTTTTATTCTCACATTGCCGGCTCTTCCCCTCCAGTGCAAATCATTTATGGAGTTAATTGATTTGTCCTGCTGTGCTCGTCCCTTCTGCTGCCAGCCACATGCTGAGCCGTAGGACAGGTTCACATAGTAATATCAGGGAAGCCACGAACAAAACACTGTCTTTTAGATCAATTGGGAATCCAGCTGAGATGAGCAACTATTCTCCCTTGTCTATTCACCGCAGATGCCTGTACAAGAAGATTGCTTTGTTTTGTACAATGCAGGCTCAAGTTTAGGGACTGATGCTTTCCTCTGTGCTGCAAATTATGGCGAATGGATGCTCAATCACTGTAGTAGCTGAGAGACAAAATGAGTATTTTTATCATGTGTTCAGTTGCTATCAAATCACCATCTTCTCCTTTCTCCAAAACCCTCCAAGTACCCATCATCTAGCCACCCACACATCCATGCATTTAAATAAAAGAAATCTGTTGATCAGAATGTGAATTTCTCCCATCAAGTAACATCATGAAGTCATAAAATAAGGCAAACTCACCTGTAGATAGTGGCAGGGCCTGAGGTTGGGCTTGAGGTCGGTGGGTGTCATGGGCTTCTCCAGGTTGAGTGAGGACTTCCTGTAGGCCTCCTTGGCTTGGCTGACTGTTAGCGTTGACCAGGAGCTCCTCTTCATGAACTTTCCCTCTGGCGCCATGTTTATGCTCTCGCAGGCTGAGCACTTGACGTCGTTGTTGCTCTTGGAAGTCTTTAGCGACAGGTCTCCAGCCAGGTGGCCGTGCATTGAATCAGGGTAGCAGTGACTGATGTGGTCCACGGGATGCCGTGACATGACACTGGGTGTCCTGTATGTGCTGTCGCTATCCAGGTTGTCGTCCGAACTCCACCAACCTCCCGAACGCTGCTTGCCGCTACTGTCTGATTTACGCTCTTTGCTCTTGCTGCGTTTGCTGTGTTTGTGGTGGCCTTGGTGGTGGTGATGGTGGTGGTGCGAGCTGTCCCGGTGCGAGTCGCTTTTGGTGCCGTTCATCTTGGAGGAACCTTCTAGGGAGTGCGACTTTGTGAAGAGCTTCTGCACCGAGTGGACTAAGTGGCGTATTCGCCCGGGGCTTTCATTGCGCTGCTCCGTGGTCGTGGTCGTGGTGGAGGTGCGTTGGTATTGCAGCGTGTGGAAGCCGTCCCGGTGCAGCGGCATCTGCTTCTCAAATTGGTCCAGGAGGTTTGCTGGAATTCGGTTCATTTTGCCGCTGCCTCCGTGCAAGGATGAGCCTCCACCGTCTTCTCGCGAGTCCCTGCCACCAGATGTGTTGCCGCCGCTGTCCCGCGAAGCGCTGCCGTAGTGCATACGGGGGAAAGTGCTACTAGAGATGGAGTGGTCAGTGGCTGACATGGACACCGGTATCACCATGCACTCGGAGTGGATGGAGCTCCGTGGGGAGCAGCGATGGTGACTCTCAAGGGGGCAGCTCTCCGTGGGGCTGAGGAGGTAGGAGGGGGGCCGCGAGTTGCCATGGTGGAGATGATGGTCCAGGGAATGGTCACATTCAACCAGGCCGCAGGTGTGGGCTGAGGTGGGAGAGGTGAGCTGGAGCTGGGCAGGGCGGCCACCAGAGAGACCCTTCATGTTCCTGGGTGGAGGGGAGTAGCTGTCCTCATCGAAGTACTGTGAGGGCGACCATGAATACTGCTGGTCTGAAAGAGAGAGAGAGAATTTCAGATCACACGCAGGGTAAAAGAAGCACTTTACCAGAAAAATAAATGCATATCACATTCGATGATGACGGGGAAAAGTAGTGCCAAATGACAAGTCCTCAGACAGGTTGGTCATTATCCACCATACTCTCACTCTTCACATCCACTTCGACTACACGAAAAAACCCCAAAAAGTCAAAAAGCAGCACATCTGAAATGTGAAAGTGAAATCAACAGATAGCACAGATAGAACCCGTCCTATTTTTTCCCCTTCTATTCAGGCCTGTGACGGCATGCTGCCAGAGAGACGGAGAAAAAAGAGAGAACGAAAGAAAGAGAAAGCCAGGCGACAGGTAGGAGCACCGCACTGCCATTTATCCAATGCAAAGTGAAATAATAGCCTATCACTCCGTGGTGCTGGTGTCATCCGTCAAAGCCCCGAGGAGAGCCCTGCGAGGTGTACGGCCGGATAGGCGTCCTTGGGAGACGATCACCAAATGCGCCCTCCCTGCTTTTCTCTCTGTTGGCCATGTAGTCTCACATTAAAAGCCAATTCTGTGTGATCGGTCACCAAGGGCAGACATCCCATCACTCTATTCCAATGTATTAAACTTAATCAGAGGATAGCTTTACTTTATCGTCATGATTCACCACCGTGTGCTGTCACTACAATGACAGTGTCCTGCCTTTGAATCACATCAACACGATGGGGTTAAAATGCCACATGGCGCATTAAGCCCGCTATATGTCATGAATAACATGCTGGATAATTTTAATCATCTGCAACAGGCAGATGAAACAATGAAGGAGTAGAATAGATCCCCAAAACAACCTAAAGACCTTCATATGAAAACTTTTTTCAGTTTATGAGGTTGAAACTAGCTAATGAGCGTAAATTAAGACAGGCTATATAACAAAAAAGTAATGTGTGGAATCTTATTAATAATAAGCATTTTTAATTGTTTATTTCATAAAATAAATAATAGTTTTGTATGCCATCTGTTTTTGTTTTTCCTCATTACTTAAAAAGAATATTGCGATAGAAAAGCTGGTCCAGGTCATATTTCAAACTTATCTGCATTCCGTCTTGTAAAAAATGAACAACAAATAAACAAACAAAGAATAACCATATCTAAGCTTGCTTGCCTGCCAGTGATATGCCTCACAAACCCATGCACTTTCACTCTCACTGTAACCCAATAAAAACAGTTTTTATGAGCTACTGTGGTAGCAGAGACAGGAGGATGGGAGTTTTAGGCCAAATTGTAGCACTTTTAAAGTATATCAATGTACTGACAAATCAATAAATACTTAAAATTCAAAGTCACTAATTCTGATATTTGAACATGAACACCATAAGGAAAAATGTGGAGGAGAAACAGCTTTAGTTAGCTTATTCAGGTGGTCCAATGAACTAAATTAGAGGTTCTCATGAGAACAAGAAAGATGCACAAGAAACTCTGCAAGGTAAAATGTTCGTGTCCATTTCATACCGGTGGTATTTTTAGTGCTGCTACTCCTAATAATTAAGGCCACATTACCCCTTAACATAGCTGCTGTCTGATTTTTTCTTTTCTCAATACCAATAAGGGAAAAAAGACTGACCAGAGGTATTTTCGACCATCATCATGGCACACTAAGGATATGATGGGCAGTTTAAACAGACATCTTTAACGTCTGACTGGACAGGCTGTAGTTCCCACCAGTGCCCAAGAAAACAGCAGTGAACTGTCTGAATGCCTATGTCCAGTTTCTCTTACCCCGATCATCACAAAGTGCTTTGAGACACTCGTTCTCTCCCATATAAAAGCTGCCATCCCTGCTGATCTTGATCAACAGCAGTTTGTGTAACGGATTAACAGGTCGACAGATGATGCCATCGTAACAGCGCTCCGTCCAGCACTTACACATCTCGACCAGCAGGTCACATATGTAAGGATGCTGTTTGTTGATTTACCATAATGCCTCATAAACTGGTTCAAACTGAGCACACTGGGCCTGGACAGCTCACTGGACTCCCTGAGCTACAGACCACAGACCGTCAGGATGGTTGGCCACATCTCGTCAACGCTGATTCTGAACACGGGAGCGCTGCAAGGGTGTGTCCTCAACCCTGTCCTCTATCACTCTTTACACAAGACTGCACCCCTGTTCACTCCTCCAACACTATTGTCAAATTCGCTGATGACACCACTGTAGTAGGTCTGATAAGTGAGTCAGCTTAGAGAGAGGACGTAAAACATCTGGCGGAGTGGTGTCTCAACACCACAAAAACAAAAGAGACGGTCACAGACTTCAGAAGATCCAGATGTGCTGAGCGCTCTGAATACGTGGGGAGGAGGTGGAGAGGGTCGAGAGCTTCAAGGTCCTGGGAGTCTACGTCTAGCGCGACCTCACAAACATCTCTCATCAGGTGGGGGAGGCCCAACAGAGACTCATGTTGAAACACAACTACCACAACAACTGTTAATAAACTTTTACCGGCCTGCATGGAGAGCCTCCTGACCTACTGCTGCACAGTGTGGTTTAGCAGCTGCGCTGCAGAGAACACGAGGGACCTTCAGTGGCTGGTGAAGGCAGATCAGTGTGTCACTGGCAGCACACTACCACCCCTCAGTGATATATAAGCCAGTGGTATTATCAAGGACACATCCCACCCTGGTCACTGCCTGTTCTCCCCCTTCCCTCTGGGACGAGCTACAGGGCAAAACAACGCAGGACAAAAGAACTCAGAAACAGCTTTTATCCGAAAGCTGTCGCCTCTGCCCCCCTAAAATGACTGAAGACAGACTGAAAAAAAACACTGGTCACTTTATTATGCGCTTGCACTTTGTCACCATTTTGTAATTATACTGTTATACAGCCAAAAAAGAATGAAGCTGCTAAAATGACTTTCGCTGTTTTGAACAATGACAATAAAGATTTTTCTATTCTATTAAAAAAGGATCAAAATTAATGCATCTGGCAGCCCCATTACCCACAATGCAACTCAACTGTTTAATCAGAGACTTGGGTGTCTTATGGCAGCATGGCTAAGAGATGAGGAGCAGACTGCAAAGGTCTGCTAAGCTCACCTCTTTCTAACTTTTTGTTAGACTTCATCCTACCATCTTCAACCACTTATCCCGTTAGGGGTCGCGGAGGCGCTGGAGCCGATCCCAGCTGGCATTGTGCGAAGGCGGGGTTCACCCTGGACAGGTCGCCAGTCCATCACAGGGTTGACACATAGAGACAGACAACAATTCACACTTACATTCACACCTACGGGCAATTTAGAGTCATCAATTAACCTGCCTGTCTTTGAACTGTGGGAGGAACCTGGAGAAAACTCGGCTAACACGGGGAGAACATGCAAACGCCACACAGAAGGGCCCCAAGTCAGATTCGAATCCGTGATGCTCTTGCTGTGAGGCGCCAGTGCTAACCACTGCACCATTGTGGTGCCCTTTTGTTAGACTTTGTACCATAAAATCATAATAATAAAAGCTGCGTGGGTTCTATGGTACCCAGGAGTGTCCCCTTTACAGACACTTTATGATAATCACATGCAGTTTGGAGACAAGTCATAGTCAAGTCAGCACACTGACAGCTGTTGTTGCCTGTTGGGCTTCAGTTGTAATGATCTAAGCCAATATTTTATGCTAAATGCAGTACCTGTGAGGGTTTCTGGACAGTATTTGTCATTGTTTTGTGTCGTTAATTATTTTCCAGTAACAAATATATACATGCATTTGCATAAAGCAGCATATTTGTCCACTCCCATGTTGATAAGAATATTAAATACTTGACAAATCTCCCTTTAAGGTACATTTTGAACAAAAAATGTGTGCTTATTTTGCGATTAATCATGATTAACTATGGGCAATCGTGATTAATCACAATATTTGACTCAACAGCTCTCGCGTTCATTCAAGTACAACTGTATAAGCTTCACTCACTCAAGTTACAAACCAGACAGTGCTTCTCTGTGAAAAATCCTCTGGGTCCTGTCACTGCACCCTCAACATGTTTGTCACTGGGTATATTGAGGATTTTCCTCTTAATTATTTTGTCATTCGCTCAAAGAAAATCACATAATCACAAACCCTTTCAAGATCATGAGACTGGCTTACTGTGCTGTTAGAGCGTTTCCTTTTCATCTTCCAAATGGGATCAAATTTATTCCATTCAAACTTATTTTTAATGAGGTCTAAGATCTCAGCCCCTGAGGTGCAGCCTTGCTCTTCTGTTGCTGTCGCCCTACATCTGTTGAGATGAAAACAAATTCTCGTTGTTTATCAGTCTTCCATGAAGATGTCTAACTCGGCAGCCAGATGTAAAATTAATCCAGGCTACTCTAAGCATGCATGAGGATAGGACATTTTTCCTCAGGAGGGACTGTTTTTGTAAAGCTGCATGTCAGAGCTGAAATTGCCTATCAAAAACGTTTCCACAGAGTACCGATAGGCAGGCTACATCAGGTGAACGTGCTTAGCCTGAGTCAGCCCACTTCACTTCCTGCTAGTAATTGCAGCAGAAGGATGATGGTGCATTATTGATTGATGTGATGCTACATTTCTGTCTTAAGTTATGTCACTGTCTCACACCAAGGACTTTCTCTGACGGCTGACTATTCCTTGAGGTATTTCAGGGAGCTGCACTGAATAAATTATCTACTGACAGACTTTACTGGCATTTCCTGGGATTATACAGACAGATGACAGACTTGTCCGCCCTCCGTATCTCTTTCTCTGCTGATAAAGAAGTTGAGTTTCGCCAAAGGAAAGAAAAAATGTAGATGGCATGATTCAACGAGTAAGTCCTACAAAACACTTCGAAGGTTATTTAATATTTACACGAGGCGGCTTGAGGGGAAAGCAGCTCTCCCGGTGAGTGTGCATCCTTCTGGCAAGTACTCTGCAAACAAGGAGACAAGTATCTGTGACATCTGTGGACAGGGAGAGGGCTTGTTGTTTTTACACTGATACCAGCACCTGCCATCACATTATCGGCTTCCTGGCAAGGGTGCCAACTGCTTGGATGGACGGCGAGGATGGAGGGTGAATTTAGAAACTGGATGGTGCAATATGCAGCAGTAAGACAAGTAAGGCATTATCTTTTTTCAATGTCAGGCTGTTATGCTTTTAAATGCTGACGAGGCAATGACTTTGTTCAGATCCGGTGTTAACATGTTTTCTGAGTGACCGGATCACAACTGGACGACTCTACATACAGGTGTGAACGCACTGAAGCACTGAGGACACATTTAGGTCTGATTGCTCAGACCACATTCAGGGGTGGTCTAGGCTGCATATAGCCACATTCTTTTAGCAGTAGGTATTGTGTCCTGGGCCACATAAAGGATCACCTATCAACTGGTGTCCCGCTGGGATCCACAGGATCTCTGCGCCCTTCAGGTGAAAAGGTGTCGGTGGCACAGAGGTACCCGGGGACTGCCGGCGCAATAACCTTTTCTTTTGATGCTAATGAAATGTGAATGAATGAAATTCACAAATATGTAGGATACTACTACTGTCATTTCTGTAATATTACATCACAATGTCTGCTGTATTAGCCATGTGTTTACTACTTATTTATTTGAGGATAGGAGATCGATCACAAGTGGTCACTCAAGATGCATGTCAAGATGCATTCTCATGCCAAGGGTATAAAAAAAGGATACCTAGCTGTCCACTAGTGATCCAATCACTCATGACACATGTTACTGCCAGGTCTGAACAGGGCCTATGATAGTACTGATTATGCAGATGAGGATGAATAAGGATGTTGGATATCTTTATGAAAGTTCAAGTTGTATGAAACTTCACACTGAAAACTAAAACAATGACGTTTTCACTGCAAGGAAAGAAAGTATATAAGAAGACATTTCCCCAGAAAAAAGTTAAGCAATCACATTCAACTTAACACTTTGCACAGTCTGCAATCATCATGTCTGACTTAACACCTGAACCAACATCCAGCTCTATAATGTCGCAAAAGCCCTCTGGGCTCGACGGTGATAAACACACCTTACATCTGACACAAGGAGTGGAGGGAAGGGAAACAGAGTCAAGGGAAGAGGCTCATTTATTAAGGCCTTCTGTTTTGTGCTGCAGCTCCGCCCGAGTGCAGAGTGTGAGTAAAGGTCGTTTTGCTCCTCTTAACACATTAGCATTTAAATAGCATTATATCTGCACTGAGTATCACTGACAGCTCCCACTCTTCCACTGGCTCAGACCTTAACTGGAGTTGAAAACAAAGTTAAAAGATAATAAAGCGCTGGACTAGACTGAGAGCTCAAAGGCATGTGACCTTCAGACTTGGCAGTGGTTAGCGCGGTGGCTAGCCGCCGCACTATTTAAGAGAGGATTACCGATAAAGGCGACTGCGAGGAAGAGGCCCAATGTTGAGGCAACACATGAGAGGCAGCCTTTAATGTTTTGCATCAGCGATAAGATCAGTCATTTCTTCTTGAGTTTTCCGGCATCAAACACCCCAAACTGCTTCAGTACTTTCATTTGGTTGTATTTTTGTTGCCTGTAGAGAATCTGTACATTTCTGAAATTTGAAAAAGATGCAAAAATACCCAAACAAGTTGAAAATATCTGCAAAGTTACTTTCAAAATTCAGTTAAAACAAATGTTAATAGTAGGGATGCACCAATACCGATATAGCCTCATATAGCTGGATCGGATATCTGTGACAATGGGGCTGATCTATTAAATTCAGCTCTACGTTTAAATGCTATATACAATATATACTGTTTAAGTTTTGACCAATTTGTTGCTGCATTAAAAATGTTTACGCTTGCATTGTAAATCGTGTTAATTTCAAGATTTTTTACCAAATTGCTGGTGAACAATTTATTATATTTCTAACAAACAACTAGGGATGCACCAATCCCGCTTTTTCAGTACCAATACCGATAGCAATATCCGAGCTTTGGGTATCAGCCAATACTGATTACCGATCTCATACCGGTGTTCAATTACTCACTGTGTGCCTCATCAGGCTGGATTTAAACACTGATTTCCTAACAAATAAATAAATAAATATACATTTAGTGAAATTTATTATTAAAATAATAAATTATACACGGGGGTGTGTTTTTTCTCTCTCCTCCCCCCCCCAGCAAGACAGTCGCTGGTTCCATTCCCTCCTGCTTCTCTTCTGTGTTGAGTTTTCTTTTTCTCCCCCTGTATGCGTTCTTTCTCTCCCCCCCCCCCCCCCCCCCCCCCCCTATCCAATGTTTTTTTTTTTATTTTTTTTTTTTATTTTTCCTTCCGTTTTGTTTTTATTTGTTTTGTTTTTTTTTTTTTTTTTTTTTTTTTCTTTTTTTTCCCCCCCTTGGTTTGCTCCCCCCCCCCCCCGTTTTCCCCCCCCCCCCCCCCTCTCCCCTCGGCGTCCCCCCCCCCCCCCCCCCCCCCCTCAGGATAAAAGATTTTGAATAGATAGAGAGAGAGAGAAAATTTATACAAAAAATCTTCAAAATTACCAGGAATTCCAATTGAAACATGAACATTTTTAATGCAGCAAGAAATTGGTCAAAACTTACACTAAAATTTAAATTCCAGTATAAACATACAGTTGTCAGCGATACCTGATACATTTGAGTCAATACTGGCCCGATATCCAATCTGGTATCGGTGCAGCTCTATAAATAACAATTCACAAAATATTTTATCTGTGTATTTATTTGTTACATTTTGTTTTACAAAGTTAGGAAAGCAATATTTAAGTCAATCCTGATGTTTCCTTGCACATAAAATGAATCCCAGTCACTTCCATACAGTGAGGCATACAGCTTATTAATTACACACTGGTATTGGATTGGTACTCGGTATCAGCTGATACCCAAAGTCCAGGTATCGGTATTGGGACTGAAAGTTGGATCAGTGCATACTTAGTCAACCAAAATGGGTTAGAACATATTTCTAATAACCGTGTCCAGCTATTCCAGCAGCATCTCTTCCAACTATCCAGAGTAACACCCCTTATTTTCCGAGCAAAACAAATCGATAGAGCAGCTTTCTTATCCATCTCCCAAAGGTTAAATGCAGTCTCCCCAGATTTCTGGCCTTTCTTTACAAAAATCAAAGGAAGGGGAATTGTGTCCTCAACCCTCAGGGCAAATCAGCAGAGGTCTGAGCTATTAGACTGGAGACGCAGGCAACGGACAAAAAGGCAAAGCAGCAAATCTGTCAGCTTTGCAAGCCTTGTGATATCCACCATAGCAGCTCTGATCAAAATAAGGCCTCAGCTTACGGCTTTGGCAGATGTCCTGCTCTCTTGTTCGTCCAAGTGACAGCACAGGGTGAGTCACGCGCACAGTTCAAGTGTGGATATGAGTGCGAAACTGAACCCACAGCATTTTAATTGGTAATGCTATACTCAGCTAACTGCGACTGCCACCGCAATTGGGAGTCAATCACTTGTCACTGATATTTTTTCTCATAGACCATCTGTCTCTGGCTGAGCGTGACACCTAAAAAGGCAAAAAAAAACCCAACAAAAACCCTGTTCCTGTGATGTTTGCTGCTATGACTGACGCCTAATGCTGAGACATGAGATGAAAAACAAAGAATCTGTTATATTACTGTGTGCTGAGTCAGCGCTGCCTGCATGTGTCACACGTGGACATGCGTGTTCGTAAGGTTGCTCATGCAGTTACTCAGCGGGGGAGGACCTGCTCTTACAACTGGCCTCAAATCAAACTGGGGAGTCATGCTGGGCGATTTACTTTTTTTTTTCTTCGGGGGAGTTATTTTTTTCTCTTTTTTTTTTTTTTATTAATACACACAAAAAAACACACATTCATTAATGGAGAGATGTTGAATGGTGGGGCTGCTCCCTACAAACCCCCCCAGTGGGTGGTGGGTTGTTTCCTTCTTGGGGGGCCCCCGCCGCCCCCAGGAGAAAAACCCCCCCCCCCCCTCCCATTTCTCACTCTTTTTTTTTTCCTTTTCGGGACTTGAACCGGTGACCTCCCCTTTCCCAAACCAACCCCCCTCAAAATGAGCTTCTTCCCCCCCCAGGAACTTATGAGAAATTATTAAGAATTTATAGCAGAGCCAGTGTGAACGAACCAATAACACCACAGAGATTCACGCTATTAGAAAAAAAAACCAGCAGTCCACACACACTCGCCTCTGTGAAATACCAAGTGACACGCTGCTTTGGAGTCTATGATGAGTTCTGTCACCCTTTGTTAAAACAGACATATTACAGAATAAAAACAATCCCTGCCTGTCTGCTAATTTCAGCTGAAACTTCCCTGTCACAGTGATTGTATTCAAGTTGCTTTTATTTTGGAAACGACTAAATGTCTCAATAGATAGGGAGATGACATAGTCAAGTGGACCAGAAGTGTGTGCATATTTAAGAAGATATGCTGGGGTTCGTACAGGGAATTAAGACCCTAGTATTTACTGGGAACTCTGGTCAAAATCTACAACCAATTCTGAGAGAAAATACCTGCAGGAAACACAGATGTTTAGCTTGTTTGTGCTTTTGTGTGTTTCCATACTACATCGACTGAATTAAGACGCCTTCTCCAAACTTCATTACTGCAACCACCACAAATCCTTTTGATGCTATAAGAGAGATTTTTGCTGAATATGTAAATGAAAACTATGCAGACTGTTCAAATGGCAGGCCTCCATCTCTAAATCAGAGTGAGTTGAACAGGTGGCTCAACGAACCCAACCTACGAGCCTATGTGGGTGCACGCTTGAAATTTAGCTCCATGTGTCTCCCTCATCAAGTTCTACTCCCAGGTTAGCGGTCCCAGACGACCACTCAACCGTATTAAAACTGGAATAAGAGCATAAAATACACAGTTCTGTATGGTTCGCAATCTAATAATCTAATTAATATGAAAGAAAATTAAACAGTGTTTTGTGATTAATTATCCATTAAAATCACAGAACTATCATCATCACACCACATCATTCACACTATAAGAATCTACAGGTAGCTATGTGTACACATACAAGGAATTTGACTGTTGCAGTGCTCTCAATGTACTTACATAGAAATAGAAATTAATATAGACAACAGCTAGGAACATAAATAAACATAAAGAATAGGCAGGACTATTGTGTCCACAAGATTATGCACAAAAGAGTGATATATTCCCGAGAGGAAATTAAAAAAATCACACAACACACAATGATGCTCATGTTTAAAGGTGCAATGCGTAAGACCTGGACAAATAGGGGGCATCGTTTCACCTTTACTACTTGCTCCATATGATCTAAATTGACAGTCATCATTTATTAAAAAAAAAAAAAAGCCAACTACTAATAGCAGGACAATAATATGTTAACTTTGATGAAATTGCTGAAACTCTGAGAGCCGGTCAAAGTAACACTGCTACCTTATAATATTTTTGTCGGCCCATATTGTGTTTACTGTGCTTTTGGTAGCTTGCTTATCGGATTAAATCCAAAGTGGTAGAACTGAGAAAGCTCCTACTTGTATTTTCATTTCCTCCTCCCTGTGGAGGTGGGGCAGCGGCTCTGGGAGACGGACCTTTCAGTTAACGGTTTGCTGTAGAAAATCCATTCAGCTTGCGCAAACCTCAGCGACGGGAGTCGCAGAGCGCTGGCGCTCGGTCTAACCTGTGTAATGGCAGCAACAGAAAGTTTGCTGATCTGGCGGGCAGTCACCCGAGGTCAGAGTCCCAGCGCTGGGGTTTGCTCTGTCTGAATGCAAGTTGTGACAGTTAATCGCTAACTGGAGGTTCATCTCCCACGAGCCTCCACACACCCTCATCCTAAGTAGTCTCCTGATGGCGGGGAAGACAAAAAGAAAATACAAGCTATTTTCTTGTTTCTGCCACTTTGGATTGACTTCTTTGTCCTCTGCTGTTGGACTGAGGGCAGACTGGATGCTGCAACGACTCACTATTTCCTCTTGAGGTTGAAGTGTATTATAAAACAGGACGGTCCGGGGTTACTTGTTTACCATTCTCATTTCAGTAGACATCTCTGCAACACAATACACAAACTGATGTAACGCCAACACTGTGACCACTTCACATGCTATTGATAATGTTAGCTCATTTTCTGAATGTTTTAAAATTCTGGCCAGATCTTACACATTGCACCTTTAAACTTGTTTATAAGACGTACATGCTTCTAGCGGTTCCTGTTGCACCATGTGGCTATGCTTACACACCTGAGAGTGCTGTGTGGATGTGACAGATGGCAGCAAGAGAGACACCGCCGCCTCCACCCTCCCCGGCAATCAAAGCCTACATCCCACTATCTTGCTCCCAGCAGGGGGAGGCTTGCCAGCGAGCGTAGTGGGATAGATTTGAGCATGGAGAACTAGTGGAGGTAAATGGGTATTGTCTACCGAGCTCCTATAAACAACAATAATGATTAGGGAAAGACAATTTTTGGTGTGTGGCTGTATGTTTTGTTAGAGTCTGGGGAGATAACAGGTACAGGAGACTGTCAAATGACACTGATACAGAGAGAACTACAGCAGCAGAGACGCATATTGTTGTAAACCAATGAGCTATGCACATCAGCCTTGGCACTAACCTCTTCAGAAATTATTAAGCTATTGGCAGGCTGTCCCAACAAATGTAAAATGGCAATTTCTCTTCTCTAACACCCAATTTCACCTACAGACTGGCGAGCCATAGTATTTAGCTGTAGAGAGATTATGGTGGCCAGATAAGGAGAAGCCGCTGAATGGCTGAATACTTATCGTGAGCTCGCTAATGATGAAGTGTTATCTGTGCTGCGCTCAGCGCTCCTCCCCAGCCCCCCTCTTCTCTCTGCCCGTCAAAGACAGGACGAAACGATAGGTGGCAGAAAGAAATCTAATAAAGTGTCAGGATCAGCGTTCTTGTTCGTTGCCGAATGACAATACTTGAGGCTTTATTTCTTCCCAACTTCCTGCTTCCTCCTTTGTATTTTGGGCACAAAAAGCTGCATTATTACTGAAACCGTACAGCCCATGTCATATTCAACTGTGGTAATTCCATCCCACACATCACAACAACAGTAGCATCGCTGCCAAATGGTCTTCCCAGCTTTGAGTCGTTTCTCATTCAAGCAACGATCTCCTCAATCTAAATCGTCTCAAAGCCCTCATTTCATTTACAACAGCCACAGAAGTTGACTTGCAGTACAACAATGCCCTCGTGCAAACTCTCGCCAAGTGTGGTAGATTGCATGGGCTTGCATTTACATGGTGGAATCATAAATCCAGCGCAGCCATCCAGCTATGAATAAATCATGCTGAATGTGATATTCTGCCACAGGAAAAGCCCTGTGAGTGTGTGTGCGAGAGAGAAAGCGAGTAAGTCACATCTTATGTAACAGCCAGGACTGCATTCCCCGGCAACTTGTTAGAGGAAGCCTCTGAACTGTTCCTGGTTGCCGTAGCAACACGCTCTGAAGTTCCCATCCTTTGCAGCCACTGAGGGGTTCAGGACAAAACTAGAGATGATTTGATATTGTCACTGTTATTATTTGCACGGGTGACATAATGACAGTCCGTTAGAACATCACATGTTTTTAATGCTCAACTCAGCAGTATCAACTATTCAGGACCCGGCAGACGGGAAGGTCCAGACCTCCAGCCCTCAGTCCCCAGAGACGATCCCATCGCAGAGCTTATTTTAAAAACACTACAGGTCCCCCGGGCCCTGCAGGCATCCACACTCCTCAGCCTGGAGAAAAGACAATTGAAATCCTTTCCCCTCTAATGCAATTTTCCTCTCTGTGGACCACAGTAGCCCAGAGAGCAGAACGGTGGGGGCCGGACAAAATGGCTTTTTGGAGATGGAAGTGATACCGACAGTCTCGTTCAGATCCTTGTCTCTCATTCGCCTATTTCTCCAAAGTCAGCCGGAACATTAGAGGCACAAAGTCAATCAGGGCATTAAATGATTCCCTGTGATGTTAATCTGGACACAATCTGATCAGGAAAATTAAGTGTACTGATAATATTTGAGGGTGGAAAACAATTAACACAGATAAAAGTGCTATGCAAACTCTCTAACCAGGATCACATGCACTGCATGTGACAGGAAGAGTTTAAATATTCAGATCAGGGTTGGAAAAACTTTTTTGTCCACCTGCCACTGTGGCTGCTGGATACCAAAATCTACCAGCCAAACTGTCTTTTTTAGGGCTGCACAATTAATCAAATATTAATCATGATCATGATTTTGGCATCCCATCATTAAATAACATGATCAACTGCAATATTAATGTTTAAAATACTCATCGACACATCGATACATACTCTGCTCATAGGAAACTATGCTGCATAAATCAAACGCTTCCTAAACTAAAGCAATGGGAGAGCGCAGACCTCCGCCAAGCCGCTCAGGTACGATTGCCAGTCCTCTCTGTTCAGCTTGTGCCATCATCCCCATGTATTTTTGTTTACGTTGAGATCAGCACATACGTCATCGTAAAACACTTCATTCAACCTGGACAGAAACCAAATAACACTCACCAAAACTCTTTCCAATAAGTGTACTTTAGTCAAATGTTTGATGTAAAAATATAGTGATCATCATGTGGTGGCTGCACACATCATGATGATTTTTACATCAACATAGAGCAGCACAGTCAGACATAAAGCTGCAATTTATAACAACTAGAAGTCAAAAATAGACCGCGGAGGAAAAACCTTAAACTTCTGGAGCAATTGATTTCATCAAACACTTATTATATTGTACTTTATTCCTGTGATGCTGCTCAGTAATCAGTGACTGGAGCACATTATGGTGCATTCAAGCTTTACTCCGTAAAAAGGAGTATTAGTATAAACAGAGTAAACAGATTATTGTTTTCACAGCAATGTAAAATAGAGAATTTTGACCAGTTGAACTAATTAAAACTTGCTGTAAATGGATTATAATATATAACCAAAACTACTACTTTTTTTTTTAAATCAAAGCCAATATTTAAATAAAAATACAATCATTTATTTCCTAATTAATTGAATTGTGTTTTTTGTGTAAAAAACAAAGTAAAAGGATATTTAGTTTTTACTGGTTAGAATGTCGCACAACATGGAAGTGAAAGCAGCACTCTGTTTATATAAAATGTGAAATTGCAATGAGAATATTTTGTCCCTAAAATCAATGAATAATTGTGATAATAACCATGTAACCATGCAAATCTAGCAGCCACTAGCCTATTTTACCAACATTGGGCTGGTGCTAATTTCTAACCGTGACTCTAATACTGACCTATTCTGTGAGATGAAAGCCTCATAGGCTAAACACCACTCACGTTTGTGTGCACACAGACGCCATGTGTTGATTTGGATGGAGGAAGGTTGCATGTCGCTCTGGAGACTGAAGGTGAACCTGGACACATCTGACAGTAAAATGCAATTAGTGGAAGTGCCTGTCACAGTGTTTTACTGGCCTAATTTCACAGCAGTGAAATGAAAGAAGTGCTATTGACGATGCCCTCGGTGCACTCTAAATGCATCATACAAAAACTATTTACCATCCAAAGCCGGAGCGGCCAAACAGCAGATATCGTCACTCCATCGAGTTGTACTGATAAACTTGATGAGCGATGTGCTGCAAACAGCTGGAACTACACTACTACTACTACTACTACTACTACTACCAGCATATGTTGTTACTGATGCATTACATCCAATTGACAATACTAAATGAATTACTTAAGATATTTTTACAGTACTTCTGCTATCAATTTGTCTGCAGATTACTGTCTTGGCTAATCAGTTATTTAGTTTTTTAAAAACATTTTGTCAAACCAACAGTCAAAAACCCAAAGATATTCAGTTCAAGACATTTGTAAATTTGTAAATCACATTTTTATAGTTTTAAAAAAATACTAAAAACTATTAAATTGATAATTATCAAATTGTTGCTGATTAAGCATTAGAATGTTAAAAATAATTTTGTAAGCACTTATGGCACTTTTAAAAGACATTAAAAAGACACAAAGAAATACTGTAGAGCAGAGACTTCGACAACACGTGGACGCCCTTCATCTGCCATCCAGCCAAGTGGCACCTAGATTTATTTATTTTATTATTACTGTCGTCATTATTTTTCTTCACTACTGACTGATATATGTATGAAGGTCAGAGGGGTCTTTGGGTAAATATGAGGGTTGGAGTTTATAGATGAGCGGGTTGGACTCTGGTTTGATTGTTTCTTAACTCAAATACCACTTTACTCGGACATCTTGGTTCTGGTTTATTATTCACAATACAGGTGTAAAATAAAAAAAAAGATCTGAGAAAAAAAGAAAGAACTAGAGCAGAGTTGAAACAAATAGATCTGCACTTTAAGCAGCTCATGTTAGAAGGATTTTTTATTTGTTTCAACTCTGATTGGACATGAATAACATGAAGAAAGATAATAATGACCATAAAAAGTGAGACTTTATATGAAGAAGGCAATACTACAAGAATTATGTTGAATTAATTCTGTTTCTTTGTATTTGCACCACCTGATCTTGTCTGGCAGATTTCAACCCATCAAACACCTCCGAAAAATATAAGCTGACGCCAAAAATGACCCGCAGTAATGAGAACAATGCCAGTCGATAACAGACCAAGGGTGGTCCAAAAATGACCTTTGTGAGACGAGAGAGACTGCGCTACAAAAGGTCACAGAACACTGAGCTACATTTTGACAACCTGGCTGCTAATTTACATATTACGTCATAAAATATTTTCCGAGGATGCTTGAACTTTCCCACTTTTAAATCATATACGAAGGATAAGATGGTACACTCCTCGTGTCATGTGATGCTGTGTTAAAGAAGTAATGGAGATCAGATATGTACACTGATCATTATTAACATCTGCGCAAAAGTACTCCAGGCCGGCTTGCATTTGCTTCCCCAGGCAGTCACTCAAACCAAATGATTCTAGTAATAATTCAGTGCAGTGAGAGGGTTGATTTAGTTCCCCCAACACAAGTAGCTGTAATGGGATAAAAGGAGATGTGGAAAACCTGGATGCAGGCTTCGAGGACAGCCTGACTGGATCGGATTTAAGGCAGCTGTCACCTGGCGTTTGATGCTAAAGTGTGCAACAGAAACGACAAGTGAGAGAAACACACAAGAAGGAGAGAAAACACATCGACAGCAAGCGGCGAGACTGACTGATGACAGGCCAAATTTCCTTATTGCAGCTCATTCCCAGGGGACTCGGCCGCAGCCCTTTCCACTGAATCTCATCGACAAGCTATTTTTTAATCTCTGTGAGGTGAGCAGATGTAATTCAGAACGTCAGGCGGGTTGGCACACATGTATCTGTGTGTTGGGAATCTGTGTGCTGTCAGATTTAGAGAGTGTTTGAAGAAGAGCGACAGGCACTGGGGAAAAAAGAGTGAAAATATTCATGTAACAGCGCCAGGTTTCACCAGGAACACTCACTTGTTTAGTAAGTGGAGATGACAATACTATTTGACTTGGACGCGACTCTACTCTCGGGGAACACTCTTTGCTGCTGCAACTTGACAATATGATAAACAATATGATAAATAACATCAAGGCAGCAATGCAAAATTTGTAGGGATGGGGAAAAAATTATTCTCCTGATATTGCCTGATATTGCCTGATATATTTGACTTCAGGACATCTGACTACATACATGCTGAAAATCAAACATTTTAATGTATTAATTTATACATTGTTCAAATTAAAAGTCCCTAGAAATGTATGATTCAACTTTTCCTCATGGTCTATTGTTAAAAGTTAAAAAAAAATCTCAATAAATCACAATTGCTATACTTAATACGTAACTGAATTGCTATACTTAGAAATCTCAATACATATCAAACCAGCACCCAAGTATTGTGATAATATCGAGTAAGGAGATAGGTGTGCAAAATGTGTATAGCTTCTTGGTAAAAATACACCATTATGTATATCATTCATTCTCATTGTGTAACAAAACAGGCTTCACAATGAAAAGGTAGGAGCTGCTGATAAAGATGTCCAACATTTGGACTTGCATCACGACTGGGAAGCTAAACATCTCGAGATTCAGCTGAAGCTCAACGTGGCTCTCAAAGCAATCTGACGTTATTTTTTCTACAGTGAGTGGAAACGCTGCCACAACAGACCGCTACGGCGTCCATCCCTCCATCCACCCGCCCCATCAAGACTCAACAGCTCTCCTTGTTCATTTCCTCCAAGCTTTGAGCTGGAGCTTTCTTAGAAACAAAGCTTGAGCACATCTCAACGAAGACCAGAGTGTTTGTTGCTGCCTAGGGCCCCGTACAGTACAGCGCATGGGGGGATGTGACAGTCATAGCAGCCGCTACCTGTGTCCTAATTCAGGCCTGAGCCTTGAAGTCCTTATTCCCAGACTCAACAGAACAAAAATGCCTGTGTCATTTCAAAGGCTTTTCCCAATGGGGCTGAGAAACACTGCCTTCCTACGCACATCATGTGTATCATCAGCAATTTGTAGTCAGAAAGACAGAAAATATCATGGGACCACATCAGATTTGCCAGATATTTAAGCTCAGGTAGGAATCCATCACAGTATCACAACAAAAACACCAATGAAAAAGCCACTGCAGGGTGTAAATACTAGAAACCAGACAAACTCTGATGCTGTCGGTAGCAGCCTGGATATGCTGTTACTCGCAGAGAGTAAAAAATAGAAAAACAGTTTCTATGTATTATAATTTAAATGGCTATATCAACACATTCTCATCCCACTTTATCACATGCTGCTGCTTTGTCATGCCCCTTGGCGCAATTTAGGTAGATTTAGGATTTAGGAAAAAACTACATAGTTTGGCTTAAAACTACAATGTTTGTAAAGTGGAAATGAAGCTGAATGTTGTGAAGACTGGACACAAACGGACAGCTGACCGTAAAGTGAAAGTGAAACTTAACACATGGGACATGAGCAGCGATGTGCCCTGTGTTTGTTGGACCCATCCACCTCCCCTCCTTCTAGTTGTTCTTCTTGCTCTTTAAACTACATCACCACCGTCACCCCTTGAGCTCTGTCTCTGAGCGTTAGCCGTTGCAGCAGATGGGTCTGGAGTTAATGGAACGTCTGGTGCGTCTCATACTGATGTGAAATGGTGCCATTGTGCGTCATTATCATACACAGACGGCTGTGACAAAGACTTGCTATTTGACATCCTGGGAATGACAACGGGCTGGATATATTTACCATTGACTCGGTACACTATTTGTTCATGATGTGTTGAAATGAAACATGACAAACTGTAAACTTGGGTGACATGAAATCTGTCTCACTGCAGGTATTTGCATTATTTTGTTGCTGTATGAGGACGACTGCCTGGAGGCAAACTTGAAAATGTTTGACAAGAAAACTTTATCTCTTTAAACTTTATAGGATCTCCTATACCAAAACCAGTCACAATATAGACTGGGATGGGATCAACGTCATTCACCTGGAGTTATTACACAGGTAAGGAAGATCAAGGAGGCCATCCCTTTCCACACACTCATATGTTATCATGACACATAAAGTCTTGTGTTTAGATTTGGGTTATGATCAAAAGCTTTGGGAATAGCAACATGGGCCTTCAGCTAGGAATTTTTTAATCACTGATAATCTAATGGTTTTCTTAGTCTTGTACAATATCAAACTGAATATCTTTGGGTTTTAGATTGCTATAATGTTCTAGATACAGTATAAAATAAGCTAATTGAATAATGGTAACTATGGCTGTGGAAAGTTGTGATAGATATGTTTCTTAGGGCTGTCAAAGTTAATGCGTTAACGCAAATTATTTTAACAGCTTTAGATAGCATGTAACATCACTGCTTCATTGCAGCTGCACATCATGTGATAAAAAAAAATCAAATAAAAAAGAGACAGAACAATCGTTGGGTGTGCACACTCTGTATCATGAGCAAAGAAGACTGAACTAAGATGGCCTTAGTCCCCTCATTACACCACTGCAGGTTATTAATGACTTATGGTTACCATCATTTTTAATGAAGCTGTAAAACATAAAATGTGCTTTGCATGCAAATTTTTCAGTATTTATTGGTATGGATAAATAAATTGCATAACATCTGGGTGGTCTGTTCCATGACTGAAATCAATTACAGTGCCTGTGATAGTCCTCCTTCTCCCATCTCCATATCCAACAAGGCGAGCCTCGGAGGGTAACGACCACATCGCTGCATTACACTGCTTCCTGATTGGCCTCTAATGCTTGTCCTTGAGGCTTGAGCTTTGAAAAAAAAAATGCCTCCATGTGATGTGTACGCATGCTGCAAATGAATGAGCCTGCAACAGTTATGATCCAATGAAGAACAAAGCAGTTTGGGTAATGCAGCGCTTTGACTTTTCATTTCTTTTTTTGGCCTGATATTCGTCACCAGAGATATTACACCAGTCTGGGAAAACACAAATTACAAAGTGTTTAATATTTGCAGGTGTGATCCAGAATGAACAAACTGTGTGAGAGTGTGTGATCCTGCTGTAAATGAGAAAAAGTGCTGTAAAGTCTCACGTGGTTTCGTTTTCAGAAAAGGGAAGACGTGGAGGACAGGTGAAGGGAATTAACAAGGTGACATGACAAGGTGAGACAAGGCGAGGCATGAAGCAAGGCATGCTTATGATGGATTAATGCTGTTTTGCATGAATTAACTGGGGATATATGAAACATGCTGCGAATCTGTTTCACTCAATGGTCAATTTAATACGATTTAATACCTAATTATGTTTCGCTTGTCATACTTTAATGCTGCCTGAACGTGAACAATGAGAGGTGGGTGATTTAATTGATACTGGCCTCCGTGTTCAGCACTCTGCCATGCCATGGGTTTTGTCAATCTGATAAAGGCAGTAGATAATAACTCATTACCTTGAGTTATTAATGTTGTGTACTCTCACGGAGCATCACTCACTAAGTCCTATTAGGCTGCTTAGTACAAAACTTGATCGCAAAACGATTAAGGAGGGATGCATTTGTAAACACTGGCTGTGGCTCCATTACATTTACAGGAGCAACAGAGCTGCAGTATATGAGGATATAAAGTTAAATGGTACTGGGACTAATGAAAGCGTTTATGGGCTTTCACGTCGGCTTGAAGAGATACTTTAGGGTCACCTGTTAAGTGTGGACTGAGTCAGTAGCAAAGGTCAGTATGTCATAACTTCAACTACTCCTGTTTCTCTTGATCCGCCTGCTTAATAGCATGAAGGGAGACGCAGCTCTGAACTCTCCTAAAATTGTCACCACAATTGTCTAATTAGTAATGGATCATCAGTTAAGTGGTAGTGACCAATCGGCACACTTGCATTTATGTTTTACCACTTCTCCTCATTTGCAGAATCTATTCAGCAGGAGGTGGGACTCATAAAAGCAACGCGGCGGTGTGAATTATCCTCCACTTACATACAGAATAGTTCCACAGCAAATGTCAAGTACATGCACTTTGATTTAATGATCAGAAATAGTCCATGCACTACAACCACTTCCTTTTCATGCACAATACACACAAACTATGCCATGTCCTGTATTTTAGAGGTGGAACTCATTAATCTGCAATAAATTTGATTAAATTTGGTTTTAAGCCAAACAAAAACAAACATTTTCTGTCTCCAGCTTCTCGGTGGTGACGGTGTTACACAGATAGATAGATAGACAGATAGATAGTCAGATAGATAGACAGACAGACAGACAGACAGATAGATAGATAGAATCATTGTTACTTGCATCTCTACTCTATATAGAAGCCAAAATGAATGTTCTTGCACAAATGAACTCTCAATATCTGGCAGAAACACATGGTCATCTACCCGCCTCCACACCTCCCACTGTTGATTAGAAATAACAGCAACATTATTAATAATAAACTGGCTTCCATCAAGCTGTTGTCACCTGGTGTCATCCCACACCGAGAAAAAAAAAACCGACTCACCCTCTCTGAATCAGGAAGAGAGGAATCTAGAGAGTGAAAGAGCTGTCGGCCATCCAGACAGAAGGTCTCATTCCAGCCGTCAACAAGTTTACAACAAGGACTGGTAGGTTGTCTGCTGGTGTTCAGCTGTTGCACCTCAGAAGCTGGGCAGATAAATGGAAGTGTGAGGGACATTTTTTACCGGTCAGAGAGGTTTTCTGTGTGCCAGAAGGAAATACCACAGGTTACATTACCTGTACGGAGGTGCGTGCACAGGCGACAGTGATGGATTGTTTGGTTTTCAGAATGAACATTAAGTGGGGCTGGCTGTCACAGTGTGTGGCGCTTTAGCGTAAATCCAAATTAAGTATCTTAAGTGCACTTCAGGTAAGCTCAGAGGTAGTGACCTTGCTGCTGTGAAATGGGCATTATTTTAAGACTGTCAAGACTGCCTGAATAATTTTGAGTTCACGGAAATGCAAAACAGGCTTGATTTCACTTCCATGTGTGTCCTGACGCTTCACCTAAGACCTCTTGGCTACAAGTAATGTGGCTTATGTGCAAGTAAGAAACAGGGTGTGCTGCATTTCAGTAACACACATGTGATGGAGGACCATGAGCCATGGCATGCATCCATCATCCACAGCTCCACAGCCCCAGCTTCCTGCCGTTGAGATTAACCTAAAGTGACCTCCACTGAGGCCGGGTGACGCATTAATGTTTCCTGAGGGCCACGTTGGACCCCGGCATTGAGTTGTTATGAGGACCCTTTAGGGAAGTGGGGGCCTTTAGGGTGAGGACAAAGTACACACTATTAACCCCTCTGATCTTCGGATTATTGCCACGTCAGACTGACGCTGGTTATCACATACAGACCCGACCAAAAGGGCCGGCTATTATGTCCCGAGGTTAGCTTGCCACAGGAGGTGCTGTGATTGAATACACAGCTGGTGGCAACAAAAGGCTGCACTCAGTCTTCTTTTCAGACGCGCAGAGTGAATTTCCTGGACAAAGAAACCAAATTCGAAGCAATCACTGCGACAGCGACACTTCTGGAGTGATTCACATCATCATCGGAGGCTCGCTCCTAAAAACTAACAATCGCCCGGTAGTTACTGGAGGAATCTTTGAGCAGTATCACCAATAAATCGTTTCTAAATGAACACTTCTCCTTGTGTGGGAAGAGAAATCACTCATGGGTGATTCAAATGCTCCCTGATGGGAAGGGAAAGGGAAGGTAGGGGGCAGCCCAAAACTCACAGAAGTTCAGTTTTGTCATAATTGTTGCCGAAAATAATGACAGGCCCCTCCAGCAGTTCAAGCTGTGTGAGCATTGTTCCGCTCTCCCTTATTTATGTTCTTCTTTGGGTGTGTTTCCCTTGAAAACCAGGATGGGGAGAATGAGAGGTGTTTATTTTTAGCAAGGAAAAGTGTGTCTCCAGCTCCAGGGCTGCACCCCCGAGGCATGCCGGCACGTCTGTCATGACTGGGAATGAGCGGTAGCGATCAAGATTTATGTAAAAAGAGGCACTTTTTTAATGATGTGAAAAAGAAAACTCTGTGTCTTAGAAGTTTGAGAAGCCGGCAAGACAGCTCATCAGACACAAAGCGCCGTAATGACAAGAAAATTAGAGACTGCAGTCAGTTATTGGCCTGAATTATTATGTAAGATTTAATACAGCAGGATGCAGTTTTGTTATAGCGATAATGGCCATGTTGTTCCCTCAGCATCATTCAATTTTCCTAGCTAAACTTTTGCTCCTCTGAGCATATGTACGTTATGTCGCCACTACGTCTTAGCCCGACTGAAGGCAATGAACTCTGGGCCGGTGGGAAATCTGTCTGACTTGCTCAACTCATTTTGTGTTCACCTGAGTTGCACGGAGGTTAATAGCTAATAGAGCTGCAGATAGAGTGGTCACTGAAGTACTATATCCCAGGTTCCCACATAGCGCCCGAACACATCATTATTAGAAACACTGTATTTGGTACATTACTGGTGATATTATGGGTTTTCACATGAGCTGTGAGGTTTGTCTGCTGTCATTAGGAAAAGCAGGGTAGACGGAGAAGAAAAAGCCTTATTTCTCGCTGGATGACACGCTTTCGAGAAACCAATGTCTTTTCCCAGTGCTGCTGAGCCAAATATCTGGCTAAATGAAGAAGCTGCAGAGCATGATAATGTGATTTTGGTGCAAGCCCGTGAACTAGAGAGGAAAAATAAAAGTGAGAGGTAGTGTTTGGCAATAAAACCGGCGCATCCTTGAATCGAGTCAAAAAAATAGCCCCAGTGTTCTACTGTAGGATGTGTGCTGTATTCATTATCTCCCACGTCACGGTGATTCAGTGTCACCGAAAGACTTACTGTTTGTCATAGGACACGGAGGACTGAGTCTCCCTGTTACGTAAAGGGATTGTGCTTCCCTGTGACCTCAAGCTGTTTGGGCTTATCAAGTTGTAAACAATGCATCGCAATAAACTGATGAGCACTGTGTCACCCAGCTACCAGCCCTCCTTGTTTTATGAGCCGCTCTGCCAGCACAATGTCAAATGTCAGTCGTCAATTCAGTCGAAATGAAAAGAAACAGCCCTTTTGCACAATCGCACAAAAATTAAAGAGGTGGAACATTATGTGGGGATTCAGCTGGGTGAAAATAGGAGTGTTCATGATTCACCCGTGCTGCAGCCTGACGGTAGACATCAGTCTTGCACTCTCCCGGCCCATTCTTCTGAGTGCTCTGAGACTATACATAGCAACCGTGTGCTCGTGATTCAGTAGCGAGTCAGTGCATCATCCGATATCTCTGGCCCCGTCTAACGCTTGGCTAACCAAGCGATGCGTCTGTGGAGACTTCATGAATAAAAGTGCGGCAATAATCTTTGATTATAATCAAAAACCAATGCAGGGCTTAAATATGGCTCTGTAATCATTAGCATCTCTAAGGTGCCGTCATGTTGGAAAGCGATGATTAATTTCTGTGGGGCTCCGTACACTTGAGACCCTTGATCATATAGACCAGGGCTGACTAAAGAGAAAGGGCCAGCAGAAGCATGATGCGAAATGACAACATTGGTAGTTCAGCCAGGAGAGTTTTTTATAACAGTAAATTGGTGCTGAAAAATCTTAAGAGTTCATGTCTGACTGGGTGGAAAAACTGGAGAGAAATTACCACCTTTGCCACTGTGTGTGTGTGTGTGTGTGTGTGTGTGTGTGTGTGTGTGTGTGTGTTAAAAGAGGAAGAGGAGCAGAGAGAAAGAGAAAGAGGTGGTGAAGGAGAAAGATGGCGAGAGGCTCCCAGAGGCCAGGTTTGGAGTTTAAATAAGCAGCTCTGAAAGAAGCAGCGCCCGGAGGGAGACGACCTCAGCACTGACGACCACAGCGGTGTGAGGCGGTGGACACACTCATATTAGGAGGAGGACAAAGGCAGGACACATGGAAGTGAAACAGAAACAAGTATTGTACTTAATGCTGCGAGTGGGTACTGGAGCATGATTAAAAAAGTAATTCTTCTAATGTAACTCTGGTCACTATATCCTGACAGGAGTGCACGAGACAGGTAATCTATAGTGTCCTCCGGTGCTCCTAATGGCATCCGCAAGATTTCACAGACTGGAGGAAAACAACCAATCGGAGCCTGCCAGCTATGAACAGCTGTCAATCGCTCACAAACTTAATTAGGCAGCGCTGATCAAATATGAATCAATATTCTGTCAAATGTTTTCAGAAACATCTTGTAGTTACTGTGTAGCTGTAAAATGAGAAAGTTTGTGACCTGGCAGCCATGTTGAGATCAGCTGAGGAAATACCAAGCACCGCCCACCAGCTGGAGCAAACTTTCTCATTTTATAGCTAAACAGTAAATATGAGATGTTTCTGAAAACATTTCAGGACAGAAATAAGCATTACAGTATCAGAAAATTGAGTCATATCTGATCAGCACTGCCTAGTTTGATCAGAGTTTCCGAGTGATTGACAGCTGACTCTGTTGAACGAACAGCCAATAGGAGCGCTCTCTCTCTGAAATGACCTGTGATTGGTCAAGCCTGACAACAGAGACATGAGGAGGTGCAGATGTCTAGTTTTCTCTCAGAACACTTGAATTACAATATGCTGTTTTATTAAGGATCTTTAACCCAATGATACCAAAAATATACCACTTAATGCAGCTTTAAGGTAGAATTTTACTAGTCTCAGTGATTAAGTAGACAGTGGCGATATACAGTATGCCATTTTGAGTTACACAATGCAGTAATAAAATTAACAAACTGTGGAAATGAGGGAAATGACAGTAAGAGAAAGTGAAAGAACAGGAAAAGAGTCAGACAGACGGCGTACAAGCTATCATAATCATAAAGGACCGGCCCCCCATTGCAGGACTTTCCTGCCTGAATGTAAATGTTAATGGTGAATTAGAGTTGACACTGAATTTTGACCCTTTGTTCTGCTTTTACAATGTTTGAAATAAGATTGGTTCGGATTGGTCATAAGGCTTGATTGAAGTATTCTCTGTGTGAATACTTCATCTCGTTTATTAGCCCTGTGTCAATACTATGGACTGCCCCTCCAATGAGGCACTCTTATGGTGATACACAAGTAGGAGTAAGAGTGTGACATCAATACAAACATAACTGCAAGCGACATGTCACCTGCTGAATAACTATCTTTTTTCTCTGTAGAATATAGCAATAAAGGGTCTCACAAAAACTAAAAATCTAACTCAAATCAATGAATCTCTCGCATATCTCCAGAACCGCTCATCCGATTGACTTCACGCTTGGTGGGTGTATTGCTCAGGATCCGAATGTGGTGTAATTTGGCCGGATGGTGGCACTATAACTATGAACTGTACATTTTGGCCTGTAACTTTTTAACCATGTGTCTGAATTTTGTGGATCTATATGGATCTATCTATATACGCCACTTGCGTCTAGATTGATTTTCTCCTTTTTCATGTCCACATCAGATTTTTTGCTGCTCCTTCTACTACTTTTGAGCAGTCGTCACACATTTTGGCACAGAACGTCTCTGGACCAAGCTGGAAAAAGTTACTTTTTTGGGGATTTTTGATTAACCATAAGTTTTCCTATAGTTGGCCCGCACCGTGTGCGAAATTGCTGTGGGCAGGGCTTATATTACAAAACATGTCTTATTTATATAACGCTTTGTGCTATTGTGACTACATTTGATGGGCATGTGGAGATATGATGTCTGAGTGACTATGGGAAATTGGGTGCTATTTGACCCATCAAGCGCTACAGGAATGAGTCTTAAATCCCGCAAATGAGTTCGCGTTTACGCATTTCTGGTTCCCTAGTTTCAAAGTCAATGTTTTTTGTCAAATGGGTTTTTAGATAGATGCATAAAGTAAGGTTAACTGTGGTTAACACAAGCTTAATAGATTTTAACATTTTGCTCTGTGATATAAAATGTGTCAGTAAATATCCCATGTCCGCTTTTACAGCTTCATTGTGTCTACTCCGTGGTGTAGTTTGATTATAGCGTAACGTTAGCTTTTTATTTCTGGCGATGACATTCATACTTCAGAAATCATAAAAGTGGTGTAAATTTGTGGAGACTATCTTACTGAGCAAAATGTGTAAGTAAATAACCGTGTGTTTGCCACAAAGCTTATTTTCAGCAATAATCCAAAACCCAGTGAAAAAATCCCAACGTCTTTTTGTCAGTGGTGATGCTAACTTCCTGGTTGGCCTACAAAAATATGTCATCCCTGTAGCACTCTATAGGTGGCGCTGTAGCAGGCAGCATCATCTAAATAGAAAGGAAGGAATCTCTGTCTGTCTGTGCATGTATACTGTACATGACTGTCATTTACATAGCTCAAGAAACGCTCATCCAATCAGCTTCACACTTGGCGGGTGCAAGCAGCCACATCGCGGTCCTTGACAACGCTGCAAGCAGCACTTCTGGAGGCCAAGCAATCGGCCTGTTCCAGACGGACACGCGCTCCGAACGGGCACTGCACTACCGCATACAATTTCTTTAAAACTGCTTTCTGTACAGCCTGTATATCATTTTCTCCACTCTAGTGATGCCTCGATGTTAGTTCTCAGAGCTGACAGAATGATTAAACTATGCAGCTTTTCTGTGCAAAACCAGACAACAACTCTCAAGCTCAATTGCAAGTAGATTTAGGCTTAAATCATGGAAAACATCCACTGAGATGCCATTAAGTCTAACCATTAATCAGCAAACTACAGGGATTGTATAGAACAGTGGTTATCAAACCTTTTCTGTCATTTCAGAAGACTAAAAAGTCATGCCCCTTGAGTTTTCAGACCAAAATACACAACTCTCTGAAGCTATACTGATAATAAACTCAAAGGCAAAATAGGCTTTGTCATATTTTATCCACAGTTTGCTTCGCGAGCATCACCTGTTATTCTTTTCATTCCTGACAAAAGTTTCTCCACCTCGTACATGTTGTTCTGTCTGGCTAAATCTTGCAAACATGAACGTTATCTTATCAGATCACACGTTTGGTTATTGTTCAGCCATGAATTTGTAAATAGTTTGATAGTTTGGGAAGTTTTAAAGTGTCAGCAGAACATCCTAAAATATGGGAGGTTTTATGCAGTTGTCTATTCACATATGGGCAAATAATCCAAAGTGAAAACATGCCATATTTGTTCCTACCATCGCTAATACCTATCCAGATGGTCAAGTGGAGTGTTGTGGAATGGCATTTAACTGCCATCATGAAATGGGAGTTGAATGAATTGACGAACCCCCAACCCCTCAGCCAATTTACAGCCCCTGGGAGCTTTCCTGGTAATGAGACAGTATGCATGCTGGCGGTCAGTTGATCTTGTTATCACCCCCAGAGTCCAATAAAACCACATGAGCTACAGTGAAGTTAGAGGCAGCAATGAATTCAAAAGTATCACTCTCACTTTATTGACCGTATTCTGCCTCAGACCATGATGCTCATGGGTGATAACGATACAAATATTTGGAGATGTATTCATCAGTGAGTCATCTCACTGAAAGAAAACGATTGCATTTTTAGCCAACAAGCTCTCGCTGTGTTTTTTAAATGAGTCACAAATGGGAGCATTCGCAAAATGCTCATCCAAGACATTCCCCTCTGAGTCGGTTCAAACTTTCCCCGGTGTTTCTGCTGCTCATCAGTCTTTTGCCTGGAGGGATGTCAAGCTTTCCCCTCGCTATCCCAGGATTCTCTGAGCAAAGCTGCTCCGTATGCGCTCCCCTGCAGCCATTACAGCCAAACCTGGACAGCTGCTCACCTGGGAGACACTCACACACACTCACACACACTCACACACACACACACACACACACTACTCCTACTCTCACTTGCAGCCTGATTGGAAGTGATGGCGTTTCTCATGTCACACTGTAGATACAGAGTACTGATAGCAGTGGACAGAAGTTTACAGGGACCGCTCTAACTCTTTTCTTCTTCCATGGTGGCGGCGCTCCAACACACATCAGACAAAGTAAAAATCTTAAAATGTAGGATTTTTATTTTTGGAAGTATCTGTATGTATAATAATAATAAGAAATTGCTCCCTCATATTGTTGGCTTAAAAGTCAGTTTCATTACAATTTACGCATAAGTGTGTCCGGGCAGATGAAAAAGTGTGAGGAAGTTACAGAGGTGAAAAGTGTATTTACTTTTCTATTTATTCATTTTCATTCATTTGTTAACTGCCCACTGGCATTTTGCATCAAGTGCCCCCCAGAATGTGGCGCCTTAGTCGACCACCTTAAGCCAGCCCTGGAAATTTACCTTGCACGGCAGCTGGATACTTGTGGTATCATGAGATCACACAAGAATCACAAGATCACAAGACCACAAGAAAAATCCATCTTATCAGGCTTCAGGTTTGTGGTTTGGATCAATCAGTGTCCTATGAGTAGCTACTGGCAGCCACAGAAGTGGTTTAAGTGTGTGTGACGCAATACGGAGAAGTGACTGTCGGTAGTGGTGGTGTAGATACCGTGGTAGCATCCGTTATATCAGAACTGGAGAGTATTTCTTCATTGAAAGAAGAGCAAAGAACAACACTGAAGGCATTCCTCAATGGAAATGGTGTTTTTGCTCTTCTCCCAACTGGCTTTGGCAAGACTTTGATTGACAGATGGTTCATCCAGTCACCTGACAGGTTTTTTCTGAGTGCCTGCCCTTTTCCAAACAGATTCCAATGAAGGTTTCTCAAATGGTTCTGTGTAACAACCCATCTGGCGCGTCGGGTTAGACAGGAAACACCTCTGATTTGAGCTTCTGCGAAGAGTCTCACTCGCTGTATCTGGTAAGGTGTCTGTATCTTTGCCGTCTCATTACTCTAGCCACTGATTTCGGCGTTCCTGGTGACTCAGAGGCGGACAGATCGATGGCAGTGTGAGAGTGTGAGGAAGAGCGATGTTCCATTTCAATCTCCAGAACCCCACACGTTTGTCATGCCTGCACTCAAATTGAAGCGAGATTAGGTGGCATGTAATATCTGAGGGCAGTGCTTGCTATCTGCCACAACTTCCTCCTCTTGGCCTCCTTCTACCTGACTGAAAGGGCCTCCCTGAGCCATCAAATGTACTGAAGGGTAATATTAAGCATAGAAATATCAAAGCGGAGGACTAAAGCACCAGAAAAGTGTGAGCTGAGTGACAATAAGTGGTGGTTTTGTGGATCTGTGTGTATGTCTGCGACTCGAAAGAGAATGAGGGGTCGAGAAAGCTGAGAGAGCAACTTTGGTTACTTGATGATAAGCTCAAAAGATTGACTGCCTGCTGCACTTTTCCTTGCCGCCTGGTGAAGGAAAAAAAATATCTTGCAGTTTAAATAGCATGGTTTCTTAATCCCACTTCACTGGGCAGCTGCAGGCATTCTTCAGATGTTATATTTTCTTCTCACTCTCCCCGCTCGCTCTCGCTCTTTCTCTCTCGGATGGCTGTTAGTGACATAAAGCTGCTGCTTTGCCATGCTCTCAAACACTAAGCCCCTGGAACGACATGTAGGGGCTGGGAATAGCGCTTCAATCCAATGTTGCACTATTGGCTTTCAAGCTGCTTGGCTACTTGACTATGTGTACAGTGTGGTGTATGGAGCACAGCCAGGTCTGCTGGCAAAGGCCGGTGAAGCTGCAGCCCAAGATCTAAGCCTAGAGACATGACTTGTCAAACCGGAGGCCAAAGGTCTTGGAATATGTCAACTCGAGCAACGAAAACAAAAAATGCAGCTTTGTGAAAGTTTCAACACACATGGGTTCCTCTATATACTGTAGCACTGGATGTGACAGTAATAATATACTGTATAGTATATTATTCTTATTATATATATAGTATAGGAACAATATGTTGCTGTAGAAATAAGGCTTTGATTGAGGGGGAAAAACATAATTGGTATAGTTTTTATACACACAATTTGTATGTTTTTTAATTATTGATTAAGTGCTTAAAAATGGCATCCATACTCAGAGGGATTAACCAATGACAGTCTGTGCGGCCGCTGGAATTAAAGTGATGTTGTAAACTATTATTATTTAGTGCCTTCCATACAAACATTTCACCAATCAAATTGCCAGTGCCAGTGACTTTAAAAAGCATCACTCCTTTTTTATTAGATTACCAGAAACAGAGCACATATGGAAACTGCAGAGTGCATTATTATGGCTGTTGAGCCTCTGTGTTGTATAATACACGGCATCAGTAGTCCCCTCACACCTACCAACAAGCCTTCTCTATATTGGATCCTGACCTTGGCTAGCAGTCTGGCGTGCATCCTATTTGTCTAGCCAACATACAATGTAAATGGGTTTCTGAAAATTAAAAATCCATGCTTCCCAATTCAATATAGGACTGTGTTTCTGGGCACAGGGGGAATATGTATTAGAGCGTAATGATATTAGCTACAGTACGACTCCAAGATGTCCTCCAGTCTCCTGAGGAAATGACTAGATGGCCCGTTGAATACATACAGTGTTTGAATATGGCGGGATTGTGCAATGCCACAACATTACTGAGAGACAAGACTGGACTGAAGTACTGACTGAAGCAACAGCCATCAATCCATCTTCACCCACTTATCCCGTTAGGGGTCACGGGGGGCTGGAGCCGATCCCAACTGGCATTGGGCGAAGGCGGGGTACACCCTGGAGTAGAGATGGCCAACATAGATACAGACAACCATTCACACTCACATTCACACCTACGGGCAATTTAGAGTCAACAATTAACCTGCATGATAGTAGGAGGAAGACGAAAAACCCGGAGAAAACCCACGCTAACACGGTAGAACATGCAACACAGGGGGCCTGGATTTGAACCTGTCACCCTCTTGCTGTGAGGTGACAGCGCTAACCATTGTGCAGCCCGCTATGCAACATGTAGAAGCTAATTCAATAGGGCTGGGGAAGGGACACCACGGAAATGTGAAAAACATTATAACAGCAATATACCACACTGACACCTTTGGTCTCTGTCATCTGTTCTCATTTCACAAATTTACTTGCTTCCGTCCTTCAGACTTCTCACTCGAAAACATGGTTAAACAGCACATCCTCCCACTCCAGTCCTGTGTCCTTGAAATTGCATTCATAGACTATTAATTTACAACTGCAAATATGTTTTGATAGAAACACAATGCTAGGTCAATGCAATTGTTAGTATTTTTCCATCAAAATAATGAGGAGTTGCTTCTGAATGTCTGCCTGGTCGCAAACTGTGATATTATCAGCTAAATGTTTACCTTATTCTATTGTTTTCACAACAATTTCTGCTTGTACCAAGTAAAGGATGATTCAACGTTGTTATGGTTATGTTTAGGCATTTGCAGCACTTTAGGGAAAGATAATAGTCTTGGTTGAATACTGAAAAACGAATAGAGACTTCAGGGACAAGACTTATGAAGCTGAAAACACAATTTTCACCAACTTTCACCATCCATCCACCCTGGACAGGTTGCCAGACTATCACAGGGTTGACTTATACAGATAGACAACCAATCACGCTCACATTCACACCTACGGACACTTTAGAGCCAACATGCTATAAGCTGCATGTCTTTTGGACTGTGGGAGGAAGTTGGAGAACCCGGAGAAAACCCATGCTAATATGGGGGGAACGTCCAAACGCCACACAACATCCACTCCAACCACCTTTGCACGATTTGCAGATGGCACAAAAACAAATTAATTCCTTCATTAAAACAGGCCAGCGAACATAACCAGGCAGCAGTTCTGTTTCCCCATCAAAACACAAATTAGTAGCATATAAATATAATTTCTAGAAAAAAACAGGGTCACCCACTCACCCTTCAGTTTCTTCACTCTCATTCTCTGTGCTCCTTGATGCATCCCACACACTTCACCTCCCTCCACCCATCTTCTCTCTCAACCATTTTTTTCCTCTCTCACTCTCACAGCGAAGTTCAGGGTCTCGGTGAAGGTTCGGTTAATGATGAAATGCTACCTCTTACACTCGCCGTCTGTGAGTTAACCCATGCATGCATCAGCTGAAGGACGGGGCTCTTATTTTGCCTCAAACCAGCTGTGATTTCCTTGTCCTCATGAGGAATTGTTGAACCCATGAATCACACCTGACTCACAATGGACATAGAAATTAAATACTGCAAGAATAAATAAAAACAAGAAACTATCAGCTGATCTGAACAGTTAAAATATATGAAAATCACAGGGTCCCAGAACATTAATCCATCCATCGTCAACCACTTATCCCGTTAGGGGGCGCGGGGGGCTGGAGCCGATCCCAGCTGGCATTGGGCGAAGGCGGGGTTCACCCTGGACAGGTCGCCAGTCCATCACAGGGCTGACACATAGAGACAGACAACCATTCACTACGGGCAATTTAGAGTGATCAATTAACCGAGGTCTTTGGACTGTGGGGGGAAGCTGGAGCACCTGGAGAAAACCCAGGCAAACAGACGAGCCTCAAACCGGATTTGAATCTGTGACCTGTGATTGTATTAAACATCAAAAATTCAGAATCCCAGTATACAGCTATTAAAACTCAACTTTTCAATATACAATTCTTATTATTACCATATTTTTTATAGACAACAATAAATAAATATAGAAATTATAAATAATTCAGTGTTATTACAAGTTAAACTAATTCTTTTCTAGACTATTAAATACATACATACATACATACATTTAATGTTAAATGTTAAATTAATCAACTCTGTATCTACATCATATGTTAATTCTGCACCCTATTTACATACCGTTAGCCCAGTGTTAACGGTTGCTATGGCAACATGTGACAGCTGCCGTTATTACCATATTAGCTAGTTTAGCGAATTATTAAAATCACACATTTAATGCTAAAATGAATCAATTCTGTAGTTACAGTTGCTATGAAAACAAGTGACAGCTACCGTTAGCATATTAGCCACTTTAGCAACAACACCAATTCCCCAAAAAAGGCCATTCGGCATCTTTAAACAAAATCAGCAAAAGGTACCAACGGTCATAGTCCTTACGCCTTGAACAACATGTTGTCAAACCTATAGACTGTCAGTTTACAAAAATAGAGCTAAATTAGCCTTAGCGACGGCGGCATTGCTTATTATTCATAATGCTCCATTATCCGTCTGTTAGTTCATCAAACAATGTAACAAGCACAATACAAAAAGTATAACTAAATTAATCATTAAGGATACACTACTATTGATCTATAAATGTGATTTGGTGACATTTACCCGCCTACAAGAACAAATAAAAATACAAGAAACTATCAGCTGGTCTTCAGTGTAGGGTATGCTGTACATGTACATAAAATCATAACTGGCGTATACCCTATATATCACATCATGCAAAATGAGGCTGACACCATATTCTGAATCTCCATTAAATGTTATGTATTCTCAGAGTATGGCTCTTACCAATTTCAGTTTTGGGGTTTGAAGTCATAGAGTTCCTGTCAAGGTGACTCCAGTGTCTCACACTTTTCAATAATTTTTATGTTTAAGGCCGACCCGTCTATGAAAGTGTCCTCCCTGTCCTTGTTCTATAATGGCTATTACATTATCAGTAATGTCTTCTCATATCTTTTCTCTGCATTGCATTACAGTGTGTTCTCTTAGGTCACAGTGCTTCCTCATTGGGGAGGCTTTTTCACGCTGCTGTTTGGAGCCGTCTCTTCTTGTATATCACTGCAAATTTAGGGCACGGCCCATTACACTCAACAACCCAAAGAAAGCGGTAATTGATGCGTCTTTCTAAAAAAAAAAAAAAAAAAAAATTAACAATACTTTTGGCTTCATTCAGTATGCTGACTGAGCAGCTGTGCCTTCAGCATTTTAAACTATTAGGTGGCTTCTGTACTGTATGACAAACAAATGGTTGGGAAAGAGCAATGGAGAATACTGCTGTGTGACCAATTAGCTGTAAGCGCCACAAATTACTCAGTAAAAGCTTCAAATAAAACACGAATTAACCCATTCTTTAAAACGACACTAGGATGTTGTAACAATCATTTACTGGGAAAATCCCTTGAAATCCCCCCAAATGCTAAATATCTATCGCAAACTATGGTGCCAACAAAGATAGTGTGTCCAGTAATCTTTGATGTGTTGGTGTGTGTGTTGTCTATAAGACATGGAGGGATGAGGGTCCCAGCAGGACACGTCGCCCCTGGCTCAGCATTCTGCACAAAGATGAGGGGACAAGATGTGCAAATGTGCATGTTTGTACTTCAAACTCTCACTTCAAATCTTTCTCCTTCACACCATCACACGCTCTTTCTCTCTCTCACAGGACAGCAATTACCTGCAGGCAATAAGGCCTTGGTTCGCTTTGCAAACTCTCCAAGCAAATACACAAGCATAGAGATAAGGGCTGCGTATTCAATTTACTTTTGGAAATCTTGGGACAATATGATACCTTAGTTTTAATAATGATTACTGAATCATACCTTGTTGTACACTGAGAAGTTTAAAGATGGCACAACTCAATATTTTTATATTTAAAATGGCTCAAATGACTATGTCTCATGTCGACGCGATTGCTCATAATGACAAATCCACAAAGAATTACCATCTGACTCTGCAGTTCGCCTCAGGTTCACATAGCATTTTAGCGTCTTTCAGCTAATTGTCCTGCCTTTATGGCATCTTTACTGTTGTAGTTTACTCTCAGCTCTCATCAGCCTTGTCTTCAGCCACTGCGGGAAAAATAAATCCACTGTACACTACCTGTCCAGCGCCCATAGTGGAGCATTTAGTTTCTAAAAGAGCAGATATTTCCATCTGGAGTTGGTGGAGACCAAAACCTAGTTAAAAGGAGAGTGAACATTAGACTTGCATTCAGGTCCAGAAATATGACAATATGCTTTTTGATAAGCAACTGTTATCATATCCACTTTATGAGCTGATAAAACGTCAATGTGTTAGCTTGATCTGCTGCCCCAAAGTGGCCAATTAATGCTGCTTTTTCCATATGTTTCTGTTAAAAAATGCCACACTTTTCAGATGCATGTGATTGTTTGGTGCCTTCTAATGAACTCGTGAGCTTGTGTTTACAACATGGGAAGTTGTGTACACGATATGCTTGGCGTTCAAGTGGTTAACTCGTGAGAACACTATTGTTAAGCAATGGCAATATTTATGTTAGTGTAGCTGTCTAGAAGCCACAAAGGCTAACAATATAGCAAGCTAGCAAGTGGGTAATATAATGAAGGAAATGCAAAGGCATACTGACAAAAAGTTGAGGTCATTGAGAATATCAACATTTTTCTCAGACATATAAAATTATGAATAATTACAATATATGACTAAAATGACAAAATATTAACTCATTATGTGCCAAAAAATGTATGCCATTTTCTGACAACATCTACAAACATATCACGAGTTGTGAACTCTGAGCTTTCAGAAACTTTCCACTTACAAGGTCGTGGACACCACAAGAGGGAGGCGTTGGTGTGGACTCTTGTTGTGAACACGGTAAACATGACCCCGTTTGAAGGCACCGGCTGTCTCAACGCAAAGCAGCTGTAAAAACTGACATCACCTGAATTAAATACAGTCTAAACTTAGCAAACTTGTGTTTTAAAGTCAGGAAATCAAGCCACACAAAGAATAAGTATACAAGATTAAAAGTCTCTCCAGGCACTGAGGTTGAGGTTTGATATAGAAACATGGTCTCTCTCTACCCATCCTGGGCTGGTCTCTCTCTGGAGGTTTTAGGTACACACCATACTTCTCCCTGTGGCGCTGATGCCCCATGCAACATGAAGCAACAACATGGAGCAACACCATGGAGGCCTCGGGAGCTCCCTTATGCCCAGCTATACACCCGTTTGCACACACACACACACACACACACACACACACACACACACACACACACACACACACACACACACACACACACACACAAAATCCCTGTCCTTCCCTCAGGCCTCTCCTCCCTCCACTCTCTGTCTGTCTCAGTGGGAAGGTCACAGGCACACAGTTATCGCGCTCGATTTGATTACGTCTTAATCCAATCAAGCAAAGCAGAGAGAGCACCATTGATTTTTGAGACATAGAATAAATGCTTATTGGGCTTAGAGGCACATGGCTGATTCCTGGACAAGGTTAAGTCCAGGGGGAAATATCATATCTGTCACTGAGCCTGTCGCTGAGCCTGTCGCTGAACATGTTTAAGGGTTGTTTCTCGATTCACCCCTCTCACTGCAAAATGCAACCAGAGCTGTAGAGCTGTAATTTCTCGTCACTGTTGTTCTGCGTTATTGTCTGTAACAGCAGACTCACAAATGAAACCCAACAACAGAGAATAGATGAAACACTTGAGCAGTAATGACGAGCTATGCAGTAGCTGAGGAGAGGGACTGAGAAGGACTGATCATCCCTCCACATGTAACCCATGCAAAGAGAAAGACTCTGGCTTTAGGAATGAAATGGATGGAGACTTATGAGGATGATTTGCACTTGGCAATGGAGAAAGAGACAAGTGTCTGAAATGCATGGACCACAGACTGTATATAAAGATGGACGACATGACGGCTCCCCAAAAGTGAAGCCAAAACATCTATATCGCCCCCTGGTGGCTGGTTGTGGTTTAGCGCATAAACCCCGCCCCCTCCATGTTAGCGGATGGGACATGGGACAACTAAAAAGTCAAAGCACACATCAAATTAATTTTTCCAAAAGATGGTTTCTGGCCTTTCAGATAGTTGTTATTACTCTGAGGTATGTTCAAGTGTTTCTGATAAGGTTTTAATTAGTAATATGAAGCTATAAAAAGGGAGTGAGATGTCATGAATATCAGAATATGTGTCAATCTGATCATAAATATAGTTATAGAGATATTATGGTTAGTTGTCATGTTTTTCTAGCTACCGTGGTGCTAACATGGCAGCTAGGTGGCTCACACTAGTAAGCTGCAGCTGTGTTAGGCTCGTGATTGGCTTAGGCAGGTGTGTGGGCGGGACCTCAATTCCACAGCTCCAGCCTCCTGTTCACTACTGTGCATACTGGCTCCAAATGATGTCAAAATCTCAAGATGGCAGCTCCCGCACCTGAGATATTTTGGCTTCATTTTTATGCAGTGAGAGGACGTGAAGACGCGCCCTCCATCTATATATGCAGTCATGGCGTGGACACTTAAAGAATGAGATGTGCACACAAACTGTAACATTCAGTGAGATGTGAAGCAGACACAAGCGAGGTCAGTCAGCACTCTGAAGCTGTGTCCTTCAGCCTTCATGCTGTCTATCAGTCACGTCAGTAATAGTAACCTTAAGTGCATAAAGATAGCCGCCTCCTGGAGTTACATTTGTTGACCAGTCCCACACTGCAGCGCATTGTGCACCTGTCTGTAATGTGCAGGCCAGTTATTGAATGCTTTACAATAAGGGAGATTAAATGAAATCAAAACCAAGAGGACGTTATCTTTATGTACAGTGTATTTTGTACATGGAACCTGAAACCCAGCCCGCTCCGGTGCTTTGCTGAGATGAAGACTGAAGAACAGTGTGTCTGCAGCACAGCGTCGCCCCCGCTCCACTTCCCACCCTCCCCAAACAGCAAAACAACAAGCCGGGAGATGACGATGACAAGAGCTATTGGGGAATGGCGAAGGCCCACTCACCTTCTGGTTCACCACACAGTGTGCACTGTGATTCTAAACAAGGACCAAAGAGAGACAACAGGAGATTAATAGAGGCAACACATATGTGAAAGTCTACATTGTATGTTTGTGCATGCGTGTACACCGTGTCGCCACTCTTTATGTAAAAATGCTAACAACTGCTATTCAGCATCTCTCTCCCTCTCTGTCAAAAACAAATAAAAACATTAAAACTGAACAAACAATATGGAGAACAACGGAGCTTTTTTTTTGCTCCTAATGTCCTTGCAGAGTGGTACCCATGTGCAATATAATAGAAACCCAGCCACCATGCATAATATGACCATCAGCCAAAGGCGGCTGCATAAAAAGACAAAATGATGCAGAGACAGGCGTCAACGGGGAAAAAACAAAATGAGAAATCATATTGCTTCAATTCATCACTGCCATGTGCAGCACATGCTGTGTGGCGAAAATATGAAACACACAAACCTGGGTGACACTCAAAATCGAAATGAATGCAAAAAAGTTGCATTGATTCATGACTGCACGCAATCTATCATTTTTATCACTCACATTAGGTGTAGTCCTTTGATTCCAGTATACACCAGGCTTCACATGCATCATGCATTTTCATATAAACATGAATGATAAGATTTCCCGCTGTTAATTGGCTCTTATTATTCCCATGCAAACATAGCAGCACATTGTACTGTAAGCCTCAAAATCTAAATCAATATATGTGCATTACTATTAATGAATGAATGTTTTTCATATCGGATCCAACGGACTGTAGGCAGCCTCCAATATTATTTCAAACAAACAAAATTATTAAATGGGCTTGTTTTTCAGAAACAGACACCGGGCAAAGTGAACAGAATGATGATGAAAATGAGCTTCATATCCTCAGGCCTTAGTTTTCACAGACGGCCCCAAAACAGCTGTGGTGTGTCAGTGTTTGTCTCTCATCCCTGACGTAGCACAGGCCAAAAGAGGCAATGTTTTTTTTTTTTTTTTTTTAATGCAGAGTCTCTCCTTCATCTAATCACGGCTAATGAGGGGCTTCATTAAATCTGCAACAACCTTGGGCTCATGACTTGTTTTATTTTGGTGAAAAACAGTGAGACAGCTCTTTTGATGGGTCAAATCCCTACTGTACATTCATGTGGATACAAACGCAAAAAAACATGTTTATTAGGCTTGTTGCAATAGTCAGTGTTGCCAGTGTAACACATTACTCACCCACTGCCCCCGCCATCGTTTTTTATAGAAATAAAACCCATTCAGTTCCTTTTGGCATATCAGTGCCGTGCTATCAATAGATAGTCGGACGACGGACGATCCAATCTGAAAGTGAAAGCTGCTCCATAGAGTAGCAGGAGTCAGAGTTCACATACCTAGGACGAGAGAGAGTTGACAGACAAGACGATGGCGGAGGATTTGGTGTCACAGCCAAAAGCAAAAGCACCTATCTCCCAATACTTCAGCTCTAAGTCCAATGCTATAATAAGGGAACCGTGACGTTAATGAGGTAATCGCCATGCGGAGGACGGAGCGGAAGGTGTGCGCGGCGGAGCAGCTCTGGGTGTAAACCTGCAACCTCGTAGCGAAAGCTGGACCGGAGAGGCCAGGCACACAGCCATCCGACAGTAGGTGTAATCGGCAAAACCGGTGTCATCACAATTTAATTAACTGGTGGGAAAATTTCCTCACCGTCGCATCATTAATGTCTATAAATTCTTAAAACACTAAATCGCTGCCATTTCTACCTCTCACCCCTTAAATGACCTCGCTCATGGGCAGAGGGCAGCGAGGACAACTTGACAGACCAGACCAGGTTCTAAAGCCATCTCGTCACAAAACTACCTGCCGGATCTTGCCAGGGCACTGAGGCTGCATTTTGCTCCTCTAAACTTTCAAAAACACCTCTTATCTATTTCTGAAATGCTTTTCATCAATTAAGCGTAGATCAAAAAGTCGTAGGATTCAGTTTCTATTGCTGTCCGATGATGCTGCATGCTCACACCACAGATAACACTGAGGACAGGTCCGCTGAGAAGACAGCTGCTATTGTGACGTTACAGAAGTAAGAGCATTGTGTTGTAACTTCATTTTGATCTCTGCTCTCTAGTGCTCTTGCAGGTCGGTGGCAGTTAGGGTCTGTACAAGCCTGGAAAGAATTTACAACTTTAATTAGTCTTTTTTACTTCTCGCTCCCTACACTATAATTCCACAGAGTCAAAAGCAATTGGCTCTATTAGTTTGTCCTGCCTGTTTAAATTTAAAGTGCTCTTGTATTTCCTCATGTGGAGCCAATATTGATCTTGGTCAGCCTGCTTTTACAGTATGGGAACTGTTCTTGGGTAATGCTAACTTGCTTTTCAACTGAAGGTGTACAATGACTGACAGCCTTTAGCTGTCAGCTAAACGTATTAAGCTTCCGCTTTTGAGGATAAGACAGAAGAATTTGGTGCTAATTTGAGTCACTACGAACGTTTGCTAACTTTTAATCTGTATCTGTAATTTCAGGAGACTAATGACCACATGAACAATGCGTGTGCATCACAGAACCTCTTGCTTTATATGTCGGCACCTGTGTTAACAGGTTAGAGCAACCACATCATCTCACCTATTTTTTCCATGTACTGCACGCAGTTCACAGCACAGATAAAGTGATCTGTTGACAGTATACTGACATAGCAACAACATTACTACAGCTTCAATGTCTACCTCTGTAGAATGTCACACACATGAAAAAGTTCATATTTATTTTCAACTCAACACTTCCTGATCTGTTTAAAAATAAAAGCCCTCCAGCATTTTTCTGTGGACAAAATTACTTCATCTATTAACACAAGGCTTTTATTCTGAAATATTTGCAGGCCAGTGGTTCAGTGTTCTGGTGTTTTTGCACGGCTCCATAAATAAGATATATAGATACATTACATATTAGAGCAATGGCTATAATTGAGGATTATTACAAATGAGCACATGCTTCTTAACCTTTTTCTGTCTAAAAAAACAACAACAAAAAAACAAAAAACAATTACGTTTAAAAGGAAGCAAAATGGCCATTATAAAAGGCAAGAAAGAAAGTGCTGGTAGCAGAAATGCTGTTGTGAAATGTTTATCATAGCCGCCATCTTAGTTTAGCACATTAGCATGCTAGCATTTGATTTGCTAATGAGCTCTAAACACAAAGTACAGCTGAGGTTTACAGCACTGCTAATATTTTTGCAGATAAGTATTTAAACAAACAAGTTGACCTGGTGATCACCAAAGTCATTAAAATTCATATTGAAGACAACAAGAACGTCTGTACCAAATTTTGTGAAAATCCATTCCAATTTTTAATAACCATACTGGAAATGAAAGGTAAATGTACATACAAATACAATAGAGAATAATCCTATATGGCCTTGTTTGCAGTGGAAACAAATAGAGGGGTTTTCTATTACATACGCTGTCTATAAATACAGAAAAAGTTTAAAATGAAATAAAATGAATAAAATGAAAATGGTTTAAAATCCAGCGTCAGTCTATTTCAGTGTGCTAGGCACAGCTAGCATGCTTCACTTCGCAAAACAGGACGCTGACCTCTGGTTGGTTGTGAGTAAACTAACAGAGATATTCACAGGGGTCTGCGGAGTCCCTGGCATCAGTCCGTCTCCAAACACAACATACACAGAGAGCAAATCCTTGGCCCTGATCTGATAATGTATTCATCCATAATTAAAGCCTTCATTTCCATATCAGTGCGCCTTGCTCACACCTTCCCCGTTGGCTGATCCCTTTCTTTTACCTTCACTCTTTCGCTCGCTCTCTATCTTCCCCTGGTTTCATATGATGTGTGAGAGATACAGGTGCTAATTAGCGAGTGCAAAGACTGTTCTTGGCTTTTTCACAAGAAAGCCGCGTCTCCGAGAAAACACGCAAGGTTATATAAAGCAAGGCGTGATACCACAGGTGCGAGGGCATAAAAACTTTATTCAGGGAGTTGGTGTGTGTTTCCCCATGACTTAGGACTTTTTTGGGGAGCACACAGAGACACAAGTCAAATAAAGACTTGTTTATTGGGACTAGGTCAACAGGCGGTCAATAAAGGGAAGCACACAGTAACGTACAGCTCACACAGATAAACCGACACGACTGTGTACTCAGGCATGACCACACACATATATACTGGCTCACACAGTTATACTCGAACGAATCACAACAGCAGCACACTCCCAGGCCAACAGCTTCTAGCCTCATCTATGTGGACGATCACCAATTTCAGTTTACCTTCCCCTCGACTGGCACAATCCATCTTCAGCAGGGGGCCCCCTGCGTATATGCAGCTTCCCCCTGGAGCTGATCTAGCACTTCTCAGAGGAGACGTGGTGCTGAGCGCAGAGCTGGAGAACAACCCATCATCCCGGCAGTATAAGCCCTGTCTGCTTCTAATTACACTGCATTGTCACACACATTCACAGGATAGGCTGCATACACACACATTATGCACTGCATGCGAACAAGCTTGGTTGTTGGTTGTTATGGGATCAATATCTATTAATCACTAGGGTTTGGGGCTTCAAGGGATCATTTGACAATTAGGGGAATGCTCTTTGTTGCTTTCTTGCCGAGAGTTAGATGAGCAGATTGATACCACACTCATGTCTGTCCTGTCCGTTGAAAATGAAGTTATAGCCAGCAGTCGGTTCGCAGTAGCTTAGCATAAAAACTGGAGCCACTTTGGTTTTTGTATGGATTATCAATAAGGTATACTTTGTGCTCTTTAAAAGGCTCTGCTAGGTAGAGAGTCTGTCGTTTTCTTTTGGACAGAACCAGACCGTTTCTGCTGTTTCCAGTCTTTATGCTAAGATAACCGTCTTCAGGCTCCAGCTTCATCATGTTATAAAACATGATACTCAGTGTTAATTAAAAAAAAAAATCAGATTTATTGAGTTTTGGTTTGGACATGTAACCGAAAGTGCTGTGCATGTCGACTTATAACTGTTTTTTACAGTCAGAAAGATAATGTGCAGGATGAACAACGGCTTCACCTGTCCTAGTCTTAGCTGAGGTGCTGGAAACAGAAATGAGTCCAAAAGATAATAGAAAAGACGCGATAAAAAGACGCTGAGGTCTATGCCGTGTTTCACTAGATTCTTTAACACTAAGCTTTTGGTCTGTCAGACATTCATCAGCGCAAACATTCATTCAATCAATCAGAACGATAGAAAAAGAAAACCCAATAAAGAATATAAACAAACAAACAAACAAAAAACAACAACAACAAACAGAACAGTTCCGTTAGTAGAGCTGGAACGATTATCACGATACTTGGGTGCTGATTTGATGTGTATTGAGATTTTTAAGTATTACGATTCTACAATAATTACAGTTTATTTCATTTCTTGTTCACTTTTTTAACATTAGAACTTGGGGAAAAGTTGAATCATACACTGACTTTTACTTTGAAAAATGTTTGATTTTCAGCATGTATATAGTCAGAGATGTCCTGAAGTCAAATCAGTCATTGTCAGGTATTATTAATTTTTTTCCAGCAACCCAAAACTCAAAGCCTAAAGACATTACCCTTACAAATCAGTTGTAGGATACAGGATACAGGATATTCCCTTTGCTAATACCTTGTTTTAAAAAAACAGATGTAGTCAGACACGTATTCTTCTGCTAATTTTGCCAAGTCCTTTGCTAGCGCTTACCATTAGAATCTGGCCGTTTGAATGCATTTAACGTAAATGTCAGTATATGGGTGCTCTACAGTTGTAGCGTCGGCCGATTTGACAACAGAGATACGAGCGACAGCTGGCTTCCCCGCACATTACCGCAACACGCTAACATTTCCTGTCCATGACAGAGTTAGCATGCAGTTTTAGCCATGATGTCTACTGTAAGTCTGCTTTTTTTGGGCAATGTGTGACACTCAAAGGGTTTCCATACTTTATTGTGCTACAACAGTAAAAGCAGTAACTTCCTTCTACCCCTATAGAAGAAGAAGAAGAAGATCTACCTTTATTAGTCCCACAATGGGGAAATTCAATTTACACTCTGTTAAACTCGTACATGGTACATGCAGACCTGAAACACACATACATGCATTAATGGAGAGACGTCAGAGTGAGGGGGCTGCTCCTGACAAGCGCCCCGAGCAGTTGGGGGTTTGGTGCCTTGCTCAGGGGCACCTCGGCAGTGCCCAAGAGGTAAACTGGCACCTCTCCAGCTACCAGTTCACACTCAGTTTTTGGTCCATGTCGGGACTTGAACCGCTGACCCTCCGGTTCCCAAGCCAACTCCCTACAGACTGAGCTACTGCCGCCCCCAAGACTCAAATGAAGCAAATATATCGATTCTGGCATTATAAAATCAATTTTGAAATTGTGAAAACATAAATCGCGTCACATAACCATAACCCCTAATGGTCCATTATCAAAGAAGGGTTTACAAAATAAGTACCTTGTAATTTATACATATACATACCTATGTACTTATACATACTTATACATATATACACACACACATATATATAAATGGGTGGGATGGGGCGGCAGTAGCTCAGTGTGTAGGGAGTTGGCTTGGGAACCGGAGGGTCACCGGTTCTGTGAACTGGTAGCTGGAGATGTGCCAGATTACTTCTTGGGCACTGCCGAGGTGCCCCTGAGCAAGGCACCAAACCCCGAACTGCTCAGGGCGCTTGTCAGGAGCAGCCCCATCACTCTGACATCTCTCCATTGTTGCATGTTTGTGCATGTGTGTGTTCGGGTCTGCATGTACCGTGTATAAGTTAACAACAGAGTGAAAAAATTGAATTTCCCCTCGTGGGACTAATAAAGGACTATCTTCTTCTTCTTCTTCTTCTTCTTCTTCTAAATATATATATATATATATAATAAATCTAATTTCTAACTAATAATTTATTATTAGTTATATTATTATTCTAATAATTTCTAACCATTGTGCTGTAATAGGGGTAGCATTCCTTAGGTATTGCATATCAAAAAAGACATTTAATTGTGACATGCATGTTTTGCCAAAATAAGTGTAATTTATGACATACCAAAAAGATATAGGTGTGGCTTGCTGCTTTATTCCCACATATCCATCAGCATGATTGTTGTGAACCAGTTTGCTTACTCTTATTTTAGGTATAATAAAGCAGCGGGTTACTTTTTTCCACCCAAACTCCCTCCATGTCCTTGAATTTCATTCAATCAAACTTTAGTTTACCGTAGGGCAAAACTGTCCTTCACATACAGAATCTGAAGTCAGAATCAGTGCAATAAGAGCAGCAGAAACACACATTAAAAGCAGATTGTAAAACAGTCAACTACAAATATCACTTCATAAGACCAGACAGGGAGTCGGCACCTCAATACAGTACAAGGAGCTCCTTGTCAAAAATATTCATATTTCCTCCTTGGAAAGGAAACAGCAGGCATCTGACATCAAACAGCAAGTGTTGAAATCAAGCCAGCCATCAGTGTTTGTGGATGAAGACACTGTGAGAACACTACAAACAGCTTTATTGCTGTGGGAGCTCCAAAACAAGACGCATCAGAATAAATGGTTAAAAGGGAAAAAAAAGCTTTTAGTCAGCTCCCGTGGCGGTGCGCAGACGAAGCAGTGGGCGTTCGGTGTGACGCGAGTGCAGGGATCTAGATACGACCTTCAGTCACAGACAAACACTGTCATTCTGCAGCGAGTAAAAAGCCATCACATGTCAAGATGCATCCCCCGTCTATTCAGGAAGTCTGTGTGTGGCTATGAGGCCATGGATGCTAACCTTTGCCCAAGCACATCTTACTGCAATGACAGATTGGTAACACTGCTGTTAGGATTCTCCTAAGAGCTTCTTTTGCATTTGCAAGTGATTCATTTCTGTACATAAATGAATACATCAGGTACAAAAGATATATTGACTAACAAAAACAAAACAGTTCAATTGACATTTACATAAAGTGTATGCATGTATGTTTATAAGTGAATATTACTTTCCTGTGAAAGTCTTGGCTACTATAGCGGTCTCTAGATAGTCAGGAAATGGAGAGTGGGAACCAGGGTCTCCTGTGGGACTAAAGTAACCCTCCCCTGGATAAAGAAGCCATTGGCATACCTTATCATCAGCTTGAAAACCATTGCAGTTTCTTTCGCTAACAAACAATCGCAGAGGGCACATTAACCAGACAACAGCCAAAAGTTACAGTTTGGTCTGTGATACAATCTACAGCCAACAGCATATGTCATTTCAACCGTCGCAAGCCAGCAAGCTATGTGAAGGTTTTGTACGTTTCTGTTTGCTAATAAAAGAGCAAGGGCGGATAAAGATTTGTTCAGAGATTCAATTACAACGAGGTGCAGGAGAGATGGGTGTTTTATGAACTTGGAACCAGATTCAAAACACAAATGGTTGTTGGAGTCCAACCCTATAGCAGGATTGAATGATCTTTCTGAATTATATTTAATGATCCGACAGTGTTAACGATGAATAGTAGGGCTATGTACTGGCAAAAATCTGGTGATATGTTGGAGATATATGTATCATGATACAGGGGTTAAGATTCAATATATTATGACACTGTAAGCCAGGAAACATATTGCTATACAGTACACTGCTAATTTTAGGAAAATTGTCATAGTATAAACAACACACAACCATGTGAAAAACAATCAATGTAAAAAAAGATTACTTTTTTAAAGCAATCAGAACAGTGAGATCTATATTTGCATTTATCACAGTCCTTGTAAAATCCATCATAGCACTACTTTGAGGGGGCACATGTACAAAGAGGGCGTATATATTTGCAAATGACATACTGTAAAGTATTGACTCAGTGAATCTCTTCATGTAAACTATTCCTTAAAAACCAAGACAGTGTTTTTGAGAATCTATACAGTAATACGATACTCAGTATTATCAGCATTTTCTAACACCCCTACTTACAGCTGCAGTGGGTTGAAATGGAGAAAATATTATTTAAAAAATATAATTTTATCAAAAAAAGTGAAAAAAACAAGTGCTCTCAAAGGCATATGCAAGATTTCTTAGACCAGAGAAAACAACCAGTCAGAGCTGATCTGGAGTCTGCCATCAAGTTGCCGTCTGCCAACTGTCAATCAATCATGAACTCCGATCAGACAGTCAAACCAAGCAGTACTGATCAAATATGAATGAATATGAATTCTGTTACTGTAATGCCTATTTCTCGCCTCATATGTTTGCAGAAATATCTTGTAGTTACTGTTATAAAATGAGAAAGTTTGTGACCCTGCAGCCATGTTGAGATCAATTGAGGAATTACCAAGCACCGCCCACCAGATGGCATACAGCCAACAGGAACGCTCGATAGAAATGCTCTCTCTGAAATGACCTGTGATTGGCTTTCTCAGTTTTACAATAACAGATGGCAGAACAAAGGAAAGCACGGTTATTATCTATCTTGAAGGTCCCATATAATTTTCAGGTTGATACTTGTATTAATGTTTCTATAAGAACAGGTTTACATGCTGTATTGTTCAAAAAACCCTTTATTTTCCTCATACTGTCTGCTTGAATATACCTGTATCTACCTTCTGTCTGTCCCTTTTAGGCATTTCAAAGGAGCTGTGTTGCTAGGCAACAGCTTGGGTACATGTTTACTTCCTGTTAGATGATGTCATTCACATACATGGCATTAAACTGGGATCCATCCAATTGCACGATGAATCACACATATGATGTTTGTCAATTTAAAACAGAAATTTGCAAGTCCAGAAAGTCGTAGTTTGTTGTAAAACTGACTATGACTGAAAAAATGAAAATATGTAATATATGTAAAAAAGAAAAACTACACACCCAAAAGTCGTGTGAGTGACATCTTTCTCACGGAAACCCCAATTATTGTGTGGTTCATACTGGGATGTAGTCACACAAGCATTGGGTCTCGCTCGTTCTTTCACTTCTCGGCCGATAAAAAGACCAGGAGGAATCACTGGATAAAACACATCAGATAAGCTAACATTTCATTTGTTACATGGTCATAGCTAAGTTAGCTAGCTAGCTTTGGTGATGTATATTGTGCTAGACGAGAGATGTTGTCCACTGATAAAGGCCATATGGAGTCCACTGGAAAGGGGAGGGACTTCGCCTCTCTATCGCACTTAAAGAAGACGTGAAAATCTCACTTTTTATGATATCGGAGCTTTAATACGCAGGTTGAAAAGCAGTGTTTCAGTCAATGAAAGTCAGCACTGTTTTGCACCACTAACCACACATGACAATGAAGTCACAGTGTAGTGACAGTGCATTTCTACATCACTGCAGCAGGGTAAGAAGTAAAACCACCATGAGTTCAACAATTTTCAGGGGGTTCAACAGGTTACTATTTAAAGTTAGCTTCAAGTAAGAGCATATCTGAAACTGGAAAGTACCTTATTCAACATTTTTATACATGTTTGAGTGGGTGTGGAATCGCTATGCAGTGAAATAGTTTAGTTTTCTACTATGCATGTCAAAGTATGCAAAGGGCAGTATATGGATTTGAAACTGCAAATACAGTAAAAACATATAACATGCATGCACATAGTGTATGTATTCATATATGCCTATAATGTTTGTGTCTGCAGGTATGTCACTGTGTACTGTAGTACAGTCTGTGGGTGGACACACTGAGCTCCCACTGTGGGTGTTTGTACATGTAAAGCAACATTTCTTTCAGCAGTTTGTTTACCACATTGGTCCCTGAGCCCCACACATAACAGCCTGACTGTGCTGTGACGATAAGAAGCAAAATCCAGACAGGGAGGATGGGAGGGAAGAATTTGGGTGGAGGAAGTAAGAGAAGGTTGTTAAATAAAAAGAGGAGGAGGTAAAACATCCCATCCTTTTTCCATCAACCCCAAGGACCCTGGGTCAGATTGATAGGTGCTTTCTCTTACCTCCTGGGAGGTGTGGGGAGTCAAGAGGATGAGGGACATAAATATTTTAAGGTAGAGGAGTGGATTGAACATAAATGTCTGAGACTGTATTTAAGTGATTTGCGGCTTCTAAACTGTGCTGAAGTGTGGATGACAGAAGGAGAAGAAGGGTGAATGTGTGGAAAAGGGAAGGACAAGTGAGGTTGGACAGATGGAAAAGGATGGAGGGCCAAAGAGAAAGCGCTCTATAGACAGATGTAGACAGAGGGACTTGTGCAGAGAGGATATTGATAGCCTCCTTCACGCCCCAGCAGCCCTCTTGTCTTACTGGAGCATCTATCAGGAGCGCTCAGCCCCATAGACGGCCTTATTGACACCTGCTGACGGAGGGGGGTTAGACACCAATTACATGTCCCTCACTTCTCCTTCCCCTACATCTGTACGTCCTGTTTACTCACTGTATCCTCCCCTCTCTCATTCACTCATCATTTCCTCTGAACTCTCTCCCAGATCAGAAGTGACAGTCTTTGTCTGCCTCCATTTAATTTGCATGAAACTGGAACAAGCAGCAACATGACATGAGTCAGTTATTTGTCTCTGTTAATGTCTTCACTGCATCCAAGGTCAGCTGATGTCAGATTGTGACAGCTATGTGACAAGTGGCTTTGAGCTCATATAATTGAAATTACTTGCAACTGCAGTGCATGTAGCATTCTTTAACTCAGTGACGTCACGCTTTACCCACACTGCCTTCCATTACAGTGCATATTTGCCCCTTCATCTCCATAGTAACCTGTTGTTTGCACATCCAGCAACACTGAAAATGACCCCAAATGCCTGTATGTGTGTGTGAAAGAATTTTAACATCAACCTCAGAGAACGTGTCAGGCATCTGCATCCATCTTTCACCGCATACTACATACTAAAACTTTTACAAGAAAGTGTCACTTTATGACACAAAATATGGTGAGGCTGACAGAGATACAGCTTTACGATAACAGATGGTAGAATAAGAGAAAAAAACATGTCTACTGTCTAAAGGTCCCATATCATGCTCATTTTCAGGTTCATACTTGTTCATACTTTCTACTGGCACAGACTTGGGCATTATAGAGTACTCGGGCTGGAGCTGGCTGTGATGGTTCTCCCTGACCCAGGAGGCCTCAGACAAACCACACAATTTACTTACCAAACTAAAAAAAAAAAAAAAACAGTAAAGAAAATAACTTTTGTTTTGAAATGCTCATGTGCTGTTATTGTGCTTCTTCCTGTCACAATTGACATTGATGTAAATTGATGTGAGTGATGTTTGAAGTAGTGTCACCTGCTGAGGCTGCACGTCTATAACAAGTCATGGACTGCTAGCTATATTTTCACAGAGATTAGCGGTAAAGCTGTGAGCTTAGTTTGCAACAAACATGTGGCTGTATTGAAAGAATACAACTTGAACCGTCACTTTGAGACAGAACATGCAGAGAAGTACAGAAACCTGTCTGGAGATGAGAAGGAGAGGACAGCCGAGGGGCTGCTGGCTAAGATACTAAAGTAGCGAGGACTTTTTACAAAGGTGCGTGCTACCAAAGAAGGAAGTGTAAGTGTTAATGTTAAGTTAGGTGTTAAATGCAAGTGTTAATGTTAAGTTAGATGTTGAGTTTTGGTAATGGAAACATTACCACCCTAAACAGTCAGTCCTGTACGGTTCAAAGACTCCTGCATTTAATTTAATTTTCTTAATAATATACTCTTTGGAGTATATTTGATTCTTTGATTTTCATTATAATAAATGCTGAAAAACTAGTGCCCAGTATGTTTTCTATAGTGTTAAAATAGAGGTTACGTCTGACAGTAATTGTTAGGCCCCCGGCAAAAATCTGGATTTCTCATGTGGCCCCCTGAGGAACAATCATTGCCCACCTCTGTACTAGAACATGTTTACATGCTATAATGTTCACAATCAACATAAAATCGTGTAATACATTTCAACTAGATCAAACATATATCAAATATAAGATTAACTAGGCATTAGTGTGCACCCAACTTTATGTTCCAGATCACATATAATACGCGTATAAAATAAACATGTAAAGATACTGACGTCGCGAGATCTCACCAAGTAATTAATATAAAAGAGAAGGTTTTGATCTACAATTTATAATTATTTTAACTGGCTTTGGTTGAATTTGTTATGTCAACAACTTCCTGTTATTACAAAACATTCGCAAAGCACAACATGATTTCATGTACATTTTAATGGCTGAATTAGAGTGTTCTGACTCACAATGTCTCTGTGTTTTTCACCACTCGTCTTTAGAGAGAGACAAGGTATCTGACCTATTGACCTTTAACTCCTGAAAACTTCACCTGGTCAGGACCATATTGGGTTGTTATCTAGTAAGCTTAATCAGGCTGGTTGTAAATTAAGACTCTCACCACTTAGCTGACCTGAGAGTTCAAATAAGCAGTTTCTGGAAGAAGTGTAAGAGTTAAGATGGGTACTGTGGATTCATCATTATTTTCATGATCACATTTCATATCTTCATCTTTGAGTCATCATTCGCTGCATTATAAAACACTTAGAAAAATATATATCTTACTTTTTGCAATATGGGACCTTTAAAGCTAAAAAGAAACATTTTAAAATCGATAAAGCTGTTTTGTTGATTTATTATCATTAGCAACACACAGCACTATAATTATGGTGCCTTCAAATGGAACTCATGACGTTGCGTTCAAGTGGTTCAGTCGTGAAGATCACTGAACAGTACACAGCTGCTAAGCAACGGCAATACTAACCCTACTGTCCGAGTCTAGGCGCCACAGAGGCTAACAATTTAGCAAGCTAGCTAGTGGGTAACATAATGAAGAAAATAAAAAGACATAATGACAGAGAAGAAAGATGAGGACGTTGAGAATATCAACATTTTCCTCAGAAGTATTATGAAATGACCAAGAAAAACAATATATGACTAAAAGTACAATATACTGTACAATATGAACTTATTCTGCACAGATAAATGAGCTGAATAAAAAATATATATAATAAAAAAAATAAATAAAAATAAACAAAATGAATAAACAAAACAATCTCACTGGGATGAATGATGTTTTGCAGAACAGCAAACTCAGCTTCAGGCTCTATTCAGTAAAAATGAGATGAAGCTACATTTTGAGGTTATCATGATGTGTTCAAATGTAATCTTGTAAAATGTAATTTTTGTTAAGAGACTTGAATAAATACAGTCGTTTGCAGGAGATGTTTTCACAGCAATATAAAAGGCATTATAGAGCGGGAATTATGAACTGTACTCCACTCTAGCTTTGAGGTCACACGCTCTTACTTTGATCATTTCACGCAATACACACTATTATAAACTCTGAAAAAAAAGTACGAAAAAAGTTCAATGATAAATCACAAAATGGAAAAGGTATCAAAAGGCTGAATCACAGCTAAATAATTCACAGTCTTGTAACCAGTTTAAACTTTAAATGGCGTCTGTATCTGAAAGTATGCGGAAGCAGTAGCATTTCAAAGCAGAGCATGTTTAAGAGGATTTGAAGATTTTCTCCATTGACTTACATTATAAATAAAATATGGAAAAGCTTAATATTTTTAAAAGTATAAATAGTTGAAACATGAAAGTTTGAACAGTGTCTGTAACTGAAAGTATGCAGGAGTAGCTATAGTTCAAAAACATACAGAAGAAATATAAACACACACACACACACACACACACACACACACACACACACACACACACACACACACACACACACACACACACACACACACACACACACACACACACACACACACACACACACACACACACACACACACACGCACACAAACACACACACAAACACACACAAAAGGAGAGGTTGTGAACATTCAAAATGTGATTCCATGGCTTTGATCTGTTGTTCATCAGCTTCATCAAAGCCAAAAGGCAAGCTGGCCACAATCACATTCTGAGCCTGCTCATAAACCACTCATTTCCATCCTCACTACATGTTAAGAAGCAACGGTGAATAAGAAAGAGATGCCGACGACACATATTGTTGTGAAGCCTATCAACTGCTCAGATTCAGACACAACATCTGGCAGCAGCGATGAGGGCATAGAAGCACGTTTTAAGATAGCAAAAAATGAAGTTCTATCTGGTAAAACAGCAGAGTACAAGATCAAGAAGTTCCTGAATAATGGGAGTTTTGGCCAAGTGGCCTGTTGCCTCAATTTAGCAACCAAGGAGAAGGTGGCTATCAAGATTTTGAGGAAAGACAGGGGCGAGATTGGCAAAAAAGAAGTGGCCATGCTTGAGGAAATCAGGAAGCTTGACAAAGACCACTTTGTCAAGTTTACTGAGCATTTTAAGCACAAAAAACATGATTGTCTGGTGTTTGAAATGCTAGACATGCATGTGCAGGAATTCTTGAGGAAGACACAAAAGCCACTGGGTTTGCATTTGATTAGAGAAATCACAAAACAACTGCTGGCGGCTCTGGATGACCTCAAGAGCATAGGCTTGGCACATGCAGACCTCAAACCAGATAATATCATGATCAAAAATCATCAATCACAGCCCCTGAAGGTGAAAATGATTGATTTTGGATTGGCCATTAAGGTTCCTCAGCTCTCTCCACGCAAAATTCAGCCTATTGGTTACAGGGCCCCTGAGGTTATCTTGGGCCTCCCATTCAATGAGGCTGTGGATATGTGGGGTCTCGGCTGCATTGTGGCCTACATGTACGTGGGCCGGCACCTGTATCCTATCAACGGTGAATATGAGGTCATGAAAGCCATTTTGCAGATGCAGGGTCAGCCTGATGATCACCTGCTGAATGCTGGGACTAAGACCAAGCAATTCTTCCACAAGTACAGAGACTCACACAGATGTGCATGGAAGATGAAGACACAAGATGAATACCTCTGCACAACAGGCATCCTGACCAGGTGCTACCGGCGTGCTTGGAAGAGTCTGGATGACATTGTGCGGGTCCAACCAGAGAAGACTGCCGCTGAGTGTGAGGAGGAACAGGCCTTTATAAGCTTCCTGAAAGAGATGCTGCAAGTGGATCCTGCAAAAAGAATCACCCCCAGCAAAGCTCTAAGTCACAGTTTCATCACAAAGAAACACTTGGACCACAGCCCTGAGCAATCTTCAGTTGCTTCAGAGACTAAAGATAACCCAGCAGCCAGTGCTGGATCACTACCCAAAGCTGGCTTAAATGAAGCCACTGCTGCTGGGACCAATGAGAAACCACCTTCAGACGGGGTCCACCTTGTTGAAGTCAAGACCCGCAGGAAGTTTCTCAAGAGGTTCCGCCGAGCCGTTTCCAGGATTTTCAAGTTATTTACTTGCTGTAAAAGTGATGTCAAAGATGAATGACATACCATATTTGAATGAAGAGGGCAGCATGGTGGTGCAGTTGTTAGCACTGTCGCCTCACAGCAAGAGGGTCGCAGGTTCGAATCTGGCTTGGGGCTCTTCTGTGTGGAGTTTGTATGTTCTCCCCGTGTAAGCGTGGGTTTTCTCCTCCCACAGTCCAAAGACATGCAATTTAGCATGCATGCAAACATGCAAACTCTAAATTGCCCGTAGGTGTGGATGTGAGCGTGAATGTCGTCTGTCTATATGTTGTCTGTCTCTATGTGCCCTGCAGGGTGCACACCGCCATCGCCCAATGCCAGCTGGGATCGGCTCCCCCAGTGACCCCCAACGGGATAAGCGGTTGACAATGGATGGATTTGAATGAAGACATCGTGGGCGCGGCGGTTAGCACTGTCACTGCACTGCACAGCAAGAAGGTTCTGTGATGGACCCTGCCTTTCTGTGTGGAGTTTACATGTTGTCCCTGTTTCTGGGGGCAGCTGTGACTGTGGCTCATAGGTAGAGCAAGATATTCCTTAAATGCTCCCGATGGCTGTACCATGTGCATGAATGTGTGGGTGTACTCCAGGTGATCTGGTTTCCTCCCACAGTCCAAAGACATGCAGACCCTATATGTAAATAAAAACACATGTACATGAAACAAACCTTGAGTTTTCAATACTGAAAGGAATTATTTAGATCATATCATCAAATGAAAAGCTAAGTTTTGGTTACTAATGCATGCACGTTCACGTTGGTACTGTATGTCTACTGAAAATTACATTTTCAATTCTCGGCACAAAGTGTCTGCCTATAACACCGGAGAGTGTGGTTGGTAACACTATAATAACCATCATTTCTAAATGGCAAATTGATAGTTAATCCAGTGAATGCTGTGCAGCAGCATATCTTTACTGTGGTAATGCTATATAACAGGAGAGGAGTTTTAAAATCTTCTGAAGAAATATTTTAAACTTGCTCTCATTCCCACAATTTTCATTCCATCATAAGCTCAGAGCGGCCGCTGAAGCTTTTCATACAATAGTGGGTTGTTATCTAGTGAGCTTAATCAGGCTGGTTGTAAATTAAGACTCTCACCACTTAGCTGACCTGAGAGTTCAAATAAGCAGTTTCTGGAAGAAGTGTAAGAGTTAAGATGGGTACTGTGGATTCATCATTATTTTCATGATCACATTTCATATCTTCATCTTTCAGTCATCATTCGCTGCATTATAAAACACCGAAAACTGCTTTATAATAAAAAAGCAGTTATCTTACTTTTGCAATATGGGAGCTTTAAAGCTAAAAAGAAACATTTTAAAATCGATAAAGCTGTTTTGTTGATTTATTATCATTAGCAACACACAGCACTATAATTATGGTGCCTTCAAATGGAACTCATGACGTTGCGTTCAAGTGGTTCAGTCGTGAAGATCCCTGAACAGTACACAGCTGCTAAGCAACGGCAATACTAACCCTACTGTCCGAGTCTAGGCGCCACAGAGGCTAACAATTTAGCAAGCTAGCTAGTGGGTAACATAATGAAGAAAATGAAAAGACATAATGACAGAGAAGAAAGATGAGGACGTTGAGAATATCAACATTTTCCTCAGAAGTATTATGAAATGACCAAGAAAAACAATATATGACTAAAAGTACAATATACTGTACAATATGAACTTTTTCTGCACAGATAAATGAGCTGAATAAAAAATATATATAATAAAAAAAATAAATAAAAATAAACAAAATGAATAAACAAAACAATCTCACTGGGATGAATGATGTTTTGCAGAACAGCAAACTCAGCTTCAGGCTCTATTCAGTAAAAATGAGATGAAGCTACATTTTGAGGTTATCATGATGTGTTCAAATGTAATCTTGTAAAATGTAATTTTTGTTAAGAGACTTGAATAAATACAGTCGTTTGCAGGAGATGTTTTCACAGCAATATAAAAGGCATTATAGAGCGGGAATTATGAACTGTACTCCACTCTAGCTTTGAGGTCACACGCTCTTACTTTGATCATTTCACGCAATACACACTATTATAAACTCTGAAAAAAAAAGTACGAAAAAAGTTCAATGATAAATCACAAAATGGAAAAGGTATCAAAAGGCTGAATCACAGCTAAATAATTCACAGTCTTGTAACCAGTTTAAACTTTAAATGGCGTCTGTATCTGAAAGTATGCGGAAGCAGTAGCATTTCAAAGCAGAGCATGTTTAAGAGGATTTGAAGATTTTCTCCATTGACTTACATTATAAATAAAATATGGAAAAGCTTAATATTTTTAAAAGTATAAATAGTTGAAACATGAAAGTTTGAACAGTGTCTGTAACTGAAAGTATGCAGGAGTAGCTATAGTTCAAAAACATACAGAAGAAATATAAACACACACACACACATACACACACACACACACACACACACACACACACACACACACACACACACACACACACACACACACACACACACACACACACATACACACACGCACACAAACACACACAAAAGGAGAGGTTGTGAACATTCAAAATGTGATGCCATGGCTTTGATCTGTTGTTCATCAGCTTCATCAAAGCCAAAAGGCAAGCTGGCCACAATCACATTCTGAGCCTGCTCATAAACCACTCATTTCCATCCTCACTACATGTTAAGAAGCAACAGTGAATAAGAAAGAGATGCCGACGACATATATTGTTGTGAAGCCTATCAACTGCTCAGATTCAGACTCAACATCTGGCAGCAGCGATGAGGGCATAGAAGCACGTTTTGAGATAGCAGAAAATGAAGTTCTATCTGGTAAAACAGCAGATTACAAGATCAAGAAGTTCCTGAATAATGGGAGTTTTGGCCAAGTGGCCTGTTGCGTCAATTTAGCAACCAAGGAGAAGGTGGCTATCAAGATTTTGAGGAAAGACAGGGGCGAGATTGGCAAAAAAGAAGTGGCCATGCTTGAGGAAATCAGGAAGCTTGACAAAGACCACTTTGTCAAGTTTACTGAGCATTTTAAGCACAAAAAACATGATTGTCTGGTGTTTGAAATGCTAGACATGCATGTGCAGGAATTCTTGAGGAAGACAAAAAAGCCACTGGGTTTGCATTTGATTAGAGAAATCACAAAACAACTGCTGGCAGCTCTGGACGACCTCAAGAGCATAGGTTTGGCACATGCAGACCTCAAACCAGATAATATCATGATCAAAAATCATCGATCACAGCCCCTGGAGGTGAAAATGATTGATTTTGGATTGGCCATTAAGGTTCCTCAGCCCTCTCCACGCAAAATTCAGCCTATTGGTTACAGGGCCCCTGAGGTTATCTTGGGCCTCCCATTCAATGAGGCTGTGGATATGTGGGGTCTCGGCTGCATTGTGGCCTACATGTACCTGGGCCGTCACCTGTATCCTATCAACGGTGAATATGAGGTCATGAAAGCCATTTTGCAGATGCAGGGTCAGCCTGATGATCACCTGCTGAATGCTGGGACAAAGACCAAGCAATTTTTCTACAAGCACAGAGACTCACACAGACGTGCATGGAAGATGAAGACACAAGATGAATACCTCTGCACAACAGGCATCCTGACCAGGTGCTACCGGCGTGCTTGGAAGAGTCTGGATGACATTGTGCGGGTCCAACCAGAGAAGACTGCCGCTGAGTGTGAGGAGGAACAGGCCTTTATAAGCTTCCTGAAAGAGATGCTGCAAGTGGATCCTGCAAAAAGAATCACCCCCAGCAAAGCTCTAAGTCACAGTTTCATCACAAAGAAACACTTTGACCACAGCCCTGAGCAATCTTCAGTTGCTTCAGAGACTAAAGATAACCCAGCAGCCAGTGCTGGATCACTACCCAAAGCTGGCTTAAATGAAGCCACTGCTGCTGGGACCAATGAGAAACCACCTTCAGACGGGGTCCACCTTGTTGAAGTCAAGACCCGCAGGAAGTTTCTCAAGAGGTTCCGCCGAGCCGTTTCCAGGATTTTCAAGTTATTTACTTGCTGTAAAAGTGATGTCAAAGATGAATGACATACCATATTTGAATGAAGAGGGCAGCATGGTGGTGCAGTTGTTAGCACTGTCGCCTCACAGCAAGAGGGTCGCAGGTTCGAATCTGGCTTGGGGCTCTTCTGTGTGGAGTTTGTATGTTCTCCCCGTGTAAGCGTGGGTTTTCTCCTCCCACAGTCCAAAGACATGCAATTTAGCATGCATGCAAACATGCAAACTCTAAATTGCCCGTAGGTGTGGATGTGAGCGTGAATGTCGTCTGTCTATATGTTGTCTGTCTCTATGTGCCCTGCAGGGTGCACACCGCCATCGCCCAATGCCAGCTGGGATCGGCTCCCCCAGTGACCCCCAACGGGATAAGCGGTTGACAATGGATGGATTTGAATGAAGACATCGTGGGCGCGGCGGTTAGCACTGTCACTGCACTGCACAGCAAGAAGGTTCTGTGATGGACCCTGCCTTTCTGTGTGGAGTTTACATGTTGTCCCTGTTTCTGGGGGCAGCTGTGACTGTGGCTCATAGGTAGAGCAAGATATTCCTTAAATGCTCCCGATGGCTGTACCATGTGCATGAATGTGTGGGTGTACTCCAGGTTTGGTTTCCTCCCACAGTCCAAAGACATGCAGACCCTATATGTAAATAAAAACACAAGTAAATGAAACAAACCTTGAGTTTTCAATACTGAAAGGAATTATTTAGATCATATTATCAAATGAAAAGCTAAGTCTCATTTTGGTTACTAATGCATGCACGTTCACGTTGGTACTGTAAGTCTACTGAAAATGATATTTTGAAAGTTTTCCGAATGGTTCTCGGCACAAAGTGTCTGACTTTAACACCGGAGAGTGTGGTTGGTAACACTATAATAACCATCATTTCTAAATGGCAAATTGATAGTTAATCCAGTGAATGCTGTGCAGCAGCATATCTTTACTGTGGTAATGCTATATAACAGGAGAGGAGTTTTAAAATCTTCTGAAGAAATATTTTAAACTTGCTCTCATTCCCACAATTTTCATTCCATCATAAGCTCAGAGCGGCCGCTGAAGCTTTTCATACAATAGTGGGTTGTTATCTAGTGAGCTTAATCAGGCTGGTTGTAAATTAAGACTCTCACCACTTAGCTGACCTGAGAGTTCAAATAAGCAGTTTCTGGAAGAAGTGTAAGAGTTAAGATGGGTACTGTGGATTCATCATTATTTTCATGATCACATTTCATATCTTCATCTTTCAGTCATCATTCGCTGCATTATAAAACACTGAAAACTGCTTTATAATAAAAAAGCAGTTATCTTACTTTTGCAATATGGGAGCTTTAAAGCTAAAAAGAAACATTTTAAAATCGATAAAGCTGTTTTGTTGATTTATTATCATTAGCAACACACAGCACTATAATTATGGTGCCTTCAAATGGAACTCATGACGTTGCGTTCAAGTGGTTCAGTCGTGAAGATCCCTGAACAGTACACAGCTGCTAAGCAACGGCAATACTAACCCTACTGTCCGAGTCTAGGCGCCACAGAGGCTAACAATTTAGCAAGCTAGCTAGTGGGTAACATAATGAAGAAAATGAAAAGACATAATGACAGAGAAGAAGGATGAGGACGTTGAGAATATCAACATTTTCCTCAGAAGTATTATGAAATGACCAAGAAAAACAATATATGACTAAAAGTACAATATACTGTACAATATGAACTTTTTCTGCACAGATAAATGAGCTGAATAAAAAATATATATAATAAAAAAAATAAATAAAAATAAACAAAATGAATAAACAAAACAATCTCACTGAGATGAATGATGTTTTGCAGAACAGCAAACTCAGCTTCAGGCTCTTTTCAGTAAAAATGAGATGAAGCTACATTTTGAGGTTATCATGATGTGTTCAAATGTAATCTTGTAAAATGTCATTTTTGTTAAGAGACTTGAATAAATACAGTCGTTTGCAGGAGATGTTTTCACAGCAATATAAAAGGCATTATAGAGCGGGAATTATGAACTGTACTCCACTCTAGCTTTGAGGTCACACGCTCTTACTTTGATCATTTCACGCAATACACACTATTATAAACTCTGAAAAAAAAGTACGAAAAAAGTTCAATGATAAATCACAAAATGGAAAAGGTATCAAAAGGCTGAATCACAGCTAAATAATTCACAGTCTTGTAACCAGTTTAAACTTTAAATGGCGTCTGTATCTGAAAGTATGCGGAAGCAGTAGCATTTCAAAGCAGAGCATGTTTAAGAGGATTTGAAGATTTTCTCCATTGACTTACATTATAAATAAAATATGGAAAAGCTTAATATTTTTAAAAGTATAAATAGTTGAAACATGAAAGTTTGAACAGTGTCTGTAACTGAAAGTATGCAGGAGTAGCTATAGTTCAAAAACATACAGAAGAAATATAAACACACACACACACATACACACACACACACACACACACACACACACACACACACACACACACACACACACACACACACACACACACACACACAAACACACACACAAACACACACAAAAGGAGAGGTTGTGAACATTCAAAATGTGATGCCATGGCTTTGATCTGTTGTTCATCAGCTTCATCAAAGCCAAAAGGCAAGCTGGCCACAATCACATTGAGCCTGCTTATAAACCACTCATTTCCATCCTCACTACATGTTAAGAAGCAACGGTGAATAAGAAAGAGATGCCGACGACATATATTGTTGTGAAGCCTATCAACTGCTCAGATTCAGACTCAACATCTGGCAGCAGCGATGAGGGCATAGAAGCACGTTTTGAGATAGCAGAAAATGAAGTTCTATCTGGTAAAACAGCAGAGTACAAGATCAAGAAGTTCCTGAATAATGGGTGTTTTGGCCAAGTGGCCAGTTGCCTCAATTTAGCAACCAAGGAGAAGGTGGCTATCAAGATTTTGAGGAAAGACAGGGGCGAGATTGGCAAAAAAGAGGTGGCCAATCTTGAGGAGGTCAGGAAGCTTAACAAAGACCACTTTGTCAAGTTTACTGAGCATTTTAAGCACAAAGAACATGATTGTCTGGTGTTTGAAATGCTAGACATGAATGTGCAGGAATTCATGAGGATGACACAAAAGCCACTGGGTTTGCATTTGATTAGAGAAATCACAAAACAACTGCTGGCGGCTCTGGATGACCTCAAGAGCATAGGCTTGGCACATGCAGACCTCAAACCAGATAATATCATGATCAAAAATCATCAATCACAGCCCCTGAAGGTGAAAATGATTGATTTTGGATTGGCCATTAAGGTTCCTCAGCTCTCTCCACGCAAAATTCAGCCTATTGGTTACAGGGCCCCTGAGGTTATCTTGGGCCTCCCATTCAATGAGGCTGTGGATATGTGGGGTCTCGGCTGCATTGTGGCCTACATGTACCTGGGCCGTCACCTGTATCCTATCAACGGTGAATATGAGGTCATGAAAGCCATTTTGCAGATGCAGGGTCAGCCTGATGATCACCTGCTGAATGCTGGGACAAAGACCAAGCAATTTTTCCACAAGCACAGAGACTCACACAGACGTGCATGGAAGATGAAGACACAAGATGAATACCTCTGCACAACAGGCATCCTGACCAGGTGCTACCGGCGTGCTTGGAAGAGTCTGGATGACATTGTGCGGGTCCAACCAGAGAAGACTGCCGCTGAGTGTGAGGAGGAACAGGCCTTTATAAGCTTACTGAAAGAGATGCTGCAAGTGGATCCTGCCAAAAGAATCACCCCCAGCAAAGCTCTACGTCACAGTTTCATCACAAAGAAACACTTTGACCACAGCCCTGAGCAATCTTCAGTTGCTTCAGAGACTAAAGATAACCCAGCAGCCAGTGCTGGATCACTACCCAAAGCTGGCTTAAATGAAGCCACTGCTGCTGGGACCAATGAGAAACCACCTTCAGACGGGGTCCACCTTGTTGAAGTCAAGACCCGCAGGAAGTTTCTCAAGAGGTTCCGCCGAGCCGTTTCCAGGATTTTCAAGTTATTTACTTGCTGTAAAAGTGATGTCAAAGATGAATGACATACCATATTTGAATGAAGAGGGCAGCATGGTGGTGCAGTTGTTAGCACTGTCGCCTCACAGCAAGAGGGTCGCAGGTTCGAATCTGGCTTGGGGCTCTTCTGTGTGGAGTTTGTATGTTCTCCCCGTGTAAGCGTGGGTTTTCTCCTCCCACAGTCCAAAGACATGCAATTTAGCATGCATGCAAACATGCAAACTCTAAATTGCCCGTAGGTGTGGATGTGAGCGTGAATGTCGTCTGTCTATATGTTGTCTGTCTCTATGTGCCCTGCAGGGTGCACACCACCATCGCCCAATGCCAGCTGGGATCGGCTCCCCCAGTGACCCCCAACGGGATAAGCAGTTGACAATGGATGGATTTGAATGAAGACATCGTGGGCGCGGCGGTTAGCACTGTCACTGCACAGCACAGCAAGAAGGTTCTGTGATGGACCCTGCCTTTCTGTGTGGAGTTTACATGTTGTCCCTGTTTCTGGGGGCAGCTGTGACTGTGGCTCATAGGTAGAGCAAGATATTCCTTAAATGCTCCCGATGGCTGTACCATGTGCATGAATGTGTGGGTGTACTCCAGGTTTGGTTTCCTCCCACAGTCCAAAGACATGCAGACCCTATATGTAAATAAAAACACAAGTAAATGAAACAAACCTTGAGTTTTCAATACTGAAAGGAATTATTTAGATCATATTATCAAATGAAAAGCTAAGTCTCATTTTGGTTACGCATGCATGCACGTTCACGTTGGTACTGTAAGTCTACTGAAAATTACATTTTCAATTCTCGGCACAAAGTGTCTGCCTATAACACCGGAGAGTGTGGTTGGTAACACTATAATAACCATCATTTCTAAATGGCAAATTGATAGTTGATTGAGTGAATGCTGTGCAGCAGCAAATCTTTACTGTGGTAATGCTATATAACAGGAGAGGAGTTTTAAAATCTTCTGAAAAAGAGCGGCCGCTGAAGCTTGTCATAGAAATTGCATGGCACCTTGCCGCAGGCCACACTGGGATTAAAGCTGTTATTTTTATGATACTGACATTCAGGTGACAACATGGTAACTAAGGCTTTAGTGACTGCGAGTAGCTGTTGTTGATTTTCTTTAAATATGTCAAATTGGAGTCATTGTTTCCATCGTAACTGTACATAGTAGTGCAGAATCAACCTACACTGAAAATAATGACATTTATTGTATTTAGCACAAAATGTATGATTTTATTACAATTTGTTTAATTTGCAATCCATAACATTGAATTTATTGTAATCTTAATTTATCTATCGTTTTATTCTATAAAAATATGCTAATCATATGAAATGCAGATTTAAGAATGAGTTTTAATACATACACAGTACCAGTCAAAAGTTTGAACACACCTTCTCATTCAATATTTATTTAAATTGTTTTCTACACTGTAGATTAACACTGAAGACAAATTAAATATAAAATTAAATATACAAGTCAATTATAGCTAAATTGTCTGTAAGAAACACTAACCAGGTATGAAAATCTTACATTGTCTATGAGATCCCCTCCTGGGTAAATGAACCTGACAAACTGCCATACAGGGATATGGCAATGATGCAGCCCCACTGGATGCAACCCGACTGGCGGCAAACTTCACTCCTATTCATTGTATATGAGAAGCAACCGATTCACTGCACAGATCATGCTGAGATACCTGCGATTTGGACCAAGCTGGCAGTGTGACGCCAGCCAATGCCTTAGTTAGAATGATACGGTTCTGGTTAGCTGAGTTCAGAACAGAACAGAAAGACGTTGACTGCATTTTATCCTGATTGCATTTCTTGAACAGCATACATGTTTTCAACCGCTTTAAATCCAGTATCCAGTATCTGTGGCTGTTGCAGGACTGTAACAAGTGGTTTTGGATTGAGACCTGAAAGGATGGACTGTCTGTGTTGATGATATGGTAACTTTCTAGTTAGATACAGGGACTTTCGGAGCTCGTGCTGCTAGCTGCTGTCATTGTTAGACAGTTGGCTACACTGGGCTGCATTTATAGGTTGGATCATTTTTAAAATCTAGCTTACCGCTCTACTTTCTACTAAAAATTACATTTGGAAAGTTTTCTGAATGGTTCTCTGCATCAAGTGTCTGACTTTAACACCAGAGAGTGTGGTTGGTAACACTTTATAATAACCATCATTTCAAAATCGTAAATTGCTAATTAATTATGTGAATGCTGTGCAGCAGCGAATCTTTACTGTGTGAAAGATGTGTAACAGGAGACGAGATTCAAAATCTTCTGAAAAAAATATTTGAAACATTTTAAACGTTCACATTTTTAGTCCAAAATACGTATCAAATTTCCAGTCCCCTCTCTATCCTAATCGGCACCATGTCCATGGCAATATATTGTGTGATTATTCCACTTTTTGCTGGTATTACGCTAAGGCACAGCAGCAGTGAATGACGCCTGGAGTGACAGCTGTCTTGTCTTGGGATGCACTGCCGGCGCAGCTGCTGGCTGCACTTTTGGTGTTGCTTTCAGCCCTTGTAGCATCCTCATATTCACAGGCGTGTGTGCTTTTTAGATGGGGTTCCTGGTGTTCCCACCTTTGGCTCTCACAACACAACGGCAAATCTTGCATAAAACTGTTTGCGCTGTGTTTGATGGTTGATAGCTAAACCAGCTCCAAATCCCAGAAGTACCTCCCTTTTTTGGTTCGAATGTTTCCGCTTTGGTCTCCCCACCTGGATCCGACACCCCGCCTATTGCTTTTCAGAGAATAATCCCCTCACCTCTCGACATTTTGTCTGTCTTGCTGATTGATTATAACAATGAGTCTGCAAGACAAACAGCAGCTACGCTAACTCACTGTAATGGTAAAGTTCCACTCGCTTTTAGGGCCAGGGCGTCAAACAGATGAGCAGCTAGCATCACAAACAGAGCTGATCTGATAGTATAACTGGTAATATAACGTGATATCAGCATCAATAAATCAGCAGGCAATAGACAATTAAAAGTTAGTTAAAAAGCCGGAAAGCAGCGGCAGCGAGTCGCGCCAGTGTTCACTCAACTCGGAAGTGTTCATTGAACGTAATTACACACACACACACACACACACACACACACACACACACACACACACACACACACTTTCTCATGTTCCAGGACTTGAGAAAGGGGCCGGAGTGTGTGTATACAGTATGTATGTATGTATGAGAGTGTGCCTGACTCAGAAGCAATGGCACAATGTCACTGCACTTATCAATCTACTCGCTCTCCCTAAGGATGATGTCATTGGCACTGAGCCTGGCTGGTGGCCCACTGGACTGAGGGGACCAACTCTCATTATCTCCCATCCAGATTTATAGTGCTGCCGTACTCATATTTTACACTGAGGGACATGGAGGGGACAGAGGGAGGGAGGGAGGGAGATTGAGAGACGGAGAGAGTGGGAGCAACAGAGTATTCACTGATAAATCACCCCGCCTGACTATTCACTCCTTAAAGAAAACTCTTCTGGCTATCAGCACGCTCAGCAGCATCGGATATCAAAGTGTGTGTGTGTGTGTGTGTGTGTGTGTGTGTGTGTGTGTGTGTTATTCCTATTCCTCTTTAGACACCATATGCTGCCACTACAGACAGAAACACAATTCACTTTGCAAAACTCTGAGACATTGGAGACAAATGCCATTCATTTTCTGTTGATTCCTTTCTGTTTCTCTTTTGCACATGACTTACAGTGGTTGACATCGGTGCAGATGAGTTGTAAGTCATCCCGTGTGGAAAAGAAGCACACACAAATCACTCAGGCTTAGACGATACATCTGCTGTATCCCCAAATTCAATATTATCACGATATGTGGGTGCCAACTTGATATGTGTCGCGATTTGATATTAAATCGAGATTTATTGCAATTTTTGTTTATTTTAAAACTAGCCCATGGGAAAAAAAGTTGAATCATACACCTCTAGGGACTTTAACTTAGGAAGATATCTATATTAACACAGTAAGAATGATTTTTTTCAGTTTGTCAGCATGTATGTAGTCATCATATCATATATCATTGTCAGGAATTATTTTGGGTTTTTTTCTGGCAACCCAAAAATAAAAGAATAAAGACATTTCCCTCACAAATTAGTGGTATTTTCTTTTTAATTTATAAGGGATATGTAATGTTGTATACTTGCGGTGAATATCATCTAAACAGTCGTATTTCCAAGTATATATGTATTACATATACAGTTCAATGTGCAAACACTTTATTTCAAAAATCGGACATAGTCCTACATACATACTTCCGTTACTATCGCCAAGTCTGTTGATATCTCCCCCATCAGCTCCATTCTCTTTATACATCCATAGTCAGATCCATCTGGGCCGTTTGACTTGTCATGTCATGTCAGACATGAGTGCTCTACAGTTGTAGCGTCAGCTGATTTGACCACGGAGGTTAGAGTCACAGCTAGCTTGACCACACGCTATCATAACACAATAATGTTTCCTTTCCATTACAGAGTTACCGTGCAGCTTTAGCCATGATGTCTAGCTCTCCTTTTGCTGGCAATGTGTGAAAACCAAAGTGTTTCTACAGTATACTTTACTGTATGTGTAGTGTTTACCACTGTGGATTTAAAATGTGAGGGTGCAGGTGGTATCCATGCAGACCCTCTGATGCTTTCTACTTTCTACTTTCTACTCACTGCGGCCAGCTGCGGTTTGTTTTAGTTGACGGATACGGAACGGATATATCATCATGTTACTCAACCTCTGCATCGACTCAAATGAAGAAAGTATATTGATTCCGGCATTAAAGGATCAATTTCAAATCGTAAAAACAAAAATCGTGATACATAGGTGAACTGATTTTTTTCCCCCACCCTACTAATGATATACTTATTTATTCACTCACTCACTCACTCACTGTCTCACCAGTTCCATCATATCAAAAAAAACTTGCCAAACACTCCATGTGTTGGATGCAGATGTAACAGATGATTTGGCATAGTTAGGAAACACCCTCCTCACCCCTCTGCTTTTCTCTCTTTCTCTTTTCGTGTCACCATAATGCCACAACATTGTTCCACGTGATTGGATGTCTGTGTAACGATGAAAGATTGGCACCCGGCACCTCCACACAACAGATTTCAGAAGCTACACACCTGCTGCTTTTGGCGCAGGCCGCTACGCCTGGGAATGGTACACGGTACAGATGTAGTAGAGTGTGTGTGTGTGTGTGTGTACTTTATGAGTACTGTCCAGGGTATTGCATTATGCTCCATCTCCTGGAATGGGCCTAATGGGCTGTGAGGAGAACGAAGACGAAGAGGCCCAGAGGCAGCGTACGATGTGTCTAACACCTGGTCAGCCATGTCACTATGCGGCCATATTGGATTTGTGCCGGCTCCGTCTGTCTCTTTGTTAACTAGTAAATGCACCCTGGGGAATAGTTGGGGTGGCTTTGCTTACAGCAAATTCTTAATCCAAACCAAGTGCCTGCAGACAAGCAAACTGTTATGCAAGATGACACAGTGCATTAAAAAAGTTTGTATGATGAATACTTGTTTTGTATTACAGAACTAAAAGCAGTAGGAGATTTGTTGTTGTTGTTTGTTCGCTTCTGAAACACACTGCGTTGCGTCTGGTGGAATCACAAGCGTTGTCTAGAACGGCTGCTATCAGCTCCTGCGGTTATGTTGTTGGTGCAGCTGCGCCCGGCGGAGGCTAATAACTTACACAAATCTCATTCAGATAAAGGATCAACGAGTCAGGCAGAATCAACCACCCTGCCCCAGCACTCTCTCTGCTGCTAGGGGCTAGAGAGGAGGGATGGCAACCCCCCTCAAACTGCATACACACAAACTATTATTCCAGAGGTTTGTTTAAAACTTAAGTAGGCAGAATGTTTTTGGCATCATTGGGCAAAAAATCCATAATAATCTGTCAGCTAATTGTAATTCAAGTGCTCAAAGAGAAAACTCGACTTCTCCTCATGGCTCTGTTTTCAGGCTTTAAAGATCAAACTTGTGACGGGAGACTTTGACCAATCACAGGTAATTTCAGAGAGAGAGCATTCCTATTGGCTGTGCTCCGACTAGTGGGCGGTGCTTGGTATTTCCTCACCTTGATCTCAACATGGCTGCTGGGTCACAAAGCTTCTCATTTTACAGGTAAACAGTAACTACACAATGTTTCTGAAAATGTGAGGAGAGAAATAGTCATGACAGTACCAGAATATTGATTCATATTTGATCAGCGCTGCCTGCTTTGGCTGTTTGATTGGAGTTTGTGAGTGACTGAAAATATTCCTTTTGTTAGCTATGCTTATTGTTTTCTGTGAAGTTATTGTGAAGTTCACTAAGAAACTGGAAACGCTAAATGCTGTGCTCCAGTACCAGCATGTGCTCGTCCGGTGTATGTGAATGGTCATATGATTTGTGTTTTCAGGTGTGTTAGTATGGACGGAGATTATTTTGAAAACAGCGCCAAAACACTTGCGCGTACGGAGTATTACTGTGAATGTAGGCTGAGTTCATGTCTGAAGAGGTTGTTATTAGGGATGCTAATTTTGAATTTGTTGTCTAACTGATATCCGACCTTCGTTAACCGATTATTAACCGTTACCTGACAACATTTGTGTGTTTCATGCAGGAATGCTGTGGTAGCAGTGCCTAACAAGCTGCCCAGCTGCAACGATAAGCCGATACACAAACTGGTGTGTCCGCCTGGCGTTCTCTGTCAGTCCAGCGTCACGTTACAAGTGTCCGGATGAGAGACAGAACGTGTGTGTGTGTGTGTGTGTGTGTGTGTGTGTGTGATGGTGAGTATGAAGTTATCAGTAACGTTATAGCTGTGAACGTAGCAGTAGAGAGACAGCGTTCCAATTGGCTGTGCTCCGACTGGTGGGCGGTGCTTGGTATTTCCTCAACTTGATTTCAATAAGGTCACAAATTTACTCATTTTACAGCTAATCAGTAAATACAAGATGTTTCTGAAAATATTTGAGTCGAGAAATAGGCATTACAGTAACAGAATATTGATTTACATTTGATCAGCGCTGCCTAGTTTGACCGTTTGATCGGAGCTCATAGACGGCAGCTGGACAGTAGACTCCAGCTTGGCTCTGATTGGTTGGTTTCCTCTGGTCTGGGAGCACCGGAGGACACAGAGGAACATGATTTTGTTTCAGATTACCTCTCTTATGCTCTACTGTCATGATATAGTGACTGTTTTCACATTTTTTGATCATATTTGCTCTTTTTCTGCCCACTGCAGCTTTAAAGAGTTGTTGTTAAATACTATTAAAATTCCAACAGGGTTTATCATATTTTTTTGAAGATACAAAAACCTTCAGCACAGTTTGACAAACTATTGTCTTTCCACAGCTCAGAATCACTAGGAATTCATACTGGACAATTTTGTAATGCACGATTAATGTGATGGCAATGTAATGGCAACATTACCTGCCAAGGAAACAATGTGGCCTTGTGGCAAAATCACAGAGACGGGAGATCCTGTCACAGTGCAACCATTAAAGGTGCTAAATTCAATAGTTTTCATTAACTGTGGCTCACTGTCGCCATGTTTAGAGCCGTTGAGAGGTAAAAGAAATGCTCCCAATGCTCACCACAATCTTTCCTGAACCATACCATATCTACAGATATTTTACAAATAACTTTGGTCCTGTTTGTTGAGTATATATTCGTCGCTAATTATATTTTTCCTGTTTTTCTTCTGTTTTTTTGTCTCTAGTTTTTCTCCTTTCACACAAAACTCATGCTCAGCAAAGATTATATAAATAGCATGAAACTATTACCAATTATGAATCACACATGAACACAACACCTCTCTTTATCCAGGTAAAACCCAGCTGCCCGTCAGTAACAAGCCTGCCTGCCGAAAACGAAAAGGGGTACAAATTAAACAGAAACGTGGGTACACCTGTATTTCTTAGTGGACTACTACTACTCTTAGTGGACAATATTGGATTCATTTTTGGCTATTTAAACATATGTCCGTCGTTGTTCTGTATGGTCAGAATCAGGAATATAAACGGCCAATTTGGATGCAAAAACAAAACAAAAAAAAAAATCTTGAAAGGGAGGTGGAGGTACACAGTTAATGGGGCGGTTAGCAATCAACAGCACCATAAATCTGAATGAATTATAATTTAGAGCTCATGGGTTGATTGATTTGTGGAGAATCTGACTGATCTATCGATGTGTAACATGTCCATATACACAGAAGTTACCCTGCTTTAATTGAAGACCTGCTTTTATTTGTGAAAACATGTTGCCCCATCGGTGAGTAAAAGGGATTCTGCATCTAAATGGTGCTCGGCTATTAATTGAAGTTTTACGGTATGTAGGATGCACAAGATCAACACCATTTTGCCAATGACCTCTGGCAGGTAGGGAAGAGGAAGTAAGGAAGCACCTCTGATAAGCTGGAATCAGGTCGCATCACACCCACACATATAAATCATGTTTGCTTTAACCATATTGAATGGGTGAGGATGTGTTTCCACACACTGACGCCTAGTGAATGAAAGTAAACACTATCACACTGCACTCTGGGCTTTCCCTGCAGCGTGATGTTGGCACCACTGGCCTGTTATCGCCACACTGCTTGTAACCACCTCTCTCCTTCTGTCCCTTGCTGTCAGTGGAGCTCGAATCTGGTCACAGTAGCTTGATGGAAAGACAATATAGCTACCGCTCTCCACAGGATCTACCCATTAGATACTGCAGGTGTGCTTACGGCGCAGAAGCCAAAGGGCTACAAGAAAATGACACTGACTTGGCTGCCGGTCATCTGCATCTGCTTTGAAATCAGAGGCGGGTGGGGATTACCAGGTATAGGAGTAGAGAACGTAGCACAAGAGCTGCTTAATGCTAAAGGCCACACAATGTGGCAACTCATAACAGAGAAATTCTTCGGAGATGCTCCTTGTCCTCCTGTAACCTAGCAACCACAATACAGCTCTTTTTCTGCTCTGCAGTGTCGTACCTTACAGGGAAGGCAACGCTATCACAACCGTGGAAGGAGAAGACAGGGAAAAAACTGCAGCGCGACTGAGAAATGAGGAATGACACGTGAGAAGAGACAAAAAATAAACAGCAGAGAGCGCATACGTGTCACAGAAAGTGATGCAAAAGAAGTGATAGAAAAGACTGAAAGAGAGAGGAGAGAGAACAAGAAGGACTGAAAGGACTCACAACTGCTAAAAAAACCAAAACGGCAGGTAATCCCTAGCCTCGAAACACAAATCTCTGGAGACTCTCTCTCACACATGGGCCTTTATCACACACATAGACAAAAAGGCAATGCAGTTATGTGAATCCAGGCACACACACATATGGCAGCGCTTACATATTTGCAGATATCTCGTTGCCATGACTACGGATAAGGAGGAGGAGGAGGCAAACGAGGTGTTTGAGGAGTCTCCTTCCTGTGTGCAAAGTGTTTTCCCTCGCACTCTCTTACTTAGAGCATAAGCATGAAGCTCATCCGCCTTCTCCGCCAAGACTGATTTAATGTGGCCCACTTCCATCCCACATAGAAAGACGTCCATGGAGGGAGGATGCTAACCCTCTTTACTTCCTATTCAACCCATGGCTCTCTCTAGGATCTGTCGATTATGCTTGAAGTCAGGGGTTGAAGCATGGGGAAGGGTTTCTCCCTGACAGAAAGACCAATGTAGCATGATGCGAGGTCATCCTCAGTAAATATGCTCATGAGGCATGGAGTCGTAGCTGAACTGCATTTGCAGATGTGATACATATTACATCAATGGCCACTTTTATGTCCTCTTTACGACTTCAAACCACCGGCCATCCATCACGGCGTGTTATTTCATTGGTACACTGATGGCGCGAGGACTGCAGATATTATATATATAAATATATATATATATAAATCACTCACTTAGTTACGCAGCCATTTATTTGGTTTAATCTCCGTGATTTGAACAAAGTATGGGCGGTAGCCAAGTGATACATGTGGGAATTATACAGTCTGCTCTATTCCCACTGTTCCCTCAGATGCTCTCTAAGCATTGATCAGTAGGCCCTGTGGATGGATGGGTACTGGTGTGCATCCAGGCGTGGATTCCCAGAAGAGCCCCACCCACACAATAACAGCATTAACACACACTGTATACACACATATACAATATACTCTACATCTAGCATATTTTTTAATGAGTCCACCCACATACTATAGTAGACGTACTATACATGTATGCTACTACTCTTGTGGGTCAGCCCGATATCATGCCAAAGCATGTCCACCAGAGGATAGCTTGTCAGTGTCACGTTTTGCCTCGCAAACACCTTAATATTACATGCCTGCATTAACGTGCAATACCAGCAGGGGGCAACAAAGCCACCGTCTTATGATCAGACAAGAAAACCTCTAAGTTAGGTAAGGAGGAAGGAAAAACATCATAAATGGGCTTAAAGCTGCAGTGGGTAGAACTGGAGCAAATATGAAATAAAAGTCATTTTTATAAAATGGTCACCATATCCTGACAGACAAAAAAAAAAAAAAAATCATGTGCCTCTGCGTCCTCCAGTGCTCCTAATGGCATCTGCAAGATTTCACAGACTGGAGGAAAACAACCAATCAGATCACTCACAAACAGCGCAGCGCTGATCAAATATGAATCAATATTGTGTTACTGTAATGACTATTTCTCTCCTCAAATGTTTTCAGAAACATCTCGTAGTTACTGTTTAGCTTTAAAATGAGAAAGTTTGTGACCCGGCACCCATGTTCAGATCAGTTGAGGAAATACCAAGCACCGCCCACCAGCTGGAGCACAGCCAATAGAAACACTCTCTCTCTGAACTGACCTGTGACTGGTCAAAGTTTCCCATCACTTGCTAGATTTTTAAAGACTGAAACCAGAGCCATGAAGAGGTCCAGAAGTCTAGATTTCTCTCAGACCACTTGAATTACAATATGTGAAAAGTTATCAAGGAATTTTTGCCCAATGATGCCAAAAACTTTCTGCCTACTGCAGGTTTAAAATAAGTACACAACCTAAGTAAAACACATACAAAAACAACGTAACGTTACTACAAAACACATGACAAATGTCATTAACATAACTATAAAAACAAAACACTGGTCTCAAACACGGGTCTCTTGCTTCAAAGATAAGTTAAGACCACCATAAGTGGTCTTTCTCACTTTATATAGTACCACCATACACAACACTGCACCTTCATGCAGGCGTGTCTCGGTGACACAAAACGTGAAGGACATGCTTTCTTCTGTTAGACGGACGGGTCTATTACGCCCTTTGCCATGAGGCTGGGCTGCTACATGTGGCTGACACGCCCTCTGCACAAATGTATTCAACGCATATATTTGAATACTGAGAGTCCATCGTTTCAGCGCCGCTCCTTAATAGACTGAGGGTGCCCTGAAATAACGTCTGGAGCATATTAACCCTGACCTTGTATTCAGATTGCCCGGGTTAGCAAGCTCTAACTAGCAGGCCGACAGCACAGGAGTCCATCAGCGCTGTCTTTAAGTAGCCATGACTAAGTGGTAGCTGGCTCTGCATGGGGCCAGCTCAGGTTTTAGGGGACTGCCTGCACTCGTTGCTCTACAGAGGCAGAGAACTGCTGTCAACCGGTGGTGAGTAAAGCCCTCCAATGAAACACAGCCATGTCACAATCGGTCTTTACTGAATGAAATACAGAAAGAGTGACTGGTTGTATTTTGAAATGGGACATGATCTTGACTCTTGTTTGACATAACATAAAAGTGTTGTCCAAGCCGTATCATTCTTGCAAGAATTAACCTTTAAAAAAGGTGTTTCAATAAGAGTATCCTGCTGCACTTTTTATTCTCATGTTTTGTCTATAAAATGAGCCTGTTGTCAGTGTGGTCACCAACTGGCCTGCTCCAGCTTTAACAGGTGGACGGGCTGGCAGCTGCGACCACCTGAGGGTGTGTTCGCACTATTCTGCTTTACTTTAAAATGCCACTGCCATGCTTTCACTTTCAAGTCAACAGGGAGAGGCCGCAGGGTGATTAAAGTGAAGCTGGTTTCATAGAAAAAGAAAGCATTGTGCCTTATATTTTAAAGCATAGGAGAGCACTTTCCAAATGTGAGTGAAAATGAAACTTTTTGGACAGTGGCAGATGAAAGCAAGTGAGTCAGTTAAGCAAAGAGGGGCTGATAGGTTTGACTGACTAACCTTGACTTATCTGTTAGGTGGTCACTTACATTACAGTTCAAAAGTTGAAATCGCCTTTTATATTGAATTATTTTTTTGGTTACTAAAAAAACTGTATAATTCAAATACCATACATAGTATTTACTAGGGCTGTCAAAATGAACATGATAACGTGTCAGTGCAAATTCGTTTGACACCACTATTACTAATCAACTTGATGCATTAACGTAATCAATTTTCTGGAGGTTGTACCAGGCTCAATTTTAAAGCTAGACTGAACATACTGGTATCATATGAAACTAGAAAACCTGATGAATCCACTAGTACTAACCATGTCGTACTAGCTTGTTGTGAAGGAGGTTAAATAATGCTCCAAACTTGCAGTAAATTTTGTCGAGGAAAAACTGGCATGGCCATTTTCAAAGGGGTCCCTTGACCTCTGACCTCAAGATATGTATCCCAGTCTACCGACTATGATAATCATATACAGTTTGGAGAAAGTCACAGTCAAGTCAGCACACTGACACACTGACAGCTGTTGTTGCCTGTTGGGCTGCAGTTTGCCATGTTATGATTTGAGCACATTTCTTATGCTAAATGCAGTACCTGTGAGGTTTTCTGGACAATATTGTCATTGTTTTGTGTTGTTAATTGATTTCCAATGATAAATATGTACATACATTTGCATAATGTAGCATAATTGCCCGCTCCCATGTTGATAAGAGTAATAAATACTTGACAAATCTCCCCTTAATTAAGGTACATTTTGAACATTTAGCCATTAATCGCGATTAATATGGACAATCATCGTGATTAAATATTTCAATCGATTGACATCCCTATTCTTTACATTTTAAATGGTTTTGTCCCCAGAAGAAGAATTAAATGATTAAAACTCCTAAATAGTCACTGTCCCCACAATGTTGCATGACTGAGGAGAATACTGTTGGAACCACTTTACCCTTCAATTTAGATTTTTTTTTTTTCAGTCCAGAAAAGCAAAAAGTGATCCTTGATCATTATTGAATCACAGTGTTGCTCTAAATTGAATACTGTAGGTGTAAACTGTGATGTGTCAGTCCATGGGATGTTCAGCTGATATTCCCTGATCCAGTTCCATCTTTCTATTTCTATTGTGTTATTTTTCTAAAACGCTACTATTTCATGACAGTAGTGTATGAGACAGGTAACCTGAAAAAATCATGTGCGTCTGTGTCCAGTGCTCCTAATGGCATCTGCAATATTTCACAGACTGGAGGAAAAAAAACAATCAGAGCCGAGCTGGAGAATGCTGTCTCTGAGCAGCTGTCAATCACTTGCAAAATTCGATCAAATGATCAAACTAGGCAGCGCTGATCAAATATGAATCAATATTCTGTTACTGTAATGAGTATTTCTCTCCTCAAACGTTTTCAGAAACATCTTGTAGTTACTGTTTAGCTGTAAAATGAGAAACCGGGCAGCCATGTTGAGATCTGTTGAGGAAATAGCAAGCACCGCCCACCAGCCAGAGCACAGCCAATAGGAATGCTCTCTTTCTGAAATGACCTGTTATTGGTCAAAGTCTTCTGTCACAGGCTAGATTTTTTTAAAGCCTGAAAACAGCAATGAGGAGGTGCAGAAGTCTAGTTTTCTCGCAGAACACTTGAAATACAATATACTGAAATGTTATTATGAATTTTTGCCCAATAATGCAAAAAATATTTGGCAGCTTTAAAAATAGCTTTGTTAAAGCAACATGCCTCTTCCAGCTTGTAGTAGGCATTATTGTGCACTCTATGCGGAAACAGCAACCTGTTCCTTTTTAAATTTTCACAAATTTTGATGCTAAGCTTCCAGTTTCTTTTAGCAATGATTTCTTCGGAGGTATCTGTGTCTCTTTCTGCCCTTAAAGTTGTCAGTCTGGTTGAACCATTGCGCAGTATTTTGTTCTCCACGTACAAAACAAACCTTTCATATAAAATAGCATGTATTTGTAAAGAGGACTTTCTACAACCTAAAAGCAAGAAAGAGCATTCAAAAATATAAAGCAGTCCTCTCAGACATCTGATTGGACCCAATGACACTTTTGTGCTATATTTTAAACAACAGTGTACATTTGCAGCTGGCAAACATTAACAATTATTAATCAATGTGAAAATAAATTGAACTTATGATGGCCAGTTTTTCCATTTTCTGACCATTTTAAACTAGAAACTATTAACTGGTTAATAAATAAAAACAACTGACTGATCCATAATGGAAACAATCACTGATTGAAGCCCCACATCTAACCCAATGGTACAAGCAATATGCATTCATGTATACAGTATATTGTAAGATTAACAATAAATGTCAATACTTTTTGAACAGAGCATCAGATCATCTCAAGGACCCAAAATCCACATCCTCTTATCAATTCAAAATGCATAGTGTTTCTTCAAATATAATATATAATAGTATTAATCACTGCAGTAAGTAAAAAAAAAGCGGAAGTCATAAAAAGAGAAAGTGAGGCCAGGTTTTGAGTGATAGTTACTGGGGAAAGATACATCCAAGTGGTGGTCTAAATAATGATGAGAGAATTAAAAATGAGCATATGAGAGGATAGAAATAGATGAACGTGTCAGAAACTATTCCCTCTTTGTGCTTAAAACAAGAGTGAATCAGAGAGGGAAAACAGACTCATACTTAGTTTCTCTAACATGATTTAGGGCCGCCAATAACAGGTAAAAAATGGATTTGCATCAGCGTTTCACAGATGGCTCGCTTTTGGGTTCACGTTTAGTGGCTCAGACATCAATTTCACCGGGAGAAAGAGATAAAAAAATGTTGAGTCTCATCTCCATTAGTCAGTCGTCCCTTTGGAGACAGCAGAGAAAGATTGATGGCCTGGTGAGAATAAACAGCTGGAACTTATGGGAGCAGTCTGTCTGTGTCAGCATCAGCCTTGAATTCCCAAGGATGAAAGTCGAGTCATGACTTGGCTGGTTAAGGCCAAAAACATGTAGTGATACATGGGTATATGTATATATAGTCTAATTCACCAAGCGACAGTGGGGCTGAATATTAACTTCAGACAAGGGCGATGCTTTATTTATAATGGTGTTCAATTACATGGCAGTAACAGTGGTGTGTGAATCTGCGTGGGATTAAACCAAAGATCTGGTCTGCGTCATTAAATACAGCCGTGGAAATATGTAGCTGCAAAATAGAGACATGGGATCTAAATCACAGTGACAGAGCTGCATGGAATAACTCCATCCAATCAAAGAACACTCAGGGGACAAGTGCACTTTACTTAGGCCCTGCGTCATTTGAATTTTTCCCACAATGCTGGTGATTTACACTCCTTAAATAAAAGCCATCATCCACTGGCAGTCTCTGGCCCAGGGTGATTTAATTAATGGCAAGCACATCAACTCCCATATGTGGGACATGCCTGGGAGTTTGCTTGTCGATCAGCATCTGCCACCCCTGCAACAAAATATGACTCCAATCAATGCTGTAATGGCTTAGAGGCCCTGGACCTAATCAGCCTGGCAGGAGCCACAACAGCGATGGCAGGAATCATGGAACAGTGTGTGTGCAGTCATGGGGGATCATTTCTATTTTATAGGTCTGAACAAGTCCAGCAATCTGATCAAGGATACGTCTATTATAAGAACTGAATAGTGAATAGTGTTCAATGCCTTGGACAAGACGGCTTACACAAGAATAATGAAATAAAAACGCCTTTGTTGTAATTGTGAATAATACACTACCATTTCTCTTTGGTATGCTATAAAATTATTCTATTTTTTTTAGGACTATCAATCAATTTAAATATTTAATGGGAATTAAACACATGATTGTCCTTTGCTAATCATAAGTAATCACAAATTAATCACACAATTTTTATCTGTTCATAATGTATCTTAAAGGGAGATTTGCCAAGTATTTAATACACTTATCAACATGAGAGTGGGCAAATATGTTGCTTTATGCAAATGTATGTACATATTTATTACTGGAAATCAATTAACAGCACTAAACAATGACTGAATGATTGTCCAGTTACCTTCACAAAAAAACATATGGTTAAATCATAACATGGCAAACTGCTGGCCAACAGGCAACATCAACTGTCAGTGTGTCAGAGTGCTGACTTGACTATGACTTGCCCCAAACTGCATGTGATTATCATAAAGTGGGCATGTCATGTTGAGGTCAGAGGTCAAGTGACCCCTTTGAAGATGGCCATGCCAGTTTTTCCTCGACAAAATTTACTGCAAGTTTGGAGCGTTATTTAACCTCCTTCACAACAAGCTAGTATGACATGGTTAGTACTAGTGCATTCATCAAGTTTTCTAGTTTCATATGATACCAGTATATTCACTCTAGCTTTAAACTGAGCCTGGTACAACCTCTGGAAAATGTATTAATGCATCAAGTCGTAGTCAAGTGTTGAGCGTCTCGACCCTATTTTTTTTTTTTTAAATATTATCATATAATACGGTATATGATGGCCAAGATGGTCCTGAAATATTGCACTTTCTATTATACCCTCTGGAAATAGCCAGCTACTTAGGCCTAGAGAACAGATCAACAATGTAAAAGGACATCCTGGTGATGGGATCGCAACCTCACATAAGCGAAAATTATTTAGACTGGCACAGCGTAATGAAATTGACTCTTGTCTGGTTTCTATTCATTAAGTAAAGCAGGACTGATGCCCAGTGAGAAGGCTACTCATGTAGGTACTTGAGCTCTCAAAGACTTCATGGTAATTATCTAGTCTGTAGCACTGAACATTATCATTTGAAACTGTTCAATAGGTTCCAAAACAATGCCAGTGTATTATAGATTAGATGTGGCAGGCCCTAAACGCTCTAGCTGCCAGCCTGGATGATATCATAAATGCAAGCTTTCTAAGCGCCCGTTGGACACATTGAGAGCTCGCTTCATATGTCAGCTAATGAAAAAAAGACCAATGCCCATCTGTACAGTGCATCTGTTCCAGGAAATCACTCACACACAGTTCCGAAAGCTGACACAGCGATCCCCATTGTCATTCGCAGAGCTGGTTTACTCTTGCATTTGGCAGGCGAATCGAGAGTTGTCTTCGTCTCACAACTCTTATGACACACTGGGAGCTGCATCCACACTAATACATTTTAAGACACATAACTTTTGTTATGCTTATGCCTAGCATCCACATTACTCCAACGTTTTTCAGCCCGTAAAATTGGAGACGTTTGAAAACGCTGCTGATGCTGTTTTAGTTGAAAAACTCTTTGGTTTCAGTCTGGACGAGCAGAAACAGAAACCTTTTAAAGCAATGACACAGACAACAATGTTCGCTGTCACCATGTTTCCTTCCTGATTTGTTACGCCCCAATCACGTGACACTTTACCGGAAGAAAACAAATCGTCCTCGGTTGTGATTACTGTGATACTATGACTAGTTAATTCAACATGGATAATGAATTACAGGCATTGTTTACTATGGTAGCAGCTGTGGTACAGTTAAATTCTGTATTTTTAAAGTACTGCCTACATGTGCAGGAGTCAAGCTATTATTCGAGTGATTTGGGAGAGTGGGTGTGTCAGCCCTACGGATTGTATGCAGACATGATGTGTGTCTCTGAGGAGGGCGATGGTAATAAAACGGATAACTTTCCTTTTGTTATCTATGCTTATTGTTTTCTGCACTATTATTGTGAAGTTCACTGAGAAACTGAACAAAGCATAAATGCTGTGCTCCAGTACCAGCATGTGTGTGTGTGTGTGTGTGTGTGTGTGTGTGTGTGTGTGTGTGGATGGTGAGTATGAAGTTATCAGTAAAGTTATAGCTGTGAACGTAGCAGTGCAGTGTGTGTACAGTTTGTCAGTGAATACAGTATATGCTGCAACTCCTCCAGACCCAAGACAAGCAGCCGTGTTTTGCGTGCCACCTGCTGATTAAAGTGAAGGCTGTTAGCCCTGGAGTTAGCAACAACAACAGCTCAGGCTGTTAAAGTGGGCCATTATAGTGGCAGTACAGTTTCGGCATCATTGGGTAACGATTCCATAAAAACCTTTCAGCATATTGTAGTTCAAGTGTTTGGAAAGCAAACTTTGGCCGATCACAGGTCATTTCAGAGAGACAGCGTTCCAATTGGCTGTGCTCTGGCTGGTGGGCGGTGCTTGGTATTTCCTCAACTTGATTTCAACAAGGTCACAAACTTTCTCATTTTACAGCTAATCAGTAAATACAAGATATTTCTGAAAATATTTGAGGTGAGAAATAGGCATTACAATAACAGAATATTGATTCACATTTGATCAGCGCTGCCTAGTTTGACCGTTTGATCGGAGCTCTTGAGCGACTGACAGCCGGCTCATAGACGGCAGCTGGACAGTAGACTCCGATTGGTTGTTTTCTTCCAGTCTGTGAAATCATGCAGATACCATTAGAAGCACCAGACAGCACCGGAGGTTACATGACACATTCATTTTTTTAAAAAAAAATAACTTCTTTTAATCAGATCTGTTCCAGTTCGACCCACTGCAGCTTTAAAGTGGACCAGCTATTCTCATATAAGTGACAAGCCGCTCCTCTGAGATTTGCTCAGCTTTTTATCTAATTTCTAATATTTCTTTTAACCGTTTAACTGATAGCATTAATCGGTCAATGGTTATGGTTAATTATTAACATCCCTAGTTGTCACCAAGAACAGCTTCCTACTGACATGCACCAGCCAACCTGGACATCCAGTAGGAGCTGGAGATCTGGGGACATAGAGCCGGGTTAGTGCTGACAGATATTCCTCTCCAACATTAATACTTGAACTTTGATGATTTAAGTTCAAATGATTTAGTTTACTTCCATTAAGCCTAGCTCCAGTTTGTACATACTTGTTACTATGGTATTACACTCTTGGGAAACTGGTTCAAAATCTTTTTTAACATGTAGCGGATAAAAAATATTTTCATCCAGATGGTTAGTCTTTGAGGATTCAGGAAACATCTACGGAGCAGCAGTAAGTGTTAAAACAACCCTCTGGGTTTTTCAAAGATCACTGGATATTCATTTTTCAGAAAAATGGACACTTAATTCTGTGACTTGAATGTAATAGCAATGCATGAGAGCTACAACTTGTTGGGGCTCATTTTTCCCCATTATTAACCTTCAAACAGGTAGAAACAATACTTCCACACCTAAGAAGAAAGAGTACAGTGGACCGAACTCAGCTGAAGTATTTTGCTCAGTGTCACAGCAACTAATAATGAGATCAGTCATGTGACTCTGACTTTTGAGCTATTACCAGCTATTTCCATTTCTGGCGCTGCGAACAGAACGCGCAATGGCAGTATAGTCCTGACGTTATTTTCCTGGAACAATGACTAATGATGTGAGTGTGCTAAACTATAGTCCTGTCTGTAGGTGTTAATGCCAGACATGTGCTACTCAGTGGGTGTCACAGCAGCACCACCTGGCCGAATGAACCTACCTCTTACTAGTCAGCAGGTCTCTGGCTCAACCTGCTGCAGATCAGCTGTGAGGAGGAGGAGGGGCGGTTATGAGTTGCCCCAACGCACATGGAAATGAAGGTGTTAGATCACCACCACGTCATCGCAGGGGTGTCACATTTTTAATGAGCCCGCATAGAGAAGGTGTAAATGTGAATTCTCTGTTTGAAGGCTCAATGCAGCACTTCTTGACACAGCCATTTTTTTTTTTTTTTTTTTAAAAAGCACAGTTCTTACATGCAGCATGATGTTTTTCTCATGACACATTATGTTAGGGACCACACACATGCCACAGTCATTTGATTAAAAAATTGTCAGTGCGTCACGGACATGTCACATTGATGATTTATCTGTGGCTATTAATAGGAGCTGTGGGGGAGTGGGTGTAATTGCATTCTCGTGATGACTGACTGCGTAATGTGGCGAGCAATATAAGTGGATGGCAGCGAAGTGACTCATGGCAGGGCATTTGGTCACTTCATAGACACAATGATCCACAACACTCATGCTCTTGGCCATCTGATCTCAAAAACCTCCTCTGAAGGTCTCTGAGGTTTGAAAAGAGTGGAGGAGGTCAGTCTGGGAAATTATGGTTGAGTCAAGGACGTTATAGAGAGGCAAAGTCCCTCCACTTCTGGTATTCCCCATGGCAAAAGGCAAATATTTATTTAATTACGTCTCAATTGTGCCATGAATCACACATGATATTTGCCAATTTAAAAGATATCTTGGCAAGTCAAGAAACTCAGTTTTGTATCATTTAGTTTTGTGTGAAACCGCACGTCAAACTTCATCTCTCGTCTCGCACAAAATACTGTACGTCACCAACACTAGCTAGATAGCTAACTTAGCTATACTTTATCCAGACGCTCTTTTTATCAGTTGAGAAAGAACAAGCGAGATGTGAGTATGTCCCATTAAAAAAACACAGGCATCGTAGCTTCAGCTAGAGAGATGTCACAATTATGTTTTAAATTGACAAACGTGTGATTCATGGTGTAATTCAAACAGGATCAAAAAACATCTCTCTGTCTCCATTGACTACATTCAGATTTTTTTCTGATATAAGGTCCCATGGTGGTCCACCGGAAGGGGAGGGACTTCCTCTCTATGTGGGTCAACTTTAATAAAGTATCAAAGAAGGTGCACATTAGAGAAGCCCCGTGACACAAACTCTGTTTATTTTAAGCCTCCGTGCCCCTTCCCATTGGGTTTTTTTTGTAACACAACTGCCTCCTGCACCTGCTGTACTTTCTGCTGCACCTGCCTGTACTGTACCTGCAATCCATTGAAAAGTGACACCCCCTCAGCCTGCATCTCTAGTCTGTTCCAGTTACCATCACATTCACCAAATAATTACAAGGGTCCAGACTGAAAAGCTCCATAAAATAATCCCATTTAGTATCTTTTGAGTGTGGCGAAGGCATCAGTTATAATTTTACAACTGTAACCAAATAGCAATTTGGTGTGTGTATGGCTAGAGAGCACAAACAGGAGGCTATTCAGCCTGCACAATGACTGTGTATTACAAAGGGACTGCCAGTGCCTTGCAGAAACAAGAACAGTGCGACTGTCACCGGGCTTCTACATCGTAGTATAACATGCTTTGTCACAAAGACCTTTGACGCAAACTTTCCCATGAGCAGTATCAATCAATCAACTAATCATTACTAGCCATTCATTCAACAATTACCAGCAGTGTACCATAATTGTCACTGGCCCTGGTGCAATTTTTTTTTTTCTCTGGTTCCTCGCCTCAAACACAAGCACACTAACGCATGTATACACACAACTGCTCCAGAGAATAAGGGGTTAGGGTTATGGGCTGTGCCACCATGGAGAGGTTCACCATGCAACTACTACACTGCAAAAATCAAATTATATAAATATATTAATAAAATCAAAATAGATAACAATATAACACAATAATTAGGATTGGGATGATACACTTATCTCCTGATTCGATACTATCACTATCATATACTATACTACTTGTTTAAGTATTGCAATTCTTCAAAGTACGGTATTGTGATTTGATTTATTGCGATTTTTGTTAACTTTTTTAAGACTGTGAAAATGGGGAAAAGTTGAATCAATATCTAAATAAATACAGTAAATATGTTGGATTTTCAGCATGTATGTAGTCTCAGATGTCCTGAAGTCAAATATATCAGTCACTGTCAGGCATTTATTATACATTTTTTTCTAGCAACCAAAAAATCGAAGAATAGACATGTCCCTCACAAATTAGTGGTATTTTCTTTTTATTTTAAAAGGGACATGTTATGTTTTAGACTTCTAGTGAATACAATCCAATCAGTCGGCTGATTTGACCACAGAGATGAGAGTGACGGCTGGCTTGCCCTCACGTTACCACGATACGATGACGTTTCCTGGCACGACAGAGTTAGCATGCAGCTTTAGCCATGATGTAGCTAGCTCTGCTTTTCCTGGCAATGTGTAAAACCCAAAGTGTTTCCATACTTTCTATATGTGTCGCGTTTACCACGTTGGATTTAGGATGTGAGGGTGCAGGTCCTATCCATGTGGACCCTCAACCGTTTTCTACTTTCGCATTTGAGCTCACTGTGGCCGGCTGTGGTATGTTTTGATTGACAGATACGGAACAGACATCACATTGCAAAGACTACAACAATAAGAGCATTAACTTCCTTCCTTCAATTAGGACATGAAAAAATTGTATTGTAAAGGACACAGGTGGATTGATTTTTTTCCCCATCCCCACTTATAATGCATAATGTGGTCCTATCTGTACATACAAGTGTGCATAAGCTTTTTGCTTTTACTGTCAGAGTTTCGAAAGACTTTACAAATGTGGGCAAATAATGTCAAGCTTATGCAAACATTGAAATCTCTGACTCCAGCACAATGTCGGCAATGCTTACTGGCCTTGAATGTCACCACAGTAAAGCACATCATGTCTTGTCCGATACATACAGAGACAAATAGAGGTATTTTTGGAACAGGTCAGTGCACCACATCCCGGCTCGGCTAAGTGACGTGACCGTAGCACCCGTTGTTCTCATTAGCCAGCAAAAGGGTAGTCCAGAACTAGGCGCTTCAAACAGTCCTCAGATAGTCTCTAATGCACCGGCTGAGTTTTTAATGTAGGGTTTGTGAAGGCATGGGTATGGCTGATATCACCAGCAAGACTTGTGAGAGAATACATTAATAGCATCGAGGGGATCTGGACGGTTTGTTTGTGTGGTTCGGTTTCTGGCGCCGTCAAAACTGCACGCTTTCAGTCCACAGACTCATCGCTGTGCTGAAATCAGACAGACAGTGGGTGAATTCACAGCAATACATTCACACTGGAATCTTTCAAGACGTCCACGGCAATATCAAACTTTGCTTGTGCGGGTATACTGCAGAAAAACACAAAGAGTAAACAAGGGAAAGGGAGATTTCAGGACTCAGAAGAGAGAATGTGTGTTTACTGTAGGCGGATAAGAGAGAGACAGACAGTGAGCACAGAGTAAAGAGGAGAAATAAAAAAGGTCATGGCCGTGACACAGCCCAGATCCAGAGGGCCACTGTGTTCATGAGAGTCTTGTGATAAACAGTATTTTGCTGGTCTGAATCTTCGTTAAAGTCATATTCTGCCCCTGGATACCCTTGTATCAATGTACCAAGAAAAACACAGACTGAGATCTGCCTCTTTGAGGTCCCTTGCCAATGATTATTTAGCAATTCAAGCCAGTTAGAACTATGATGAAAGATGCTGGATCTGAACCAGCTGCTTGATTTTGGTTTGCGTAGGAACAAACGCAGTCTTCTGCTTCTCATGGCAACTCTGCAATTCTATTCAAAAGTTCATGTTACTGCCGCTGGAAATGTAAAGCACATCATGTCCAAAAAAAATGACAATAGTTTAAATTATATTGTGTTGTATCAATCAATGAAATAAACAAAACAGACAAAGCCTAGCGATGATGACTCCATTTTCCCCATGACTGTGCAGTCTCCCCTTTGACCTACCTCCCCTGAGGGAGCACAGTGTGTCCACAGCACAACGGAGGTCACGACTATCTGTCACAGATCTCAGCGTCCCCGTTCGCCGGGACCCTCTGAGAGAGTAACGCTTGCCTTTGAAAGCAGGAGCAGGCGTCAGGAGTCCGAGATATGTTGACGACCTCTGCAGTACATTTTTCAAAACTAAGGTCCCAAGGTGAAGGATCGAAATTCTGGTTTTACAAAAACCTCAGACAGCTATCGGAGCGACGATAGGGAAAAGGCAAATGGTAAGGCACTTTTAAGGCAATCACAGTTCATTTTACTTGAAGGTGGTGTACGGATGGAGCTGTGATTTTGAAGCACTGGACAGAGGCAGGATTGCAGAACACTGAGCAGTAAATCTAGATGTGCACTTTAAAAAAGGACAAGCCATGATTTCTGCACATAATTGTGGCTTTAGATCGAACACGAGAAGTGAAGCCAATGTGAAAGTGTCTTAAACTTGCTTTCTTTCTAACAGCCAGAAGGGGGCGACTCCCCTGGTTGCAAAAAGAAATCTGACTGTATAGAAGTCTATTAGAAAATGAGTCTACTTCCTACTTGATTTATTACCTCAGTAAACATTGTAAACATGAGTTTATGGTCTCAATCTCTAGTTTCAAGTCTTCTTCAATATGGCCTGATGTTCATTTAGTAAATTATGGTCCCATTCAGAGTCAAATAGACCATAGAGCAGGGGATACGTTAGGGCTTGGCTACCTTGTTATTGACAGGTCGCTGCTACAGCGTTGTCCAGTCTGGAAGTTGTCCGTATTTTTGTCTTACATTAACCCTTTATGTGTTTTCAGTTCATGAGAGTTAATCATAACCTTTTTGCCTGAAAGTGTCATATTCAGCATTTGCTTGTACTTAGCTCCACCCTCTTGTGTCTCTTCTGGCTGCAAAAAACCAAGATGGTGACAGCCAGAATGCCAATCTAGCGGCCTGAAAACGTCAGTCCACAAACCAGTGGGTGACGTCAAATTGACTGCTTCCATTAGTTAGCCCATATACAGTCCATATACAGTCTATCGTTGAACAGTGATATACAGTAGAATGTCAATACAGCATAAGTCAAAATACATTTTCTATTAGCATGCTGTTGACAGATGACACAACGATACATCATCTTGAATTAAACTCACTGCTGTATGTTGTTTTAAGATGTCCATCACTAATGAACCCCAGATGAGGCAAAGGGAGGACAGTGACTGGCATGAATATAGAAGTAAGTGGTAGAAACAGATAAAACCTGCAGAGCAAAGTGCTCAAATGATAATGATTTAGCCAGTTCAGCTTGTGGATATAACATAACACAAAATGCACTCTGCCAAAAGCTGAAAAACCTGAAGATCCATTAATAATGGATTTACAGCTTTTTCACTGAAATTAAACATCAGCAGTGTCTAATTGTGACACCTGCTGACCAAGAGCAACACTGCAACTGCTGAGAACCGGAGAGCATTTCACTGTGTTTGCAAATATTTAAAATACATATTTTGTTAAAGCTGTGCTGCTGTTCCAAACATGGTGAATCACATTTAGCATGATGTATAGTATATGTATGGCAATTGATGCAGGAAGTCATACTATTGGTAAATTCATTGTTTTTCAGTAACAAGAAGGAGCAAATAGCCACAGTGGATTAACAAAATTTGGCTCACACAATCATTATGTACAGTACATTTAAAGCTGCAGTGGGTAGAATTGGAGCAAATATGATTTTAAAAAGACAATCTTAAATAAATCATGTACCTCTGTATTCTGAACAGGAGAAAACAGATTTCAAAATGGAAGATACATCAGTGGCGTTTGTTTTCTTATTTTTATTCAAGTGAATAAAATAATAAAGTTCATGCGCTATATGCCGTCGGGCCAGCTCTAATAGACATTGATATCATCTCGCGGGCCAGCTATAATTGCACCACAGGCCAGATTTGTGGAGTTTGACACCTATGCTGTAATGCCTATTTCTCACCTCATATAGTTACTGTTTATCTGTTAAATGAGAAAGTTTGTGACCCGGCAGCCATGTTGAGATCAGTTGAGGAAATACCAAGCACCGCCACCAGCCGAAGCACAGCCAATAGAACGCTTTCCTTTTGAAATAACCTGTGACTGGCCAAAATCTTCCGTCATGGACTAGATTTTTTAAAAGCTGAAAACAGATCGATGAGGAGGAGCAGAAGTCTAGTTTTCTCTCAGAACACTTGAATTACAATATACTGAAAGGTTATTAAGGATGTTTTACCCAATGATGCAAAAAACTTTTTGCCTACAGCAGGTTTACTGTAACCAGGGTTAATTTTCTACTGATGAGTAACTAAATTAGCCCATCTTACTTATATTGCGCTCCATTATAAATCAATGTCTCTATTACACTCAGAAAATAACTCAACAGACTTCACAGGGATCTAAAAAAATATTATCATTATCAAACACTCGCGTGATAATAATGAGAGCGAATCTGGATTTGGCATCGCGCTGTGTGAACTGGCCTGAGGTAATGCGGTGAGAAGCCCCTGAGAGACGGTTGCAGGGATCAATCTGAAGGCGAAATAAGCTGCACTGTTGCGGCATCCCTCCACCCACACACTCACCCTGCTCACTCACACGTACGTAATGTAGTCATCGCTGCTGAACGATGTGTGTGCACTGTATGGCAGTGTGTGATCGGCGTGTATCTGTGTGTGTGTGCTTCCATCATTCATTCCTCTCCTTGTCTTCCCCCCTTTTCATTCATTCTCTCAATCCCTCCCACCTTGTTTTGATCTCTTTCTTCTTCTCTCTCCCACTCGCTCCCGGTCACACAAACATGCACATGCACCCATCTATCCACCCACACTTGCAGTTGGCACAGGCCAGTCCCCGTCAAGCAGCACAGTTTGGCGTGGGGTTATGCAAAAAAAAAAAAAAAAAAAAGATAAATAAAAAAATAAATAAAAATACAAGAATCGGTGCAGCACCACTACCTAATGGTGTCGCCATGGCAACTAAGGGAGCAAGGCCCTGCGATGCAGTGTCAAACAAACACAGGCCTTTAAACCTTAGCAATTAAAGTAGCTTTGTGCGGTGCTCATTAAAAAGCAGGAGTAAGCTCTGTCCATTACATTTAACATACTTTTAGTATATTAAACACTATCAATGTATAATATTTAGTATGAAGGATGCAGCTTGTGCAACATCCAGTTTTCCCATTTTGTTTCTCCTTAAATACCTTTAATGTTGTTCAAAGCCACTCAAACTGACAGTATCATATGTGTGTATTGTATTTTTCCAACTCTTTATTAAAGCTACATAATGTTTACACGGTGAGACATTTAAACTCCAGACTAAGAGTTTTTTTTGTCTGCACACTTCCATCAAATGGAAATATTCTATAGGTTTTGTGCATCATATAAACATCATACAAACAGACTACATATAAATATCACACAAACCTCCCCCCAAAAAAATCAACCTGACATGTTTCATATATTTTAGGAAAGTTTGAGATTTACACTAAAATTACAAAGTAAAGTTTTGTCGGTTTGAATTAAGTATTTTTGCAATGATCAAGTGCAACCAAGTGGTTGATTCAAGAGGCTTAAACAGAACTGACGCTCTGAAATATCAAGAAAGTTGACAAAAGCAGCCGTTTCAAAATGACAAAGCCCTCCCGCAGTCTCAGTAATTATGACTCCCATCATCAACAAAATGTTGTACTTTACTACAGGAAACTGTGTACGTTTCTTGTTTCCAACAGACGGTCAGGGTCGGTAATTTTAACCATGACAACAAAGGTCCCCTAACATTAGTGAAGCATTAAGTCATTTAACTGCAAAGCAAGATGTTTTTCTAACCTTTACCCTAAGGTTGCTTTAATCCAAATCACAAACTTTCCTGAATCCTAACAAGTTGGTCTTGTGCATAAACCTGACCAAACCTGACCAAACCTTAAACATACATCAGAAAATCTCTTATTTAACTATTTTCTTACATTTATGTATATTACATTTATCAGAATAGAACAGAGTTGATTTTGTTGTGTTTTGCAGTCGTCCCTATAGAGTGAGAAACTGTGCCTTGCCTAGTAACACTGGGACGATACACATCTCCTAACTCCATACTATCATATACTTGGGTGCCAATTCAATATGTATTGTGATTTAAAATTATGATTTATTGCAATTTTTGTTAACTTTTTTTTTTTAACACTAGACCATGGGAAAAAGTTTGATCATACACTTCAAGGGAGGTGACACTAATACTAGTTAATTAAAATGTTGGATTTTCAGCATGTATGTAATCAGAGATGTCCTGTGGTCGAACATATCACTCATTGTCAGGCATTATTCATTTAATTATATACACCCGTATACTTCTGCTAACTTCTGCTAAAACTGAATTTCCCCACTGTGGGACTAATAAAGGAATATCTTTCTTTCTTCTTTCTTTCTTCGCCAAGTCCGTCGCTAGCTTACCCCGTCAGCTCCGTTCTCTTTACACTGTACATCCATGGTCAGCTCTATTGGACTATATTTACCATCAGTGTCAGTATATGGGTGCTCTACGGTTGCAGCTTTGCCCGATTTGACCGCTGGCTTGACCGCTCGTTCCTACAATACCATAACGTTTCCTGTCCATGACAGAGTCAGCATGCAGCTTTAGCCATGATGTCTAGCTCTGCTTTTCCTGGCAATTCGTGAAACCCAAAGTGTTTCCATACTTTGCTGTATGTGTAGTGTTTACCACTTCAGATTTAATGCATAAGGGTGCAGTTCATATCCATGGCGACCCTTTGCCGTTTTGTACTCCCTTGCTGTGGCCAGCTGGTTTGTTTTGGTTGACGGATACAGAGCAGATATGATGTCACTTTAATAAGACTACATCAACAAAAGCAGTAACTTTCTTCTACTTCTGCATAGACTCAAATGAATCAAATATGTCAATTCTGGCATTAAAAAATCTATTTCAAAATAAAATAAAATACATATATATACAGTATATCACAATACACAAGTGAATCCATTTTTCCCCACCCCTATTGCCTTGAGCGTCTCTACAGTCTACTTAATAGAGCACAGAGTAGTTTGTGATTGCCTTGTCATGACCTTTTTGAAAACAAAGTGATGCATCTCATGCCCTGTAAACAATAACAATATGTAATAGTGTTCACAATATTTGCATCCTTTTGTATGCATTCCAATACCTTTCACAGAAAAAAGCTCCACATCTTATATGGACACACCTATACTGCAGGAAAATAAATGCAATTCCACACACACACACACACACACGCATGGCCATTACACAAACAGTACAAGGTAGGGAAGGCGGTGTGCCAGAGCACACAACAGTTCATCATCCTGTGACTCGGTGTATCAGAGGCGTGAAGGTGTGTCAGCAAACTGCTGGTGGATGTAAAGGGAAAGCGCATCACAGCTGGAGCAGCTTATTCAGGTGCAACTTTTAAGAAGCGGGCCCGAGCGGTGCTTTCAAGTAGCAAAGAGGTTATTCTGTTTCAGTGCATGAGTCATTTGGCTTTAATGCTTTACCTGTGGCTCAGAGGATGAGCTCTGGCACTGGTTACGACTGCAGCGCAACCTATTGGCAGCCAGTGAGAAAGAGAGAAGGAAAAACAGGGATGAAGCAGAGAGAAAGGGGGAGAAAAGAGTAAGAGAGTGTGCTGGTGAGTGACAGACACAGAGAGTGATCGAGGGATGCTGAGGCAAAAGAAAGAGGAGCTTTCTTCTCTTGCTTTTCTTTTGGGTTCGGTTCAAGATTCCCCATCGGGAGAGAAGCCTGGTCTGAAGAGGCAACTGAGGCATCCCACATGTTGGCTTGTGTGTGTGTGTGTGTGTTTTCCAAAAAGAGAGAGGTTGATGGAGTCAGTTGAAACCTGATTGGAGCCAGAACCATTATCCCAGCAGACTGATTGTGCCCTGACAGTTGTTCACGCCACGTGCAAACAAACACACACATGCTACAAGCTGACACATCTGACACTGCCAGGCGGATCATCCACAGCGAGTGGGCTGCCTCATCCCACTTTGGAGCACCTTACTGACCAGTGACTTAATGTAACAAGCCAGGCCACCATCTGCGCGTCCCACAACAGTTTTGCATCCATCCAGAGCTTTGGAACATTATTCCCGTCGACTCTCCAAATAAATTCCCTGCCGTAGCTTTCATCCACGTCAGCTGCCGAAACGATGATCCATGACAAATTAAACTCGTCCGAATTAAGCTGTCAGCCATTTTCCAACTCATTCTCCATTTCACTCAAACACATTCCTTTGCAGCAACGTTCTCAAGGCCGCATCGCAACAGATGGGTGTCTCTTTATGTAACCATTTTTCAGAGACACATCACTGTCGTTCCAGTGGCTGGTCCCTGTTGGACTGTGTCAACGTGCCTCCTTAAGCTGTGCAAATCAACACGAGTGGTCCGCAAACCATGAAATCGGAGCTCGGCAAATATGATTTGTTTCCGTAGCGATTCAAATAGAATCAATGTCATCCGCATCTTCAAAAACCACTTAACTATCTGCAAACGTTCACAGTCCTTCTTAAGAACCAGGCCTTCCTTTACACTTCAAGATGTGTAACTCCTGGCCTCCTTCACAAATGAAATGAATCGCTCCATGTCCATCGTTGTTATGGATTTTTTGTATTATTGATGTAAAATGATGTAGAGTAGTATTGCAATATGCTTATGTCAAGATGCAGAGGGATGATAGCCTTGTTTCCTCTGATTTGTTCATGGCTGAAGGCTGTTTTCATTGTTGGTGAGCTTCAGTGATTGAGCATCCATGACTGCTGCTGTCAAGAGCTGTGAGTCCATTGTCCCAGATATCCAATGAGAGCCGCCAAGAGCGCTAAGAGTGGTCCCTCTTCATCTGTGCATTCTTGAAAGCACTGATGCTTGTGTATAATACTAATTTGTTCATTTCTTAGTCTTCAGGTGCTTATACTGTGAATCACCTGCTTAATTCAAAAGCATGTTGGAAGAAATGGAACAGACATGTTGGTAATAATGGTCACAGTTCAGCTTCCATGTACCAAGGCCTCGACCGAACTAAACCTGACACACACACAAGCTGTGTTAATCAATCTAAGGGAAACACATCATGTAAGCAAGCCGTTTGAGCTATCAAATTCAGAGGCCACTCAAGAGTCGTTCATCTTGCTTGAAAGTAAATGTGACAGCATCATTTTCGCCGGGACAACAGCTGTATCTGTCTCACTCTGGTTTCATCCAGATTCCCCGTCAGGCTACTGTGAGAGACAAATCCAGCACCACAGCAGGTCTCTGACAGGAGAACCCATACCCTGTCATTATCAGCCAGGTTAATATACAGTATACTGTATATCTAATAGGGCTGGGACAATACACTTATCTCCAGATTCAATGCTATCGCGATTCCTGGGTGTCGATTCGATATATGTATTGCGATTTTTCAGTATTGTGATTTGATATTTTGATTTACTGTGAGTTTTTTAACTTTTTAACACTAGACCATGAGAAAAAGTTATATCATACACTTTTAGGGACTTTTCCTTTGGAAAATATCTAAATTGATTCAGTAAAAATTTTCAACCTGTATGTAGTCAGAGATGTCCTGAGGTCAAATATATCAGTCACTGACAGGCATTGTTTTTCTTCCAGCAACCCAAAAATAAAGTTATTTCCAACAATTTGTGGTATTTTCTTTTTAATTTTAAGGGACATGCAATGTTTTATACCTCTGGTGAATATAATCCAATCAATCTTATTTCCATACATGTATACATGTGTATACCTTTGTCAACACTTTATTTGAAAACCGGATGTATTCAAGCGTGTGCACTTCTGCTACCTTCACTCTCTACAGTTGTTGTTGCGTCATCCATGACAGAGTTAGCATGCAGCTTTAGCTGCAAGGGCTAGCTCTGCCTTTCCTGCAATGTGTGAAACCCAAAGTGTTTCCATACATTACTGGATGTGTAGTGTTTACCACTTTGGATTTAAAATGTGAGTTGTAAGTCGTATCCACGCGGATCCTCCGCCGTTTTGTACTTCTTCGTTGCGGCCAGCTGCAGTTTGATTTGATTGACAGATACATCATGACATCATGCTACTCAGACTCCAACAATAAAAGCGGTAACTTCCTTCTACTTCCACATAGACTCAAATGAAGCAAACATATTGACTCTGGCATTAAAAATTACATAGGTGAATCGATTTATTTCCCACCACTATTGCCTAAACTTTCTCTACTCGTTTAAAATCCTATCAAAATAATACAGTGCAGAAGAGTTTGTGATTGCCTTGTCATGTCCCTTTTGAAAACAAAGAGATGCATCTCAAGGCCTGTAAAGAATAAAACTGATACTGTTCACAATATTTGCATCCTTTTTGTATGCATTCCAATACCTTTCACACAGAAAAAAGCTCCACATCTTATATGGACACACCTATACTGCAGGAAAATAAATGCAATTCCACACACACACACACACACATGCCCATTACACAAACAGCACAAGGTAGGAAAGGCGGTGTGCCAGAGCACACAACAGTTCATCATCCTGCAACTCGGTGGATCAGAGGCGTGAAGGTGTGTCAGCAAAGCAGCACTTTAGATTCAAAATTGTGAGGGTGCAGGTCGAATCCACATGGACCTGCTAACGTTTTCTAGTTTTGGCTAGCTGTTGCCGGCTGTGGTTTGTTTTGGTTGACGGATACGGAACGGATATGGCGATATGCGATACATACGCTAGGTGACTCAATTTTTTTCACACCCCTAATATCTAGCTTGCCTGACTACAACTGATCAGTGCTACGTGAAGTAAATGTACTGCAGCTTAATAGAGGATAACTGATAATGTCAATATCTGTGTGTATACAGTATGTGCAGGGCTTGAAATTAACATGCACCAACGTGCAAAATGTGGCAGTTGCTGTCTCTATACCTGACATGACTGCAAATGGCACGATTGCAATGATCAGTGCAAAGTGCTCATTCATGTGTGCAAAGCCAATGGCAGTATCGGTGATCCCAGCTTCCATTTGAACTAGAATTAATTAGGAGCTTTGCTTCATGACTGTGGAACATGGATTGAAATTCACATCACTTACCCAGAGCTGTGACACTTAGGGTGGTCCTATGCCTCTGGCCTCTCAATTATGCTTCACTAATGCAATAGCTATGTTTCTCCTATACATGTGAACACGGAGGCAGCAAAACGAGCACTTGCATTAAGCGGGAAGACGCACAGCTATGTGATATAGTGCCCTTCGGCATGGTGGGGATTTAGTGTCCTGTCTCAATGACACTCCAGATGACAGATGATTGCTTTCACTGTGACTCGAACCAGGGCTTCCCTTTGGTTGCCTTACAGATACACATATAACCTGCAGTTGTATGATACACAATGTAGAATGCATGCAGGGGGAAGCCCCACTGAAATTAAGGCCTGTAGTTCTAATTAATGAGCACCTTGGAAAGGATGGGGGTTGATTATGTCTAAAAGATGTCTGTTGCTGAAAACTGGAGACCTCTCATTCAATTACTGCACAGGGAGTGCTGATTCTTCAGCTTAGTGGCATTAGTGACACAGTTGTTCAAGCACAACAATAATAAAGCCAGACACTGGCTATAATTCCCATCAGATAGGTCCACCTGCACCTGCGAAAACACAGACTGCTGGAAGTTACTTTGGATAACAAGCATCTGTTCAAATAGCACAGGCTGATAGATGAAGAGCCTCTCTAACCAAGCCTACGCTGTCTGTGGCTGAGCAAGTCTGTTCGCAGCTTTGGTGGGAGAGAGTGTGTCTGCAGTGCAGCAGTGGACATCAACATCCAAAGCATCTCCTTTAACTGGCTGCAGTGGCGCTGTGCTTCACCAACCAGGCTGATTTACACCAGTGGGGGGGGGGGGGGGGGGGGGGGGGCGGCGAAAAACCCGGGAACCCAGGTTGTAAATCGTCACCAAGTTGCCACCCACAGTCGAACGCCACCCAATACCTGATGAAGAGATGGCGCTGTGCCCTTAGACGAGTGTTTCCCAAAAGTAGTGTGTGCTGCGTGACGTCACAACCACAGTTAACAGATGAGAGACTGTTGAACGGCCAACACACACACACACACACACACACACACACACACACACACACAAACATGCTCGACACAGAAACATGCATGAACACACACACATTCTCCTTGAGACAAGAAGCTCTTCATTCACAAAACAACATACGAGCCGCCCACTCGGAGCTCAACCCTACATGAGAGTTTACATTACACGCATACAGCCGCCCACACACCCACGTGCACGCACCCGCGCGCACGCACAGTGTAGTGTGCTCCCTCCACAGTGCTGCCATAGAATCTCCTTGTTATCGCCTGTGCTGCACTGCACTCCACGCACAGTACGTACACAGGGTTTCCCTCAAGAAAGAAAAAATAACAACGCTGCACTTTTTTTTATACCTCAGCCCTCTCTGCTCCACGCTCAGAGACTTAGATACACATTAAGAGAAGCTGCCACCACTCCCTGACACCTTACATAGATTGGATTATGCATGACAGTGTGTGGAACGTGCACAGTAAAAGAGAGTAAACACGGCTAATCCTGCCTCAATATTTAAAAACGATTTCAAGTTGCTGCAGCAGATGAGAATTTATCGCAGAGCTCTTGGGCAAATATCATGGAAGCTCAGAGAGCCCAAGTGGTCTATTACAAAGCACAGACCTGCACACAGACGCATACACACATGCCATATGTTGACCATACCCTACCTGTTTACGCACAACTTCTGCCAAAATATCATCCCCTCATGAGAACATGTCAACGCTCCTCTGTCACCCACTCAATCAAACGCAGAATAAAGACATGAAGCCGGAGAATGAACTTACCTGGTACAGAGTCTAAAAGCAGGAGGTGTCTAAGAGCACAAGCTTCTCTGTCACCCGGAGACAGCTGAACATAACACTGTCATATGTGCAAGAGATGATAGATCAAACACTTCCTGAGCTCTTCCCTCCTATCCTACGACTTTTCCCTCACATTTGTCCAGACCCTCTGACGATATGTGGGGAGAAGGGGGGGAAGGGGGGGGGGGTGGCAAAAGAATGAGGACTAGAAACGAAAGGAGGATGGGAAAAAAGATGCTCAGATCTCCTCAGCTGAGACGAGTCGCGAGTGCACCGTGAGGACCATCCACTGCAGCAGAGCAGAGCAGCGCACAGCGAGAGAGGGAGAGGAGAGGCAGGAGAAACAGGCATTTGCTGCTGCTGGTTCCAACAGCATGGCTGGAAGCAAAACACGGGACTGGAGTCCGGATCCTGGACTCCTCCTTTACTGAGCCCAACAGATGGAGAGTTATGGGAGAGAATGGGCGAGAGACAGAGGAAAGCGACAGAGCAAGAGATAGTGAGGGGCTTATTTATATATATATATATATATATATATATATATATATATATATATATATATATATATATATATATATATATATATATATATATATATATATATATATATATATATATATATATATATATATATATGAGCAGACTATCTTGGTGCCATTCCTCTCTTGCATGACACCTAATATTTTTTCCCTCCCTCGCTCTACTACTGCATGTTCGCCACCATTCACCAGCGTCTTCTGTGTCCTTATCTACAGTGTCGCTGTGGATAAACTATTGAACTGACATCACCTCAAGAGCCCTTTTCAAATGCGGAGAATGATGCCATCATTAACACTGACAATGACTGTCTTTTCTTTCACAGTATCTGCCTTTCTCTTTCGTGTGGTCTCAGTCAATAATGTGTGACACAGTGCACACAGCACATACGTTTTCCACACAATTTTAGGTAAAAGACATATTTTGGAAAATGTGCTCTGGAAAAAGAGGAAAGCACAGTGAAGTTACATAACCGGCCATGCAGGGTATGAATACCAGGCACACCAAGTGACATGCATATTCAAAGTGAATTTTAAAGGGGACACACTCCAGCAATGTGACACCTATCAATCTCTCTTACGGGGCGATCGGGCCACCTGGCCTAAGTGCCTCTGCTTGCTGCAACAGGGGAGCAGGCTTTTAGTTGGGAGTCCTTCTGCCCCGGCAGGGCTCAAGGTCGCTTGGCAGAGCTGCCTGCCGGCTGCCCAAATCCTTCAATGATTAACAGCGGCAGACAGGACGGAGCAGCTGTCAATCCAGATCTATGGTCTCGGCCAAGAGAGCCAGACCAGCCAACCGCTGCACCACATTCCAACGGTGCTCGACCAGGTAGAGCGGGGATTTATGAGCCCATTGAATAAATTCATTCCCCCCTTCACCGGAAAGGTGGGTACATGCATAATACTGATATTGTTCCCAGCCTCGGTCACATACAAAATGAAAGAGAACAGGGGATGAGACGGAGGAGGGGTTGATAGGATGATACCTGTTGGATTAATATTTGCACAGCACCGTTTTTATCTTATGCTGCAAATCACTTGTCAACTTAGTTTTATATCATTTTAATTTTAATTCATGCATTTGGATCCTCCAGACTTGATTACTGTAATATATTGTCCTTTTCTCTCCTGATCACTCCTTCAGTTAAGAAGAAATCAGATGGCTTCAGAGCATTTTCCTACTTTACTCCTCATCTCTGGACCTGTCTATGTAATCTCTCTAGATTACATGGTGAAGAAGCATGTTCAGTTGAAATCTTTAAATCGAGACTGAAAACCTTCCTATATTCACTTTATTACAGCCTACCCGTGAACTTAGTCGGGTCATTCACCTTTTTAGCATCCCTTTAGCACTGATATACGACCCTGAATAGGATAAGCGGTTACAGGTTATGGATGGATAGATGTTTTATATGGTGAGTTATTGTATTTGGTTGCTGTGTGCTCTGTCTGTCAGCTGGGATCCGGATATAAACCTGCAGTGGGCATGTTTTTGGCATCATTGGGCAAAACTTCAATAATAACCTTTCAGCATATTGTAATTCAGGTGTTCTGAGAGAAAACTAGACTTTGGGCAGTCACAGGTCATTTCAGAGAGAGAGCGTTCCTATTGGCTGTTCCTTCAGTGGAGGCAGCTGTCAGTCACTGCTGAACTCCGATCAAATGGTCAAACTCGGCAGCGCTGATAATATGAATCAATATTCTGTTACTGTAATGACTATTTCTCGCCTAAAATGTTTTCAGAAACATCTTGTCATTACTGTTTAGCTGTAACATGAGAAAGTTTACTCCGGCTGGTGGGCAGTGCTTAGTTTTTAATTTTATTTCATTTTACAGTTAAACAGTACAGCGCTGCCTAGTTTGACCGTTTGATCGGAGTTCCCGAGCGATTGACAGTCGGCTCGTACACGGCAGCTGCATGGCAGACTTCAGCTCAGCTCTGATTGGTTGTTTTTAGTTTGTGAAATCTTGTAGACACCATTAAGAGCACCGGAGGACACCAGAAGACACAGAGACATACATATGATTTTTTTTCAGGTTACCAGTCTCATGGACTGCTGGCAGGATTTAGTGACATCATTTTTTCTTCATTCCTCTGCATTTCTATCCACTGCAGCTTTAATAGTTGGATATCAGTAACATGATCGTTAAACTCAGCTATACGTCTCTGCCAGCTGCGGCATGAGTGCTTATGGCAGCTACCATTAGCTCCGAGCATAGAGCTCCAGTGGGGTGCAATGACTGATGGGTAAACTAGCTTGTTATCTGCGGTGAAGTGAAAAGCTGTTGTTTAGTTCTTCCTTAGTTCTTTTGCACTGAGCATTTTTACTCCTCGGGCTTTGAATCTAACTTCACATGGCTGAATACCTCTTCAGTCCTCTGAAGGAACTACTACTAACAACATGCCATTTTATTTACAGGGACATGCGACCATTCAGCATTATGCTAAAATACTTAATCCAGCAGGATGACACTGACCCAGGCACTGAAGTAAACAGCAGTGAAAAAACTCCTTAGCAACTGGCTAAAAGGTGATCCATCACTTCTCCATGTTTACTACTGTTGGGATGGCACAGGACACCATTTTCTGGTTCAGTATTTAAAATAAAAACTGAGGGAAAAACTGAATTATTTCACATTTTCATTCTTAAAAAGTAAAAATTTGAAATATTATGGCTGAATGCTCAAACAGATCGGAAGTAAAGACCTTTCAAATTCTCCACCTTGTGTAAAACTAATATCTTAGTCATCTTGTTGCTCCTGACATACATCTACCTTTCATCCTGCCCTTCTTCTTGATCTCTCTTCTCTTCCTCCTCCCTCCTTTTTCTCAGGTATTATCAGCCTCTGAGCTCTCCACGTCCTCAACGTACAATACGTCTACTCTCCTGTGTCGGGTGTTTCTCGGTCGGCTGGAAAAGCAGGCCTTCCTCTTTGTGTATAACAAATCTCATCTCACAAAAATATTCATTTCACGGGTCGCTGTCTCATACAAGCCAATATCCACGCAGGGAAAGGCATTAAGCGTTATTCCCTTCTCTATTCAAATTGGAAACAGCAAAGTGGGGCTGTGCCAAAGATATCGGCCTCCTGCTGCACGCGGTTTTGTCCTTGTAATGAGGTTGCGGCCACTGCTAACTATTCATTCTAGTCATTCACCAGCCGGCCTTATCGTTGCTCTCGGATGACTTTGGCTTAACGACGTGCAAAGGAGACACGTCTCACTTGTCTCGTTGTGTTGGACTGATGCACTCTCAACAGTGTGTCGTCGTTCACTGATATACACCCCACACCCCACAGGGTCCACTCACTGGTGAGAGTGATATGCACGGATGGGCGGGAGCTAAGTTTAAACAGTTGATGTTGTCTCCTTGTTCTTATTTTACACAAGAACCGTCTCATCTGCATCTCTTCAGTAAATTTACTCAGTGAGTGATAAAGAGTGAAGTTCTTATATTATTGTTATGATATTATCATTTAATTTGTCACTTGTTTTGGTGTTTGAGGCGGAGTCCGCCACTCCCGCGTCAAATCCTCCAGGATATTTAGAGCATCAAACACTTCATTTCCTGTATTCTGGTGAATCTTTAGGCACCAATTTATGATGGAAATGCCTTCATTTATGTAAAGGAAAAATAACTAAATTCAGGTGGCAGGTGACAAAATTATTATACTGATGAGAGTACACTGAAGTCACAGTTTAATGGGAATAAAGTTATAATCTGTTGAAGAAAATCTACCGTTACAGCTCTGCTGACAGTATCCCCTCCAGACTGTCTGATAGACACACCGTTTGGGACTCTGGTCTCTGGATGACAAAAAGTTGAGGGAAATTATGATTATCGGCTCAGTAATATCTTCTACTGTAATACTATGCATACTGTATATATCACCAAGTATGATTTTAGTTCTCATATAGTGTTTGTGTGTAAAATTGCTGCAGGGTGCACTGAGACACCAGACGTCATTCAGATGCAGAGAGACAGTGGGTTTTTAGGAAATATCTACCAAAATCCAGACCTCGGTGACCTCATGGTTGGCTACGGCCGTGGAAACAGTCACAGGAAACACAACGTCTTTACCCCTGAGGTTACCGCGGACAGTAATTGTTTAGCATAAATGCACCTGCATTATAAAACATGGTCATTTCTGACATTTTTTAACAGTGGATCGGTTTTAAACATTGCAGCGAGTAATAGACTATGAAGGACCAGTCACACTGAGCTGTTAGATGAAGAGTTTCACATCTCCGACTATTAAGCAAGGGAACCAACTCATCTTACTGTCACCCTCCTGCTGCTGTGTGGAAAACTACTCACACTGTGCACAGCGTGAAATCAGATTGCCGTTGTTAACGGCAAGATGGAAACGAGACGATTACTGACTTTTACCGACTGATGAAAAAAATACAGTTTCTCTATATATGAAAGGTGCTGTGTGTAGGATATGACGGCATGTAGCAATGACCCCATAGGAATGACCCTGTCTAGAGCCAGTGTTTGACTTGTCCACTCTGACTTGCTGTAGAAACATGGCTGCCGGCTCCATGAGGAAGAATCCAAGCCCCCAGGAAGAGCACCAGTCACTGACCCCAATGTTCGTAGTGGCCAAACTGTGAAACATCTGTAACTCAGTGGATAATTTTTTTGGAGGTAAATCAACTCCCCAGTATGAACGCTCTAATTGTCCTAATAGTTGTAAAATGCACTAACAGCTAAATCCAGAGTTATTTTCTTCCTCTGTTTAAATCTATGGAGACCCAGATCATTACGACAGCGTAAGCTGCGATGTCGTGTGACCGAGCGGACGCTACTGCCTACTCCGCATACTGGACATGTGCAGTAGGACCCAATAAGACCAGGAAGACCCCAGGAGATCCAAGTACTTTTCCAGGTGGAAGTCGAGCTGTTTTACTTTCATGCACCATTCAGCAACTTTCATAGGAATGAACGGCCTCCAACGCTGTATCCACTCCTCTTTATACATCCATGGAAGAACCGCTCCGTATGTAGATAACAAAAACACAATTTGTATTTTTAGATGATTTTACACTAAAGAAAACATACTTATTAATGTTATATTCATTTCTGCCAAAACATCCTGCTAAGTGTTGCACACTGGTCTGTTAAAGACACCAAAAACCTGAACTGATGATCAAAGTTTTGTAGGTTGGTGACGCTTTTAAAGTTTGACTGAAGCTCAAATTATGCTCTGCTACAATTTTTAGGCTTTAGTACACATTATTAAAAACGGACTTCAGCGATGTAGTAATGTCTTTCCATAAAGTTAGGGGAAATAATGATCAAAATTGATGCAGCGGATGCGCCAAAAGTCTGGATCCTCCTGCTTTGCAACTCAGAAGCGTATTTCATTAGATGCTCCCTGCCTGGTAAATTCACATCTTTCAAACTCTACAGCCTCAGCTTGTAATGCTGTAATAGTGGTCTCCAAGCACAAGCTAAGACATCTGGGTGATATCACTTGTATGATTTTCTCAAACTTGCCAAAGCTCCTCCAGAGCCACAGGCTGAATAGCGCTCCCAGTGGCTACTAAATTGACTTTGTAAAATCAGTGGAGCGTCCCTTTAAGTAAGTTAAGGCTGTACTTGGAATCACCTCTCAGTGCTTTTCATCAAGACAGTCCCTAATATTTTCTCCAGTGAGCATCTCACATCTTAACTATGACCTATTTATCCGTCAAACAGCGCAAAACAATCACCAGTAATGTTTTGCATCGAGCACCGTCCACCATTCTAAACTAACATACATGACAGATTACTGTATCAGTGGCAGCAGTGTGCATTGCCTGCACAATGTCAAAACTGCTAAACTACTGTGACATTAAATGTATCCAAGAGGAAATATCTATCAGACAAATCAAATCCAGAGTTAATTTAATACTGCGTCTGTATTCCTGGCATATCTGGCTCTGCTTGCAGCTGGGATAATGGCTCCCCTAGTTTATCTTCCTCCTCTGATCTCATTTGCTGTTACTTTTTGTTTGTGCCTCGTGTAAATGCTGTGTGTGTTTGCGTTACATAACCCAGTGTTAAACAATGCTGTAGTCGCTCAAGGTGATATCGTCGACAGTAGTCAAGGATTCAAGGATTTCTCACACCCTCACAACCAGCTCATACGTCTACATTACAGTGCGGTGCATCGATCCACCTCTGAAGCTAGTCATGCCACTCTGGGGAATAAAGCAGCTACAGAGAGTTTGAATCATTTACAGCAGGCTTTAAAGATACAGGAGCCTGTCGGTGGGCTGGTGGCGTCTGGAGGGGGTCTGTCATATTCACAACATCCTCAGACTGTGAAAAGAGAGGAGAGTAGCACATAACCCACATGTATTTTTCATGCCAAAACCCTGGTTCATATCCCCGGCTGCCTGCGCCTTGACTGGGTCAACACACGGCCTGATGAATGACGCCTGGTTTGGCCCTAAGAAAAACAACGTGCTGAGTAAGCCACGCCGTTTTGTTTGCAGTTTAGGAAAGCACAAGAAATGACTCTGAGCAGGTGATTACTTGGTTGAATTAAGCAGTGTGATGGATTTTCCCCGACGGTAATAACACACCCAACTAAGATGAATGTGTGAGCGAAAGCCCTCCGACTGCAAACGCATAATAAAGAGGTAACGCACACATGCAAACACACACAGGCGAACGGGTCTGATGTCACGAGGAAACCTTGTGGCGGAGACTAATGGCTGAGTGATTTGATAAAGCTGTTTTTATATTTCTTTCATGTCACTTATGCCTCTCAGTCTATCCTCTCTCCACAACAGCTCACTTAGTGCCATTGCTAGCTTGCTTCAGTCTTTTCAGTGTGTCAACTTATTTTTTCCACTCTTGACAAGTGAGACAGTTGAGATTGTGTTTGGTCTTGTATTGTAAAAACAGAAAGGGTTGACATTTCCAATTAAATTTCTCCACCTGTGGTCTCGGAGTTCCTCAAAGCTACGACTTGATTTGACATAAAGTGAACTGAAGCTGAATAAAACCTCATTTTGTGCTTCCATTTGACTGTAACTGTGACCATGATAAGCACCGCCAATTTAATTATTACAACTTTAAAGTTCCTTTCCTTTGTGGGCTCCTACGGAGGACTTATTTTACCAGATTTAGGGACTCCTTATGAATAGAGTAAAAAAAAAAAAAACAACATTGCAGCATAACGTCCATCTCACTTCGGACTGCTTGATCACGTCCATCCTCGAGGCCTGCGTCTCATGCAGTTTGTGATGAGCTTCGTAAATGATGTGTTTGCCTATTCAGAGTCCTGACTCAGCAGGCTGCTTTGTGGCAGTGGCCCAGTAGAAAGGAGACCTTCAGCACTTTGTCTCTGATTCATCTAAATCATTAGTTCTTTAAAACACTGTGCTGGAGGGCGAATGTTTATGGCCAGGAGACATCAAAGGTGTAAATCAGGGGTGGTGGTGGCGGCCCCCTCCCCTGTGGCATCATCAAAAATATCATATACCATCAGCACATTCGGGAAAAGTTTCTCATTCGGCAGCCATTTTACCACTGAGGTCTCCCCAGTTAATCTTCTGTGTATAAAAGATGACAGGAAATGAAACAATAAATGCAAGCATACAAGGCCTCATTATTCCGCTGCTGATGTGTTATTATAGCAGCATTAGCTGTGTGTCGCCTTTCTCAACTCTATGGTTCAATGAAGAAAATGCTGTCTTCAACTCAGATGTGCACACTGACTAAAGTGTGACCACTTGGGTTGCCCTGTTGACCTCTAGGCTGCAGTTTGAGACAGCAATGTTACTTCACCATAGGCCCTGGGCAGACCTGGTATTAATGCGTGTCCTAATGATCACTAGTGGACAGTACAAGTGTGAAACGCACTCAAGATGCATGGAGGACGCATTAAAATCGGATCTCCCAGCCCTCATTCAGAGGTGGTCCGGGCCACATATGGCCACATTCTTTTAGCAGCATGTACGCGAATGTGTCCTGGGCCACATTAAGGATCGCCTATCAACTGAGGTCTGCTGGGATCCGCAGTTCTCGCCTCAGGTGAACAGGCAGGCATGGAAATGGCATCTGTGCTCTACCGTATTTTTATTAAACTATATCTTATCTATAGGCTACAGTGCATACCTTCAGACTAGGCATGCAAACTGCATTATTATCACACTGTAGGAGGTGTGTTGGTGTTTTTGTTCCGGTGCTTTCCACAGAGCTGACACTCGCCCGCCTGCTCGCTCTCATCCCTGGGTCTTTGAAGCTCCGTACCCCGCTGCCGCCAGCAGCACGGAGGTCCCCGGGGACTGCAGGTACAATAAGCTTTTATTTTGAAGTTCATCAAACATTGTCGATGTTATAACATATTGTCATATTACGTCACAATGGCTGCTGTATTAGCTATGTGTTTGCTACGTGTTTACTTGCATATAGAGCGGAAAGTGAGATCGGATCACAAGCGGTTACTCAAGACACATGTGGAGACGTGGTCTAATGCCAGGTGTGAACAGACGTACCTAAAGCTGTGCACTTGTGATCACTCAGCATGCATGCTAATGCCAGGTCTGAACAGGGCAACATATTGACCCTGCATCTGATTAGATTTTATCGCCTAATCAGACATTGAAATGGACTTGACTGACCACACACTCTTTCTTTTACTTGTCAGTGTCCAAGAGTGCAACTCTACTTAACTCACCTCTCTCTTCCCCCTCATTCCTTGTCATCTCTGTATTGTCGACTCCCTCATAAAGGCAAAAAAAAAAAAAAAAACAGGTCCCAAATAACCCTTCATAACTACAAATCATTTTACATCTGAAATTACGAAAGCATTCACCACTGAAATTCACTTCAATCTGAATGTTTTCCGCTTATAGTCTCCTCTCTCTGCTCACGTCATTGTACCTCTAAGTTTGCATACAGTTCTCACAGTGTACTGTAAACAGTAAATTAGCAAAATACAAATTGGGTACAGTACAAAAAAGGTCACAGTATCATAAACTGAAAATCGGATAACATAGTGCTAATGAATCTGCTTGTATAGAGTAGTTTGCTGCATCAGGGTCAAGCACACATTATCTGACATAATATACAGTACAACATACTGTTTAATTTCCCAAGAGGGAGTGTGGCTGCTGTTTAAATTACTGGCTTATCTATAAGCAACATACAGTACATGCCATTGTGTACAGTCACATGATCCTGTAGCTCTGACCTTCTAATAGCAGCTAATGTTTATATGCTAATGAAATTAATGAAGTAAAACAAATGTCCAGATTCTGAAAACATAATCTGAAGGCATCTGAGCCATGATGCTGAGAAGCAGCACACCTAACACATACAGCAATGCCAAGGGCGATTACAGGTTCTCCAAACTCTCAGAAGGCCACTTTGTCACCTGCAAGTGTGGAGGCCCAAAATGTGCATTGTCAATGACGCAGTGTCAGCAATTACTTCTCCCTAATCTGACACAAACCTTGGGAAAGGACGGCAGTAATGGTGACACAAAGTTCTGTCAGGAGGTGTTACTCCGTTCCTGGGAAAGGTGAAAGAGACAAATAATTTCACGTGGTGCAAAGTGGAAAGAGTACAGGGAAATGAGACGCGTTGGAGAATGAGCAATTGTGATTATTGCTCTGCCCGAGATGTGGTGGTGTTTGTGGAACCAAAGCTAGACTTAATGAAAAAGAGGGCACCGGATGAAGAAGAACAGTGCTTACACTGAAATTCAATATTGCTTTATGTTCACTAGCTGTGCAGCACTGCATAGATTGTAATGAGTGTGAACGACCTCATTACAATGGGAAGAGTAGTGAGCTCAATAAAGAGCAAATCAGGGAGATTATACACACAGGGTCTTGCTATTACAGGTCTGAATAATGCCAACGTTGAGCTCAAGTCTATAACACCAAACATCCCAGACAAAATGAACTGGATGAATTAGGACAGTGATTTTCAACGTCTGGGTCATCGCAGACATAAAAGTGTAGGATTTCTTCACAAGTTGAAGCAGTGTGCACAAGATTGTAATTAGAGAGTCTGGATGAAGATATCCGCTTGTGACAGCTGTCATTTCAACAAAACTGATGGTTGCTGTCTAGTAATGAGAATCCTTCTTCTGTCTGCCTGTGTCTGAAATCTTGGACCCATTGTTTCGAACAAATTTTGATGGTCAGTCTTAACATGATAAACTGTATATTGTCTGAGAACGGAAGACCTGACAGTAAACACAGTAAGGGGCAGTGGGCTTGGCAAACTACTTATAATTTTAACGATTAATCGATTCATTTTTTTGGTCTATAAAATGTCAGAAAATGGTGAAAAATGACGATCAGTGTTTCCCAAAAAATATTCGCATTTAAGGAGCTGAAATCAGAGCACTTCGACTTTTTCCCCCTAAAAAAATACTCTAACCAATTAATACAATAGTTAGCAATTAATTTAATAGTAGGGCTGTCAATGTTAACGCAATAATAAACACATAAAAACAACTTCATTTTAACTCCACTAATTTCTTTAATGAATTAACGCAACTTGCCATTTTAAGTTGTAGTAGGCTGTTTTAAAGCTAGAGTGAAGATAACGGCATCATATGAAACTAGAAAACCTAAAGAATCCACTGCTGCCAACCATACTAGCAAGGAGACTGAATAACGCTCAAAGCTTACACTAAATTTTGGGGAGGAAAAACTGTCACACTGCCAGCTGCCTGCTGGGCTGCAGTTTGCCATTTTTATGCTAAATGCAGTACCTGTGAGGGTTTTCGGGTATTTATCATTGTTTTGTGTACATAAATTTACATGAAGGAGCATATTTGTCCACTCCCATGTTCATGTTGATAAGGGTATTAAATACTTGACAAATCTCCCTTTAAGGTACATTTTGAACACACGAAAAGTGTGAAATTAATTTGCGATTAATCGTGATTACTATTTAATCACGATTAAATATTTTTACTGACAGCCCTATTTAATAGTTGACAACTAATTGATTAATCGTTGTTGCAGCTCTAGAGTTTTTATTATTCAAGACACAGTATCATGTTACAATGCCTTGTGCTGTAAGGTACAGCTGAAACAACGCAAGAGCATACAAAACTATATTAAAAATCAGCATATGGTAACAAGAACAAAGATGGTACAAAAACAACTGATTTAATCTACATGGTTCACATTGATATATATATATATATATATATATATATATATATATATATTCTTTTATATTTTAGGATTTGCTCTCATTTCTGTATCAAATAGGGTGAAATATTCCTATCATAGCAACAATTAGCTTAATTAGCATGTGACTATGTCTCATTTCACAGGCCCTCTTGCAGAAAATGCTGCCTCCACATGTTCAACCCTGCATCTGGCGCTGCGACACCAAGACAGATTAGGGGTCATCTGCTGATGTTTACTGAGGAAAATTCAAACAAAGTGCGCTGCTCTTGTTAAATTAGCTTGACCCACCGCGGCGGAACGGTACACATATGTGGCGTCCGTACGGTCGGCTTCCCCCGGACGTGATTTGAAAGACAAAAAAAAAGCAAACTCGGAAGCAACACGCCAGCTGGCCTGATGGCGACAGAGGAATAGTCACACAAACACACGTGTTCTCCCATGAGCTGGATTATCGTTAATATGATGTGTATCTGTGTGTTTGTGTTGTTCATAGAATTAAGCTTCCTCTCAGCTGGTGGCAAGGGAAATTAATTCGACAGAGTAGGAAAACATTATAACACTGGTCCTGATGCCGATCACAAGTTGTATTTATCTCTATGAATGCAAAACATCACCTTTCTCCCTGCTGAGCACAGCGTATTTAAGGAAAAATCTCCAATATAAGCTGAAGTCACTGTTGGTAGGAGGCCGTGTTGAAAAGATCCCAAACATCCCTTGTGTTTCCAGCTTGAGCTACATAATCCTGTACTCTAACATGCAGACAACACCCCTCCTATCATCATGGTAAATCTTTTGTGTATATTTGCCTACTTATTGGATATTACCAGCAGCACAGCACGTACTGACACAAGGATCATGCTGGTTAACATGAAACAGCGGGTTATCTGATCGCACTCACTGTGAGAGCTCAGACTCTGCAAATACACAGAGATAGAGACGCAGCTCGCTATTTTCGTAGCGAGCGCAGTTTGGTCAAACAGTAGTAGGTAGTGCGTAACACCCAAATAATGTGCTGACAATTTACTAAAAAATGTAAAATGTATGCATATGTTAAATATCATTGCTGATACTTCTGTTTTACATCCATGTCCACTTCTGTTTATTTCTTTATATGTTGTCAAGGTGGTCACCTGATTTTCCCATTTTTTTTTTTTGTTGTTGCTTTTAAGTAATACAGTTTGACTAAGATTATTATTATTATACTCACTTTTCTTTTCCTTCATTGGCGATTAATTTTGAAAAAGAAAGCAAACAAAGTAAAAATGTACGTCTTGCTTTGTTAAGTAAGGGCAATAAACAAGAGGTAAAATCAAAACAGAAAAACAAGTCAATAAACAGACATGTACGGCATATAAATGGGTTCTTAATATTGCCGCGCTCAGTGGTGAATTAATTATCTGCATCTTCTGCATCAGAAGAAACTCACATCCCTGCAGCCTTGTGTGCAGCTCTGTTATCCTTTCTGAAACACACGTCTCTTTCAGAGGAAAATATTATATTCTTACATCTTGGTAAATAACCTCCGGGGGTTTCCGAGAGAAAAGTTTTGATTGTAATCTCTACTGATTCTTAAGGCATTAATGTTGTAAAGCTCAGGTAGGCAACTTTGAAGAAACCAAGCCACAGATACTGGATATTTTTCATTTTTTTGTCAGAGCATTGGATTTATTGACTGCTGTCAAGATGTAAAGATAATTTCAACTAATATAACTAAAAAAATGCATCTAAAATAAATTGCCTACACTAGCTTTAAGGCAAGACAAAAAGTAAGTCATCAAGCTAACCCTGCACCCAGTAGACCACTAGGTTTTAGGAGTATATACTGTAACACAGCCATCATAGCCGGCAGGGCTGCATTTACTGTGATTATGGGTATGGCAGTGATGGAGTAGTATGTTTCTATATTATAATACAATTACCAGTACACAGCGCAGAGCCAGAAGTTAAATAGAGGGAAAAAAAGAAAGTTTCCACTTCACTGCTCTGTTTTTTTTTGTGACAAACAAGACCGAAATAAACACACAAATACATGGAAAGACAAAGAATTATGCTGAACTCATACTGTGTGACCGTTGAGGTGATGCCGTGCCGCTGTGCTTTGAGTTAACTGGGATGGCAGACGTCATTACTGCCCTGACTCTTGGGAATGGGCTTGCTCGTTGGAAGTGACACCCGATTTCCCACGACAAACGTCCCAGACCCTCCAAGTGGGAGTCTGTTTATGCTGGATTTCCAAGGCTGCCTGATTTTTTTTAATTCCACAAATTTGGTTACGCGAGAACAAGCTGTTTGGTTGAGGATAACCACAAACCGCCGCCAGGAGCTGGGCAGAGGCTCACCTGACACCCAGGAGACTTTGGGGGTTTCATGGAGAGTGTAAAAGAAGGATGAAGACAAAACAAGGGACAGAAACTGTTTTTCCAACAGGTCTGAACTGAATATGTACTGTATGGGTATGCATATGTAAATCATTGCTGTATAAAGATTAAGAGCCACAGCATGTTGTACTTAGGCACAATGGTGATCAGCATGCTAACATGCTCACAATGACAGCAATAACATGCTGATGCTATGTGCTATATATAATGTTTACCATGATGTTCTCCATCTTAGTTTACTGCGCTAGCCTGCTAATATTTGCTAATTAGTACTAAACATAAAGTGCAGCCAAGGCTGATGGGAATGTCATTAGTTTTGGGTGGCTGTGGCTCAGGTGTGGAGCGGGTCGCTCACCAATCGGAAGGTTGCCGGTTCGATCCCCGGCTCCTACAGCCCACATGTTGAAGTCTTAAGTCTTCAGCCCACATTGCTCCCGAAGGCTGTGCCAACAGTGTATGAATGAGTATTGAGATTAGATCCTGACGGGCAGGTTGGCACCTTGCATGGCAGCCTCTGCCATCAGTGTGTATGTAAAAAAATGAAGACAAGAAAGGCGATATATAAATGCAAGTCCATTTACCATTTTGCAGGTATTTGGTCATAAAACAAAGTAGACAAATTACTATTTTGACCTGATGATGCTGCTAGAAGAAAGTACATAAAATAAGTACACAAGTATGTACATAAATGACCTAATTTCATCATAATCTCTCCAATAGTTGTTGAGATGTTTCACTAAAAACAGAAAAAAGTCAACCTCACGATGATGCTTGAGTAAGAATCAGGGGACCACCAAAGTCAAAGATTCATCACCTGGGGACCATGAATGTCTCTAACTAAGTTCAGACAGAGAGCTTTCTGGGTAGGTAATGAGGTCCAAACTGTTCTGATAGGAGTGAGTTTTTCAATGCATTACCCTCTATGCTCTGTATTGGCAACCAATGCACAGAAACTCATGTTTGTTCCTAAATAGCTTAGAATCTCTGGAGAGAAGAAAAGATCAGAAACTGAATATCACTATGCCACTGTTCATCCATTATTCAATGGTAATCTGACAGAGTTTCTGAGTACTCGTCTTTGAAATTCAACTTATTTTTCAAAGCTTATATTGCTTTTAATATTCCCTTTCTGCACCACAAGAAAGGGAAATAGTCAAAACAGGCCTTTCATTAGAATACATTACAGATAAACAATTGTGCAGGGTAGGCTAAGAAACAATAATAAGGCCATTCTCACAACAGTGTTGCTGCTTTTTTCTACTAAAAAACAAACAACACTGCTGATTGTATGATTCAGAAGTTGGACAGCATGAACCTCCCCACCAGATTTAAGTGTGTTACCTCTAGCCTCTCCCATTCGCAGGGCTCAGCTGTGAGAATAGTCAGCCTTGGGGATGGGGGAAGCCCTGTGAATTCACAGTTTTATCAATAATGCAGAGCTTCATGTGGGTGAATAAGGACTGTGAGGAAGAGAGCTGACTGTCATCAAAGTTCCCCTGCTGCTTATTCCCTCTGCCAGTATCTGCACTTTGATGAGGAGGAAAACAGCTGCACAGCTTCGCTCCACCGCTGCAGTTTCTGAGTCAACATGGAAGACATTTTCCAACATGATACTCACAGTGGATCACAAACGCATGAGCTGAGGCACAAGTCATGCTATGCATACTACTCAAGAAAGTCTTCAATGTTTTAATGGCCTGAATATTCTGTCTCTTTAAAGCTTAAACAAGGTCTTTATTACTATTTTATGTCTAGAATTACATTTTTAGAACTATTACTCACTAATGAATAATCCAGGTTAAACTGTCTCCACTAGAGCCTGACCGATACATCAGCTGGAATGATATTATTCGTCAATTTTAGCTTTTCACATTAGTGATGTATGGGTTGGCATTAAGTGGGGCTGGGTATTAGCATCCAGTACCTTGAAGGTATAACCCAGCTCCAAGCAGTACTGAAACTTCTCCAGTCAAACGATACCTGCAATCGATATCCAGTCAATCGATACCTGCAACCCTTTTTGTGTTCAGATTTGGAAAAAAATATTTGCAGGGCTTTGCTCACAGCCAATCATTGCAAGAGTTCATCGATTTAATGCAATGTGTGACCGGCCCACTACCGAAGCAACTACAACCCACACAGTGAGGATTGGCTGCCTGCACACAGCTCTGAACACGGAGATGTGTGAGCTGGTGGCAGGCAGCTAACAGTGCTAACAGTGCAAACAGGCCATAGCTGGCCATATACTGTCTGACTATAGAAATGTATTGTAATCCCTTCCCGTACTGTACGACTATATCGTTTGCATTATAAAGCCAAAGCTCTCAATTTATGCGCTCGCACCGTACGGTCCTGTCTGCACCGGACGACCGTTCTGGCTGTTGACAGCTGTCAATACAGATTTGTTTAAAAACTCAGAGGCAGTAAAGTTTGCTTGCTAGCAGAGGTGTGTACGGGTCACAATGCTAACAAGGCAGAGACGTGCTGCTTTGATCATCTGTGGCTTCCTGTCTGCTGAAATGTGTAAAAAAAAAAAAAAGAGGTGCCGGTGTATATGGACTCACAGGTGGCTGAAGACATGGACAGTAGAGAACTAGAGGTAAGCTAGCTATGTTTTACTGTTTCTATTGTACATTGTCATCTTGATAGCTCTGCTCTGATTACTGCAAAGAAAGTAGAAAAAAGGCACTGATGTTGTGTAATCAGCACATGGTTCTACTTCAACCGTGTGAGAGCCTGTGGATGCCCAACCAAAACTTCTCACATGTCAGGTCACATGTTGTGAATTTCTCCACTGTGGGACCAATAAAGGAATATCTTATCTTATCTCTTATCTTAAATTGTCCGACTGTCTGACGGCCAGTCAGAAGGAGTTTGTCCGGGACTGTTCCGGTTTCAAGCTGACGTGTCCTGACGAGTCTCGACAAATATCTGTAAAAACTCAAATGTCCTGGCTTTCAACAGTCACAAACAAATTGTTTTCACTACAATAAAAATAACAATATCATACTGAGAGACGTTTATCATGTTCAACTCATTAATTAATTTGCACTCAAGTAGAGCCAGCACGGCGCACCACTGCAGTCTTTATAGTGATGTTGTGCACCGTCGAGCCACAATTACGCACAGACACGACAGATCTACAGGTTACATTTAGCGCAGTTTTGAACCACAGAACCCTGCGTGCTTATGTGTATATCAAACATGTCGTTTTTGTTAATTATGCACAGTTCCTCCTGTGCATCAACAGGCATTTCACTTCACTTATAACTCCCTCAGGACCCGGTGTCTCCATCCTGGCCAAAATGTCTGAGCTCCACAATTTTAATTACAGCAGCCTGAGGCTGTGGTGAATGTGATGTGATCGAGACTGTTTGGGTTTCAAATTAAAGTTGGTAACACGTTTGTAGTCCCAGAAAACAATTTCCTCTAAGGAAAACTCTCTACAGGACTCCCAAACTGTCAGTGTGTCATGACGGGGATAGCCCTGTGGTTAAAGGGGGTGAAAGTCATGATTGCAACAGCCTCTAATGCACCCACCTACACTAATGCCGTCTTTCTGATTCCAATCCGTGCTCAAATGCGCCACAGGTGCGCCATGTTAGCCATCCTGATGAAAACACCTATGGTGCATGCATATTAGCATGTGCACGTGTGTGCGCATGGATGTATGGTATATTGAAAAAGATGAGTCGTACTGCTCAAAACGGGCTAAAATCGTACAGTGTATGCCCAGCTTAACAGTTTTAACCTGGGGGGAAACGGGCATTATGTTTCTGCGACAACACGGTGCCACCACAGTGGGTCGGGGGACGGCGTTATCGGCAGTAATCGCTGTTTGAGCGCTGTACAGTTCATCGGCAATTACCAAGCCAGTCGTACACACAGCTTCCATCGACATGATGGGTACCGACTGAAGTACTTTACTGGTATTGGTATGAGTTTAAGAGTACTGGTGTTGGTACTGGCATTATAATTTTTTAAATGTTATCCAGCCCTTGCACTAACTAACAAAAAATCAAACAGATATTTAAAAAATGCATTTTTCATTGATTTTACTTTGTTAACATAAATAATGGATGGTAAAAGCTTCCCTGTCGCTTGCATCATAGAGATGGAGACAAAAGCGTACTAGTAAATGACAGATAAATTAATTCATATTTGTCAGTGATGACAGGACAATCCATTAACTGTTGCTCATGCCACACACTGCATTATTTAATGTGTATGTGTATAATATTTATATTTTATAGTCCATCATGCATTAACCATAACTGAATATTAATAGAGTCAAGCTTGTTTTCTTCTTATTTTTTTTTTTTGCATTTGTGTTGTTGCTTATGGCTGTTATTGATACTAATTTAATTCTTAGTGAGGTTTACTGTTTAAATAATACTATTATGTTTGTTGTTAGTGTTATTGACAGGTTTATTTTTCAACTGTAAAATGGCATCTGTTTTTTACCTTAAGGCACCATTATCAAAAGCAGCTGGTTTATTGTGTATGTGTGTGCATGTAAAAATCAAACAATTAAACATGACACATCATTGTTGAATTCTTTAAACTCTCGAATTGCAATAGTGGTATGCGTCTCAAACATTCAGTGTCAGTCGATGGCTCTAATGACATCCACAGTTCATAGCTTTACATGTTATGTTATTTGTTCATATGTTTTATATGCTGATCACACAATCTGTGCTTAAACATGTTCCTATGTAAACTATGAAATGTGTCCCTGCATTGCTGCTCGGTCTCTGTATCAGCCTGTTCTCCTAGCTCCCATCCAACACACTGGGCTTTGCCTGGTAGACCTGCCTTCCTCCACACAGTCTGTCTTTCCTCGTCCTCCTCTTCCCTGCAAACTCTCTCAGTCTCTCGCTCTCTGTCTCTCCCCCCTCCTGTGTCCTCGTGCCGATCCGCCTGTTCATCTCACAGCCCAAATGGCAACAGGCAAACCAGACAGCACGGCTCCGGCAATATTACAACACCGCTGACCATTTTTGTCAGCGTCCTGGCCCAGTCTGGTTTTAAAGTAAAAGGATTCATCTTGGGCTCTGAGGGAAAAAGGGTTGAGCTAGCATCTTTACGGAGGAATATAAAGCATGAGGTGGTGTATGCATGCGGACCTTTGTCCTCACAGAACACTAACACCAGTGATTTCTATTCTGCACTGTATCTGAGGCACATTTTCCTCAGCCTAGTCAAAGTCGGGTTGCTGAAATCCATAAAATAGCAGTGCAGAGGACAACCACTCTGCTAGGACTTACTATAATCCTTCAATTTCATATTTTAGCCAGGTGTGATAACAGGGCCACTATCTGCCACACACTGCTGGCACTGTAAAAAAAAACAAAGACAGGCGGTCAAAAGATCACTCTCCAGCAATTAACATTTTCCTTCAGGGGTCAAATGTAATATATGTGAGCAAGTGTGTGCTGTGTGTCATGCTGTAAGGCACCAGTATAGCAGTGTTTTATTCTAACGTGGCTTGGAATAAGAGATCACAGCTCCCCCATGAGGAAAGAAGTTGGCATAAAGTGACATGAAAGTAAACGAAAGTTTAGAGGGACAAAGGAGGAGGCTGATACATCTGGAGGCCTCACCGTGCATTATGGATGACTTTTACAAACATTGTCAAAGTGTGACAAAACCTGGGATCCATTTCAGATGTTTTTACGCTGAGCTGCCTTCAGTGTGTGCGTAGAAACGCAGCAGAACTATCTAAATGGGAAACGGGACAGTTGGGTGGCAGCATATGTGTAAATCATTCAGTGGAGGAGAAAAAAGAAGGGAGTGACGGGTCGGAAGAGGTAGATAAGATTCCAGTGATTTGGACGTAGGTTTTGGCCCTGGCACATTACTGAGGTGCATCACACTGTGAAAGGTGCTGTTTTTTTTGTTTTTTTTAGCATTTCTCCCAGAAGAAATAGATCTACAGTACCAAGCCAAACAATTCTTCTTCCTTTCCCACCCAAAACCCAATGCAGCCAAGCCAGTCCTTTTCATCCCTTTTCATCACCCTCCCCCCTTCTCTGGGCCTCTGGCCAATATAGATGAATGGTGGCTACAGTCGTCTCTAGCATCCTCATGTCACCTCCGCATGGAGGCTTGTTACATTACAAAAACTAGCTGGAGATGATGTGTGAGTGCGTGTCTGCAAACTATTTCTTCCTAGAATAACTCTTCACACCTCAGCAACTTCCCAGATTCCTACACCGGGGGGCAGACACAACACAACACCTGATTGGTATAGCGAGATAAGCCTTCTGGATTAAATCAAAAAACACCTGTGTTTCTCTTATCAGTGAGAAAACAAAATGAATGTTTTTGCCTTGGGTAAATCTGAGGAGTGAAATCTGTAAAGGCCACAGACGCAGAGGATTGTCCAAGGTGTCAATCAGCCGGCGTCCTCTAATTACCTGGAGCTCCTACGCTGTTACACTCTGGCCTTCATTCTTTGCAGTGAGGAAATCCCCGGCTACAGAGCGTAGCTGTAAGACGCCTTTTAATAATTAAAAGTATTTAAATAGACTTTCATTGATATATGCTGACTCGGGTCACTTCTAGCCGCAGCTTGATGGTAATAAAGGGTGTCCCCATGATGATTAATTGCCACAATTTTGCAAGCGGTCCAGGTACATTTATATTGAAAATTCTAATGTGTGGTCAAAACACTATGAATAATAAATAAGGATAAAGAGTGAGTATTATGTAGAAACGCTGATCATTACAGTATAAAGTGCTGTGGACCTACACGAGTCTTCACAGGGCATCTAAGAACAGATTGTGATTAGGGCTGTCAAAGTTAACGGGATAATAACACGATAATGTAAAATTCATTTTAACGCCACTAATTTCTTGAATGCATTAACGCAGCTTGTGGTTTAAAGGTTGTAGCGGGCCCAGTTTTAAAGCTAGAGTGAAGATACAAACCCATTGGTACCAACCACGTCCGTCTAGCAAAGGAGGTTAAATAACGCTCCGAATTTACTAAATTTTGGCGAGGAAAAAGTGTCATGGCCATTTTCAAAGGGGTACCTTGACCTCTGACATCACAAGATGTAAATGTAAATGGATTCTCTGGGTTCCCACGAGTCTCCCCTTTACAGACCACTTTAATGATAATCACATGCAGTTTGGAGGCAAGTCATAGTCAAGACAGCACACTGACACACTGACAGCTGTTGTTACCTGTTGGGTTTGAGTTTGTTATGTTGTGATTTGAGCATATTTTTATGCTAAATGTGGTACCTGTGAGGGTTTATGGACAATATCTGTCATTGATATGTATTGTTAATTGATTTCCAATAATAAATATGCACATACATTTGTATAAAGCAGCATATCTGCCCACTCTCATGTTGGGAAGAGTCTCCCTTTAGGGTACATTTTGAACAGATAAAAAAATGTGTGATTAATTGCAATTAACTATGGACAATCACAGGATTAACTGCGATTAAATATTTTAATCAACTGACAACCCTAAGTATGACTTGTTAAAGGCTGATTTAAGAACCAGCCGCATCCAGAAAATCCACCAAAAACAATCTTGCCCACCTGCCTCCCCTCCTCTCTTGTTTCAATCACTCCTCCAAGCCATCACACTGAACTGGCATCCTGTTTAAATTGTGCCTCCTACTCCGCTAGTGTTGTCTTTGCAGTGTTTAGGCAGGCTGCTAAAACCTCTCCAAATAGTCGTCTGTGTGTGCACGCAGGCTGAGGTGCCGAGCTGATGCGTTGTGATGGCACACAGATTGAATGCTTTACGGGTCTCTGGTCCACGCCGCCAACCCGTATCCCGGTGCTGTTTCCCCCCACTGCTCCGTGCCGTGAGGAAGTGATGTAAATCTATTGCAAAGGCCTGTTCGCCGCAGCCGGAGATTCACCCTCTCAGTCGTGCAGTCTAAAGATAAGCTGACTCACTGTGCATGATAGGTGAATGCTAAGCGGTGTGGGTGAATCTTATCATTGGGCTGAAGAGGAGAGAAGTGGGTAAAAGATATTGTTTTTTTCCAAAGCTGCAGTTCCCTACGCCCTTGCAGTGTCCTTCACCTGCAGCAGCAGCATCTTCAGATAATTCACACAAAAATCACAATGTTCAAAGCATCAGCCAGTATTACTGAACATGAGTTGGAGATCAGTGGCGTTATTTGCACCTTGTGTTATAGCGTGATGTGTTTTTCTTTCTACCCCAAAAATCCCAGTTCAGGCACATAGCACCATCTCATGGTCTCCCTCAGAAATTCATGTCTAATCAGTGAGAAAACAAGAGAGTATAGATGCATTCTTACAGAGACAAATACTACAACACAGTACGCTCTGCATACCTGAATCAGAAATGGCATCAAACCTGCAGCAGGCTGAATGTTTTTGGCATCACTGGGCAAAAATAATACCCTTTAAGCATATTTAAGCAAAACTAGACTTCTGCACCTCCTCGTGGCTGTGTTTTCAGGCTTTAGAAAAGCCAGCCTGTGACGGGAGAATTCGACCAATCACAGTTCAATTTAGACAGAGTGTTCCTATTGAGCGTTCCTACTGGCTGTTCATTCAACGGACGCAGCTGTCAATCAGTCGTTAACCCCAACCAAATGGTCAAACTAGACATTGCTGATCAAATATGAATCAATATTCTGTTATTGTACTGTCTATTTCTAGCATAAAATCAGAAACATCTTTTAGTGTCCTGTTTAACTGTAAAATGAGAAAGTTTGGTTCGGCTAGGGAGCAGTCCTTGGTGTTTCCTCAACTGACCTCAACATGTCTGCCAGGTCACAGACAAGCCCCCATGAAGAGCGATGGCCATTGATGTCAATTTTCGAAATGGAGGCACAACAAATTTCATGTCCGTCACATGACATCGTTGGGCCCAAAAAGACTTTTTTCCATAGACAACTCCCCAGTATGAACGCTTCAGTAGCCCTTATTTAAACCATTAGGTCCTAAACAGCTGAATCCAGAGCCTTGAGGACGGCGTGATGTCGGGACCGAGTCATGTGACTGAGCGGACGCTACTGCGCACCTTCTTTGTGCCCAATGGATGGCGTCATACACCACTGAGCAACTTTCAGAGGAGTGACCGGGGTCCCGCCTCCAATGCTATATCCATTTCTCTCTATACATCCAGGGTCACAAACAGATCAGACTCTGAATGACTGACAGCTGCTCAGGGACGGCAGGCTCCAGCTCAGTTGTGATTGGTTGTTTTCCTACAGTCTGTGAAATCTGACAGATGCCATTAGGAGCACCAGAGGACACAGACGCATATGATGTTTTTCAGATTACCTGTCTCACTGCACTGCTTCCAGGATATAGCAACCCTTTAATAAAGATACCTTTTTTAAATAATATTTGCTCCAATTCTAGTCACTGCAGCTTCAACATGTGCAAATAGAATTCACACCCCTCCAGAGAGCCATGTGCGCCCTCAAGTGCAGCCCCTCCTTTTTCATCTGAATCGCAGAACAGCTGAGCAGAATTTCATATATCAATTCCAACGCTGGAACCGGGCAACATCTTCAGACAAGCCTATCAATATTTAACGTACTGTTATATATATTCCACTAACATCCTAAATACTTTGAAGCGCTATCAAAGCTGACTGTGCCAGGCACTGGCGTGACACAGCTCCAGCCCCAGATATATGCAGTAAAGACGACACAAGCAGCACAGCTAGATGAATTATTAACTGTTTCACTGCCGCTTGAAGTGAAGCGAGGCTGCAAAGTCATTTAACAACAGCAGGCTCAAAACCGTCTCAGAGCCAAGGATGTGGCAAAGCTGTGGGATTACATAATCCGCCTCACGTAGAGTGAAAATAGAGGCTGTGATAAGATGTCGCCCTGTGATGAAAGCAGGCCTGAGTTGAAATTGTAATAGTGTAATACTGTATGGGTTGGTGGTGCAGAAAATTGAATAGATGTACAGTAGATGCTGCTTCATGAGTGGAGGGTGATGCATGGACTGCAGAAAAGGAATATTTGTCAAAAAAAGGAAGCACAAAACCTAATTATGAAAGTAGCTCTACACCAGCTATAGTTGATTATTAGTGCCACAGTGAGCTGTAGAGTGTGTGCATGTGAATGTTAAGTGAGTGCTCAGCAGCATGTACTCCATATCCATATCTTTCACACCTTAACTTTTGATTATGATGACAGCCATATGCCGGGCTGTCTGCTGTCTACGAGGTCCAAACAGAGAGCCATCAATCCCCCCAGGTTGGATGTAATACCTGTCGATGCTAAACACAGATCACTCTCCATGCAACGTGATGCATGAGCCATTTACCCACTAGCATTAAGGGGGAAGTGTTATTAGCATCCTTTATGCAGATGCTTCCTCAAGATGCCACCACACCACTTGGTTACAAAGTGGCAAACTGATGTATAAGCTTCATCTGTCGATAATGTCAAACATATGGCAGAGTATGTAGACACTGAGTGTAATACACTGATTAGCTATGATGCAGCGCAGCAGGCAAACAAAAGCTGTGGATCAACACTAATGGACTGTGTCTCTCCCTCTCTCTCAAATCCACATTTTGCTGAGGCAGGTGTGTGATGGTGAAACACCATTACCGCCTTACTTAATGAGAGCCCTGTGTGCGTTTCCCCCCGTGGTGGTTCCCAGCAGGGCCTTACCTGGGCTTTTGCCGTCGGACATGCTAGATGGGCGAGATAACCTCCATCTGTCTTCATGACTGTCTGGCATTTATTGCTTTAGGAGAAGTGCTGCTTTCACAAGCTCTGCTCGGCCGGGAAAACCAATATTTGTCTCTGCGTTCAGGCCTGCGTGATCTGTAACAGGGTAGCACGTTTCTGGTCCTTGCAAGATAAACATAATGTGCTGCTCATCTTGATCAAGGATTCAAGAACATGTATATCTAACAATAGCTTCCTCTTTTGGCCTGCAAATAAAACACCATCTTGAAAAAATATTACCTTAATAATCTATAACTTTTGTTAGTGCACTTGCACAACTCGTAATGTAAGTATTAACAAGATTAAGAGTCTGCAGCTACAGCAGCACAGAGGCCGTAATTAGGCACAGCGGTGCTTTGAGCTAACGCTGACATCAATATGGGCGGCTCAGGAGGTAGAGCGGTCGTCCACTAATCAGAAGATTAGGTGGTTCGATCCCTGGCCCCTGCAGTCTACAGTACATGTCGAAGTGTCCTTGGGCACGATACTAAACCCCAGATAGCTACTACTGGCTGTGCCATCGGTGTGTGAGTGTACGTGTGATTGTTCATCCCGCCTGATAAGCAGGTGGCACCTAGTATGGCGACCTCTGCCCCCGGTGTATGAATAGACTTGTTCGAGATGAGCCGGATCTGCGCAGAATCAATCACCAGCGACTGCCGCATAATGCATGCCGGTTAGAAATGTCCGACTTGATCTGACGTCAGGCACATGAGCAACAATAACCTCACGGGATCGAGGCGGCTGCAGTTTTTAGAGCAAAAAGTCACAGTTGCTGTCCACCGACTGCAAGGCCCAGGGCATGATGGGGAACGCCTGGTTGTCACCTTACACGTTCTGTGTAATTGTAATATTTAACACTAGATTATAGGCTATTAGTCTCATGTTGTGCAATGAATATTTCATCTCTTTGAGAGGTTGATAATAATGATGGTTATTTATATTGCATAAAATGAGTGCTCATTACAATGCGATTTAAGTCCAACATAAAAATAATAAAAGATAGAATTCAATGCCAGATACACGTACATTTCTCAAACAAATATTAATAAATACGAACGTGGTCTGCAAACTACCAGTAGCTGACAGATCAGATGGATTAGGATGCAACTTTTGCTGTGACTTCCTGTAAATTTGTTTAAGGCTGCACCGCCTGCTGCTGCAGCCTGATCTTGCCTATTTCCAGGCAAGGTGCAGTTCATCTCAAAGGAGCCTAATGTGTGCGTGAATGGACCTTTTTCATGGCAAACATTTTGACATATCATAGCAGGAAATGCACATTAAAACTAATAACATTACAGATAGCTGCATTCCATTAAGAGGAGGCCCTAGTGTTGTGCAGGCCGGACACTTAATGGAGCTGAAGCATTGATACTGTTACCAGTTTCTCCAATGCTTTTCCTAGTATGTAAGTCAAAATGTCTGCTGTGGAAAAGGACCATGCTGACTTGGGTTGTAAAGCACTTTGAGTAGTCACTAAGAGTAGAAAAGCACTATATAAATGCAGTCTATTTACCATCAGCTTGTTGATGTTTAGAATATATAATGGTAACCCCTGCCAATGTCATGTGACCAAACTGACGGTTTGTGATAAATAAGTTGGAAGAATTCCTTTAAAATACATATTACGCCAAGCAAAGCGATATCTCATACTTGTAGTTAAATTGAAGCGTTATTGGTGTTACAGTGCTGTCATCAACGTTGTCATCACTACCACTTTGCATTGTGGGATATTTATGCCGCCATAGTGTCCAGCGTTGCATACTGCAATATTTCACCAGAAATAGCATGTAATATGCACAGTATTAGTTTCATACTAAGGTTTCGGCCATACTAAAAAATCTCACATACTGTTCTAGCGTACTAAATTAGGTAAGTTATGTTGAACATTCCAACATTGGGTAACTATCTACTAAACACAAATAGCTGAGGCTGATGGCAATGCCATTAGTTTTGTAGGTACTTGGTCATAAACCAAAGTACTGTAAAAATGAAAATGTTGACCTGATGATGCTGGATAAAAGGACCATGTATGTACCAACTTTCATGATAATCCTACCAATAGTTATACAGTATATTTCACTAAAAACCACAAATGTCAACCTCATGGTGCCACTAAAGGAAAAATCAAGGGATCGCCAAGGTCATTGGAATGCATTGTCTGCCAACAATGAATGTGTGAACCTATTTAATGCCGATTCACGTAGTAGATGTCGAGATATTTAACAAGAGGAAAACTCATGGAGACTTGATGCTTGACTACCATGCCATACCATGCTATACCATACCACCATGCTAATTATTAATTCCCTCCTTCTCCTACATTTCCAGTTATTGTTCTTGCCTTGTAAAACATCCGATTCAAGTGTGACAAACAAACAAACGGCTTCTGCTTCTTCTTACACCACACGCCTGTCTCACTTTCCAGTCATTGTGATATCAAGCACTTTTTGCGACAGCGGATGGCTTGTTTGTTCATCCACTTGTCCCAGCAGGGGTCCACCACAGTGAGTCTCACAACTGAGGGAACGAAGGCCTGTTGTCAAACATCTGTCGTTTCACAGCAGGGAGGCACTGAATTTGGGACTCCTTAATATTCTCCCAATAATGTTGCCCAATGCATCAATAAACCATTAAGATAGTAGATTTACTATCTAACACAATTTGTTAAAGTAACTGTGGCCTCTGAAGTAGCGGTAGATTGGAACATAGCAATTTGTATCAGCCATCCCTAAATAGCACAATAAAAAGACGATAAATCATAATTTTAGACTCTTAACATCTACTTTGGTCTTCTGAGTCACAGATTAAAGAACAGTGAAACTTCTTTCATTTCCCTCCTTAAATAACAAGGTCCAGCATCTCCTGCTTTTACTGTGATATGGCTGTCATCCATGGGAACAAGTTTAATGTATTTGGCAATTTGCCTAATTTTGCCTCTAATGCTTTGGTTTAAATAGTTTTCTGATGTGTTTATCATCAGTAATATTGCAGGGTTTTGATTAAAATACTGCAGCGTGTCCTCATGCAATGGCTCATGTGATGTCTTACGGACAGTTGTTCCTTATTTTCTGTGCGTTTTCCTTTGAATGTCTGTTGGTTTCGTGCATACTTCGCAGAGTTTACAAAATGAACTTCTGTCATCGCATGAAACAACTTGGTTATGTTTAGGAAAAGATCTGGGTTTTGATTAAAATAACTCCAGAAGTGGTGTCACTTAAGTATTAAGTATTAAGAAGTTACATGACTAATAAATCAACACTGACTAAACCAGTCTCCTGTGCAAAAGTGTGGCATTTTTTGACCTACCAATCCACCCCGACCTCCTCTCTATGTGGCCTTTGTCACTCTTTACACTACTTGGTTCACAAATATGTGGATTACATGCAAATTGACCTATTGACCGCATCCTATTATTTAAAAAGGTGGTTTGGAAATAATCTTAAAGGAATAGTTAAAATTTGGGGAAATTTGAGGAAGCAGCATTTTTGATTTATTGGACAGAGCTAAATAAGGATATCTATAACAGTTTGTCCATTGAATATGAAGCTATCCAGGAGATGATTGCTTTAACTTAGCGTAAAGACTGAAAACTGTCTGTTAACCTGTCTTTGTCCAAGTTAAAACATTCCAGTATCTTAACTAACTAATTAACATTATCTTGTTTATTTCATTTGTACTAGGGCTGTCAATCATTTCATACTTTTAAGCCTAATCAATTGCATGATTGCCCGTAGTTAATCGCGATTAATCATGATTAACTACCGACAATCATGGACATTTTTATGTGTTCACAATATACTTTACAGGGAGATTTGTCAAGTATTTTATATTCTTTAATACTCTATCTAAATATGCTTGCTTTACGCAAGTGTATGCATATACAGTATTTATTAATGGAAATCAGTTAACAGCATAAAACAATGACAAATATTGTCCAAAAAAACCCTTATAGGTACTGTATTTAGCAACAAAAAAAAAAAGCTCAAATCATGAAAAAAAATGTCAAAATGACCAGTTGTGGTTTCATGAGGAGGTCTGTGTGGTAAGGACGGACACAGTGACTTCCTGGAGGCTCATCGTCTGGCAACTTCACACAAGACGCCAGGAAGTCACTGCGCTCGGTCAAGTAACAGTTAACTAAATACAAGTAGTTCCCTAAATGCCAAACTATTTCTTTAAAATCCAATTTGACCCTTTAAGCGATAATATTATTTTCATTTAAGAAGAATAATCCTACCTCTTCGAGTCAAATTCAGTTCTCTGTTCTCCTGCGTTCAGATTACCGAGCATCCATTGAGTGTCAGCACTACTTTCTTAGCTCCACAGGATGCTGCTGCTGCTTGTCATCAAACCAGAGATCTTTTAAACATTTTCCACGACTGAATAAGCTTGTTTAAGCTTCTAATCCAGTGCCTCAAACAAAGATCAAAAACAATCTGTGTTTTTATATATTAAAGAATTGATGACTGGGTTTAATTATTAAATTAGGGTTTGCCATGAGATGATTTTTGCATGGAGTGTGGGCTGTGTTAGTCCTGCAGTTCCTCCTGTCTCTCTCCTGACTTAAACACACAATATAAACTTTAACCCTGAGCAGTGAATCATCCTGATGAGCTGTGGCGTGAGGTTGACACTGGTTGTCTCCTATATTCGGCCCAGTTGGAGGTCTGAATCTGAGTGTTAGAGGACAGGACGTCACAACAGAGGCACTGAGACTGAGGCTGTGGTGGAAATCGCATACTAACATGCTATTCATATTATACGTAAAACTAGACCGTTTATGTATATGTGTATATTACATTAGCAAGAATTACTGAGTATGAGACGTGAGCTTAATGCACATACTCCCCACAATGCACTGTGCCTGGGTGCCTTAAGACCTAACGCCAACAAGAGCCAGATTTGAGATTTTGAGCCAGCCTAAAAGCTGTTGATATATTTATTAAATTTTAATACGTTTTCAGGCAAGAAACTAACCTTTTAGATACCAAGTATGTGGTCAGTTTATCCAGCCTGTTTGTTGTGATTGTTTTCAGAGACGCTGGCGGGGCGCCTTGAGACCAGCCCGGCCTTCGCTTGAATGTCTGTTGGTAAAATCATACTTAATACATAATGTAGTCGGCAGTATGCAGCGCAGTACATACTGTACTGATTAGTATGTAGGATGTGGTAGTAAGTGATTTCGAACACACCCTGACACTGACCAGTTACTTGCATCTTTGTTATATTCCAGAGCAACGGTTAGCACTGTCGTCTCACAGCAAGAGGGTCGCAGGTTCAAATCCGGCTTGGAGCCCTTCTGTGTGGAGTTTGCATGTTTTCCCTTGGGTTTTCCCCAGGTTCTCCAGTTTCCTCCAACAGTCCAAAGACATGTTGGTTAGGTTAATTGATGACCCTAATTTCCCCGTAGGCGTGAATGTGAGCATCAATGTGTCAGCCCTGTGATAGTCTGGCAACATAGGTGTACCCCGTCTTCGCTCAATACCAGCTGGGATTGGCTCCAGCACCCCCCGCGATCCCTGAATAGGATAAAGATTACATCTAATGACTGGATAGAGCTGAAATAATTAGCAAATTAATTGATTAATCAGCCATTTTATAAATACAGCAGATGGCCCCCCTCCCAGAGCCTGCATGTGTCTAGGAAGGAGAGTTTATCTTGCCACAGTCTTGATTTAACTTCTGTTATTATTTGACGGTATATGAAAATAAATTGAACTGAAAATAAAATGAACTGAATAATAGAAAACAAAGGCAAACACAGTCACAAGTCGCCTCTTCTGGTTTATGTCCACCACTGGGAGTCAGCCTTCTGTCATGTCTGAGGACTTTAATTCACCATTTCATTTCTATTCCCCTGAAATAAAAAAGAGCCACTGACAACCCACTCTAACTGCAACCTTGATCAAAAAAAAAAAAAGATTCACAGAACATTTCACAAAAGAAGCAAAAATGCCAATTTGTGTGCTGCAATGTGAGAAAAAAAGATAACAGCGAGGGGCAGGTGATTCCAGAAATAACGATTCCCCTTGACAAAGAGAAGTTACTGATGACACATCATGAACCGGGTGAGAAATTCTTCTTTGAAATACACTCGGTACAATAAAAACCTGAGTCAGTCATAACTTCAAAAGAGAGCTACAGCTGATGTGTCACTTTCTATGTCCTTGAAAGGACAACGGCATCAGAGTATCTGTCAACGCATGCTTCTTATTGGTGAACTATCACCGACAGCCACAGGAGTGTTAATAAACAGTGTGAGGGACGATTTCCATGCTGTTTTTGTGATTATTATTTTTGAAGGATGAGCAGTGGAGGAATGGCCTTGATCTGTTGGACCCTCTAGGCATCAACACATTCAATTATATTCAACAAATGGACGTGAGAGTGGTGAGAGCATGTGGTCCGGCTGCCCGGTGGAGGCAGGAGCCTTGATGCACAAACCCAAAGAAAACCTTATGGTCAGAGGGATCGGGAAGGATGAGAGAGGCAGTGGAGAGTGGCGAGTACAGATGGCAGCATCGAGAGCAGAATGTGGTCCAGATCAGTCTGAATGGTCAATGACAGATAGGAGTCAAACAAGAGACGGTTATAGATAGATATAGATATATATCCAGTGTCACATCAGTACCAAACACTGGGGTGTATTTATCCTATGAATGCAGTAATCTGCCTATCTGCAAATAAACAAGACTTTCCCACGGGATTGATCCTGACAGCGACACTAAATTAAATCAGTGATAACAAACACACATCCAAAAACGAATGTTTGCACCCCAAAGACCCCACACAAAACTGGTAATAACGGCTGGACACACTGCCCTCTCGAGTGATTACATCAACAAATGTTCGCCTCAATACAAAATGCTGTGAAATGACACAGACTTGATTTTTACTTCCAGAAATGCTTGCAGCGAGTAGAAAGATAATCAAAGCAAACTTCCTCTAGTCCAAACCAAATTTTGAGTGTTTGATTTGTGTGATGGGTTCGCAGACAAAAGGAGGGCATGCCATTGTAGATTTTGTATTTCTATATTAGTTTATTTCTAATGATGCTTTGGTTCCTGCTTTCTAATAAAGCACCCTTCATATCAAGTTGTAACTACACGATGGTTAATTAATTAATTACTAGGATCAGTTACGAGGCAATACTTATCTTTTGGGTTGCCTATTTGAAAGTTGTTAAAGATGTCACTTGTGATCACATCTACTATAAGTTACTGGTTCTAAATTTAAATATTAATTTACACCATTACTAGGGCTGTCAATCAATTCAAATATGTAATTGTGATTAATCACATGATTGTCCGTAGTTGATAGTGATTGATTGGACATTTTCATCTGTTCAAAATGTACCTTCAAGGGAGGCTTTGTGAAGTATTCAATACTCTTATCAACATGTTGATATGCTTGCTTTATATGTATTTTGTGCTGAAAAAATGAAAACATGCAGCCATTCCTAAGGTCCTCAGAGGCGTCTCACTATCCTGAGATTCTATTTCAGGGCGGCAGTAGCTCAGTCTGTAGGGAGTTGGCTTGGGAACCGGAGGGTCACCGGTTCAAGTCCCGCCATGGACCAAGAACTGAGTGTGAACTGGTAGCTGGAGAGGTGCCAGTTTACTTCTTGGGCACTGCCGAGATGCCCCTGAGCAAGCACCAAACCCCCAACTGCTCGGGGCGCTTGTCAGGAGCAGCCCCATCACTCTGACATCTCTCCATTGTTGCATGTTTGTGCATGTGTGTGTTCGGGTCTGCATGTACCGTGTATAAGTTAACAACAGAGTGAAAAAATTGAATTTCCCCTCGTGGGACTAATAAAAGACTATCTTCTTCTTCTTCTTCTTCTTCATTCTGAGTCAACAAATATGCTGTATATATGCTGTATGCATAATTGATATAACGATATTGATTGTTAGTGACCGCCCTATATTTTTGACACACTTTGTTCATCATTACACATCAGAGGATCAGTCATAACAAAACAGGTTGTTGGTATATTTGACTTCCTGCCTTGTATTTGTTGTGACTGTGATCCTGGCTAATCAAATCACAGCCAACCTCTCCAGACAGCCAGTCGCTGGCCCGCCGGCTACAGACCCTCCACAGATAATGTCACTTCCTCTGAAAACAAGCAGATCTTGTTACCAGACATGGTCACTGTTATCTGTCTCAGCCGTAGCACCGAAAAGAACTAAATTTGAACTGTGGTAAATACTAAAAAGACAACGATGCTGGCTGACGGGCAGAGAAAATGTTCTGTTTAGTAAGAAATGATGGTTTGAGTCATCACCTCTTCCTCAGTACCTGAACATCTGACAGTGCAAACAGTAAGACAAATGTTTGTATTGAGATTGGCCTCGGACACGGATACGACGGTGGACATATGTGTGTGTGAGTGTGTCAGCAAAGAGACACACACTGAGATAAATGTGAAGACAAATAAAAAGTGTATATGCCTGCAGCATGTTCAGACAAACAGGTGGAGCTCAGTTAAGTCTCTCCTTGTCAGATGTCGGAGAGCTCCAGGCTTCCAAATTGGTGCCATCTATTCAGCATAGCTGCTGTGCTAATAATGAGGGTTGAAATGAATGGTGTCACTTTAGTGTAATTGCTGCAGTGGGAGAAACATGTTCAGAACATCGGGTACAACAACTAGATGGGCTACAGGGGAACTAGAGGGAGGAGAGAGATACCCTGAATAGGACAGACAGACCTTTACTGCAAGCAAGATTCAACCGACAGATAGGGAGAGTGAGCACTTAAGTCTCAATATGCACTCAGTGCTTCAAATGGTACGTGTATGTCAACCTAAAGAAAAGCTATACATAATTGTACTTCACTGGTCAACTGTGGAAAAAATCTGCAATTATAATGAGACAGAGAAGTGTAAAAGACGACGATGTAGCTGCAAAGATAGAGGTGATAGATTCTCTGTTCTCATTATCTGCTGCCAAATACACCTTAAAAGGATAGTCTGAGCTTTTTCAAGTGGGGTTGCATGAGGTACTTATCCATAGTAGGTTGTATTACATACGGTAGATGATGGTCGGTGTGCCCCCAGCACCCAGAAACAGGCAGGAGTACCGATACTAGAGCAAAGCAGTGCTGTGGATGGGGGCGGCAGAAAAATGGATTTTAGCCACGTAAAAGAAAGGCTCATCGAAAAAAAAAATAATAATAATAATAAAATTTATAAAAAAAAATCAATATTTGTTTAAGTGTATGGTGTATTTACAATATTTCAGACAGCCTGTTCCTTCTTCTATGTGACAGGGAACTGAAGTGACAGTGAAACTTATCTTTTGTCTTTTCAGGTTTCTTTTAGGCAGCTAAAATACAATTTTCTGCCGTCGCCATCAGCACTGTATTATTGTCTGTTTCTCGATGCAGGGGGTACGCCAATCGTCATCTACTCTAGGCAATACACTTACTATGGATAAGTGCCACACACGACCCTAAATTACAACATCCAAACCATCCCTTTACAGCTCCTTTCCAGACAGTCTTACTTCCTGTTCTTTTTCAAATAGAGAATGGGACTGTGGTTAATAGTCTAATGTAATTTATTACCATAGCAACCAGATTGCGTCATTTTCAACCCAGTTTAGATGAATTTACTGTTTATCAGACGGTCACAGCGCACCGGAAAAGACATGTGACCGGGGTTCATCGTTTAAAATGCAGTTTCAGGACATTTTGGAGGTGCACGTCCACCGGCATCGGCCACTCTCACCAGCACCGAAACTGCACCGGGCAGCGTTTAACGGGCAGCGTTATTTCTCTAACAGGACTTTTCTCGTTCTCCCTTGGGCTGAAAGTTATGTGCTCCCCGTCGTCCGCACCTGTTAGAGGCCTGCAAACCAAAAAAACAACATTGGCTGCTTTCTCTTAATTCATCTCCAGCAGGAGGCGATACAGAAGAGAGAGAAAGAGAGAGAGTGACAGTTGGTGTGCTGTGTTAATTCTGCCGGGGGGATTTCATGCAGACTAGTCCACAGCGTAGACAGCATGTGTTCACCGCACACACAAATGTCATGGTGAAAATAAAACTCACTAAACTAGAGTGGAGGGAACTAAAAGATAAAATGAAGCCCTCCTACACCTAACTAGCTAACTAGCTAGAAAAACTGACTGACAAACAGATTAATCGGTTTGCTGCAAACAAGCATGACTGCACCTCCTCTAGCTTGGAGGACGACGTATGACTTGCATATGTCATATTCCCATTTTACCACCAACCTTCTGTTGTAAACTATGAGCACAAAATTAAGTTATTTAAGTTATTAAGGAAAACTGTGTGGTTCATCGGTTTAGTCAGGAAATGACTCAAATAACCATGACATATCACAGAAATGGCAAAATAGACTGGAGGAGGGCGGGAGTCTCTCTCTCTATAAAGTTTTGGTTTAGGATGTGGAGGACCCGGGTTCATCCCCCCCACAAAAAAAAACAATTTGTTTTTGGGAGAGGCCCTTTTTTCCTCCTCGCCCCCCCCGGAGCCCCCCCCAACAAACCCCCAACCCCCCCCCCCCCCCTGGCCCTTTCCAGGGCCCCCCCCCCCCCCTACATCTCTCCATTTATATTTATATTTTTTTTGTGAAAAACAGAGTGTAAAACTGAATTTCCCCACTGTGGGACTAATAAAGGAATATCTTTCTTTCTTTCTTTCTTTCTTTCTAATAATGACCTATAGTACACACACTCACACATATGCAAACACACATGCATAGACTGAGCAAATATACTGAGCAAGCTGGTCTCTGCCAGTGGGTGTGAAGTCAGCCCAAGACTCAATGACAGGTAATTTTTTACTTAAAAGCAAAGACTCCAACTTCTTCATTTTGACAGAAACCATTTCTGACATGTGCAATAGTTTTGGATGTCACTATATGCAGACAAACTGTGAAACAAAGTCTGCGGCGAGTTTCATCACAAAGTCTGACAGTTGGGAGCATCAGAGCATAGCAGACAGCTCGCTGTTTCTCACTATCACCTTCACACAGCACACTCACAGATGCACCACGAATGCTGCCCAACTTTGTTTGGACAATCTAGCTGGTCAACCACACTACAGATTTCAGATGAGCTTTTACAATCACCCTTCTCTGTCACCCCGCAACCCCAATTTTATCGAGCTATTCCACGGAGGCGACTGGTATTAACATGCAGGTAGTAGGCTGCTGCTTTCCCCTCAGTGTCCTCAAGAATATGCCTCCCTTTTCACTCCTCATCTTGCATGTACAGTGCACGCATAGTCACTTGCATACATTAACTTTGACACAAAAAGTGTAACGTGAACCACGGTAGAATGAATCAATACAATACTCATAAATTGAGACAGTTACGACTAAAAAAAGATCATTATACAGTACATTGGTTTGGCAGCCTATGCCTATATATAACACTGCATTTTATGTTGTGTGCCAGTCCATCAGTTTTTATATGATGGCTGCTGGACGAAGATACTGTTCCTGCAAAAATGGAGCTAAACTTTCAGGGGCTTCTCATGGTTTGCAAAACTGACTGTCCTGTTTCTAACAACAAGCTGCAAAGTTTTCAGGAAATAGGTTCTTCATTTCATGTGCTGTTCTGGAGTTTTTATTGCATCACAAGATCCTCCTCAACAGATGGAGTTTGACGGTGTTGGCTTGATTGAGACTGAAAGTTCACTTGCTGAGGTAGTTTTTTTTTTATCAAATCTATAAAATGTAAATACACACACACACACACACACACACACACACACACCTATCAAATAAGGATGTGCATTTCAAACAAAAATACTATTTGAAAATCACTGGGAATTATTTGATTATTAATCAAAAAAACTGCCGCAATGCTGGCATGCAAGCAGCATGCCGGCATTTCAAAAGATGTAAGTTAATGCAACATTATCAAGTGCTGTGGATGTAATGTTATTGTTACTTTCAGTCGGTTATTTTCGTGCTGCTATAAGAAGGAATGAGTTTCAGGATTAATATCAACCACGAAATGTTCTTCTATAAATTTGAGAAATATCACATTATCCAACGCTTTAGCTTTGAGCACCTCTCAAGCAATCAAAAAGTGTTTGTGTTTTAGGGAGAGGAGGAGAGAGGAGGGAGATGGAAAAATTAAAGGGAATTAAAGGTTTGCCAACGAAGCAACAAAAACGGGACCACCTCCCATTTCGTTCACTTCCTGCCGCCGTCATTCGCCCATTAATGAGCAGCTTGGAACGGAGTGACTCAGCGTCAAATCAAAGCTTACTCCCAGCTTGCTCATTATGTCAGGGACAAGCTGAGACAGACAGTCCACAGAGACCAGCTGTCCTCCAGTCAGACACTGTGTAGTTCAATGACAGGAGTCCCAACAGAGAAATGAAGCACACACTCAGGAATACGTCCACAGGCAGGTAACCGTGCCGCACACACATCGAGAGTACAACACTTTTGGATGATACTATAGAAATGGGATTTTCTCTAAGATTCACAGTTCACAGAGATTCATCAGTACACATGGTGAAATGTGCCAACAGTTGGGTACGCATTCCTGTGGAAGCTCAGTATTAATGTTAAAATGTTTTGGCCCTGCAGGGCGTACCATCATAAATCTACCGAGTCCCCTGACACGTAACACCTTGCTCTAACCCTTACCTATCTTTAAACTGCCCTTTAATGCTACTCTCACCCAAGCAAAGAGCAGATACTAGGCCTTATATCTACCTTGTATCTGCTTAGGCTGAACAACAGTGGCTGGCCCAGCTGGTTTCATGACAACGTTAATGTGAATCAGGTGACAAGTTCCAGCAAATGTTAAAGCAAATGTGAAAGTGCCTTAAACCTCCATTATTTCTAGAAGCGTGCAGGGCTGGTTGCAAAAAATAGTCTGATTGTATGGAAGTCTATGAGAAAAAGACTTTACTCTTCAATTGATTTATTACATCAGTAAACATTGTAAACATGAGTTTATGGTCTCAATCACTAGTTTCAAGTCTTCTTCAATACAGCATGATGTTTTGGTATTTTGACTGACTGATCCTTTTTTGGTATTTGGTAAATTATGGTCTAATTTAGAGTAAAATAGAACATAAAGCAGGGTCATGATTGACCGGTTGCTACCATGGTGCTGTCCAGTCTAGGTGTTGTCTGTGTTTCAGGTGTCCTAACCCTAATTTATTTAACAAATTGTAAGTATATAATTCTGATCAGGTTCCTTTAGCTTCCTTAATGTTATGTTTTTTTTTAATGGAGGACCATTTTAACATACCTGTCCTTCCTTAATTTTTAATTTTATTTTATTATCTTAATCTTTTTTTTTTTTTTTTTTTTTTTACTCTTTTTGGGCTTTTCTTTATTTCCATCATATTTTCCTACCTCTTCCTTGATCATTTTAATTTCCTACCTTTTAATCTCTGATTTTTTCACCAGGTTTCCCCTCCTTTTTTAATCTTTACTCTCCCATGGGATTTTTAACGTTTATATATTTTTTAAAGTAACACCCAAAGTCACCCCACAACACACATCATCCCCTTGTGCCTGTGCCCCTCTCTGTATTCTTCGTTCTTATCTTAACCTAACCCAACTAACTTTAACCTTTTCACAGTGTGTTTTCAGTTCATGAAAGTGAAATGAAAGATTTTTGGTCACCTAAAAATGTCTTATTCCGCCTTTGGTTGTTCTCAGCGCCACCCTCTTGTTTCACTTCAGGTTCCAAAAAAAACAAGATGGCGACAGCCAGAAATCAAGATGGCAACAGCCATGATGTTGGACTCGAGGCTTCAAAACTGTAGCCCACTAACTAATGAGTGACTATACTTATATATAGTCTATGATCTGAATGCCACCATCACTGTTCATCTAGTTCTACACATCTTACAAAAAGACACTACTTAGAAACCCATTTCCAGGCATGAACTGTGTCACTTGACAAGTCATAAACAAACAGTGTGTAGCATTTAGGGTATCTTTTGAGCTAACTAGCATGCTGTCTCACCCACCAACAAACAAAACCAGCTAACACAATAAGCTACCAGTATGTTGGCTCCTGACAACAAGCCAACAATCTGCCATGACGGGCCTAAAAGTCAAGATTCAACCTGACATGATCAGAGCATCACATATATTTCACTATGTTGAATTCCTGTATCCTGTATGTGCAAAGTACACACACAAATAAACAGTGGCCAGACAATTTACTGGCACCCTAACACTGAGACATGTTCCACTGCTCATCTCAACTTACATCCAGTGTTGTCTAAATCTCCCCAGGCACTGTATCATGAATATTCAGCTAAATTGCACCTTGACCAGCGTGTCCTATTTTAAAGATTTCTGATACCACGAGAGCTGTTTCAAAAAGTACCGCTGAGTTTAATCTATTATTCCTCTGCGTCATATTCGTTTACAATCAATTTGTTGCCGTGGCGGTGCAGTTGCACAGAGACAGGAGCCTGGAGGAAGAGGCCACGTTTCAGAGCTCCCGACTCCTGCAACAGTTCAGTGGATGTGCTCTGGTGGTGCTGGAGGGAGTGCAGAGGAGGAGTGGAGGGTGGCAGGGAGGTGTCAAGGGTACAGGCTCACAGTAGAAAGCAGGGAAGGCTGAGGAGGAGAGATAGTGCGGGATTTGTCGAGAGTTTAGCAGACATGAGGAGCGTTCCTGAGGGCCTTCAGCACACAGCCACTTTTCCCCCTCACTTTACCCTGCCAGCTCTCACTCATTCTCTCATCCTTCTCTTGTGTTTCACCGTCATCAAGCTGATTCACTAATCCTCTTTTGCTCATGCAGTCCATACATCTTATTTATGCTTTGTATTTTTCTAATACAGCCTCTCCATTCCTATCTGGGTGTGTCTTTTTTTTCGGTGAGCGCGTATGGAGAGCATACAGAGTTGGCATCAAGGCCTCGGAGAGCTATCAGAAGGAGACAGGCTCTCCCCGGCTGCCTCGCTTTGCTACAGATTGATATCAAGTCTGCTGGAAGACACATTATGCATGTGCGCACTGACTGATTGAGTATGTGTATGCTCATAAAAAATGTGTGTCTATGTACAGTGTGTGTGTGTGTGTGTATGCATTCACGAAAGCAGGCTGGACACAGAAGGAAAGCGACAGCTCGCCTGTTAATTACTCAAACTAATAGAGCAGCTGCCGATTCAATCTCGTGTCAGATTCACAGCGGGACAGGACGGCTCGGGCAGAACATGTGAAGCATTAAGATGGACGTGCTGTGACTCCGGACAGAGGCTAAGTAAGGTACAGAGAAAAGCCATTAGACTGATGTAGTTTAGGGACTAGTTCAGCTGTCTCTGGATGAGGACACAAAAAGAAAACTTTCAGACAGAGGACACAGGCAGTATTCAGTTTTACAAGTCCCCAAACACAAAATGTGGTGTTGTATAAAGCACGATTCCCCAATATTTTGTAATGATTTTCATCTCTCGCTTTGTAACTAACCTATTCTCCGGGACAACTAGTTTCCATGGCAACGTGTCCTCAGACAAACCTTTCCACTTAAAGTTGACACAAAATATGCAGCAGGAGTTTAAAGTTATCTAATGTGAGACAACATTTCAGTACGTGTAACCCAGCAACTACTGTACTAGCATTCAAGCTAAACAGCTACATTTCAAAGTCACAGTAGGTAACTATAATAAAAAAAAAAAATACTTGGTCATATTTGCTCAAACTGTCACTATATTGTATACTGTATATATTATGACAGTAGTACAGATAATCTGTGAAAAAAGCAGGTTCCTCTGCCTCCTTTTAGTGCTCCTTATGGCATTTGCAAGAGTCCACTGCGCCCCAAAGAAAAATAACCAATAAGAGCCAAGTGGTCTCTAACGCCGTGTCAATCACTGCTAGTGAGGCTCATGAACTCCTGAACTGTTCTCACTCCTGAACTGTCGTCTTATTTGTTTGATCTTGAGAAAAAAAAAAATATTGATTGTAAAATCTAGGATGATCATACCATTGTGCACATGCATCAGGCATCATTTAAATACTTTCACTGACAGGTTTTTACAGGTTAATACTGTTGCTGGTCATTTTCAGATTGAAAGCAGCTTTAACTTAGACATTAGTTGTCATTTTGTCATGTCAGTGCTTCTGCATAAACAACTATATTTCAGACTAAATGAATCACATCTAACTAAAATGCAAGCAGTCTCTGTGTGCATGTGCTTCGATTTTCGTGACAGCCGTTCATCCGATCGACTTCGGTGTATTGTTGAGGACCCAAGGAAGAGCAGAGGTCAGTGTAAGCTCTTGAGACCTCCTGGACCAAGCAGTGGAGAAGTGAGGCTGTGGGTATTCTCTGGCTGCAATTTGCCTCCAGAAGTTTTGGTTTCTCCACACTGTGCGGCAGACTCAAACAGCCGCACTGAACAGCTTTTCATAGATGGTGCATGGCAGCATGTCAGCATCCATTCCATCACTGATGTTGTTGTTGCTATTGGATACAGGTTTGACTGAATATGTGAATTCATTATTTCGAATAACTCCTAAAATGTGACAAACAATATGTAGCACACACAAAGATGGGCCATTTAGAGATAAGATAAGATAAGATAAGATAAGATGAACCTTTATTAATCCCCGTAGGGAAATTCAGTTTTACACTCTGTTGTTAATTTCACACAGTACATATACATGCGTCAATGGAGAGATGTCAGAGTGAGGGGGCTGCTCCTGACAAGCGCCCAGAGCAGTTGGGGGTTCAGTGCCTTGCTCAGGGGCACCTCGGCAGTGCCCAAGAGGTAGACTGGCACCTCTCCAGCAACCAGTTGGTCTTGGTCCATGGGGGACTTGAACCGGTGACCTCCGCCTCCTAACCCAAGTCCTTACGGACTGAGCTACTGCCGCCCCCATTTGGGACACCATTTTCTTTAACCTTGAAACCATGTGTGCTCAGCAACCACCTATTATTATCTGTCATTTAATATTGTGCATTTAACACAGCAGACGATGATATTTTTTGTATTTCATGCAATCTGTCCAATACTTTGATGTTAGCTTCGACAAGCTGTTTAACGCCAGCTTAGCTAACACAGTTTTCTGATGTTCCCTGATGATAAAGGCAGCAACATATGAAGCTTTATAGAGGTAGGTAATAGAACAAAAATAACAATCATTAGTTGCTTTTCAAAGGACAATTTGCTACTTCTCTGTTTTATATCAAATTATGCCCAAAAATTGAATATTTTGGACTGTTGATTGGACAAAATAAGACATGAAGACGTCTTTTGGGGCTTCACAATTTAAACTATAGCTTGAGAAATTAACAAGAAGCAGGTCTAGTGAGAAGAACTGCTGCAACTTAATATGTGTGTCTTGTCCTGTCTTACAGTATGCACATGCTCAAATACCAGGATGTGTTTTTAACACACAAAAAATAATCAAATGTAATGCACAACAATTGGACTTTACATGCTCCTGCATTATAAAACATGCATGTCTTAAAAATATTTACTGATTATATTAATACTAACAGTTAAAAATGCAACACAAACAATAAAAGTGGGTGCACTTTCCTAAATACAGATTAAAACACATGGGAATTGTAAATGGAGGCAATGGGTAACAACTATGTGTACTTGTGTGTGTGTGTGTGTGTGTGTGTGTGTGTGTGTGTGTGTGTGTGTGTGTGTGTAGAGGTGGGTTGTAAGACTCAGGGGAGACACAATCGATGAGGATATAAGGCCATGAATGCAAATGTGTCCAAACGCTGCAAAGGATGATAGAAGAGCTTCCCAGAATGCAACAGTCAGCATATCTCTTAACAGCGTCTTTGCATTCAAGGTACAATTATGGAATAAGCAATTTGAGACACCGCAAATCTAAACTTTAACAAAAGCACCCTGCTGCTCACTCTTCTTCTCTTACATATGAATCTTCCAAAAGTCAGATTTTTGGTCCCAGTGAATTACATAAATGGAAATTAATTAAATAGTTACATATTACCAAAATGCTCGAGCAGGAGAGCGGCTCCGAGCAGGGGATGGAAAAGACGATAAAAGGAAGCCAAAACTTCAGCACGGACGTGAAAAATGGCAACAGAATGGTGGAATATTCACACGTTAATTAATGTCTATAAATAGTAGTCTGTGAATTTGCGACATAGAAATACTGAACGCTCATCAGCACCAAGGTTTCCGCTTACGGAGCAGAGGGACGCGCTGATAACAGAGAGAGAGAGAGAGTGTAAGATTATGATAAGCCTCATCCCTCCACTCTTCTGTGCACACCGTTTTGAATGTGAGGAAAAGAAGCGGGGAGCAGCAGAGGGAAACGTTTTGTGAGGAGGAGGTGGATTCATGAGAGCTGAGAAAGTGGCCAGGAGAGGGCGCTCCTCGCTAGACGGAGCTCGGCAGAGCAGAACACATGCACACAGATCAAGGACACACACACACACACAATGCAGTGTCTTAATCATATTCACCAGCAGGAGATACCGATCTTTTCATGGCCATTATTTCCAAAGTCCCTTCTAATCTTACTCGCTTTTCATCATTTTCCAGATATTACACCCCTCTTACTGTACCCTCTCCTTCCTCGAGCCCTACACTAAATTCTTCAACTCACGTCTCTGCTCAGGCCTGACTCACTACTGTACTCACTAATGAGCAACCTCATCCAATGCCAGTGTTAATTTATGCCATCTGTTCAGCATATGCAAATACAACTGCCCTACTGTGCATCATCCAATCAGTACGGAGAAGTAATGCTCATTGAAAATGGACACAATGCAGTCTTTGCATCTACTGACACCACAGCCTGTGTTGCCATGGAAACAGGATGCCAAGGTAGACACTGTATAGACAGAGGTTGTTCACAACTGTGCCTGTGTGTGTGTGTGTGTGTGTGTGTGTGTGTGTGTGTGTGTGTGTGTGTGTGTGTGTGTGTGTGGAGCCTCGTGAAAGTCGTTCAGCGACGGCTCTGACTTGTACCTGAGATGGAACTGGTGGCTGATTGATGATCCGTGAACTTTGGTGGAAGCAGTTTGAGGTTTGTTGATGCACCACTGCTGAGTATTCAAGAGAAGTGCCATGCACTGTGTCTTCTTGACAGCGCAATCTATCAGAATAAGGACGTTTACGGGGAGGAGCGACGTTTTGTGAAAAGAAACGGAATTTGTAAGCAAGTGCAGTCAGGCAGATTGCTGTCAAGTCCACATTCAGTTGCATACAATGTGGCCTATACACTAATGTATGCACACACACAAACATCATGAACTCCTAAAATATCCCCGGAAAAGTTTCAGAGCTTCACACATCCATATTCATAAGGTTATTATAAGGTTATTTTAATAAGTGTCCACTCCGTCAGAACACCTTGTTCTAAGACCGGTCGAGATGTGCACCCCTGGGTCCTCCATATTCATGCAGCTCTTGCCAGCCAGCCACCTCGACAACACACACAAACTTGCCCTGCTGAAAAAGTTATGCCTTGTAAAAATACTCCACAAGAACTTGAGGTAACATGTGTAAATCCCTGCACGCACTTTTCTGTAATTGACTCAACTCGCGTGACACAAAAACAGGATCGTTCCACGTAACTCTAAGCCCCGCCCCATTAAATAGAGACACCAATAGAGTGGATTAGATCCAGGTCTGACTTTTATTACTAACCCTAACCCTAACCCTCCCTAACCCTTTTATGCTCAAAATAACAGTAAAACTGCTGAATTCCTGGTTTGTCAAGTTCCTTATCGGCTTAAGTGCAGATGATCTCGCCCCATCAAATATTAATTTCACGCTGCGAAATGCCTCACAGTTATCACTTATAACTCCAAGCTCTGACACCTAAAAACTCATAAGTTTCAATCTCTCTCTTTATCGCCAAGGTTGATGATTCCTCACTCTACTCTTCAGCATCTCACATCTCAGAAGGGTGTGCAGTTAGCTTTCTAATCATGTGAAACATTCAAAAGGTAGACGTAAGCGTTGCACTGTTCGCAGAGCAAAGTGCAAAACAGTGGACCAAATTCACTGCAGAAGGCAGTTTATTACAATGATGACAAAATGGCCCTGAGTCTGACAAATGAGTGAACCGCTGCGTGGCCGCTATGCGTCGGAGCGGCGTTAGTGAGGATTTGTTAGTGGGATGGATGGTGTGAGAGCCCATGTACATGCAGTCTCATTGCGAGAGGTTAGGGAGGTTGCCTTAAAGTAAACGCACAGAGAGCAGTAGTAGAAGAAATCATTGTTGTGAGGACTGCGGCCAAGTACCTGAGTATATCTCCCTGCTCTTCAATTTCATCAGCAACCTCTTGACACCTGCAATGATGTGAAGAAGCCCGTCATCATCACAAGTTCGCAACAACTGCCCCCAAATTTCCCCCTCCCTCTGACATGTATGTGGAGAAATTTAAGCCCCATGGAAGACCTCATGTGATCTTTTTTTTGTCAATTTTGCTAGTGCTAACATCGTGTAGCAGCAGTGAAACAACTGTATAGTAAGAATCGCAACGATAGAGGGAAGTTTGTGGCCAAATAGTAAGACAGGGGTGTTTTTCAACACATAAGACTAAAATCATCAGTAAGAGGGCATATAGCCAGCAGATGAGCTATGAGCCCACATGTGTACATAGCACACACAAAAACAGGTAGACAGACAAATGTGACCCACCCACTGAGCATCCATCCCCCAGCATCACCACCCACTCATTACTCCCACCGACGGGCTCCTTCTGTTTGCCTCTGCACTGTGCGACTGGTGTGTTTACTGGTGATGGGACATCTGTTTGGTCCTTACCTGTGTTCCTGTCTGGTAAGATACAGCAATGCTTCTTCAGTATGCCTGGCAACACCTTCATAGAAACAACAAAGGAGGGGAGAGAGAGGGAAAGATGTTAATATCACAGCAGCTCAAAGCAGATAAACAAGGCGGAGCTCTGAAGGAGCGCACTGAGCCATGCTGCGACCCGCAATTACAGAGTAGCAAGAGACAACCATTTCTCACGCCATTTGCATCAAACGGAGCTGCTCCGCATATTTATCTCAGACCTTTTCTTCTCCTCCGTGACCTGAGCGGCGGAGCGCTAAATGACGGCCCTGTGTGCGCTGAAGGTTCATTTTCAACTGTGTATCTCTGACTCAGACTACAAAACAGTCAAAAGGTGGGTTAAATGGTGTGTGAAGGAAAATATGATACGCTAACAATCCATTGGGATGGAACAGCGCAGAGATAAAATATCGCTGGATTGAGATGGGAGAAAGGTTGGCATTGTTATCTAGTGTACGGTCACGTCAGTGGGCCCATTTTAGGAGCTTTCTCTGCTCCGTCAGCAGCTTCGCTACGCCAGGAAGTTGTAGCAGCAAATGCATACAAGAGCCAATTATTGCACCACTCGCAAACCTGAGGTGGTCATACTAATCAATAATATACGGTACGTTCAATGCAACACAATATATTGTATGCTTCCAATCTATTCTGTGAGGAGTTCACTGAAAATTGATCGAAAGTTGTATCTTAGCTGCTGATGTGTGCTAAAGTGAACAGTTTATGTCTTCTTCTCAGGAAACTCTACAGAGTCATTTCTCTGCAGACCTGAAAATCAAATCAAATCTGAATTTTTGGTGTTAAATTTGTATGATGACAGTTTTGTTAAGCTTTGCTGTGACACTGAAAACCATTATTGGCACTCACGAGGCACAAATATGCAGAATTTCCACTAGAGAGGGGAACCAAAACAAAGAAGGAGATGCGGAGGTGGCTCAGCAGGCGTTATCAACGCCTCTTTGTCCTTGCCTCTGACTGACAGGCTCATTATTGTCCAGAATGACTTTCGTAATATAGACAGCCCTTCCTCTTCTTTCTCCACTTCATTTTTTCCTCATGATAGTGTTAACATTCCTTTAAATTTGCACATGGTGGTTATCTCAGGCTCGTCTGTCTCTCAGAGTTATTTTACTTCTCTCTGGGGCTGAACAAGACCGATCAGATAAGTGTCGCTTTTAATTAAAGAGAGGGGCGTATATAAAAGGTACCTCTTGAAAAGAGAGAGAAGACCAGGACAATAAAATAGAAATGAACTCCAAGGGCTTGCCTCTGGGGGATATTCAAAGACATATCAACCCACTGCATCATTCATACAGGAGGAGGGCCTCAAGCAGACTTTTGTCATCCAGTTTAATTTTCTACTTTATCAGCAGCATATCAAGAGGAGACGTAATCCTACATTAATAACGCTTCCATGCTAAGTTGTGCTCATCGTTATCCTTAAAATCAACTCAGCTCGTGCTGGACTTTCAGTTTCAAACAGGTATAAATGCAGCACTTTTAATTCTATTTAAATCACCACATAACTTGTTCTGGTGCCAGCACTGATTGGATGGTTGATTTGTTTGATTGCTTAGAGTCAATCCCAGTACTCCCGTGCTTAGAGTCATTGGACCTCATGCAAGAATATTTTCATATCCTAAATCTTACTTTTTCTGCAAGGTTTGCTTGTACGACTGCACCAAATCCAAGTCTCCAAAGTCAACGGACTCGGTAGACAAACTTGTCATATGATGCATTCAAATGGAACTTGTGTTTACAAGCTGGAAGTCGGGAACATGACATAAGTTGCGCTCAAGTGGTTAAGCTGAAGAACACCACTGGTACGCAACAACAATATTAACGCTACTGTCCGAGTCTAGAGGCCACAAAGGCTAACAATTTAGCAAGCTAGCGAGTGTGTAACATGATGTAGGAAATGCAAAGGCAAAATGACAGAGGAGAAATACGAGGTTGTTGGGAATATCAACATTTTCCTCAGATATATTATAAAATTACCATGAAAAACAATGTAGAACTAAAATTACAATACACTGTACAATATTAACTTATTATGCAGCAATAAATGAACTTCCATGGTCTAAACCATTTCTCACAACACCAACAAACACAACACAAGTCGTGAACTCGGAGCTTTCAGAAACTTTCCACTTGCAGGTCGCGAATACGACATGAGGGGGCGTTCATATGGGCCCAACTCATAAACATGGTAAACACGACCCCAACTGAAGGCACCAGTAAATTGCTCGTTTGAGCTTGACAAATACCACCTGTTCATAACAGGGTGCAGATTCATTAGATTTCATCATTAGAATAATGAAGAGCCATATAAGACTGTGTTCTGCTCCGTGAGTGGGCAGGTTTCATTCACAAAAAGGTTATTTAAAGAGTGGGAAAAAAAGAAGAAAAGACAAGTTTGCAGTGTCAGTGGACTGCAGCAGATTGTAACCATTCACTAACTACTAACTTACAATTTACATTTTACCATTATAACATGTGCTTGGGCAGGTTCTCGGCCGATACCTGAGAATGAAATGTGGGACTTGGTGAAAGACTCGCAATCTTAAAAAAAAAAAAAAAAAAAAAGTGTGTGTGGATTTATCAACCATCATCATCCATCCATCCACCTGCAACCGCTTATCCCTTTAGGGGTCACCGTCCCAGCTGGGCGAAGGCGGGGTAAACCCTGGACAGGTTGCCAGTCTACCGCAGGGCACACAGAGACAGACTAGCATTCATGTTCACATTCACACCTACGAGCAATTTAGAGTCCTCTATTAACCTAAACTGCATGTCTGTGGGAGGAAGCCGGAGAACCCGGAGAAATCCCACGCTAACACAGGAAGAACATGCAGACTTCTGCTTCACACTGTGGGAGATCTGGTGGAACCACAAGCCTTGTCTAAATATATAATAATCAGCTCCGGCGGCCGCATTGCAGCCAGAAAGCTTTTCTGTGTTCAACCAAAAGTGTTTTAGTTTTAATTGTGAATTGAGAAAAATTTCCTGTGTCTTCAGCAAAATAAACCATTCAAGACACCAATGAGCTGGGTCTTAAAGGTAGAATTAACTAGTGGACTTAACGCAGATACACGCCTAAACTAAGCTTAAACTAAGTATATCAAAGATGCTATTGTGAAGAAAATCTTTTTAATCAAATGTTGGGTTTTATAGAATTTATTTACATTTGCACAGAGCAAATAAATAATTTTTGTACAACTGCCTGGGTCATTTAATGTGTGACTACTTCACAGCAGAGAGAGCTACGCTGAAGGTCTGAAGACAGCAAAACTTTGCATTTGTTACTGTAGTGATTTCATTTGCGAACAATTTGTTGGACAACAGCACATCCTTGTGTCTCATTATTCCACCTGTTTTACATGAAAGCATTCTCTGCATGCATACCCTCCAGGATATGCAGCACAACATTATTCGGTAAACAAGCATAAAAAGAGGTGTGTGGTATGTACAAATATCTCTGCTATGCAATGATCAGCTTGTAATGACTCTGACAGCTGCGTGATGTTCAGTTATAATTGATGCTGGCTAGCTGGCTGGCTGGCAGAGGCTTGTACTGGAGGAGTGTGGAAAACGAAGCGTCAGGGACACTCTTCAGTGTTTCAGACACACTGAGCTGTCACTTGCCTCTCATTTACACTTTAAAAGGACTGGAGTCTGGAGGCAAGGCGTCTAATTTCACATGAGAAAATGCGCTGAGCGCCCGTTTGTCTTTTAAAGCTTATCTTGGGATGAGCACAAGAGAGGATTTATGTCACCATGTTTTAAGAAGACACACCAGGACAATCCCATGGACACATAACTGGGACAACTGGAAATACAAAAACTGATATTTTGTACTGATTATTTTTCTCATATTATTCATAGATCTGAATAGTCAAGTCAAGTCAGTTTTATTTGTATAGCCCAAAATCACAAATCACAATTTTGCCTCAGGGGGTTTTCCAGTCTGTACATAGTATGACACCCTCTGTCCTTTACAATGCAAATAGCTGCTTTCAATCAAATCACATTTTAGAGCTAGCCGGATTTCATAAACCTAACACATTTTATATAAACCTAATACATTTTAATCACCTATTAAATCAATTATCTTACTGAACTGAACTGAAATTCATTAACAGAAAAACAGATCTACAAAGAGAATCCAAAGCAGCGCCTTGAGGACTAGAGGCCAAATCTTGTGAATGAGTCTTCAAACCTCACTGAGTCAGCGAGTTAATAAACGGCTCCATTTGGCAATAGCAGTTTACCATCATGCTCTTCCAATAGGACTGGTTGCCCCTCCCTTGTAGCCTGAGGCTGAAAGAAAAAGGATTCAGCAGAGATTTCATTAAGCATCCCTAAAGTAGATGTTTCCAGTAACTCTGTTGTATTTCTCATGGCATATGGGCTGGAAATGCACAAGATAACAGCACAGAGGAGTTTACTATTTTAGTCCTCAAGGAGGCAAAAAAAACAAGTAAAAACAGATTATTTACTTTTTATTTTCTGTATTTCAAGCATATTTGTTCAAGAATGCTGATATGCCTAAATCATCAACATCATTTCAATATATATACATTAGAAAGAAAAAAAGATTCACCTATGTATCACAATTTTTTTTACAATTTTGAAATAAGTTTTTAATGCCAGAATAAATATATTTGCTTCATTTGAGTCTATGCAGAGGGAAAAGGAAATTACTGCTTTTATTGTTGTAGTCTGAGTAACGGGACGTCATGTCCGTCCCAAATCCTTCAACCAAAACAAACAACAGCTGGCAGCAGCAAGCCGAACCAAAAGTCTGCGTGGATACGACCTGCACTCTCACATTTTAAACCTTAAGTGGCAAACACTACAGGTACAGTAAAATTTGGAAACACTTTGGGTTTCACATATCGCAGGAAAAGCAGAGCTAGACATCACGGCTAAAGCTGCATGCTAACTCTGTCATGGACAGGAAACTATATCGAATCGTAACATGCGGTCAAGACACTCATCTCCTTGGTCAAATTGACCAATGCTACGACGGTAGGGCACCCGTGTACCCATATTTATGATAAATACAGTCCAACAGCCCCGATGAGCTGACCATGATGTATAAAGAGAACAGAGCTTATGGGAGAGCTAGCGACGGACTTGGCGATGTTAACAGAAGTAGACACATATAACTATTCCCGGTTATCAAAATAAGGTGTTAACAAAGGGAAAAGTATATACAAAATACATGGAAATAACATTGACTGAATTATATTCACTAGAAGTATAAAACATTACATGTGCCTTATGAATTAAAAATAAAATACCACAAATTTTTGAGGAAAATGTCTTTATTCTTTGATTTTTGGGCTGCTGGAAAAAATGTAATAAATAATGCGTGACTGATATATTTAACTTTAGGACATCTGTGACTACTAGTGATGGGTAGTTGAGGCCTCGTGAAGCGTTACAGCACATTACCCAAACTGCACTGACACTGTGTCGGTACTGTGTCACTATGTTGCTCAACACTGACACCTGCTGGATCTTAAACATCACTGCAGGCTACCTAGTTGAGAGACTGACTGACCTGACTTACTGATTCAATGACCTAGCATATACAATAATTGTGGAGGATTATTACTTCCCCCAAGGAGGTTATGTTTTTGCCGGCGTTTATCTGTCTGTTTGTTTGTTTGTTTGTTTGTTTGTTTGTTTGTCTGTTTGTCTGTGTTCAAGATAACTCAAAAACTTATGGACGGATTTTGATGAAATTTTCAGGGTGTGTTGAAAATGTGAAAAGGAAGAACTGATTAAATTTTGGGGGTGATCCGGAAGAAATCCTTGATTCTGGATCACTTTGAAATTTTCGTTAACATTGGGGTAAATGGGACCCAAAAAATTGTTTCTCAATATTTATAATTTTTGCCCAAAGCTCATGAAATTTGACTCAGGGATTTACAATGTGTACTTCTATCAAATCCCAAAGGCTGATTCAGATCTGATCCAGATGGTGGATTTTATAGCAATTTATATAAAACAAATGGGGGTAGTCTTACATTTTGGCCTACTGTTCATTTAATATTAGAGGTAGAGATTTCTAACAAGCGGCATCGTGTAGCTGAGACAATTCAGCATCTTAAGTATGTCAACGAATTTGATCTAGCTTTAATACCTGAGGAAATAGATCCAGAAGAAACCGCCAGGGGGGAAACTATGGTGCTTGGCGGAGGTCTGCGCTCTCTGAGTGCTTTTCTAGTTTTATATTTTAATCTAAGTTTAAAAAAATCTTTGATATCTTTAAAATATACATCTGTAAATAATGTGAACGTGTGTCATAAAGTGAAAGTGTTATGAATGTGATGTTGCTTATGTACTTGTTTTGGAGGCGAGGGCGGTTATATAAATTTAAAAAATAAGTTTTTCCAAGGTCTTGGCATTCAGGTGATTACGCTTTGAGGAGCACCTGCTCACATGGCACAGATGAGGCTGGTGTACACAAAAATTGTAGGGATAGTCGGAAGAGGTTTAGGTACGTGTGCTTTTGGTTGTCCCAATATTTCAAAGGATCCTGTGATTCTTTTGGTGGAGACGCATCCCGTTGACAAATGGCAAATGCGCTTCCTTATAAACAGTTTGGCGCCTCAGTTACAGGCAAAACAGCAGCTGTATCGGTCACATGACTTTCTTAAAGAAATATGTGCACCGACAAGGGGTTTCACTCTATGAGCTCGACACATGCGCCGATGCATCGGTGTTGCCGGACCCATCACTACTGACTACGAATGTGCTGAAAATCAAATATTTTTACTGTATTAATTTAGATATTTTTCTAAGGAAAAGTCCCTAGAAGTGTATGATTCAACTTTTTCCCAAGGTCTCCTGTTAAAAAAGGTGTATCATCCCAGTCCGAATAAAAAGACATCAGCAAATGCCGGTTAAAGAATTATTTACTTTTTATTTTCTGTATTTCAAGCATATTTGTTCAAGAACGTTATGAGATCTTCAGTCTCATAATGTTCTTGAGCAAATATGCTTCCCAAGATACGATATAAGCATCAACATCATTTCTTTGCATCACATACTGTATAGAGCATCAACTCCAGCCACTTTTAAAATGACTCATCAAAAAAATATGAGCTACTGTAGCTGAGCCCCCAGGCCAGAGGAGTGAGCGGCACATGGAAATTCAATACTGCATCCATTTAAGTTACTCAGGAGATTTTTCTGAGAATAAACTGAAAAACAAGGCTTTTTGACAGCTTTTTGATCATTGGTTCAAATATAGTTACATGTGATGGACAAAGCAGGTATTGAGCTACGTGGCTCTTTTCATAGAGCCATACTTTACAGTGTAAGAGCACTCAAGAGAGACCAACACAAAGACAGCTTAGGCGGAAGCGGAAAAGGAGAGAACCAACCAAATGCAAATTAATCACACAAGGAAACTTTTCTCTCTGATGCCAGCTCTCTGAAAACAAGCCAAGCCACAAAAGTACAGATTACTTCCCCCCCACTGAAAGTCCATTTGTCTGGGAGATTGTTTTTATCTACTGTGTGATGGAGCCTGCCTCATCAGACTGGAGAGTGAGGATCAGAAATAGGCCCTCTGACTTAAACTGATACTCATAAAAGCAAACTTACAACATTAAGTAAATGAGTCTTTCTTGTTGTTGAACTTCTTATTTTCCTCCCAGTAGCGGTCGTGGTGAGATGTGCTCGAACCCTGTCAACCTAGTTGTACTACATGTTGGTGGAACTGCCTCCAAACAAGTCAGGCTCCGATGCACCAGGTTTATTTAATGGCTCTCTGTACATGATCTGAAGCTCAGGGCGACACAAGCGTAGTTTGACCGGGGCAGAGAGCGGTCAACAGGAACTGCTCTTGTCCCAGTGGTGTTTCAGGATGCTCACAAAGCCAATTCCTGTCTACATAGCTGTCTACTCGCACAGACATACAAGCTCACTACCTATCTACCCACGCTATTACTGCTGGGTACAGGCAATTATCACAAGTGGTAGTGTATAATAGGATATCTTGGTGGCTGCTACTGAGTGGAACTCTTGGTGAGCTAATGGAGATCTGAGAGGATGGACGGGAAGCGGAGTCACTCCAATGCATCTTCCTGTTTGCCTTAAGCGCTGTCTGCTCCCTTCTTACCCAGGCTAGCAAGCTATCAAATGTAGTGATGTGCCGATGGAGCAGATGATAAGGTTTGCACTGCAACCACTCACCCCAGCAATAACTTAAGAGATACGACACACTGGAGTGGACAAAAATACTAGAAGTATCTTTCAAAATAATGTCCAATAGTACAATAAGGCCTAAGCCGATTATTAACTGCTAACAGTCAAGATTAGTGCGCTGCATGCAGCGGTGCTGCTGGTAGTAGCGCCTAACAGGCTGCCCAGCTGCAACGATAAGCCGATGCACAAACAGGTTGAAGTGTATGAGCAAAACAGACAACTGAGTCCCCGGTTCATCCGTCCGGGAGAGTAACTGTAGCAGCCACGATGCTGCATGTATTGTTGTGGACACATGCAGCCATTTTCCCAATAAAAGTCGCCACCATATCATTTAGTTTAGCGGCGAGGTTGTCACCTATCAGCCCAGCATAACGTTAGTGAGCGTCCAACAGACGGTGTGCATGTGCTACGTTCACAGATATAACATTACCGATAACTTCATGCTCACTGTTGTCATACATACACAGTCTGTCGAACTGATGTAACGTTAGCGAGTGTCTGACAGACCGTGTGTGTGTGTGTGTGTGTGTGTGTGTGTGTGTGTGGCGTGCGTGTGTGTGTGTGTGAGACGACGATGAGTATGTGGTTATCAGTAACGTTATAGCTGTGAACGTAGCAGACAGTGTGTGTACAGTTTATCTGTCGGTGAATAAATGCTACAACTCCTCAAGACCCCAGCCAAGCTCCCGTGTTTTGCAGCACCGGCTCAGACTCACTTAAGGTCGACCACCTATTCTCCTTTAGGTGACAAGCTACTCATCTGAGTTTTGGTCAGCTTTTTATTTAATTTCTAATATTTATTTCAACTGTTTAACTGACTGAATTAATCTGTCAAAATTCTTAATGTTGGTAAACATTAATTATTAACATCCCTACTAAGGCCTAAAAAGTCAATAGCAAATCACAAATGTAGGTTTCACAAAACTTTGTGGGCAAATGTATCTCTCTAAAACGTGTAGCCTTCATTACATATAGCATCCCATGCCCTCTACTGTCACAGGAAAAACATTAATATGGAACTTGAACTCTCCATCAATCTCAGTCTGAGAGATACCACTTTACTACACATAGTTTTCAGTTGGCCTTTCCTCAACTTCGCTCATTTAAAACATGCACCACCAGAGACATGCGTAGGCATGTAGATGAAAGAGAAAATGTGACGGCGAGCAGATGCTCATGCATGGAGGCAAGTGGTGCAGGGAAGGATGTGTTTGCAGGCTTGGACAGAGGTCAAAGCTTTCACCTAAAATCCAGGAGTGGAGCATTAAGAGATCCTCTACACGAATAGCCTATAATGACGCCATAAGCGCATAGGTGAAACCCACCTAGGTGCACTGCAATCATGGCAACAGAATCATACATCCATGGGCACTGGTTTCTGACTTTTACTGAAAACACATCACTGAACCACAGCAAGAAGGTAAAACTAGAAGGAAAACCACCATTTATGTTAAACAGCTTTACTACATCGGGGCAATTAAAGCAGTAAGTAATTCTCTGGAGCTTAATCAAATCTCTTAAACCTGCCCCTATCAAGAAATCTGCTGCCTCGATGTCCTTCGGTAGAGCGGGCTACTTTATTAAGCCAATATATTCAAGTTCATTTCCCGGTTTAAAGGATCTGGTAAAGACTCGGTTGTAAAAGAGCTCGGCCTTTCGCCAACGATAATGGTATTAGGACTTATACTCCATGAGGCAGGCTTCAAGTACACTCAGAATTGCACGGGGTCTTTCACTTGCATTAGTATTAAATTTCACATTTTGACAGTGCTAACACAGTGGCCCTTCAGGGACGCATTTATAATTCCTTTTAGACCACGAGACGATTTACCTTTGTTTCCAGTCAAAGAGTTTCAAAGGCATACCGAGAGATATGAGCAGTCCTCTCTCTGCTGTGCCAACTTTCAAAGACAGCGGCTGTTATGATGAAAATGTACTCATCTGGCCGATAAAGGCAGCCTGGTAAAATCATCATGAATGATGATATTAGTAACTGGGATCAAACTGTCCATATTTATGACTGTATTTATGAGAGGAAAGGTTACAGATAGTATTCCAGCTTGTTAATGGACCTTGTAATGAGTCACAACTGACTTGCGGCTATGTGGCAGCTATTGCAGTAAGAGTAACACTGGGAGGATGTGCAATGACACCCACCTGCCTGGAACATCTGTGCCCACCGCAGCACAAAGGTGATTAACTGAATAGTGTTGGTGCGCAGGTATACACACACAGAGACTCACATACTATACAGTATATACAGTACACACACCTGCATTATTAGATTCATAAAGCTCGGCCCCATCCATCCGTCCATTCCCAAACTGAAGCCAAACTATTACACATTTGTGTGTGTATGTGTGTAGGTGTGTATGTGTGTGGGTGGGTGGCATTCATCAGGGTATGAATAGAGGCATAAAAGTGAGACACACTGAAAGAAGGAAGGTGAATATGATGCATGTGCAGGTATGAGAAAGTATTAAAGTGAGAGAGGAGAAAGATAAAAAGATGGCACATCTGAGGCACATCTGTCCTTTTGAGTGGATGAATAAGAAAAGAGCTTGATGAATGTTTGAACATTTACTTTTAGTCATACTTGTCTACATTCACCGCTGCTCCTCTCCCCGAAGAACAAAATGACATCTGACAAAGCGCATAATAGGCCCGCTGTCCACGGGAAAGACGTGATGGTTTGGCTTAAGATAAGTGTGTAAATTAAGTTAAGTACATACGGAAACCACATGACAAACATTAGTAATGTAACTTAGAAAACAAACTGTGTTTGTCGGACCCACCCACCTCCCCTTCAGCCCACCATAAGCGGCCTTTCTCCCCTTCTATTCTGCATCCCCACATTGCAGTCAAACTACATGGCATGAAAATGACACATCTAAAGCACCAACGGTTGACCAGTAAATTGTATTTTCATCATCACTGCAATGTGAACATGCTCGATAAACACACCACAGAACCTCTGTGTTAGTAATGTAACCCTCGGCTACACAAGCTAAAACAATACCTGTCTGTATGTAGTCTAACTGCTTAGCTTAGTTTGCCATAAATCTTAAAATTCTGTTAATTATGTTGTTGTAAACATTACTGTTGCTGCTCTAGAAACAACACTTAGCCTTATTATATTTAAAATTTTCAATTACAATCAAAGACAACCAGGTTGATTTAGGAAATGTATAGCTAACATGCACATCCATCCATCCATCTGCAGCCGGGCTGGAGCCGATCCGAGCCGGCTCTGGGCAAAGGCGGGATAAATCCTGAACAGGTCGCCAGTCCATCACAGGAGTAGAGACGGATAGAGACAGACACCATAGAGACAGAAAACCATTCATGCTCACATTCACACCTATGGGCAACTTTAGAGTCATCAATTAACCTGCACGTCTTTGGATGGTGGGAGGAAGCAGGAGAACCTGGAGAAAACCCACGCTAACACGGGGAAAACATGCAAACTCCACACAGAAGAGCCCCAAGCTGGATTCAAACCTGTGACCCTCTCGCTGTGAAGCGACAGCGCTAACCACTGCACTTGTTTCTTAATAGCAAGTCATATCGTCATCGCAATATTGAACAGTGACAACACAAATTGCATATTTTCCTCCTATCATGCAGGCCTAATTCACACACCTTTCAGTGCGACCGGGCTACATCTCTAGGCACGTACATGTAGCGTTTCAAGTTTTCCATGCATCTTCAAACAGACTGTGAAAGCCTTATCGTGTCACTGTCAAGTAGGCAAAGTCCATACAAGCTTCCCATCGGCAGCTCCGTGAGCGTCTGTTTGTGTGGACATGTAAATGTGTGCTGTGCCTGTGCACGCAAGCAATTTGACAGCAGCGCTGGAAATATCCTGAAACAAGCTACCTTCAATTGCAAAGTGCTTCTGAGAGGAAATTGTGTCAGTCTCCAATTACTTTTTGTGTCCTTTATTCTTTGCGCGCAAGTGGAAGCTTTTAACAAGGATATCTTCTTTTTAAGTTAAGAAATTGCTGGGTAAAATGAGTAAAGATTTCTCCCTCTCTTGTGAATCATCAGGCGTTCATTGAAAGGCTGGTTTAAAGCAGAGGGAGTTGATGTGGATGAGGTGAAAGGTGGGCCCCCCGCCCCGAAGTTGGGAAGTGTCAAGTAATTTATTTTTCAGTCACATAAGGACTTTACAGAGGTGACATGTATTTCTCACCCTGCCACAAGCCATCTGTCCACCCACACCTTCCCTCTTTTTTTAGCTAAATATGCATACGGCGCAGGCACACCCAGGCAATGTATGCACACAAGATACTGTCAAATACCCTCCGTCCTTATTGATTTAAAGTAATTACGTTGCTGCTGACTGCTTGCTGCCACTACCACTGTCCTATAGCACTTCTCACCACCTGCATAATGAATGGACATGGGACACTTTTCCTGAAATAAACATGCTTGTGTTACTATGTCAGAAAATGCAATTTCCATGTATAGTTAAGCTAATGAGTAAAAACGTCCATCACGTTCTCATCAAAGTTTCACCCAAGCAGCTGTGCGTCATTGGAGAAAGGCTGGCTGACCGCTACTGTCTAAAAATGCAGACATTTTGTATTATTTAGCAGGGTACACAAGTACAATATCCACGAGCGTCTCGGTAAAACTTCTAGCTGTGGGGGAGTGAACAGCAATAACTCTATTGAGCTTCTAAGGCATTGCAATGAATATGGTCTCCTATTTTTAGCACCTCTGTGATTATGATGTCTGACTATGTGAGTGCTGGCAGCCAGCACTTTGTCACTCACAGTGTGTGCTGAGTGCTGTGTATTTGCCGTGGATTCGGCAGCAGTGCTGAAGCAGGCATTCTACACAACTTCCCTTCTTTTTGTGTCGCTCAATCACTGGAATCTATTGGAGCTGAGGCGTCAATACTTGCGACTGCACTGAATCTTAAACAACATGATGTGTCAGTGTACAACTGACAGTGATGACAAGCTTTTTGCAAACAGGCAGTTAAGTTTTTCTAATCTTACAACAACCCCAAAAACAGGACGAGGCTTGATTCCTACACCAGTTATTTTGCCCATTCACAACAGTACAAGTCTCACTACTTGACAAATCAGAAGGCTCGTGGGAATAGTGCAAATGCTGTTCAATGCCTTGTTCACTGCAAGGTATTATGTAACATGTTTACACAGGTCTGTGTAGTTCCTTGATTCTTACAAAACCTACAGCTCATCCATTCCCCTCTGTCATTAAGCTATGTGGAGCTCCACTCTCATTCAGGATTGCCAGCGCTGGGTTTGGGCTCTGTCAGATACAGTCAGAGAAGCTCACACACCCCGAGAGACTACAGTCGGCATGCTACATACAGTACTATGTAACAGTGCCCAACAGGAGGAGTCTGGGGGAGATCAAACCTGACAAAACATCCATTTGAGAAGTTAGCTTTGTACCAAGAGGGCTTTTTTTCTGCCTGAGATCCTCCTTATCCAAGCGTCCTCCTCAGGGATGAATATAAGTACAGGAATGACATCGGTGAGGCAAACCAATGGGGGTGGAGTGGTGAACAAAAAGTGGTGCAAAAATCATATTTTGTTCATTGAGATGTCTTACCATGTTTAAATAAATTTGCATTTTAGTACTTAATGAAGCTAAAATAATTATGAAAGCATTTTGCAATGTTACTTTGAAAAAGCCAATAGTCCAAAAGTCTGATTACCGTATCCAATTAAGAAAATCCTGCAACCAAACTGCTTATGCACACCCATTTTACACAGCTGCACACATCCTCTCATTTACTGTAAGATGACAAAACACAATGCTTTAATCCTGCACATGTCATAATTTAGGAGTGCTCAAAGATTAAAACGAGAGAGAGGATGCTTTACCTTCTTCAGAGCTGACATCCTAGGTGGATCCTCCTCCTGCAAAGCCCGTTCACATGCTGAGGTCCCAAGCCAAGTTTGGAGGGTGCGCAAATCCCAACTCAGCCCGGTGCTGATGCTGAGCCATGAGGTTCCTGCTTAGTATTCTCATCTCGCCTCCACCCCGTCCTACAGCTGGCTCGGTGTGCGCACGCCCCTAACAGCTGCAATGACAGGATTCAAACACGTGGGGAGCTCGAGGTCTGATGCATGGGACTCACCACCACACTTCATGAAACAAAGTTGGCTGTATAAAGTGTTGGGCTAGACTATTTTGTCAGGGACACAAGCATGCAAACCTGACTCAAGATCATTTTCGACTACTAGGAGTCATGATTTAATTCGTCTTGCATTTATTATGCAGTTCACCTCAATAAAATGTAGACCTACTGGACTATCTTTTTTTGTTCATCAAATTCAGTGGTGGAGCAGTTAGAAAGATTGGCATGCTGCTCTACATGTCAACTAAACAAGGCTGCTTTGTATGCCGAATTGTAGAATGGGTTCGACTGATTCATACAGTATATTGATGTGTGATATAAAGTGTACGTGTCCTTTCTGACAACTATAGTTACATTAAATTGGCATTAGTTTGAATGTGAACCGCCGCGGTGAGAGCGCAACAGTCAGTCTTACCGGTCTATGAGCTGGTTGCTTGTGGGGAGAATGCAGCAGCAGCAGTCCGAGCATTATTGCACTCTGTGAAGCGCAGCTGACTTGCTTTTTTAAAGTAGTAGTTAACTCTAGCCGTTCCTTTAGGTGTTTTAACACGGACCGTTACACAGCTCAAATATTTCAGTGGTATGTGATGTAAACCGCTACTGAACAGCTAATTTTAAAAGCTAACAGACTAGGTAGCTAACTCAGCTAGCAGGGTAGCTAACTCAGCTAGCTTGCTAGCATATTAGCTCTAACGTTAGCCACATGGTTACATTGAACTTTCCGTCGTCTTCTTTGCCTCCACTCAGATATATTTGTCAGTATGGCACGTAGGAAAGAAGGTGAGCTTCACAAATGTCGTCGACAACATTATTAATCTCATACAAACCTCAAATAAGTAGCTAGCTAGCTAACGTGGCTAGCGGCCTAAGTCTCGCGTTAATTGGGTTCTAGCTAACGTTATGTTGTAAACAAATGCACGTGCGCAACTTTCAGATTATAGTACTCATGGTAAACTCATAGTACCTGACTGTACTGTAGTACAGTCAGGTACTATGAGTTTGTACGAGGGCATTTGTCTTTCCCATTCAGATCCTGTAAAACTTGGTTTCTGTTGATGTCGGACAGCTTGAAGTTGCTTTTCTTTGATCTTTAGGTATTTCATAACAATATTTACTAGATCAGTAACGCTTTCTAAACGTGGTGCCTTACAGAGTCTATTATTATTATTATTAGTAGTAGTAGTAGTTGTTGTTGTAGTAGTAGTACTAATACTACCAGAAGTAGTAGGAGGCTACTATCATGCACATGGCTCATCAAGCAGTACCAATTTCAAGTTTGCTGGTCAAGCTGGTTTGTCCTTTGACTTCATCCTTTGTTCTACATCAAAAATACATTTGATCAAAAGTATGAAGCCCACACTTTATTTGATCTGCATTGTTATACTTTTTTAGCATGAGGTTTAAGATATTTGACAATTACAGTGTATCAGATTAACTGGTGGTGGTATCTCTGTTTTTTGTCTCTTAGTATTTCAATCAAAAGTACTCCAGAAGCTTTACCCTGCAGCTCCCAAACCCATACTGGAGAAGGAATCCAGCCCACCACACACTGTAGATGCCTTGTCCAGAAAACCCCATGTGAAAAGAAAAGCTTCTCAACAGGACAGTGCCATTGGTGAGATCGCAATAAGTTCACCTCTTTAACTTACATCTTACACAAGTACTAAGTACAATTTATTGAATAAAATATTTTATTAAGTAACACTATATACACTATTAATACAATAAGACTGTCCCGAATGTAGTTTTTTTGGATTTAAAGCTTTGGTGAGTGATTTTCAAAGGTATTCAAAACTTTGCTTCATAATGTGGCACAGCGAACTGATGTTCTTCTGTCTGTCTGTCTCCATTTCCACTGTTTCAGTGCCCGGGACTGTGCTCTACACACAACACACAACGATAACCGTCTGAGAATATCTGATAATAATGACTGCTGAATATGAATAATTCCTTTTTCCCTTATTTCATGGGCTATTTTGGGATTTACACATTATTATAATATACTTTTTAAAAAACAAACAAACCCCAGAGCGTTCAAATACTGATTCAAGGATTCGGTTAGCCCTAAAATACACACATTAACATAACAACACACCATACAAGCAGAATTGCTGCCACCCTGCTGCACTCACCACTGGGGTTTATAACCTTCTTGTATTTGCCATGTCTGTCTCAGGAGATGCAGCGACGACGCAATGTGCAGCCAATCCTGGCAGGCGGATGTACACAGTCCTTCCTCCTCCTGCAGACTACAAGAAAGATACAGAGAAATCCGTCACACCCTGCCAGTTAGAAAGCATAAATAGTGCAGAGGACCCAGCTGGTAAGACGACCATAATCTCACATTTATGGACTTGTGCAGTGCACCATAAAGCTAGGAGAGATTTATTGCATGGTTTCTCCAGGTTGGTTCTCTCATGTAATAAAGTCACTCATCTTGATTGGCTCTGCCACTCATGTTGAGGGAAACAAACGGTGATAATCAATTTTATGAACTGAGGAGAAGCTGATGGTGACTGAACCTGGCTGATTTTCACTTTAATCCATCTATTGACGGTGTTGTTTGTCGGAGCAAACTTGTACATCCATGCATCACTTAAAGACTGCCTATTTAGTCTGCGCTCCCACAGTCTGCACTTTCTCTTGTCATGAAACGGTGGACTGATGAGACTTAAGTAAGAGTTGTGGCTCATTAAACATGTCTCAGTACTCATCACCTTCCTTAATGCAGACTTCCATCCACCTGACAGGCTTCTGCTTTACCTCAATGAGACAGAAGTTATTTGTTGGCTGAGTGGAGCATCTAAAGGTGCCCACTAGAATAAATGATGAGGTTAAGTTTGATTAATTGCACTCGTCTGCCTAACAGCGCCTTAATTGAACACATTTTTTTACTTTGTGGGCAGCGAGCCTCGATGGGAATTGCAATCCAAAGTCCTGTTTAAGTTCAGCTTGGGTGGGTTGGGCTTCATAAATATAGGAAGTCCATCAATATAATATTATAGAATGGTTGCCTTAAATTACTATCTCCACACTGTGTTTACACTGCTCCAGTGCAGTCTGACCTCTTTGTCTTTGACAGTAAGATATGGAAACATAAAGCATGTAAAGGCTTCTTCCATAATTATGTGCTGTTGTAGGGTTCAGTCGGTTCAAGAATGAGCTCTGGTCAATTATTTTTTGAGCTGTTTCTGTGTTACTCTACCTGCTGTATCCTGCGGTGTACTTTGGTTACCAGGGAAAGCACTTTTTCCAGACTTCCAAAGTGTGCACTACTGTAAGTTATCACGGCAAGACATGATATTTACTCCCTATCATTACTGTTTTACTCAGTTCTTTGTGTGACAGATATGGCCATTAAAGAAGTGCATTTAGGCTTGAAGGACTTCTCTGTTCCTGTTTGCTCAGCAACACATTGATGTGAAACACTTTGGTTAATTTTTAATCTACCACAAAAGCACAGAATTAATAAAATTTACCATGAATATTTTATATATACATACTCTAGGAAAGATGTGACTGAGTGCACTCACAACTGTACGGTGCTGCTCAGATGCCCTATCAACACGTAACAACATGACAGCAAGTTTTAGTTCATTTTCACTTTTTGCTTCATTGATTGTCATACAGACAAGTCCTGTTATTGACTTTTTTTGTCATCACTACAGTCCACAATAGACTAAATCGAGCAATGGCTCCTTCTTGAACTGTTTTTTTTTTCAGTATTCGTTGGCTTTGCACTGCCACTGTCTCAGTTGCATTATGTTCTGGCTGCGATCCAGCTCACTGCTCGCTAGTGTGAATGGGTCACTAGGAATTCGATGGGAGCTGGTCTCTTTGACCTCATAATGCCTGTCGAGTTGTTAAGCAGAGGGAAGGGCGTGGCGAGGTGGAGAGGGAGCTGCTCAGCCAGCAACAATGCAGTTTCTGTGTGGGCTCACAGTTAAGCTCTAGTCGTTAAATTTAAAGTTTAAGTAATAAGACATAACAGAAGACAGATTTAACACCGATAATGTTTTTCACCTGGAAACAGACTGGAAAAACGGCAGCAAAACAAATCAAACTGCAAAGCTAAAACAGAACAGCAGGAGCTCTAATGATGATTGGAGGAGCAATGTCATACTTAACCTGAGCGTTACACCTTTGGTCTCAAGTTTGTTCCATTTAAGCCAAAATTCAGCAGGTTTTCTTTTCAATCAGTAACCACATCTGATTGTGCTGATTAGAGTGTAATCAGCCAAAAAGACAGAGTATCTAATTAGTGGAATCAGCTGGTGCAGAGATTGGCTGGAAGGAAACCTGCTCTCTCTTATCCACATCAGTGGACATTACTAGAAACCGCCCAGATCTGCCCACCCACCTCTAATATGCGACACACAATCTATTCTTTTATCAGTGTGAACACATGAATCTAACATTTACAATTCTGACGTTGTGACACCGTGAGCTTGTGTTTACAACATGGCAAGTCATGTACACAATATGCTTGGCCTTCAAGTGGTTAAGTTGTGAGAACACTGCTTAAATTATAGCTATTTGCATTTATTTTTATTTTTTGTAAATCTATGTATTTATATTTTTGTGATTTTATTTATTACTGCATGATTTTCTTTGTGCATTTCACCCCTTATTTTAGAAATAAAGAAGCAACATTGCTACATTTATTTATCGAGTCATTTATTTATTTATTTTGGCAGTTTCAGTCCTCCATAGTCTAATAGTAGTGGTGCATATGGAGCCTGGAGTGTATTAATTAAATTTAACAGTGTTTTTTAAACTAATCAAGAGTTTATGATCTTGTTGCCCGCAGAGAACAGCATCCATGGTAGCAATGAAGAACTAGACGAAGAGGAAACAGAACAGAAAAGAAGAAGGAAGAGAAGGAAAAGGAAACCAGTCCTCAGCCAAAACTCTGGGAAAGATGGAGCAGCTCCAGTTAGTGAGTCCAGCACAGGTCAGAGTCAGACACCTGTGGATGATGAGAGAGGAGAGCGCATTAGCAGGAACAAGAAGAGGAAGCTGAAGAAGAAACGGCACAAAGAGAAGCTGCTCGCCATGGGCGTGATGCCCCGGGCCACCGCCCTGGAGTTCACATACCAAAAAGATGGGGAGGAGGAAGAAGAAGAGGAGGAGGAGGAGGATAATGAGAGGAGAGGTGCTGAGGTGTCAGACTTCCTCAGGAAGACCATGGAAATGTACATGTCAGATTGTGAGTACTGAGGAGAGCGGTGCTGTCCTTTTTAGATCAGCTACTTCCGTACACTCTCTGTGCTAAATCTTGTAGTCATCACTACAGCTTGTGCTCACTCAGTGTTAATATTTGGAATGAATGAACACTCTGCCAAGGAATAGTTTGATTATTTTTTATTCATTTGGGGTCTTACAAAGCTGATTACTTCCTAAGATGTAGTTTGCAAACACATAATTAAATTCTGCCAAATGTTGAAAACATGTTGAACTGAATTCATTTCACTTCTGCCACAGCACATCTGTGCTTTTTGGAGACATGATGTGACAGTGCCAGCATGAACTAAACAGGAAACTAGTCAAAAACATAGCATCAGTAATTGGATGAAAGTGTAATAGCTAAAATTGCAGTGCCATTAGAATGACAGAGAAACTTGAGTGTGTGAGCATTTTTTAGCTGCCAGATGTCTGAGTACCAGCTAGTAATCATTGTCAACAGATTTGATTTATTTAACACTTACTTCAAGAAACCAAGATAGCCCACTATTACAAATGTTACAATGCTTCAGATATTCTAAAAGTTATGTGCGTCAGACTGACGATACAAATCCAGCCAACCGGTACTTAAGATTAGACCATGACCAGTGTCACGTGAATAAGTGAAAGCTGCTCGGACTTCAGAACAACCAGTGAGGTTTATAATAAATTGTAAGACTGCACTGATATGAGGGTCACCCAGTTTGGCTTTGTAACTTAAAACATACAGTTTGCTAGTGATGTTTCCTCTATGGTGATGACACAGAGACTAGGCAGTTAAAGGGATAGTGTGTTTTGAAGTGGAGTTGATTGAGGTACTTATCCATCCATATTCTGCACACCCCCAGTTTGGAGAAGCAGACAGGAGTTACTGCACAGAACCAAAGCAATGTACTGCTGTAGACGTGGATGGCAGCAAAATGTATTTCAGCCACCTAAAAGAAAGTCCCACCTAAAAAAGAAATTATATCAGCTATATGCTATATAATGCTATATTTAGAATATTTTACACCTTGCCATCACACACCTATACGGTCTGTGTTTCCAGGAAACTGAAACTGTTTTCTGTGCTCTCACCAAAGCAACCAAGGCAAACAAAGTAACTGATTGAGGTTACAGTAGACCAGCAACCCCCTTGTGTTCTGCAAGGTAAAATTACAGCTTTTTTCAATGGCTTTGACAAGAGCACAGATGGATAAAACAGCTTCAGTTCCCCATCGGGAAAAGATGCCATGATAGCAGTGAAAATATTCTAAACATAGCGTATACTTAAACTGATACTGATTTTTTTTTCGGTGAGCCTTTCTTTTAGGTGGCTAAAATACGTTTTGCTACTGGCCCCGTCCACAACAGTATGTTGCTTTGCCTCTATGTGGTAACGCCTGTCTGCTTCTCCAAGCTGGGGGCGTACCGACAGTCATCTACTGGATAAATACCTCAATCACCCCCAATTCAAAACACCTAAAGTATCCCTTTAAGTGTAGCTGAGGAAACGGTTATACAAGTAAAGCATAAACTTATGTATTAAACAACTGTCCTACAATTTATAAAGCTACATTTCATGATTTTGCCAGCTCCAGATGGATAACACTCCTCTAATATTGGATTAACTACTAAATTATGTTGTTGGCGCTCTAAATTAACAGACCACCTCTCGCTTCTTCCGTACTCCTCCAGCCTCATTGCCTGTAGACGAGCTTAGCCTCCTGTCTGGGACAGTGAATGACCTTCTGAGCGGCATAGCCAGTGGACGCCAGCCCACATCTGTCCTGAAGCAGCTCTACAGTCTCAAGGCCTTAGTTCGGCAGCAACAGACAGACAAATTGGAAAAGGCGCTGGAGAAGCTCTGCAACATTTCTCCTATGTCTGCAGGTCAGTGGTGCATCGATCTTTGTACTAATTGTTGTCATCTCTATCCATACTGGCCTCTTCTTGCTGGGATCTGCCCCAGACACTTCATTCACCTGTCCCTGCAGGTTAATACATGTCTCTGTTTGTCCGTGCTTGCCCTCTATTCTCTGCACTCTTACACTGATATTTATTGTTCACCTGTGTATACCTGCCCTTACTCGCCTTCATCAGCCTTTACCTGTACGTACCTGTCCTTAATTTGCAATACTAGAGTGGGTCTTGTCCATATTACACCTCACACACAGGTGACCTCCACTTTGCGTTAACTAACATGTTTCAACTTGCACATCTTGCCTTTACTCTGTCAACAGCCGAAACTCAAGAGTCCCCAGACACGTCTTCACCTGTGCATTAGCATGGTTGGCTTGCTGGCTGCATAATAGGATCTGTGGGGACTTTACGGCTGTCTGTGTGAGAAAGAGAGGGAGAGGTAGAGCGAGAGAAAGACCAGCTAGGAGATTCACTGCTGTATTGGTGGTCACAAAATGCTGCTCGTCCCTGCCTGTCCCCGTCGTCAAGACAACACCGTAAAAAAAAGACTGTTAGCTATCTCGCGAGTAGAGACTGCCTTCCTTAGTTGTGCCTATCCTCTCCATGCACCTGCTCCACAGCTGCCAAAAAGCCCCCCCCCCCCCCCCCCCACACACACACACACACACACACACCTCAAATTGTATGAGTCATGCTTCAGTTCACTGTTTTTGAGTGCTGCGGTTTTTGCAACTCCACCAACAGATTGTACCAGAGCAAAAACCCTTGTGAATGAATCTTTCTGCTTTCTAAAGATTTTACTTCATTTAAAGGACCAGGGTGTAACAATTAGGGAGATCTATTGGCTGAAAAGGAATATAATATTAATAGGTATGTTTGCTTTAGTGAGTAAATCACCTAAAATGAAGTTGTTGTGTTTTTGTTACCTTAAAATGAGGCATATACAGTATATCTACATAGGGAGCAGGTCCTCTTCACGGAGTCTGCCACGTCGGCATGTTTCTACAGTTCAAAACGGACAAACAAGTCGATAACATAACTCGCTGCCGTCGCTGCCACTCTCTCTCTCTTGCTTCATTACTCATCTCCATCCTATATACGCACTCCACGCTATGTGCTACTCTTACTACAACTGGCTCTAGAGAAGGCCATTTGCGTTTTTTCATCGGCCACCGTAACATACGGGAGAGGGTTCAGTTGGTTGTAATCTGCAACCTCACCGCTAGATACCGCCAGATCCTACACATTGTTCCTTTAAAGGACCAACCTGTAACATTTAGGGGGATCTATTGGCAGAAATGGAATATACTATTAATATCGTTTTCTTTAGTGTATAAATAACCTGAAACTAAGAGTTGTTGTGTTTTTGTTACCATACAATGAGTAATTTCTGACTCCGGAGTTAACCCCGCTGTCAAAAGGATAAAGAAAACCTCCGCTGGTCTTGAGGAGCTGCAGCATTTATTTTTTAAACTATATCTTCCACTGTTCACTTGATATTATCTTCTGCTCCACAAGCTCACTTGTTCGCTCACACACATTCGCCATTGCTCTCTCTCTCTCTCGCTTCACTTCTCACTTCCCATTATAAACACTGACACTATTCTCGAAATGACCTATACTACTCTTACAACAACCGGCTCTAGAATGGGCCAGTCACATTTTCACGTCAGCCGCCATACAGTAGTTCTCCTACACTCTTGGCACATGGGAAAGGTTTCTGCAGCCTCACTGCTAGATGTCGCTGAATCCTACACACTGTTCCTTTAAAGGGAATTGCATTGTTGTAGTGTGGATGGTATATGCAAATGAACGATGTTAAGCTTCCCTCCGTTTCACGTTTCCCTTCAACTCACCATTCACCTGGGAAGTGAGTGGCGAAGCACGAGAAAGAGAGCAGAGTTAACGGCATGTAACCTCATCGATTTAGGACCAAGTAGGAAAAAGTCTGGTTTGTCCGTTTGGTCTACTGTTGAAACATGGTGGACTCCATGGACAGGATCCGCTCCCTATGTAGATATAAATGGCTCATTCTAAGGTAATTAAAACACAATGATTGTGATTATCAAGTGATTATACACTAAAGAAAAAAATACTTATTAACATTATATTCAACTTCTGCCAGTAGATCCCCCTAACTGTTGCACAGTGCTCCTTTGATTATTTAATGTTTGATTAAAATCCAGCATGTTAAAGCTGCATTCTGTATTTTAATGTAACCCACATCATCCACTGCCATGCAGGAGCTAATCCATGTGCTTATAAAGAGGTGTAAGGTTCTTCAAGTGAGTCCACTAAAGCGCTCCTCGCTTTATCTGCCCTTGCAGTGGCAATCAGTTGACTGCAGATTTCCTCCGAGCATATCTCGCTGCACCCTTGAGTTCCTCTCTTGAATGACATTGGCTCGACTGCTCACTTTTATACTGTCCATTTTATGCTCTGAATAGATTCACCAAATCAAATTGGAACTTTTCAAGAACAAGTAAATGAAAGATAAAGAATGAGACAGACGTGTTAGGTTGAACGTCTACATGCAGAAAGCTGGGAAGTGCGTTTGAACACTGGCTGCTGGGGGAATTTGATTTATTATGTGAAAATACAACAGCAACTGTGTCTCTTTGGTGGGATCATTGACTGTTCCTCTGGTATCGTGGTGTCAGCTGTAACTGAAATGTTGCTCTTGTGTCTCTTTGTGTTTTAGAGGAAACCACTGCAGTCGTTTCGCTGTTCCAATACTGGATCACAGACATTCTTCCCATGCAGGGAGACAAGACGACAGGGCTTTCTACAACACCCCCATGAGACAGTGAGTCACACTGAAACACAGACTCTACTCGTGGATTATTTCTAGTCTATATTTCTGTTATCACTTTAGAAAGTTCCTGAACTGTTCTACTCATATACTGCGTTTCACAATGTTGAATTTTACATGATGCTGCTTAAAATGTTTTTTTTTTATTAAATAGTTGTTTTTTCCATTTGATCTATGCCTTTTGTGTAATCTGTTTTCATGCCTTGTATTGTACAAGAACAAAACAAAGCCAGTTAATCTTGAGCTGGGCAAATCCCTCTGCCCACCATGAGTAAGCCTGAAGTTGTCATTAGCGACCAAGTTTTTTTTTTTTTATGTGGAGCAAATGAATTGAACTTTTAACTGGTATTACCATAACATCCGCCCCCCTCACCTAACCTTCTAAGAGAAAAGCAAATGTCAGCTCTGCCGGTGTTCCAGTATTTTCAGCAGATGTTATGACATTTAAACCCAGCTAGTTAACATAATCGCTGCTCGAATAGCTCCACTTCACTCCCCACAAATCAATTTCTGACCAACTTGCTATTCTCCGTGCCTTTTTAAATTTCACCTAACTTCACTGGGTTAATTAATAGTCTTCAGAGAGGCAACACTGCTGATACTTCATCATTATTACTTCATCCCCACATCACTTGTTGTTACTGTTATCTAACTCTACGCTCAATATAGCAACACAGTGTGTTGTTGTTGATGGACCTTGGGAACCACTACCACCTGGGGAGTCAGTAGCTTAACCTGCCGCATCCCCATACCTGTCTACAGCTCAGATTACCTATTCTAATACATTTAATCATGACTCAATGCCAAGGGATGAGTTCAGGAAAAGGGCAGAGAGTTATCTCAGCTGGACAGTAACATTGTGGTGACCTTAGTAAGAGTGCCACGAACCAGCTCTAGAGGAAAACTGTTGTCTAGTGGGATGCACCACTACATACCAGCAGGTTATACTGTACACTGTGACACATGGCTCTGAGTGTGTGTGAAGAATTATAGTGGTGAGTAATTAGCATGAGGGCCGCCATCTGTGGCCTCTATTCATGGATGGACGCACCAGGTGCTGTCTGATGGAAGCTCTGAGGCTCATTCTGCAGACATTAGCCAGAGGTGACAATAAGGGCATCAAACACATCGCCTGATATAACATAAATATAAAGGTAGAAAGGTGATCATTAGTGTTTTTTAATGTACTTTTTTTTAACCATGCAAGCAGTGTGGCTCTAGGGATGTCTGCTGTTAAGATAAGATAAAATAAGATGAACCTTTATTAATCCCCAGAGGGAAATTTGGGGAACCACCGTTCGTTAGAACCACCACTTTGGTCCAGACTGCAATATCTCAATAACTTGTCTATGGTTTGACATTAAATTTGGTACAGACATCCACAGCGTCCAGAGCATAAATCCTAATGACTTTGATGATCCCCTGATATTTCCTCTAGCACCACCCCAGTTTACCAACTGGTAAACCTTTTCACATATCCAGTAAAATATGTGAACTTGTACTGGCTGGATTATTTGGTACAGTCAGTCATGTTCCCCGCAGGTTGACAAACCTTGGTTTAAGCCTCTATAATTAATATTTTTATCAAAACGAGGCAATGTGAGGATTCGATCCTAGTGATGGACCTACAGAGAATTATCTCCTGAATCTACAGCTCTGCTCAGCTTTAAAGTGAGTTTCAGCTCCTTGTTTAGCAGTCTGGCTCACAACGTTTCTGTTTCGGTTCAGTCTATAAACAGATTTTGCATTCACACGTAGAATCTGTAGGCAACGGGACAACATTTTGTGCTTTGGGTGAAATCAGGTAAACAGTCCATGTGGAGAGCAAAAGAGGCGGAACACATTAGCTGAAATGCAATCTCTGAACCCGGCTCTTGTCTGATGATGATTTAGCTTTTTATTGGTTTAAATCAGCTCATAAACTGGCTATTTGTGACACAATATGGCCGTACATATTGTCTCTCAACTCCAACTCCAGTCTCGCATCTCAAGTTGATAATCGGACTGTAAACAACAAGCAGCAAAGGGAAAAGGAAGTCTTGGCCCGGATATCTGCCAGCTACACCGCAACCCCAGAAATGTATGGTGCCTTCAAATGGAGTTGTGCTTACCGTTTTCACACGAAGAGTCCATATGAATGTCCCCCTCTTGTAGTATTCATGACCTTGTAAGTGAAAAGTTTTCGAAAGCTCCAGGTTCACGAGATGTGACGTATTTGTTGACCTTGCGAGAAATGGCGGAGGTCATGGAAGTCGATTTTTTGGGGCATACTAAGTTAATTTTTTTTTTTTTGTCTGAGGAAAATGGACCGTCCTCAGTGTAGCCATCTTATAGACTCTTTGTCTTTTTAATATTTTTGTTTTATATTTTCTAGCATTGAAGTCATTAGTGGTTTTAGTTTGTCTCCTATAGTACTTTAAATGCTTTATTTTTGTTAAAAATAACTCCCAGTAGCCATCACAAGTTTCTGTGGCATCTTGACTTTGCAGCATTAATGCCAGAGTTTGAGAGTATTCATGGATGCATGAGCTGGGAGGCAGAAATGGTCCTATTACCAGAGATGAGGAGAAGGTCATTGTTGGCTGCTCTCACTGGAGAGAATCCCTCTCATCCGGCGAGAGACATTATCAGCACAGCTACCTCATTATAAGACCTCACTCTGAGTCGAGGACCCCTAGGCCAGGAAGGATATTAAAGCTTAAAGAAATATGCTGACATGGCAGGAGTAGCCATTCTCAACATCAACAGAAAAACATCCAAATCAACCCATTTGGCAGATTCAAATGGGTCCTCGTGGCTCGGACTTCAAATTACTCGGGCCTTCTGTATATAAAGTTATTAAAGGAACTGCTGAAGTCAGAAGAAATCAGTAACATTTGATGCTACCTGAATGAGTTAACACCTCTAGCTTCATTTTTTTCCCACTTTGGTTTGATGTCAGACCCTTCAAATAAATATAAAAGGATGGTCAAATTAATCAACATCCAGCTATTATCTTGCACATTAACACCCCTCTGATTCTCCACACACATTCATCGTATACATAGATGAATACACTCTATTATGACTGGATGATATAAAATAATCACATTATTAATAAGAATATTTTAAGTATTGATATTCACCTCAATGTGGAAAGTGTATGCATTAGACAAAAGTCTGCATATGGAGGATGAAACCTGGAAAAAAAAATAAATGGCTCGATAATATACAAAACATACGAAAAAATAAATATAGACATTATTTGATATTTTGGTTTTAATTTGCTAAATACAAAATCAAAACAGCACATTTTAAAGTTAATAACAAAAATAAATAAATATATAAATAAATTAAATAAAAAGGAAAAATTAAATACAAGAGTAGATAGACAGGGGAATTAATACAAAGATAAATAAAGAAGCAAATTAGAAACAGATATCAATTTATTTATATTCAGATATTTTTTATTTGTTACATTTTATCATTTAATTAAGGCCTACAATTATTTTGGTATGTTTAATGGCAGATTTATTTATTAATTGACCTGGACTGATTTTGGCTGGTTTCGTCCTCCATATATGCATACATGTAAACAAAAATACAACCTAATGACTTTTAAAAAAATATTTAGTTTGCTTGAAATCATTCATTTCCACAACATCATTTTGTAAAATAGTTAAACGTATAATTTCAATGCTAAAATTGGTATACTGTGACATTTAACCTATCCAGACACTCCATTCAACCTTGTTTCTGTTTAGACCGACTTCTTTGTCTCTGTGGCAACTCCTGTAATCCCCTTAGACAAACCACCTGCGGGCTGCCTGTTATGTAAACACAGCAAGGAGACGTTATAAGGACTGAGCAGGCTGTCCCGCATCAGAAAACTGAGCACAGGTTGAAGTGTCCAGGCGTACACCCGGACAGACCCGCTCTCGGTGGGTTTCCCGTCCTGGGAGTCCACGAAGAGGAACTTGACAAAAGAGAGAGCCGAGTGTTATCTGGCCTTTAACTCGCTCCTGATTCAACAGGAAGACCATCACGGAACGCTCCAAAATGTTCTTCAGACTCCCACGGCTGACTCCGGGCTACATCAGGCTGCTGCAGGTGAGCATGAGCAGTGGGTTTTATTCATAAAGTCCCACTGCTTCGGATCTTTCACTACTACGAGTCAAGTAGGTACTGTAACCACCCACAGAGTTTGTTGATGTGCTTAGTGTCACTAAAGCTGTATATACTGCCGGAGAGCTGGAACATAAAATGCTGAGTCATTGAAGATGATCTTGGAAGCAGAAATGGGTTGCACTTTATTGCAATTTTTCTGCACCAAGCAACTTGTTTTGATTTAAGACCTTCAAAACAAAAAGGCAGAAAGCCCTTTCAGTGCCTGGGATGTGAAGTCTAGATTACATGGTGCTTGGCATGCTCTGTCTCTACGGGTCCTTAAGGAGTAGAAGGCAATGGCAGATGAAATAACTCTGACAGTTCTGAAAGCAGCCATTGACGTAATGAAGTGTTTGCAAGTTGCTGGTTTTATGGGTACGTGCAGGAGTTTATAGACAGAGACGCCTCATACAGCAAGCTGGTTTCACTCAGCCTTATGCTGCCGTTACGCAGCCATTTATTCAGCCGAGTGTCTCGACTGATTGTTGTGACAAGATGATGAAATACAGTACTATCGCATCATCTACATGCCATCTGCAAATATGAGTTGGTTCTGGGCTTCTGTTCCAGTGTGCCCTTTGTTTCAGCTCACAAAACACAATCACCTTTTTGCCAGTGTTTATCACAAACAATGGAGAAATCCAAACCTGTGACAGTCCATTGCATTTTAAATGGAAATGGGAAGTGGCTGAGTGAGCTACAGGAATGGCTTCTTAACTGTCTGTGACACAGCGCCATTTGAAACTATGAGGTTTCTATTATTTGCTCCTCTGTAATTGTCAAGGGCCCACTGAGGAAATTGCCCTTGTCGTAAAATATACGAGCCTTTTGTTTGTCAAAAGAGACAGAGCGCTATTTGGTAAATGAGAGGAGATGAGTTTTTAATCTCTGCGGGATTGGTGGGAGGAAGAGATGAGGCTGGGACTGAGGTGAACATATTGTAGCTCAGTCATTTGATGTGGACAAAAGGGTCTGCAGGGCATGTTGTCCTATAATTGATCTGCATCCATGCATACACTTTGCACATTAACAAATCACGACTCTTTGGCCATTTTTTGCCGAGACGTTGTGTTTTCTCTGGACTGTAATTTTCAGGTCTGGGACGATTCACCTAACTCCCAATTCAATGCCATCATAACACCTGGGTGCCGATTTGATATGTATTGCAATTCTACAAGTATTGCGATTTTTGTTGGCTTTTTTTAATATTAGACCAGTGGAGAAAAAGTTGAATCATACACTTTGAGGGACTTTTACTTTGGAAAATATCTAAGTTGATACAGTAAAAATGTTTGATTTTCAGCATGTACTGTATGTAGTCACAGAAGTCCTGAAGTCAAATATATTAGTCATTGTCAGGCATTATTTATTAATACATTTCCCTCACAAATTAGTGTTATTTTGGGGCATATAATGTTTAATACTTCTGGTAAATATAATCCAATCAATCCTATTTCTATATATGTATTTTGTATATACAGTTCCCTTTGTTCACACCTTATTTTGAAAACCAGGTGTAGTCACATATGTATACTCTGTCGCTAGCTCTCCTGTTAGCTCTGTTCTCTTTAAACATCCATGGTCAGCTCCATCGGGGCCTTTTGAATGTATTAAACGTAAATATCAGTATATGGCTGCTCTGCAGTCGTAGTGTCTGCTGATTCACAGAGATGAGAGTGACGGCTGAATTGACCGCATGATACTATGCCATAATTTTTCCTGTCTATGATAGAGTTAGCCTGCAGCTAACATCATGATGTCTAGCTCTGCTTTCCCTGGCAATGTGTGAAACCCAAAGTGTTTCCATACTTTACTGTATGTGTAGCATTTACCACTTTAGATTTAACATGTGAGAATGCAGGTCGTATCCACGCAGACCCTCCGTCGCTTTCTGCTTTATAGTTTCGGCTCGCTGCAGCCGGCTGCGTTTTGTTTCAGTTGACGGACAGGGAACAGATGTGTGTGTATATATATATATATATATATATATATATATATATATATATATATATATATATATATATATATATATATATATATATATATATATATATATATATATATATATATATATAAATTCCAACATTCCTCTGATCACGTCTAACCCTCCACTTTTCTCCCCTTTCAGACCCAGGCCTACCATAATGTGTCCGTGGCGCCTCCAGCCGAGAGGACCATGCCAGGCATGGCTATGCTGCTGGGGGCCGTGGGGATCGGGATGTGTGGCTACAGCTCCAGGCAGTTGGCCCTCTACCACCGGCCCTCCGCCCGAGTGCTGCAGTGGGTTGGCACACACACTGACGCCAGCACGGTGGGCACGGCAGCCCACAGGACCCCCTTCATGGATGTTAATCGCTGGGCTGGTGCCTACCAGGAGATCCCACCTCCCTCCTTTGTGGGCCAGAAGGTTCCGGTGAAATAATAACCTTTGATGCTGTAGCTTGGATATAGATTGGCCAACATCATAGGTTGAGCTCCAGTAACTACGCTCGTGCACGACTAAAGATTGTAGCTATGCTGGCCCCCCGTGTGGCCCATGTGCTCTCTGATGACGTGCAAGTGTGGATATTTTGACTGACCTCAACCTTTATGTTTGCAGGAAGATGGATGTCTTCTAGTAATAATGAGCTCTGTAACTAACGCAACAAGTAGAAAAGTAGTTGAAACACTATTGGATTGAAGCAATGTTGAGTTAATGCACTGAGAGGGCACGAAACAAAATGAGTGACTGGATGAGTTCGTAATGATGCTGGAACGTCCCAAATGATGCTGCTGAATGCAGCATGAAGGAGCTAACATGTTTCATTTGGAGACATTGTGTGTCTTTTTGAGGCCTGGCGTAAAAAGGGACTGACGCTTGGCAGTGCCCCTCTGTACACAGATGGTTGGCAACGCTCTCCTTCTGCCCTCCCTCCCCTCTTCTTCCCTGCCCAGACAGACAGCCATGTGTAAGTGCTTGAGTACCCCATCCCTGGCCATGACTTCAATTGATTTCCTCCGAGGAGGAGCAGGTGCCATCCATCAACGCGCCTTGGCGTTTGCCGGCGCGATCCGGCACAGGCTGTCAATCAAGAGATGGCGGAGGAAGACACAGGTTGGCTTGGTGGCTGAATCACTGTCTGGTGCTTCCTGTGTTCAGACAAGTGTAATTCTCCAAAGGATTGGTCAGAATAGCAGAGTGGCAGGGTGGTTTTGTGCATTGAAAACACATCTTTTAACAGAAGAAAGTTTGATATCACAACCTGAGTCATGTAAACAACACCTTGCTGGATTATGAGTCCTAATTAACCCTGCGGGTGGCAGGCGGGCAGGTTACAATGGTGATTCCTTCTGGTTAAGCCTGTGTCCTCTGTGGGGATTAACCCAGGTGGAAAATCATCCCTGGCACACATACTCCTTCACCTAATCTGGTATTAGAGACAAGGAAGGGCCCGTGAGAGGCAGACAGTCCCCGACTGAGCATCCCATATTTGTACCATTCCCCCTGCAGTGTCCACCATTCGTCCCACTGCCATACAGCCATTATCCAATATGGGAACGGTGTTTCCTTTAGTGTGTACACCAGAAATGTAGCAGTGAAAAGGGACTGGCGAGACGCTGAGTGTGGTTGAGAATGCGTGCTGTGCCTTATGTATGGATAGCATGGGGTTACTGTCTTTATCTTTACCATCTATGAATATTTGAAAATCTGCTGAATGTGGAGTTTTGTGTCGTGTATGACACCAAGCAGAGGACGGGAGGAGTTTCTTAGTATTCTGGAAAGGTGTGGAAAAAGGAGAATGGTGAGAAAGTCGAGTGTTTCATCACTTAGAGGTCGGCCAGGACTCATAATTCATTTTTTCATTGTTTAAGAGCCACCTTTGTCCAAATGCCAAATTGGACCAGCGGCTAGCTGTGGTTGGTTGGGAGTTTTTAGAGCCCCAATTGTGGCCCCCCTTTCAGACCGTTAGCGCAATAGGTCACCAATGAAATGGTCGTAATCCACTCAGCAGAGGGGGCTAATGGCTCCAACTGGCATCAGACACCCATAAGCAATTTCATAATGGCGTTGTGATGGTCTCAAAACAACAGGATACTGAAGGAATATTACTGGGTAAATTGGGACTTTTAAAGCATACAGATACATGTATGATTCAATATGCTCTTCAACTATTCTAAAGTCTGAAAGTCACGCTAGGGACAACTAGATTTTCTCCTCCTTTTCACTGGCATCGCACTCCCATGAGTGTGAAATCAATGTGGGAGGGGGTTGGAGGTCGTGTAACGCACCTGGCTGCTTGTGATGGATTTTCTCCATATTGCAGTGGTGTACAGTGAGCACAGAGCACTGTGGAAACCTATTGATCTCATTTAGAGCGGCGAGGGAGAGCTCACTGCAGCAAACTTCCTGTTTCGCTCAGCACAGTGCAGTTGATGAGGGAGGACAGCCCAGACAAGACAGTGCACTGACAATGAATTATCTGGAAACATGTTTGCTGTTGGAGTGAAATACACTGAATGTTTGGATTCATCTGTCAGCTTGTTGTGTGGGTGTCGCACATCAGCGCTCATTCATTTCAATCTGTAAAGGTCTACTAACTCGACTTCATGTGTGCCCATTAAAAGAGAGATTTGTTCTGTTAGCAATCCAGTTACTATTTAATGAAAAGATGTTAGAAGAGATTTATGAAATAAAAGCATTTGGCAAACACGCTGCTGTACTGTTGCACTTAGTCTCACCAGTGGGTCACATTTTGTCTTTGTACAGTGTTGTGCGATGTGTTTTTTTTTTTTTTTTTGTACTAACAAATAAATATGTTTTTAGTCAAAGTGCAATTCATGCTGTTTTGCTGTAATTAGGCTTAAAAGGATTAGACACTGTCTAATTTTACAACTTTTAAGAGCTGAATTATTAAGATTCACAGGTTTCATGTAATGGGTCTTCTTTGTTTTCAGGGTAAAGCATTTCTCAATTATACTGGGAGTAATTTCAGTCCTAATGATCTAATTGTGAGCTACATTAGTGCTGTCAAAAATATCACATAACGATACATATTGATGTTTCAATACTCGTTTTCCAAAGTATTGATGCACAGGCACCAACTACACTTTCTGCTCTCTCTTCAACAGAGAGTTTACATATGCACTACTATTTATCTGTTAATAAAAATTAGGAAGTGTGACTTTTAGGTTTTAGCGCGAGATATTGGTATCATGTGAAACTAGGAAACCTGAGGAATTTATTGGTACCAACCAATACAAGAAGGAGGCTAAATAACGCTCCAAAGTTATGCACAAAATATTACGTTTTTTGCCCTTATTCCACAAAAGACAATCTTCCTACTCTGTCTGCATTGCTGATGAAAATGAATATACATAATCATTTCCATTTACATTCAGCCATACAGACTCTGATTAACATAAATCTCCTGTGACTTTAATAACTAAAACTTCTCTCCTCTTCCAGCTCCCATCATGTTGTTTCCATGGTGTAAACGTTACAGACTGTGTCCTGCAAATTATTCTTTACATGCACAAGAACAAAAATGCTCCTAAAACCTTAATATTATCAGCATAATCCACACGCCTTGATCGGAAAGACCTGATCCAAAATATCCAAACAGAAAATGCTGTTTGCACAACTCCTTTCATATTCTAAATATTGTCATATTTGGAGCAATAGGGTAACATTGGTGTGCATGTTAGCGTAGTCACATTTTTCTCTGTGGTATCAAAAATAGTATAGAATATCAATATTTGGTTGAACATTTACATTAGTACCTAAAGCAGTGGTTTATCCAAAGTGCAGTTATTATTTATACTGATGCGTCAGACTTCACAAAGTAAACAATGCACAAATGTGCGGCATTATTTGTGCAAACTATCTACTTTGTGTCAAACAGGAAACTTGCTCCAACCACATTTTTTAATGTCACCTGCAATGGAGTCACGATTAAAGGCTACACCTTAGTAAGCCTCAGATACTTACAGATTGTACAAAATAAGATATATAATACTATATGATAATACAATAAAAGAGCCAGTTCAAGTGATTGAGTATCCTGACAGTAGTGCATGAGACGGGTAATCTGAAAAAACTTCATGTTTCCTCTGTGTCCTCCAGTGCTCCTGATGGCATCTACAAGATTTCACAGACCGGAGGAAAACGACCAATCAGAGCTGGAGTCTGCCATCTCTGAGCAGCTGTCAATCAGTCATAAACTCTGATCAGATGGTCGGCAGCGTTGATCAAACATGAATCAATATTCTGTCAAATGTTTTAGGAAACATCTTGAAGTTACTGTTTAGCTGTAAAATGAAAAGGTTGTGACCCGGCAGCCATGTTGAGATCAGTCGAGGAAATACCAAGCACCGCCCACCAGATGGAGCCCAGCCAATAGGAACGCACTCTCTCTGACATGACCTGTGATTGGCCAAAGTCTTTTTTAAAGCCTGAAAACAGAGCCATGAGGAGGTGCAGAAGTGTAGTTTTCTCTCTGATCACTTTAATTACAATATGCTGAAAGGTTATTATGGAATTTTTGCCCAATGATGCCAAAAATAGTCTACCTACTATAGTTATATAATTATGAGCACCTTAGGATAAAGCACTTACTTTACTGTAATGATGCTGTCAGCATTTTGAAATTCACATAATCTGTGTGAAGTAGAGGCCAAAAACTCAGTAGGGGAGTTAGAATACATGTATTGTAGTAGAAACTGGTTTAAGAAAACACCTGACAGAGTGTTTCAGCCTGGAGCTGTGTGGTTCACTAGGTCAGTGGGTCACCAGCCTGAGATCCAGCTTCATACAAAGTGAAGAGGTAATTTTGAGGTAGGAGGCAACAGGTTCCTCTTAACGCGGCCTAACGGCGCCCTCTAGTGGACACATCCATCTGACATCCATGTCCAGCTTTTATTTTTTGTTTGTTTTATTTTTGTGCTCTTTGGTTGGACGTGCGGATTTAAATCACGTTTTGTCTTCTCAGTAAATGTCTCCAGCAGCAGCATGTTGCTGGGATGAAACTTTGCTCTGAGGAAAGTCAGTTGCGTGTCTGTGTGCCATCCCCTCTCCTCCGTGAGGACACACTGGGCAGTGCGCCCGGTGGAGCAGCGCTGAGAGGAGCAAAGCGTGGAGAAGAAGAAGTTTACCAAACAACGAACAAAGAGATCTGAGCTGTTTCCCCGCGGTCACAGGTTTGTATCCACTTTTCTTTGCTCTTCAGATGGAACGAATGGGTTTTAACGTAGCGGGCGAAAAGTTGAGTAACTTTTCTGAACACGTTTTCAAACTTTTGGATGCGCACTTTCAATTCGGGCTTCTGCGTAAAAGCGTTCATAGCGCGTTTAAGTTAATGGCGCACAATTTGTTGGACCCGTGTTTCGATGGTGCGCAACGTGTTAATTCTGGCGCATTTCTCGTGTACAGTTCATACTCTAGGATGTATTTAGCTTTGTTTGTGACGTGGACTTCCCTGTAGCCTCCATCAGTCTATCACAAACTTTATAAGCGAAGTTAGTTCTGCTCAGAGCTGCAGTCACTGAATTATTTCTCAGCTGGATGACAGTGCATAAGCGCATGACTTCATCTTTCTGGATGTCCTCGTATGTATGTATGTATGTATGTGTGTGTGTGTGTGTAGGTCACCTCCACTGTGCCACTTTGATCTGACCTGAGTCAAAGAGCAACAAGCACCTGCAGGGCCCCCATCAGTGGCCCAAACCCCATTACTGCAGTATGGGTAACTTTTCCAGCAAGGACGGCCATGGACCCACAGGTAGGTCAACACATGCACACTAAGCCTGCAATTATTTTTTTTTTTTTTTTTTTTTTTTTTAAAGATCAGCTTCAGTGAAATCACTTCCCTTGAATCTCCTTTGGTCTGTCTGCATGCTGAAATGGATTTCAAATGTCTGGCAGCACAGGCTGACACCTGGCAATGTGTGGGTTGGCCTCATGTTTTGAGATTTTCGTAGCACACCTCAGTGCTCTGATACCTAGTAGGGGTGAGGGGAAAGTGACTCACCACTGTATTGCGATTCTGGAATAATTTTTTAAGCATCACATTCAACATATTTGCAGAGGTAGAAGGTAGTTATCGCTTTTATTGTTGTAGTCTGAGTCATGTGACGCCATATCCGTTCCGTATCCGTCAACCAAAACAAACCGTAGCTGGCTGCAATGAGCCAAAGTGAAACAGAAAACAGCAGAAGGTCCACATGGATACAGGTTGCACCCTCACATGTTAAATCCAAAGTGGTAAACACTGCACATACAGTAAAGTATGGAAACAATTTGGGTTTCACACATTGCAGGAAAAGCAGAGCTAGACATCATGGCTAAAGTTGCATGCTAACTCTGTCATGGACAGGAAATGTTATTGTATGATAATGTGCGGTCAAATCGGTCGATGCTACAACTGTAGAGCACCCACATACTGACATTTATGGTAAATGTATTGAAACGGCCCTGATGGAGCTGACCACGGATGTATAAAGAGGACGGAGCTAAGAGCTAGCGACGGACTTGGCAAAGTTAGCGGAAGTATATATGTGTGACTACATCCAGTTTTCAAAATAAGGTGTTATCAAAGGGAACTGTATATATAAAATACAGTATATGGAAATAAGATTGATTGGATTATATTCACCAGAAGTATAAAACATTACATGTCCCTTATGAATTAAAAATGTCTTTATTTTTTGATTTTTTTTTTGAAAAAACATTAAATAATTCCTGACAATGACTAATATATATATATATATCAGGACATCTCTGACTACATACACACTGAAAATTAAACATTTTAATGCATTCATTTTGATATTTTCCAAAGTAAAGGTCCCTAGAAGTGTATGATTCAACATTTTGGTTTAGTGTTAAAAAAAGCCAACAAAATACAACAAAATCGCAATACAAAAATTCAAATCAGGCACCCAAGTATCATGATAGTATAAAATCAGGAGGTAGGAGTATTGTCCCGGCCCTAGTTCATAGTAAAAGATGGAAGGTGCAGGGAAAAGAAGCGAAACAGGAAGAGCGAGGAGGCTGCATGAAAGAGGGGTGGATAAGGGGTAATCAGGAAATTGAAGGCAACAAAAGGAGAAGAGAGCGGAAAGGCTGATGTGTATGTGTGGGTAGATGTGTGTGAGCGGCAGCGGGAATCTTGGCAGCCCTCCTGTATGTTGCACAGCGAGTGGTCATTCTCCTGGCGTCCCAATGTGATTCGTTCTGGCCTCGCCGGGCCAGCTGTGATGAATCGGCAGAATTCCCCGGCTCAGCACAAGGGCGGCGGATTAATCATAGGAAGCCTAATGCTATCTGACACACACACAGACCTCAATGGACGCACATACACACACACTCTCTTCAGTCAATCTGCCACCCGTGCGCATGGTTGGACGAGCACATTAAGGTTTGGAATGAAGACATAAAAAGCAGAGGTGGCATGAGAAAGTTATTAAGACGATCCTGTCATTCTTTCCCAATGATTTGGCCTCACAGCAGGTGGTGCGTAACTTTCTTCTGCTCTAACATCATTTAAGAAAAAAACCCTCACATTACTAGCAGTGAGGCTTTTTGTCCAAACAAGGAAAAGAGGGAGACAGCGATACCCTGCAGTTCCCACAGCTTCCAAAGCTGTTATTGGTGGCATGCTGTTACGGGCAAAGAGAGCTGAGCCAAAAAATCACTTCTTGTGTTACTGCTATTGTGTCAAGTTTGGAAATTTATTTTCACCCGACTGCTGCAAATTGGTCTATGTCTGGGAAACATTTGTCCTCAGCGTGTGTGTTCCTGAATTTAGAGAATGAATGTCGCACAACGTCGTGGATGAGCAGCCCGAGAGGAATGTGTGTATTAAAGCATTCATCTTCAGGGGCACGGCCTGCATGGCTGCTGGTCTGCTCTCCTCGCTGAATGGGGTTTTCAGTGTCAACATGCCAGACTAGTGACCACTAAACTGTTTTTATTCTGTCCATGGTTCAGTATCTCAGTCCGCTCTTTCAGTCTGTTTTGCTGTGTCTCTCACAATTACTCAGAACTTTACAGCCCACTTAAACCAAGTTTTGTTAATTGTTACTTCACTTGGATGTTTGACCTTCACTGCACAGAATAATGTGTGTGTGTGCTGATTTCACGTTCATCTGCTGAAAGAGGAACATTTCTCTCTGCTCACCTTAAAGGACGGGCCCGTTATATATTTAACATTTTTGTATTATCCTGTAGCTTCCCAATGTTTATTATGTATTAAAATTCTGCTTTAGTGTCAAAATTTTCCCTCAAAAAGCAGTTTCCCACGTGACCTGACGTAGGATTCTATATATAACAGCATATACATTTTTATAGTCAGCGTGTTAATGTTGCATACAGTAAGTTATGTACTGCTGTGGGCGCCATTTTTGTTTGGATCCAAAAGTCACACCGTAACACAAACAAACTAACTTCAGGTAAAATGACTCTTTTTGTGAGAGGAGTCTGGTCAGGTGGAAGACAGCGAAAGTAAAGCAGTGAAAACATTCAAAATATAGCATACACGCAAACTTTTTTTTTTTTTTTTTTTAGGTGGCTAAAATATGTTTCTCTGCTGCTCCCGTCAACGGATACTTTAACTCACCGTCAAACAGCCTTTCGGACGGGGAACTGAAGCCGTTATATTGCTCTAATTAGAGTCACCAGACTCCATACACAAAAGCAGTATTTTTTACCACACAGAAGGTGGGAGTATACATACAACCCCACTTCAGAACGCTTTCAGTCATTTCCAAACTTAGCACAGCTAACGTTGATTCAGCTAGTGCTAGCTTTCACATTATTCATAACCCTATGGATTAGCTTTGATTAGCTTACTGCGGTAACCTACGTCAGCAGGTTTCCATCACATAACAACTTGGAGGCCAATCACAGTCCAGTATATATATATATATATATATACATTTTCCTACGTGACCTGAGCTAGGTTTCTGTATATAACAGTATATATGCATTTTTATAGTCCGTGTGTTGACGTTACATACAGTAACTTAGATGGCGGTCAGCACGCTCCATTTTGAGAAGCAGACAGAGGTACCGGCATGGAAACTAAGCCATGTACTGCTATGGATGCCACGTTTGTTCGGATCCACAGGTGACACAAACAAAGACAAACAAACTAAGCGATTCATGCAGCGGTGGACCAGCATCTCATGTGTTCTGCAAGGTAAAATTACTCTTTTTGTGAATCTGGTCTGGTGGTTTTGAAGACAGCAATTTAACAGCTTCAGTTCTCCATTGAAAAGTGCTATCTGATGGTGAGGTAAAGCAGTGAAAATAGTCTAAATATAGTGTCCATAGTCGCTTTAACTCATCGTCAGATTTCCGATGGGGAACCGAAGCCGTCATATCGCTCTATTCAGAGCAACCGGACTCCATACACTAAAGCAGTATTTTTACCTCACAGTCACATTATTCATAACCTTATTGATTAGCTTACTTTGCTAACCTACGTCAGGTCTTTTTGCAGTGGCTGAGTGGGCGTTTCCATTTCCCTTTAAATCTCAGTTTAAGATGAGCATGATTTTGTGACATCACAACTTGGAAGCCAATCACAGTCCAGTATGCAACTTGCTCTTAAGTGCGTTGCGGAAACTTAACACCTCCAGCCCACGTAGTCACATTGAAGCACAAGGCATCTTGTGTATGTTGTTAAACTTTTCAGTGAGAAATATTAGCATATTCATACATTGTGCATTTATTTTGCAATTAAGGAAAAAGAGTATTTTTAATAATTAATAATAATAATTTTTAATGAGGTAACTGCATTTTTTTCTGAAAAATTATATTAGACTAATTATTATTCAAAGCAGATTACAGTATATACTGTATGTACGGTATATCTGAATATGTCTTTAAACATGTATTTGCCTTTCTTATTTCATCTGAATTCAGTTGTTTTTCTTCTCAAGGGACCCATGGGGAAAGTTTCCACACTCCTCCTGCTTCTCCACAGAGTGACGGGCCTCCTTTCATGCCCGCTGTCCTCCAACTCCTTCACCCTACCTCGCCTCAACCTTCCCCTGCAGCCCCAGTTTCATCTCCACCTCCGGTCCCAGTCGTCACATCCAGTGGGAAGAAAGCACAGCCCAGCACCACCCCTACTACCACTTCCAGTCCCTCTCCTGTTTGGAGACCTCATTCACAGGTCAATTCAAGTAGCTCCACCATTGGCCCTGGTGTTAGCCCGTTGCACAACAAGCCAGTGAGTACTGTGGGTAAAGGACAAGCTGCTTTGGGGAGCAATGGGTGTCCTCCTACATCCACCCCTCGACCGCCGGCCCTCCAGGGGAAGACTGTGGCCATCAGCCCTACAAAGAGCCCCTCTTCTCTGTGTAGTACCTCACCTGTGGTGGGTAGCTCTTCTGGGCCGAACTGGGGGGAGAGGGACAGTGGTCTGAGCCAGTCTTTACTGCCCGATCATGAAGCTGGAGGCAACCAGAGTGAGGAGCTGGACAAGCTGCTGGAGGAGTGTCGGGCAACACTGGGTATCACTGCCAGTCAGGATGGGGCCACGGACACAGCAGGTAATATTTAATGCAATATACTTTACAGTCTATATGTATTCATATATTCTGGTCTGCTGGATTTTTGTTTTAGCACTAAAACTTGCCATTTCATTGTGGGCCTAATATTTCCCTGTTTTGAGAAGGGCAAATCCATTTCCTTGACATTTTTTTTGTATTTGTTATGCATGTGATGTCTTCTGACATTTCTGTATCCTTCCCTCAGGGATACTGAAGCATCTACTGACAGAAGTGAAGAGATTGAAGAGTACTTTACAGGTGAGATGCTAGAAAGGTTGTTTGTGCTTTAAATATATTCTGGTTGGTTTCTTCTTTTCCAATTTCTGTCTGTGGTCAGTGTGATATTAATAGTAATTGACCACTCACTAAACCCCTCCCCAAACAACGATTGTCCAATCATAGCTTAGCAATAAAGTCAATGGGCATCCTCCGGGTCTGAGAAGTGAAGCCAGTGCAGAAGTCACTTAAACTTGCATTGTTTCTAACAGCCAGCAGGGGGCGACTCCTCTGGTTGCAGAAAGAAGTCAGATTGTATAGAAGTCTATGGGAAATGAGCCTACTTCTCGCTTGATTTATTACCTAAAAAGCAGGGTATGCTTTAGGGCGTGGCTACCTTGTGATTGACTAGGGCGTTGTCCAATTTGGGAGTTGTTTGTGCTTCTGTCTTCAAACTTTAACTCTTTCACTGTGTGTTTTCAGTTAATTCTAAAATTCTGATCACCTACAAATGTCTTACTCATCAGAACCGGTTAATGTGGCCCAGGAAAGGGAAGTTTGGGGTCCCTGCTGGAGCTGTTGGCCTGAATAAGAGGTTGACGATGAGTGAGAATGAGTGAATATGCTATTCATTCATTTATTTATATATTTGGCATATTTCCCAATGGACATTTTGGCCGCAGCTTGGCCACCCATGCTCTAATGCTTGTAGTTTTTGAGTCTTTATTTCAAAGTTTGTCTTGCATTTCCCACTAAAATGTACCGTTTCCTATCTGTATTCCTTTTTTTGACTACACACAGTGGATAAGTATAGCGATGTAAACAGGAAGTCACACACTCCAGTTATACATAAGTCAGAGTCGTGCTTGTGACCTTTCATCCAGGAGATAACACCAAAACACACCCTGTCACCCTCCACCCCCCCCATCACAATAGGCCTCGGACTGGGCCCCGCTGGGAGCTGCAGCCTTGCTAATGGAGGTCTTCCTGTCCTCTGCTTCTCTTGAGAGGCCCAGAAGAGGAAAATCGTTGAGATCATCCTCTGTCAAAGTGTTTGTAGCTCATACCCGTAGAGTCGATCAGCGATAGTTACATATGGGTGTGGGTCTTTTGAAAGGAGAACACGAATCTTGAATGTTAGGACACCTGTTGCTTTCTTTTTTTTTTTTTTAAGTAAGAAGTAAAGCTTCCATCATCACACATTTATTTCACCCCAGCAAAAGATGCTTGTCCAGTAGAGAGCATACCAGCTTTTTTGGACTGACCCACTAGTAGGTTCAAGATAAATCATGCACAATTCAAAAGAATGTAAATTCTGCGAGCATACTTCAGACTTATTGCTCAGGCGTTCCTCGCACTTATGAGGATGGTGATACGCTGCGGTAATTTCCTGTCGGTCGTTCGTTCCAATTCCTGACCCTCCCTTTTGAGGATTGTAGCCAGAGGCTCCCAGCTTCCTCTAGATCTGCCATAGATTACAACAGCTGGAGTATGACCTACAGTATATACGCCTTCGTCAAACCCATCTCTTTTCTGTCACTGTCCTCAACTCTTTTATTTAGAATATTTTTAATTATTATATTGCAACCAAGTGCTAATCTGACACACATGACGATCCTGTCCTCCACACTTCCATGTTACCTCTTCTCTACTTGATATTCAATCCCTGCTCCCTCCTGTTTCTCCTTCCTCTCTCTTCCACTTTCCCACATCCCTCTAAAGGACCTGGAAATATAAGCCTTGCACAGGCCAGCTAAACCTCAGAGAGACTGTGGCGTACCACCGAGAGGTAGCTGTGCATTAGAAATCGGGCCAATCCAAGGCTGTGTTTACATGGGCCCTCAGTAGGGCAATATAAGCCTGCAAAGCTTGACTTTATGAACCCTCTCCGTCTGCTCTGCTGTCCTGGGAGGCTTTTTGTGGCAAGCCGGAGAAGGGGAGTGCAGCGCGGAGGAGGGGGTTCACATTCGGCTGTTCAGGAGACAAAACTTGTTTTGTTTTGTGCTGTGTGGCGAAGGGTGGGGGGGTTGCTGCAAGCTCGCAGTGACTGACTGGCCATGTGTTTTTGTGTGTGCGCTCCACGTGAGACAGGAGACTCACAAACATACAGATGCATTGAAAGTCTTGGCTGGAGTGATTGGTTTTTAGCTCTGTATGGACGCTTCCCCTCCTCCTTCCCTTTCCCCTCTCTGCCTTTTCTTCATTCTTTCTCCATCAGCGAGCTGACCGCTCCTCCCTGAGCTCAAGAACTCACAACAATTACCCTCCAACTTTTGCTGCAGTGCTCCTCTCTATCTCATCCCGTCCTTCCTCTCTCTCCGTCTTCTCCCCGCCCGTCCTCTCTCGCTTCCTCGCCTCAGAGTCCGCTCTTTCACATCCATCCATCTTTTCATCTGACCCCAAGTTGCTTAAGCCTTTTTTCTTTAGCTCTGATGGTTTTTTGACCTTTTTTTCCCCATGTAATTTAAGTCGCCATTATTCTTCCAGTCCTGTTCTGTCAGCTGAGCTTCTCCTCCATCTGTCTTCATCCCCGTGCTCCCAAACGCTCTCTGTCCACGCGTGATGTATTTCTGATGTACTGTAGTTAAACTGAATTCCAAAAACACGATTACCCAATGTGCACCGAACTACTACGCGATGTTCCATCTGTCTGTGCTTATGTGCACCACCAGTCTTCAATTGTCTTAACCAACAAAAATGAAAACACTCATTCATGTCTGGGTAGTGTGGATGTGTGTGGGTGGCTGGTCACATTTGTGCTCCCTCCCTTCTGGAGATTTAGCCGATCTCAAAGCCCTGCTTTGGAATCAGTTCCAGGTGAGCGCTGCCGGAGATTTCCAGGAACGATCTCCAGGTTCCCTCTCTGCTCTCTTTTCTCCTCGCTAGGCTGCTCCAGACTCAAAAAGGCCCTGTGTCTGAAGGCCACGGAGGCTGTTCACATGTAGAACAGAGATTGGGAGGATTGGAGGAGGTTGGGGGGGGGGGGGGGGGGGTGTTTGTGTTCATGCTGCGTCGAATTAGCAGCTCTGAGTAAATGGCAGCGACTTGGGACCTTTTTCTTTGATGTCTGTGGGCATTTAGATATGCAACTTGTAGGCACTACCGAGCTATTTTCATGTACCAGTGGGGGGGGATTTGGCCGTTTTGTGCGTGCACGTGACTGCTGTAGAGGAAGTAAAATGTCCCTTAATAGGTGTAACAGTGTATTGAAGTACTTCTTTGAATACACACCACAGGCTGTGGAAAGCTGGAGCCATTACAGAGATGGGATGTTTCCCCAAGTATGTATGAGAAAAGACTGGGTGTGGAGGTGAAGTAGGGACAGATGGTTGGAAACACAAAGACTGAAACAATCTCCAAGGGTGATGGACCCTTTCCAGGAATTGTCAGGAACTCAGATGTGCATCAAGAGTATAGACAAGTGTATATGTGTGCCGGGTACCACATCTGGTCTTGCAGTGGGGCACTAGGTCAGCTCTAAGGGGAGTATGAGTGTGTGTGTCTAAAGACAACCCACACCCTTATCTCAGTGTGAACTTGAGGAGCGCTCCTTCCTGTTTCCATAAACAGACATGCTCCAGTTGGAGTCACGTCCAGATAACAAAGACTCTGTGAAGACAAGATCCTTCAGGTCCAAGTGGGTGTTTTTCTAGTATCTCTTAATATAGAACTTCTCCAAACGCAGACCACTATTCATTTGATACCAGGGAAAGTGGCCCTGAATGTGTGGATGTGTGAGAGAAAACTCAACAATGTGGTTTGGTGGTAAGTGAATAGAATAAGGGAGGTGTGTGTGTGAGAGAGAAGAGGGGAATATGATATGTGTGTGTGCATCCAGTGTAATCGGGTCCAGCTGTGGTTTTGAGTCACTGGTCAGATGAGGGAGGGACTTGGCCCAGAAATCGCAGCCTCCTCCACATCTCCATCCATTCTTCATCCAATTACCAACCTTCCCAACCCCTCCGCTCTCACTCACGCTGCTCCTCAGTCTCAACAGTATTAAATCTATGCATGATTTCAACTGCTTTCATTGTCATTCCTCTCTCCCTTTTCCTTCTTTCTCATTCCCTCTTTCCTTTTATGATGATGGTTGCTTAACGGTTTTAATGTCCAGGTATCGTTTGCCATCTGGCTTCATTGGTTCTGAGTGTGTCTTGTGATGTCCGGGGCAGTGTTTGTGCATGTCTGAGGCAATAATACTGAACACTGGAAACTTTTTGTGTGTCACTTTTTGTACGTCATTCATCCTCAAAGATATGAAACTGAGTGTGTGTCAGAGAAAGCTTTTCATCTAACCATGCTGCTAATTATGGGGAAAAAAAATGCAGTTTCACAAAGCAACCCTGGCACCGCTCCCAAAATGTTGCTTAAATCTGTTTTTTTCTGTCTGTGTCCAAAGTTGTTAAGGCTCCTTTTTTCCTGAAAACTGAGTACATATTCTTGTATTTTTTAGATGACATAAGCAAAACCTTTTGGCTCACAATTCAGTTATACCTCATCAGAGTTGACTTGCCAGCTCCAGGCCTCTCTGCTTGCTGAGGCTTGCTGTTCAGTTCAGTTCAGCTTGTAGTCTCTTAATAAGGGCCAAATGGATATTTGATGTTCATCTGATTACAGTCACTGTCTGATGAGGATTCAGCTGTGTTTCAGTTTGGGTTTAAACATGCCAGTTTAATCCTTTGTAAGCTTTGTGTTTCATAGTTGTAGAAAAAGCATAGCATGTTTCATTATTATTATTATTTAGACCACGAAGTACATTTACGAGTAGATTTTCTTCATAACAAAAGATGTGAGCGTTTGTAATAGCGACTTTTTTCACGCACACGTTGACATGAAAGTCAAGCTTCCGGATTACAATATGAGTGTTAAAGCTAATTGTTTGCTCCCATCTACCTGTTGAATCTGTGTTGATTAGGGATGTCACAATACCAGACATTTAGTAGTCAACGCCAATACCAGTGAAATACCATGACTCTCGATACACAGTAAAACAATAAATCTCATGTACTTCAAGATCCACTTCTTTATTACTGTCTGCACAATTCTCTCTCTATTATCTATTTTATATTGCTGTGGAAACATCTTCAAACAACTGAATTTCTTCAAGTTTCTCACCAAAAACGACATTTTAAAAGATTACATTTTAACGCATCATGATAATGTTACCTTCACTCAGTGCTCATTTTTAGTGAACAGAATGCATCACAATGTAAATCAACGGCATCTCCCGAGTTGAACTTGGCAGGATGAGCGCTGGTTAACGTTGGCGGTTAGCAGCTGGTGATTGGTGATTAATTAGCTCTTGATTGTTCATAATGTAGCTTTATCAGGGAAAAATAGGGTGTGTCCCCTTGATGGGTAGATGGTGAGTTTACTGCTTACCCCAACACATTTTCTATCATCCCAGGGATGACGACATGCTGATACTTCAGAGTCCTGGAGAAAAACATTTTGGCATCGGCTGGGTACCAAAGGTTCTCGCGACATCCCTAGTGTTCATACAGAGCAATCAGTATTCTTCACATCATGTTGTTTCCCTTCCAGACAGAGCGTGGAGAATGGCTGCAGTTCCAGGCTGACCTGCAGGTGGCGGTGTCAGTGGCGGACCGTCTCAGAGCAGAAGCAGATGAAGAGCTCACTGCGCTCCGAACGGCGCATAAGGACGTGGAGAGGGAGCTGGCCGCTTCCCAGCAGAGACAGAAGGAGGCTGATATGCAACTGGTCACCCTGAGAGGAGAGTTGGAGGAGAGCCGGCAGAGACTGGCTACTCTCACCCCGGCTCCACGGCAGGAACCAGAAAGGCCCAATGGAGAACCAACCAGCAGCTCTGAGAGCAAAGACGGGACCCAGAGGGGCCGGGAGAGGGGGCTGTACAGGCCGGGGCGAGAAGGGATGGAAAGTAGGAGTCAGAATGAACTGATGAAGAATGTCGAGGAGGCCAGAACAGACTGTAAAGGTGTGGCTAAGCGGTACCTGAGAAACGTGACCAATGAGGACAGGAGTGGAGAGGAGGTGCGATCCAGCGAGACACGAAGGACGGTAACCACAGAGAGGTCAAGGTGAGAGAAACTGTTCGACCTTGTGCTTTTTGGGGAATACAGAAAAACGAATTCTGCAACCCTTTAAGAAAACATTTTGCGAAGATGGCACTTTAATGTGCTCCGACTGTCTGATATTTCGAAACAAAGCCAAAATCCATTTTTGGTCCTCCGCATTTTTGTGTGACACAGCAGTGACAAATGGATAACAATCACCAAATTTGGTCAGGACTGTGAATGTGGTTTCTTTTGACTGTGCTGCACTACTACTAAACCCCCAGGCCTCCACAGGGCTCCTTGAGGACAGTTTGAACAGCTTAATTTACAGCTGGAGCCATGTGGAACAGCTGTCCTGTACAAAAAAAAAAAAATGCCATCAAAAACAGTTGGTTTGTTTTATCAGGTCTGTTGTACTAACTATGCACTGTAATGTTGCAGAAGCCTGTCCAGATTACCTGCTTCCTCAGGTGCCCCCACCATGCAGAATGGGACGACCCAGCCCAATACTGCCTCAACAATAGGACATACAAACAAGGTGAGATACTTTATCTTGAGGATTATCCTTCATTAGAGTTTGCTCATTAGTCTGGAAATCCGTGGTTTGCTGATCATGTAATTACTTGGGCTGGATTGTAATTAATCTCGTGTGTTTTAAAGAACTTGGGGCAACCAGCAGGCCGAAGAAGTCTGGATTGGCAAGACAGCAGGTCGAGCACTGACACAGGTGTGTGTGTGTGTGTACAATTTTGTTTTTATTGCACATGTGCACAAGTATGTACAAGAATGATAATTGGTGGCATAACCTGCCAAGTTGTGCCAACTAAAGCAGTGAAGAAGAAGACTGCTCCCAAGTAAACATGAATGTAAACAATGCAGGATTTACTCAATTCAATAAATCAGCTTCACAGATGTTTTATGAGGAGAGAAACGCATTCAATATGTTTGTTAGACGTCAAAGACGCTGTCATAACATAACATCATGACATAACTTTTGTTTAACGAGAAAGCTCCACAGGGCACCTTTTTACAGCTGCACTAATCAATATTTTCATATAACCAATGACTCAGATGACTATGTGTAATGTGGAAAAAACAGGTGGATATTACTCAAATCTGCAGTTTCCCTCAGCTCTACAGTGTTTTAGCATCTTTCAGCTCACTGTTTTGGTTTTACAGCCCGCAACGTCACTGTTGGTTCACTCTCACCGCTCTTACAGCGTCATTTCCAGCAAGGATGGTTTCTGACATTTTAGGGAGTTCTCATCACGTTGATGTTTGTTCAAGTGTGCATTTTTCTTATAAGTTTGCTTTTAATTAGTCATTTGATGCTGTAAAAAGGGGTGAGACATTATGATTAACAGATTTGCTAATAAGCTGCAGCCTGTACGACACTACTGTGAAGACTCTGGCTCCAAAAACCCCGATGCAGCTACTGTGGGGTTCTTTTTTTCCTCCCTTCCTAATCCTCCCTCTCCCCCTCCCCTGGAAGACTCTGGCTCCAAATAATGTCAAGACTTGGTCACGGGGTCACAACCGTCAACCGTCCACGTTTTGTCTCATTTTATTAACGAGGAAGGGAAATAATTCTGGACTATGAATATTAGTGATTTTACAACTTTAAGGCAGCGGCGGGGATCAAAAAAAAAAATAAAACGTTTTTTTTCTTTCTCTTTGTTGGGAGTCCTTTTGGCCCAGTGGCCTCCGTGACGGACACAAAGTTTTAGTCCACTTCTCCACTATAAAATTGGATCAAGGACTGGCGTTCTTCCTGGAGCCTTGGCAGAGACGCATCGCCCACCTTTATACACAGTGCATGCTCTAAACATGAAGTTCATGTTAGCATGTTTAGCGTAGTGTAGCTAAACCTCTCTTTTCCTCCAGCATGCATTCAGGTAATGAAGTATAGTTGCTGTCTTTACAGGAAAACGTGAGGAGTCTCTAAACAAGTACAACTCTGCCCTCACTGAGCTGCCTCCCACCAAGTGAGTCTACACACACAAACACACTCCTACACTCACACACTGACAAACTATTGTGTCCAAGGGACCAGCCCAATTGCTGCAGCCTGTGTAAATCTAATTACTTGTTTTGACCCTGGTACATTTGTCTGGTGAACTCATAAAGCTCGATATTGGGGCCAAAACACCTCTCTTCCTTGAATCAATGTCTTAATTAGGTTTTCCTCTCAATAACAGAGTCAACTATGTGACAAGATTTTTTTTTATAACACCCATCTGATAACAACTTTTACAATGTTCAAACCAAAAACTCTGAATCTTGCTGTTGTCAGGTCCCAGGACGGTTTCAACCTTCTGCTGCGTCGCCATGGAGGCTCCAAGAGAAACTCGCTGCTCCGCTGGTGTCAAAGTCGAACACAAGGCTACAAGGTGATCCTGGGCATGATTTACTTTTTTTCCCACAGCAATGAGATGATTGGAGGGTGTGACAAATTCTGTTGCATCCGCACAGCTCTCAACATGATGGCTGACCTGGCAGCTAACAGTGAAAACAAAGACAGCACTGCTGATAGGGGGGGGCAATGGCATTATTAGCTGTAGCCGCCGTATAAGAGCAGTGCAGATCAGCGGCAGTGAGCTAGCTAGTGGGGCACGCTCACATGCACGAACATGCGCTAAATGCAAGCGCCACTGGCCTGGCTTCGTCAACAAAGCACAGAAAAGGATCATGCGTTTGTCGGATGAGCAGCACAGCTGATTATGTGGGTGGCGTCCAAGCAAATGTTGCCAAATTCTCTGCCAGTGCTAAACAGTGTATTCTCAACATGTTGACCACACATTTCGAGTTTAGTATAGAGCACCTTTAAGTTGGAAGTTGGAAGCTGGAAATGTAAAAAACCTAAATAAATATTGAAATTTCAAGACAGTCTTTCATGATTACTAATTATAAGTTTAATTTTGATTTACAACAATTAAAGTGTACACTCTTATCTGATTCTGAAAATCACAGGCAGGGGCAGCCCAGTGTTGTTGCTATAGACCATGTGACTCCGCCCCCCTTTTGTCAATCAAACAGCCGTTCTACCAGCCTACCGACCTCAGTAGTGTTGCCAGCTTAGCGAGTTTGCCACTGTATTTAGTGGACCCCCTTTTCAGACCCTCCAGCGACTCTTCAAAAAAGCAACTAGCGACAAATCTAGCGACTTTTTCTGGTGTTACTGGAGGCTTTTGGAGACTGACGTGAAAGCACGTATTGTTCTACCTCTTCCAAAAGAGCAGCAGGTGCTGCCGTGGACCCCTCCCCCGCCCCAAAGCACTCGCAAGCGGCCCAGTCCTTGTCCACAGCGGTCCCTCCTAGCTGCACTAACAGCAGATGTTCATCCCTCCACGTCCAGACTGCATATGAATTGCATGCACGAAGCCACCGCTGGCTGGATGTAAATGTAAAATTTTAATGCATAAATCACTGCAGTAAAATCTGCACTGCATTTCACTCACACGGCCTGAGTCACTTTCTCACCTCGTCCACTGTGTGTGAGCCTCTCTGTGACATAAGCACAGCATAACTGTGGGTACCTTCAAGCAGTGTAGGTTAGCAACATCTAGCTGGCTAGCTCATCTTGTCTCAGTCTAAACTGAACACTGGAGTGGGAATTTTTATTTAAAATATATAAGTGCACTGCAGTGTAGACACAAAATATAGACTGGAGAGACAGACCATAGGTGTTCAATAAATGTTTACAGAAGTTATTATTAAGCTGTTATATTTTATCAGATGGAGGAAAAAAAATCGGCATTATATATCAGCCATTGGCTATCCTGATTCTGTAAAGAAAAAAAAAAAAAATCGGCCATAAAAAAAAAAAAAAAAACATATTTGTTGACCTCTCATCTTAACCCATTGTTTCTATTGAGTACCTAATCTTGCTGTCTTTTCTCTCCCGGCAGAATATCGACATCACCAACTTCAGCAGCAGCTGGGCTGACGGTCTGGCCTTCTGTGCCGTCTACCACACCTACCTCCCTTCACACATCCCTTACACCACTCTGACTCCGGAGAACAAGGTAGGAAGCGTGTAATGATAGAACCAAGTGATTCATGGTGTTCAACTTATCAATTAGTCCTTTTCTTTGTAGAGGGAGAATCTCAGTCTGGCATTCAAAACAGGAGAGACTGTTGGCATCGCACAAACCCTGGTAAGCCCTGGCGTCTTTTGTACAATAAAGCCTCATCTGACTTTTCTATGACTTTGCGAGCTTATAGATATATTTGTAATCTTTGCTCCACTATAGACAGTAGAGGAGATGCTGAGAGCAGGAGGTCCTGATTGGCAAAGGGTTCTGGGATATGTGGAGAGCATCTACCGTCACTTTGAGATGTGACTGCTGGAGGTACTGACGGACATTTCCAACATAGTGGATCCTTAAGGACTCTTCAGAGGAAACGATAGCAGTTGTGATGGCTCCTTGAATGCTATACTTTGCCTTTGTTGTGCGTCCAGAAACTGGATAAACATGTTTGCAAAAAAAAAAAGGACATGCAAACATACATAAATAAAAAAAACAATACATAGGAAAATTGAATTTGCTGCTGTGGACTGACGTTCCGTCTGCTTGGTTTTCTGTCACACGCTTCACCAAATGTCCTCTAACCAGGTAGAGGCTATGGAAGTAGCGAGACCAAAGGCTGTGGTTGGTTTGTTACCGTAGTTGTATGCAGTATTATATCTTTCATATACTTAATCAGCCGATCAGTACGTAGCATGAAGAATTCAGACACGGTGAAAGCAGATAGCTTATCAGAACCTGACCAAGTGAGCAGGAGGGGAAGGATTAACTAAGGGACTACCGTTTAAAGGGGTAGTTTGGGTATCTTGAAGTGGGATTATATGAGGAACTTATCCATAGTTGATGTTTTACTTACAGTAGGTGACGGAAAGCGTGACGCCTGCATCTAGAAACAGAAAGGAGTACCGACACCGGAGCTAAGCAGCACAGGGCTGTGGATGTGAACATAGTTTGGCTACCTAAAAGAAAGCCTCATTTAAAAAAACTGATATCCGTTTAAGTGTTTAAACAAAACTGAAAATGAAACATATCTATCTGTTTTGTCATCTGAGCCAGCTGGCTTTGGTGAGAGTTAATTCACTTTCAGTTCAGTTTAGATGGAAAGGGTGGTCTGACGCCATGATAGATCAGTGAAAATATTCTAAATATAGTGTACACTTGAACAAATATTGATTTTTTTTTTTTTTTTTAGGTGAGCCTTTCTTTTAGATGGCTGACATGTTTTTTCTGCTGTTCACAGCACTATGCTGTCCACAGCACTATATTGTTTTGCTCCGGTGTCGGTATTCCTGTCTGTTTCTCCAAGCTGGGGCCACGGCAACCGTCATGTACTATAAGTAATACACCTACTATGGATAAGTACCTCATACAACCCCACTTCACTTTATTAAAAATGAAACATTGGAGCTTTCAAAATAAAGACTATCCTTAACCACCATAGAAATGAAGAATATCTAGATCTTTTTTACAGCATCCTTAAGAGAAAAATGTAGGTATAGACTAGAGTTTCTGTAAATGTCTCCACACTGGTACTTCACTGGGCGAAAGTACTGTATTACATCATGTCCTTCACCAAATCTGTTGACATCATTGTTTTATCTGCCAGTGTGTTTTGCCTTTTAACCTTATCTGTGATGCTCTGCAAAGATTCCACTTTTTCCTGGACCTTTTAGCACTCTGTAAATATGCACTTTTGTCAGCACCTAGTTGGTGTACGAATGTATTAATGTACAGTACAGATGTTACACAACTGCTGGAGTCTTCCAATGGCTCGGTATGCATTTAGTAGCAGAACTGCAGACCAGTCAAGTTCAAATATCTGTTTTTGAAAAAAAACTCAGTGACTGTGTGGCAATGACCAAAATCTAAAAAGTGCCTCCATGTTATCACAAGTGTGCCAGGGCTGTTTGGGTGCTCAGGGACGTGCATTATAGGAGTGACACAAGCCAACAGCAGATACAAGCCTACACAGGCTTGCACATCCAGTTTTTCACGTCACACCTGCGTCCTCGCAGATGCACAAACGCACCCTTGACCTACACCAGCCAGCGCTGAGAAACTGAATAACTGGTTTTGTTTTGACAATTTTAAAGCTGAGGTTGTTGCCAAAATCGCACGTGCCAAAAAATACTCCTTTTTTGTGGACATGGACCATTGTAAAAACATGTTTATATGTAACTAGTGTGATTAAAATACTAAAGAAATAAAATGTTAATATGAAGCAATAATACTGTGTGGGTATTGTGTAAGCCAGTGATTTCCAGAGAAACCTGTGAGTACATTGATGACAATGACAAGACTGAACACAGCCAAGTATTTCCATCTCCTCTGGGAGGAATCTCAGCCTTAAAGTGATGCATTAGCCTGGACTTTACTGCCTCCTGCTGGTAAAGAAGAGTTAATACAAGCTCTCATTGTGCCGGTGTCATCATGTTTCTTGGTGGAAATTTTAATTACTGCTTAGAGGTTAAAACATAATCCCACAATGTCAGCCTATTTCCTCTCTGCTGCTATTTTTACAACTAACTATTTGTGTAGCCTCTATTCCTGCACCACACTTGCATAACAGTGTAAAAACAATACAATTTATGACATCCCTTTTTTAAGATTAAAACTAAGACCAGCACCCGATATGGATAGGGACTGTTGGAACTAGAGCTGCAATGATTCATCAATTAACGGACTAGCTGCCAACTATTAAATGAAACACCAACTATTTCCATAATCGATTCATCAGTTTGAGTAATTTAAGGAAAAAGGTCAAAATTCTCTGATTCCAGCTTCTTAAATGTGAATATTTTCTGGTTTCTTTACTCCTCTATGACAGTAAACTGAATATCTTTGAGTTGTGGACAACACAAAACATTTGAGGACATCATCTTGGGCTCTGGGTACCACTGATCAAGCTTTTTCACCATTTTCTAACATTTCATAAACCAAACAACTAATGGATTAATCGAGAAAATGATCAATAGATTAATCGACAATGAAAATCATTAGCTGCAGCCCTAAAGTTTTATTATGGTGATTGATCACCATTTTGTCCCAAGACAAAGCCTCATGAACACCCCCACAGTTCTGCTCTCACAGAATAATTAAAATGTCAAACCTGTTTACCACATACTGTAACTGAACTGCATCCAGTATGGATGTATTTACCAGGGACGCCGTATAAAGTAGTAGAAAATGCAGATTCAACTAACAGCCTCTTACTTTCAGATAACATTCAACTCTCAGGTGGTTTTGTGTCACACATTACATGCAGCGTTTTGTTCTTTCTGACATCCAAGACATGTTTTCTGGCAGTATGGATGCACCATAGTATCTGTCTGTGTGCTTTGGAAAGGACTGGGAATTGCCAAACCCTGAATAGATAGATGAGACGCATCCCCCTGGGCAAAGGCGTTAAGAGTGTGAAACCCCCCCACCACCACCACCACCTCTACTTCCTCCTTTGTGTGTGACAAAGAATATGTGTGATAATGTGTGGGACAGACGGGAGGTTTTCATAACATGTACTGCAGGTCCAGGTCACTTCACGAAGCGCTCGTTGTCAGTTCGGTGTCTGAACCAGAAGTTAAACGTGCGGCGAAGCAGGAACCAGAGGCATGGATGGGATCTGGACTCTGGTTATGTGTGTGGGAGTCATGGGTTGTGCTGTGCCTGGTTCGACTCAGGTCTCACCCAGGTAAGAGACGTAGTTCGTTAATAGGGCTGTGTATTGCAAAGAATCAGGCGATATGATACATATGATACAGAGGTTATGATTCAATTTGCAAAAAAACTGCATCTTTTTTGTAAAACTGTATGTGATTATCATAAAGTGGGCATGTGTGTAACTAGAACCCATTTACATTCAAACATCTTGAGGTCAGACGTCGAGGGACCCCTTTGAAAATGGCCATGCCAGTTTTTCCTTGCCAAAATTTAGTGTAACTTTGGAGCATTATTTAACCTTCTTCAATTTAGCCGACAAGCTGGTATAACATGGATGGTACCACTGGATTCCTTCTATTTTCTTGTTTAATATGTTGCCAATATCTTCACTCTTGAAGGCCAGATCAATTAAAAATCGACAATGTTCTAGAAAATCAATACAGTATCACAACACAATATTGTGATGCTTGTGTATCGATATTTTCTTACAGCCCTATTTGTTAATACAATCTTTTTCTGTTATTTTTTTTTTTCTATATTAACACAGTTTTTTATCCAGTTGTATAACAAGCCATTCCTCCTCTTTCCACAAGGACATTTTTTCTGATCTCAGGTCCGGAGGTGGTGCATGCTGGAACACCCACCTCGCTGGCGGTCACTGTCTTTGCTGACTTCTCTGGCAGGGTGACGGCTGAAGTGGCACATGGCGACACCAAAGTCGCCCAAACAGAGGACTTCCAAGGAGGTGATAATGCAGTTTAGAGAAGTTTAGGGTTGATTTGCACAATCACGTTGACTTTTTAGAGGGCTAAAATGTCATTCTGTTTTTAAGGTTTGACCAGGGTCCTCACGCTCCCTCCTGTGAGTAGAGAGACTTTCATGCTCTTTGTTCGTTCTTCATTGAAAAGAAAGAAAAGAAAATAATAGTTGGAAATGATGTATATATATATATGTGTGTGTCTAAAAATGCTCATACAATCACTCCAGATTCTTGGACCTATAAGGCAGAATTCCCTCTTAAACTTGACGGTGAGGGGCTACAGAGGGGACAGTCTCATTTTCAACACCACCACCACCACCCTCGGCTTCAGCCCCAGGAACGTCTCCACCTTCATTCAAACCGACAGATCACGCTACCAGACAGGCGACACCGTCAGAGTCAGGATTGTGTCTGTACAGTTGGATAACCGTCCGTACAAAGGCAGAGTGGATATCTCTGTACAGGTATATCTTCTGTGCGACAGAAGAAAGCCAGAGGAGTTGAATGGATTTGTTTTAGCCGGGTATTGTTTGTAGCGGTGGGAGGTTTGACTGACGTTCTTTTGTCATGCGCAGGATCCCAGTGGGAACGTCGTCGACAGGTGGGAGTCCACAGGGAATCTGGGGATTGTGTTGCGGGAATTCACTTTATCCCAGACGCCTCCTCTTGGACAGTGGGCGATCACAACCACAGTGAATGTAGGGTTGAAACGTAGTCTTTACCTTTGTGTACCAAAAGACTGACATTTGAATTGAATAAGAAGAACATCTTCCCATTTTACTTCCCATCCTCTTCCCAACAGGGTGTGACTGATGTGACAGCATTCGCTGTGGAGCATTACGGTAACAGATCTAACAGTTTATTGCCATGTTATTTTTTAGCCATACCAGCAGAGGATATCGCTGTCGGTCGGTCAGTCAGTCAAGACTGAAATATCTCAACTACTATGCATGTAATTTTGATAGACATTCATGATCCCCAGAGGATGAACCCTATTGACCTTTCCTTTAGTGCAACCATCAGGTCAACATTCCTATTATGAGCAAATACCTGCAAAACTAATGACATTCCCATAATCCTCAGCTGTACTTTGTATTAAGTGCTAATTATCAAACATACTATGTGTAGTAATGTTAGCATTTAGCTAAAAGCAAGTGCCTTAGTATAACCACACAGAGCCGCTAGCAAGACTGACACTTATGCTGTGTCTCAAATCGGATACTTCCGTAAGTACATTTCAATGTAGTACACCCTGCACACTATGTACTTACTTGTGTAGTGCGTGAATTTTTGACATGGGTAGCTTTGTCTAAAATCGCAAACGACTGTTATGCGCTCACCGCAAGCTAGATTTGCTTCTGACTGTCAGCCACAGACACCATATCGTCAGTAATTCAGTTCAGATGGATAAATTAACCCGATAATGGCTTCTATCTGACTACAGTATAGTGGTATTTAGTGAGAAAAAAAAAAAACACATGTATACATTGTGTAGTTCAATTTCTACAGTTCAGTGTTTCAGTCGCAATTGCTGCAGCTTCCTCACCCACCATTTTCACAAATGTGAAACAGATTGATGGCCCCTCACTTTCTGCTACGTAGCAACGAACCGTTGAAGGTGAGAAGTGTCCAGCGTACCACACTCAAAGTTTTAAACATTTTCAGTACAACATCCGGGTACTTGAGTGCACTGCTTTGTGTCATACACTACAGTGTGAACGCACCTATAGACTCAAAATAGCAAGTGGAAGTACGGAAATATGCCAACTGAGACACAGCATTAGTCTTGTTTGTAGGTGAACTTAATTACTGACATTCTCATCATTTTACTGACTGTCGTTGCAGAGCATCCTCACTTTGAGGTGCTGCTCCACACACCTTCACAGGTCCTCGTTGGAGATAACCTATCGGGATCAGTGAGAGCACTGTGAGTTCAATTATCTCATGCAAATCAATAATACCACATTTACACATATAAGCAAGTATATTTTTGTTTCCCCCCTCTAGTTACCCCAGTGGACAACCTGTACAGGGAACACTAACCGTCTCAGTCACTCTGGCGTCCGTTGTGGACAATGCAGCCTCACCATTCAAGCCAACACAAACTAAAGAGGTGAGGTTTTACTGACCCTGTAGCTCATATATTAAAAAAAATGACACCGCAAGGACTCTCCTTTTAAAGTGCACACTAAAGGGCATTGGCTAACTCTGGACCACTGTTCTCTCAGATCTATGGGTCAACACAGTTTTTCTTCAGCAAAGATGCGCTTCAGGGATTTAGCAGCCATGTACACGTTGCTGCCTGTGTTACTGACAACTCCACAGGTGAGACATATTGTGTAGCTCTGTCGGTTTAAGCATCTCAGCGGCATTTTAAAACCTTTCTGTTACATCATCTCTTGTCAATCCCAAGGATTTAAAGTGAACAAAACAGTTGAAATCCGACGCATGACGAACACATTCCAGCTTACGTTCCACGATTTTCCACCTACACTGAAGCCGTTTTTACACTTCTCTACAAAGGTGAGTGAATTATTATCATTATTATCAGTTCATTTGATATCTAGCTAACTCGAGCTAACTACCTTCTACTCCGCAGCTAAGGATCTCCAGATATGACAGAAAGCCACTCAGCTCGCAGGATCGAATGTACTCTGCTGTGATTGAAGTCACTAAGAGGATGTCCGAGACAGATGCCGAAACTACAACTCTGACACTTCCGGTGCCCGAGGACGGGAACGTCCACATTGAGTTTGAATTACAGAACGTTGGGATGCTTTTTATTCGGGTGAGTATTTTGATTTACAAAACCTGGAATGTTGATCCTCGGGGAGAAGCAGTTTCGTTGTATGTAATATGAGTAGTTTCAGAGCAGAAGGATTACACTTGTTTACTATCAAAAATATTACCCCAATCCTGGAAACTAGAGAGTAAACAAACATCTCAAGATTCATCTAAAAGCTGATTTCATTTTCTTAATTTTTGAGGAAAAAAAAACCATCAGTAACACAAAGCTTGACGATATCTCAAATGATTATTTGTATTTGTATTTTCTGTACTCTGTTCATATTCAGGCAAGATTCCTATCTAGTGAGGAGACTTTGACTGTCTACAACAAACACCCCTCTCCTAGTGACTCGTATATTCAGATCTCCCCAGTCGACACCCTACCTGCACAGGTAACTCCAAACGTACATTTAGTGTCAGTGTGATACATAAAAAAGGAATAATACAGCAAATATGTCTAAATATTGTTAACTGTGCAACCAAGAAATAATACACATAATGTGTTTAACTTTTAGATTGGATCTCCTCTTCAGATAGATGTGAAGAGCACCTTTCAACCAACTACGCTTCACTTTGTGGTATGTTTGGTCAAATATAACAAATAATACATCCAATCATCTGCAAATAACATAACCTATAACTATATATGATTACGTCCTCATGATTGGCAGTGAAGGTGATCTGTTTCTCCCATTTTCTGGAAAAGGTCTCATCCTAATTTCTTAAACATAAGATGAGTTTTTCCTAACAGTGAAAGTAGCTCTAAGACTGGAGGGAGGATTGTAAATGGTAAATGGACTTTCATTTACAGTACATAGCACTTTTCTAGCCTTCCGACCAGCATTCACCCATTCACACACATTCATGCACTGACAGGATCTAATCCAAATACTCATTCGCAAACCGATGGCTCAGCCTTCGGGAGCAATTTGAGGTTAAGTGTCTTGCTGAAGAACACATCAACATGTGACCGGAGCAGCTAGTGATCGATAACGACCTTCCTATTGGTGGACGACCTGCTCTACCCTCTGAGCCACAGCTGCACATGGATCAATTTAGAGTGTTTATAACCCCTGCGTTTATCAATAAAATGAGCATCAGTTATGTGCTATAGAAATACGTTGATTGTGGTAACTGCAAACACTTTATCCCAAGCAAAATGAGCATAATGTTTCTGGCTTTCACTAACTTTGTGGATTTACATATTTTTAGGGCTGTCAAAGTTAACGCAATAATGCATTACTAAAAATTTGTTTTAACGCCACTAATTTCTTTAACGCAACTTGCGACTTATAGGTAGTAGCAGGCTCAGTTTTAAAGCTAGATTGAAGATACTGGTATCATATGAAACTAGAAAACCTAAGGAATTCAGTGGTACCAACTATGTCATACTAGTTTGTCAAATGAAGCTCATTAATGCTCAAAACTTTGGCGAGAAGGGGTCCCTTGACCTCTGACCTCAAGATATCTGAACGAAAATGGGTTCGAAGGATACCTGTGTGTCTCGCTTTTACAGACATGCCCACTTGCAAATGTAGAGATCATTATATATTTTTTTGTTGACTTGTTGTACTTCCAGGTGAGCTCTAGAGGTCAAGTGGTGGCTGCCGGGACAAAAACATCCCCCTTTTTTACTCTGACCCCAACAGTGGCCTGGTCCCCCGAGGCCTACGTCACTGTCTACACCATCCTATCTGACGGAGAGGTCACCAGTGACACAGCACACATACCCATCAACCAACACTATGTACTTACATTTTTTTTCTATCATATTATTGTAATAGGTACATTATCCTCCCGGACATGCCTGTGATTGTGTGTGTTTGCTTCCCTCAGGTATCTCTTGGTTGGAGCGCTGACAAAGCCCAGCCAGGTGAGCAGGTATCGCTCACCGTGACTGTTATTAAATCAAGATCCCAGGTGGGAATTGTGGTAATGGGGACGCATGATGACGCTCCGCAGGCTGACCTCAACTTAAAAGTGGAGCAGGTATGACAAACCTTTAATTTTTTTAAACCCGAAGGTTTAAAAGTTCATATCTTTGGACAAAAGAGCCAAAAACCATCTCTGAAACTTAAACTCCTGTGAACCTCCTTCACAAAGTCACCTGTTTAGATAGTCAGTCATTTCTCTTTTGTCCATTTCACAATTTAATTAGAAAACTTCCCAGTCTCCTTTATCAGCTGTAAATACTTCCTGGGAACATGTTTCTCAGTTAGGTCCGATATGGCCATTCAGTGTGTGACCACTAAACCGGTTAGTCTGGATGTAAACTATCTGTCTGCTTTGTTAGGAAATGACTATTCTGTTTCTAAGAGCTGGTAACTCTAGTGTGTTGGGTGCAGGACCTGAGGGTTACTGATGGATGCAAGATGGGAGGAAACAAAGCTTCACCACAGTAGACTGTCTTAAGATGACCTTCTCTCATCCGCAAAGCACTGGCGCCGTGTATTGTGTCTGGTAGAATAGACCTTGAAGATCTCCTCGGGCATCGGCAGAGTTCAGACTCTTTTACACCTTTCATCACCTGCAGGGACTGACCTATATTTCACTGTTACACTAATGATTTGATAGTGGACCTGTCTCTGTATCTTTCACACCACAGGAATGTAATATTAGGATGCTGACCAATGCCAGACTATATAAGAAAAACAATCCTGATGGACCTAAATATGGTATGATCATAAATAACACACTGAATCAATGTGATCCTTTTAGTATGGCATCTGTTCTCTATTTGGTGTCCCTCTTGTGGCCATTTTGCGTATTGTGTTGGTCCCACTATTTCCATACTACTGGGTTTAATCTTCATTCTTCAGATATTTCTACAATTCCTCTCTTTTCTTTTGGCTTTTCAGAGGGAGATGCCCTAATGGTAGAGAAATACTGGAGCCTTTGGATGGACGACACTGAATCATTGCTGTGGTTAGACACTGATGTTAGGTGAGTCCTGGAAATGGGAAAGTGATTCAAATAAATGATCAGTATTGTCAGATATAAAGTGCTTCAGTGCATATCCAAACCTGCTAAATATATTAATTTCTATTAGTGATAAAACATGGACAAGTGGGGAAATAACAGTGCCAGATGGTGTTACGTCTTTGAGAGCTGTTGCACTGGTGATGTCAGACAACCTGGGTTTGGGCTTCACTCCTGTGCCACAAAAGGTAACTAAATACTCACTACAGTATGTGACTCTGAACAACTGGAAAATAATCTAATTGCATTTTTTTTTAGCAATATTGCTATTGCGATTTAAAGTGAGATTGTTTTTTTAAAGTTCCTTATCTTCTGTATTATTCAACAAACACAAGCGATAAAGTATGATCAATACAGTATTAGACAGATTAAACATGGAACAACTCTGCTGCGCTCCGCCGCGACTCTCTACATTTCTTGTGTAGCTCCGGTCTGGCAACCTGGCTAAAATGTGTGCGGGAGGGCATGCTGTACCATTTATCCAGGGGTCTTATCTAAGCCGGAAACCGTACTGAGGGGAACCATATCTTTCGCTATGAACTTCATTTCCACGTGCCGTTTTGAAGTACGTTCATATGGAGTTACGCTTTCAAGCATTTGGGATTACCTGACACACTGGTGGTCGGCATTTTAGCCGTGCAACTATCGTACATGGCTTTGTGGTGTTTTTTAAGTGCCGATACAGGTTAGTAGTGTACTAACAGTATCAATGCAGGTTTTGCATAATAACTGACGCTTCGCAGCATCTTCTTTGTTAAAGCCAGAATATTTTCACACAACTGCTGTTCGTGTTTGACACTAAAGTTTCCTCAGTGTCAGGATCTGTTGAGTCTGAGGCCGTGGTACAACAGCTCCAGGTACAATGAAGCGGGCCAAGCTGATGCTTCCTGACTTTTCGACTCTCATGCCACGTGACCAGAGTGTAACCTCAGCCTTTGCGATTAGAAAATCCCGCTTTATCATATCGCGATATTATCGCCAATGCAAATAATCGTTCAGCTCTACTCTGTATATCAGTGATATTTCTCAAGTGTATATTTCCCACAAATCTAGTTTTGCTAAGTGCATTTTGGGGTTCGTGGAAAGTGATTTTTACATTTGATTTTCAGTCTTTCTCCTTGGTGTCTCAAGCCCCTTCCCCCCTGGACAAAAACCCACTAACCCCCATTAACATCTGGCTTTTTTCTTCAGTGGGAAAGGTTACAATCAGCATTCATTCCCAGGTCAAATGACTCTGTACTAGTGACAGCTCTTTATCGGCAGTGATGGGAACATGACTCCCAGGTGGACATGTTAATTTTCCTCTCTTTCCGATGTGAGGATATGTGACACGTGTTGGTGAATATATATAATAAATAAAATCAACAGAGGTCTGGACAATCATTAACATACAATACATACAATTAAAATGCTCTCCTCAAAGTCACCAGCCTCCAGTCAGACAAGTCATTTCACCTCACTGATCACTGAAACACACTTCAAACAAACTCCGCAGAAACAAAATAAAACTCAACAAAACTGTCCTAGTCAGCCTTTCCACTGCTCCAGCAATCACCAACTCTTGTTTGAAAGTTTGAAAGAGAGACTGAATAAGTAAGAGATTTAAAAAAAAAAAAAAAAAGTAATCATTGTAACATTTTCACTGTTAACTAATCATGTGTCCGGTGTTGGTGAAAAGGGGTACGATAAAGCTTGAAGTCTGTTTGCCTATTAACTATACTGTCTTGTAAAGACATGATTGGAGCCCTTTTAATATCCACTGCTAAAAATAATAATAACAATAATAATAATACTAATAATAATAACTTGGATTTATATAGCACCTTTCAAGAAACCCAAGGACGCTTACTATATACACAACAAACAGAGCATGACAGCAGCTAGAGGCCATAGGTCTTGTTGAAGAGGTGGGTTTTAAGGAGTTTTTTGAAGGTGTCCAGAGATGGGGCGTTGCAAAGCTCTGTGGGGAGAGAGATCCAGAGGGTGGGGGGCTGTCACAATGAAAGCCCTGTCCCCAAAAATTCGCAGTCTGGCGTGGGGGATGGCGAGCTAACCCGTGCCTCAGCTTCCGGGACTGTGTGTAGGGGTGAAGGAGGTCAGTCCGGTCCTGAGGAGCCAGGGCACTGAGGGATTTGTAGGTGAGGAGGAGGATTTTGTAGGTGATGCGGGACTTGACCGGGAGCCAGTGGAGGTGGCAATGTTAGCCCGAGTCGCTTCTGAATTGGTTTATGTCCACTCATTCACAGTTGACCGTGTCCAAAGATTTTTCCTTGTCTCTGGATGTCCCATCATACCTCATCAGAGGAGAGGAGATTGTGCTGGAGGTGAACGTCATCAACAATTTAGAGCACGACATAGAGGTACGCAGGACTAAATGAGTGCAATATTCTGACTAAAATACGACTGGTAAATCATCTGACCTGTAAAGTTTAGTAGCGTTTATTCCAGTAATATATCACTGTCATTTATGGCACAGAAAATGTTCAATTTTTTGTTTTAAAGGATGTTTTCCTCTCCACAGGTCATGGTCCTGCTAGCAAAGAGTGAGGCCTTTGAGTTTGTTCTGGCAGTCAAAGGAGATGCCTTGGTGGTAAATGCCCAGAAACTCACCTTAGGGAGTCATGCGTCTGCTTCAGCACTGTTCCCTATAAGGCCTGTGGCTTTGGGCCAGATGGAAATATCTGTGGATGCTGTATCTGCGGAGGCCTCAGACAGCCTGGTTTGGAGAGCACTTGTGAAGGTGTGGTATGATGGAAACACATATGCATCTAATGTCCCAGTTAAAAAAAAAAATGCAATGTGCTACATGGCATACAGTTAATCCTATAAATAACTTCCATGTTTATGAAGCCTGAGGGAGTTGAGCAGTCCTTCTCAAAGACTCTGTTCCTGGAGATGGCACCAGGGAAACACAACAGTTCCAGATCCGTCTCCTTCTCCTTTCCGCCAGATGTAGTTCCGGGCAGCCAGAGGGCCCATGTGGCACTGTTTGGTACGTCTACGGATTTGTCCTCCCTCTTGTGCCAGTGGCAGTTCCATCCGAGTGATCTTAATGTTTACTTTTAGTCAATTAGGCATGTGTAATATGTGCCCGCATTGTCCTTTGTATTTAGATGGTGAGATTGGATATGGGTCCTGAAAGCATTTAGGTACTGAATGTTGAAAAATGGGAATGATGGACATCAAACAGGAATGTTTATGGCGGGCAGATTCTGAACAGCTGGCGGGCTGTTTGGCTTGGCTCCATTCAGGTTGAGGGATGTTGGGCATTCGTCATGGTGGAAAGGCGAGACTCAGTATTTTCCTCAGTTGTAGCCAAATTTGTGGTTTCTGTACTTGTACTGATAGTGAGCTTTATTAAACATCAAGCAAATGTGTCGCCAAAGTGTAGCTTCCTGCTTGTGATGGTGTTTGATAGTTTCATACACATAGTCGCAGTGATGTCACCCAACCGAACGCTAAATAGGGCATTTAGGTTACAGTTAACCTTCATGAACTGAAAACAAACTATGAAAGGGTTCAAGTTGTATGATGAAAACATTAACATCTCCAGACCGGACAACATTGTGGTAGCAACCTGTCAATTACAAGGTAGCCACGCCCTAAAGCATATCCTGCTTTATGGTCTATTCGCCTCTAAATGGGACCATAATTTAAGACTCACACTTCTTTTTGCAACCAGAGGAGTCGCCCCCTGCTGGCTGTTAGAAAGAACGCCAAAAGAATGAATTAACGCCAAATTTGCACCACAGCAGCAGTGCGACCGGCAGCAAACTGCCATGCAATATCTATGAAAATCTGCGGCGGCTGCTCCCAAGCTCAGCGAGCTGCGGCCGATTGGGAAAAAGTCTGGAAAAGTTAAACTTTTAGCTGCGAAGTGCAACAGAGAGGACCCACAGCCAATCAGTAAACAGATCCTGTGACTCCTGTTACTCCCGGCCACAGTACTTATTGCAGCGAGTCAAACTTTGCTGCTGCCTGGTATGAATTCAGCGTAAAGCACTTCTACACTGGCTTCACTTTTCTTAACCGTATGGTAAAGGTAGCTAAAGTTATAATGATTGACAGTACAGACACTTTCTGCCCCCCTGAAATATATTCATAAACATGTGCCAAATAAATCCCTCCTCCTGCCCTCCTGTATTGCTCTACAATGCAGGTGATACCTTGGCCGTGTCCATCAGCAACTTGGATTCGCTGGTTCAGTTTCCTCTCGGTTGTGGCGAGCAGAACATGATCCACTTTGCTCCAAGTATTTATGTCATCCAGTACCTGGACAAGTCATTCCAGGACCATAAAGAGATCAGGAGCAGGGCTCTGGGCTACATGATGGAAGGTCAGCAGAATTTACACACTGACTTACAGTAAATGTATACAGTTCTATCTATGGGTGAAGTGCTCCTTCCATGTACTGTAATAGGACATCTTTTGAGCCATACTTGCTAACTTCAGTTTTTTTGCTGTAAGGATATCAGAGACAACTGTCCTACCAACGACATGATGGTTCATTCAGTGCCTTTGGAGCCAGCGACACATCTGGTAGCACATGGTAGGTCACCAGAGTAATGGTTATGTACTTGTTGCAGCCAAAAAAACAGTAGTATTAAGTAAAATTATTGTTAGTTTAGAAGGTAGAAAATGGATTAATTTTTCTACGAATTGACGTTCCTTTCTTTGGTCCCAGGTTGACAGCCTTCGTGCTGAGGTGCTTCCTCCAGGCTCAGCCCTACATACAGGTAGAACGGAGTGTCCTGACTGGGGCCTTGACTTGGCTCTTGAAACACCAGGGGCCCCAGGGAGAGTTCAGAGAGGTGGGCAGGTTGATCCACACAGAAATGCAAGGAGGACTGGATGATGGTCCAGTGGCACTCACTGCCTATGTACTAATGGCACTGCTGGAGGACAACAAATACGTGGTGAGTTAGGGTATAGGAAAATAGGATTTTTCATTCTTATAAACTATACTGTATGTCATATTTAACTAGTATATGAGGAAAAGAAGTCAGTTATGATCTTTTGTCTGGTTCCTCTGTGTGAAGGAAACATACTCAGGAAATGTGTCCCTGGCCCAGAAGTACCTGGAGAACCAAGTATCCAGTGGAGTGGTCAGTAACTACAGCCTGTGTCTGGTGACCTATGCTTTAGCTCTGGCTAACAGTCCTGTTACTGGCATTGCCTTGGCTGAGCTCAGCAGCAGAGCTGACTACAGAGGTAATGTAGTAACGTTGATTTTACGTTCAGGAGTGTGCAAATGTCACATATCAACTTCCATGCCTTCTTTGTCTTGTTATTGTTGACACCAGAGACGGGTGCATTACATCCTGTGAGGCTGCCACTCTATGAACATTATCCTGACCAAGTCCATTTTGACTCAGATGTTGGATTAAAAATGATTTAAGACTTACAAATAGGGGTGTAACAATACAATACACATCATTTTCCAGGGTTCCAATATTTTTCAAGGATGACGTTTGGCTCATCCAGAGCGATACAACATGATACGAATCAATGACTTGAAATCGATACATACTTTTTTTTTTGCCAAACATTCAATCAGAGTGACTGTGAGATAAATAGCTAGATCCTGGACAGTGCAGGTCAGGATTCCTCAAAGTTTTCCTTGGAAGGGAATCAGGGATAAATTAATTATGGATATAAATAAATAGAGTTGAGGCTTTTGCAGAGCTACTTTGTGCCGCTGCTGCTGCAGGAACACTGCTAGAGCTACCTGGGCGTTTGGTGGTAGCAAGCTTATAGCGTCTCAGTAGGTGCGTGGAAAGATCCTGTTACTGCTGTATTTTATTGAGCCACTGCATATTCTGCAAACAGCAAGTGATTTATCAAAGACATCTCCCTTTTTGCAAAAGCCCAAATGTTTCCACACAGTGGACCTCAAAAACAGCATGAAAATCTCTCACTTGTCTGGCTCTTCCTCGCCATCAGCCATGCTTCGTTTTATTGTCGTCTTCCTGAGATTGGTGCTGCTGGTGCAAGCCATGTCATACACAGGGAGACTGAACCAGAGTAACGTTTACATTTCTTCACTATTAAAAGTGCTAAAAAATACATTCAAACAATGTTTGTCGCACTTAAATATAAGGTATAAATTCTTAGTATCGATACAACAGATTATTTACCTTGCCATTCAATTTCAGATCAATATATGTCTGCTGTAAAGAACAACTTGTCAAGTACCTATTGATGTAGTTGGAAGGTAGGAATATAAATCAGTACATCAGTGTAGTAGATGGTTCGTTACACCCCTAGTTACAAATATTTGATAATTACTTTAGCACCTCCTTAATGTGAACTTACTAGAAATTTGGTACCCTGTCGTTAAATGGTGAACAATTCATTATATCAAGCTTCATATCAAACTTTGCAATTTACATTTACTTTGGTCAAATACTGTATATGCCATAAGCTAATACTGATAGGGCCTATTCATTGTGGCTAAAAACAAGTTTCTTTTGAGTATTAATAAGGAGATGCTGCATGCAATGGTTGGCAAGAAGTTAGACAGGAGTTTGGAAATGTTTTCACCGTTGTTACCAACAACGACTGAAGAAATACAAGCCTGAGTGTAAAACTTGTTGCTTTAGCTATCCAGATATGCTATTCAGCGTTTTACAGGCTGCAGCTATTAAAAAAGACTTGTGGCCCCTCTGTCTTGTCTGTCTGACAAGTGCGAGAACTTTTTTAGTTGCAAAATTTCTAAAAGATATGATGGTCTTAAAGGTCCTAAGATCCAGCACTTGTGTAGATCCTTAATGGCATTTTGTTTTTTTGTGCATCACAATTAATGCGATTCCATACGATGTGATTTTGTTCCAAAGACGGAGTCATGATGTGGACATCCTCAGCTGGCCTGGAGTCACATGACTGGCAGCCACGCTCGGCACAGATCGAGATGGCCTCTTACATGCTGCTGTCTCTTTATAAGCGTGGCAGCTTGGTGGAGGGCATTGAACTCATGAAATGGTTGAGCAAGCAGAGGAACCATCTAGGAGGCTACGGGACGACACAGGTGACTCTACTCTTGCTTTTGCTGCTTGACAATACCATACTGCAAAAATATCCCCCAATTCTGCACTAAATGATACATGAGGCGATATACAGTATAATCCAGCTTTATCCTTTTCCCTCTTCAGGACACAGTGGTTGCCCTCCAGGCCCTGGCTTGTTACGCTGCCATCAGTGGTGCCAACGCCATCAACCTCAGGCTCAGCATATCTGACCCAACGTCTTCCTTTGTGTCCCTATTTGCCATCAACTCCACCACCTATCTGACATATCAGAGCCTAGAGGTAATACACCTGGGTGGAATCCTGTGCTTGATGTATTAGATATTTTATACAATGCTGTTTTGGCTGTACCATTTAACTATACTATTGCCACCCTGGACTCTCTTTATTTTCCTATTTTTCTCTTTTTTCTTAGATTGATGCTGACAAAGATATAAACTTAAATATTTACATGGAAGGAAGAGGATTTGCAGTATTTCAGGTAGTTATAAGATCTTATTGTTTTTCTTTGTCTGTGCTGATCACTACAGATTTGATTACAGTTTGCAGTTAAAAGCCGTGTCTCTCCAGTGCAATGCCAAAAATGCAGTGCAGCAATGTGGAAAATTCGGCATTTGAATTTACCGCATTGACAACTATGTACCCCGGATCCGGTGCGAACTATCTGAATTGCCATGTTACATTTTCATCAATGAGACCCAGTAAGTTTCCTCCAAAATAGTGCTCATATTCACTTTACACACCAAAAACCTATCCAGACGGAGAGTGTCCAAAGAGCTAATGTTAACTACACAATACATAAACTCATCGGACCCCAAATGTGATGCTAATGCTAGCTGCGACTAAACTACAACCTTCATCGCAGCTGCTGGGCGATCTGAAGCCATATACTGTCCTTTATTTGGTTGTTGAGGTAGTAGTGTTTGTTGTACACTACTGGGTGATGAGAAGGGGACGGCCCATGGCTATACCGAAACACCAGTAATCTGAAAAATGTCCCATTGGACTGCAAAAACGCCCATTTGTCCAATACCCCCAAAACAAATAACCTCTGTTACTAGATGCAAACTGTCCGTGCTACAAACAGAAGCACAGGGCTACTTATTATGCAGAATGACAGCGATATCTTTAGGACATTAGTTGGAAGAAAGGATTTCATTGGTCAAATATATTTCCGCAGGCGTAAATCCACTAAAATCGAGGTCCATCCGAATATTCTTTCCCCCACACGAATGTTCAATGTGCAAGCATTCAAAACACAAAATCAGTTTTGCTGAATTTCGTGAAATTTTTCGGAAGAAAATCTATCTACCTATCCACGTTTAAGGAAAATGTAACACCACACAAACACAATGCAAGGATGCTTCATTTTCAACATATTCAAGTCAACATAAAGTACAGTCTAACAACTGGAGCATGACAAGAATAAATTGGACCCAGCAGCTGTGCGCGGTAGATTCACCCAGCACAATATACTGCATTGTAAATGCTAAAGTAAAACAGCAAAATGCAAATGTAGCATGATCATGGACTGCAAGAAATTAACATCTGGAACACATACTATAGCTTGAAGTCCTGTCTGTGTTTAGCATCCCAAGATTATATAACACACAACTGATGAAAGGTTAATCTTTTCACTATGTTCAATATAACAACCTGTTGTCTTCTTTTCCAAACCCATTCCTCCCAGTATCCTGTTTTTATCCTTCCGTGATTCAATACTTTAATGTTGAAACAAATAGAGAGATCTTTCTTTATTCCATTTCAGCTCTATGGAAAGATGTGATTTCTAGGACAGATGGTATTTTTGTGACTTTGAGGAAGTTGAACTTAATCATCTACATTACAGAATCGTACAGTATAATCTCTTGCAGGCAGTACAGTAAACTTTAGCTCTTTGCCACTAAATCTAAGTTTTTACATTTTTAAACATCTCCATAAATCCATCCAGATGAACATCTTTTACAACCTGGAGAGCAAAGGTTTTTCACACAACCTCCAGCACCCCAAAGACGAGGAAGCTCTCTTTTTAGATGTTGACGTTGACGAAACAGACCGCGATCACGTGCTGTTCTCTATATGCACGGGGTAAGTATTACAGCACAGACAGACCTGTATGTCAAGTTCATTTTTAAAAAAAAAATAGGCCTGTATTTCCAAGTAGGGCTGCAAAATTAATTGAAATTTTATTGAAATCGCAACATGGCCTTCTGCAGTTTTCAAATAGCAAGAGTCGCAATATTTGTTAAAGGCAAACTGTGTGTCAAAATACCATTTTATAATAAATATTGTCATGCTGCAGAGATGTCCTGACCTACACAAAGAACACCTTTGTTTGGTACAGATCCCTACAAAAATCACACTATTATTCAAATACGTTTTTCACTGAAAATGAGAATAATGTAAAAAAACATAATTTCTCTAATATTGCAAATCATATTGCAACTGCAATATCAGTCAAAATAATCTCAATTAGACATTTTCTCAAAATGGTGCAGCCCTATTTCTGACATCATATTTTTTTATGTTTGCGTTGTCATGCATCAAATATCCTTCAAAATAAGGGACTGAAACCATGTATATCTTGCTTTCGTCCTCTCTAGGTTGAAGAACAATCAGGTGATATCTCATACGGGCATGGTTATACTGGACGTGGGCATGCTCAGTGGTTTCAGTCTCTCTCCTGCAGCTGCTGCCCCAACAGGTCTCATCAGAAAGGTGGAGATACTGCCTGAGAAAGTCAGCCTCTACCTGGACTCCGTAAGTGTTTCATCATGTCGTCATTTCAAGGTCAGTCGCGAAAAATTGAGTTGGGCCACACTGTAGTTTTACCTTGTCAAACCACAACTAAAACAATCGTACTGGGTGGAGCACTAGAATCAGCCTTTCGACTAGCCCAAATCACATTTTTTTTAAAACCATGTTATGATTCATTCAAATGATTTTTTATGCTTTGTGGTATTTTCTCATAAATTTTACTTCTCAACATGATGGTCCAAATGATGTCTCAAAGCTTTCTGCACACTGCCAAGAATATCAGTGTGGTGGGAGATTATTGTGAATTTCCCCACTGTGGGACCAATAAAGGAATATCTTATCTTATCTTATCTTATTAATAAATACTATTCATTTATAGCATGAAACCAGTATAATTGAGTATACAAGTATCAGAGTTAGCCACCATGACAGTATGTGTAATTTGTGTGTCATTTTTAAATCCAAACTCCTCCTCAAGTCATTAAAACCTCCACATTCCCATAAAAATACTAAGAACATCAACACCGTTCGTAGCTATAATTCGTATATATCTCACCAAGTCAATTCATATGTAATCCACGTAATCGTGAATCAGGAAGTATATTGAGAGACAAACACTGCATAGGGAGGAGGTCGGCGTGGAGAGGCAGGTCAAAAAACACAGACTGTCGCCCATGGATGTATGAAGAGACCTGGATACAGTGTTGGAGGCAGAGCTCCATTCATTCCTATGCATCTTCTGGGGTCATCCGGGCCTTATTGGGATGCTACTGCGCATGCGTCTGCTCGGTCACATAATTTGGTCACGGGGTCCCAACGCCACGACTTGTACTATCGCCATGGTCTGGGTCTCCATAGACATAAACAGAGGAAGGGAAATAACTTCTTGGACCTAATGAATTAAATAAGGGCTATTAGAGTGTGTGTACCGGGGAGTTTGTTTACCTAAAAAAAAAAAGCTGTCCGCTGAATTACAGGCGTCTTTTTCTCAATGTGAATCTAAAAAAGTCTTTTTGGGCCCAATAACGTCCTGCGACGGACACAGAAGTTGTAGTACCATCGTTTGGCCACGATGAACATTGGTGCTCTTCACTGGGACGTGCTTTCACCCAGTAGACCACTGTTCGTTCCCCCGACACGTAACGTCCATGCTTCAGTTACGGCACTTCCATACTTTAACCCAAAACATTCCCTTATTTGTCACGGGAGTGACGCCACTTCCACAATACCGGAGCACAAGGATTCAAGGCATCATCTTCATTAGAAGACTAATGCTTCGACACCAACGGCAACTTTATCAGTCCACAGCTGGTGGTACATACTCACAGGATATGAAAGAATAATCCATCCATCTGCAACCGCTTATCCCCGTTAAGGGTTGTGGGGGGGCTGACACTGGGCGAAGGCACCCTGGACAGATGGCCAGTCCATCGCAGGGCTGACACATAGAGACAGACAACCATTCATGCTCACATTCACACCTACGGGCATTTCCTGCATGTCTTAAGACTGTGGGAGGAAGCCGGAGAACCCAGAGAAAACCCACAGAAACACAGGGAGAACATCAAAACTCAAAACCTGCAACCCTCTTGCTGTGAGGCACCACTGTGAAGCCCCAAAAGAATGAATAAGTTAGATAATAAAGTGAATAAGTAAATGTTATATTGTGTATCATCCACTTTTCTGGTCCCATTTGCAGCTTAACAAATCAGCGGTTTGCATCAGACTTCCAATCATCAGAAATTACAAAGTGATCCACATTCAGGACGCTGTGGTGCAGGTTTACGACTACTATGAACCTAGTGAGTACAGCTTCAGTTAATTAAAATCTACTTTCTCACTAAACATACTGGCCAGGATGGTGATTATCATAATATATGATTATCTTCCACGTTTCACAGCGAGAAAAGCAACAAGAACATACAACTCAGATGTTCTGCACAACATGAACTCCTGCTTCTACTGCGGTGAAAACTGTGATGGCTGCAGGCCAGGAATCACCGTCGTGGTGTCCTCAATGTTATCTCACTCGACAGGCAGCACCAACTGCTGCTTAATTTGCCTTTTTCTCGGAGTCACTGCTTTTTTTACTGTTGTCTAATTATTAGATTTAATTAGAGCTAAGCTATAATTAGACGTAATGATATAATTTTGCCACGTACACATTGATATGCACTGGATGCAGTTTCAATGTATTTTATACAAGTTATTATTTCTTGACAAGTGATTGTAATATTTAGAGGTTTGCATGCTGCTCTTTTGCTTAATGCCGTCTGCTGTTTACGATGTGTTTTGTATTATTTTTTGACACACTGTGAATGAGAAATGAATGTGTTTGGAAACCTAACAGTCAAATTTGATTTATGTATTCATATTGTTGGTTCAATACAAAAAAAATACGTTAGGAAACAAATAAAAGAATCTCTCTACTTAGGACATGAAACCTCCCTATGAGTCCATGTGTTGACTGGAATAAAAAGTTTGATAAAGATCTCATGTACAGTTGGCAGCAGTGTTCGGTTGTCACCACCTCTGAAGGAAATACAGGCATGTTAAGCTGCTTGAAGACACATGAAGACGAAAATATGATTTACCACACACGGTCTGTCGGAAACTCGCTGAAGTTACGCTACAGCGGGCACAAAGCCACCAGAAACGCTAGCAGCTGCTAGCGTACACTGTGTGTGTCACTTGCTATTGCTAACGCTGGGCAGACACACTGCTTAACTAAACTAAATGTATGGTGGAGACTTTTACTGGGAAAGTAGCTGCATGTCTGCAATACTACACACAGCACCGTGGCTGCCAACGCTCCTGGACGGTGAACTAGAGACCGTGAACGCAGCACCGTGGCTGCTAACGCTCCTGGACGGTGAACTAGAGACCGTGAACGCAGCACCGTGGCTGCTAACGCTCCTGGACGGTGAACTAGAGACCGTGAACGCAGCACCGTGGCTGCTAACGCTCCTGGACGGTGAACTAGAGACCGTGAACGCAGCACGGTGGCTGCTAACGCTCCTGGACGGTGAACTAGAGACCGTGAACGCAGCACCGTGGCAGCTAACGCTCCTGGACGGTGAACTAGAGACCGTGAACGCAGCACGGTGGCTGCTAACGCTCCTGGACGGTGAACTAGAGACCGTGAACGCAGCACCGTGGCAGCTAACGCTCCTGGACGGTGAACTAGAGACCGTGAACGCAGCACCGTGGCTGCTAACGCTCCTGGACGGTGAACTAGAGACCGTGAACGCAGCACTGTGGCTGCTACAGTAACTCTCCTGACGGTGATCTGTTGACTTAGTTTGTTGTGCACAAATTTTGTTGGTTAACGGTTACTAATTGATTAACGACGGTCGGTTATCAGCTAAGAAAATGTTTCAAAATTAGCATCCCCAATACAAACGATACAATACCTTGAATACTGCAGGAAATGAGTATTGAAACCATTTCAAATATTCAGTATTGACATGTATCTTTACTTTGACAGCAGTAATACGTTCTAATCAGCCTGAATGTGATATAGGAATCTGAATGGCTTGTTCAATCACACAATTTCAGATTCATGCAGCCCACAAAGAACTGACTGGATTGTCTTATTTCAGAGCAGGCACGCGAGATACCCAAATGTACGGTATGTGCACACAAGCAGAAACAAAGTGAGTTTTTCATGATTGTCCCCTTTAAGATCTTTTGGCGTGAGATGAAGTCTACCTCTGCCACGTCACAAAAGCCTGAGCCAAAGGAATGCAGACTGACCTGCAGAGGGAACGCACACATGAAAGTCATCACTGGAGATTGATCGGGTTTGACGTCGCTGACGTATCATGAAAACATGAACGTTATTTCTAAGCCTACTGTGTTCAGTCGGTGGCATATTTCATTTTGCACATTTCACACGTACCCATGATCGATGCTCGATAATTTCACACTGATAGCGTTTTACTTTGGAGCTAACAGCAACATTGAAGTTTAGTCTTCTCCAGCATTTTTTCTTTCTTTTTTTTAATATGCTGTCTTGATGTTTTGTGTTTTAACTGCAATGCATGACTGTTTTTATGTGTATAATGTTTTATAAGCCTCACTGGGCAAAGCAACTTCCCTCAGGGGGCAATAAATCTTTTTGTTCACACAGACATGGAATTAAGTTGAGAATAAGTCGTTACATAAATAAGTACTTCAGAAAAAAAAACTTGCCCACATTCAAACCCTTAACTTTTGGCTCTATTTTAATGTAATAGTTACCACTTGTGAGAAGATCTCCCAAAACCGATTCCCTACTTTAAAATGGAGTGACTGCTCCGGTTAACTTATTTGACTGCAGCCCTGTGACCTGAAAAAACCTACAGAATTACTGCAAAGACAAGAAACCTCCACATTTAGTAAACATGGTGATGTTACTGTAAATATGTTTGGATATCCCAAATTTTGACCATATGTGACCACATGGTATTGTGCTCATTCTCTGCTAGACTTTAAGCAACTTAAGTGAAAGGGGAAAACATACACTTACATACAAAAACATTATGCACAGATAGCATACTACACTCCCACAGTTACCCCAAAGCAGATAGAAAGTAATCCCATACAGTTTCCAAAGAAATTTACAATGTCTTTTGGCAATTTCCTGCTGCTTTGTGTCACAAAACCCAGAGAAGCTGCAGTACCAGCCCCACTAACACTAGATGGCAGGATTGGTATCATAATAACAACAGTTTCAAAGCTCCCAAGCCCCCATCAACTGATCTCCATCACAAACAGGAAATACTTTTTGCCTGCACACTTTGCTCGTCTGTGATTTAATGATAACTTTGCTGTTGCTGTTAAAGGGAAACTATGGCCATTTTCAAAATTCATATATAAGATAACAGTCCAAAAGTAAGATAGTCCAAAAAATATTAGTAAACATGAACAACTCTCTCAAATCCCAAAACTATAGTGCGAAAACTTTGTGATGTCTTAGGGTATATAGTGTGGAGCTGCTCCACAGACAATGAATAAAGAAATCAGAGGATCTCAAACTTTCTGGGACGAGGGACCCCCTCTTATTGATAATGCTGATTAAGCATAATGCCTAGTACCATTTATAAACTTTGATAATACTGGAACTTGAATTCTAATTTGTTTTCTAATTTTTCAGCCTAAATACTTGACTTGTTAGATAATGTTCAACGGAAACATATTTAAATTTGCATCATGTTAATACCACTTTTTTGCGCTGATATTTTGCAGTCAGATGACACTTTAGCTTGGCCGGCTTCATGGCTTTGCTCAACAGCATCTGAAGACACGTGATGCTCTTTGGTCTCCAGTCGCCGACGTTCAGTATAACTGTCGTCATATTTTTTCAGTTTAGCTAATTTGGGTTTAGCGTCGCTCGACAATGTGGACTGACTCAAATATTTCTCCATGCTCACGAGCTAGCTAGTTGGCTAATGAGCTAATCTAGGCAGCAGGGACAGACATGACATGACAGATTGATGTGATGAGTCACAATTGGAGTTGACGATTGTTTTATTTATTTTTTTTTTTTTTTTTTATGGCCGACACCTATGATGAACCAGGACAACTGATAGCCGATATATGATGCAGATATCTTTGGCTAGTTTTCTTTTTTTCCTCCATCTGATAAAATATAACAGCTTAATAATAACAAATGATACACAAAATTTCTTAACTTTAAATAAAGTAAATATGTATTGAACACTTATGGTCTGTCTCTCTAATCTGCATTTTGTGTCTGCACGGTTTCCCCCGGTTAGGACGTTGTTCTTCTCAGGCGCTCCTGCTAAGGTTCGCCCACTGGGCGACATCTGCTGAGGTCTGCTGGTAGAACGGCAGTTTGACTGACACGAGGGCGAAGTCACTCATGTTCTACAGTAACAACACTGGGCTGCCCACAGATGCGCCTGCTTGTTAATCGGCATAATATGATCAGGCATCGGCCAATTCCGTTTATGAAAAAAATGTCAAAAAATCGGCCAGATTTATGGGTTGACGTCTAGTCACAATCAAATCAGAGTTTCTATTGGCCCAGAGCTGACATGGGTGGGAGTAATGGACACAATATGCTTGTTTTATTGGTGCAAACGATCCCCACCTGTAGCTTTGAGAATCACTGTTGTAGATGACACTGAGAGACCAGGAGGTGTTTCTGAGTGTATGGATACGTTTTCAGTTTCACAACTGACAACACTACACTACTACACTATGGAGCAAATCCAGACTTTATCCTTGATGCCATCGCAAGGTTGAGACCAGTTTCTGGCTTTGAGAGAGTAGCTCATGTTCACTAATACTGATTTAACTTTCCTAGACCATGCAAATACAATATTAATTAGGGTGGTGTTCCCCTTTAAATACAAGTGGATGTGATGTCTGAGGGTCCATCGTGTCCTGTATGCTGTTTGAGAACTAAAATATCTGTAAATAATTGTAACTGTGCTGTGTCTCCGGTGAAAATACGTACGCATGTGGGATAACGCCACCCACACATAAAGGTCATGACAAATGAACCTTGCCTTCCAGGGCCTTGCTGTGGGTCAGGCTACAAAAACAGACATCAGTCAGGGGCATACGCTTGTCATGATGTCATGCATTAACTATGTCAGAGAGTTGACAACTGTTGTGGCCTTAACTGACAGAGAGCTTAGTTAAATGCAGTGAAAGTATTAAGAGATGAAGATGAGTTGAAGGAAGCCTTTCTCACTTCAAAAAGGTGGATGGGGGAGAGAAAGAGAGATTGACGTCTTTACAGAGCATCTATCTTTGAAGAGCAACGTGAAGATTAAAACAACAAAATGTGATATCGCTCAGTTTGCAGAGCCACTTCTCTATTTCTGCAGACGTTCCTGGAGCTTAGAGATGGGTCATATCATGCCCGGAATGACACTGAGGTCTAAGCTCATAAATCAAATCCATTGAGTCTGATGGCATTTATTAATATTCACTCACGTCAATGTGGCCGTGAGAGGAACAAAGTTGGCGACGTGCCTGTCACCGAGGAGTTGCAGATGGGGTAAACAAAGTGAAGGAGATGATTATTTATGTGCTTCGTCTCCTGGTGGGAGCTATTAGAGAAACATGCAATATTGTCGTTGGACTCACTGTGACAGGAGGCAAGATGGAGTGTGTGTGTTTTGCCCAAATAAGCAATTCACATCGACAGCAGGTGTTGCAGATGAGCCTTCAAAAAGGGGGTGTATTGCATAACAGAGAAATCTGTCTCATGTTTAGCAGATTTCATCAAAAACACTAGAGTTGTTCCGATACCGATACCCCCAGTCTGAAATCCACCACCCGCCAAATGCGGGTAAATTGCTCGGTGAAATCATCGCAACATCCGGCACTTTGGCTGGCAGGGAAAATGCTAGTGATGAGAACCGTAGAGAACCATAGTTGTCCACTTTCTTGGCATCTCATGCCTCTGTGACTATCGATTCCTCTTATTGATGCTTACCAACAGTTACACATGCACAATGATGCATACGGACGCTGTATCATGCTTCAGTTTGGGAATGGAGTCACGGCGTGGAGAATAAAAAGTGCTCATCAGCGTGGCGCTACTAAACCTGAGGGGACACACCTTATTTATTCCCTGATAATGTGACACTGTGAACAACAAATCAGTGTTGTAGTCAACAGGACGAGTGTTAGTAATGTTACCTGTTAGCAGCCGGTGGGCAGCACAGTGCTGTTTGGCTAAATAATGGAGCTACTAGCGTTAACGGAGGTGTCATTGAGTTATTATTATGAGGCGTTCACGCTCTGCTGAGCAAAATGACTTTTGAGCATCGGTAAATTACAACGTTATCATGATGTGTTCGAATGTAATCTGTCTTGTTTTGTTTAAGTTTTGTTTTTGTGAGAAACTTGAATATCTCCAGTTGTTAGGAGATGTTTTCTTAGAGAGAACTATGACCTGATTTTTTTATTAATCAAAGAAAATATTTAAATAATCGTAATCATTTCAATTGTGTTTTTTATGCAAATTACCACAATAGATGACGTTAACAAAGTACACTACAGTATTGTGTACAGTACTGTGTACAGTACCCTTCCTCCCCATAAAATAGGCTCTCACACAAGCTACAGTGTCATTTATCAGATCTAAAATGTCAATTCTTCAATCTCAAATCTTCATTTAGCACAGAGATTTTAAAAAGTGGCAGATTAAAAAAAAAAAAAACATTTGCCTGCCACAGTGGCAGTGGCTGATACCAGTGTCGGAAATGTGTCTGATACTGACCAAAAGTCAGGATCGGGTATCGGTGAGTTCTCCGGTCCATGCACGATCTAATACCATAATTTATTAAAAAATAAATTAAAAATAGCTTGTTTAACCAGAAATTCATCTTTGCTGGTCTAAAACAGTTGCCTTCACTGTGCTGTCAACCTGGATGTATCATGGCTGCCACTGGCAACTACTGCTTTAGAGTCCAGAGAACGTAAAGGTAGTCAGAGTAAGATAAATGTCAGCCATTTGGCTATATTTCACAGTGGAAAATGCAGCATGTAAATGGCTATATGGACAGTGTGTAAGGCTTCTGTTGTAAGGGGTAGCCATAGTGTTGCCAAGTTCTAGTGCATTCATTATCTGGTTGTATTTATTCATGTTTTACAAAGGGTTTAACCTGAGTCAGGAATTAGGGATGCACTGGATCGGTGACAATACAATTCCATGTTTATTTACTATACATATTATATACTGGAATTTTAATTCTTGTTTAAGTTTGAATAATTTGTAGCTGCATTAAAACGGTTTACATTTGAATTGAAATTCCTGATAATTCTGACGTTTGCTTTGCCAAATTGTTGGTGTTTATTATATTATTTTATGATATATAAGAATTCATTAAATTTCTGTTGTATTATCTATGTATTTATTTGTTACGCTGTTTTACAGAGTTAGGAAGGTGATGTTAAAGTCAAGCTTGATGTTGCCTTACATATAAAAGTATGGTTCCAGTCACTTCCACATAGTGAGGTATAATGTATAGCCTATTAATTATATACTGGTATCGGTCGATGCCCAAAGCCCAGGTATCGGTATCCAGACTGAAAAGTTGGATCACTATTAGTAATCATATGACAACCATGCATGGTCAATAGTAAACCACTGTTAAATAATAATAATAATAATAATAATAACTATATATTGTTTATCCTGCTGCTATGGGATCAGTACTCGGTACTGGCAGAAACAGCAAGTTCAGGAATCGGAAAGGAAAAACTGGTATTGGAACGTCTCTAAAACACACTCATCAAAGAAGAAACATCAGATGACCGTGCTGCATATATTAAAGTGTAGTACCTTTGTTGCTTTACTAGTACTACTACTAAAATGACAATCACTGCAGTTATTTAGTGTAAATAACCATAATGTGGTTAGGAAGTGCTTCTAGCACGTTTGATGCCTTATTTCAGAGCAACATTTGCTGCAAAAACAGAGATGCTAAATTGCTCCCCGTGGCTTCGCTCCAGATGACATCAGAAGGAAAGAATCACCATCACAACAAACAACCACATCATATGGAAACCCACTGCCGTGTCGTGACAGAAATCAGAGGGGGCTGCAGCAGAGCAAAGATGAATCGAAAGGAAAACTTCCATCTCTCTGGCGATGCTACCTCAACGACTGCGATTGGGAAGGAGGATGATACATTTGTTTGGCGTGGCATGCTCCGTGCACCGGCGCGAGTCATGGAAAATCCCTTTGAGCTTCCATCCCACCCAGAGTGAGTGTGTATTTACACAACCCCCAGGCGACCCCGGGCAGGCCGGCCCAGACAGACGAATCCATCCCAGACGGAGGGGATTCCAGGGGAACAAAGCGGGGCTGAAGGTCAACTCTGTCGTCATGCTAGAGGGACGCCATCCCTGATCTTATCACTAGGGTTTGATCCTCTCAGGTAGAAAATATCAAAGACTTTTCAACAGCACCAAAGATTGTTTGGGTTATTAGTGTTTGTAATGTCTGCCCATGTGAGTCACTGTCTTTTGGTGCATCAACAGTAATTCATGTGTTTATGTGCTGCTACAAGCCCGAACACACAAGATCCAGAATTACATACTATGTGTCATGGTCCGATGTGGATATCTCCCAAAACCTGGACATTTCAGCCACAGATCTGTTCACATAAAATGTGTAACTGAAAAAAAATGTTGAAAATACAAATTTGCCCTAGGGATGGCAATGTGAGTCGCTTAGTTGCACCAAAACTTTGGAACTGAAATACAAACTGTTGGCTTGATTGCCATGAAATTTGGTACAGACCTCTGACTTCATCTCTAGCGTGACCATGAGGTTGACGTTTGTGAATTTGGGCCTTTCTCAAACTGGAGCCTCCACACTACGAGGTGAACTCCGTTTGTAGTCACACACACAGGATCCTAAATGTCTATATGAAAGCTGGTACGGGTCGTCACACGGACCTACATTTGTAAGGAGTGTGTATCATGGTGAACTCAAAACGCTGTCGCATGCAGCCAGCCAGTCGGCGTCGATGCAGGCTCACTGTTGGGTTTTATAACCCACTTCCACTCCCCACTAATTGGTTTGGAATGGCACTTAATAGGGCTGGTCATCCATGCGTGTGGTAATGTTAATGTTAAGTTAAATGTGAAGTTTGGTTAATGGAAACATTACAACCCAAAAAGTCAGTCCTGTGCAGTTCAAAGATTCCTGCATATCATGTCATTTTTGTCACATCATGAATGCCGGCAGCAGGGGGGCTGGCCCACTTTACGCCCCTGTCCCACTTCCTTCAAGAATCACTGTATTCCTGCAAATGCCCCTATATTGCAACACGGTAAATAAAAGATATTTCAGGAAATCCTGTCCACACTGTCTAAACTGGAGGGTGTCAGGAGTGAATTTACTCTACAGATACACTCTCACATTAATCTGTGCAGCAGCTGTCTGCACATCTCAGCTGTGTCTCACATAACCGCAACCTGAACTGCAGCGTTTTACGCTTCAACTATTTTTTTTTTTTTTTCGACAAAATTAATGCAAGGTTGGTGCCCAGGGTGTGTGTGCTGTGGATCTTTGTCCAATCAGAATAAAGGGATTCCCAGCAGGACTATCAACCGGGGCGGACTGTGCTCAGTGCGAGGGGTCTGTGGCGGTGGCGGCACCCTGTCTCATTTCCCATGCTTATGCTGTGTGACTTTTTGCCATCAGCATTCATCACCATAAAGCCTTGATGATTAAATTGTTTACTAGATCACCAAATTCTTCATAGATAGCCTTGTAAGTTTGCTCTCAAAGTCCACCAGATTGATGCATTTAACTTTTCCCCTACAGGGTCCAAAGGTCACCCACAACAGTCTCTTAAAATCCTGTGGCAAGCACATATCACGTCATCCAAAGCTGCCCCCCCCCCCACTTCAAAACTCATTCCGGCGCCGCTGCCTCTCGTATAGCAACGTTGTACGTCTCCTTATGTGTGAGTGAAATACCACTTCAACTCCTTTCCAGCCCCATTGATGTTCAGTACAACCAAATGAATCAGTTTTCATTTTAGTGGGGAATCATCGGGAAAGGCTTTAATGGTACCAGCTCTTGGAGTGTGATTGATTGATTCTGTCTGGCTCGAGCTCTTGACTCACCACCTCTGCGCTCCATTTATCCAGCCTCATGCTTGGCATCACTTGGTGAGTCAGTCAGGCTCTGGGGTTTTGTTAAATTTTTGTTTGTGTGTGCTAAAGAGAGAGTGAGAGAATGAATGATTCACACTAGAAGACAGACTAAACCTAACCGGTCCTGCACACACACACACACACACACACACACACACACACACACACACACACACACACACACACACACACACACACACACACACACACACACACACAAAGAAGAGCAAACCCTGACTCAAATGCTGCGATGACTCCTCTTACTTAGGCTCTCTTAGTTTTCCACTCATTTTTCACCGGGGGTCAGTTTTGCTACCCCAGATTCAGCTGTCACACATTTCCTCAGCCTCACTGGCCAATTATAGTAATCAGAAACAGGTGGAAACAGGTTTACACCACTGCTCCTGTATGTGCGAATGTGTTTGCACTGTATGTGGACAGAAGACAGAGTTGGACAGATTAAAAAAAAAAAAAAAAAGATTGTTTATGTGTGTGGAAAGGAGAGAAGGGCTTATGAAAGCAGCAGCGGTGTGTTTGCACAGACATATCTGACCGACGTGGGATTATTATGTGTCTAAACCACCAAGAGAGCGGGAGTTCCTGCAGCCTGATTAGGACCCAAACACTGTCTTAAACGTCTGGATCGACTGCTTTGATTGCTCCGCACGGAGGAAACATGCAGGACGTGTAGTTGTAGTTGAAACACGTGACGCGAGGGTTCATGCAGTAGCAGTAGTAGGTAGTAGGGATTGATGAATGGGGAGAGCTGGGAAAATAAACGCTCCCGCTCTGTTATTCCACTGACGTATGGCTCGATGATAATGAACATTTAAATGGTGGAGCTGAGCGCTGCTGGAAATACTTGAGTCACAGTTGAGATGGAGTGGGCTGAATGAGATGCAAGCTTTTGTGTCTTGTCATCTGGCAGCAGTTCATTTATTACAGTTTATTAAACTGTGCAATTTTCATTTTGTAATAAATCACAAATTTGACATAGAAGGTAACATATTTTGTGAGGTAGAGAGTTCTCACTTTTTCACTTTTTTAAACAACAGTAACATCTACTAGACCAGCATCATATGAGGAAAACCTGCCATGTGCACAAAACACTGTTTAATATTGCAATGATGATATGACTCATTATATAAATAAACAGATATTGAAGTGTACATATTGGCTATACTTATGTCAGCCTGGTTGTTTTTAAAGTCAGAACCAGATTAAAATTGAATATTTAAAATACATCTAGGACACATTAATGTTTACAGCAGCAAAGTCACCATAGAAACTCATTAATATCTCACTGGAAACAATCTAATATTAATAAAATAAATCATATTCCTGAGAGAAGTTTATCATCCGACAGTATCAGTCCTTCCTCCTGTCCTCTGCTGATGTGAACCACTACAGGTCCTGCTAGTAAAGGAGGAGCTGCTTTATCTCAGCCAGCTGATGAGTTTACTACTAAGATACATGACAAACTAACCTTAACAGTCAGACTACAGAGTCTACTGCCAGCTTTAGTTTCAGTTTGTGTAGCCGAGGATATGTTGCTCCTAAACTTTTTCCCAAGATAATTTTAGAGCAGTCTCACAACCAACTTTACTCGTCATAAGGAGAACTACTCAGCCTCAGTTATATAATGTCCTCTGAAGCTCTGGAGGAGCTTTGAAAAGGTTGAAAAAAATAACCATCATGTTGTCATCTCAGCTTGGGCCTAAAGACTTTACACTTATAACACAAAGCCTGCTTTGGATGCGGATAAGGGATCTGAAAGCTGCATTTACCAGCCAAATAAAAAGACGATACTGGTTGCACTATGAGAAATGTGGCATCCAGGACATCATGTCATCTTGCAGACTTCTTTCTCAGATCTGTTTCTTGCAAGTTCCCCTGACTATAGAAGTGTAATACTAAATCACTGGAGTCCTGTTGCATCTTTCTGCAGACTAAGACTAAGCCAGTGCATACATTTCACAATGAAATAGTTCACATACTGCTGTGCAATAGTCTGTTTCTCTGTCCACAGCTCTGTCTGGTCCCATCTGTGCTGCGATTTCATCAGAGCTGATGTTGTTGTCTAAATATTTCCTGTCACAGTTTCTAAGGAGTTTTGCAGGAGGGCAGATGGTATAAAACTCAGAGGCATAATATTTCCATTTTGCTAACTGGGCTGCGAGTCACTTTCAGCCCACGACGCTATGGTGAGTGACAGAGTCACAAGGAGGCACCCTGGGTAGACACAGGCAAGATAATCAAAGCTGACTATTCCAGGTGCAAAATGTTACCACTCCATTGCCATTAATGAGTGCAGACGTTAATTAATTGCTATGAGTGAGACGTTAATGTTAGTAGGTGTACACTCTACAATGGCATTCAGTCATGTGATATTTTGTCACCAGGTCATAAATCCAGGTCATAAAAGGCAGCCTTGAAAAGGCCCCTTTACCATTATGTTAAATTTATATTAATATATTGCTTTAAAGGCACTAGAAAAAGCAGTGACGTACCAAAGAAAGCTAATCAAAGCTAATCAATAAGATTATAAATACAGTGAAAGCATTAGCTGACACAAAGTTTGCTGTGCTGAGTTTGGAAATAACTGAAAGAGTTGGGATTTTTTGAAGTAAGGTTGTACATACATACAGTACACTGTACATAAATTTCTGTTTTGGTGAATGTAGTCTGGTGGCTTTGACGAGAGCAATACAGTTCCCCGTCAGAAAGGGCTGTCTGATGACGAGGTAAAGCAGCGCTGGACGGGAGCAGCAGAAAGACGTATTTTAGCCACCTAAAAAATAAAAAAAAATAAAAGTTTTACACTATATTTAGAATATAGTGACGCTTGACCTCGCCATCAGACAGCCCTTAAACCGTATATCGCTGTCAAAGCCACAAGACCAGACTCCATTCACAAAAAGAGTCATTTTACCTTGCAGAACATGGGAGCTGTTGGTCCATCGCTGCATCGACTGGTTGGCTTATTGTGTGACCTTCAGATTCAAAACGTGGCGTCTACGCTAGAGGTTGACCGATATGATTTTTTTATGGCCGTTGCAGACGCCAATTTTTTACAGAGTCAAGACAGCCGAAGGTCGATATGTGATGCACAATTGTTTTGTCAATATCTTTGGCTGGTTTTCTTTTGTGACTGCACGGTTTCTCCCAGTTAGGACGTTGTTCTTCTCACGCACTAAGGTTAGCCCACTGGGCGACATCTACTGACGTCTGCAGGTAGAACAGCAATTTGACTGACACATCACACATCTGTCACACATGTTGTACAGCAACAACACTGGGCTGCCCACAGATGCGCCCTGCTTGCTAATCGGTTTAATATGCTCATGCATCAGGCGATGCTGATTGTGAAAAAATAATAATAATTGGCCGTCCAATTAATACACTGAGTACATTGTATACTGTACATGTAGTAGTATCATCATGCAGAAACCAATGTCAGGTCACATAGGAAAAAGGTTTTAGGGCTTCGGAAAGTAGCATTTTGATGCTAAAACATACATGCTTTGACCAAAATTTGAATGTCCAGATTTGGATGCAATAAAACACCACTGGGAAGCTACAGAATAATATTAAAAAAACTTAAAAGGACAGTAATAATTAAGGCCTGTACTTTAAAATGAATTTAACTTCTATAATCTCAAGCTGATATTGAAGTTGCTCACATTCAGTCAAGTGGACATCCAGCAGCAAGAAGACATTTCTAGAAAACGGATTACGTGACAACCTTTGGCGCTGTGAACTAAGTGTGCATCCCGTTGTCTCTTTACAACCTCAATGGAGTGTGTAATGTTTTCCATAATCATTTTTCTCATCTCTGCCTTTCTGCTCCATTAAAGTTTTTTTTTATTGGCAGCATAAACACTTGATCCCTTAAAGAGTCTGGCTTATCTTAAGTGCCAAACATGCTGTGTCATCATGCCCTATAGCTATTGTGAGGCTAATGTGTTTCCCATTTTTCTTCTGGTAAGGCAATATGAGGAATTGTTTGGGATTTTTGCAGGATAAATACTGCACAGTGCTGTTTTCTTTGGCAACGGCTGCATGTGGCGTGTAGCCCCAGACGTACAAATGCAAACACACACTCATACAGTCATAAAAACCAGCGCACATCTGAGTCAATCATTATTTTTAAGGTGTGCTGCTGCCTTGTGATCTATTTCTTTACTTTGGCTCCAGACAGCATCTGTATGTACATGTACTGTATGAATGAGTGAACAAGCGCTCCACCCATGTGGAAGCTGCTGACACATGAAACACCTCAGGGAAACATATCCAATGTGCTCCTCATTTTTACACTTAACTGTAAATCCCCCCTGTCAATCTGCTGGTGTTTGGAGACGGACTGAGCTCTGGCTGCGGCGGACAAACAGAACAGGAATGTCTGTCAAGACGACGTATGTGACTCGCTGGAAGGAAACCAAGCTGATGGGCCGCTGGAAACTGCGGAGCCATAATAAGACGCTCTGAATCTCTGTTTTGACAGCACTGCTGCACCACACACCTCTGTTCAGTTACCCACCGGAGACACAATATGCACAGTAACATGATTTGAGTACTTCATGCTGTATAATTGTCACTTATCCCATAAATGGACTGTTTCACATTAATGAAATGATCTCTTATTGGCAGTCTGTGTGCAAGTAATTCTAATTACAAATTTACTTTACTACAAATTATGTAGTTTGCAGTTTTGCTAAGCATTTTTGAATGCATCGTTTACCATTTCTGTTTGGATTTTCCTGCCTCTCTGGGCAGCCACCGATTTCTGCACTAATTTTTGTCAGTTTAAAGCTACTACAACGAGCTTCAGTTTTGTTTATTTAGGCGACCCCTGCGGACGGTAGTGTTTGCGAGCAGAGTCCCTTTAGAGTACCTTTTACTGCAGTCTGACTCTCTGCCCAACACAGTCCTGGTTCTGATTCTCCCGTGCCTCCCTTCCCTCCAGCAGGTCCAGCAATACGGCCTGGGCCTCAAACCGCATGGTGTTGCCTCCCAGTGGGGACCAGCATTGTCAAGAATCTGCTGATCTGCTGATACAGATATGTATCATGATATATGAGTAAAGATTCAGTAACGTTTGATTAACTGTGATAGACAATAAATTGCAATTATTTAAATTGAATTGTAGGAAAACGGTCATAGTGTAAACACACCAGAAATAATAACAGATTTATACTGCATGCAAAATACTGCATGGTTTTTGCCCCAAACTGCCTGTGATTGCTATAAAGTGGGCATGTCTGTAAAGGGGAGACTTGTGGGTACCAATAGAACCCATTTTCATTCACATATCTTTAGGTCAGAGGTCAAGGGATCCCTGAAAATATCACTATACCAGGTGTTCCTCGCCAAAATTTATCAAAATTTAGGAACCTTCTCAACAAGCTAGTATGACGTGGTTGGTACCAGTGGATTCCTTAGGTTTTCTAGTATAATTATCTTCACTGTAGCTTTAGAGCTGAGCCAACTACATCTTTTAAAAGGTCAAATCGTGGCGGGCCATCAGATTTTTAAGGGTTAATTAAAAATCAATCCAGTGTTTTGGAGAATTAATCAGTATCGCACATCATAATATCACGATACTCATGTGTATCAATATTTTCTTACACCCCTAAGAGGCAAAGCCTTGCTCCTAGCCGGAGGAGGAGCCTCTGCTGCCGGGCTCTCCACATCCCATCGGAGCTCCGACTGCAGGTCGAAGGCGGCAGCGAAGCCAGATTATTTTCTGGACTACTTCTTGTATGGGAGCAGTGACTTCCTGGAGCCACCAGCTGAGATTCTGCATTAAGCTAGCATGTTGATTAGTGATCTTTAGAGGTGGTGGTACTGTAGGATGTTTTTTTTTTTTAAATTATGACACAGCCTCTGCCTCTAGTCTTTGTGCTGAGCTAAACTTATTGATTCCAGCATCATAGCTAACGTTCAGATATATGAGTTTATCGGTCTCCTCATCCAACACTCTGCAATAAAACAAAGGTGCATATTTCCCAATGTCGGAGTTCAAAATATTTGGTAGCTTTGTGTGGACTCATGTTAGCATCTTCTGTGAAGCTGCAGGGAAAATCAGGTGTAAGTCACCATCTTTCTTGTTTTGATCTTCATCTTTTAGGGACCTTTGTCTTCTGTCTCCATTTTGAGAGCATAAAAGTAGCACGAGGAGATGATTTGGAGTGCTCTAGACATCATCTTAGCGCCATCATTGTCACCGTGACTACATACATGCTTGTTAACCACTTCCATGCTGTGCTCAGACTCTTAATCTCAAGCCTCTCAGTTTTGACAGGGAGAGCCCTGCACTTCTATTAAGACCATCTATCTTTCTGTTCCCAGGATGGATGGTCCCGAGTTTACAAGAAAACTGTAACCTCTCTGTGCCCTCATCAAAAACACATCTGAAGCGACCTGTCGGCTGAAGTCTTCACTTCCACAACTGTCAGCCATGTCCTTGTTGTTCCCCATTGACTCCCTCTGATCTGCTCATACACACTGTACAAGCTGCTGTGTGCTGCTGTTGAATTATTGTTTTTACTCTGTGGAACTTTCCTTTTCTAGCAGCTCTCTTCAGACATCTGAGTCCACATGAGGCGGTCATCTGCTGCCATGGATGTTCTCCAGCACTGGTTTTGTGTAGCTGTCTATGTACCTGGAAACACGTCCAGTCCAGCACACCCATTTGATTCACGGCATACTATATATAAATACACACACACATGAGAACACATTGAAAGGATATTTCACTTGGAATAAGTGAGATGGAAATCATTACAGTCCAGTGCTTGAGCACAAGGCATCCATGACGGTATTCTTGTATCGTGGCAAATTACGGTAAGCGATGAATTTCTTTTTCTTTTTTTTTATATACTTGGTATATACTTGGCTGTAAATGTAGATCATTTGTCAGACAAAAAGTAGAGGTAGGCTGTGTTATGTTTAACTTTCTTTCTTTGAATTTGACTATCAAATTTGAAAAAACATGGATGAATAAAAGCTAAAAAAAAATAAATGTATAGACTGCCAATTGATTCAAATATTCAATTGCAATTAATCACATTAGTTCATAGTTAACAACACGTTTTATGTGTTCAAAGTGTACCTTAGCCCTAGCCCACATGGGAGTAAAGCAAATATCCTTGCTTTATGCAAATGTATGAACACACAAAACAATGACTAATATTGTCCAGAAACCCTCACAGGTACTGCATTTAGCATAAATATGCTCAAATCATAACATGACAAATTCAAGCCCAACACGCATCAACAGCATGAGGTGAAACTTGTGGGTACTCATAGAACCCATTTTCATTCACATATCTTGAGGTCAGAGGTCAAGGGATCATTTGAAAATGGCCATGGCAGTTTTTCCTCGCCAAAATTTAGCAGAAGTTTAGAGCGTTATTTACCCTCCTTCATGACAAGCTAGTATGACGTGGTTGGTACCAGTGGATTCATTGTTTTTCTAGTTTCATATCATACCAGCATCTTCACTCTAGCTTTAAAACCGAGCCTGCTATAACCTAAAAAATGCAAGTTGCATTAAAGAAATTAGGGTGTTAAGACAAATTTGCATTATTATTGCGTTAATTTTGATGGTTAAAAGTGGACCATATTACTTTTAAAGATCTTGCATTTCTTTTACAAACCCACAGAGAGAAACTTAGCCTAACACGAGCCCACTATATAGTTTGAACGTGAGCTAGTCACAGCTCTCAGAGGCCACGCTTTTGCCACATTTAAATGGCCATGACAGTTTTTCATCACCCAAAATTTAGTGCAAGTTTGGAGTGTTATTTAACCTCCTTCACAACAAGCTAGTATGACATGGTTGATACCAATGTTGGTACTGATTCCTTAGGTTTTCTAGTTTCACTCTGGCTTTAAAACTGTTAAAACAAATTTGCAATAACGTGTTATCATCGCATTAACTTTGACAGCCCTACACGTTGGATCTCTTTTGTTTAATCTGCACTAAAAATTAAGACTAAAAATGCCAAGTCGTGGTTTTACAGTTGGGTTATTGCTGCATTCACACAATGCTGGCAGACTGGGAAGAACAGGAAAACCTCCAGTTATTCCTACTTGGAAGAGCTCACGCATCATTCCATGATGGCTACCCCTGTTTGTAGCCTCCTTGTCGTCACATCGTTTAAATTAAACTAAATCAGCAAAGTTTCCTGTGTGGCATATTAGGAGCGGTTCGTTAACAAGCGAAGCCAAATTCAAACAAACAGGGTTAGTCTGGGATTCGCTGAATATGTACTGTCAATGTCAGAAATTATCTCTATCGTCACGTTTTTTGGCAGTATAGCATGAAAGCAGCACTGTATATGCCATACTGCTGTCATTGTGAGGTTGCCGTGTAACTAGAGGCAATTTCAGGAAGTTATTTGTATGGATGAAGCAAAAAGATGTGCGTCCATCAGAGGGTTTCAGAGGTGCTGGTAGGTGGTGGTTTCTTTACATTTGGACAGAGCCAGGCTAGCTGTTTCCCCTTAGTTCCAGTCTTTATGCTAAGATATGATAACCGGTTGCTCTATGTAGCTTCATATTTACCATACAACATGAGAGTGGTATCAATCCTTCTTAATAAGAAAGCAATATTTCCAATAATGTAGAGCTATTCCCTAAAGGTGTTAAAGGTGCCCTCATAAAATGTACGTCATCCCAGATTTCTCGGCTCAAGCTGCTCGGTAGTGACGAGCAGAGTGTGGCTGTCTGTAACTTGACGAATGTCAGGAGAGTGTTACTGAAAAAGAGCACGCGTGCTGAGCTAACCTCCTCAGGTATTTCAAAGTTAGAAAAAATTCGTCTCGTTTTTCTCTTCTGTGTTGTATCATTGTAAGGACTGTCCTCCTTGTTTCCTGTAAACTACGTACCATACATAAGGCAGAAACATCGACTGGATGGAGACAAATGGAGTCGAGGCACCCTGAAACCCCCTAAACTGCTGAGGCAAGGAACAAGGGTTGAAACGTAATAGCTCTGACCTAAATAGATTTTACAGCCGCTCCTTCCACGCTGGGGGAGCCAGCATATGTAGAAGGCATCAAGCAGAGGTGAACAGCAGCAGACATTATCTTCCTTTTCGCACAGTCTGGCATGAAATACGGTCAGGTTAAGTTCAATGCCACGCGGGCCACAGCCTGAACATTGTGGAGAACGGGTGGGAGCTGGGAGAGCCAGTCATGCCAACTCTTACATAACAATGCCCAGACAGGCTATACTCCAGCCTGCTCACACCTAAAGCTCAGCCCCATCCAGGTAACCTCTCCAAACAACCTTTCTTAGAGAGAGACAGTAAATTACTGCTGCAGTGGCAGAAAGCTAGCAGGAGAGAAGGATGAATGGGAGAGAAACGTGAGGCTGGAGAAGACAGAGCAGCATTTCTCGTCATTTATACTGTCTAGACTTCCTCTGATGTATGATGGACGCCCGGGCCACCGAACCCTGGGGGCATCCATCTCTATCAGAAACCACCATCTCCCAGTCTCAGGCCTCTTTCCAGGAGACGCTGCGGAGCCGGCATGGTGAACTCCAGAAGCTGCTGAGATTAAGTCATGGAAAAACTGGGCCCCCAAACCTTGTAATTGCTTAATTGGATAGCCTCACCCCCTCAACTATTTCTTGAGTCTCTCCCTATCTAGCTGCACGCATTGATGACAACATACACCAGAGAGCTCTGTCTGAGAGGTGTGTGTGTGCGTACGAGTGCTTGCACGTGCACACGAGTGATTGTTGGAGCAGAGCTATAGCCTGCCTGTGATTTGTGGTTCTGATTCAGAGCCACTTTTTCCACGTCAAACCACACAGGCTGCATGCTCGTGCTGGTCACGGAGGATACAGTTAAGGGGGGGGGCTTCTCCACCAAACTGACGGGCGGTAAAGGTGAAACATGGGTGAGAAAAAAAAAAGAGAAACTGATCAGGACACTTTCACTTCAATTTGTCCTTTGAACTCGTCAAATTATCATTCTCCGCTCCTCTTTGACATAATAGTTTGTCATATATGCCAGAATTGCGTTAAACGTACAATTAATTGCATGATTGTCCATAGTTAATGGTGATTAATCACAAATTAATCGTACATTTTTATCAGCTCAAAATATTCCTTAAAGGGAGCTTTGTCAGGCATTTCATACTCTTATCAACATGAGAGTAGGCAAATATGCTGGATTTATGCAACTGTATGTACATACATTACTAGAAATCAATTAACAGAAGAAAAAAAAATGACAATTATTGTCCAGAAACCTTCACAGGTACTGCATTTAGCAACAGGCAGCAACAGCTGACAGTGTGTCAGTGTGCTGACTTGACTATGACTTGTGATGATCATAACGTGTGTTTGTCTGTAAAGGGGAGACTCGTGGGTACCAAGAGAACCCATTTTCATTCACATATCTTGAGGTCAGAGGTCAAGGGCCCCCTTTGAAAACGGCCATAACAGTTTTTCCTCTTCAAAATTTTGTCTAAGATTAGAACATTACTTAGGCTGCTTCATCAAGTTGCGTTAAAGAAATTAGTACTGTTGAAACAAATTTGCACTATTATCGCGTTAACTTTGACGATTAAAAGTGGACCATATTACTTTTAAACATCTTGCATTCTCTTTTACAAACCCACAGAAGCTTGGCCCAGTACGAGCCCACTGTATAGTTTGCACTAAAGAACGTGAGCTATTCACAGCTCTCAGGGGCCACTCTTTTGCCGCATTTACAGTAATCTCAACATCAGCGCTTGCTATTCTGGTAGAACACCCAGGCGAGCGTCCTTCGTGGCCAAGTCGTTATGCCACTTGAGCGCTGAGGCGCTAAGAAAGTAAGTAGACCCCGAGGCCCCAGCGGGCCGAGGTGAGGGACACCCTAATACCGCAGAACAGGAAAGAACCACAACAGAACAGAGAAATATTCATGTTGCCGTCCCGTGAGAGCTCATGCCACAAGATGACTTGTTCTCAAAGAGTAAGGCTCGCCAAGAGGGATGGTTTTGTGATCAGTCTTTCCTGTATGTCTCAGTGTCTGAAGGATGATGAATTTCTTTGTATATACAGAGGAGCAGTGTAGCGCAAACATACGGAGACGCACTTCCGATATGTTCTAATTTCTTCACTGAGATGATAATCAGGATGTTGTGACTGTTCTGACTCAGTCTTATCTAGTCCCATGAGATGACTACAAGTCCTTGGCTGTCCCGTAACACAGCAACATACTCAGCCATCCGTTCAGCTCGGCTTCTGAGCTCTTGAACAGATGCACACTAAGTCAAAGGATTTCCTCTTGTGCTAAATTTCTGCCCTCCCTGTCAGTACGCAGAAGACTTATGACACATGTCCGTGCTGATGTCGTTATTGTGACTTACACAACAGATTGAAATACCTGTTGCAGACAGAGAGCAGGCCTTTCCAGAGCACGTATGACTTAATTTCATTGGAAAATATTTGGATTTTCCTTCACTGTGGTCTTGAATTAACTGCAGCTTACCTCAATATTTTTGTTATGCATTTTAACATATTTCACCACATGTACTGGTAAATTACATTAACTCACCCTTTTCATTTAAAGCACAGGGCTGCGTAACCGCCAGATGAACCTTGATGAAGCAGTTTACTTCAACCATAAAATCAAAATTACACTCGTAAGACAGTGCTAATAAGGCACTGGATTTCAAATAGGTAGATTTAATGTCATCATGCAGAAAAGCCAGGACAACATTATTCTTGGTGTAAAAATGACGTGGTCGTTTGCACCGTGCAGGCAAATTAACATCTCTTCTGGGAAGCAAGGTGACAAAACTATCAGCAGCGACCACGTCTGTGGAATATAACCATAAAACCATAAAAATCATCTGCAAAATGAAAATCAAGACGGAAATCTGTTTTAATAATATGAAAAGGCATGTTAAATTTAAAACAACTGTTTCTTTTCTAGGCATTGTCACACTATCTTATACAGGCAAGACTACTAAACAGAAACAGCTCTGCAACTGCAGACAAACGATGCTGGAACAGTGTGTGTGTGTGTGTGTGTGTGTGTGTGTGTGTGTGTGTGTGTGTGTGTGTGTGTGTGTGACAGATAGACGGAGGTCTGACTGCTCATGTGGGTTCCCCTAATGGACTCAGTTGTACAGCTGAGTGCGTAGCTCCAATTGTCAGGAGCAGTTGGGGAGAGTCTCTAATATCAACTGCAGCCAAACTGTGGTTCAAAGTTCATTCTTGACCTTGAAACTGCAGTTGAGAAAACAATCTCACCACAGGGTCCATGTACCAGCAGTTCTGGAGATTTCCATCATATCCTATAATCCTCATCCGCAGATGTTTGTAGGAATAGATGTTTAAATTTCCATTTTTACCTCTGCAGAAAAAAAAACTGCTGAGTAAAAGCAGCTGATCATACAGAGACGCGCCGCTAGAAACAAATCACCCAAACAAAACCACTGTTTTCCTGTCGTGCACTCCTCTCGAGCCACGCATCGCATGTTTCTAGCGGTTTTTAGCGCCTGGCGCTGAAAAGAGTCTCAACGTTTCAGCGCCAGGCGCAGAGTCACCCTGCTCGGCAATGTCAAACTTGGCCCAGGCTGCCAATCAAATAAAGCAAGAGGCGGGCTTTACTATTTTATCACTTCCTTCCTGTTTTGATGCCAGTAGAAGTGGTAGGGCTAGCTGGTGGACTGAGAGGGCTACAGATTGTGATGTGCTGTGCTGAAGCTTTGGAGCGTGTCAAGTAATCCAGGAAGTTTTCTGCAACGCAAATATCGAGGCTTGTATAGTTTTAAACAAATCGTCATTGAAGCCGACATAAAGTTGAGAACTTATTGTTCCTGAATAAACATGAATATTACCACTAGGTGGTTTTATGCATGTATGAAGCCTTGTGAAATGAACACTTTTGTGAACCAGTTTGCTGGAGAGCTTCAGTGCTTCATGAAGCTTCAGCTCGGCATCACTAGCTAGTGAGTATGTGAGAGGGAAGGGGGAACTCATAGCTCATGTTGTGATGGTTTCATGGAGGCTTCATGTGGAACTGTTTCAGGGCTCAGCCAGCGTTAAGCCCGGGCCAGACCAGGCGTGTGAGGAGCGTGTGGTGGCTGTGTCACCTGTTGCTTTTTATTTGGCGTCCATGTTAGCAGGTTAGAGCTGCTACACCGCCCGCATAAGACACATGTCTCATGCGTGGCTCGGCTGCGTATCAGCTGCGTCTCTTCTAAAGATTCAAGGTCTCGCCTATTTTTGACACGAGCAGCATGCGGTTCACAGCAGTTACAGATGGTGGAAGTGAACGTTTGACAGTATATTGGCATCATATCAGCAACATAAATCTTAAATGAAATTTCTTGATTTGACTTACTGATTTATCTAATCCTTTTTCAGTGCAGCATGATGATAGTGACCGGTAGCGCCACTGTGTACGGTCAGCTAAACGATTCTTTTCCACAACAGGAAATATCATATTATAGGCTATTAAATGACAGCAGATATAAAACAACATAAAATGTTGTATTTGCTGCAAGTCAACAGAGGATAACAGTGTTTTTAATACATTTTACAGACTTATTGTGTAATTTCCCAGCCTCAAAATCTGGACGCTGTCTATTTATTTTCCACATTTTATTTTCCAGACCAGAATGCTTATAACTCTGTGTGTAGTTTACCATCTGCCCAATATCACAGAGCTGAGTTTCCCATTTAAGGTAGTATAAATAATATAAATTTAAAATAATATTACGGCCACATCCCCTTTAAATGATGCAGCACCATTTGGGCCTACCAGTCGATGCATCACCACTTCAAGTTGTAGTTGTAGTTGATATACAGTGAGTTTCTGATTTTAACTGGCAGTAAGTAATAGCTGCTGTCTATCTCCAAACGTGACTTAATTATCCTAATGTGATAATGACATTAACAGCCTTTCATTTTCTTATTTATTTAAGTCATGACATCAGTGCAACTCAACAGTCTACCCCATTAACAATTGGACGCGATCCGTATGCCGACAGGGTGACCTCATACTTAATTTACCACATGGTGAACAAACCTAAATGGAAGGTGTTGATAGCAATAGTGTCGATGATAAAGGACGTTTTCTAAAGCAAAGTGACAAATTAACTCCACCAAATGAAGTCATGTCGCCATTTATTTCTTTAGGATCATGTTGAAAGGAGTTAATCTTGGGGATCTGAGCCTCAGCCGACAGGACAACACAGGGGTCCCACCGGGCTTCGTGATTAGTTTCCAAGCCTTTCATGCAAATTCAGCTCCCAGGCTTCATTTTCCGCTCATTAAAAACAGGCCCCCAAACTCCGGTTCAGCACGACAAACCTCCCGGGTCATCACATTTCTCCACTAAAACAAAACAACAGTGCGTCGACTCAGCACTTCCTCCTCCACCCACATTTTGTTGCGGCTGTGGTTCTCAGGCTGGGCCGCTTTATTGACTGTTGGAGGTGTGCATGCTACAGGTGGTGATTCACGCACAAACACTCATAGCGCATTACATCACCACAGTCTGGGAGGTTGAGTTTCCTGGAGTTGCTCTCATCAAGGTTTCTCCTCTAATCATCTGAAACTTGCTGCTGAACTCTCTGTGAATGTAGCACGCGGGTGTGAGACTAATGTTTCTATGTGCAGAGACACCAGTGACTGCATGTGCAGAAATAATCACTACCCAACAGGAAATGGGTCTGATCATTACTTAAAGGTATGACCTCATGTAGCTGTGGCCAGCCCATGTGTAAGTGCTTCATTGGAATAAAGCCGAGTCTGCCATTATAAGCTCATCAATGACTTGTGTAAGGATTTGTACCCTTAAGCACAAGGTCACCGCAGACCCAGGCTGGCCCATCGTGACTGACCCACAGACACTTCACCCACTGCCCCACTTGTTCTCACAGGTTTATGAAAACTGACTGCCATTATATGATCTCATCAGTAACACTACGACGATTCACAAAACTCATCAGTGAATCCTGGACCCATGATGGAGACCCTCGGCATTGGGAGGCCAGTACACAAAGACTACGTTTACATGCACACACTATTATTCCAAATATGGGTCATGTAAACAGCATATGCTGTTTGGATATTGTGAATTAGGCCTTATTCTGAATGGAGAATTTTCCGATTAAGACATGGGATATGCCAAAATTATTCAGGTTTTAGGAGCGTTCCTGGGAAGTTTACAGCGCATTTGGAGTATGCCTCTCATTTGGGGTTTTGCAGCCAGCTCTGCGTTGCAGACAGACCAACTAGCCGACAGATGCACGCCCAAAAGAAAAGCCCACATTTTTTGTCGGAACACCTCCCTTTTAACTTTATGAAAGACTTGGATATCAACAACTTTTTCAAAAAGGTGGTTGAAGGAATGACAGAGGGAGGCTGTGTTCACACGGTCAAACAAGTCCGCCACCGGTTATGTTAAGCGGAGTACGCACAGCGTCATGTAAGCAGGAATATTAGTGGAATATTCATTTTCATTAGCCATGTAAACAGCTTAGTAGGAATATTGTCTTTTTCAGAATAGGGGCAAAAAATTGAATATTTTGTGCATGTAAACATAGTCCATGACTGTATAACATAGGTGAAATTGAAGAAAATAAACTTGAAGTAAAAATAAAGACCATGAAGGCTGTGCGATGCAACAAAACAAAAACAAAATGCTGCTTGGCTCAGTGGCAGACAGTGTTTGCTAGCTTGCGAGCATTGACACGGGTACTATGACAAACACGAAGTAGCGGAGGCCATGTTGCTCGATTTGTTAGCTTCCAGTGGATCTCCTCCATAAAATAGCCTAAGGAGCGAACCTTTATGCGGCCTTTGTAGATATCTGTATTGATTAAAATAAAAGCTTATGCACTCCAGACGTGAGCGCAACTTGCTCACACTTGCAGACATTTATCATGACCAAAATGTGAAGCTTGGTTTGCGTTGCCAATAATTATACATTCTGACGGGAATGGGTTAGGATAATCATCGTTAAAATTACAAGTATGAACCATAATTGCACAAAAAAATGCTGTCTTCTTTTTGAAAGAAGCTAAAATATTTCATATACAACAGGGGCCCTGGTCGGCCACTCTTGGTTGAAGTGGATCCAATGGCTGCAACGGGGTGCTGGTCCAGTACTGTCCCTAATCACCCTCCTTTGGAATGACTGACTTCGGGCGTGCATGCAGCGTGAGATGCACAAGTGAAGACAGGTCTTTATAATAATGGACTTTTTCTGATGAGTTACATACAGAATGTTATTTAAAAAGGTTTTACAAGGACAGTAATTCAGGTCTCTACTAGACCTATGGCTCTGTTGTAAATCATCAGACTGGCACTGTTGTGGGTTTGCGTGGTCGTCCACATTAATTATTGAACAAAAACTAAGGGACTTATTGTTTTTTGGCATCTGTTTATGATTCAGGAACCACAGCCAGAGATGTGTTAACAGATGGCGAAATAACAGGCAGTCAACCGAGGTGGCCTGACTTGTATAGGGTAGCCATTATATTTGGGTATTCCTATGAAAATAATATGGATCTAACGTCTTGGTTGCCTATAGTTGTGGCTTTTTATGTGGTTGTTATTTCTTGCCTATCCATGATTTTCCAGTATCTCTAAAATCGATGATAAATAAATTTCAGGACATGAATCGCTAGCTTGTTGTAGGAACTGTTGTGCTTTGTTATACTTAAAAAAAAGCCCTCAACAAAGCCATGTCTGTAGTCAGAGCAATTTGTTGCAGTTTCGCACACAGAAAAGCAATTCAGTCCGAACGTGTGTTCACCATAATTTCAGCTGTGGAGGATTACTTGTAAGCTGTGACCAGAGGCTGTCTGCAGTCTGCCTGCCTCCACGCAGAGACTGCAGCTTCTGAGCCCTTTATTCTCTCTTCAGGCAGGATGTCAATAAACTCACCGAAGCTTTTGGTCGAGCCAGACGGAGGAACTGCTCAGAGGCATTTTATGGAGGATCTCGTAAGTTCAACACGCAGATGTTGAGTATATGGAGTGGAGGGAGAGCAAGAGACAAATATGGAATCTACAAAACTATGTACAGTACACTTGGGGTCAATGCAGCAGTGCAAGAGCTGTTTCTCAATATCATATGTGCTTTTAAACCCTCTAAAGCATATATAGTATTTCAAGAAAAGAGTTGAAGTTATTAGCAGCTCTCTTTGGTAATTTATATGGCCAAAGGGGCGACAATCTGTAGACTCAGACAAAAAGAGTCTCAGACTCAATCTGACTGTGCCTCATATGCACGGTTACACCACAAAGCAAGGGTGAGTAATGCACCACTTAACAGGCCTTTTATTTGTTATTCTTTGCTTCTTAAACCTTTAAAGGGGTCATAGGTCAAAGTCACTGCCTAGAGGGGGGGATGTAGTTGATTAAGCATACAACATGGTGGCAGTATCAGCTGAGCGCCGAGAGACATCGCGGACGCCTCAGGGGAGGAGGAGAGGACCGGGGGTCTGGTAACAGGATCCAAAGTGGTGAGGGATGATGTCATGAGGAAAGACAGGCGGGCGGCCAGGCAAGTCGGTGTGGATGGATAAATGGAGCAACAGAGCTGCAGACAGATCACAGATGTAACACCAACTCTGAAAGCCTTTTTTTTTTTTTTTTTTTTTTTTACATCTGCTCTAACTGACAGTCAGTTGTGTCTTTCATGCAATCGGATTAGCGTCATTTATCCACGCCTCCCTGGATGAAATCTGTTACGATGTAAAGGCAGACAAAAGGAGGTGTACTGCTACTCACTGATGTATTATGGGGGGCGGCAGTAGCTCAGTCTGTAGGGAGTTGGCTTGGGAACCGGAGGGTCACCGGTTCAAGTCCCGACATGGACCAAAAACTGAGTGTGAACTGGTAGCTGGAGAGGTGCCAGTTTACCTCTTGGGCACTGCCGAGGTGCCCCTGAGCAAGGCACCAAACCCCCAACTGCTCGGGGCGCTTGTCTGGAGCAGCCCCCTCACTCTGACATCTCTCCATTACTGCATGTGTGTGTGTGTTTGTGTGCATGTACCATGTATAAGTTAAACAGAGTGTAAATTGAATTTCCCCACTGTGGGACTAATAAAGGTAGATCTTCTTCTTCTTCTTCTTCTTCTTCTATTTTTAAATAAATATGCAGTCTCTTTATTTGACCTAAGCCGTTAGTGGACATGGATGAATAGCAAACAGACTTAAAAAATATGTGGTCTGATTTGTTAACAAAAAGTGATGTCAGTTCAGCATCTTGTTGGCAATTTTGAGTGTAAACTTTTCAACACACTTTCTACACAAGCTTGCCGCAGTTTAAGCCTGCTGTTCTCAATACGCTCATGATAAGTGTAGTTGTCCGTCTTGTCAGCAGAAATGTGAAACTGGTTTCAGGAGAACACATGGTAGGCCTTGATGGTGGGGGTGGGGGTCGAGTAGTTAGCCAGCAGGTGTCACTGTTCCTCTGCACGGCCTCCTCCCAGACTGAGACTATAAAGAAGATGCTGAGGGCTATGCTCAGATAGCATCAGAGCTCGCGATAACATATCAAGTCTGTGGCACATTTCATCCTTTAAACACAAACAATGCAAGTATCTTACTGTATGCTGACACCTCAGAGCGAGAGCCGCCTCGGAGCGTCCCATGGTCGGTTTGTGATGTGCTTTCAACATTGTGGGAGAGGGATCCAATCTGTTTTAGGTATTTTTTTTTAAAGCACCTGGCTTCACTCCTGCACTAATCCCAAAGTGCTCAGCAACAAAAGGGTCTGTGTGGCCACACTGCACTCCATCAGGCTGCAAAATACGTGAATATTTACCAAGGCGACAAGCGACAACTGATGTTGGCACATTTTAGCTATCTTAGCTTAATCATCTGAACAATAATAACCCACAAATTTACAGTTCTACATATTTAAACAACTACTACCAACAGCCATAGACTAAATGAGTACTAGCTTGGTCAAAGTTTTCAGCAGAAAGCCTGTATTATAGCTGTAGGGTTGTACAGATGTGGGTACACAGCTCTCATGAAACACGTCAACAAAGAGTTGAATTATGGAAAATGTAAGATCCAGCTTCGATTTTATCTGTCCACTGCTCTGGATTGCCTCTTTAAGAACGATAATTCACTGTTATTATCATCTTTGTTGCCAGTATTTTGAATTTGATGCCATGGAGTAGAAAGACACAAAGGCATGGTTACAAGACTTCCTCTCAAAAGCAGATGCACATAAATCTAACTACCCACGTCTCTGGAGATGAAAGTGACTTACGGTAGTACCCATTCCCCAGACTGAGCAACAACACTTTGGTCTTGTCCCCCTCTATTCACATGGTTGATGATGTTTTCCACTTATGCAAGAGAAACAATAGTTGTGCTCCTTTTAAGGCTGGAAATAACCGGAGGCAGCCAGTTGAATAATTTTAAATTCTTCAAGTCTTGACACATCTATTCCTGAGAAGACATGAGAGTTACTGGAAATACTGCATTGTAAACTCTTCGGCAGAAACTGATTAAGTCTTACCTACATTTTTAAAGCAGTTATGTCATTTGGTTTCATTTTAATTTAACTTGACTGCATTTTATTACATACAATAAAATTAACTGAATTTAAGGCTACTACAACTGCTGTGTTGCAGCACCACTTTAAATCTCCCTCATAAAAATTACAATGAAATGCAACTAAATTCTTGTCAGGAGACACATATGAATCCCACATTTGAGACAACAATAGACAAGCTTACGTGTCAATTTCATTACAGTAGATGTTATTAAGGTGTTTTAGAATTATAGACCATTTTACAGCCGACATCATGATTGCATCACGGTGTTGGCTGGAGGCAAGACAGGAAAAACTGAAGGCAAACACAAATCATGTCAGCGTAGTCGGCCAAAGTTACAACATCGAAAATGTCATCTTGCTGTGTAGTTAGGTGCCAGACTCAATATTGCATACATTTGAGATGACAAACTGTGATTTGAGACACCAGCGAGCTACAATATCTGCAAAGCATTTCTGAGATGGAGAAAATAGCTTAGCCTTCTGCTAATCTCTTTAGTAACATTTTCTCTCCATCTCTGAAACGTGTCCCCGATATTGTGCAACTCTCTTTTTGACTGACTTTTCTGCAGTGCAATTAACTATAAGCATCCAAATATTTAGGCGCCCACAATTTGTCTTTACAGCACTGCTGCTGGTCAGACGGCTGGCTACATAGCTAGCTTGCTAATCCCACCATGCTTTATGCTTCACTGGATACAGAAAATGACCCTAGTGGCAGCGCTGGGTCTCACGGTCCCTCTGCCTCACTCCTCGCCGCTAGGCTACTTCCCCAGAAGGAGAGCAGGTGAAAGCTAGCTAGTTTTTCTGTCTCTGGACAAGTTAGCTGGCTAACTAGCCAGTTCTGGCAAAGAACGTATAGCGCCAAGAAGTGAAAGTCAATTGTTCATTCCATTGCAACTTCAGCTCAGAGCAGCAAAGCTACGCCTCCGCCATTTTGGACTGAAAGCGACTACCGGATGCCAGTAAAACATCTGCCTAAGAGGTGTCGTACAAAAGTAAAACAAAATTATGTTTATTCTATTGTGATATTCTACTGAAATGGCCTGTGTTAAACAACAATATATTATAATTATAATAAGCCTTTTCAGTCCAAAATGGTGGCAGCAGCTGTTGTAAAAAAAAAAAAAAAACACTGGCATTTTGTCTTTTTGCTTCAGCACAGACAAGCTAGCTGGCTAATTAGTTAGCCGTCCTCTACTCGCAAAGTAGTCTGCCAGCAGTTATCTTTCTCAACCAACAGTCGCGGTCCTGGAGAGTGAGTGACTGTACATGATGAGAGATTTTACTTTTTATTTTCTTCGGCCATTGATAAAAAAAGCAAGTCAAAAAAACTTGCAAGAAAGTGTTATCTCGCGTTCTGAGAATTATTCTGCCTCCACCTACCATCCGCATACAAAAATACATCATTATGTTTACTAATAGAAAAGGGATCTAAAGCAGTATCAAGACAATGAAAGACAATGGGCTTTTCTGCTCATAATAATTCATTAAACTCTTCCTCCACTATGTGCACTGACCTGACTGCTAACTGGGTCAGGAGGTTTATCAACAAGATAGATTACTGTAACACCAGGGGACGCCTCTTTAATAGCTAACTGCTGACACAAAGTTCACTCATGGATTCTTTATGCATTATGAAACCATTAGATCCTAAATGATGATTGCTGGTTAATTCGGAAAGACTGTTGTTCTGGAGCCGACTTGCTTCCAGATGTGATCACCTGGCATTTCTATGAATCATTTTCACCATTACTCTGACCCCCTGGCGAAGAGTATTTTGGACTATGTTTATATGCAAAAAGTTCCAGTCAGTCTTTTGATCTCATGTTGCTGCCATACAGTCATTCATTGTTTTCTATCAGAACACAGCAAAGCTCCTCTGGGATAACTAGCCTTTCATCATTTGTTCTCTGTGATTCGGGGACCTTTTATCAACTGTTTACCTAATCCTTTAGTCTGGTGTCTCGGGGAACTGTAGGGCACTGCTCTCTGTGTTGTGTAAAGACGGGTGGACAGATGAGTGGGTCTCTCATCTTCATCCTTACAGGCCCAAAACCACAGGCCACATGAAGCTCTGTTGTCCCTTAAACACATCTGGGGCATCTGGATGCTCCAGGATACACTCACACAAACAGTGATTCGTACCCACACTTAAAGGGATCCCTAAGATGTTCTGGTGAAATGTCCTAAATTTTGGGGACATTTTGTGATCTTTCTGTCCTTAACAGGAAATATGGATCGTGGAATCCCATCCCATCCTGGAATCCCATGTATTTATTTCTAATTTATATACTTTTTAAACTCAAAACATACAGCTCGCAATCCTCTTTAAATCTGCCTGATGAGAGCTGAATCCTCGACTCCAGATTCCAAACATACCTACGAGCTCACTGTGACTACAGCTTGGATAAAATAGACCCTGTGATACGTTTAAAGAGCTCTAATGACTCTTAATTATCCCGCTCTTTGAGTGGGAGGCATGCCATGGCATCAAGTTGCCAGATAGCATGCCTGAACATGAATGGAAATTGGTGAGTTAGTTAATGATTAAACACAATGGTCAATTCATTGGGTTGAGCTCTAATACTGCCATTATCGAGTGTGTGTGTTTCAGATTTATTCAATGTTCTTGGGTTGTGAACAAGAGGAAAACAGTTTAATTAATTCCTGGTAAGCAAATCCTGAGGCTGAGAAAAGGGGCAACGAGGTTGTTGGATTGTAATTAAACAAATGACTGTTTGATGTAACATTTTCCAGAAGTGTAATCCAAGAGAAAAGTACAAATTTTTGTCCTCGCCTTTATTCTCCCTGTGAGTGAAAGAAATGTAAAAATTAGTATTGGATGATCCTCCCAAAATATGACAAAAAAAATCAGGTAAAAGAAAAAATGTCATCTGTCTGCCATTTCCCATGGCAGCATATCACTGTTTAGTCACGTGAAGTAATCATATAGCCACAATACCCTCAAAGTGTTGACTTATGATATAAGTAACCAAAGACCCGTGCTACGGCATTCTGTTAAACGCCCACTATTTACCGAACACTATAATAATGGCCTGAGGGAATCCCCTACTCCCAGTATTCCCTCTTTATTGGCTTATATATAGGGGACGTCAATCCATACAAGCAACTAAACCAAAAGAGATGTTTGGTCATCCAGCTCTCAGTTGTGGTGATGGAAGGGGCTTTAGTGGATCCCTCATCAACTGAGCAAAGACAAACCCTGAAATTTGCACCATGTATGCCTCTCTGTTTCTGTCTGCCCAGCAATTTTGTTAACTGTTACAGATGCTTGAGGGGCAACGGACCAGACTCCATGCAGCCTCCAGTCACTCGGATCCAAAGTAAAAACTCTCAACGTTCTGTTAATTTACCGAATAGAAAGAAGTTGTGTCTTCAGACTGGTCAGGATCAGTTTTTGCATGTTCATTCATCAGGACTGTGGTTTAGATCGATGGCCCGTAAGCTGATCCTGGGTATCAGAAAAAGACAGCTTCACACTGGAGTCAGGGGATCCGGGCCATACATGAGGTTTGGCTTGTCGGGAGAGACTTTCCATTTTTCTGGACATGGCAGGTCCAGCTGCTCTTTTGCCGGCTTCATATAGAAAGCGCCTACCCACATAAAAGCCGAGCTGATTTTCACAGAATCGTGCAGCCCCTGGGGTTTACCAGTCACAATCAAATGTTTTATTTGGGGTCATTTTATGATGCCAAGGCAAACCCCAAGGTCTATGTTTAGCACGTAGCTCTATTTAAAGATTATTAGGTTTATTTAATAGAACAATAGCGGCTGTGTGCACTTATTTCGGGTTAGTTCTCGTTATCATTTTCACATACTTACAAGCAATGTGATTTAAGCTCTACATTCAGAATTAAACTTTTTCACTGTATGGATTATTGTATTCAAGGTACATACATCATAATATTTGGTACAATGCATATCTTTAATGTGTAATGGGACAGGTGATGTTGCTTACTGTGACCAGTGGGCAGCTCCAAGGTCTGAAAAGTAAAGCCAATGCTGAAGTGCCTTAAACATGCATTTCTTCTATTTGCCAGCAGGGGGCGACTCCTCTGGTTGCAAAAAGAGGTCTGATTGTATAGAAGTCTATGAGAAAATGATCCTACTTCTCACTTGATTTATTATCCCAGTAAACATCACTAGTTTCAAGTCTTCTTCAGTACAGCATGATGTTCATTTGGTATATTTTGGTCCTATTTAGAGTCAAATAGACCATAAAGCAGGGGATACTTTACGGCGTGGCTATCTTGTGATTGACATGTCGCTATGACAGCATTGACCGGTCTGGGAGCTGTCCACGTTTTTGTCTTACAACTTTAACCTTTTCACAGTGTGTTTTCTGTTCATGAAAGTTTGGAACGAACGAACGAACCACCCTCTCATGTCACTTCTGGTTTAAAAAAAACAAGATGGCGATGGCCAAAAACCAAGATGGCAACGGCCAAAATGCCAGACTTGAGGCTTCAAAATGGCTGCCTGCAAACAAATGGGTAACATCACGGTGACTACGTCCACTTCTTATATAGAGTCTATGGTTGTGACGTATCCACAGATAATTTCCAATCAGCTCTAAAAACCCACTGTGTCTTTCCTGTCCCGTACCAAACAGCAAACAAAGCTAGCAACTGCCTGGTGAACATTATGTAGTATTTAACTGCTATGGCTATTTCAGTTGGTGAGAGCAAATCAGAGATAAAAGGAGTGTATATTGTATTGGACTTAACTACATGGCCAGAAACACACTCCAAATGCATGCTGAAAGTTGCTATGTGTCTTCTGCTGAATGTGTAAATCAGCAACTGTTTAATAACATGTTAGCCTTGTTTGGCTAACGTAATACTGTAATATATCACAGTTGTGTTTGCAGCTCGTTTCCTCTGATCCCAAGAGGCCAAAAACTCAGTTAACGCAGGTTTAACGACGTGATCACTGTTTTATCCTGCTGTAAGATTTTCCTGAAATCAAGTAAACAATCTAAAAATAAACAAATTTATCTCATGCTAGAATCCAGTTCCCCTGAAGTTCGTGCGACAGGATGCATGGGAAAACAGACAAGATGAACTCTCATGTCAACATGTCTTTTGATGTCAGGAAGCGTTACACAGCTAATGATCTCTCTTATACACAATCGAGCAACACCATTAGCTCTCCAAGTGGGGCTAATCAAGCAACAATCATCCAAAGTGCTCCTTGTGTTCACTTAATCATTCAGGGGCCCTGGATGTAAATATTTAAGATTCATGAGCAGCTTTCTTTTCCTTTCCTTCTTTAAATAATGAGACATTTTGTTACTATATATACTAGCACAATGGTGCTAATATAGTGATTGTAGGGGTGTATACCCACAGTCATTACAGTAACTACCATGTAGATTGTTCTCACATTACTGACAAGTGTTTCTCAAGGTCTCCAGAAATATTTTTGCATGTCAAAGAGTGAATTTATGACTTGCTATAGAAGATAAGCTATGTTGTGGTGGTGGGTTTGTGTAAATAATAAGGGCATGTGCGTGCAAAGTCTTACGCTATGCAATAATAATCAATTGTGTTTCACAATGGTGAGATATATAGCTGTCTCTGCAGCTAGCATAAAGTACATTTTTATTGCTCATATTGTTGTGGTTTAAATGAATATTATTGAAACTGTGGGAGCTTTTATTTCTTACTAACAGCTGAGGACAGTGACACGAGATGACCTTGTTTATTGTAAGTAAATAATAATGAAAATTGGTTTGTTATAGGGACAAAAAAAATTCTCTGCTCACTCTTAAGAACAATAAACAGTATTTATTGTAATTGGTCACATCTGGGCACACAGTCGGGTAAAAGTCTGCTGTGGGAATAACAGTAAAATGAGCAGATTAAGTGCAATCACCCAGCAGATGACACAGCCGTCATGTTGTAATCTGAGATATTGTTAAATTTGATTTCCCAGCTCTGAAGCTAAAACGCACCAAACGTTTGGAGCTGGCGTAGTCGAACCTGCCACTCAAAGCCACAGCGTTTGATCACAGCGGGAGTATAAAGTAGCTTTCCATCTTTCATTCATTGAAATGTGGCAACATGCAAACGGAATAAGAGGTTTTGACAGCAGATCAAAAAAATAAACCTTTGGTAAACATTTGAAGGTGTGCCATTACGTCCTTAAAATGTCATTATTGGAGTACAGCCTGAACACAGCCTTTAACCCCAAGTAAGCAACTTATAAATCTAATTTCCTTATAAAATAATAGTCAGAAGTGTATAAATTGATTCCTTCTTCATACCGTGCAGCCACACTGCAGAACTCCCAGTGGTAAGAGGCCATTTTGCAGCCCAGATGTGCAGCACTTCCAAAGCTTTTACTGTGTGACCGGGCCATTTGGGTTGCACTGAAAGGAGTCCTTTAAGGACAGTCTCGTAGGAAGACGATACAGTAATTGTCAGATTAAATATCTGTATTCCCTCTATCACCCCAACTTACCTTTGGATATTCACAACTGACAGCAGATCGCAGAGCGAGGGCTCTTTTAAAGGAACAAGATGTGTTCATGTCTTAAAACTCAGAACCTGAGGGGAAATTTCTGCTCTGAAGTTGTTTTTGTAACAGCTAACATGACAGATCTCCCAAAGACAAACACTATGTGACATTTATACAAATATAATCCAGCACAGTGGCAGGACTTGGTTTAACATGCATTTAATAAAGTGTCAAAACACTGTGGCCTGTTTTGCCAGTTAACACGCAAGGCTTAAACAGCTTTGCCCAACATCATTTCTTCCTCCATGTGACATGCAGAACCTTAAGAAACCTGACTCATTACCACAGCTTGTTATAGCTGAGTAATATTTTATTTTCAGTTCATTAAAAGAAATATTGCATTAAACATTCCAAGCCAAATAAACCATAGCAGGAAAGAAAAATATTACTGGGTTGCACCAGCTACTGTATTCATCCATCAGTGTCAAACTATTTACTAAATTAGGCTGCACCATGAAAACTTATAAAAAGTCTTAATTAGTAATGTGTATCAAAAAATCACCTATAAAAATGACACTTTAGCATCACAAGCTGTAGCATGACACATATTACAGTTTTAGAAGGGCAAAGACACAGTATAAATTATAATTTATCCTTTAATTTTAATCCTTTTTATATGTAGGTTTTACTTTATCTGTTTATAATGCAAAGAGAAATATGTCAGAGTTACTCATGCAATATAGTTTGAAATATCCCAGTATGCTAAACTACATTATTTGGTGTTTCAGCAAACTACTCAAACTGTTACAGCAATAAAAATACTTCTAACAGGAGCTATTTGGTGTGCAGCTACAGTATGTCAGCTATAAATAGCATCACTTCCATCCAAATAGGTCATATCTTAGCAAGCTAACGTTGGCTTTGCCAGCTGGTTCAGTTAGCCGGGCAACAGTAAAGGCCTTTGTACACCAAATCCATACTTTTAGTCCGAAATTGTCGTTATAAAATTATTACAACCTTGTGTCAATCGCATTTACGCGCCAACTCCAACACTTTTGTTCGTCAAAGTTTTCCGAGCAGGTTTGATTTTTGCATTTTTTCGCATCCGTCACAAGGCAAAAGGTTGTTTGACCACTCGGAGTCACGGTCTATGCAAACGTCATCATCCAAAATGGCATCTGATAAACATTCACTTCGTCTCCCAGCACAAAGCACGATGTAGAACTTAAAGATAAATTGTGGTGGTTGACTGAAGACCAGCTTTGAATCAGGGATGGTCGCAAAACAAAGGAAGTATGAACGATCAAACTGTGCTCTAGGCAGCTAAATGCTAGCTTCTTGCTAATGTCATTCATTCATTAGCCTCGTCTGGGACGAGCACTATCCTTCGCACCCATGTTATTAGTTTACTTTTGTCTCATATTGTGAATTTCTGCAATGAACAGACTAATAAAATGCATCTGACTTAGTGTGCAAGATTTCTGTGCGTATTGTTTTTTATCGGATGACGGATTAAAAAATGCATACGAAAAATACGGACTTGGTGTGCAAAGACATTAAGGCTACTCCCAGAAGTTACTGGGTATAAATATTTTGACTCTTCTGATCCTTGTAATTCTAAGAAGAGTTGATAAGATGATTATTAAATGTAAAGACAACAGAAAATTTGTAATTTGTAAATTCTTCTTAATTGGTATTTCTATTAAAGAGTGTACTGAGATTGAATAACTCCACCATCATATTGTAAATTACTTATTGGATGATAAAGACATCCATGGACAGTGTCTCAAGCTGTATGCACAACCTATGCTTGATCGTAAATTCAGCATGTGTTGAGTTACTGTGAAGATAGCTTCATTTAAAGCACCGTTTGTGCCCTGCACAAAGCAAACATGACAAGACTTTACGTGGCACATAACTACATGCATGAGCATGAGATTGCTTCTTAAATTTCCATAATGGTGAAGTGCCAGCCAAATGTTCGTAAATGTCAGTGTGCCTGCCTGCTCTGCCATACCATGAAATCTTATACACCAATTTTTGCTTCAGAAGATGGTATTATTGTGGCCTTGGCCAACCCTGAGTGGAGTCAGGTATGTACTGCCATGTCTTGTCTGTTTTTCATCTTAGTATCGTATTGTTTGTTGTATAAATTGCTTTTATTTAGTACACTATGGATTGTCCATACTAATGATAGCTAATATCCCACCATCATCTTATGTTTGTACTGGAAAAAGATGGATAGCTAAGATAGATAGTAATGGAAGCAGACCGAGGAGCAAAAACAAGTTATCGCAGCAGGAGTGAAACACATTCGCAGAACTTATATTAACTTTAAATGCTCTTTATACCGCATTCCCCACAGGAACAACTTATGCAGCGAGCGGTCGCCACATCACGGGAAAAGAAAACGCCACTCTGGCACCGTGTGCAGCATCTCCACAAACATGCCAGACCTCTAACCCGTCGTGTGATTTCGATCAGTGCTTCTATAATTGCATGTTGGCACATGACACAATGGCTCCGTCAGCAGAAGCTGGATGGGATAACGTGAGAATGTAATAAGGAAAACATGGTTCCACTTCATCCTCACTGGTGGGCTCGGAGATCTCCCCATCCATCATTCTTTAATCTGTTTTCACCGGGATTGTTGTCATCTACAAGAACCGGATGGAGGAGATGTCAAAAGTGCACAAACAGTCATGTGACTCGCTGAAACACCTGAATGTTGTTGCTTCAACTGCTTGTATCTCCTCACATGCTTGCTATTTGGTTGTTTTCTGATAATGCATGGCTGTTTGTCAGTGAGACAAAGAGAGAAAAAAAAGTGCATCTTTATAACATGTTTATCATAAATCAGCCACTTGGAGGTTTCACAGCACCAGACGCATAAATTTGAAATTGCTGTAGCAAACTCAGCTTTTCCACAAATTACACTTCTGCTAGTGTGTCCGTCTGACCTCAGCCTGTGAGCTACCTCGGTCATAAATTCATAGCAGGTTGTTGTTGATCAGCAGAAGAGACTGAGATTGTGACTGTCAGTCGTCATTATACAAAAACTGACAGTCACAAATCCCTCGAGCTGACGAACGCCGAAGTATACACGCGGTGAAGCAGAGTTTCATCAACGCCTAATTACAACCAAGAGAGACGTTTATATTTCAAAATCTAAAACTGCTTCATGGCGAAAATTGTGAGCAGATTTAATAACTGGTCTTTTTACATTTATCAGTGTTGTTTAGACACAAGGACAGGAGAAATGTGTTGATTAATCCACAGTTTTCTCAACACCATGGGTCTTTAATTTAACAACTGGCAATGCAATATAGGGACTGTATGTGTTTAATCAGTTCCATCTATCTACTGTACAAATGCTACAATAATTGGTGTTGCATGTCTCCCTTCCTCTGTTTTCCACAGCTGTAAGGATGTAGTCTATGGTATTTTTAACCATCCAGATGTGACTGTTTAAAAAACATCTGGACTGGGGTCCACATTAGCTTGTCCATTCAGTGAATATGGCTCAGAAAGGGGGTGACCACAGCCTTTCACGTCATTCTGTCCGTTTCGTGCTGATATAATACCCATGGAGGTCCATGGAACACGGGAACAGATGCAGAACAATCCATTTAACGCAACACAGCATGAAGCATTTCATTTAATTATAGTTTTTTGAACAACGAGGTTTGTGAGATAACCTGACCAAAGCACTGGGATATTTAGCAAGTTCAGTTTCACCATTTGTGGAGTATTGCACTTCATGTGCTTTGATTTGGAGCCATTAAATAATCTCTGAATCTATCTATGAAGACACGAGATACAGTACGGTGCTCAGGTGTGATCTGTTGCTGGTTGAGGAGAGGACCAAACTGTAGTCCAGCTCGTCTGACCAGAAAAACATGATGTGCAATGAAACAAACATTTCTATACGTTACGCTTGTTGAATTAATTCACAGGATCATTATCGTATAACAAAACTATAAAAGTAAACTTTGTCGAGCCTCCCTACCATGCTAATATGCAAAGAGACTGTGTCAGTATTATAATTCTGTCTCTGGAGACTTCACATTTGGATAACCTTCAGAAGCTCGAAATCTTCTCCACATGCAAATCGCGCGAACATTGAATTAATCATTCTTTGGTATTCCCACATTGATCCAGATGTAATTAAACCCCTGTCCTCAAGTGTTTTTGTCCTTGTTAACAAGATCAAGATCCTTGTAATTTCAAATACCAGAGCTGTGAAACCAAGAAAAGCTAACAAGGCATTAGTTCTCCATTCTCCAAGAAAGACAATGTTCAAAAACATAAATTATAAAAAATTACTTCCATATCATTTTTAGGTGCCAATATAAGGATGCTAATTGTATACAATTATTAATAAAAAAAAAATAAAAATAGAAAGAGATATATTAAAGAAGCAGAACTGCAAGTGGTTGACAGAGTCTGAATGAGTAGCACATTCAGTCCCAGACAAGAAAATGAAACCTACGGTCGCCACCCTGACAGCTATCACAACCACTGTCTGAGTTTAATTTATTCTGATGGTTGCGTGATATCACGATGGTGGAAAAACTGCTCTGTCCTCCTACTTCCTGTCATAATTTCAAAGTTGAGATTCGGCTGTATTTCCCGGTTTGAAGCCTGTGGGTAAGCCATTAATCAATCCGTAAGTATGTCAAAGAAAAACAAACGCTAAGTCCAGCCATGAATCTTCAGAGCAGAGCGGTCACACTGACTGCACAATGGAGATTTATGGAGCAATTAATGCCTGGAGAATGTATCCAAATGGAAGCACACAGAGTGCTGCTGAGCTCTTTGAGCTAGAACACACACTCTTGACCAGAGAGATAAGAGCCTCCTTATTATCATTATCCACAGCAGTTGGTGTCTTTCTAACAAAGAGTCGATGCTAGTGTTATATATTATATTCCTGTGTGCCATAGACTTCAGTTGTTATCCAAAATCTATTAAAAGTACAGTGTGTAGGATTTGGCGGCATCTCGTGGTGTGGTTACAGAATTTCACTCTTCCCTTCCCAAGACTGCGGTAACGTGAGCCACCGAGTGCAAAACTGTGGTAACGCCGTTGGCCTCGCTCAGAGGCCGTCCTTAGCATAATAACACTACCTCAGGAGCAACGGAAGTTAGACAGCGGCTGGTTTTGAACTCCCTGCTTGAAGGTCACCGTGTTATTCAGTTCAACTTGTACAACATGTGCAGAGTTTGTAATTAGCACCTGCAACCCGCAAAATGCAGGTAAAATCATCAGGCCATCCACCACTTTGGCAGACAAGGAAAACACTAGAGACGTGAGCAGAGAACGATTCCCGTTAGGAACGGGTTCTTAGTTGTCTCATTCCTTGGCATCTCATTCCTCAATCACTACTGATTCCTCTTATTGATGCTTTCCCACAGGTATGCATGCACAATCACACATACGCATGCTATATCATGTTTCAGTTTATTTGGGACCGGAGCCACAGTGGAGAAAAACAAAGCGCTCAACAAAATGGCGCTGCTAAACCTGAAGGGACGCAACTTATTTATTCTCTGTTAATGTTACACTGTGAACAAACCTGTGCTGAAATCATCAGATAGAGAGTTATTAAAGTAACCTAGAAGTCGTGGGAAGCACAGTCCTTCTAGGCTAAATAATGACTAACGTTAACAGAAGTACCATTGAGTTACATTATGAGCCGTTCAAACTGCTCAGGAAAAAGACTATTGGCCAAAGGTAAATTACAAAATTATCATGATCAGTCGAACTTTTGGTGAGAAACTTTAATAAATCCAGTTGATACAGGGAGATATTTTCCCTGCAACATAAAATAGATATTGGCTTTAAGCAGCTTGCCAAGATTTTTTTCAGTCACAGCAAATATTTCAATAATCATAATCATTTGATTTGTGTTTTTATGCAAACAACCATTATACAGTAGATGACAGTAACAAAGTATACTGTGTACAGTGCCCTCCCCACCAAAAAACAGAAGCTACTGTGTAATTTGAACAACAGTTTACCTTGTAAATAAAGATTTTTTGTGTAAATACATTGAACACCGAATGATCTAAAATATTATTCATTCATTTAGCGCACAGATTTCAAAAGTGGTAGATAAAAAAAAAAAAACTCGCCAGTGAAAATAAATTTAATTTCAGTGTCTGCCTTCAGGCAATGTAAAAATGCAAAAGGCTCTCTCTAAAGCCAGTGTTTGGTTCTGGGCTACTGTAGAAACAGGGTGGAGCAACATGGCGGACTCTGATTTCAGATTATACAATAATGAAAATAGTTATTAAAGTTATATTCCATTTCTGCTTATAGATCTCCAAAATGCTACAAACTGTTCCTTTAAAATAAATAACAGGAGACCCGTTTTTCAGCATATTCAACACACTAGAGTTGATTTGAGTCAATCACATATTCACCGTCCTGCTGCCAATATATAAACAGACCTCAACAAATGCAGTATTTACTCCTGACTGAGTAATGTTTAACGAGTAATGCTAAAGAATAGAGTGCTCAGCTGTTTTAGGAAATTATTTGTTACTTTTAATTATTGTTTTAAAACTGAAGCTATACATTTGTGGCCCATTTTTAAAGCCTTTTGTGTTCAGTAGGAACAAATGGATTTGGGGCTGCTGACAGGGGAGGGAAGTTGGCAGCTACTGTCTCTAGAAAAATGCCTGCTTTATTTAAAAAATAAAATCCATTATATATATTAATCCATGATATCTAATTAGCAAGGTCACAACCTTGGTTACAATCTTGTTCATCTACCACTTACAAATTTCAAATAAACATGTATGTAGTAATTCTCCATGGCAGCTAAGACAACATAACGGTGCAAGAAAAGTCTATTTTTCCTCTAATCTGCTATTACTTGATGTGTGATGTGTATTAAATGAGAAAATGTCTTGGCTGGTCTCTAAAGAACACACATTAACACAGAGATCAGTGTGGCCGAAGAGGAGAAACTGTACCAAGCGTGCTGCCGAAAGCTTTACATTGCCAGAAATTGCCTTTCTTTTAATGCCATTACATAACAAGTTGAGTTACTCCAGACCGGACCGAGCAGTAGAGAGTTTCTGATGAGATTATAGTGCCATCTAAAGTTATTTATGACGGTTAGAGTTGGACAAATGTTATGCAAGAGTCATTTGGATAGTAATGAACCTGTCATAGAGAGGAAAGTCATTTTCGTTTCTTAGGAAGAATGTGGGCCCTCGTGGTCACTTAAAATACTTCTTCACCTCCAATCAGTCTGGCGGATAGATCACAGGAGGTGGCCAAACTCCAAGACTAGTATAGTTAGCGACAGTTAACGTCATTAACAGATCGTACTTTGTCTGAGTGTCTCACATCTCACATTTTCCACCTGGCAGCTTCTACAAAATCTAGTAGAGGATCCCCTCCATGATCTGATACACCATTTCCAGGATCCTCTTTGGAACAAAAAATTAGTCGACTTCTATAGTGAGTTGAAAAAGTATTGTCATCGTCCAGTAATGCCTGCAGTTATGCAGCGGTTTAAGTGGAGTAAGACGTTTGAAATCTGTAGATCTGCAAACTCAGCGACGACTCTACAGCCCTTTGGCTGGATCGGTTAGACTTGGTTCGTTTTCAGATGTTACACAAGATGAAATGAACTGAAGCATGGTTTTGCCGAACGAAATGCCAGAAATTGTAAGTAAAGTACCCACAATTGCTTCATTTGTAACACAGCTTTAAATCTCTGTTTTATCTACCATAAAAGTTTCAACATCAATTTATTTACCCACAGAAGTCCACACAGCTTCATTCAACATGGGGATGGGCCTGCTCATACAGTATCCATTCAAAGACTGTAGGCCTGCAAATAATGTACTGTATGGCATGTGGGTTGAATTAATAGATTTTTATATTTTTCCTATTTGGTAATGGTCCATTGCTTTCATGCTTTTTCTCCAGTGGCAGCAGGACAGAGTGATGTCCTCATGCCAAAGAGGATAAGACCACAGCAGTGTCCAAAACATGTGAAGATCAGGATCCAATGATTTCTTCTAGCTCACATTGTATGAATGCTGTGTATGTATGTGTATTAGTAATCACCAGACAAAATATAACTAATTCTCAATCTTGTTAACCTCTTCCACTCGTTGAGGGCACCGGCACCTTCAGCCAACTTTCCTGTCTTCTATCACATGTAACTAGAAGAAACTAAGGATTGGTACCAAGCATGTCATGTTAGCATGTCAGAAAGGAGACAAAATAACCCTCAGAATTTCGGCTAAATATTGGAAAGGAAAAACTGACTATTTTAAAGGGGTCTCTTGACCTTTGACCTCCAGATACGTGAATGAAAATGGTTGAGTCTCCCCTTTACAGACATGCCCACTTTATGATAATTACATGCAGTGTTTTGCAAGCAGTAGAGTGTAATTTTCTCCTATTCTAGAAATGATGTGAATATTTCGGCACACTGGAGTCCCTAAACAGTCTTGGACTTACATAAATCAGATCTCACTGTAAAGCTGAGACTCTTGTGGATCCAATGAGCCCAACTGTATTCATGTGTGATGGTGTTAGTCCCCATGGTAGCCATTTCATTGTAGTGAGACCATTTTTTGACACTTAATCTGACTGTATAACATGACCTGTGCTGACCTCTAGGATCATCACAGTCTCATGAACTTTGCAGCTACAAACTAGAGACCTAGAGCATTCAGAGGATGGATGGCTTTACCAGGTAGACTAACAATAAGGGGGGTTATGAGCAGTTTACAGAACAGAGGTACTCGTCATCCAATCACAGAAAAATGTAATTCTTGCAGAAATCTCAAAGTGTCACAAGTTTTTGATGCCAAATCACAGCACGGCTTTTTTTCTGTGGTGTTCCTCAAGGTGTTGGCCCGCTATTGTGGTATTTTGGAAGAATTATTGATCATTTTTATCAGTTCTCGAGTGGTAAAAAATGATTAAATTGAGCGCCAAATCTGTGAAACAAGTTTTGTCATCCAAAAAATTGCTGCAATAATATGACCTAATCATGGAAATGACCATCCACAAGAATGATCTATGCCCTTATACACTCTCGCAATTTATTTCACTTCCCATTATTCAGTTGTATTTCCAATTTATGACTAAAACAACTTGACACACATCTTCATGTTCCCAGTTTTCAGTTGATGTACACCACTTCTGTGACATGTTGATCTGCAATCTCCCCCTGAAGACCCCCTGTACCCCCGTAAAAAAGATAAAAATGGGTCTATGGTGAAGAAGGGTGGAGTGAAAAAGGTGAACATGAGAGGTGCCGTCAGCATGTTTGCTGATGCCTGTCTTAAAGGAATCGATGGGAACAAAAAGCAAGATGAGGGAACTGCTCCTTTGTTGAAAAAGTTGGAAATTAAAATGTTTTCAATTAATTTCATTAATGGAAATGTTCTACTTTATTTTGAATGCTGTCCTCAGTTTGTAGAAATAATTGTGTGTTAAAGTTACAACCACCATTTAAAGTTTAAAAAGGGAACACATACATAAGAGGAAGTGTAACCAAATATGTACAAATGTGTTCAAATGCCATGTTGGGATCTATGTACACTGTAATCAGCAGACATCATAGTACTCACTTTTCAGGTCGACTCCCAGCTCGTTTACTCAGGCGTGTCAGCTGCAGTGGTGGTCTTTGTTGTGGGGGCTCCACATCCCCATGCAAAGGCAGACAAGCCGCTAAACTCACAAGATGATTGACACTCAGCCATCAGAGAAAGCCGGGGGCCCGTTTCTGTGACCGGTGCCAAAAATAAATGCCAAAAAAACATCGGAAAGTTTAGCAGTAAAGCTAACCGCACGATAACCATCTGAAAATTAAAAGCAAAAGAAACCGATAATTACATTTAGGCTTTAATTTGAAGTTCTATTTAGTTTCACAAGCGACCACCTGCCAGAGAGCAGACATGTTACACTCAAACATGACATCGCTTCACGTGTCCCCATCTGCACCTTTCTCCAGTTAACTGCTTCCTCCACGCAAAATGTCAAATCTTGAGCCCTGCCAATACATTTTTTAAACTTTATTTCTTTTAGAAGAAGCTGAAAAATCCCCATCATGCACAGCACGTTCAAAGAAATGAGCAATAAAACCAGCAGCTGTCACATTCCTCCATCTTGGACTTGACCGTTTGTGACCTGTTCGCGGCCTCTTTGCCAGGACTTTTCAGAGGTTGTGAAGCAGGAACACATGTCAGCATTATGATGGAGGGAATCCCTTCTCAGGAAACACCTTTCTGGTCCTCTCGTCCAGTACGGATGCACTACTTTATATTTCCTGTAGAAGCTGTAGATGAACCCAGCATCTTCTGAGGCGCATGTTTGAACTTGACAGAAAATAACTCGATGATGGGGTTCATACTGGCTACAGCTGTGGAAAACAGGGATGAAAACAATTCCACTTTTCCATGTCAATGTGTCATAACAGGTATATTTACAAGTGCTGCATATCAGAGTAATTGCCTCGGTGGTTTTAATTACAGGTGTGCTCTATGATAGCTGTTACAGTTTGTTATGACAAATGATTGCTAAGAAAACCACGACCTGTTTAACCGGAGACCTGAGAAAAGGTTACATAAACGTTTCACTTCTGTGTAGTCATCCAGTTTTGGTTAAAACACTGATGATCATTGTTAAGAGTAAAGACAATTCGTGATTACCAACTGGGCAAAGTGGGCAGCTACCGCAGGGTCCCAGATTCTGAGGGCAGACAGGTCCTATGTTGCTTTGCAATTAATTTGCAGTAATTAAATTTTTCCCCATTTGTTTGGTAACATGAGCCACAAAAGCACAATACTGAAAGTCAGCAGCCACGCCAGCAGCTTTGTGAGGATGTACTAAAGGCACAGAGGCGCTTTGAGCTAAATGCTAACGGCAGCGAAGCAACATGCGCTCAAGGACAATGCTGACTAGTTGATGTTCAGCAGGTTGGGCTGGGCAGTACTGCCAAAATCTTCTATTCTAATATATCCCAATAATGTGTATATCACAATATACCATGTTTTATGGTAATTCAATAAATATAAAATAACCACATGGTTTTGTTTACACCTGTGTGAAATAAATACTTGACAAATGAAAAGTACTGAGTATTTTGTCATGTAATTATGACATTTAGTGCAAAATCTGTGGAGGTTCTCATTCATCCAGGTCATATTCATTCAGGCAAAAATTGAATCGAAGGCAACTGGACTTAGATCAGGTCAGACTAGTGGGGACTAGTCAGACTGTAGTGTTCGAACTGATGAAGCCACTTGGATAAGGGGCGAAACGTCTTCAGAGACAAATCTAAGTCCAGTTGCCTTCGATTCAATTTTTGCCTCAGTGCAAAATCTGATTTGTTGGTACTCGCGTGTTATTATTAATTATTATTATAATTTAGACAACGTAATTGTGTATCACAATCATTCATTACGAAGCTGCAGCTAGCATGAAGACACTGGTATGATATCAAGCTAGAAAACCAAAGGAATCCATTGTCAAGAAGAATGCTAAATAAAGCTACTAAATGGCCATTTTCAAAGGAGTCGCTTGACCTCTGACCTTGACATATGTGAATGAAAATGGGGTCTACGGGTACCACAAGTCTCCCCTTTACAGACATCCCCACTTAATGATAATCACATGCAGTTCTGGGTAAAAACCATGCAGTTGTTTACATGCAGTACAAATGTGTTAAAAACAGAGCATTTGAATATTTCTGCGTACTGAGGTCCCTTAACAGTCTTGGACTTGTAAATTGTGTATCATTAGAAAGCTGAGAATCTTGTGAATCCAGTGAGCCCAATTTTATTCATGTGTGAAGATGTTAGTCCCCGTAGTAACCATGTCATTGTAGTGAGACCAATGATCTGTGGTGACTTAGGACAATCACAGCCTCATGAAACTTTTAAGCCACAAACTAGAGACCTAGAGCATTCAGAGGATGGATGGCTTTTCTAGCGAGACTGGCAATAAGGGGGTTTATGAGCGGTTAGTTAGTTAGTTAGTTTATTGTCCACAGTGTGGAAATTTGTCTTCGGTCTCATATACAGCAACAACACTTACAATGGCAAAAACACAGGACAACAGTGACAAATACAGTACAGACAGGTTCAACGAGACATGCTATCATTTAATGGCATTAGGAATAAAAGAGTTTTTAAGGATGTTCCAATTGGCTTTTGGTACGTTATACCGTCTACTGGAGGGGAGTAGTTCAAACTCCCTGCAGAGTGGATGGGAAGAATCGTTTGCTATCTTAATTGCTTTTTTCCGAATTACTTCCTCATCGATACCACTTAATTGTTTTTGTGTCTTACCGATTATTTTTGAGGCTATCTTCACTATTCGCTGTAATTTTGTTTTTCCTTTTACATTTAGGTTGCCATACCACATTGCCATGTTAAAAGTCAAGATTCCCTCTATCAGGTTCTTATAGAGTGTTTCCATAATATCTTTGCTCACTCCAAAGGAGTTAAGCTTACGTAATAGGTGGAGGTGTTGGTTACAAGTTTTAAAATCTGTTCAGTATTTTCATTAAAATTGAGTTTGCTATCAATGTAAGTGCCTAAATATTTAAAATGGTCAACTACCTCCACTATTTGTCCACTAATTGTAATAGACTGAACAGGTTCCTTTTCATGGATGATAAGTTCCTTTGTCTTTGTCACATTGATCCCTAAGGAGCTTTTTACACACCAGTTCTGGAGAGCTGACACATGTACTTTCTAGGTTTCCTCCCCCGCTGTGTCCCCCTTCTTTAATAGGGCAACCAATGCCATATCATCTGTGTACTTGAACAAACGAAACATATCCTGGTCTAACTGGAATTCATTTGTGTACAAGGAGAAAAGTAAGGGGGATAAGATGGTCCCCTGTGGAGCACCAGTGTTAAGCACAGTGACATCAGACAGAGTATCATTAACACGGACCTGTTGAGGACGGTCAGAGAGGAAATCTCCGACAAGATGAATAATACCTCCATTTACTCCCATGTCAATGAGTCTCTGCAGAAGGGTGTGTATCTGCATGCTGTTGAAAGCAGAGGTAAAATCAATAAAAAGGACCTTGGCAAAGTGGGAGGGGACTTGCAGATGCTTGGACAGGGTGTTAAACAGGCTAATAGTAGCATCATCAGTTCCCCTCTGACTTTTATAAGCAAATTGCAGATGATCTAAGCTGTTAGAAACCACTGATGTGATTTGTCTGCTTATGACTCTCTCAAAGCATTTTCCCAAAATGGAAGTTAGAGCAATGGGCCTGAAGTCTTTTAATTCAGTGGCTCCAGACTTCTTGGGGAGAGGCACAATACAAGACATTTTCCATAACTTGGGCAAGCAAATACTGGAATAATTTCAACACAATGCCTTTGAGTTCATAAACGTTGTCTTTCAACACTCTACCTATAAGGCCAACTGGCCCAGGAGCCGAGTTAGGCTTAATAGAGGACAAACTAGCTGTGATTTCAGGTTCACTGAGTGTAATAGGGACATAATCCGGAATGGATCTACACACAATATCACGCTCAGCACTGAAGTCATTTGTGTCAAAACGACTAAAAAATAAATTTAAGTCATTGGCAAAGGAAGAAGAGGGATGTGACAGGGGGGTATGTTTTTTCTTGTTTTCCCTGCCCATCATCACATTTAAGCCTTCTCATGCTTTCTTTGCATTGCCTGAGAAGTATTGATGCTCGACTTTATCTTTATAATGTATTTTTGCTTTCCTCAATTTAGATATTAATTCACATCTTTTTTCCCTAACTAACACATCATTACCGTTTTTAAAAGCAAGGTTTTTCTCACGAATGCAACCCTTAAGATCACTAGACATCCATAAGTTGTTATTAGGGAATATTTTGACAGTTTTTGTTCGCATGATTTTACGTTCATTAAACAACAGATAGGATGTAAAAGTGTCAATCAGTTCATCAGGGGATTCGCATGACTTAAGAAATAGCCAGTCCGTCGTTTCCAACTCACACTTCATTTCCTCCCTACAGTCCTCTGTCCAGGTCACTATTTCCTTGGACACTGTCTTTTCCCGTCTCAGTTTAGCCCTATAACGTGGAAGTAAATGTGTGACATTATGGTCTGACTTCCCCAAGGCAGGCCTGCATATGGATTTATAGGCGTCTGGTATGTTGCCGTAGCATTTATCCAGCGTGCGTGCGTGAGTTTCCAGAACAGATGTTCTTGCAGAAGTCTCCAAATATCAAAAATATTTTAAACCAAATCACAGCGTGGCTTTTTCTGTGGTGTTCCTCAAGAAAAAGTGGTTAAAATTTTGCACCAAATCTGTGTAGCAAATGATATCAACACAAAAATGACTGCAACATAATAAAGCATGGGGACGGCCATCATATATTTCTATCTATTATACTGTACACTTTCACATTAAAAAAAAAATCTTACTTATTATTAGAACAACTTTACAAACAGTCTTGAGCTGCATCTCAAATTAATCTTCAGGTTCCCAGCTTTCAGATGATGTTCACCACTTCTATGTGACATCTGCTCTTTTTATTGAACCCTGAACATCCCTGGTCCCCAACTCCTTCCCCTCTAAAAAGTTGGGCCACAATGGCCAGAGATTTATGTTTCCTTTACTTGAACTCCAAAAACACTAAAGTTGTATTTAGTGATGATTTATTTCAACTAAAAAGTGAGTCTGGATTTTATGAATTCTGAAAATGCTTCAATATGTCTTCGGTATGAAATAGAAATGTCTTCCATCTCTGCACAATGTCAGCTTACTACATACAGGCAGCAGACTGAGCAGCAGATACCAGCAGCTCCTGAGGCCTCAGTGGTAATAAGCAGCAGCCGCAAAAACCTCTCCTCACCGCTGACTGTATTTTTTCTGCCTGAAGGTGTAAAAGTGAACATCAACCTCTCACCATCTGAATCATCGACAGCTTGTTCAACAAATGGAGAAATGTTCTGTCAAGCATTATCTGTTAAAACTGTAAGGATGAACAGGAAAGCTGACAAACCGCTGCTTCATTTCCCATCACCCCCCTCTGCTACCTGTTTACAGCCACAACACACACACACACACGTTTCATGGCTGCAAAAATGGATTTCCAGCTAAATAAAAGTGACGGACCGAGAACATCTGCAAGTGAAATTCTGTTGAAAACATTATTCCTCCTTTTTATTTATTCTTGCAACCAATGACTCTTCGCTTCTTTGAAACATGGAAAATTTACTGACGGAGCTGAGTTGTTGACAACCTTTTTATTTATACTAAGTGAACTTGCATTGGTCTTTTCTTTTGCGCTGTAGGAGTGCAAATATTTTCAATTTCATCAAACACATTTCGTTTAAGAATGAAGCCTGGCAGCAATGGGACAAGTCAACGGGGAGTGTTCTTGCCCACGGCCTCTATAGCATCTGTAAGGCTGCACGCAGTGTGATCTCAGCCCGGATGAAAATGTGTGAAAACGGTCAAGGGAGTTTGGTGCGCTCTGTTCTGGTCTGGATCGGGTTTGACTGTTGGCTGAACGATGTTGAGGTGTGCGGGGTGTTTTGATATGAGATAAGTGACATGATGCCCAAAGCCAACAGCGGATTATATAGCTCTCACATCTGTAGAAACACTTAAAGAGACTCACGCACCATGCATTTTAGGAAATCCCGAGAGTCCCCGAGCACTGAGGCCAAACTAAGCCATCTAGTTGTGTTGTGTTCCCCACACTGTCCAATATGATTGCCTCAACATGCCTTCAGAGGAGTGCGACTGATGAGGATTACTTAAGAATTATGATACAAAAATACAACGTAGGCATATTTAATTTCAATGGCTTCCACAGATACATCCTGAGATAAAAACAGAAGTTACTACTGTATGCCGAAGGTGCCGTCTGTATCTGTGTGGTGGAAAGTTTGAGCTTTAAATCAGAGAATATTTTCCTCAACACCCTGTCAAAAAGGGGGATGCAGCCATTAGCTAGTATTAAGTTCATGCTCCCGTGCTGGCGAAAATAACTGGAAAAAGCGGAGAACGGCAAACCGAAAAACAGGCGCCGCAACCACGTAATGAAACAAAAAGAGCAGACGCGATGGACTGTGGAGGATGAAAACATGCTGACTTTTGATGGTGTTCTGATGTATATCCATGATGTCCAATTAAGATGTAAGGACCAGTGGTGTTGCTTTAAATAATAGGTTTTCTAGTCTTTATAGTTATGCCTAACATACGCTTGGAGACTTTGAAAAGACTTAAAAGACCAAAGTTTGACACCCTCTCACATATTAAGACAATGAGTCTGAAGTCACAGACTATAGACTACAAGACTAAAACTAGATTTCTTTTGAGATGTCACATCCTGCTGCTCGTGGAAATTTACAAGAAGAAAAACTGTTGTGAAGAGCCCCCGAAGTCCTAGCTATCTAGCACCCACTGTCCTCAATGGGACTACTTGCAAGCTAACAGTTACTAGAATGTTTGCTGTTAATCAATAAGCTAACTGTAAGCCAACTGTTTCAGTTGAAGATTGTGAGCTTCAATCATATAAATCAACATACATGCATGTATATATGAGAGAAAGAGATATATGATTAAAGCCAGCAATCTTCAGCTGAAACGTATGGTTAGCTTGGAGGCTAATATTAGCTAATATTGCTATTTAGCAAACATTACACCTCGTTCGGGACAGTCGGTGCTTTCAAATGGGGTCGTGTTTACCGTGTGCATGACAAGAGTCCATATGAACGCCCCCTCATGTATTTACGACCTTGTAAGTGGAAAGTTTCTGAAAGCTCAGAGTTCGTGACTTGTGACGTGTTTTTTGATGTCAGAAATGGCAGAGGCCATGGAAGTTCATTTTTCAGTGCATAATAAGTGTTGTTTGTTTTTCTTCATAATTTGATATGTCTGAGGAAGATGTTGATATTCTAAATGACGTCATCATGTCTTTACATTTCCTGCATTATGTTACCTATTTGCTAGCTCGCTAAACTGTTAGCCTCTGTGGCTTCTAGATTCTAGACGTTAATATTGTGGTTTCTTACCGTATTTTTCGCACTATAAGGCGCACCCGATTATAAGGCGCATTAAGCGAAACAAAACGTTCAGATAAGTCAAACTTTATTCAATTCATTTAGTAACTCAATAACTTCAATAACTCAACATTTTTCAGTTGTAACACATGAAATACAAAACTATACACTCACTTTTCAGTTCATCCCTCTTCCACAAATCCATCAAATCCTTCATCATCAGTGTCTGAGTTGGGCAATTTTAAGTGCGCCTTATAGTGCGAAAAATACGGTAGTAGCGGCATTCCCATGACTTGAACGCCAAGCATATCATGTTCACGACTTCCCATGTTGTAAACACAAGCTCACAAGTTTCATTTGAAGGCACCAAGTGTTTAGCTAGCTAGCTAGCTAGCTATAGTATATAGCGTACTCACCAGGGACTTCAAGAGCTGCAGCAACTTCTATCCACTTGCTTTCCTTCTTCACTCTACCATAGTACAAAAGCGAGCAAATCTCTGTGATTTTATTTCAATACTGTAAATATGTCTGCGACAGGGAAATTGCCTGAAAGGTTGTTTGGTGTAAGGTTGCCATTATTGGTAGAAGTCCAGTCTAATATTCATTACACGGCTCTCGTTTCTGTTTTAACATGGTTCCAAAATAACACCTAGTAAGAAGTTTCCTTCTCAGTCATGACTGATATCTACTAACTTGACCCGTATGTTGTCTATAAAAGTGAATGATAGTCTGTCTTGTAGTCTTTGTATTCCTTCTTTCCACACTTGTAAACAGATGACAAACAGAAGCTGTTCATCATTTTAATGTAAAACTGGCTCAAACCTGATTAATACACAAGTAGATCTATGAGTTGGACTGAAACTCGAGTCCTCAGATGAGGCTTCAAGCCAGCGAGGCATTGGCATTTCTTTGCTTTTAAGCTGCGTTCACAACACACTCCAACAGAATTACCTGGGAAGATCATTAAATGGTCTTGTTTACCTTGGACGGCTCGGAGGAACTCTTTCCTACCATTCTGGCAGGAGACATAAACAGGGACTGCCATAGCAGCAAATCCTTTAAATAATATTGTCGTACTTCATCCAATTTGTTTACAGTGGCATCAGGGTTGAAATTAAGAGATGGTCAATAAATTTTGGGAAATATAAACAAGAAAAAGCGCCAGAGGCTGTAATTGCACAGGAAACTTTTTGTTGGTATTATCAGAGTGACTTACAGACTGGTGGCAGAGAAAGGTCTGAACTGTGACGACAATATGGACAAAACCCAATCCATTCAGTGTCAGTGCCTACTGGACTGGCAAAACAGGATTTAAAGGACAAGATCTTTTGCTTTTATTAGTGCGGATAAAATCCGCAAACCAAAAATGTTAATGGATCAGTCTGTAAAACTGTGATAGTATCGGCTAAACATCTCCTCCTTCCTCCCCCGCCATTTGTGCCTCCGGTTGGTGGAACTTTCTGCTGATTGTGTGCATTCGCCCACCGCTCTCTGATTAGGCTCCAGCTTAATTTCAGATCCAGTTGAGGTGTTTCCAGTGTTTGCTCGAAGCCTCAAACAATTCTCCTGGAAATACAAGCTTTCCCATAAACCGCAGGATAGAAAACGGAGGAAAATGTTTCTGCACATGGCCTGCTTGAGGTGGGGAGACGCTCAGACAGTAATATATACCGTTTGGGTAAGACTGCCAGAAACCACCGATCAACAAAAATGTATATTATGTAAAAGGCTACTGAACGGCCGTCCTTGTACATGCAGTTCTGTCCCGTAATGCCTGTGGCTGATGTAATGAGTCTATGATATAACAGCAAAAACAGCTTCACCAGTGAAAATGTGACTCAAACTATAGACAAGGTACAAATCACACGTTTCACCACGACACAATATGATACTGATTCTTTGGACAACAATATGATATTTCTCTGCCACTATACGATTTTGATTCGATTCAATTGAGTGACCACCCTGAGACAATATTATATAACTATCTGATGCAATCAGTTACATCAACTCACAAAAAACATCTGAAATATGATATGACAACTTCATTACTGAGCTGAAACGCGGTGCGTTTCGACAGAAACGGTGACACAGACGTGCCATGGGAATTTCAAAATAAAAGCATATCTTCAAGATGACGATATGTATTGATGTTTTCACATTGCATCAGTCATTAGATAGTTGATCTTTGTATTGATATATCATTACACCCCTACATGGTACAGGACAATATACAGACGTGTAGCGTGTTCTGGTTACAGGTAGGATTTCTGACACAAACTGGGGTTTTCTTCAACTAATTTACCACCTTCTTCAAAGTAGGATACTATTACATTAGTGATTATCAAAGCTGTCAATCGATGAAAATATTTTTTCGCAATTAATCCCATGATTGTCCATGATTAATTGCAAATCAATCAACACATTTTTTATCTGTTTAAAATGTACCTTTAAGAGAGATCTGTCAAGTATTTAATACTCTTATCAGCATGGGAGTGGACAAATATGCTTCTTTATGCAAATGTCTGTATATTGTTTTATATCTGTTTATTATTGGAAATCAATTAACAACACAAAACAATGACAAATATTGTCCAGAAACCCTCACAGGTACTGCATTTAACATAAATAATATGCTTAAAGCACAAAATGGTTACCTCAAGCCCAACAGTCAACAACAGCTGTCAGTGTGTCAGTGTGCTGACTTCACTATGACTTGATCCAAACTGTATGTGATTATCATAAAGTGGGCATGTCTGTGAAGGGGAGACTCATGGACCCATAGAACCCATTTACATTCATATATCTTGAGGTCAGAGGTCAAGGGACTCCTTTGAAAATGGCCAGATCAGTTTTACCTTGCCAAACTTTAGCGTTATGTTTGGAGAGTCGGTACCAGTGGATTCCTTTGGTTTAAAATTGGGCCCACTACAACCTCCAGAATATTGATTGGGTTACACCTTAATGCAAATTAATTTTAATGCCACTTATTTCTTCAACACATTAATATTGCATTAACTCTGACATCCCTAACAAAAACCCTTTTCCCCAAATATGTACTGTGTTCCTGTTACACTTACTACTGTAGTTTTTCTTCAACTGATGTACCAATGTTTTTAAGATACTGCCATTCGTTGTTATCATAAGTTGATTTTGAACAGCATAAATCAAACAAAAATCAACTAAAGTTGAAGTGGACAATGGTGGAAGAGGTACAAAGATCTTTTACTTAAGTAAAAATAGCAATATCACAGTATAAAAATGCTCTGTTGTGTGCACAGGCTGCAAAGTGGCATCTATAGAAAAGGAGTGGATTGGTTTGGACAAAAGGGCTCTATTTTCCCCTTTTAGTGCCAGAATATCGATAATGTATATTTATTTAAATTTACCGGGACCCTCAACTGATTTCTGTCTGGCATCATTTTGATGCAGTGTTTTAAATTGCTAACAGCATGAAACATCCGAGTGCCCTCAATTCCCCTATGCAGCTTTAAAATGCAAAAAACAAACTAAACAGATGTCTGCTGACAAACAGCACATAAAATCCCCAGATGTTACGCTAGAGCGCTGGGAAAGATTCACGTTGAATCACACTGAACAAAAACATTTTCCATGTGAACCTTAATTGAGGATGTAATCTACATGGCAGCAACATCCCAGTGAAATACGGTAATTCAGCTTGCCTCTATTGTCATCATTAATATCCATTTGGTGCGTGGACTGTAATGAAATGGCCAGATGCACGACTGAGTGGGAGTAAGAGCTCAGGGATCCTGGTCCAGTCTCTGCTGCCAGTTCAGAGAGATCACACAGTCTGGCCACATTCAGCCTGTTAGTGCTTATGGTGATGATACATACAGTACTCAAAATGGGCTGGTGTCATACATTCAACCACATCTAACCCTCTTTTGCTAGAACAGTTCATGATGAAGAACTCTGGTCAGAGTGGTGGTTAGGAGATGAACACAAAGACCACACAAGGACACACGAAACACTTCATTTGACTGCGAGTTGGGCAGAGCTCTCAGATGACCAGCCTAGTGAAAATAAAGTCTAACAGACAGGTATTTGATATGAAACACATTTACCTACGAGCTACATACTGTATTACTGAGCTGATTGAGCGATGAGGCCACAGAATCTCTTGTAATCTGCAAAGTCTTTGCTTCTCTCACGCCAAGTCATTCTGTCAAAACAGCACTTTTATCCAGTTGTTCAAAGCTTTTACATCTGCTGTTCCCCACATCTATATTTGGACTCTCACAGGGAAAAATAACCTCTGGCAATAAGTATACGCAACACAATCACAAAGATGAAAAGACTCTAAGATAAGAAGGAATGATGAGGAGGCTTGTAGATATGTCTCTTTTTACTTTTGGACTGTTATGCCTGATTTAAACTCACGGGCCACATACGGTACACCTGTTCAATTGCTTGTTAACACAAATAGCTAATCAGCCAATCACATGGCTGCAACTCAGTGCATTTAGCCGTGTAGACGTGGTCAAGACAACTTGCTGAAGTCCAAACTGAGCATCAGAATGGGGAAGAAAGGGGATTTAAGTGACATGAACGTTGGCATGGTTGTTGGTGCCAGACGGGCTGGTCTGAGTATTTCAGAAACTGCTGATCTACTGGGATTTTCACGCACAACCATCTCTAGGGTTTACAGAGACTGGTCCGAAAGAGAGAAAATATCCAGTTAGCTGCAGTTGTGTGGACGAAACTGTCAGGTCAGAGGAAAATGGGCAGACTGGTTGGAGATGATAGAAAGGCAACAGTAACTCAATTAACCGCTCGTTACAATCAAGGAAGGCAGAACACCATCTCTGAACACACAACACCTTGAACCTTGAAGAAGACGGGCTACAGCAGCAGAAGACCACACAGTGCCACTGCTGTCAGCTAAGAACAGGAAACTGAGACTACAATTCACACAGACTCACCAAAACTGGACGATAGAAGATTGGAAAAACGTTGCCTGGTCTGGTGAGTCTCGATTTCAGACGGCAGGGTCAGATGTTGGCGTAAACAACATGAAAGCATGGATCCATCCTGCCTAGTGTCAACGGTTCAGGCTGCTGGTGGTGGTGGTGTAATGGTCTGGGGGATATCTTCTCGGCACACTTTGAGCCCCTTAGTACCAGCTGAGCATGGTTTAAATGCCGCAGCCTACCTGAGTATTGTTGCTGACCATGTCCATCCCTTTATGACCCCAGTGTACCATCTTCTGATGGCTACTTCCAGCAGGATAATGCACCATGTCACAAAGCTCAAATCATCTCAAACTGGTTTCTTGAACATGACAATGAGTTCACTGTACTCCAATGGCCTCCACAGACACCAGATCTCAATCCAGTAGAGCACCATTGGGATGTGGTGGAATGGGAGATTTACATCATAGATGTGCAGCCGATAAATCTGCAGCAACCGTGATGTTATCATGTCATTATGGACCAAAATCTCTGAGGAACATTTCCAACACCTTGTTGAAATTATGCCACGAAGAATTAAGGCAGTTCTGAAGGCAAAAGGGGGTCCAACCTTTTACTAGCAAGATGTACCTAATTATGTGGCCGGTGAGCGTATACTCCTGCAGCTGTGTGCCTGTGTGTTCTGTGCAGGCACCTCGAGCTTCACCAGCCATAAATTGTATAGTATGCGGCAGATTGTGAGTGGCATGTAATTTGTTTTTCATTTGGTCCCGTGGTTTTCAAATCCTTTGTCAGGCAGTCTTTGATTTATCTGATAGGCGTGATTAGTTACATACAGTATACTGTAAGTTGGCCATGACTGGAAAAAACAATATGAAAGAGCTGGATGATGAGGAGGAGCTCCTGTTTCTAGAATTAATAAGGAGAAAAAGAGAGATCCAACTGAGGAGGAGGTATGAACGGTCTTTTAATACAACCCGGCTCTGATGTCCAATCAAACTTCTGAGCTCTATGGGGTAAAAGGTATAATGGCCCGATCACACAATATTTTAAGGCGGAATCAGTTCATTACAATGGTATTGTCCATGATCAGTGGAATTGCTTGCAGTAAATCAACTGATCTTTGATATGAATTGTTATCATTGATCAAGAACAAATCTTACCAGCAGCTTGGTAGCTAAGTAACTAGGTAGCTTGTTAGATGTGTGGCAGCAACAACTTTCATTTAACTACTTCTGCTGCAGTATAAACTGATTCACAGAAGAGGAATGGTTTTCACATAATTATCAGACAGGAGTCATGGCTCAGACTAGGGATATCACCATACCTGAATTTAGTAGTTGATACCAACAACAGTGAAATCCCACGTTTCTTGATTCAAATTTGATACCACTGTAATAAATCTCATGTGCTTCACCATTTACTTCTTTGGCTTTTGGGGGTGTTGGGTGGCGGGGGGCCCCGGTGTTACTCCCCCCATGGCCCAAAACTGAGGGTGAACTGGGTGTTGGAGGGGGGACCAGTTTCCCTTTTGGGCCCTCCCGAGTCCCCCCGGCCCCGGCCCCCCCCCCCCCCCCCCCCGGGGCCCCCTTCGGCAGCACCCCCCCCCCCCCCCCCCCTCCCCCTTTTTTTTTTTTTTTTTTTGTGTGTCTTTGTACCGCGTGTATTTTTTAAAAAAAGAGAAAAAAATTTAATTTCCCCCCCTGGGACTAATAAAGGAATATCTTCTTCTTCTTCTTCTTCTTATCACTGTTTGTATACTGGTTTTAAATGAATGTTAAATAAGTCTTAATTTCCTCTCTAATATCTATTTTATATTGCTGTGAAAACATTTCCATCAAACCACTGGATTTATTCAAGTTTCTCACCTAAAACTCCATTTTATTAGATTTCAACGTATCATGATAATAATTATAATTTACTTTCGCCCAACACTCATTTTTACTGACACCTCATTATGTAAATCAATATCGCCTCCCGTGTTGAAATCAGCAGGACAAGAGCTAGTTAACGGTAGCTCTAAGTGGCCGGTAAAGCAGCCCAGTCCTGCATGGAGCTAACAGCTAACGTCCAGCTGATTTCAACACAGATTTATTGTTCACAATGTAGCATTATCAGGGAAAAAAATAGGGTGCGGTAGTGAGTTCACTGGCTCCCAAACAATTTCTATTGACCATGGGACGATGTTAGGACGACCTGCCGTCACATTTTCAGAAATTGGCCATCGACTTGGTACCGAAGATTCGGTTCTCCTAACATTCCCAGATCAAACACATATTTTGAATAAACTGAAATTACTGCCCCATTGAAAGAGCAAAAAATATTGTGCAATCCCGAGATCAAAATGCTGGGGGGGCACAGCTGGGTGTGGTGTGGTCTGTTGTACTTGCTTAGCATTTGACTGTTGTCGAGTGTGAAATGCTGTACTGCTCCGAGTGTGGAAAGAGCAAGTAGCCACCACTAGTTGGCAGCAGTTGAGTGCAGTCACTCCTTAATGCAAACATCTGAATATAATTATAACATAAATGAGTGAAGTGCATCTATTGTAAATGATTCAAAGCAAGAGTCCAGGCTCTGTGATGACTTAATTGTTCATTATGGCCCTCCTCCATCCCTCCTCCAGTCTTCTTCCATCCCGTTCACAAGAACAGAGCAGCCATTCAGTTTCCATTCCCACATTAAACGTCTTTGTAGGGAAAGTGCAGATGAGTCTTATCAAATACCTGCATACACTCTCTCCAAAAACCTGTAGCTCATTTGCAGCTAAAGTGGTTGCGGTGATGATTTGTTCCTTACGTGTATTTTGTTTCCACTCTGTTTATCATCCGCATTATTCATCACACATGACTTCATAACTGGCACAAGACGACCTGAGAAGAGCCGCAAATAAACTCTACGCTCGGTGATCCGACACCCTTCAAACAGCATCAGTGTAGAGTGTTACACAGAAATGTCAATAAAGATATTGTGTTCTGTATTTTGCAAAATTGATTAAAAGTGAGTGAAATGATTGTCCAGAGGGGTTTAGTGGTTAGCTCATTTCATCTCTGAATTTCATGGTCAGTGTAGGCTACATGTCAACATGAAAGTTTGTCTATTTTTTGCTTACAACGACAGGCCAGAGAAAGTCAGACAAAGAAACAAGAAACGGTTGTACAGGAAGGACAGAATATTACTAAATCCACCACACTGTGGTGGACAATGTTATTTTCTCACAGATATCCCCCAGTCGGTTTTCTCCTAAATAACAAAATCAAATCCTCTGCGGTGAATGAAAACATAAAGAGCCCAAACATTGCTCATTTTAACTATGGACAAAGGAGGCAGGTGGATGCCAAAAAAGAGAGTGAACTATCTCTCTGGGCGCTGTGGGGGTTTTCTAAGTTCCTGATCTTCTGAACCTGTAATGTTTATACTGCACAACAGTTTCAAAACCACTCACAGAATTACAGCGATGAAAACCACAAGTGGTCATTGCTGGCGATCAATGGTAAGTGAAGTTGCTTTGTTAATGGTCCTGTTACTCCTCCATTGTCACATCTGAGATGTTCAGATGTTGACCTTGATGTTGACTACAGCCATTGCTACATTTTGGCTCACACAAAATTATAACAATGGAAATCTGGAAATGTGTACAACACAATGTGCAAGGCAAAAGCAGGCAATAAGAACACCTTTCTTGCTTAAGGAGTGTCATTGTCAACGGCAGTTTGTTAAATAGCTCAGAACTATTTGATTCGCGTACATTGACACTAATTTCCCTCAGCTCAGCATGACACTCAGCACGACTTTCAACAACGTATTTTTTGTGTTTTTTCCTATGAATGTCCAGCAACAAATGATTCACATGTAAATATTTGCTCCAGTCTTTTCAAAATAAAACTACTTAGTTAGGTTTAGGAACAGATCAACTTGGTTCTGCTTAGACAACAAAACTAATTTGGAAAAGATTGCAGTTTTGGGTTAAATAACAAAAGTGTCTTAACTTAAGTACAGAAGTTACGTGATAAAAATGATTATGTTTAGGAAAAGATTGTTTTTGGGTTAAATAACAAGTGTCTTAACTTAAGTATGGAAGGTACGTGATAAAAGCTACTTAGTTAGGTTTAGTTATAGATCGACTTGGTTAGGCTTAGGCAACAAAACTACTTTGTTAGGTTTAGGAAAAGGTTGTGGTGTAGGGTAAAATAACTGTAGAAGTGCCGTAACATAAGTACAGAAGTTACGTGATATAAATACATTAAATTTCGTAACTACTTCACGAACCAATGTGTGACTATGCTGCATTTGTACACCATGTAGTCTGTACTGACTACGCTGAATACGCTACGCTCAGAGCTAGGGATATAGAATAAAAGGTGAAAAAGACAGTTTAAAATGGGCAGGGGGGCTTTTTTTGTTTTCCAAGTTAAGTTAGTGTCATGCGTTCTGTAGGGACAGTCACAATGTGTTTTCCATACTAATGTTGTTTCCGAATGCATTTTAGTTAGTTTATATATGTACATTTTAAAGCCCAACCTTGATGTTTTTCCTAAATGTTTTTCCTAAACCTAAGTAAGTGGTTGTGTTGCCTCAACCTAAGTGCATGTGTGCAAACATGTCACTGACACACCCTCTTCTGGTGGACAAGCAGGTCCTCTGTGGATCAGTTGGATTGTCATTGTGGGTATAAATGATCATTGACATCACTGACTCGACATGACTGAGGATGACTAAGCAAAAAATAAATATATGATGAACTGATTTTCACCAGGATTGCTTGAACAAAAACTTCTCCCATCAAAATAGTTTAGAGGATGCATTGAAATTGTATACACAGTGGGTTTAAATATTTTTGCTCTATACTGTATGAAAGCAAGCCATTAATCTAAAAACCTTGAAGAGCAACTACATTGTAAACTGGTTACATATGGAGAGCATTCACATAATAATAATATACTACAGCTGACATTCCATCCTGTTTGTTTTCAGTTATATTAAGAGAAACTTTCATTATATATCTTCATGTCAGTTTGGCGACGCTTGTGCTGCTGTTTTTCGTTGAGGCTGCCGGCTTGGTTTTTGAGGCTGTAGTCTGTGTAGTGTTAATGTGCAGATATTATGTTTAGTGTCATTGCTTGTGGGGGTCTACTTGGGTAGTTCTCATGTGTTTGGCATATGTTTTTATGAAACATTTTCCTTTTTGCAGTGTTTGTGCAACAACAATTCAGGCAGCAACTCTCTGGCCTCTTTTACTTTGTTTTCTTGAAACTCAAATACTGCAGTGCAATAACTGTTAAACCTCTACTAAAAGTTCAGTTTATGTGAGTGGTTTACAGTAGTTGCTGCCATACATTATTGTTGGGTGACTGATCCAACATATTGGTTATCGGTGATTGGCTAAGTACATAGGCAGTTAATTTTTTGGGGATTTTGTCATTTTATTTAGTTAAATAATGGTCTGCCTTCAAAGATGGAGAGCCGCTCATCCGCTGCTCTGTGGGCAGACATAGAGAGACACAGCGGGTTGAGAAACAGCATGTAGAGTCCACGTATTACATCTAAGTTGGTGAAAAATGAGTTTATTTCGACCAAACAAGAGTTGGTGATTGTTGGAAAGACTAAACAAGTCAATTTTGTTTTACGATGCTCCGCCACTAGAACAGCTGATCTCCCAGCTGAAGCTACAGCGGCGGGGAGGGGGAGGGTTAGCGCACTCTGCGCCATACATGCACAGCTGCGCAACTGTATCGGCAGTCTGCGGTTACTGGTCACACGGTGGCCAGTTAGAAAATTTCAACACATCGCCCAGCCCTACCATATCATGGGTGTAAGTTTCAAAATAACAAAACTGCACTAATGATGAGTAACAATGTTTGAAAAAACACCTTTTGCAGAAGATTAAGAAGAAGAAGAAGATAGTCCTTTATTAGTCCCACAAGGGGAAATTCAATTTTTTCACTCTGTTAACATGCAGACCCGAACACACACATGCACAAACATGCAACAATGGAGAGATGTCAGAGTGAGGGGGCTGCTCCTGACAAGCGCCCCGAGCAGTTGGGGGTTTGGTGCCTTGCTCAGGGGCACCTCGGCAGTGCCCAAGAGGTAAACTGGCACCTCTCCAGCTACCAGTTCACACTCAGTTCTTGGTCCATGTCGGGACTTGAACCGGTGACCCTCCGGTTCCCAAGCCAACTCCCTACAGACTGAGCTACTGCCGCCCCCAGTAGCTCATTACATGCATGTCACGTAGGTGCTATCAGAACAGCATCAAGAAAGAAAAAGGGAACGGCTGCATACTTCTCCACGCCACAATATTCCCTATATATAAAATATACTGTATCTTCGTCAGGTCAAAATGAGCTTTTGACCTGACGAAGATCCATGCAGGATTGAAACATGTCAATAAAAAAAAGACTGGAGTAGTGTGTAGGCATTTCCTTTTTCTTTAATGAATCAACACCTTTGATAGCCTCAAACAGTAATCTTTCGCAGGATAACTGTATTATAAGGTTGTTTCCTTGTCGTTTTGTCCACCATGTGTTCATCAGGCAGTAAGAAGAACAAAAGACCCACTCTCTACTATAAAATAAACTCATTATTCCATTCATTTTGGGTTCGCTGTGTGGCTTCAGTAAAGAGGGGAGGACGAGCCGTGTGCAGCCCGGCGGCGTGACCACCCTGTCGGACAGATTATCATGCTTATAGCCAGGAGCGGCCTGGCAGTAATTCAGACTGTCAGCTGTGGCCAGGGCACATCTTTCTGCTAATGCTGGAGGATTATCAGTGACTTATGGATGAAGAGAGGAGAAGAAAAAGAAATCACAACTGCCTCTGTGGCTCCATAATTCATCTGTAATTGTTACAGCCGCGATGACTATCGCTAATAGCTACAGCTGTTTTTAACATGGTGTATGGTGTCTGCCGGATGATGTCATTGTTGAAATGAAGTTAACTTCATATGCCTGCCGCAGAGGAGTTATGGTTTTAATAATGAGAAGAGTTGCACATTTTAACGGGTTTTAAGAGGGCATGAAGTGAGTATTTGCTATAGTAAACTTTCACAGATTAAATTTCATATATTTCTGCTTTATTTGAATATACTGTGAAGGGAAAGTGACAAGAAATGAAGACAAAAGAGGATGATGAAAGTGTGTCTATGGTCGCTAGCTTTATATACACACGTGCCATTCCACAAGGACGTCTCATTGTGGTAACATTTAAAAATAAAAAAACGTTTAATCTTCACTTAATAAACCAGGATTAAATGCAGTAGCCGCATTAGTCTCTGTCTCTTCAGCTTGCAGGCTTCCTCCTCTTAACTCTCAAGCACATGTGCTGTGAATTAGCCCGCTGGCAACAGCCGTAATCTGGAGTCTTCCTCAGATGGACGTGGCCCAGGCAGACTTTTACTCATCCCCCGCTGACGGATCTTAGTGGAAAGTCTGTGTCCAGTTATACTGTAAAAACACTCAAAGACCAAACCTGACCAGAGGTGATCGGAGAGATAAACAGGTCGGTAGCAATGGTGCCATCCTGACATCGGGACACGATTATTAACCCTGTTACTATGCATCAGTGCTTGAGGCGAAGAGAGAGACAACTCTTTACGGGATGCACAAATATATCACTTTACACAAGCTGCCTCACCTGACTCAATCTAACTCCAGTGTCCATTAAACCAAGCTGTTGCCACTTATCAACACCAGTGACAGCTACTTTATTTCCTTGTTAGTTTTATTGTGACTTTTGCCTGATCTTTATGTCAAAGCACTTCATTAATAAGAGCTCCCTGTAGCACGTGTTTCCAGTTATTCCAATAATCTGCTAGCCACCGAGGTGCCTGATGGGGTGTCTTTGAAAATTCAGTGACAGCTTTACGACCATGTTATGAGATGCACAAATGAGTAGGTGAGTGACAACTTATGTTTAAGCACACTCCAACCCAAGGTTGTTTCAAATGCTCTCTGCAGCCTCCAGGAGATTATAGCCTCTCCTGACACCTGCCTCTGCTGGTTCACTGTTTTTAAAGTGCATCTTCCCAGAATCCATCAAAATTACTCTGAGTTACATTGTGATAATGGTAATGGGTGACTACAGCCAACTAATAAAGTACGCCTTTATGTTATTTACGTTACGGGGCGGCAGTAGCTCAGTCTGTAGGGAGTTGGCTTGGGAACCGGAGGGTCACCGGTTCAAGTCCCGACATGGACCAAAAACTGAGTGTGAACTGGTAGCTGGAGAGGTGCCAGTTTACCTCTTGGGCACTGCCGAGGTGCCCCTGAGCAAGGCACCGAACCCCCAACTGCTCGGGGCGCTTGTCAGGAGCAGCCCCCTCACTCTGACACCTCTCCATTACTGCATGTGTGTGTGTTTGTGTGCATGTACCATGTATAAGTTAAACAGAGTGTAAACTGAATTTCCCCACTGTGGGACTAATAAAGGCAGATCTTCTTCTAATGAATGCCTATTAAGAAAATCACCCATTCAATCCAAATATGATCTTGAAACCATCAGATATGTTTCCTTTGGGCCAATCGGTGACATTCATGTCACCTTATTTGTGATTGTCAGCACTGTACAGTGTGACATATACTATACTGTACATGTATCCATCAGTGAAGATTTGATACAAAGAATTTCCATCGATTTTTAACACTCAAATTACTCAATCAAGTTACTCGAGGAATCGTTTTAGCCCTACATAGACAACAATAACAAACTAAAAGGGTAACACTGTGGATATGTGACAGTTTACACTGACAGCTGCACTACTCCGGCTTCCTCCCACAGTCCAAAGGCATGCAGTTTAGGTTAATTGATCACTCTAAATTGCCCGTAGGTGTGAATGTGAGTGTGAATGGTTGTCTGTCTCTATGTTGTCTGTCTCTATGTGCCCTGCGATGGACTGGCGACCTGTCCAGGGTGAACCCCACCTTCGCCCAATGCCAGCTGGGATCGGCTCCAGCCCCCGCGACCCCTAACGGGATAAGTGGGTGAAGATGGTTGGATGGATGTATGAAGTAGCATCACCTGCTGAGGTGACAGTGTTGTCAACTTAGCAACCTTGTTGCTGTATTTAGCGAGTTTTCAGACCCCTCTAGCAACTCTTCGTCAGAAAAGCGAGACAAATCTATCAACTTTTTCTGGTGTTACTGGACACTTTTGGAGACTGATGGGAAAGAGAGTGACAAAACTTAACATTTAACTTCACATTAATAAATAAATAAATAAATATATATATATATATATATATATATATATATATATATATATATATATATATATATATATATATATATATATTAATGTGAAGTTAAATGTTAAGTTTTGTCAGTGGAAACATTACTACCCTAAGCGGTCAGTCCTGTATGCTTCAAAGACTCCTGTATGTAATGTCATTTTCTTAATAATATGCTGTTTTGGGGTGAAATATCACATTCATACAATAGATACATTTTACAAAAGAACTACAATTATGGCCTCACAGTTGTATTCCTCAGCCAACCAGTCAAGTTCCAGTTTATATCCACGTCTACCCAAAATGTCATCACGTCATCATTTCATCCTATTAAACATACATATGTGTTATAACTATAACATTTCCTGAGGTCACAGTGACCTTTCACCACCTAATTCTAATCAGTTCATCCTTGAGACTGTTGTTATCTCTGCCAGATGTAATACAATTCCTTCCAAGCATAACTGAGATATCACTTTCACAAAAATAGGGCAGATGTGAGGTCACAGTGAAAGTGACCTTTGACTGCCAAAATCTAATCACTTCATCTTTGACTCTAGGTGGACGTTTGTGTCAGATTTTTAAGAAATTCCCTCCGGGTGGTCATGAGATATAGTGTTCACGAGAACAGTCAGGACGGACAGCGGAACAACCTGAAAACATAATGCCTCTGGCCACAGCTATCGCCGGCACAAAGGCATGAAAAGTAGAGCCATAATCTCAATAAGACAACAGTCCTGTTCAAAATTTATAACTGAATAAACCATTTTTTTAAATAGCAATTACATAATTCTAGAAAATCACCTCTCTGGCTTGTCGCTCCCTCGTTAATATCGTTTTGGTGTCCTTGAGCAAGGCCCTCAACGCTGCACTACTCCGCTGCTCAATACAGCAGCAGTCTGACCTGCTGAATACTTCATGCTTCAAGGCATAAATACATGTAAATGTGTGAATAGCACACTGCTGAAAAATTACTTCCTCTCAGTAAAGTAACCTAAATAAATAAAGGTAAGAGTGCTTGCTTACATGCTGTCAGTCTGTCCCATTAACAGAGAGAACCATACATACATGAAAATACGCCTCAAACAGGTCAAATGACAAAGACAGCAGGAGGTACATTACAACGTACGCAATCATATAAGAGTGTGAACCGTCCCAGTCGTCTCCTTTACTGCTTCCCTCGATGGCTGTAATAAAGACTATCCATGCTGGCAATCACTGGAAACAATATGGTAATTTCATTTATGAATCTTATTGCAGACCGCAAAGCAGAAATTATCTGAGCTTGTCTGCATTTCTCCCGTTACATGATGGTTGCTCGACGTCTACATGTGGCAACACTTAGAGATCTTTTTCCACTGGTGCGAGAATCTGTCATGCATTTTTTTTCTTTCCACTTTGTGGAGTTCAAGGCCCCGGGGTTTACCAAACATTATGGAAACGTAAACCTGTGTATTCTGAATATGAGTTGTTTACAAAGACGCTGTAATTGCAGCATAGCTTTAGAGTCGAGCAGACCATAGTGTCCCAGCAGGACCCCCTCACATTTTTGTAACGTATAAATATGTTATTTAACTTGATTTATCTATATCTATCCACATTGTAATGATACAAAGCTGGCTGAAAATCAGCAACGTATCCCTTTAAAGTTTATTTGTAGTCAGGTTAAAATTTAAAAGCCTGAAGAGGTGAAACTATCCAGCGTTTTAGAAAAAGGCAAAAATAAGGATAAAAAAAAGTCATAAATAAATAAAAATTCATAACCTTACTCAGCAGAAATATTTTTTTTCTTCTTTCGTCTGTCATCAATATTGTGACCCATGAGATTTATCTTGTGATGCCTTAGAGGGGCGCCCAACACCTACTGAATGTTGGGAATTACTGCCTCACACGTTAATTTAGAGAGCTGTCATCCATCCATCCATCTGCACCCACTTATCCCGTTAGGGGTCGTGGGGGGGCTGGAGGCGATCCCAGCTGGCATTGGGCGAAGGCGGGGTTCACCCTGGACAGGTCGCCAGTCCATCGCAGCGCTGTCACATAGAGACAGACAACATAGATACAGACAACCATTCACACTCACATTCACACCTACAAGCAATTTAGAGTGATCAATTAAACTGCACGTCTTTGGACTGTGGGAGGAAGCTGGAGAACCTGGAGAAAACCCACACCAACATGGGGAGAACATACAAATACACAGAAGGACGCCAAGCTGTGAACCTGTGACCCTCTTGTTGTGAGGTGACAGCACTAACCACTACACAGCCCCTAGAGGGCTGTCAACCGGTTAAAATTGCAAATCACAAATGAACTGTACATTTTTTATCTGTTCAAAATGTAAGTTAAAGGAAGATTTGTCAAGTATTTAATACCCTTATCAACATGGGAGTGGACAAATATGCTGCTTTATGCAAATGCATGTATACATTTAAGGCTGCATGGTGGGGCAGTGGTTAGCACTTTCACCTCACAGCAAGAGGGCCATAGGTTCGAATCCGGCTTGGGACTCTTCTGTGTGGAGTTTGCATGTTCTCCCCGTGTAAGCCTGGGTTTTCTCCGGGTTCTCCAGCTTCGTCCCACAGTCCAAAGACATCTAGTTTCGGTTAATTGATGACTCTAAATTGCCCGTAGGTGTGAATGTGAGCGTGAATGGTTGTCTGTCTCTATGTGCCCTGTGATGGACTGGAGACCTGTCCACAACAGTATACATATTGTTTGAATTTCAGGGGACTGGTGAGATCATCGTTTATTGACTATTTATCTAAAAGTATAGTCCGGTTGTTGAATATATGACTGCTTCAGACAGTTTGCAGAATATTGATATTGTTACGTAATGATGTTTTAATACACAAACTGTCTTCATACACAAACAGCAGCTTTAAAAGGCACACAGAACTGTAGGTACTACTGTAAAGCATGTGCATAATGATTTACTGCTCCAGCTATGAATGTGTGTGGAAGGCATCTCAGCTGTGTGGACACTATGAGTCACAAGGCCCAGATGGCTCTCAGATCCTGCCTCTGCAGGTAGTGGGGCCCGGCGGTGGCAGAGCTGGCTGTCTGGGAGAGCGGCACCATGGAAAGTGTGGTTTTGTGGTTCATTTGAAAGGACAACAGGGCAAGGCCAACAAAGGCACCTTTAGTTTTACTGCAGCTTTGGTTACAGAACACTTAAAAGAAGTCTGACTGTCTTTATCCTGGAAACTCTTCAGACATGTGGATGGTTTCTTTGTCATCGTACAACAACAACTAAATTAATGCACTGACAACATTAACTATAAGAAAATGAATATCTTATTTACAACACAGTGGTGTAACGTTAGTCCTTCAGTGCTTCAACCTCTGAACACACGCAGGGCGGCGACTGTAACACACAAGCTACAACAAGTAAGTTACACTCTATGGTTACACTGCCCCTCTGAACTTACTTTGTATCACACATCAATCAGCAATGGTCTCATCAAATTCGCTATTCAACTCGCTCCTTCAGGCTGCAACTGACAGTAACGTTACACATGGCTTCTTGTTTGTTCATGAAACTCCTGAAATTGATTTGCGGACAGTGACATGGCTGGATATCTAGCTAGTCTTCTTGCTAAACATACTGTCAGTTTATATTGTTTTCGATTGTATGCAGTGTTGTTGACTTTCTTGCGTTAGCTTTATGCTAGCATTATACTAATCAAGATTTCGTGAAACTCCTGATATTTATTCAGGGACAATAACATGGCTAGACAGCTAGCTAGTCCTGTTGTTAAACATACTGTCAGTTTATATTGTTTTTCAATCATGTCCCATGTTATTGATCTTTAATCTTGCTAGCATAACTCAGCTTTCTGGCTTGTAGCCCGTAGCTGAGCCAAATGACTCTATGAGCTAAGCGGACTAGAAATATCTTCCGCTGGTCCATCTTATCTACTGGAGTAGTGAACATTGTTTCCACTGCATGAGATGTCCATAGTCTGAAATTAATGGAAACATCACACAGTGAAAATGTGCAGGCTGCGTGTTGACAGTTCTGGCCTCCATGTTGTCCATTTATTCCTGATAATAGACACCTCATCAAGCATTATCCCAAATAATCAGTCAACCAATGTATTTACGGCATACAATGGCAATAAAATATAACAATTCTGTACATAGAATAACGTCGCCTACACCTACAACAAATCTTTTATTTTGAAAGAGGAGTTAAGCTATGCCTATAGAATAACAAACTGTAATATGATTTATGCACCTTAAATTAAGTTGCGGTTTAAAGCTCTGTGGTGTTCCCATTTAAATACATCAAGGAAAATGTTTATATGAAGTGAAAATGGTCATGGTTGCCATCATAAAGTTATCACCAGAACACAAAAATCTCCTTTTTATGAAACAATTTCCACCTATAAAATTGAGTTCCAGGAAACAAAAGCATTGTTTGGAGCCAGTGAATCAGAGGAATTTGAGACTTTACGAGGCAGTGCAGCCTCTCGCGGAAAGCTGACCAGAGTGAAGAAATTTAATGCACAGCGATGACCAATGAAATCCTTTTAACATCCATGTGTTAAAGTATTTGCATGTCATACAATATATCATAGGAGCGTTGTTGTTGTTGAAATACAGTAACAGTTCAAATTAATCATTTCTTTCTAATGAAAGACATTACTGTATGTTATGAAACCTCATAGTCCCATGAGCCTGATATTAGGTCGCTGTGGAAAGCTGTCGCCTACACTAATTGAAATTATCATTTAGCAGTAAGACGAACTATGGCAGCTCTCATAAATCATCTCCTTCATGTAACTACTGTATTTATTTTGTCTTTTCATTTCAAATATTGAGTTAAGAAGCTATATCCTGTTCATTTTTTCCCAGAGCTCTAGGGACTAAAGCCAGTTTCTGTACTTTCACAAGTTGTCAGACTGTTACTACTAGTTTACTGCTGTAAATTAAGAAATAATTGGATCATTATTAGTGTCTGCACTCCATTTAACATTAATAATAATCACTAAACACTGTCAGTGGACCTTGGGCTGTGCCGGAAACTGCAGTGCCTCCACTATGTTTCTACAACTGTGGCTACTGCATACTTTGTGGCTGGTAACACTTAATGTACAAAATGCTCTGAATAAGCCTAAAACATATATTTTTCAGGTGTATTTGTGCATTTCCCATTGCAAGTAGCATGGCTTGAGGGATGGCAATGTTGGTCAGTCCACTACTTTGGTTCTAACTGAAATATCGCAACAACTATTAGATGGATTACGGTACCTTGAAATTTGGCACAACATTCATGATCAGTCCCTTCCTCTGTCTTTTCCTGTAGTGCTAACAGCAGGCCTAAGTTATTAATTTTGTGAAATATCTCAACATCTACTTGGTGGATTGGCACATTTTGTACAGACGTTCCCAGATGATGTATCCAGACTTTGGTGATCCTCTGACGCCTCCATGATGTTGATATCTGTGGTTTCGGCTTCAATGTCTCAACAACTGTGTTGATGTTTGACTCATTTATACTTACAGAACTATTAATTAGCAAATGTTAGCATGCTAACACGCTACACTAAGACTGCGGTCAAAGTAAGCATTTGACGTGCTTAGCATCAATATGTTAGCACGCCGCTAGCACACATCTCAAAGGCTTACAGAGCTGCTGACATGGTTGTAGTCTTGTTATTATGTGGCAGCAGGTTTTGTTGATAGCAGTAATCTAAAGCTTCTGCAGTAAACATCAGGTTTTGATGTCAGTCTCAGAATCAAAGTAAAGCTAACAATTAATCACCTTTGGCTTTTGGAAACACTGATTCACCATTTTCTGACATCTTTAGACCGAACAAATAATCAATTAATCGAGAAAATAATCAACAGATTAATTGACAATGAAAATAATGGTTGGTTGCAGCCTTAAATCAAAGTGTCTCCTCTAAAAATACATTAAATTTATATTTCTGGAGGAGTCATGGTGTCCTGGCAGTCTGTGACCAGCTGATATCATCCAAAACTCCCTAAAGTAGAAATAGACTGCAGAAAACTCAACACTGATCTAAGAGAGGCCAAAAAGCATAATCAATTTTGGCTTGTTGCTTATCAGTTGTCAGAATTAAGTTGTGGAAAATGACAGATGCACTTAACCCTGCAAACTAAAAAATATATGTATGTGTATACATTTATTTTTCCATTTACATCCATTTCCCATTGAGTGCACAACAAAACATTTAGCGCTGATTTTAGTCCAACAGATGCCATGATAACCTTCAAAGAACAGGCTGTGTAAAACTCCATTAAAAAAAAAAAAAATCAAGGCTAGACATTCCTCAAACCACAACTCAGGGCAAGAAAGCTGGTAGTGTTTGCCCTCAACTGAAGCACAGATTTGACCACTGTGCTATTTTCAGCATTACAAGCTCCTTCCTAATGCTAAATTAAAGAGTGAGTCAGGATGTGCTATTTACACGGGGTAATGAGAAGCATTCCCCGACTCTGTAGCTGACTGAACGCCAGCAGGCTACTAACCGCACTCTGAATGTACACATAACGTCATGTATGGACGGATGCAATCATGAGCCTCTGATGCTTCAACACTGTTCCCGTAGCCTCTGAGCAGATGAAACATTTGGTCACTTAGGACGTTCAAGCATGCAAACCACAACTACAATACACAGTAATCCCCCATAATAGTGATAACAGGAGGAGGTATTAGATGTTACAGCCTGTGACATTTAGGCACAATACAATACTGAGGATGTCTTCAACGGCAGCGCTCATGACAGGGAGAGAGTCAAACTCTTTATCCTTGTCAAAGAATGGAAGTGCAATGAGGTGCTGACAATTCTGCGAAACCTATAATTGCATGGTTGTCAGGCTGGTCACTTAAACAGAAAGATCAGGCGTCAACTGATCGAGTAAGTCTGTTGCGTTTCATCCAAGTTTCCTGTTATTACACATATCGGATTTTCAAGACTTTTTTAAAATTCTTAACAGTGAGACGGACCCGTTTTAGTAAATGATGACCTCACGCTATGTAACGAGTTGAGAGAGTCAAAAGGTCAAAGACGAATCAGGTTCAGACCACCAACACACAAAGTGCTGTTCTTTGTTCAGTTGTATAACCTTTGTGGCCACCGTAGCCATTAAACCCTGAATATGAGCTCCAACTGCCCCGAGGCACACATGTTGCTGAGTGGCACTTTTGTGGTTGCGGTTAATGGGCAGACGGTGCACAGAGGAAAAAAAAACAGAGGATTGGTCATGCCTCTCATTCTCTGTGCCGGAGCCAAAACAGGGATTCCTTCACTCTGGGTGCAGTGGTTCTCATTGTTAACTACTGCTGTAATGATCCCGTAATTGCATGTTGTGACAGATTTTCCCATTGTTTAAAGGTTCATTTCGCTGACTCCTCTAAAGCTACAAAATGCTGCTCTAGAGTCCCAATATTAATGAAGTTATAAAATTGCTGCATGTGGAGGATTCATGATTCAGAAGTGTGTTCATTTGAGGAACAATCTATTCAGTTCTCATCCTCAAGCTATGTGAACTAGATTACTGGTGAATATTCATTTTCAATTTAAAAAATACAACACCTATGCATGTAGTATACTGTTGTAAGTCCAGATCACAAGCTTGCAATAAGCATAAAGATTTCATTATATCGAACTCTATTTCTGATACTATTTTAGATTTTTTTTCAGCAATATATTTGCATCCTGTTTTCATTGTTTCTTGCGTTACTATAACATTACCTGTCCATGACAAAGCTAGCATGCTCTGCTTTTCCTGGCCATGTGTGAAACCCAAAGTGTGATTGAACTTGGATTTAACATGTGAGGGTTCGGGCGGTATACCGTCTGCCATTTGGCTTTCTCGCTTCAGCTCACAGCGGCTTTGTTTTGGTTACTGAAGAGGTTATGACGTCACGTTAAAGCGCTAACTTCCGTCTACCTGCATATAGACTGAAACACTCTTATCGGTCCTGGCATTAAAAAATCTATTTCAAAATCGTAAAAAGAAATCGTAATGCATAGGTGACTATTTTTTTCCCACCCCTAATGTTCATCAACTAATTTTGTCCGTTGTCTAAACTGGAAACAACATTCATGAGAGCCATAAGAGTGAACCAAAACAGTACAGCTGAAGGCCATAAAACCAAAACAATGTGCACAAAGACACTAAAATGTAGAGTTGTGGGTAACTATAAAGTCTGGCAATAACTCTCTGAGGATTCATCGGTACGAGCAACCCTGTTCACATGTCACACTGTCATTTGATTAATTATTATATGAAAATATTGATGAGAGTGACTTTAAAGACATTTGTGTTAATTGTGTTTTGTGGCTTTCATAACAAATACATAAACAACACATATAAATATATTTAAGCCAATTCTACTCTCATAAACTCTGCTTGTCATAAACTCAGATAGCCCCAATCTTAGAAGACTCTAATTGTATCATAGGATCATTTATACAGGTGCTGTCTGCTTTGTTGAGGGAACCTTGGATTTAAGAAAAATTATTGCTATCTTGTCTGGAGGAGGTCCTCCTTCCTCTTCCTCTCCTAAAAGCATACAGGAGCGTCAGATCTTCTCCAAGAACAACCTCAAGCTCCCGTCTGCGTCATCCCTCAAAAAGAGGTTTCAAGTAATTAGGAAAAAATTTTGGTTGTCTCTTGCTTCTGTGCCATTAAATGTATTGGCTTGGAAGAATTTGATCTTTCACCCTCTGTTTAATGTTGCTTCAGCTAATTTGGGAAAGAGAATAGCATGAGTATTATGGTTTGAAACAAAAAAAAGACATAATCCTGATTCCTGGCAGTGATTCTGGGAGTGCGGGTACTGTACCCCCATAGTTTATGGTGTAATGCTGGGGTGAGTCTTTTAATTTTCCATCAAAGAGAAACCCCAAATGTCCAGGGCCATTGCATGAAACAGGAATTGGTTTGCATGTAATTACCCACAGAAAAGTTCTCCTCTTTTGCATCGTTGCCATATTCCCAGACATTTGAGTACAGCATTAATCATATGCTGTTCAGGTCAAACAGGACATGGAAGCACTTACCATGCAATTTATGACAGCATGAAAGCTAGACAAAACTTCACTTTGTGTCAAAGTTGTATGACAATATGTATAATTTAGCTTGGTTTCTGCTTTGCAACTACCTGTATACATACTTCTTTTACTGGCTGTGTTTGCATTAGGAATCATCCTTACCTTATTCTGACAAAAAAAAAGGAGATACGACCATCTATGCTGCAAATAGACCTGCATCCTTTGACATATGATACATCATGTAATTCAAACTAAAACTTGCCAAAAACACAACTAAACCAAGTCTGGAAAAAATTTGTTATTTCCATATGAGAGTGATAGTTAAAGACCCCAAAAGAGCAGAATGAATGAAGCCCATTCTCCCCGCGCTTCATTAGTTACCACGCTTTACCGAAACCAAACCCAAAATGATACAAAGCAAACAGCCCGCTTTGACATCACGATGTAAGATCAGTGCCAAAGAAACATTCGCTCTTCTGCTATTTCTGGTTTCCCCCAAAAAAGGTTTTACTGGAATGATTGTGGAAAATGACATAAGAGGAACATCTTCGGTGTTTCCAATGATTCATGATGTTTTTCTGAAGCTTTATGTGATAGATTGTAATTACAAAGCATATATAAATGAGCAGTTAGGAGATGTTTTAAGAGGGTGGAAAGAGGGGATAAATGCTGAGATACACGGCTGTGGTTTATACAAATACATGCAAATTTGGGCCAGGAAAAAAACACTATTTTGAAATATCAGATATACACAGCAGGTTCTGAAAACTGTGATAAAATCCAACAAAAACTAGCAGCTTTCAAACGTTTATCAAGCACCAGTCCCTTGCAGCACTTTTATGCGAATATGCTATTACGTTCAGGCTGATACGTGAGATGCAAAAGTGAATACGGCATCATTATATCGACTGACAGATTGTCTGGGCTTTTTTTCCCTCCTCCTAAATAAAGAGCAAAAAGAGAGAACTCCATGCTCCCAAACGCTGGAAGTTAAACTTTCATAGCAGATGGAAAATGTGAGCGGATGAAGAGCAAACAGTGGAAAAATTTCCGGCTATGGTTTGAACGTTTCTAATTGAAGCAGACAGTGCCCAAACGCACAGACAAGGATCCCATTTTCTGTACACACTTCGCAGCAGGGATGGGAGACTTTCTGGCCACGAATGAATAAATCAATAACAACTTAAAGGTGTAAAAACTCCACAGAGCGCCATGGCAGACTTTCACCACCACTTTGGTTAACAGAAAGCAGACATTACATTTGACAAACAATCCTATTAAATAAGGAAAAACATCTCCTGCTGGGTTATTATTTGGTGATGTGACAAACAAAATGGATTGTGGGTAAGAAGAGTACATTCAAAGACGATCCTTATTGTGTCTCTTCACAAGTCTTCCCTTCATTATAAATTACTTTTTCCTAGCTTGGGTTTTCCCTGCTCTCAGGTAAGCCATTTATGAATCCTAATTTTTTCCATCATTCACAACCGAGTGCAAACTTTGCACTGTCTTCTAAATGTGTTCCAGTGCTGATGGACGTAATGACTACATTTGCAGCTATATTTTTAACCAGAAATCATAACAAGTTTAAGCATCAATTGAGTTAACGTTAAAAAAATGCACAATTCAGCCTTTTCAATCTGCCAGTGGAAATGATTTGATTTAGGCGACTTAGCGGTTCAGATCTGATGTTTTCATTATCGACGTGCTGATGTTAAAAACCTGCTTCACGGCTTTCGCTTGCACATTTAAGACATTTCAGTCTTACTTTTCTCCAACAAAAACTTTTGAGTAATCAAGCAGCCCAGTGAACACTTGTATGTGCTTCACACTCATAAAGCATTATTTTTTTGTGATGAACGATTACAGATGGTAGACCTACATAGCATTACAGACAGGAAGTGGCTAAAGCTGTAGCTGCTGTAGCTAAAGCACCTCAAACAAATACAACAGACCTTTCTCAAGACATTTTGACTTGTAGTAGGAAAAGCAGAGGTGTTAACCAGGGCGTCGAAGGTTTGACTGTGACAATACCATGAAATAAGAAATAACCCCACAGCATTATTCGTATTCACTCATATTCAACATTAATTATCATTAGATGGATATCGCCATTTGTTGTGTGTAAAGGTCCATGTGTGTACAATAGTGACATGTCAGCTTTGCCACGTTGCTCCACAAAGCTTCAAATAAGTGAATATTTATTTAATATATTGAATATTTCTCACTGAAGCTTCGAAGCCCAAAAATTGGCATTCGGAACAGCCTGGTATTAACGATGTCTGCGTTCTATTAGTGTCCCAGTAAGCCATGAGACAACGAGCCAGCTTGAACAATACCAGGACCATGAAACAGAGGCAGCTACATGGAATTCAGCCATTATTCATTTCATTACTTACATATGTGCTTTTCTTACTGTGACATGTCAAAATGCCTTCTGTGACAAAGGCCATCGCTCTCTCTGCTTACACCAGCCCTACCCACTAAAGGAGACCCACATTTAAAGCTGCCCGGTGAAGTTTTGTTATGTTTATAATATCCGTTTCCTGTGTATGACTTTTAGTGCTAACAAACACCAATAAAACATTTGCAAAGCTGATTTTTTTAAACATTTAAATGGGTGCATTGCTATACTTCTTTAGTGTGCCACCAACCGACCCCTTTTAGGGATGTATTGTGACCACACTAAACACAAGTGGAAATGTAAAAGCATTTTCAAAACACTACACTAAACTACACGGGTGGAAATACGCAATGCTAGGGCTGTCCCGAGTACCACGTTTAGAGAAGCCTCGGTAATAAACAGCAGATATACAAAGCTTCGGCCAGGTGTGCAGGGCGTTCCCGGCGGTCATCCGGTCACTGTACCGCCGTGACCAGGGAGGAGCTCACCGCCGCTCTTGTCTGGGCTCAAGGCCTCCTTTCCCATCTCTCTGTGTGTAGTCGTGCCTCAAAGTCACGGGCACTTTGCCCCTGAATGGTGGCGTTTTGAGGCTGATGTGTCCGTGCATTACACACCGCCTCTCTGTATGCAGCCCTCTGGACCTCAGTGTGGTCACTAAACACACATACTAATACCAGTTGTAAATGTAATCAGGTTAAATCATATCTTATCATAGCACGTGTAAGGCAAATTCATTAGTGGGAGGTGACGTGCAACAAGGACCTCATTGATACCTGCATTCCTTTACTTTTTTTGTTTAATTTCTGACATTTCCACACAGGTTGTATGAAACACAAATTGAATGTCTGTAAAAAAAAAAAAAAAACAAGTGGACCAAAATAGAGGTCGAACAATTAATCAGTTGGCCAATTAATTGGGCCGATTTTTAATATTTTTTCATAATATGCTCGGCCAATGCCTGAGCTTATTAAGCCGATTAGCAAGCAGGCACATCTGTGGGCAGCCCAGTGTTGTTGCTGTAGAACACGTGACACCGCCCCCACTGCCGTTCTACCAGCAGACCTCAGTAAATTGGAGAGACCATAAGTGATCAATAAATGTTTACTTAAGTTCATCATATCATATCAATTGTTATTATTAAGCTGTTATATTTATCAAATGGAGGAAAAAGAAAACCAGCCAAAGATACTGGCACCAAAAACAGCATCATATATCAGCTAAGGTACCTACTGACACTGACTCAATCTGGGATGAATTTCTCTCCCAACAACATTGGACTGAGAGAGATTCAGGCACAAAGATTTAGCAGGAGACATCAAGACATTTTGTATTATTTTGTTGTTAAAAGTTGTGGTAAAACTATGCCGTCTTCTGTGAGGTTTGTAGACAGCAGTAATGGTTAATGACGAGAGACGAGACCTTATGTGTGACTGATCAGCCTCTCTAACACACACAGGCTGACTGGACTTTCCCAGTCGCTTGGAGGCAGCACTGTTCCTCTAACAAGCTGTCTGAGTGGCCGCCGTCATCATAAACTTGGCCTCGGTGGCCCAAACAGTGTGGCTCGTAGCCAGAGGATCCCACGCTCTGGTGGAAGTCCGCCTGCTGACTCACTGCAGAGGGACGTTAAGAGAACCCTCAGCCTTGACTCGCAGACAAACCGACCGAGGGGTCTCTCTACATCCACGTTAGCATCCAAAGAAAGCAGCTGCACGAATTAATAACAATAAACTACTCCTTACAGAGGTTAAGGATGTCTGGATGGCGTAGTGCATCCGAGGACCCGACTCTGGAGCATTCCCAACCACACACTGCGTAAATGCTCACACTCCTAAAAGATCAGAGTGAGTCATATTCAATGGACTTGTGGCTCTTTTGCTGTTTAACATCAATCTGTGCTACTTAAATTATTTTTAGGAGAAAATCGTCCATAATGTGCTGTCAAATTACTGCCATTAATCTTACAGTAATATCCAAACATTTGTTATCAATTACCCTTCTATCGAAGATTACTATTTGAATCCATGTCATTCTCACGATATATTTGGAATACCGTGAGAAATGTTTTTCTAAACTTCAGCAGTAGATTTGTGCTGATGAGCAGTGGGTGCCTCCTTTCAGGGCTCGGTAGATGTCGTCCAGGCACTTTGCCATCTTTTATAGACTTCTTTAAAACAAGACCTCAAATCACAAAAAGTTCATGGCAGTCCCACTGGAATAGAGAGGACATTTGGTTCAGACTGGAGGAAGACACACTATTTTAGGAATCACTGTTAACCGACAGATTAATACAGATCTGAAATGTCTGAGTTCAGTTTATCACAGCATACGCCATCCCATCCTTAACCCCTTAATATTCTGCCCTTAATGCAGCAATTTTTGGATTGATGCTATTTGTTACACAGATGTTGTGCTAAATTTAACCATTTTTTTTTTTACCATTCGTGAACTGATTAAAAAGATCAATAATACCTTCAAAGTGCCACATTAAGACACCAAGACCTTGAGGAGCACCATATAAAAAGCCATGCTGTGATTTGGTGTCAAAAACTTTTGACATTTGGATGTTTCTGCAAGAATCTGCAACTGAATATCCAACATTTCTGTTCTGAAAACTGCTCAGAAACCCCCTTATTGTCAATATAGCTGGAAATCCAAATCCTCTGAATATAAGTTTTCTCTGTTTCGAAGGATGCTAATTTTGAAAAAAAAAAAAAAAAAAAAAAAAAAAAAACAACCAACAGAGATTAGTGTGTCTCATGTAGCGGTGCGCCAGCTGCAGTGTATATCTGCTGAGTCCCCAGTTCACCCATCCAGGAGAGTTACTGTAGCACGGTGCTGCGTGTACTGTCACAGACATGCAGTCACTTTCCCAGTAAAAAAAACTGCTCCTGGAGGCTTCATGGTCCATGTAGCCACACACATACAGTCTGTCAGCACGGTGTAACTTTAGTGAATTTCTGACAGACTGTGTGTGTGTGTGGTGGCTGTGAACATACGTGAAGCAGTGTGTGTACAGGTTATTTGACAGTAAATAAATGCTACGAGGCTACAACTCTGCTCTGTGCTCCAGTCAACACTGGAGCGAACTTCCTGTATCTTAACTCCTTAAGGTGGACCAGCTTTTTGCCTTAAACTGACAAGCGTCTCCTCAGTTTGCTCAGCTTTTTAACTAATTATTAATACTTCTTTTAACCGTTTAACATATAAAATTCTTAATGTTGGTTAAAAGGTTAATTATCAGCATCCCTATCTGTTTCATAAAGCTGTGATTATCCTAGAAGTCACCACAGATCATTTTATATTTTGAGGTCAAATTTCAAATATGGCCTCCCTACAATGAAATGGCAACTATGGGGACTAACTTCATCACACATGAATACAATTGGGCTCATTGGATCCCCAAGAGTCTCAGCTTTACGGTGATACACAATTTATGTAATTCCAAGACTGTTCCGGGGAATTCCAGTATGCAGAAATATTTAAAAACATCATTTTAATATAGGTGAAAATAAAAAAAATAACTGCATGTGATTATCATGAAGTGGGCATGTCTGGGGAGACTCAGATTTTCATTCACATATCTTGAGGTCAGAGGTCAAGGACCCCTTTGAAAAGTGGCATTCCACACAAAAATTTAGGGTAACTTCGTAGCATTATTTAGCGCTCTTCCCGACAAGCTAGTATGACATGGTTGATTCCTTTTGGCTAGTTTCATATGATGCCGGTATCTTCACTCTAGCAAAACTCAACCTGTAATAACCTCTGAAAGACAGAATAGCAGCTCATGGTCTGCTCAAGACTGCTAGCTTTTAAACAAGATGCCCAAAAACCTCTCTCAAACAGAGAAAATCTGTCACCATGGCTGTTTCAAAGGCCGACAACCATGTTCTCCGTCTTTCCAAGTGTATGATGTCTTTCTAGGAAGACGAAGAAAGTGGTATAGGAAAGTAGGAACATTTTTATCATGATAAAATTTTTATCTAGACAGGAAAATGAAATCCCCTTAAGCTGGGTCTGTGTGCAGGTGTACTTGTAAAATGATACAGGAGGCAGGTGACCTCAGAGGAATCCCCAGGATTAGCCTGGAACTAGCGTTGAATCACGCAAGGGCCTACTGACAGCATCCCTCGTCAGTCTGGGTGAAAAGCGATTATCATCTAACTGTACAGAGACCTAAGTGAAGCCAGAGGGGGGAGGGATACAGTTTACACTTCCACTGCACTCTTTCCGATCTAATCTAAGCTGTTGTACACAGTAAACCCTCGTGGGGTGGAGGAAACTAAGAAACAAAACCAAAGACATCTGCTGAAACCTGGCTGGACATTCATTCGCATCATTGAAATTCTGCAGCCACGATTGGGTAATGGAGAACACATGGCAGCTGTGTGTTTTCATAGATAGATGAAGTATTATATGAATGATGAATGGGAGGGAAGATGCCATGTATTTAGCGCTTTGCTGCCTGTGTACAATGTGACAATGACATCCAGCTGAAAGCTCAGACTTTTAATATAATACTCTGGCTGTCAGTGAGTAAAACAAAGCCCAAATCTGAGTCACTGTCTCCAAAGCAGAGAAATTCCAACACACATCCTTGTTCAGTGTAATCACTGTTTTTACACTGACAGCTTCATTAATGCCTGAAGCCCATCGGAAAGCCAGCATTAAAAATATGCAATGTAAAGTTGCAGTATGCGGCATACAGTTTAAAGGGTGGGTCCACCTGCGTTCTGTTGCATTTTTTCAAATGGAAACAGCCACTCAGATGCTGCAAAAAGCAGTGATGTAGGTTACCAAACTAAGCTAATCGTAGCTAAGCAATAAGGTTGTGAATAATGTGAACGCTAGCACCAGCTGAGTCAAAGTTAGCTGTGTCAAATTTGGAAATAACTGAGAGTTAGTTTGGATTTTTTTTGAGGTGTGCTTGTATGCCTACTCCCTCGTTCTGCTAAAATTACTGCTTTTATGAATGTAGTCTGGTGGCTTTGAAAGGAGCGATATAACGTCATCAGTTCCCTGTGGGCAAGAGCTGACTGACGGTGAGGTAAAGCGGCTGTGATGTGATGTGACAATGTCACCACGCAGAAAACAACTAGTTCAGGTCACGTGGGAAAAAGTTTTTACAAGGCTTGAGAAAATAGCATTTTGATGCTAAAACATACCAAAACCTAAATGTTTGACAGAATGACAGTTAGCTTCGCTCACTCTAAAACTGAATAACTGACACTTTATATCACGTTTGTTGAATTGTACAATAAGTTGTGTCAAATTAGATATGAGATGTTAATTAGTGAGCTTTAGAGGTGCATTTGATTACCTCTGGAGAGAGTCAGGCTAGCTGTTTCCCCCTGTTTCCAGTCTTAATGCTAAGCTAAGCTAACTGTCTCTTGCCTGTACTTTCATATTTAGCTTACAGACACAAAACAGTATAAATCTCCTCATCTATCTCTTGGAAAGAAATCAAATAAGCATGTCAATGTAAAATTGTCCCCTTACGTACTATTAAGAATATATGAATTTGACTTACAGTGACACTGGTAGAAAAATTAGACATGACAGCAGTGTAAGCATGTGGCTTCAAATTCAAGTTCATCAAGTTTCCTGATAGTTTTTTCCTGTCTTTGGCCCATGATCAGTCCAGCAGAAGGTGGTAGCTGCAGATACTATCATACTGATGACAAGTAGCAGCTAAACAGGCCTACAAAACCACTAAATAAACTCTGGGGAGGAACAAGGTCAGACCCATGAAACTGCTCAGTCCAAGTTAACTAACCACAGAGTGCAGCTTCTTGCTGTTACATGGACATGAAGACTTCACTATAAAAATAATCAGCGGTTACGTTTTCCGTGATTTTCCAATTATTACACAGGTCAAAGTAGAGAGAGAAAGATAGGAAGGACATGTGATATACTGTAGGCTCAGACCCAGATTTTATATGGTGCACACCTTAAACCACAAAGTCACCAGGACAATTTAAATGAGTCAGGATCAGTTTCAGCGGGCAAGTTGTGTAACAAACCTCTCAGATGGAATCGCAGTGAAAACAGCCCAGAGGGAAGCGTTAAACACATAAGCTCAACAGAGGGAAATGGGAGGTTTGGAGACAAGAAATCACCTCGACTGCTGGGAGTCTCTGGTGTCTCCTGTCTGTAACTAAATTCTGCCTGAGCGGAGGAAAATTTGGACCTTTAAGTTCTAAAAGTATGAAGACAAGTCGAAGTCTATACAGAAAGCAATAGATAAGCCCCATGAACCCAAACAAACTCCAAACTACAGCACAGTTTGGCCCAAAGCTCAAGTCATGATGGATATACAAAGTGAAAATAGATGAATTTTGACTGAACAATGGGGGAGCCTGAAGGGTTTAGAGAGTTACCTGTCACTGGTGCCAATGAGTGAAGATCTGTTGGAGAGACTGAAGATTTTCAATTTAAACCACATTATGCGCCAAGTGATAGTTGGATGAATTGTCTATTCGGTAAACTCCATATTAGAGCCATCCACACACTGGGAATGTATGAAAGGATTTGCTAAATATAAAAGCCAGATGATTTCACATTGGGGTGGTGCTGAGAGAGATTCTTGAGGGTGCAGCCATGCAGATAATATAATGTACAAGAAATGCTTCATATCAGAGAATATACAGAGAGAAAATACGCACAAGCTCTTTTTAAAGGGTAAAACTAATGTTCTATATTTTTCTGATTGTTAATAAATCCCATGGAAAAGAAAAAAAAAAAAAACAATACAATACTTTCTTGACTTACCCTGTCTGTTGTCCGCGCCCATTTCTTCCTAACAAAGATGTAAATCTTTAAAAATTATTACAAATATATAGGTTGCACTTTTTTCTCCAGTACAGACCTGGACATTACACGGCCTGAGGGCTACAACCGGTCCTTGTGATGGTTCTGCCCGTTCCGGGAGGTCTCAGACAAAACCACACAATTTTACTTATAAAGCTAAGAAAAAAAAACTGGTAAGAAAACAGCTTTGTTTTGAAATGTTAGTGTACTGTTAGTGTGCTTCTTCCTGTCACACTTGACATTGATGTGAACTGACGTGAGTGATGTTTGAAGAACCTCCTGAGGCTGCACGTCTATAATAAATCATTGACTGATAAGTAGTTTTTTGCGGAGATTGGCGGCAAAGGTGTGAACTTAGTTTGCAACAAACATGGCTGTATTCAAAGAATACAACTTGAACCGTCACTTTGAGACAAAACATGAAGAAAAATACAGAAACCTGTCTGGAGATGAGAAGGAGAGGACAGCCGAGGAGCTGCTGGCTAAGATACTAAAGCAGCGAGGACTTTTTACAAAGGTGCATGCAACAAAAGAAGGAAATGTAAGTGTTAATGTTAAGTTACACATTAGATTTAAGTGTTAATGTTAAGTTAAATGTTAAGTTTTGTTCATGGAAACATTACTACCCAAAAGTCAGTCCTGCACGGGTCAAACACTCCTGCATATAATGTCATTTTCTTAATAATATGCTGTTTGGAGTGATTTTCAGTATACTAAGTGTTGAACAATAAGTGCCCAGTATGTTTTATGTAGTGTTAAAATAGAGGTTACGTCAGACAGTATTTGTTTGGCCCCCGGCAACAATCTGGGTTTCTTAAGTGGCCCCCCAGGAACAATAACTGCCCACCCCTGTTCCAGTACATACTACATGTGCCCTTAACAAAGCATGTACAACTGGGACACACAGCATTACCGAAGGGTGTAGAAGCAAACAGATGAAACTCCAGTGTTTTTGTTTTGACAACAGCTGCTGCTGCCCTGAAAAGAAGATGAGAAGAAGTTTTCGATTTGGTTGACTGGTGACTGAGGCTGGGCCAAATTATTCAAAGATTGTTGCCATGGTAACCAACCTCCAAATCACAATCCTAGGGATGCTAATTTCAAAAAATGTTCCTAACCGATAATCGATTTTGATTAATGTATAAATCCCAAAATAGCCCATGAAATAAGTTACAATCCCACATCATTATTCATATTCAACATTTATTATTAGAAGAACATATCAGTTTGTTGCACCTCAAAGCTTCAAATACCTTTGAATATTTCTCACCGAAGCTTTGAAGCCCTACTAGTAACATGTCTTCCACTACGCAGAGGATTGTGGGTCAGAACAGCCAGAAACGTATGCTGGTTTGCATACTAGAAAATGCGACTGGAAGTAGGAGACCATCCTGGTATTTTTGATGTACTGCATTTAAAATACTATGTATTGGGACACACTAAATCCCTAAATCTATTTATTTCATACCAGTATAGTATGGGATCATGGGTGTTGGTATGCACAGAGTTTCATTTTGTAAAGAGGCTCGGTCATTTCTGGGCACTATATGTTTTAGCAAACATTACTCAAATATAAATAAATAATACATTTGATTGGGCCTGTTTTCAGCTGTGGATTACACAGCTGGATAATACTGTGTCCAATGGAGACAGAGGAATAAGCTACATGAGGCTTTGGCGACACAGACAATACATGGTTTTGGTCTTTTCATGGGTTTTGTTGACTGTAAGTAAAAACCAATTTACCACTAGAAGTACCCTTTAAATAAGTCTGGGTCAGAGATGAGGTGAATTAAAAAGTTTAACTATATTAGCTTTCATCTGACATCGAGTAAACAAGTTAAAACAGAATAAAACTGACTGAAAGCACATTAGTACTAATGATGCTTATATCTGGAGGAAACTCTGCAACATTCATTTTACAGTATAAAATTTGTTGAGTGGTGCCATTTGAATACATTTGAGGGCAAAACCAGAACCGCCAAACCGCAGAAACAACCTTTTAATCACCAGTCAGCTGACATCTTGGGCTGAAAATGAGGCCCAAATTACAAACTTCATCAGACATCAAAACCTTCCATTCATGATTCACTTTAAAAGCATCATGAGATCACACAATGATTCGACTATTTTATTCAGCAGCAGTGCAAAAAGTTTCTACAGAAAATGTGATTAACTCTGGCAAAATGGTCAAACTGCCAGTCGAAATGACATAGGGCTCTCCGCCTTAATCAGTTTAAACCAGCGATTGGGTTTCCGATAGATTACTAGGCGGCGCTTTTCCCAGAATCATGCAAAAATGTCAGTATACGATTTGTTAAAAAAAAAAAAACGTGCTTTATGAGTGAAGAGAAAAACCAGACTACACTTCAAGCAACTGGCTTTGTTTTTATAAGTCATAAAAAGACAAAATATTTGTAATTTTTACATTAAACTACAGCAGGATCGTATTTGTCAAAGTGGTCTGATTAATTTAGAGTTTGTTAATTTCATAACTCCATTTAATTTTTATAGATTTATGGTTCTGCATCTGGTGTCTGCTTCTCCAGAGCTGGGAAGTATTTCCAAACAGTAAAACCATGAGAAGAAAGGGCTCTTGTTCAGATGAAGATCTATTAGACCATTAAAGAATAATGATTAATTTTGTTTGAAAAAGACCTAGCCCTGATTGCAGCAGTTAGACTAAATTACAGGGATATTATGCTGTGTTCTGGTATTGCTGTTCACCTCATACTGAAACATGAGGAGCAAAGGACATCATGAATCAGGCTTGCTTTGACTGGGGCCAGACACAACACTAGCAGATAACATATTAAATAAGTATCGGTGGGATTCGCTCATGTGCTAAGCCCCTCCCCCAAACAGTTATTGTCCAATCATGGCTTAGCAACCATAAGATGATGTACATGTATTCTGTGGTCATTTCTCAGTTCACTTACTGTTTAACAACTTACATTAATATTAAAAAACACAACTTGTTGAGATGGGAAAACATGATTAAACATGTAAATGTTTGTCTTATGTACAAGATTACATCTTGGTTGGAGGTTGGTGTCTTTACTGCACTTTTCCAAAACCACAACATGAGAGCAAAAGTGTAAGAAATGGATTAAACAGTGTGATTATTGTCCTAATGAAAGCTGCAATTGTTAGCATGCCTGGCTAACAGGAATGTGCAGAGAAACCTTTGCTTGCATACGCAGTGACGTGGTCAGTGTCATTATGTCTAAATACGCATGGAAAGATAAAATATAGTCTAAAATACAGTGTACATTAGTAAGGCAAACAACACAACAAATGCAGAGAGACAGAGAAAGAGAGCGCACTTGATGTCAACGCACCAATGGTAAAACAATCCCAATGCGCAAAAGCACACCCAAACACATCCGGCAACGGCGCACCAGGGTAAAGACAAAAAGACAGAAATCTTGGTGTGAGCGCACCAGTAGAGAACAGCTTATTCACTCCCACAAGATGTTCAAAATACTACCGATAACCACACACAAGGAGTATCTGGTAATGGCACACCAGGATTAACACAAACAGAGAAAAGTCTTCAGCGCTCCAGTAGCCAAACACCAGACAGCATACATAAAGCCAATAATGGGGTAAAGAAGTAAAAAATAAATTATATGTAGAATTTATTTTTTACTCCTTTTTAAAAAATGATTCACTTACTTTTTATAGATGAAGTCCATGTGCCTATCCTTCTGGACAAGGATGTCAATGATTTTGTAGTAAAAGTCCTCCTTGATAGGTGTGTTCCTCAGTTTAATAAGTCTCTTCAAGGAAATCCTGTTGTGTCCCATCCTGTTACATCTGCAGGTCTTTAGGTCCTCTCCACAGAAGGTATATAACCTCTTTGAGACCAGCTTCAACAGTTTTGAGGTCTCAGGTAGCCTTCAGTCTCCTGCAGATCAAAGCCGGTCAAAAAAGTAAGCAGCAGCAGCACAGGCGTCATTTCTTGGACTGTTTGTGAACAGTATAATCTCACCAAATCAAACTTTAATCAGATCAAAGTATTTTGGGTATCTGGACAGGATCATTAAATTTATCTGACATTGCAGTCAGCTCAGCCAAGGAAATCAAGCTTCTCCAGACTGTCAAACCTGGCTTTCATTTGTACAGTGATGTTGTCACGACTATGTGTGGTAGCGGGCCTCCTTATTTATCAGTTTTGTTCATTACTATGGTGTCTCTGAGGCGCTGAGACCAATGTCCACAGCCTTGTTTTGAAGAATCAACATGTCATCTTGTACCATCATGAGAAAACATGTGGACGCTTTTAAACCAGAAGTCAGATCCTTAGGTCAGGGAGGTCTCACCATCAGTCATCCCAGTTTCCATCATTTTCCAGTAGGTGTTGGAGGATATCTTAAATGTGTAGCTAACTTGTCATCTTTGCTGCCAACACAAGCAACAGTTCGACACAATTTCCATGGTTGGCAGAGCTACTGCTCTGGTTGTTTCCCCCGAAATGCTAACGTTAGCTCTTGCTTAAGGAAACAAGTCACATTAATGAGGCTTTTTAATATGTCCGTTTTCCTTTAACCTTTGCATTGTGGTTACTCCAGGTTACGTCAATGCGACTCTTGCCAAATGTTGTCAGATGGCACTGCCCAAGAGAAGACTAGCACAACAAAAAGAAGTTGCTAGTCTGGTGGTAGCCACATAGCTAGTCCTTCTTTTAGTAAAGTTAGCACTCTTTAAAAAGTCTGCAGGTCAGGTTTTGGTTCACCATTAGTGTCCACAGCTGTGATTCCTTCATAAAACAGTGTTGTTAAAATCTTAGTAAGCTACCTGCCTTAGCTGCTAGGTCAGGGGTGGGCAGTTATTGTTCCTGGTGGGCAACATGAGAAACCCAGCTGGGCTCTGATTTTTCAGCATTTATTATACTGAAAATTACTTCAAACAGCATCTTATTGAGAAAATGACATTATATACAGGAGTCTTTGAACCGTACTGGACTGACTGTTTCAGGTAGTCATGTTTCCATTAACACTTACATTTACCTTAACATTAACACTTACATTTAACTTAACATTAACACTTACATTTCCTTGTCTGGTTGCATGCAGCTTTGTAAAAAGTCCTTGCTGCTTTAACATCTCTGACTTCCGCCTCAGCAGGTGACGTCACTTCAAACCCACTCACGTTAATTTACTTCAATGTCACATGTGACAGGAAGGAGCACACTAACAATACAGGAGCATTTCAAAATAAAAGATATTTTCTTAGTGTTTTTTTTTTTTTTTTTTTCTTAGCTTCGTAGGTAAAATTGTGTGGTTTGTCTGAGACCTGGCAGGCAGGACAGAACCATCACGAGAGCCAGATCCGGACGCCGAACAACGCCCAGGTGTGCCCTACCTGAGTGGAAGAGCGAGCGCCAGCCTGAGCAGAGGGAGTGGATGTCAGGTGACAGTAGGAAGGGTCGATTTTTTTTTGTTTTCTTCAGTTTTATTGACAAAGTTTAAACAGTTTACATTGAGCATACCATAGATGTAAAAAGAGATCATACATGTCCCTGTCTCTCATTATAAAAAATGCTGTATATTTCAGTGTAAAAATAAAATAAATTATACAACAAACAGCAAAATGTAGGGAAAGGAAAGATTAACAAATGAAATCCTTCACAATAAAAATTGCAGTAAATATATTTCACAGTATAAAAATGATTATAAAGTAAAATGTAATAATTATACAACAAATAGCAAAATGTAGGGGGAAAAAGTTAAATAAAAACAAAAACCACGTTAAAAAATTGTATTAAATATGTTCTAAAAATTGAAGAAATTATATAATAAATAGTAAAATGCAAGGAAAAAGGATGAATAACAAAAACAAAACCCTTCACGTTAGAAAATTGCAGTAAATATGTTTTACAGTATAAAAATAATTACAAACATAAAATAAATTATACAACAAAAAGTAGGGAAAGGAAAGAAAAATAACAAACAAAAGCTTTCACATCAAAAATTGCAGTAAATATATTTCACCGTATAAAAGTAATTACAAGTAACTTCACGTTCTGCTACACAACTGGAGCAAATTTAAAATGTCTAAATTAAAATTTTTGCCAATTTAGAATCATCTTTATCTCTTTATTTAACACAGTGTGACATCTTTGTGTGGCAAAAGGAGCATACTATTTGATTCTGACTATTCAACTCATAAAATTATGAATGTGAAGAAATCATAAAAAAATACAACATTTCTTTTTTTATCTTTGGTGAAGCACTGCCTAACCTGAGTCGCTCATCACTAGCAGTTATAACCACATCAACATATGTAAAAAAAAAAAAAAAGTCAGCTGAAAACATTCGGCCCAGGGACAGTGTTTTCAATCAATTTATGGAGCTAATGTCAGCTTACTTAGCTAGCTGCAGCTCATACAATCAGTTATGCGGCAGGTAGAAATGAGAAGCCTGCTATGGTCCACTTCTGGGTGCGATCAAGGAGCCACTGTTTCAGAAATTACTATGAACTTCAAGGGGCAGATCTGCTACAGTTATCATTGTAAACTGCATGTGTGTAAGCCAGACAGGCATAGCAACAGTAGGGTTTAGCGCAGGGTTTAATGAATGCTCACTTCACATTTTATATGTGTATGTTGTTTATGTTGATTACTGTATATGCAACAACTAAAGTGGTGTGAGTGTATACTGCATCTTTGTTTTCGATTAAATTTAACATTCTGAAACACTGTCAGCATCTATTAAATTGAAAACAGGACCAACCGCTGCCATAACACATTATTCGGGGAATAGAGGGGTGGAAAAGGGAAGACCACAACTCCTCCAGTTGTCATCCGGTTCCTCTGTAACACCAGACAGGGATCGTCTGTGAAATCCATCACTGATAGGAACAGGATTATAAAACCTCCACTATCATCCACTTGGAATGTCCCTCCCACACGGATGAAGACCATCAGGCGTCATAGCACCTCCATCATGTCCCCCTCCCCACTTTCATTTATCGTCTGAGGAGGATATTACTCATGTGGGAAAATCCAGAGGAGGGAACAAACAAGAAACATAAAGATTCATCTTAACATTCAAGATGTATTATCTATGATAGTGACACACAGATAAACGTCTTCCAAATACATTTTTATAATTAAAATACAAGCTGTTGTACATGTAGCCACATTTCATCACGGTGACAACTTTAAAGGCCGTGATGGAAACACCATGTCAGCGCACTGAGTCATGATGCTCTATATGTGCTGTAACCTTAATCTAACATGTTCCACCGAGACAACGACCTCAGCGTGAAGCTGTAAAATGCCTCCAAATGACCAGCGAGGGACACATGGAACGACTGCTGCGCTCGTAGTTTTATTCCACTGGCTCGTCACTACTTGTTAACCACAGCAGCGTGGATGGAGTTAGGCCTGTTTTCTCAGTGTTACAGAAACAATACAAAGCCTTAATTCAAGTAGTGTGGTGTCATTTTTGTGGGTAGGAAGTAGGGAATGCTACATTCCCGGCTAGAATCAAAACAAGCCAGTTCTTCAATCTGTCATGTTGTCACGACTCCCTTTCCTGAGCCAGTTGAAAACAATTTGACTCAGCTTCTGTGTAAGTTAGAGTCTATAGACTTTCAAATGAAGACCCCCCTCAACTGATTTATGACTAAACTTAATGGCCTGTAGGTTTTGTAGATCTCCCAAAAGAGAAATCCTTGTTTTGGTGACCCCCTGACCTCTCCTCTGGTACCAACCATCCATCCATCTATTTTATGATCTGAGGTCTGGGTCACGTAGGCAGCAGGCTAAGCATGGTAGCCTGTACATCCTTCTCCCTGGCTACATCCTGCAGCCCTCCCCGGGGGTATCCCAAAGCATTTTCCAGGTCATAAGGGATAAACTCTCTTGAGTGTTTAATGACCCCACGGCCTTTCCTCTGGCAAACTTTAACATTTTTGGCTCATTACTAACAAGGTTTACACAGTAAAACTCAGAGGTCAACTAGTAAAACAGTTGTCATGGACAATTAACGCTGAAACGCGTATACTATATCTGTAGCTTTTATTTAAAAAAAAAATATTATAATTTCTTATTTAATTTGGCTTATAAATAATGTCACACCATATATTATGTATTTGAAGTTGTTTTTTTCTAATTCTCTGATTTTTATTATTCTTAATAGTCTGTTTTTAATTTCACCAATGCATTTTAGCATTTACCTGTCTATCAGCTGTCCTTGTCTGAACATGTTTTTATTTTCTTTTTAAAGCACTTTGAGCTAAATCTCTTGTATGAAGAACGTAAAGTATAAGAAGAAGAAGAATATTAATAAATATAATCAAAACAATTATTATTAATTGTAATTTTATGAAAAAGGGCCAATGACTTTACTTTTTTCAACCACCTTTCAAGGAAAGTGTACTTCCATCTGCAAACGAAGACTGTGAGATGCATCAAGATTTACTTTTAAATCTAATCTAACCAATTTATCTTAACCTCAGTTTATGCTAAGATAAACCAAAATATCAACTGAAAAAAATAAAAATATCTTACACAAATCATAACCAAATAGGTATAATAATCTATCATTATAACACATAATTTATTGTTAATTATGTCACAAAAAAATTGTGCTGAAATTTTCTGTGGGCCGTAATATAAAAGTAAAAGAGTTCATGATATTAAACCAGAGTATTTGCGGTCATATTGAAATGTAGGGATCTTGCTATTGATTGGAGTTTTTGTAATTCTTCTATAACTCAAGCAGCTTTTATTATCTTTCACAAGAACATATTGTTTATACCAGTTTCCTCTCAGCAAAAAAAAAAAAAAAAAAAAAAAAAAAATGAAGGATGAAAACTGGTACTGACACAGTTTCTTCTTTTCTTTTTTTTGGTGTTTCCCAGAACAGTGGGCCCTTTCTCTTCTCTCCCTGACATCCAGACACCTCTGGGAGCTGAGTCACAGACTCTTCCTCCGCTGGGGGTTCACAGGTCATCCTCACAGCCGCTCTGTCAGCTGCTGCGGCCTGGAGACGAAAACTGGAGACAATGTTCTCAAAGATGCTGTTTGAGGAAACGGTGACACAGCATTACGTTAACCCCAGTAAGCGTTTTTCCTCACTGTGCTCCGGGGAGCTGAGGCACTGACTGTCCAGGCCCACGCAATCAGACACCGTTACCCCCAGAAACATCTGAATGAACTCAAACTATAATGTCTGGTTACAATGTGCATGATATTTTTATATCTAGCATTTTAGGGTCTCCACTGGGTTAGCTACCATTTATTGATAATATTCCATGACTGATTTTGATCTGTGGTTTCCAACCTCAGGGATGGGACCTCCCAAGCAATCCCAAGATAAGTCTAAGGGGTCACCAGATGGGTTAAAGGGATAAGGAACAAAATCTGGTACAGAAAGTTGTTTATTTTTTCCTAACATTTCTCCATTTGTCTGTCTTTTTTTCCTAGTGAAATACTGGATACTTTAAACCCTTCAGGCACCTGAAGTCCTTGAAAGAAAGTGAGTGAAATATTGGCTGGTCTCTTAAAGGAACAGTGTGCAACATGTCAGAGCATCTATCAGCATAAATGAAATATAATATTCATAACTGTGTTTTCATTGGTGTACAATAACCTGAAAATAAAAATAATTGTGCTTTCATTAGTCTAGAATGAGCCCTTCATATCTACATGGGGAGCAGGTCCGCTTCGTGGAGTCTGCCACGTTTCTATTTCTACGGTAGCCCAGAATGGATGGAGGGCATAACTAGGGCGCCACCAGCTGCTGTCTGACTTCCATTGCTCCTAAAATAGTGCTATTATTGTAAGGATAGCCTCTGAGCAAGGCAAACGGCATTACAATGATTTTGTACTCAGCAGTTCACATTACTGCAGTCTTGTAACGGGAGGATTAAGGGTACTCAGTCGGTTGCAATCTGCAACCATACCACTAGATACCACCAAATACCACACACTGTCCCTTTAAGGCCTCTGAATACGTTTAAAGGAACAGGTCACCATTTTAAGAAATACATTTATTTGCTTTCTCGCCAGAGTCAGCTGATAAGATTGATTCCATTAAGATTGATTATATCTGCCTGTTAAATATGAAGTTATACCCAGGAGACGGTTAGCTTAGCATATCACAAGACTGCAAATGGAGCCAGTCTGGCTCTGTCCAAAGGTTAAAAAAAAAAAAAAAAAAAAAAAAAAAAAAGACTGCCTACCAGCACCTTTAAGCTTTATTACTCATGGGCACCCCACAGTGATGACGAGACCCAAGGACGTCACTCCTTCAGGGCAAGAAACAGTCTGGTATTTAACCCCCTGTAAAACCACAACCTGTTGTTTTTACAAGTTTTTGTACGGACCAAACAAATGAGATAGTATGTGTTAATTAGTGAGCTTTAAGGCCTGGTCACACCAGGATTTCAAATGGTGAGCAGATCCTCTGATTCCTGGAATGAACTGAAATTGCTGCGATCAGAGGATCTGCTCAAGGAGGCAAAATTAATCCATCCAAATGTTCATGTAGTACTTGTTTATAGGAGCATCCTGTCTTGTGGCTGTAACCTGTCCCCAGAATGTACTTTGTCCTCCGAGGCGTACTGCAGCTCATCTTTACATTCAACAACTAATTGCATGAAAATATACTGTACGTGTCCTGGACCTGACCACTTAAGAGGACAGGCTAAACGTCTGTCTGTGGCTGCAGGTAGAACAGGTTGTCAGGTTAAATGCAGAGGTCAAATTTCAGGTATGTACCTATATGTATGTGACATTTGAAATAAAGTTTGTCTTTTTAAGTGTGCCACAACTAAACCTTTCCTCAGTCCTTCCATGAAATCAGTCTTTCTGTATTTAAAAGTGGTTATTGTAACTTAATCAATACAAGACGACACAGATGACATCTTCCCTCCGTGTCTGTCACGCTTCATTATGGACTCACGCTAGATCACTCTGACAAGCAGCTGCGTTGGGATGTCTGATATGCTTAGTGAGGAATGCTAACTAGAGGCACTGTTTGCTGCCACAACACTCTTGATTTCTGCCTCATTTTACAGTATTGCAGTACTGTAAAACCTCACTGGGCAGAAAGCACTGGAAAACAAGGCCGAATTAAGTGAGCTCTAATAGGAGTAGATGGACCATGTCAGAAGTTGGGATGACTTATTCAAGTAAAATATTTCACAGCTGTCTGGGAGCATTTTAAAAACTCAGAGAAGGAACAAATAAACATGCAAAATTTGGAGGAAAAAGGTGTAAAAGAATGTTGAATGAATCCGGTTGTAAATACATATGCTCTTTTTCAGGACATAAAAGGATGTTGATTTACACATTACAATGTACCTGCTTCCAACATTCAACCGCTATGTTGTGTTCACAAAGATCCCCTGGATGAGCTTCACCTCATTAGCCTTCCAGTCACAACAACAAGACACGTGAGACCACCCTCATCCCTCAATAAATACACCATCAAAGCTCGCTCTGTGTAAAAGGTCAGACATCTCACAAACATGGGTACAACCTTTTGTGGGATAGGCAGAGGAATCAAAACACTTCTTGGCCTTCAACCAATGATCTTCCCAGATGTGCTCCAAATGAGCTGCTTCCTGCGACCGAGGGCTGAGCTCTAAACCGGTTGGAGGACTTTCAGAGACTCTCCTGCTTTGCAAAATCAATAACTTAAACAAAGGAACTTAAAGCTAAAATTCTTAAGATTTCCATTAAATCAAAAACCTATTTTAGATGTTATTTATAGTCTTCTTTCATGAATAACCATTCCATTGATTTACATTCTGTAATTATCTCTCTATATGGTATTTTTTATTATTAGTGGCGTAGTCCGCCATTCTCGCTCTGATCTGAAAAGTGTCACTATTTACTTTTCACGTTCCCAGCATCACTATTTACTCTTCACGTCATGTGCTTAGCTCCACGCTCTCGTGTCACTTCTGGCTGCATGAAAACAAAATGGTGACGGCCAAAAACCAAGATGGTGATGTCCAAAATGCCAAACTCGAGTCTTCAAAAGATAGTCCACAAACCAATGGGTGACACTGTTTGGAAGATGTCATGTTGTGTGATGGAGCCCATGCTTCAACAAGGTGAAGCTCAAGTGACAGCTAGTGCCCATCCCACTGAAGTATTAAACAAAACTTTGAGTCCCTGAAGGAATAGTTAGTGGCAGAGTCCGCCATTCCTCCTCTGATCAGCATCACTATTTACTCTTCACCTTCCCACAGCCGTATTACAACTGTATTAAGTTACTGCTAATGCAAACATAACATTTCCTGCTGCTGCTGCAGCACATTAAAAGCGACTGGGGAAACACGGGGTGGCTTTTATTGTCAAGCAGCCACAGGAAACACTATTTATGTGTCCCAGAGGTTAGCACTAACTGTGATTGTTCATCAAAAATGCGTCTCCAAAACAAGCCAATTTTTTCATCCGCGGATTATTTGTAAGTTTTGCATGGCGGTAAGGAGAATCCGCAATGAGCTGTTAGATGAAGAGCTGCAGGCCTCTCAGCAAGGTAAACTTACACTTGCCTTGCTGTTGCATGGAAAACTACTTGCGCCGTGTGCAGCATAAACTCGGATAGTGGTGGGAATTATTTAGGACTGACTGCGTTTGTTTGGCTGCACTGCAAACAAATACACCAGTTGCTCCTCTGATGTATTCATGACAAAGGAGCTGCTCAGCAGTGGTGGAAGAAGTACTTGGATATTTTACAAAAAGTATCAATACAATAGTGTAAAAATACTGTTGGAAGTACACATCCTGCATTCAAAATCTTACCTAAGTAACAAAAGATATCAAATAAATGTAGTCGAGTAAAAAAGTACATTTCCCTCTGAGATGTTGTGGGGTAGAAGTATAAAGTAAAAGGAAATGGAAATAGTCTTGTAAAGTATAAGTAATTCAATAAGAATTGCACTTGAGTACAGTACTCAAGTAAAGTATTGCTCGAGAAGTGTTTCCTGTAGTACTGAACTGCAGATGCTGTTGTCACAGTAACTGCAGGTGCTGCTAAGTCTGAAATCTTAAGCAAACACATCAAGTGTACGATCACTGTCTGTCCTTGGCTTCTAATTTTTTGTTTTCTGTAAACACTTATAGTTTTTTTAAATATTTAAGCTAAACAGTACTATGGGCAGTAGTAACAGGAAGCATTAGGGATTATGATGGGCACACATGGGTAACATTCCAGTTAACTCTCTCACCTCATTAGTTTGCTACCAACACAGGTTCATTTCATTTGCAGCAAACCACACCTGAACAATTACCTTCATACAGTTAACATCACATAGTTGTTTCATTATGGAATTTGTTTATTTGCATTTAACCTTGAATTGTTTAGATGCACATAATAACACTGTAGGGTTATACATACTATTATTTGTTATATTAATCATTTATTTCTTTGTTTTGAGTACCTGGTCTGTTGGGGGAGTGGTCTTCCTGGTGGAGAAAAAGGTGTGGCTGAAGGCTGAGGACTGAAATCCTGGAGCCATCTCATTGGATCAAACCATGTGCTGCCATGCCATGGGGGGATTTGGGTATAGTTACTTTTGCTAGTATTAAGTTATAGTTATTGTTCATCCTGGTTGCCCCTTATGTGCAATTTGGTTTTGCCAAGCCCTGTGCCCTCAAATGTCACTCAGCAAAGCAGTTTTTGTTCAGTCAGCACCTTGTGTGGTTTAAGTAAGAAGTATAGTCACAAAGCTTCAACAGGCCTAGTTATGAAACTTTTGGTTTGCAATGTTTTGGGTAAATAAAAAGCCCAGTTACCTCCACAACTCCTGTCTCCTTGTTGCCTCACTGCTTGGTGCCTAGCGGGGATCAAGTGTGATATTCATCTCTAAAACACGCTGCATATTTCCTTTGTTTCCCGTGTGGAGGACATTTTGGTGACAGGTAACGCGGCAAACGAGGACGCAGGCTTATGAGAGGAATAATTCACAATCAAAGCTCAGTTTTTACAAGGTCAGTAGGAGAACTGTTGGCTCTCCTCTCCTTGTATTCAAAGGGGAGTGCTGCTCCGCTGTTGCTTTTGGCGTCTCAGTCAGTGGAAACCTACTGTCTGACTGCTGACTGAATATTTGCCCTCTGAGGAGTCAACCCCCCTTCAAGTTCAAAAGGACTACTTCATTCCTTCCTCAGGTTTTGGTTGGCAAGAATCAAAGTCCCTCCGTCCTAATGGGTGGCTGCTTCAGGCAAAGCAGTTCATATACATTTGTGTCTGGTTCCCTTTGTGCAGCGAGTTCCTCTCTGAGCCACCACATTAAAGCCAAGCTGAGATCAGACACAGTATGATATGATAGCACTGTTCACAAAAATGTCGTAACTCACTGAAAATCAGTTTTATTGAGTTTTTGATGGTTATTCCATAAAACTATTCATGCTAATAAAAGATTCTAATGCATTTTACTGGAAAGTTGGAGTGTCACAGAGGCTGGTGCACACTGCCAAAAGGAAAATACATTTTTGGGATAAACAAAACATAAAATCAGAACAGAAGTTTGGCTTAAACCAAAGGCGGTCCAATAAAAAAATGCTTTTTTATTAGTGGTCATCAAGAACCCATATTGGTCAACCCTCTTGTTATCCCATTGCAACCGCTGGGTCTGAGGAGTGAAGCCAATGCTGAAGTGTGTTAAACTTGCATTTTTATCCAGAAATAATAGTCATAATCTGCAATTAAAATCCTGTACTATAATAATTCATGGAGCCCTGAAAGTCCCTGCATGTACTACAACACTGATCCTGCTGTTGCTGCTGTGAAAAATAGGTGAGACCTCGAATCTCTAGAGGTGACGCGCGTCTCACGCAGGCAGTGTGAACGCTCTAACCTGTTAACATGGACGGCGAAATGAAAAACAACAGGTAACGCAGCTGCCACGTTGTCATGACGCATGCAGTCTGTATGTAGGCTGAGAAAATGACTCTTTGGTAAATTATGGTCCCATTTAGAGTCAAATAGACCATAAAGCAGGGGATGCTTTAGGGCGAGGCTACCCTGTGATTTACAGGTTACTCCCGCGGCGTTGTCCGGTTTGGGAGTTGTCCGAGTTTTTATCTTCAATTATCAGATCATGTACTTAGCTCCACCCTCTTGTGTCACTTCTAATGATGGTGAGGACCATAATGATGACTTGAGGCTCCAAAACCATAGTCCACAAACCAATGGGTGACACTGTAACATATCATGGGACATGCGTGATGGAGCCCATGCTTCAACCAGGTGAAGCTCATGTGACAGCAAGTGTCCACCCTGCGGAAGTTAAACAAAACTTTCCTTCCCGAACTCTTTTGGGAATTGCTTTCTTGCCATCAGTTAGATGAGAAAATTGATACTAGTCTCTTGTCTGTATACTAAATATGAAGCTACAAGACAGTAGCTTAGCATAGCATAATAAGACTGGAAACAGGGGAAACAGCCAGCTTGGCTCTGTTCAAATAAAATCAGCCAGCACCTCTAAAGTAAAAATTGAGGTATACATTTTACACTTCGGTTTTTGTACAGATTAAATAAACACCGTATAATGTGTCAATTAGTGAGCTTCAGAGCTGTCCACACTGTAAATGATGCATGAATTGACATTGGCACATCAGAGCAACATGTATTTATATTCTCCCTCCTTGCCAGGAGACCTCCTCATGACTGTGTTCTCTATCTCTACGCATTGTAATGATTAATGTCATGTCTGCAACATGTTCTCAGGAAATTAGGAAAACTTTCCACATGTGTCTGTGTTCCACGGCATGCAATCTCCATCATGTAGCTGTCAGCCCACCAATTCTCATGCTGGTGTTTTCATAGCGGTCCTAAAAGTCCAAATAAAATTCAGCTTTTCAATCACTTTGTGATTGCTTTTCAATACGAGGACTAATTCATCTCATCTGCTCCCATCGCCCATGCACGGCCCCATTATATTATGGCGCTGAATCCTTATAAAACACTGTGCAAGAATTCACTGTAAATTTAGGCTGCTCAATTAATGTCATGAAGTGAATCATGAATTGTTTAACGAAGATACAAGAAAAATGTCCCAAAGTTAAAGTTAAACTTTTACTCCGTTACGCGGCTCCACAGTAAATCAAGAACACGTGAATTGCCTTGGTGAGTTTTGCTTTCTTTGAGCCTCGTTGTTGCCGTGTTTTGACGTGCCAGCGCTGATAGCACCTCACACGTTGATATGAATTTGTTGTGAGATTTGATATCAGACTGAAACAGCATGAAAAGTCTTTGAAAATTTGGACAGTTTCAAGATATCCAACCTTCTATAACAGTACACCAAAGATTTTTCAATAGAAGCTTAGAAAGTATGCTAAACATGACCTTATACACAGTGATACTAAACCATCATCCTATCCCACATTGCATTTATTGACAATATGTTTAGATTTGATTATTCTACTGGTGAAGATCCCCAGTATTCAGTTAGAAAAGGACTTGTCTGCACATTGCATTCACCAGTAAGGAATGTCAAAATAACTGTTTAAAGCTGCACTCATCAATATTTATTAAGATTACTTGAAATGACAATAACCTAATGTGAAAGCTTGTAGTGACGCATCCACAGATAATTATCACCACACAGTTCCCCTCAGGTCTTCAGAGCATTTTAGCATCTTTCAGCTGGTTGTTTTGGTTTTAAAGGGGACCTGTTATGCTTATGTGCTTTTACTTTGTCTTTTAGTGTGCCACAAAGCCCAAAGTCCACAGCAAAGAGGGGGGCAGAATCCCAAACAACGCATTTCAGACAGAGATGCTGCAGCACAGCTGGCTTGAGCATTTTTTGAAAATTAAAGCAAGTAAACATGTCCCAGTAGAAACCTAAAGTACAAGTATGCACTAATCAGCATAATAGGCACCTTTAAGGCTTACAACTGTACTGTTTTCATTCAGTTTTATTGCTCCCATCAGCATGTTTATAAATACTGCTCATCTCTGATAAAGTTGCTGTGTCTAAACAGCAGGCAGACACAGTTATTAACTAGCTGGTGAACATAGTGAAGCATTTAGCAGCTAAAAAGCCAAATATTTCCCTGAGGAGATCCTGGAGACCAAAACCGAGTTATTTGTGTTTACCATGTATCCAGAAACATGACTCCAAGTAAATGCTAATGTTGCCCTGTGTTTGCTGGATGTGTATATACTGTAGGGCCAACAGTGCAGGCAACTGCTAGCTAGAACGCTCGCCAAATCAACTTTGTAAGGGGATAAAATGTCCGTGTTGTCAATTAATGCAGGCTTAAGCATTAATTTGTGAATTAAATGCTCTATAATCGTCCTACCCACTGCTGTGAAAGAGACACTTTGTCTGCTGTTTGCTGGGGGACAACTGGAGATTAAACAGGTTAGTTAAAACTTGTAATAACCGCAGACTTTGGAACAGCCCACTTGAAACTGCTGCCACAAAGTGAAGACAGATGAACACCAGATTGTCAACAAATTCGAAAAAATCAGTGGATAGAAACCAGACAGGGTTACATGAGGATGGTATCAGGCATCACTGATCACCTTTTATATAAGTTTAGATGGGAACGATATGATTGGTTGTGGTGGGAAAAAAAAAGGGACTTAAGGCTACACCACCGACTTGGAAAATGCCATAAAATGATGTTAAAACCCAAATCAGAGCCTTGTGTTGAGATATAGTATGAGCAGCGTATCACGTATAACAGGTGTGAACATATTTCAACAAGGCCAGCATGTCCAAGAGAGGGTTGCTGTGAGGTAAGTATTGAAAAGCCACATATGCATTGAGACCAGCCTTTGTTATGTTCTCCTGTACAGCAATGTACTGCCAGAGAGATTTAAATGTAAGCTCTTTTCTGTATGTGAAATGCTTTACCATTAACATGTACCAGCTGTTCAGACTCATACTCTACCTGCAAGAATTCCCAAATCTCATGAAATAAAAACTTCTATCAAATCCATCTGAAATGCTCCATAAATTACTTGCGGACTTTAAAAAAAAAAAGTAAGAAATTAGGGTTTAGGAATTAGGGAAAGGGTTTCCATCAAGGATTTTTCCCATGTCTTCTTGTGTTGGTGATCTTGACCTGGATACTTCAACCCAGACAAGTCCTTATCTCTGGCATTTGTGCAAAACTCCTCCTCAGACATGCTTTCCCTTCATCATGATAAACAGAAATGGCTTGTTCCTTACCTCATACCTTTCTTATTTCCCAATTAAATATGCTTAATGGGTGGAAATCTGTGAGTTTTTCCAGCTGCTGTCAGCCCAATCTCATTTGCATTGCTTCCTCATGGAAGTCTATGCTGCATAATCATTACAACCTGATAGGACGGCCGCCAACAGGGTGCATGTAAAAGACTGTGAAGCAGCTCGCATGTTGGAAACTTTTGTTTTCACGCTCTCTCCTTTCTCCTCTTGATGCCCTGACATTAACTGACATTCTGGAGGATGGTGCAAAATATCTTGAGCTGTCAAAATAAAGGAAAGTTCAGACTTCAAAGCGTATTTCTCAAGGTCTAATGTTGGGAAGAATCTGTTTTGTCAAGATCAAATAAACTGTTTCATGTGGAGGAGTATAAAAAGAGAAGTGGCTGACATGTTGAGGTACATGGCAATGAGCAGTAACTGTGTTTAGGAATTAACAGAAAAAGACCAAAAATCACTGGGAAGCTGAAACAAACATTACATTTTCAGTAGTTTTATTGAAAAATGCCTCTTCTGTTTCAGAAATAAATAAGAAAATAAGGCTGTGTGGAATTCACAAAATGTGCAGTTAAAACATGAGAAAAGCAATTCTATGTCCATAGTCTTGCAACCAGATCCAAACTGCACAGATAGAAAACAACAACTATATTCTGACTTAGAAATCCTCAGTAAATATACAACACAAACATGCAATTCCACCTTTTGGTAACAAAACAAAATTTAAAAAAAAAGCAAGTTTGGTTTGTTTCAATAAGTCAGATTATCATCGCAATGAACAAGTGTTTGGGGATCAAATTAATTTAGCGTTGGAGTATCTGAAACAGCTTTACATGCTGACAAAAACAACATGGATAGTCTTGAAAGTGTTCAAAAAAACATACATACTGTACTTCCTTCGACAAACTTTCTGCTGGCTTTCACATGATTAGTGCATTACACAATGGAGTCTGATAAACACTTGCAGTTATATTACAAGCAGACACTTAAAGGGAACACTTAGCAAGCACACAGGTTTGTAATGAAAGAACATGTAGGTTTGTTTTCATCTCTTGCTAAAATTTCTCACATCAAAAAAAAAATATATATATGTTCAATATAGCCAGGGGTGTCAAACCCCATACAAGTACTTAATTTTGTTCGTAAAATCACTTCATCCTCACATGGGTGATCATGGAAGTCATTTCAATATTACACTTTCTGAGAACTCCTTATCCTAGCTATGACGCTAGTGTTTCTGTATTGTCTTGTGGTAGTGACCTCTTTCCTCGTTGGTTTCGTGAGTAACCGGGTGATTGTATTGCCTCAAACTCTCCAGCTGGCTCCACGGGTATAGACTCTACCACAGGTTCAGGCTGGTAGTTGTTGGCTAGAAGAATATTTGGGACGGCCAAATCAAAAAAAAAAGGTTTTCACATGAACAAATTTAAATTATATTGCACTTTGGAATTCTAAACAAACGCCTTGTGTCAAACTATTGCTTCCTTAAGTACCATAAAAGCTAAATTAAAGAAAAAAAAAAAACGGTTTGAAATGCTGTGATTTACAGTAATATCCATCAAGCTATTGGATAATAAGACGTAGTAAAATAACCAGCTCATACTACAAACAAAAAACCACATGGAAATGGAAGGAGAGCAACATTTAGCACCAACAAAAAACATGATGATTAAACAAATGGAACATGCTTCAGTCTGGACCAGAGCTGTCTAAGAAGTCACTTTAAGGCGTCGTAAACAGAGGTTATGCTGGTGGTAAGTAAGCAGAGGGTTATGAGGCACAAGCTCAATACAGATGTTAACTTGATTTTTAGTGAAATGTCCTGGATCATACAATCATTTACAAGGCACAAAAATTAGTTTTATTTACACATATCACCGCTTCATTACCACCGCTTTCAATAATGAATTCCTCTTTGTTTTGTTAGTAGTTGTTTTGGGTGGTATTTGTACATGCTCCTTCCTTGGTAGAAATGCTCAGTCTCGGTTTTGTGTTTTTTCCCCCCAGCAGGTTGTGGTTCAAGATGCAAACAGGCCAGCAGGTTGCCATCATTGTAGCTTGTAGCTGTGAGATGATGTTAGTGCCAGTCCGCTCCGTTTGTCTGTTTTGTTTTGGCTTTTCGTAATGTTTGTGTTTAGTGTTCAATAATTATGTCCGTGGTGATTATCCTTACACGCCCCATAGCAAGTGAGCAAACATCTCAGAAACAGGACTTCAAAGTGTAAGCGGCACAGGTGACTTATGAGCGTTACTATGCCATACCTGCAAATAGTTCAAAGAGGGTGTGAGTATTCACTGTGGAACAAAGCATCTCATTTGATTTAATGTAAGTCATCATACACTTTGCTTTACATGCCAGTTTTAAAACTGTAAAATGTATGGAGATATTGGAACAGAGTGGCTCCTTACTGTTCACTAAACCCCTCCACCAAACAGATTGTCTAATCCTAGTTTAGCAATGGTAATTAAGCATGGCAGGCCTGTCAAGCTTTGGATTTCTACACATTTTTATCTGTTTCAAAACCAAAAATAGATGACAACATGTTTAAATTCTTTAGTGTAAGCTGCACATTTTAGCATGCTTAGCTAACTAGCTTACTACCTACAGTGGCCCAAAGACTAGGGACTCTTACAGGATAACAGGTTACGTCTAAAAATGATCAGTTTACGATCACACTACTTTGTGTAGTATTTTCCCTCTGTCAAAGCCAGTATGCAATTACATTGCACGGCAGCTGGATTCTCGCGATGTAACAAGTTTACGTGAGAATCACATTTTGGACGAAAATCCATCTTGTCAGGATCCAAGTAGGTTGTTTGTGTCTGGCAAGCCGGACCAATCAGTGTCCTATGAGGAGCGTGGCTTAGTCGTGTTTGATGAAACGCAGACAAGCTGCCCCAGGAAGAGCGCTAGGCCTTGAAGCAAATTTTCATAGTGGCCAAATGGTGGAATTACAACTTCTTTGTCTTCTGTGGCCCAAAAAGACTTTTTCTGACAGACTTACATGGGAAAGTTAATCGTCTGTAAATCAGCAGATCATTTTTTTTAGGTAAATCAACTTCCCCATATGAACACTTGAACAGCCCTTATCTAAATCATTGGGTCCTAAAAGTTGTAAAATGCACTAACAGCTGAATCCAGAGCCCCAGACCACGGCTTGGGGGGCGAGGTTAAAGGAAATGCTCTATGGGCCCCAATGGATGTGGAAGATCACTGGAAGATCTGAGTATCTTAGCTCTTGACAGTCGAGTCATTTTGGCTTCACGCGGCACTGAGCAACTTTCAACGTCTCCAATGCTGTATCCAGTTCTCTTAATACATCCATGCAGAGAGAGGCGACGTTTCATTCTAAACAACAATGGCAGCTTCTGATGACGTTAGCGTAGATGCTGCAATAGCATCAGTTGTATAAGAACTGGAGAGTATTTCTTCATTGAAAGAAGAGCAAAGAACGGCACTGACAGCTCTTTTCCCAACTGGCTTTGGCAAGAATTTGATTGACAGATGCTTCATCCAATTGACTGCCATGTATTATTTTGAAAGTGACTGCCCTTTTCCAGATAGTTTCCAACGAAATAGTTCTGTGTAACAAACCATCTGGTGGGTCAGGTTAAGTCTGCGATATTACATCAGTTTAGGCTAAGATTAACGGCTCTGTATGTAGAAGAGACCCTTTTACAGGTTCTCATTTTAAATCAAGTCAGCTTGAAACATGAAAAAGTGAGCCAGAGACAGCGTTTTCAACCAACTCCATGTTAGCTTAATTAGGCAGCTAGCTACAGCTGATAAAATCTGCTTGCGACAGTCGTCTTCACAGGCGGATAATGTGTTATAAATGGGAAGCCTTCTTTTGTCTGCATCTGTCTGAAATCAAGGACCTATTGTTTTAAAAGATGACTGTGAGCTGTGACAGTAAATCTGCCACACTATCATTTCAAACTGCATCATCAGGGTGGGGCTCAACGAACGGTCAGTTGAACTTCTAATTAAAACAGCTTTCTGTTCAAATTCAATACTATGGAGCACTTTGACTGATATCTCCACACATTATCAAAGAAAGAAGTAGTGCACTGAGTTGCAAATGTAATTAGTCTGCATACACTTAGTCGTTTATCTGATGTAGTACCATGCAGGGCCTAGACAGTGTTGAGCGTACCTGTGTATCCTTGTCCATTGTAAGGAATGCCAACACACTGAGAGGAGTCGCAGTATCCAGGGGGTCCTGGTGGTCCCCTCACCCCCGGAGTACCCTGGCGACCTGGAGGGCCACGAGGCCCAGCGGAGCCAGAGGCACCTGGGGGTCCCGTTCTCGACTCTCCTGGCGGCCCTGCGAAGGGGGGAGAGAAGGTGAGTACGGCAGGTTTGAGAAGTCTGCAGAGCTCAGCACGAAAACCCGCTGACATCACCTTTAGATCTACAGGGGAAATGGAGAGGGGTAACACTGGGCTGCGGCACTGTAATTTGAAATTTTCAATGGCTCAATTAAAAAGCTTGACCAAGAAAAAAAAAAAGAAGAAGTCTGGGGCTGTGTGGAGCCCCCCTCCTCGGCCCCGTCTGTCTAGACGGTTAAAACTCAGGATGGAATTTTCCCCGTCTCTCTTTTTCTCTTCCTTAAGTAAGCCCATGTGTTGTCAATGAAGCCACCAAAGAAAGCTCATTGTGCAACAATCAGACTCTCCCACATGCACGCATATACAGTGTACACACACACACACACACACACACACACACACACACACACACACACAAAAGTGAGTCATCAGTGTGGACTTCCTCAGGGACTTCCTCCCTATGGTCCTCAGTCATTTCTCACTTCATTCACAGAAACATATCAGTGTTTGGGTCTGTGGGGTCGCCATCAATAAAAGGTTGTTGTTGTTTTGAAGTAGCGTCCCTCAGGGAGAGAAAATCTACTGAAGTGGTGGAGTAAACATATTGGATATCAATTGTGACTGAGGACAGGATATGTCCTTTTTCAAACTGACAAAACAACTTTTTTTGGTAACTGCATCATGACCTTGACTGTCTAAACTAAGCCAGAAATTCTCTCCTTAATGATGAACGTAAATACCTGCCATTTACTGTATAATATTTCACATGTGCACAGTGTTTGGAGAAGCTCAGTCTACACAAAATATAAATCCGTAAGAAAGGAAAGAATTGGGAATATGTTTGCGGTCCCTCCAAAGAATTTATGCAGTGCAGCTGCCCAAATGAAAGTGCCTGAGACACATATACTGTAGTGTACTGTAGGTAAATTTTGTCTTGGTTGAAATGCGTCATTTTAATTGGACTAACGGGAGAGATCTGTCCTAGAAGGGTCCACAAAACGGTGAAAAACTGTCACCTGAAAAGGTGTTTGTACTGTAAGAGACGGTCCAAGACCAGCAGACTGTCTAGAAAACATGTTCTATAGAAAATGTGGTCACTGATCACACTGTAATATGAAACTGAATAAAAATGGATTATTGAGCGTTATCTGTGTTACCTGGGGGCCCACTTGGACCTCTTTGTCCTCTGATACCAGTTCCTGGAGATCCTCTCTCTCCCTTCTCTCCCGCCAAACCTACATAATGCAGAGGAAAGAGGGAAACTCACTTTCACACCAGTACAGTAATATCTGGATATGAGTAGGACCCCTAAAAGGCATGTATGAAACAGAAGGATTTAATAATATCATGCAATGCTAACTTGAATCAGACTATTCAAGGTAATCCAGTTATTCCACTCATGTTGGACCAACATTATAGTCTACAGAGTGGATATCACCATGACATTACAGGCTTCAATGTCCATGTTTTATTGGCTTCAGAAATCTACTTGCCCAAAGTCAATTTTTACACTCCCCTGTACACATCCTCTACAACGCCCCCCAACTAAACTCCTCTTTCCAGGATAATTGAAATGCTCGCTTGCGCTTCAGCTCACAAACTTTGTCTTCACCCGCTGCCATTTCTCATGAGTGCCTGATTGGTGCTGCGCATGTGCAACTCTTAATAGAGATGAGAAGGAATCAAGATGGCTCACTCCTTAGCTACTTCCATCATCAGCTCTGGAAAAAAATGTTGTAAATTATTTTTTACCACTTGCCCGATCGGGTGGGTGAGTTGCTAGATTTACTATTGCTGCCCCCTCAATTAGTTTGCTATTATTTTTGGTCTTAGTCGACTAAGATTTATTCATACTGAATAACCCTACACATTTCCATGTTGTTTCCTGTTACTGTTTTTTCTCTTGTTGCTCTCCTATATTAGTCGTTGAACCCCTCTTTTCTTCTTCTTCTGGCTCATTGTTGAGCCCTGCTGCACATCATTGCTCGCCATTTGCTGATTAATTCCCTGCTTGCTGCTTTGTGACACTCCCCAACATTCACAAAAAGCAGAAAGATAAAATACCTCTTTCTCCTGGACTTCCAGGTAAACCTGGGTTTCCAGGGAAACCAGTTCGACCGGATTGTCCAGGCTCTCCGCGGGCTCCCTGGTCGCCAGGAGGGCCAGGAGGACCGGGTGGCCCTGGAGAGTTGCTACGATACCCAGAAGGAACCTGGTTGAGCATCATGTCAATCCTGCTCATCTGACCTGCAAAAGAAGAAAAAAATAAGCTGGGATTTGATTTGACTTAATCTTTAAATTTCCTCAAAGATTAAGAAAAGTTGGGCTCACTGTTCACAAGCTGTTCACAAACTTGTCTGGCAATGGAACGCATCATGTGCTGGGATGCAAAGTCTCCCTGGAAAACAAGGACATTTTCATAAAGAGATGGCATTCCCTTTTCTCAATGGTGATGGATGATATCTGGTAAATGGTCATTTCCTAAAACATAATACATACCCTCTCTCCTTTCTCGCCTTTAAGGCCAACAGGTCCCTGTTAACAAGAAGAACAGCGTTAGAACAAACAACGCCATTGTTCTCAGCCTAAACATCGCCATGTGACCATTATTGTGTTTTGTTACTCAGTACGTACTGGGTTTCCTGTGTCTCCTGGTTTCCCTGGCTTTCCAGTAATTCCTGGTACACCTGGATTTCCAGGGCTTCCCTGAAAAAAAAAAACACAGAAAGACTGGTGTTTACTCAAAATTACTACACAATAAACATAATTGCAGCATTTAACTCCTGCTCCCTATTAACGGCTGTATAACAAGCTTTAAGTTAGTTGAGATCTCCGCTTTGACATCTGTAGTTGGGGGGGGGGGGCACAAGCTGCCAAGAACACTTAAGAGGAGATGGAAACACACACACACACACACACACACACACACACACACACACACACACACACACAAAGCAGCCACCAGGCAATGCTAATGCGTCTTGGAGCACTTAGGATGGTATAGTGCGTGTGAACTCTATACTGGCATGTTGCCTGTTGGCATGGTGGCTAAATTAAGTAGATTCAGACCTCAGCAAACCACAGGAGAAGAAAATGAGATGCATGCACCATCCTCGTAACAGTGGAGGGGCCACAGACTGCTTTTTTTTTTTTTTTTTTTTTTTTTATGTGCCGTTCCAGCGGAGTGCAGCCGTGGAGCCAGAGGAGTAATTGTTGCAGATATATCAGGAAAGAAAAGCACGCTCCAAGGAATATTTATTTGGGTTTTTTTCTGCACAACACAAAGACGCAGACACAAACACACACTCACCATGGGCCCCGGTGGGCCTCTGGGTCCAGATGGTCCCTCCTTTCCTGGTGGCCCCTATGTAGAAACAACATACAATCACACAGGGATTACAACACACTGGGGACCCCATTCATGCAATCCATCAGTGTCATGACTTTATATTGGTCTCAACCTTGAGTCTGTCTTTTTAAATTAGATTTATAAGTTTGATTATTCTGGATGACGCAAGTGAGAACATGCTATACTAAACTACACCATTACGCTATGCTGCTTCTGCACACGCTGAGCTGAGTGGGTGATCACATGTTTAACTAAATGTTGGATCCATGTCTTTGAACACAGTGTGTGTACACTAGGCAGGCCTGGAGGTCGAGCTTACCCGCGCTCCGCTTGGTCCAACAGGGCCCAGAGGACCACGTGGCCCTGGAGAACCCTGGGAAAAAAAAGCAGACACACTTAATCAAATGCAAATGATGAGGAACAACACATTTTTACAGCTCCCTGATGCCTGAAAAAAATCCTGTGGGTTTCCTAGTTCTTTTGCCAAAAATAATATTTCATCTTTATTATTGAAAACTGGAACAATTACCCTCTTGTGTGCTGACACATGATGTCTACTAGACATGTGAATAAAGAGCGCTGTTATAGGCTTTATTAAAGACAATGCTGCCAATAAGCGCTGAAGATCATAGAATAGGACTTTCTCCCATGTCTGAATTTGCTTATTCAGAGGCCAGGATAACCAGTGGCGATGCTTTCTCCAGTTGAATGGTGGGAGTTGGTTCAATGACCTCAGCTGGATGAATGAACGCTTGCTCGGCCAAGAAATGGCTGTGTAATGCCAGCCCACTCAAAAATCATCAAAAATGCCCACCAAAACTTTCCGCTGTAATGCCTTGATAGAGCAGTGATGTCAATAACCTCAAAGAACTTTGGACTCTGAATGTCACGATGATGGTTAAGTTTGGATTTATATGACTTTCATTTTCATCAAAGACGTCCACAGAATGACATCTACTGTAAGTCAAAGAGGCTCAAGCTTCAGACACGCTCAGTTTTTACCAAGTCACGGTCATCTTCAATTACGAGGCTGGGGGAAGAACATGTTCCATTCCCTATTTCCCCTTTGGTAATACGAGTCTGCATTTAACTGCATCACTGGCCTTCTACTGTTTGTCAATCAACAGGCTGATCCGAGAGCGTGGGTCTCCCTGAGGATGGCATGGTAAACCTCCCACTCGGAGTGTGGTTTCAATCTCAGCCTGTGGACTGAATCCAGGCTCCAGTAGCAACGCCGCTCTCTATGGATAGTCTGCTGTTTCCTGTTCATAAACCACAAAATGAGAGGGGGAGTGCTGTACTCACTTGCCGGCCAGACAGACCCGGGTCTCCAGGATCTCCCTTTGGTCCCTGGCGACCCTGAAGGTGGAGGAGGAGGAAAAGGAGAAGCTTTAGTCTTGTGTTTTATCCTTTTTAGTCTATGATTGTGATTGACTTCATGTTTTGACATGAACATCTGCAATAAAGTAGTAGTCCAGCCAGATAGAAGTAGAGGGGAGTGTAATGTCTTTTAACTTGTAAATCCCCCTTCTTGATGGATCGGCAGCAAAAATGCACAAATTTTACTTTCATATCAGCACTAATCATACAGGTTTGTGTGTGTCATATACATTAAACTCCATCTACCATGAATTCTTAACTATTTCTGCCCTGGCTGGACTTTTGTATTGTTGGTTAACTTACGGGTTCTCCGGGTAGAGACAGTCCGTTAGGGCCCTGTGGACCCGGTGGTCCCATTGAGCCTGGGAGTCCAATATCACCACGTGGACCCATTGGACCCTGTAGCATTACCCAGACAAAAATCAAAGATGATTCATAGCCACACTCTCACAAAAAACAACACTCACCAGACTTTTTATTGCACAAGTTAACATCAATAGTGGAAATGAACCTTTTACTTCACATAGGCTCCGTTTAAATCACGTTGAGAAAAAAATATACAGTCGATAACTGAAATCAGCTGCTTGCTTTGTCTGATGGTGAAAGCGAAGATAAGAGCAGTGATAGCTTCTGAAATACAATGGAAGTGATAAGTGTGTGGATTCTGCATTATTGGTAATGTCAGCAGGTCTGGTTCTAGCCCTTTAGATGCAATTGGTGAAATTCAGATTTGGATATAATGATATAAATGAAAAATTGTTCGATGATATTGTTGGCTTAAAAGTGTTAAGTTAGTTTCACAACCAATTACACTGTAATTAATAAATAAGCTGTTGGGCAGATGACAAAGTGTGATCATACCTCAATGCAGAAAATGAGAAGGGTGCCCAACAGCGTTTAAAAAAAAAAACCAAACTATTATTATTAATTAATTTTTTTAGAGGAACAGCAGCGCCCCCCTGAAGGTGGCACCTGGCGACCACCCATATGGCCTATGCCTTAATCTGTCCCTGAATATCAGCAAGATTCACTGGCTATGAACTGGTTGAATTTATTAAGTTGCAGTAAAAGGAGTTAAGCCTGTTAAAAGAAAATGATAACTTATGTGGTTGAAGTGATGCTACTCACAGCGTTGCCGGGCTCTCCTCTATCTCCTCGTGGTCCCTTAGAACCTGGGCTGCCCTGGAAAAGCACAGAGCCACAAACGTTGAGTTATAGTGTAATAACACGAGCCGATTCCAAAAATCCCTAAAACCCCAAGCCCTACCAAATCCTCACAGGGGCTTAGTGAGGCTACCAAGCACACATATTCCAGACGTCTCCTTAAGACTTTTTTTTTTTTAACTGTTGTTTTTTCCAACAGGCATTTATCTTTTGACACTTCTTCTTGAGCCCACATTTCATTGCATGCCACTGGTCTCATCCTCCTCTGCTCTTTCCAAAAGGAAAGCAAAATACTGCTCCTGATGCAAAGGACATCCTCATTCGACTCAAGTTCAAACTGTGTAGCAGCAGGCAAATGTCAAGTAGCTCATTATACTGTAGTTTTATAGTCACTATAACACTAGCAGGGAAACGTATGGCTTTATCATCATCATCATCATCATCATCATCATCATCATCATCATCACATCAAAACAGACAGAGGTAGAAGAGGTAAAGATAGAGGAAAAGAGCACAAGGATTTATGATGGTGGGAGAGTCTTTACCGAAGGTCCAGGAGGCCCCTGAGGGCCGATGCTGTCCTGTGTGCATGTGCATGAGTGGGGAAGGGAGGGGCACTTGGCTTCATCTCTCTGAAAAGAAAGACAGATGATGACAAAATTAGAAAAGAGCCATAAATGCACTTGGGCTGTCAAAGTTGATGCGATAATGGTACGTTAACACAAATTTGTTAGAATGCAACTCATTTCTTTAACTCATTAATGCAACTTCATGTGATTTTTAGGTTGTAGCGGGCTCAGTTTTAAAGCTAGAATGAAGATATGGTATCATAAGAAACTAGAAAACTAGAAACGGACTCAATTGGTACCAACACTATCATACTAGCTTGAAGCGAAGGAAGCTAAATAACGCTTCAAACATTTTGTTGAGGAAAAACTGTCAAGGCCATTTTCAAGGGGGTCTCTTGACCTCTGACCTCAAGATATGTGAATGAAAATGGGTTCTGTGGGTACCCACGAGTCTCCCCTCTACAGACATGCCCACTTTATGATAATCTCATGCAGTTTGGGGCAAGTCATAGTCAAGTCAGCACACTGACACACTGACAGCTGCTGTTACTTGTTGGGCTTGAGTTTGCTGTTATATGATTTGAGCATATTTTAATGCTAAATGCAGTACCTGTGAGGGTTTCTGGACAATATGTCATTATAATAATATGTAATAATATAATAACAATAATAAATATATACATACATTTGCATAAAGCAGCATATTTGTCCACTCCCATATTGATAAGATTATGAAATATTTGGCCAATCTCCCTTTAAGGTACAATTTAAAAAAAATGTGTGATTAATTTGCGATTTATCGCGATTAAATATATTAATCGATTGACAGCCCTACAATGTACACATACAGTTGTTCAGAGAAGTATAGTCCATTTCACACCCGGCCACTGATAACTGACAGCATGTCTTGGCAATCAGAATACGAAGGGGAGAAGAGAAAATCCTCAATGTCATTTTGTGACAGCACCCTGGCAAACGGCGGTTTTAACTTTGCTTGGAGTTTAAGAAGAAGAGACAGTTTAGAAACCCAGCAAAGGTCACGGTGGAACAGTGGCTCATGCAAAGTCAGCGTGCATGGGGCTTTAAGACCAGATGCTCACCGACAGCTGTCCACATTTTTGGAAACACGTCTTTTACATAATGGGTTATATAACACTACAATCATTGACGTGATATATTAATAGCTGATGCAAATTATAGATGAATTGCTCATAATTGGATAAATGCGCACACGTCCGGTATTTACCATACTGAATCAAAATAAATGTGATTTACTGTCTGCCGCACGATCTAAAGGAGCGCTTGTTTTCGTGTAATTGGGAGATCATAAGGCAACAGTCCGATTAGCACAATTAAAATGCAGGATACAAGGTCCTACTCAGTTCAGCTGAGGACCTCTATTTTTAAGCCCACCCCCCTGGTTATCAGTCTTGCATTTAGCCTAATGACTGCATCCCAGCTTACATAAGTCTCTGACAAGGTATGCATGCATATAGTATATACAGTAAATACAATGGTTCTTCTTCTATTGATTCTAATAACCAACAAAGTACATGGTTAACCACAAATGCATTTAGTTCTACATGTACATCAAAATATGTGAAATAAATCTGCCAAGATATCCCTAATGTGGATGGTCTTTTCACTTGACTTAGTTATCAAATGATTCTAAAGTGACACTTGTTCTTACTGTGGCGGGCAGGTCGCAGCATCTGTCCCGGCTGATCCAGCTCAAGCTGCAGATGATATCGAACATCTGGAGTTGGAACTACACAAGACAAAGAGGAGAACATAAAGGGGTGTTACAAATTGCTCCCATTCTTGATAAAAATGCACACTGTTTGAAAACAGAGCAACAAGTCCTTCAGAGAAACAGAAAAATGCAGGACTTCCATCCTTTCAGCCGTCACTGGGAGCAGTTAAAACTTAATTGTGCATCTACGCACAAGAGGATTTGGATATTCATTCTTTGGAAAGTCGCTCTTCCAAATGTGCTTTTCCAAAAGTTTTTCACGAGTTTCTTTTTTTCGCTTACTGTTGCAGACTGCCTCCTTCCGCCTCCAGACTTGGCCAACTTGCCAAGCACTTCGTAGCCATCCAGTGTGATGTTGTTGGCCTCCTTGATGGGCTTCTCTGCCACCTCCTGGCAGTCCACGTTGAGCTTGACTTTCTCCGCAGAGATGCTGATGTGGAGCTACAGGGGAGGGAGAGAGATGGAGAGAGGACACAATTAACAAAACATTATTGTCTTCTCAATACGTCACAGCTGCCAGCTTTGTTGCAACACAATTAGTTGGCAAAGAGTACTAAGAACGCTGGAGCTTTTGAAAAGCTGGGTTTGGCATTAATTTCTATTTGGAAAGGGCATGATTGCCATTTTAAAGAAGAAAGTGCAACCATGAGGCCAGGAACAACTTCACTGAACCTTTTTGAACCATGCTCACGAAGACACTGATACTGTATTCCACATAATTGCTAGACCGAGTGAATTGTTTAGTCTTTGCAGAACCATGTTAATTATAGATTCTGATATTACCCCAGAGTGGTTACTGATTTGGCTTGGGCCTGCTTTTTGATGCCTCCACAGATGAATGGACCATTACAAAAAAAAAAGGAAATATACAACAGTTGGCTTTAAATCTGCAGTCGGTGATTGTATAACAACATCAAATGACAAAGTGCCAGATTTTGACGTTTCCTGTCCAGAGAACCCTGCTCCACATCTTGAAGCAATATCATTTGCGGTGTGCCATCAAACGTCCTACACTTTCCATACTTTCCCCTCGCTGTTGCAAAATTTTTCCCCTGCTCAACCATCAGACAAGCTTTCTTTATGTCAGGAAAAAGCAAGCTACCATTTCTTTCTACAAAACCATACCAACCACATAGACTAGGCCATAGTTCTTGGCAACCAATCACAAAATTACAGTTGACTTCCTTGGCAACGGAACAAACTATCTGGTGGACCACAAAGAGAGAGGGGTGTCGTTTATCCAGGGTCCTGGCGTGCATATATCATACCATGACGCTCCTGAGGGCTTACCAAAACAGCTCTGGATGATATACTGGGGCGGCAAATAATGATCATGTATATATTACCTCACTGACCAATAAGTAAACACAATAAGAACACTATAGTTAATGGAAAATAAGGCCTCAGAAAGGCTAGCTTTCTAGTGACCAATGCCTCTCTCACACAGTTGATGCTGCTAAGTGATCTGGTCTCACTGAAGCGAAGTGTTGACAGATGGAACAATTTTCATTTATCAATTGTTAACACAGAAGGTTTCGCTGTGCCCCGCTGTGTCAGTCAGAGTCCATGTGGTACGATTTCAGGCTGACTCCGTCCCCGCTCCAATACACTTCACATGTTTCCATGATTCCTATCAGATTAGATTTTATTGCCCTTGGCTTTTTATAACCTTAACTTCGTGCATGCTGATAATTAGGTGTGATTCTTCTCTATATTAAATGCCTCCAAGATTATGTTTGAGAGTAAAAGGAAATAAATGATCAGCAAAGATGCAAACAGTGCTCATGAAATCCCCACTTGGGCTGATCGTTTTCATTGAGTCATCCTAGATGTGAAGCTCCCATGTCTGATCTGGCACCTGCGAACAGACGAGGCACTGTGGATTTCTTTGGTAAGAGAAGTTAATTTCCTGTATTTCAAGTGAGTTTTTTTTTTTTTTTTTTGGAGGGGGGTCAGTAAGTCTTAGCTCACAGTAAGATGTCTTAGTGTCTAAAAGAAAGTCGTCACGAATTAAGAGTACAATGAGCACAGTCAGTCAGGGGACAATTTGGCAAAAAAAAGCCCTCCCTCTCTTTCTTAATGAGTGTATGCATATGTTGGCACAACCTTCCCAACAAAGTCCCTGAAAGGAAAGTTTGAAAGAGTTCAAGACTTCTCAAAGAACAATAAGGTTTGTGTATTTTTTTTGAGGCAGTACAGCTACATACACGCTCAAACTTCTACAAATGTAACTCTGAAGACATTACTAGTAGTCAGTGTGGCTTATGGAAAATGTCTTCTTCACTTCAGTTGATATGAAAGTTTCCTCTATGGGGCTCCCACCCTTCGAGTGTGGGAGGGGATTCCCCAGTGGGCTAGTGAGTGGCTAGCATCTGCTATAGTCATCTCTGAGAGCTTTCCCACATGTTCTATGAGAGGCATAGACCCCGACCCCTCCAGCCTGGGTTACTTTTTATTAACTAACATGAGGAGAAAAGTCAAATCTGCAAATATTCTCTGACCCAGCACTGTCTAACACTTGACAAAAACAGAAACGGCGGCTCAAGTGGCACAATTAATGTGATATTTGCTGCAAATATCACCCTTCAAACTGCAAAAGCCATGATTTAAGATATCAAACATACTGGCACTGCTAGTACCAGAAGATATACGGGAATGGTTGATAATAGAGCTGAGACAATGATGCACAGATAATTAATTGGTAATTTTGATTTTTTTTAATCAAAAATGTCAAAATTTCACTGGTCCCAGCATCTCAAATATGACTATTTTCCTGTTTCTTAGTGTTATATGATAATATGTCAAATATCTTTTTGTTTTGGACTGTTGGTTTGATAAAATATCATATTTAAAGATGTCGCCATGGGCTTTGGGAACACGTGATGGCCGTATTTTAATTTTATCATTTAATAAACTAAAGAATTAATAAATTAATTGTGGAAATAATCTGTAAATCTATCAAAAAAAAAAAAAAAAACCTTGGTTGAAACCCTGCTTTGTTTACCTAAAACTTAAAAGTCAACATGTGGGTTTTGTTTTGTTTATCTTCACACATGGACAATAAGCCCAACTGCCATTTGTGACAGCCCTCATTATTGGTCACTGTGGTTTCAACACACACACACACACACACACACACACACCACACACACACTATTACAGGGGTCACTCCGTAATAGCCGTCGACAAAGTGTTGGGAAGCCACTGACAACATAAACACACACCGCCACAGCTGTCGGTGGTGGCACTTACTCAGCAGACCAGTAAATAAGCAGCTACGTAGACCGCTGTTGACTCGCCAGCTCATGGAACAACAACTAACTGCACCGCGAACTAGCCACCCAGTGTACATTGAGACTACAGTCTCCACCATGGCTACAGACTGAGGGAGCACACACAAATATATGCACACACAGATCAGGCTGCTGTCCAACTAGACCAGCAGTGATTTCATCTTACATCTGACCCAGCATTTTCCAGGGTCCCATTCATTCATGAAGTTACCCTGCAATTAGTTGTGTAGATGCAAAATGGTCGAACTGAAAAGCCATTTACAGTACGCTCTGATCTGGGGGCCAATATATCGCTCTCATCAGTTCTTCAGTTCAAAAAACTGCACTTTGTCACATCAGGAAGTGGGCGAACTTTGATGTTGGATAAGTCTCTGGTGCGTTGAAAGGGGTCATTCATTCGGATTACTTTAGAATTAGGGAGAAGAAACCTGTGCGCTAAATACGGGCCAAGCTGTGCTTGGAAACAAAGTCAATGCATTGGAACCGGTCGTTTTTCCTCCAGCGATGAATCCAGCATCCTAAGCCGTTCAAGGCTGGTATGGAAATATACTGCCCCTCATTGTTCTGGTCTCTACACCCTACTGTGGTGAAACATAACAGAGGATGTTTTATATCCGCCGCTGCTTGAGTTGGACTAAAAGGCATTTGATGTCTTTTTACCTCTTACTGTGGTCTCAAGAGACTTTATTCTACACACAAATGCTGTTTATCACAGTCGTTAGCTTGGCATGTGGGCCTAATGTAGTGGTTAGACCACTGAAAAGAAAAAGGGAGTTTGCAAAACAATAACACCACTGTGGGTGGATATCTCAAGTTAGATGAGAGGTTCTGGCAGATTGTTTGAAGAGCAGTTGATGTTAATGGATCTTCTAATGAGCGCTCCCCAGTGGGAGTTCAATCATAATTTCCTTCATGAAAGACAGGGCTGCTGGTGGCACGGATTACTTTCAGAGTCAAGAAAATGTATCACTAGGACAGCTGGAAACATCTGGATTCAACTATTTAATCCATTGCTTACAATGCGTGTTATTATTGCTTCCACGGCTACTAAGTGTCCTTAATCCATTTATACAGTCTTATGCCCTCTATTGTTGGAGCTTCAGCAAAAGGTTTAAAGGGACACTCCAGCAATTTTGCAAATACAGTTCAGTGTACTCGTCTTGGGGAGTACTACTCAGCCTGTGACATCTTTTACTCGTACAATGTCTTCTTCGGCCCTTGAAAAGCTTTGTCAAGTCTTAGAACATAAAAACATAACCCTGACGATGTCATTAGAGTGATCTCAGACTGGGTTTGAATTTATACTACATCAGAAAGCCTGTATTACAAACTGCGGCATGGAGCTTAAAAGACGTGGGTGTTTGCAAAGCAAGGGAAGTCTAATTGACGTATTTTTGTAGGCCCACCAGGTAGTTAGCATCGTCCAGGTTCCTTTGACAAAGAGCCAATGGGATCGTTCCATTGGGTTTTGGATCATTGCGGAAAATAAGCTCTGGCAAACAAATGTTTATGATACTTTCACATTCTGTTCCATAAGATAATTGATAATTGTGAATGCAATTGCCAGCAGTAAAAAGCTGATGTTCGGCAAAAATAAACTACACCATGGTTGCACTGAGTATCCACAACAAGGCTGTAAAGGTAGACGAGTCAGAGAGATGATGGCTCATCATATCATTTCGCCTATTTTAAAACATTATAAAAGCTTCAAAACTCATGAGTGGGATATTTATTGATGTATTTTATATCGTAGAACAAAATGTTAAAACTTCTTCAGGTTGTGTTAACACAGACCTTATTTCAGGCATCTAACTAAAAACCCATTCAAAAAAAACATTGATTTCCAGGCGAGGGAATCGGAAGTGCTAAAATGCTATCTCATTTCGGGGTTTTAGGACTCATTCCTGTAGCACTCTTTAACAAAAGATGCTACTGAGTTGCATTATGGGAAATGTAGGATCCAGAACTTTTGGACTGACCCATACTAGTTACTAAATGTCAGCATATCTTGGCTTCAGTTGCATCGATTTTTGAACTGTCTCCCAACTTTCAATATACTAAATCACTGGAGAACATAGATAAAGGTGCTCTATCTTTTCAATATTCAGAGCATTAATATAGCATCAAACAGGTATTTGGTATGTATAGATATAGAGGAGTAATGTCTACCTGAGCAGAGAATGAAGTCGCTCTCTGCCTGTATGTGTGTTTGTGCATGCGAGCGTGTCCCACTAGCTAGCTCATGGCAGCTGTCAACATTATGAGAGCTGTGCAGCGGCAAAAGATATCCTACTGATGTTGGATTTAGCACTTTTAAAGAAATACCTTAAAGTTTGCTAATTTACTGAAAAATGTGCAGACTTTGGGATCCGTTCTTGAAATGCTTTATGCCATGTTTGAACCCATCTCATGCAGAACCCAAATTAAAATCGATCTAGTCCACAGACCAGTGCTTCAGTCAGGATCAGACTGGTTTGGAATTCACTGAACAATTACCGGTATAGTCTCCAGTTTTGATGTGGTCAGACCTCCACGGTTAGATGTAGCAGCGCAATATGCTGAGTCACAGAGGTATCACAAATTCCCTCCAACCTCTTTAAATTCATTTATAGCCTCCACCATCCATTCATCAAATTAACTGCCCATGAACTTAAAACAACAGAGCTTAATGTCAAATCATAAAGGGGCCCAAAGACCACTCTGACAGCGGACCGACCCTCTAAGATGGATAGCAGAGAACTTTTGACAGCTAACACAATACAGCTACACGGCGTTGGCTGTTAGTCAGATCTTCATATTAAAAGGTAATTCAGCCAAATGAAATGAAGCATAAACGTCACACAGAGACATATGAAATCATTTAAAACCAAAATATGTGAACAATATTCTGTATGTAAAAGGATCCGAAAAGGATAATCAGCCAACAGGTGACCACAAAAGATTCTCAGTCCGTCCTATTAGAGCCAAACTTTAATAATATCACTATGTGGCGAGCGCAGCACTGATCTCTTTAAGAATCATGCATTGTGTTTACCTTGTGGAAGCTCCCATGGAAAAGCCGCTTCACTTGCTCTTCATTAAACGTGGCTCTCTGGATCTCTCCTCGGGTGTCCTTGTTGTAGAACGTGATTGTTTTGCTGGAAGCTGAAGAGAGAAGAGCTTTTGATGAATCCCTGACGGTGCGTTACGGCGCGGTGGCACGCAAAGCGCAGACAGGACTACAGAAAACACATGGTTGAAGAGATCGGAGAGGGATGAAGGGAAGGCTAGGAGGGATTAGGTTCATGCCCGTAATTATTTGCACATATTTACCACGTGCGTAAGTGCACGTTTGCAAAAGACACTCATTTAAAAATGAAGGCTTTCTAGTTGAGAATAAAAAAGACAAACCCAAAATCCACTGTGTTTCCACTGCCTTATTTACTGCCTATCCTATCTGATGAAGGTTAATTAACACTGTCTGTCTGTGACTTAGGTAAGAGAGAAAAAGAGCAGCTTAAGTTGTTAATAAAGAGTGTACAGCTGTGTCTATGTTGGGTCAGGTACAGCAGCTTCCCCCTCCAGCTGAGAGCCACAACATGATGAGAGGCTTACGGTTAACGGTGACCCCGACCTCGGGGTTGTTGTTTTTGTCTGCAATCTGCCAGATATCAAAAGGTTCGGAGCCTGTGTCAGGCAGCAGGCGGAAGAGCAGGATGATGGTGTAGGCTGGGGGAAGACCCTCCGGATGGATCTCCCTGTGAGCGTAAAAAAACATACATTGTGATGAGTCAGAGCTGTGCCCTCATCACGCTAGCAGTCAGGATATCACATTAGAAACAAATACCAAGACCATTACATCTAGCTGCAATGATACAGCATCCAGTGTGTCACATCGGCTGCACGACCTGTAAATGGTTGCCAGTTTTCCCCCTGAAATTGCCCACATATTGAAAGTATTTTCTGTCCCCGCTCCTTCGCTGCAAGTGTTTCCATTTGTGTGTACTATGGCAATGGCTGCTCCCAGTCACACAGTACGCATCATTATAAACATATTAAGGAAGTATGCTGAAGTGGTTTGGCAGTTCAACAATTGCCTAACACCAGTTAAATGAGGCCCAATAAAGAGACAAAGCTCTTGACCCAGGGGTGATTTTTTTGCTCCCAGTATGACATAGGTGGGAGGAGGGCCGGGTCCAGGAACTTTTTACTTCTGCGACCAGGATTTCGTGCTCCTGCTAGCACCTCATATTCCAGGAGCTGCAACAACAAATATGGCTCACTGCCAATAGGGGCACTGGGGAAACCCCTCTGACTACAGAGGCTTCATTATGAATAACGACTGTGGGCTGGGTAGGATTATAGTGCACAGGAGATAAGGCCAATAGGCTGGGAGTAAAACTCACACTCCCTCTGTTTGACACACACAAGTACTATTTAATCTCAGCTCTTACTTGGTGGGCTGGTTTAGGAAGGAATCCTTGTGCAGCCTGTAGGCGATGTAGCTGTTGAAGGAGCCGGGCTCCATGGACACGCCATTCATGCCAGCAAAGGTGCGGTCTGTGATGTTGAAAGCCTCAAGCATCCTGAAACCTAGACAGGATAAAAACAGGTGTTGAGAGGATGGAAACACAAATAGCGTCTTGTAGCGTAACATAATAGCGAATGTCAAGAAGTGGTGATGGTTTATAATAACCAGCATTTATAAATGGTAAATTGATCATAACAGTTTATAAATTCTATACTGTATTATAGCTGATAGGAGATGATAAGAATTACATCCTGATTATATTAATATCTATTTACAGTTTATTGTTGCACACATTATAAGTATTCATTAAATTTGTAAACCTTTAAGAAATCATTTGTAAAACATCTATAAATATTACATAGACAGATGGACCAGAACCCAATTATTAACCATTGACCATGTAATTAACTATCTAAATAATATTTATAGATGCTTTACAAAGTATTCATGAACCATTTTAACAAGTACTATAATCATCAGTTGTAACTCTGTAATAGCCATCCAAATATTGTTTATAGACGGTTTGCAAATCACTTGTTAACCATTAAGAAAGTGTTACAAATGATAACAGTAAAATTACTTTTAACTCAGTTTTGATTAACTATCTATTTGCCGTTTATTATTGATGGTTATTATAAAGTGTTACCCAATAAGCTTTGAGTCTAGTTAATGTGTAAGGTGTACGCTTACCAGGTGTTGTGAACCCATCGATGTAGATCAGAGGACAGGCTGAAACAGGACAAAAAGGTGTAAAGGGTTGGGAAAACAGATTTAGGCTCAAAGAAAAGCGATTCTTGTCTGTTTGTACAACTCCTGGCAGTAGATCAGTTGAAAGGTGCAGCAATGGGTGAACTTCTTGTTACCTTTGCAGGTGTACTACTCAACTCACAATAGAAGTTACAAAATCAAAAGAAAAGGTTTCCTCTTGGAATAATATTTGTGGTTTTTCGCGATATATTCATGTGTGCCTTACTGGAAGTGGCCGTTTCACAGATGAATGTGATCAGGTTGTCCTGGATCTTGGCGAAAGCGTCGTAGTCGTCCACCACAAACACATGTCTCTCGCTAGGCTTGCTGCCGATCTGTCTCAGCTCTGTCATGTCCACATCGGCCACTCCGACTACAAACACACTGTAGCCTAACAACACACACACACACACACACACACACACACACACACAACAAAGACCATTGTTAAACTTCCAATAACCACAGGCAGTTTTATCACTGTGGGGATTATTACATGAGTTTATTAAATCAGCTGTAAAACTGTGGCTCTGGGGGAAATCAAAGTTTGGAAGCAAAAGGTATATGGAAAAACAGCTCTGCTTCACACAGTATGGACTGTATATACGATGTAAACACACATGGTAATGATTAATAAATCCACACATACCAGAATGCTGCAGTTTTTCTGCACTCTTCTTGACTTCATCCTGGGAGCGTCCATCTGTGACCACCACTAGCACCTTGGGGACATTCCTCCTCATACCACTGTCTGAGGTGAACACCTTCTCATAGACGTGCTTCAGAGCAACGCCTGGGTGGAGGAGGAGAAGGAGAAGGATCACAATGAAGGAGAGACGACAGAGAACATCAAATCTGGAGAATTCATCTTCTTTAGAACTATTTGTTTGCTATGATGCCACTGTGAGTGTTTTTTTTCAGTGCTGTACCAGTCTTGGTGTTGCCTCCTCTGTAGCGCACAGTCTGCAGAGCTGATAACACTATGCCTTTGTCGTGGTAGGTGTTCAGCTTGAACTCAGTCTTGGCGTCGTCGCTGTACTGCACAAATGAAACCTGCACAGAGAACAAAAATGATGAGAGAGTGACAATGACAATTCAAAACATCACATGTGGTCAGTTTATCTTAAGAAAGAAATAAACATTCAAGAAGGTTTTTGCCTACCTGCATCCCACCAGGGCTGATGACGTCGAAGGCTCCAGTCATGCTCGTGACGAACTGGATGACCTTGTTGAAGCTCTCATCTCCGATACTCCAGGAGCCATCAATGAGGAAGACCAGGTCTGCCTTGGCACCTTTGCACACTGTAGCACAGGTACAACAGTGTTAATGTAAAGCATAATCTCAGCTAAACCGTGAGAAATATTATTTTAGCACACAGATGCGCTCACCATCTAGCGCAGGGGGGACTGTTGCAGGAGCAGGGGGGGTGGGAGGCTCGGTGGGCACCTCTGTGGGTTTGACCACTGCAGGACAAAACACAAACAGGTGCGCAACATTATGTTACTCGCTGAATAAATGAAGGTTTCACTAGTTTTTACCAATCAAGTGTTTGAGAGCACTGTCCTCTCATACATGAGCATTAAATTGGCATGTTATCTTACATGTCCTCTCCTTTACTTTGACTCCAGGTCCCTCCAGGTTGGGGGTCTGGACGAACACTGTGGCATCGTAGAGAGAGTCGGGGGTCAAGCCATCAAAGCAGTAACTGCTCTCCGAACCTCTGACAGTGATCTCTTGAGCTCCTCTCTTGGAAGCTATAGTAAGAAGAAAATCCAGATTAGACAGACTCAGATTGCAGTAATCTAACAGATATCCAACGTGAACAAGGCCTTTATAGTGTTGAGTAGAGCACTTACGATCAATAGGGTTGACTTTGAGTCTGTACGAGGTGGCAGCTCTGTGAGGGGTCCATCGGATGCAGAAGGACTCATAGCCAACGTTGTAGGTGGTCAGGTCTGTCACATTCAGGTACACTAAAGAGAAGCATTATTCTAATAAATAGTCTTTCACAGCAAGGGTAGTGAATTGGCAGTCAAAGCTAGAACCAACCATTTCATTTTGTGCAGATAAAGCTGTCAGTAAATAAATAATAGCACCATCAGCTTACATGTTGTGCCTTGTCCGATGAGAGGTGCACTGAGGCCTGTTTCGTACTGTGCCAACACCTTCAGGTCATAGGTGGTTCCCGGTTTCAGGTTATGCAGTTGGTGGGAGGTCACGTCTCCAGCAAACACCTCAAAGGACTCATCAGAGCCTGAAAAGAGTCATAAACATAAAAAAGTCTCCATATGTGTTTGTATAAAAAAGAAAGTCCTTTGAAGTATACTATTAAAACACATATTTCCTGCCGTTTTATCTCCATAGCAACATGTCCTTACCCTCAGGCTGGTAGATGAGCTTGTATCCATTGACCCTGGAGGGAGCGGGATCCCACGACACCCTGAAGCGGGTGTACCACTCATCAGAAACACGAAGGTTCCTGGGGCCGAGCATACCCACTGTGGGAAACAAGACAAGGGCGGCACAGTCAGCGCAGGTTTCTTTTCACTGTAATGGAATTCAAATTCTGTCTTATCAGCAGGGTAATTACTGTATTATAGCTTATTACTGCTCATTATGACGTTTGAATTATGGGCAAAATATCTCGACGTGTGATCGAGGGGATGATAAATTTAACCACATCAGAGAAAATTATGACAACATTAAACCGCCTCAAGGAGCTCAGTGGCATTACGGTAAGAAATAGGGCTTCTTTTGTTTGAAAAGCAAAAGGAGGCAAGACGCTGGCCAGCGGCATTGGAAGCTTGAGTTCTCCCTCAGTGGAGCACCGCCAGTTCATAATTCTCTGGCCCTTGCTGCATTTGGCCTTCACGCAAAGTCAAGAATTTCACTTATTCCACTTTTGCTACAGTGATTCAAGATCTTAATCAATAGATCAGTCTATTCAGATTTTCTGCTGTGGATTCCTCACTCTCTGATCCTTAATACGTGTCTGTCAGTGTGCTCAGTTTCACGTCCTTGAATGATCTCTACATCAGGAAATAGTTCCTACCTGTGCGTCCATCCCCTTCCAGCTGTCCTCCGGCTCCGTCAGCATAAATGGCGGTCACTTTGATATTATAAGGAGTGTCTGGATCCAGGTTCCGCAGGATCACGTTGTTTCTGTTTCCTGGTACTACGGTCTGTGAGACGTATCACATAAAGAAAAGGGTTACTAAAAGAACAAATCAAGAGCATATTAGGGATGCATTTGTATCGCTATCTCAGATCAGTGACAGATGGCTTATCACTTAGGACTATTTTTGTTTTTTTTTTTTTCATTAAACTATACATGTAAGCAGCAGTGGAATTATGTGGAATCGTAAACATGCTTACAGATTCCTCGATGGGGTCTCCTGTGGTCTGGGCGTAGGTGATGCGGTACTGCGTGACAGGACCTTCGGCGTGTTCCCAGCTCACAGAGAGAGTGCTGGTGGTGGGGTCGTATACACGCATGTTCCTTGGTCCACTGCGGGGCACTGAAGAAACATGAACAAACATTAACATTCCAAATATCGCTATTTCTCTGTTGTCTTTTTGTCTACTAAAAATGAGGTTTTGATTGTTGATTACTTAAATATCTATGCTACATCTGCACTTGCTTGACACATACTGGGTCCTTAGAGTGTTTTTCCCCACTCTAGGATGGTCTTTAGACACACTGGCCAGGGTTCTTACATGTCTTTCCTGCGTCACTGATAGTGGGTCCTTCACCGTCGCTGTACAGGGCAACCACTCCAACATTGTAATCTGTGTCTGGGAGCAGCTGCTGCAGCAGGGCCTCGGTGGTGGTCCCTGGTACCACAATCTGCATGAAGACACCCAGCATGTCAGGAATAGAAACTTCTGAAGGGTTTCAGTGCAGCATGTGTGGACTTAAAGAGGACCTATTATGCTTATTTTCATGTGCATACTTGTGTTTTGGGTTTACATGCTCATACCGACTGTGCTACAGCACCTCTTTTCACCCTCTGTATGAAACGCTCTGTTTGATCTCCTGCTCTGATTGGTCAGCTGGCCCACATCACTTGTTATTGGTCAACCAAACTAAACTCGTTGGATTCAGCAGCAGCTCGGCTCTAACTAGCATTGTTTGCGGTGGTGGTAAACTAGCCGCTATGGAAATGTGTTGGTGAAATCACCACGTTATGGATGAAAACGTGTGATTTCAAGCGAGGTGTTTCTGTGGGGGGAGAGTAACTTCCTTTGGTGTGGACTTTGGGCTTAGTAACGTTTTTACATGCACAAAAAACTATACAACCCACTAAAGGAAAAGGAAAATGCACAAAAGCATAATAGGGCTTCTTTAAGTCCTCAATTGATCAGTAAAATCAGATAATGATCATAGCAAATGTGTTTCTTTTCTAAGAAAATGTGAACAATTGTGTAGGGGTACACACCTGATGTAAATCTCCTGCCCAACACAAAGACCTTTCCCCTCTCCTGACAGCTGCTTGTGCTGTACACTCCCTCTGACACCTCCCTTTTACTCAACAGCCCCTTGCTGTCAGCACTCAGTGAAAGGAAGACACAAATAACCCTCTGATGTTTAAGCCAGTCTGACAGTGACGACAGCTGATTACATAGGTGGCACCTCCTCCTCACTCTGTCTGTCTGTGGGTTAGTTAGCTGAACAGTTTCTCGAAGGCTGGTGTTGGTGAATGAGGAAAAGGGAGGGATGTGCACATGTGTAGGTGCTTACGATGTAAATTGTGCGGTGAAGGGGGGTTGTATGAGAGAGAGAACACTGTGATTGTTAGACAAGCAAATGGGTCGATGCATCTGCTCATTATTGCTTTGTGGTACACGTAAATGCAACAAGAATGTCCTGTTGTCTACAGATAGCTCCCATCCTATCCTGCTATCTATTTACTGAGGTGTTTGAGATTATCAGCAAAAAAATAACATCACAAGCTGGTAATTCACCCTACAAATCTCCAGCTGGTGTTAAATTTGATGATGGCGGCGGCTGAAAAAAGGCCACATTGCCGCACATCCCTGGCTCCAGCCACGGAAAAGGAGAGAGAGCTAGCCATAAATGTGCGCCTCTCTATCAACGAAGTGGAGTATGCCTCCGTTCTTCAAAGACTGCGTTGAAGAAACCGTTCTCAATGGTGCAATCTTTCTGGCAGATGCCGGAAAGAGCTAATGATACCGTGTCAAAGTAACACATGCAGATTCTGTAAGCAACGCCAGAACTGCTGAGGAGGTGGACACACTGGTGCCAGATGCCGCATATCGTGTCAAGAATGGGAGTTGCAATTTAATGAACACTGTCTCGGTTAAAATCTTTAGCGGTGCGTAAATGAGAAGAATTCAGTTGGCGGTAACTGCACATGAACACAATCACGTAGACCATTTGGTGAACAGACTAATGGATGTTTCATTCCTAATGACATATGGTAAACTGTTAATGCTGGATAAACATTTTAATTGGTTACTGCTTAGTAAACATGCTCACAGTCACACCTCCACTCAGATGTACACTAATTCTTTTCTTCTTTGATAATCCCTCAGTGTTTGCGTGTATAATGTATGATTTTAAAACTTCGGTATTTGTCCGCCTGGACCCGATTTTCCCACTTTTTGTGTCTAACTAATGGGGACACTTTATGAAATTGGTCCAGTATTGAGGGATAACGCTGCAGACGGCCACTAAACAGGCTACGCTTCCTGTACTTCCTGTACTGTCTCTTCTGGCAACAAGTCACATGACACAATGGCAAACAGGATTGGAGAGGTAAGAAAGATGTTTTATTTCTCTGTAGGGTCCTTTCCATAATGTTGTCAAACACTTAATAATCTGAGCCTGTAAGTGGCAAAAACAAGCACTTTTATTAGGATGTAAACTGACCAGTTGTCCCAACTGATTACATTACAGCCTGTTTAGAGGCTGGCGGCTGCAGCGTTCTCCCTTAATACTAGATCGGTTTCAAAAAGTGTTACATACTTAGTGTCACATAGACACAAAAACATGGGAAAATAGGGTCCGGGTTGAAAAATACTAGTTATCCTTTAAGGGAATTAGCAATAAAATGGTGACTGATGAGCTGTTATAAGACAATAAAAAGGTAGCTGTAATGCACCAATGTAAATTTCTTTAAAAGTATATGTGCTATACCACACTTCTTCCCACACAGTGGATGGAAACTCACCGACTCAGAGGGCCTGGCACCAGTCAGAGGAGCATAGACCACCCGGTACTGCTGGACTGGGCCTGTGGCAGCCTCCCAGCGAACGTTCAGAGTGTTGGTAGTAGGGTTGAAAACGCGGATGTTCCTGACGGGGCTGCGCTCCACTGCCGAGCCAGGAATGTTGGTGGTTAGAGGTAGAGACAGCGAAGTGAAAGGATTAGGCGAGGAGGATCAGGGTAAGATAGAGCCAAAACAGGGTACAAAGTGGAAAGAGGATTGATAAGAAGAAGGTTAGACAAAAAGGAAAGAGTGGGGTGAGGTTAAAGGCCAAGTGGTTTGTAATGATTGGGAGGATAGATTGACAGTTAGGATGAGATAAGGCAGAGGGGACAAAAACAGATGGTTTAGGTCAGGCACTCATAAGTGGGGAATGGACAGAGGTCAGTAAATTAGAGGCTAAAACCACCAATTAGACAAGAACAACACCCTTAATATTGCTACACATGTTCCTATTTGTATCTGGTAAAGTTTGACCTGCTGTAGTTTCACTGGGGTCATTTACTAGATTTAAATGAGTCCCTCACTGTGATACTATCATTTCGTCTCACTTATGACTCTCACTAGACGACTTTTGTGGACAGACAGAGCAAATCAATGATGAGAACATTTCAATGAAATGGGAACAATACTGGCCAGCGACCAGCAGAGACAAGTTTTAAGACATTATTTAACAATACTGCTATCAGCAGGACGCTTCCTGTCAGTGCCCTGAAGGTTAATTAATGAAAAGGATATAAAAGGCGTATATGTGCAGCCCTGTGTGAAGCTTGTCTTCTAAAAAATGTGCCGCTCCCCATAATAACCCAATAAATGCATGGGAAAAGCACAGTGGGCAAAACGCAGCGAGCGAGCTTCCGTGCTTTAAAGTTACACAAACCAAAGCCTGTTGACTCAAAACCTGCTTCGAAATTTTAAAGACACAATTAACAGTCAGTCGCCTGCAAAGTTAGCTCAAACAGGGAGAGCAGATCCTTCCTTGAAGTGCTTGACAATGTTATGAGTTTAGCAGTAAAAAAAAGTTTTGTTGCAGTATGATCTGATATACTGTACATGCTGTATAAGAGTTTGGTTAACATGTCGAGGAAAAAAGCCACAGAACATGAGGGGTCATTGCTCCAGGAGGGAAAATGGGGGTAACAGTAGCAGGCATGGAGCATGACCTTAGTCAAGTGGGTTGAGAGCCATAAAACATATAATGCACTCCATTCATTTCTGTTTCGTTTTTCCCAAAGGAGAGCCAATTACTCAATTCACCCCCTCCCCCATTCCCCAGCCCCGCCATTATCCTGACCACTACCCTTCATTCCAACCTATAAATGGACAATATTACGGTAAAGAGAGAGGAGACACCATTATAGTGCTGCCAACGCGAAGGAATTCCTTCCTGTGCAATCACCCCACAAAATGCTGACTCATTCACTGCAGAGATCAGTGGTTTGAAATTGTGGGAGAAACTGGAAAATATGTGATCGTCGATGTAGCTCAGACTAAGCTGAGTGAGCTTAATGCTGTCATTTTATGTTAGGTTTTGTGCTGCGTTTTACATGTAAGGTGTGAGGTAACTGACCTCTTGAGAAACAAAATGGAACTCCGTCGGTTTGGCTTGGCTTGTGAAAGGATTCGGATGATATGAAGTAAATCGGTTATAAACGGCTGCCTCATTGAAGGTTCCTGACATTCAGTAACAGCAAGCCAGCAGCTAAGGTCAGTAGGTTCATTGTGGACGGCCATGAATGGATTCCTGAAATCCCACTACTGCAGCCATGCAGTATTTCATTCTCTTCTCCGCATGCCTCTGCTATTCTAAAGCCTGACAGCCATCTTCCAAGGATGGCACTACTGCTCCAAAACGTCCCTGCATGGATTGGCATAACTTGTCACCTACATCACTCATCATATGCATGCAGTACTTACAGGTTTTGCCATTCTCAGACATGCGTTGTCCCTCTCCAGCGGAGTAGACTGGAACCACGGTTACAGTGTAGACAGTATCGGACTGCAGGTTCCTCAGCACTGTGTTGTAGGTGCTGCCTGATACCTGGGCCTGGACAGAAGTATAATAAAACGTACATCAGGTTGTGCTCTGGCCACTAAAGAGAAGAAAATTTCACTCAAAATGGTCCAAATGCCCTAGAACGATTTCCCAGCTTACCATCTCTTCCTCTCCTCCAGCTGCAGGGACATAAAAGATCCTATACTGACGCACATTTCCCTCAGCAGCCTCCCACAGGACGTTCAGGGTGCTAGTGGTGGGGTCGGTGACCCGCAGGTTCCTAACACCACCCAAAGGCTCTGAGGCGAGATAAAAGTACGATACAGTTGAATTGCTCTGAGAGACTTGGCACTAATACAGCTGTGGCCTATACATTTATCATGAGGTGTCACTTGTGATCTGGGAGCACCCAAACAAGGAAGCGCAACTCACTGGTCTTTCCGAGGCCGTTCAGCTCTCTGCTGACTCCTTTGGCGTAGACGGCCACCACGGTGATGGAGTATTCAGTATCAGGGGTCAGCTTGGGAAGCAGGACTGTAGTTTTCTTTCCTCCAATCTGGGTCTGTTTGGGAAAGGGAATATATGTTGGATTCCTTGGCTTATATCTTGCTTAAGAAATATTCTTATGACTGAAATCAGCCCTTTCTCATCCCCAGGGCATCAAATACCGAGGTGTGTGATACCACGCATTAGGAACCCTTTAGCCGTTTATGTATGAGACTCACCGGGCTTTCCATTAACTGCAATGTAAACGCATCCACAGCAACAGTAAACACTCAGAGAGAGGGTGGGCGGGAGGGGAGCTGGATGGGTCCAACAAACACAAGACCTTCATCCAAGAGAGCGTTGTTTGTGTATCCTACGTTACGTTTCACTTGTTACAATTAGCGGTTAGTTTGTATGTTCAGTTCAGTTCAGCCTAACCGTGTAGTTTTTCCTAAACCTAACTAAATGCGCTTGTTGCCTAATCCTAAAGTGACGCCAAGGAGGGTGACAGAGCACCAGTATGTGAGGAGCTGGGATGAGAATGTGTTGCTTAAATCAGTCGCTGATGCTGTGAAATGCTTACGAACCCCAGGTGATGATTCTCTCATTTGCATTTTCTGCAAAAAAAAATATTTCACCCCAATGTAAACCCATCCAATGCAATAGTAAACACTCAGAGAGAGGTTGGGTTGGAGGGGAGGTGGATGGGTCAAACACAAGACCTTCATCTAAGAGAGAGTTGCTTGTGTGCCCTGCTTAAGTTTCACTTTCACGTAACGATCAGGATCAGCTGTTAGCTTGTGTCCCATGTTTACAACGTTCAGTTTCATTTTCACTCTATAAATGTAGCAGTTTTAAGCCCAACCGAGTATTTTTTTTCCTAAACCTAAGTGATGCCAAGGGGGTTGACAAAGCACCAGTATGTGATGCGTTGGGATGAGAACTTGTTGCTTAAATCAGTCATTGATGCTCTCAAATGTTAAGGAACCCTCGGTGATCATATTGACTGTAGATATGATGAGTTCAGCTTCTCAAACAATAGTTTAATAGTTCACTTGTTTACAGTAAAAGCTAACTAGACTAGTCATTCTCTCATCTTTTTTACATTAGCGTTTAACAACCGTTAGCAACTCTAGTATACACTGAGGGGAAAGATACTTGATCTGTTTATCGGATGGGATAAAGAGTTTAACTCTCCATGGGTGCCTTAAATTGATGGAAAGAATTCTACCTGAGAGCTTCGAGACTGTCAACATTTCAGAGGAGGGATGTTTTTAAGTGGTTTTGGACATGATTAATACACAGCACGCTGGCCAAGGTAAATCTGCACGCTGATGGATGAAACAGTCGGATGTCTTGTCATAAACAGCCATAACCGGTGATGAATTTACTACAATAGTTCTGGCTGCGTGTTCGCCTGCGGATTTGTGTATGATGCCTGCATTTTTATTGCCGCTTTAATCCTCTGTGGAATTCTTTAATCTCTGTACAGCTCCGTGTCTCAACCAACAGACTGAATCTGTTATCGGCGGAGAAAAGGAAAACAAAAGGAAGGAAGTTTCATAATTTGCACCGTGGTTGTTTTCTTGTGCACAAGTACAAAATGTGTGTCAGACATTTCCGCAAACAGACGGAAGGACACAAAACGCACTTGTTGAAACCCTGACAGTGAACCAAGACGACTTGGATGACGCTAGCTTGTTATCTTCCAGTTTTCCATTAACCTCAGTGTGATATCACCCAGGCAATCAGCGCAACTAAATTACATCAAGTACTAAAGAGGAAAACATTCCACCTTGTGTTAAAAGGGAAACTAATAGTCAACCATAACACCAGCTGAGCCGGAGCTGAGTTTTGCACAAAACTTCTGACAAGGTAAATTACGAGAAGGAAAAAAAAATGAGCTTAAACCTTTTGCTGCCCTCTCCAGTATGACACATATTGGATGTCATCCAGGCCTTATTAAAATAGGTGAAACAACAACAAACTAATACCCAGATTTATGACCGCAGCAATTTGTGTGCTGTACTTAAAACACAGTCTGGTCTGTAACATATGAGACCTGCGGTATAGTACTTTCTCTGTACACAAACAACTTGCAGATAGCCAAATAGCACACAGCACATGTGAATCATCAAAGTTTAATCTCTGAAGTGTCTGCACACTGTCTCCACATAGAGATGTGAAATTAATTATTGTCATGTGAACTTTTTATGACAACTACATTTGATATCTCCTATGCAACTTTTCACAACCCATAAATACCAAGTAGTGAGGATGTATTGATATGATATATGATTACCAAAGATGTTTGGAACGTCTACCACTGGCTCATGGCGTTGTTTCACAGCTTATCAGTGCGGCCATCAGTCTGTAGTCTTGTGTAAGGGGTGTGTGCATAAGCACCGTTTAGCGAGCCTGCTTTTAAGTCTTGCTTGTGGAAGCAATGAGAAACGTCTGACAGCAAATTGAAACCAAATATTCATCCAAAAAGACTTTTGCACATTCAGCCAAGGCAGCCAAAAAATGCATGACCAGTGGGAGACAGCCTGTGGTGTCAGGGAACATTGAGAAAAACTAGGAAGGGTTTTGTCAACATTAATGTTGCCACATCCAAACAACAGATTAAGAGCTTTGACTTAGGATAAACTAAAATAATGTAATACCGGTGGCAGACTTTTAGATCGGCACATATATTTCTTGGAGGCAAATAAGTTCTGGAGGAAGAAACTGATCCAGTGATTGAGTTAAAGCTCAAGGACGCATGAACGGCAGTTTGCCTGGCTCAGTAATGCTGGACTGAGGTCCAGTGATGAAGGCAAAGAGAAGAAGATTAAGGAGTTATTTTAATGCCTAGTACTGCTGCTACTGCTGCTGTATTTCCTTTTAAACTATTCAGATTAAATTAGAGTTTGTTTTTCTTCTTTGCCATTAAACTACTAAAGCATCTCTCCATTTGAGTAATGTTTTTTTTTTTTCACTAAAACCACAATCTGCTCTTATATGTTGCATAAGAAATAAAAGCACCTTATAAATGAATACTATACGTATAATGTAAATTTTATGAAACATGATGTGTTGGTCTCTTGTGCGACTTACAGTCTGGCTCCTGCCTCCAGCTGTGGGGACGTAAGTGATCCTATAGTTCTGGACTCGGCCTGGAGCTGGGTTCCACCTGGCGTTCAGTGTGGTGGTGGTTTCGTTGAACACAACCAAGTCGGTGGGAGGCCCATTAGGTACTGAAAAATGCACACACATATATCACAATTATGACCATGCCTATCCGTCCAGTAAGTACGAGCATTTTTCCTCCACGGATCACCTTGAAAATATCTTTTAAAGACACAGTCCTTGATACTTTGGTCAGCTAATGTTAAAAAGTCAAAATGTCTACTCTCTTTTCATCAAATATCAGTAAATTTACTTCTCGATAATTCACTTTATGGTAAACAAGGCAGGTTTGCCACTGATTTGTATCAAGGATTGCAGCTTTAAAGAAGAAAAGACAATCCTTCTCAGGGATTTTCTCTTTTCTGAGGCAGGGATGGATTCTTGTGAACAGCAATGGGTTGATGGAAAGATGATAATGGATGGATTGATAAATGCATGGATGACTGTGACAGATGGATGAACAGATGATGGAATGGGCATCAAAAACAAAGATTCAAGTCCCTGTTTTCCAGGGCATGCATAGTTGAAATCCTTCTTCAGCCATTTAATTTGTCATATGACTTGAGTGAGAACAGATTCAGGAACAGCCATGGGATGAATGATATGGATAAATGACAGAAAACACAGACAAGGATGGACAAACATGATAAAATCGGCCGTGTCAGGTGCACCACAGCACCACTGGAGCAGTGGTTGGGTTAAGGGTCTTGCTTGATGATGGAATGATGGTTGTTCAATGAACAAAAGTGCTGATGATGACTGGTTGAAATAATAAAACATGCTTTCATCACTTAAAAGGAAAAAGCATCCTCCTGCTTTACCACGAATATACTTACGTCTGCCACCATCAGGTGTCAACCCTGTAGGCACTAGAGGCAGAAATAGAAATTATATAATGGGCATACCCTTCGCTCAGTATTTCACCCCTCATATTTCCAGAAGGTCAGAATCGACAGGTTAATGTTGCCTTAAATCAAATATCCAACAGAGATTCATTAACTAAAGTGACTGTTCAGTAGTCACCACAGAGCTGAATCTTACATGTCCTCTCGGTGCCCAGCAGATCCTCGCTCTCCGATTCATCAGGATAGATCGCGGTGACGGACACATCGTAGGGCGTATCTGGCTCCAAGTTCTCCAGGACATGAGTTGTCTCATCACTGTTCAGAATGGACTGATGAGGAAACACACAATCACCGCGTGAGGTTAGGTGCAAATTTTAGCCAAAACAAACCAAAGATCCATATTAGAGTGCTTATAATTGGACTGGTGCAAAAGTCTGTTTTTTAGATGTTCCGCCTGCCTCCACTGGAAGTCTTTTTCAAAGCGTCGCTAAAGTACTTTCTGTGGGACTCGTCAAAAAATACCTGAATCATTAGATTAGGAATGTAAACATCTTGGACAGCTGGTTTTCTCTTACATATTGGAAGTTAACGTCTCCCCTCTTGGTCCAGCCGATGCGGTACAGTGCCACATCGGGGGCTCCGTGCTCCCAGGTGGCTCTGAAGCTGGTCTGGGTGACTTCTGAGAATCGCAGGTTCTTTGGGGCAGGAACCACATCTACGGAACAGAGGGAGAGAAGTTAATCTATCTCTGCGAGAAGCACACAAATGGGGACAGTGCCGTTATCCACAATGTCATAAATAATAATGACGATTTCTAATCTTACCAGTGATTGCATCTCCCAACATCGGCTGACCAGGTCCCTCATCGTAGATAGGAGTAACAGCCAGACCATACTCGGTCTGTGAGATCAGGTTGTCCAGTTGTCTGGTCGTCACAAGCCCGTCCACTTCCAGCTGCACAACAACCAAACACGCTTGTTAGATATTGCTACACAAAGTCAATTCTGCGAGTGTATTTAATGACATTTAAAAGCTCATAGAAGTTTTGATGCTTTTTCTCATCAGTCATATTTTGCAAAGTCTTGCAAAAACTTTAATTCTGTTCAAAGCGTGAGTTTCCAGGAACACTGGCGACAGCAGGAATGCACTTCTAATAAGATTAATAGGAAATTTGACCAGAGGATATAAAACTATTTCCAGAAAATAGGAAAACAGGAACAAACAAGCAACAAAGGGCTGCAAACAAAACCACCTGGATTACATATAGGAAACCACACTGGTTTTACTGCTCTTGATCCCATTAAGTTTTATTATCTGAATTTCAAGAAATTGAACATAAGGAATTCAGTGTGAGAAACGCATTAACTTCAACAGCTGCTGATCTTTTGCATTTCAATTCATGCGATAAGTATAAACAGACATTGTATTTGTCTCTCTGGAGCATAAAGCCATGCATAATCATTCATCTGGAGGGAAATATGATGTGCAGCCTGTGTTGTGAGTGGCATACTGTCACTTGCTGGTCACTATCACATAATCCATTAGGTCAAACATGACATTCTGCTACTTTCTGGGCAGTAAGCTCTTCCTCCCCACGCACTGCATTTTTTATTTTTTGACAATCACCCTCCTCCCACAAGTCACTTTCACATGTGTGTTTCCATCAGAGGATCACCTCCACCTGATTTATGGCTAAGGAAGTAGCAAAATGCAGACCACAGAGTTCACTGCTGCAGTCCAAGAACTCCTAAAAGAGGACATGCAACCATAAAGTATCCATCCAATCCACCCTTTAACCCCCGCAAACCCACATTCTGATCTGAGTCTGAGTCTTTTCATTGGACTCCAAAATATTCCCTAATGTCCATCCAACCAGCTGCAGTCTACATTATGTGGTATCCGCCAATATATAGAGGGATCAGCGAAAAATATCAATAGAAATTCATCACCATTAAAGCTAATGGCTTCAACAGACAACGGGAAAGGAAAACATGGTTTAGTAGGAAAAGAAGAGCTAAACAGGGTTGTAACTAAACTCACTTCTTTAGCTTCTCCATCCTCTGGCTTGTAGGTGATAAGGTACTTGCGAACAAGACCAGGAGCGGCGTCCCAAATGAGCCTCATGGTGCTGTGGGTGATGTCACGAACCGTCAGTTTGCCCGCAGGTGGCAGTGGCACTGAACAAGGGGGCAGGAGGTTGGTGTTAGTTTCAGGGTTGTAGTTCATGAAGACGATGTTGAATGAACTCATGATTCGGTGACTACATACGGGTGACTCCCTGCTGGGTCAGTGGTTCACTCGCGGACTCTCCATGCAAGGCGAAGAGGGAGAGCGAGTAGGCCGTGTTGGGGAGCAACTTCACCAGCTGGACTTCAGTCGTATCACCTCCCACTCTGATCTGCAACGGGATCAGACCAAACCAACAGCATAAGGTCAGAGGGGAAGTGTATGACAGGGACCCTTCAGTGGTTTTGGCCCAGTGAGGTTTGACACCTCATGAACAAATGATGATGTTCCTTTGGCAGAGTGAGCTCATGGTTCGCCCACCCCTTTGCGGCTAACAGTGCTCCTCTGTATTTTCCCATTTGCCTTGTCTGTTGAATGGCGAGGCAAACACTGGCGGCTTTGTAAAATGTTATTTCAGTGTGTGACGTCTGTGTTTCGTCAAGAACTGCTGACAGCAGGTCGGTTACTTCTGGCGTTTAGCAATGAATTTGTGTTGTTTGGTGCATGTGAATGCTTGTGTGATTGTGTCCACCCATAAACACATGTGCATCTGTTCATTTTGTTCCTTGTCATAATCTGTCACATCCACAGCTTATTGAGTCACGCTGTGGCACGATGGTGTCTCTTACCTCCTGCTCGACGGTGGGCTGAGTGGCATTGATGGCGCTGTAGAGGAGCATGTAGCCGGTAGCGCCCTCCGCCTCCTCCCATCTCACCCGCATTGTGGTGGTCTGCTCATCGTAAATGTCCATGCGTCTCACGGCACTCAGGGGCACTACACAACCAGGCAATGATGTGAAAGGCAACCATTATTGGCATAATAATAACAGTTGCTTACACTTGTGAATACACACATAGTATATAAATAGTGTATGATTCTCTCTCTCTCTCTCTCTCTCTCTCTCTCACAAACGCACACACACACACACACACACACATTCATGTTTCCATGACTTTTGAGGACATTACATTGACTTACATTTATTTCCTGGAGACTTACCCTAACATAACTGTAACTGTTAATTGCCTAATCCTAACCTTACCCTAACCTCAACCTAAACCTAAGCTTACCCTAACTCTAAACCAAGTCCTCACCCTAAAATATAATCTTTTACATTATGGGGATGCATTTTGTCCCCAAAAAGGAGGCAAGTCCCTATAATGTGACTGTGTAAACGGATTAATGTCCCCACAACATCTAGTAATACACACACACACACAAACTGCGCAAACACAAAACATGTAAATATATGGCGCATGCATTTGCACATTTACACACACAGCACCTTATATGCTTATTTGCACACTACATGCACAATATTTACATTTTCATATGGGCATTATTTCATTATACCATACTATATTGTATTTATTTTACTGTATCTTCCCCTTTAGTGTCTTTTATTTTTAGTTTTTATTGCTACTGTGCTGCTGTGTACTCTCTTACACTGTATATTGAGATGTAACAATGTACATGACCACAAGAGACTATGTATTAACACAGAAAAAAACTTATGTAAGGGGGCATCCCATTTGGAAAATATGCATCTATGTTCACATTTTTTTAATGTTTCTTTGATTGCTGAGAGAGTTTCTCTGGCCCGTTTGTATACCATTCACACTGTGCAAACTCAAGAGAAGAGCTGTTTTATATGTGCTTTTATAGATACTACTGCAGATAACACTATTAAAGCTGCTACTCTCAAAAGCGCCAGTAAAACTTAAATTAACAACATCTTAAAAGAAACAAGTCAAAGTTGCACTTGAACCCCAGTGTAATCCTGTAAACTGCCTTTGAATTAGCATCTAATTAAGAGTTACTATAGCTATGTTTTTGCAGCCACATATGGTTTTTTAAACAAGATGAAGATATATTACCTTTGAACATTTATTAATGGAATCAGGGTTGCTGAGGGCATGCAATTTGTGTTTGTAGAGCCAGAGAGATGCAACAATTTAAACTCTTGTTTTTTGACAATTTATGATGGTTTCCTTCAGCGGCAAATGGTCACATCTACATCTAATGATCACAGACCAGTCAGACAATTTTTGTAAGTGTACTTTAGGTAGTTTACATTCCCACGGACAACTTACACCATATATGGACTTTTATAAGTGGATCTCTGTAAATCAAATGATGTGGGCTTACAGTAGATGTAAGTAAAAAAGGCAAAAAGAGAAGACATACGTGTGGTCTCAGTTCCTTTGAGAGGCTCGCTGCTCTCCTCTCCCACCACAGAGTAGACGTTGACCAGGTACTGTGTCAGAGGGTTGAGGCCCTGGAGAACCACCGTGGTCTCAGTGCCATCCACAAGCACCTAATACACATGGGATAGTTAGGAGATTGCGTAAGTAGTTTTTGTAGTATTGGTGATACAAAGCTTTGGGCTATTATTATTTCTGGATTAATTTGAGTATTTCAGAAAGCTCTCCAATTAAAACCAGAAATCCATCTGACAAGTTTTTAGTGGACTAAACATCAGCATGTGCTTCCATTCCAGATCCAACGATAAACAACTATAAAACTTCATCCACTGTGTTCACTATTTAACAAAAGCATGGAAGCTGGACAAAAACAAACATCCCCATACATGTAATTAGATTCAGAAACCAAAAATGCATTTATTCCTCACATTACAGTGCCAGTTCCCCGCTGGCTAATGGAACTATCACTCATAAAGTCATTATTTGCTCTCTAATCCTGTAAACTGAGAGCTGTGTGTTTTTGTTTCCTTTGCCCTGTGTCAGATCGTAACGTAATTAGACACCCAAACAGCGAATGGCCAACACAAACAGGAGGCTGGAAATAGATGTTTGAGTAAAGTTTTCCCATTAGGCTCAGAATCAGTGAGTCAGGACACATTAAAGGCAACATCCCCTCAACACCCACACGCTACACTTACTACAATGTTTGCATGTGACTGAATTAGTTTTTGTGTCATGGTACATTATTATACTCCATTATGTCAGGTGTACCTGTTGTGGGCGTCCAGACACAGTCATGTACTCCACACGGTACTGCTCCACTGGGCCATCAGGGGCGGTCCAGGTGGCTCGGAAGGACTGGTGAGTCACCTCTGATGTCACCAGGTCGGTCGGAGCGTCGGGTGCTCCTCCTATTCAGGTGTAAGTATAAAAAAGACAGAAACTACGGATTAAGGAGCTGGCGACAATCAAAATATAGCGGCAGATTAAAGCGTGCCTATTCAGTAACAAGTCCCAACAGAACCTTGTACACACCACAGTACTTATTGAGACTATAAAGCCACATCCTCTCCAAGGAGTTCCCCTGCAGTATCCAATAGCAGCTCTTTAATTTGATTAGGGAGCACACAATTTCCTATTCCAGGGAGGCATAGAGAATATTAGGTGGAAGAAGGAAATAATAGATCTGTAATCACTTCCAAGAGCCTGGCTCGTTCCTTCTAGTGTTGCTTTCCATTGTGGGCCAGACATAGGACCACTGTCTGTCGGTCTGGGATGCAGTACACTATATTTATACTGCTTATCAAATTTCTAGGAATGGAGCAGTTGGCTCATATGAGGCGTCTATCCTTGCAATCCAGTGTGCGGTTCCGCAATGTTTCCTTGTATAAACATGTCCATACCTGGTCCCTTGACACTGTTGCAGAGGTTTTCAGTGAGGTTGTCAACGATATCCAACAGGAAGGAGAAGTCAGCCACATTGTACATGTGAATAGTATCTGGATCGCTGGCAATAGACCTCAGCTCATTCTCATCAGCATTCTTCACACCTAATGAGCAATAAGGAAGGCAGAACTTTGATCGTTATGATGGCTGTACTTCACACGAGTTTGTGCACAGAAATCAAAGTCATTTATTTTTGCTTACCGATGGCATAGAGCTCAATGCCCTCGTCGCGCAAGTTCTGAGAGTTGATGATGACGTCGTCCTGGGATTTGCCGTCCGTGATCAGCACGCCAATCTTTCTGGCTTTGGGTCGCATCCCCACGTTCTCTTTGAAATTGTTCTGGAGGAGGTAGTTCAAAGCCAGACCTGCAATGACGACATCAATGTTCATTTTCCGTCCTGATAGTCACACAACATAAAATTTAGAAGTAGGACCGCTCCCACTAGCAAAACATTCAAAAATCTGATCAAAGTACCAGTTAGGGTGTTTCCTCCTTTGTAGGGCAGGTTAGCCACAGCTTCCAGGAGAGATTCCCGGCTTCGATGAGCATCCAAGTGCCATTCAGTCTTTGGGTCTCCACTGTACTGAGCAAGACCTGAAGACACCAACAACGGCACTTGTTATATCAAAATAACCTGTTTTCATTTTATTAGCAATAATGAGATGGCTGTAACTGTGCTTGTTCTGGGTAGACCCACCGATTTGGACCCTTTCAGGGCCAATGTCAAAGACTCCCACCATACGGGTGATGAAGGCACGAATGGTCTTGAAGTTGAGACGTCCAATACTCCAGGAGCCGTCCACCAACAGCACAATGTCAGCTTGTGCAGTGGTCCTACACGTCACATCTGAGAGGGCGACATTTCAGAGTTTTAATTGGGCAAAATTTAAAATGGCACACATAAAAGACAAGTCCATGTCCAACTGTCAAAGGTGTGCATGGTAAATTGTGATGAAAGAGGTGCTCAAAGAGGTGTGAGAGGTACAGGAAAGAAGGAGAGAGAAGAGATTTCTGGCATTGAATCAAACTAAATAACATCACGACATTCCCCAAGGTGCTAAACAGGCAATAAATTCACAAGCAAGTAAGAAAACATTCCTCCTTTTTGGAAGGCTTTTTAATCAGACAACTTTTATTTTCCAGGTGTTACATAATAATCATCTTCTTGTCTTGCGGTGTGTCGAGGCAGTATTTCTCTTGGTTGCTCTTTTCAGATCCATGAGTTAGTCCCAGGGGCAAATCAGGAGAGTGCACCCTTAATGACCTGTGATATATCAAAGGCCTCCACTGGAGAGGTTACTGTGCCTTCCAGAGCAGCGAGGTAATATTCCCATTTTCCAAACACCTGTGTGATGAGAGGGAAGGTATCCGGTCCTCGGTACCTAAAAGAGGGCTGCAGATGTGCATTGGAGATATGCAGATGTTGCACTAACTGCCGCTGTCTGCAACTGAAAACAGGTTACATGTTTGATTTACAGGTTGGTTAGCTCACACAGAAAACCCAATAACAGACAACCCTTTTACTTACAGCAAGCGAGAGACTGTTGTCAGCCTATGAAATAGGTGTTATCAGTCACTGTATGCACCATAGATGTGGGTCATTAGGGGCCTACTACACCCACTAGTAGGGTTAATCATCTATTCACATGGTAGCTCACCAAAAGATGATATAAAAGAACATGACAGGGACCGTCAGAGACCGCATGACAGGAGCAGAAGTGGAAGTAAGGCGCTGTGGCCTAGACAGTATCAAAGTCCACATGTGGTGGAGGTTGGTGTGATTGATGGGACACAAAACGCAAGGTTTTCACTAAAAAGACCAGGGTTTGCATCCCATGTCACAGTCTTAGTCTGTCTTATTCTTGCTCTTATTGTAGTGTTTTTCACTTTCACTTTTGAAACATAGTTATCTTAAGCCCAAAAACAATGTTTTAACCTAAACATAACATAGTGGTTTTGTTGCATAAACCCAAGTAAGTTGTATTATTGTTGCCTAAACCTAAAGAAGCTGTTTTATTTGTGTTGAAAACATAACGTTTCATTAAGTTTTACGTGTTCAAACGTCTTGCTTTTAAGTTTTGCTTTCACTTTTACAATGAAGTAGGTGTCGTAGGCTCCTTCTGACCCACATCTATGGTGCTTATAACGACCGCTAACGCTTCTTTAACAACCAAATTGGATGCGAGTGAATACAGAGAAAGCCTGCCGAAACTTGCAAATATGTGCTAATATCTGCTATCTGCTAACATAGTGTAACTCTAAAAGTTAGGTCTGCTAAAGGTATATTGGTACAAATTGTAGGAAAAATATCTGAGACTGCTGACTATATGTTGGCTACGATGAAAATGCAACAAGGGGCAAATTATGTAGAGGCATATGCAGTAATAACTTACTATAATTTGCAATATGTTTTAGTAATTTAGGACAAGGAGTGAATGAGAGTGTTACTTAGGACTTTTGGCTTTTTGAGAACCGGCCTGTCGTCAACAGATGGAACAGTGGAGCGTGTGATCCTCTCACCTGTTCTAATGTATTTTCTGGAGCTGTCACTGACTGCATCTGCCTCTTTATTAGGACCGGGCCTGCCGCTGAGCGGTCAAGCTGACCTTTCTAGTTCCCTCCAGCAAACACAACATTTTTTCCTCCTTCTCACACTTGCTGCCTGCAGCGCTCTGAGTCATGAGGTAGTAAAAACATTTTATAACTGAAAACAGATTATATGCATATGACTCGGATCTACACTGCCCTGTTCTTGGAACTGGAAATAAAAAGCGGAAGCCCAAAGTATTACAATGAAGAAAGCGAGGAAAGAGCAGACAGATGGGAGAGCCATTACATCTGTTATTTTGCGAGACAATTAGCTTTGATGAAAGGCATTTAGGGAAACTCTTTGGATTTTATGGGGCATGGGTTCAGAGCGTATTTTCCTATGCAAAAATTTACTATGTGATAGAGTCTCCAATGTTTGACTGTTGCTGCCCAGAGACGTAACACGCTGGGAAACGCTGCCTTAAAGGTGATGACGGGCGTAGTGACAGAATGACTAAAACCATGTTGCTCTGCTTAGTTTTCTCTGTTATTCCTTCAATGATAACGTGTGTATAAAATATAAATGTGAGCTGTATAGTAGAATAATGGATAACATTACCTGTTGGCTCATAAGGAGGAGGGTCAGGTGCATCAGAGAGAGTGGTTTTCTCCTCTCCAGCCAATGGCATACTCTCTCCTCCATCAAACATACCAAACACATTCACTGTGTATTTGGTACCAGCTCTGTAGATTAAAAAAAGGTTTTCAGGTTTGTTTTTTTACATGAAATACTAGAGAATATTAATCATATGACAATGAGATTGTAAATGAGGACTCACCTCAGCTCCTCCAGGACCACGGTGTTGTCATAAGGACCAACCAGGAGTTCTCCCAGGTCAACTTCTTCATCTGACGGATGGAAAGTGACTTTGTAGCCCTTAACATCGCCGGGAGCGTGGTCCCAGGTCACACGGAAGCTGGTCTTGGCAGGCTCTGAAGTCTGGAGGTTCCTAGGACCTTTGAAAGGTGACACTAGGGAGAGAAGGAAATGATTGACTAAATCAGTGGTTCTCAAACTTTGTCTGTCATCCCCCCCCCCTCTGGAGTTTTCATTTAATTTAGTTTTAATTTGTGCTTTTTAAAAAAGACCAATGTATTTGGGTCCTGGGGAACCCCAGTCAAAAACACCTGATTGTAGCCTACGCAGTTAAAATATTTAAAATAGAACAGATGGAAAAATGTTGCAGCAGAGAAAACAGTTTTAAAGCAAAATGAATGTTTTTGAAAGGCTAATGACAAATTTGGACTGAAGCGCAATATTTCGTGAGATAAAAACATTTTGAAGATAATTCTGATCTCTTTTTTCAGTAAAATTTGACTTTTGGACTGAGGACAACGCAGATGAATGGAGCGCCGTGTTGCTCACTCTGTGTGCGTTTGAGAGAGAAGAGGGAAAAGAAAGCAAAAGGTAGGCCAAGAAGGTCAACATTATGAATGAAGCTTCGAACCACTCAATGCAGCCCTACTTTTATATATAATCTCTTTTGATTACCATCAGATGAGAACGTTGTCTTTGTCTCCAAAGCATCATCTGTTTTTCTTTTTATATCTGTCCAGTCTGACAACCATGGGAGTAATTTATACAGAACTGAATGACACAACATTAAAACTAAATCTTTTAAGTTCTTTATAATGAGGAGAATATATAAGTACTCTTCTTCTTCTTATTCTTGTAGTATGTCAAAGAGTTATGATGAGGATGTGGTTGACTTTGCAGAGGATAATGAAACTTCAAACAAAGAGCAACATGGTAGTTTAATGAAGGAGAAACCAACGTACGTGTTGTTCCTTCTCCTTGCCTTGCTTTGCCTTCTCCAGAACGGTAGACCGGCAGAACGGTGATCTCGTAGGTGGTGAGGGGGGTAAGGCGTCTCAGCACAGTAAAGGTGGTGCCGCCGGGCACCTTGGCCGCTAGCTGGCGTCCTCCCACCTTGGGTTTGTAGGTAACGCGGTAGTTGAGTACGTTTCCAGGTGCCGGGTTGCCATGTCACCTTCATGCTCTTCTCCGTCTCGTCCGAGACGACAATCGTCCTGCCAGCGGCCGAGACTGCGAGGAAGGAAAAAAAGGGAACAAAGGTTAAGAGAGGAGAAATGATGAATGGATGGTGTGAGGTAAAATGTAGACTTTGGGCCTTGTTCAGGTGGGAATGTGTGCTAAATGTGGGCTTAACCACGTATTTTTCCAGTATACCTTTGGAAATATAAGCAGCATGGCTTTCCTGCTGGTAAGTAAACTAAACAGTAACACGCTTGGCTACCCTTCAGTCTTTCATCTGGATATCTGCTCAGTTTCCACGTACGTGTGGACACGAACCTACCCAAATATTTCTGATTTTCAGAGGTATACATTAAACAGGCCCAAATTTACATGATTGAGCATGTTTAGTTGGCGGGTTGGGGAGCCAGACTTAGCAGTCTTGTGAATTTGAGAAAAGCCATAGTTCTCGTTTTTCCATTGTGCTTCGCAGAGTGTTTCTTATTTTCAGCGCAGGAAGGGCAAGTGTGAACTGTCAGAGGCCTCGAAACGAGTCGAGGAAAATATTCAGAATGCTCTACTTCAGAGGGAGGACTTTTATTAATGGAAAACAGCAGCGCATCCAAGTTTGCCGTGTGCGGCTCAGCCCAAAGAGAGTGGTGATTTGTGTAGAGAAAAGAGAGCAACAGATAGTGGGCGCGAAAGCAAAGGAAGGAATGAGCAAAAGTGAACATTTTAGTTTACAAAGCTGCCTCGTGGTTGTGTTCAGTGTGTGTGCCACATTTCTCGCTTGCCAGAATCAATAAACAGTAATGATGGTTGGATATATTTTTCCTTGAGCGCATTCCATTTCACTAACTGGTGAACAAATTCCCTCCCAACTCGCGTGATTTTCCGCTCAATGTGCTTTTCTCATCCAAGCATGAGTGTAGTCTAACAAGGGAGAGGCCGGTGTCGATCTGTGCTGCATCTCCCATGAAAACTGGGTGCAGGTGCGCTGGACATTACGTCACCTCTGTACATACATATAACACAAGCACGGTCTTAAAGATGTGCATGCGTAGACTATATTCTTGATGGCTCAGGCGAATGTTGAACCTTGATTAGTGCCATTGTTGGTATAAAAAAATTACAGATCGGGGGAGATTAAAGTAATACATCTATTTGAAAAAAAAACTCAGATATTTTCTGAGATTAAAAAGGCTAAATTTACAAGAAAAAAATTATAAATTTGGAAGATTATTTACCGTAGTCGTAAATTTACGAGAAAAACAACTCAGAAAATAGGGGAGCACAAAACCGTGGTAATGAAAAATAGTGGGGTATTTTTTATTTAGGAACCACATCGCTTCACTTTGCAAGGTTGGATCAACTCAATAACACTTATGCCATAGTTAAACACTGCAACACAGTGTAAAACACTATTATCTTTAGATATACATTATATATTGTACTAGTGGACTCTAAGGACATAATTCACCATAATCTGTGGCTCAAAACAAACAGTTATGTTATGTGCCTTTTCTTTACACAGACACAGTGACAGCCCCTTAAAAGCGTTGGAGTGTAACTATGGTAACGCAGTACATTCAGCGTAATATCCTCTCAACGTTTTCAATGTTAGCTGTGAAATAAAAAACATGCCTTTGTGTATTCAAAAACAGAAGACGTTTGTCTCTTTTTCCTGTAACTTCTATAACATTAGTATTCATATTCATAAAAGAGCATGTTATGAAAGAAAACATGTATATGTGCTTTTCAGGACCTCACTTTTTTCTGGTGAATTTACAACTTTATATTCTTGTAAATTTATGTTTTTTTTTTCTTGTAGAGATTTTTGCAACTGTAATTTTTTTTTTTATAATTTTCTCAAGTTTTTTCAACTAATATTACCCCCCCCCTCCCCAGCTCCGTAACATTTTTTTGTTTTTACCTTCTACCCTAATATGCTGTCATACATAACAGTTAGCGTCACTGACTGATCTCTGTTTCTATGTAACACCCAGAAATGTATCTTACAGCCAAACTGTACATAATATGTAATAAAATATAATTTTTGATCATCTCCTGAATTATTTCTCTAAATTGAAAGGCATGTATGAAACTTTAAATCTTAAGATGTGTTTAGGACAAAAACGACCCGGATTCTTGGCTTTAAAAATGATCTCAGCAGTTTGACATAAAAAAAAAGAAAACTGTCCCTTTGTGGTCATAGAGCTTTTATGACTTTTATGCTTTTATAGCCGTGGAGTTAAATCACACTTACCTTAGCGTCACACTTTCTAGGTTACCCCATGATGAAACATTCAGAAACTCAGAAGAGGAAAACAAGAGAGGAGGAAAGCACTGGAAAAATACCAAGAAAATGAAAGAAACAAAAAAGAAGGGAGCAGATGTAGGAAATGAAGAAGGGAGAAAAGTGAAGAATATGGTTTGGTGGAAGAGTTAAAGCAGGTAAAGTGACTTACCATCCGTGGTTTCCTCTCCAAGCAGTGGCTGACCCTCTCCGTGGCCATATCCGGCGAACACAGAGACCTGGTAACGTGTCTCTGGGGTGAGACCCTCCAGGACTGTTGTTGTGGTGTCTCCTGGGATCGTCTTCTCCCCCGCCTCCTCAGTGAACAGAGACTTCCACCTGATCCGGTACTGACGGACGTTACCGGGGGCCGCGACCCAAGACGCGGCGAAGCTGGTGTCGGTGACATCACTGGTCACTAAGTCTCTGGGTGAACCGAGCTCTGTGGATAAATGACGAGGAACAGCTTCAGAAACCGAGCCTTGGCATACTGGATATGGAAAATAAGTAGCACTACAGCTTTACTTTTGTTTACCTAAAAAATGTCCTCAAGTTTTTCTTTGTTTTGAATTGAAGATGGTAAATGTTAGTGCTAAGGTACAAAAAATGCTTTAAGGAGCTCCAGGTCAGTGATGGCTTTGTCCAAGTGGTGTTGATTTCTAATTCAGATATATGGAGGTTTGAAGAAGGGAGCGAGACAAAAAAAAAAAGATGGACAAAACTAAGAACCCCAGCGATAAACCATGAATAATCACTCATCTGTCTCTGCTTTAACCCCTCAGGATCTGTTTGAACAACCTGATTTTCTCCCTTCATAATCAGACAGCGCTGGAAAAATCTCTGCAAAACTAATCATAAATCACATATCCTCAGCGCCTCTCCCGGCTGCACTTTAATTTTCCATCGCAAAGGAGGAAACCCGATCCACAAATGTGCGTTTGCTACAATTGCAGATGTTGCTTTTCTCCCCATCCCTCACTTTTCTTGAGAGGCCATCATGAAAGGAGAACGGCACAGCAGAGGGATTTTTGTGATGGTGTTTCGTGATGGGCACCCAGCACATGCTTGGCTGAGAGAGGAGGAGATGGACTCAACACTCAGGTCTGGCTGCCATGTAGAGGAGGAGGATTCGCTGCCACACACAGCCTCACGCACATCCTGATCCTGAGGCGAGCCCCTAAGCCCCAACATGCCAGCACCTAATGACAATATAATCACAGGCAGAGTAGTGCAGCCGGGTGGTCTCTCTCAAACCTTATTCATCAAACCTCGCCAAATGAGGTTTAACAAAAAAAACAAATGCAAAAAAAAAAAAAAGAAATACATGCATCACAAATCTACCACAAGTGCAATGCATAATAATGAGGCAATGTTCAGGAACCGTACAACAGAAAAGGCACCCACTATGTCTATCTGTCACCTTATGAGTCCGGCTCAGCAGCCATCTATTACAGATGACCTGGAAACTGATCTGAACAGAAATAAGAGCAGCAGCGCTTCCTGCCAAGCAGAGAGCAATCTGAACCTTGAGAGCGGAGGCCAGATATGAAAAGTGATGGCCATGACCACAAACTAATGAAGAGTTTTGGGTTTTGGAGTGGATCATGAAAGCATGTGGGCCACTTATAAATACCCGGATGGGTCCATCAAAAGGCTTATCCTCACCAAAGACATAAAGAATGAACGTGACAGACTTTTCCGGCTGTGTGTGAACCCGAAGGCGAAAGGATCACAAGATAATGACTTCTGCAGACAGTGGCTCACTTTTCATTAGTACTCGCAGACAAGCTGAAGAGAAGGGGGCACCTCCAGGGAGCAAAGCCCACATACATGAAACACATGGTCCACAGACCAAACAAAATCTCTGGTTTGCATGTAATGTATGCATTTACACAATATTAGTGTATTAATTGTTGATATTCGTGCTAATAAAAACATTCTGGATCTCCTTATTTACTCTCTCACCTCCCCCAAACTGCATCCCAGCCTTCAAGGAGAAGGTTACTCTCAAATTATGACCTTGGACAAGACCAGATCACAAACTCACATTAAAGGGATAGTTCAGGTGTTTTGAAGTGGGGTTGTATGAGGTCCTTATCCATTGTCAACATGTTACCAGCAGTATATGATGGTCGGCATGCAATATAGTGCTATGGACGGGGCCGGCAGCAAAATGGATTTTAGCTACCTAAAAGAAGAGCTCATCCAAAAAAATCAATATCAGTTTAAGTGTACATATTTTGAATATTTTCACTGCTTTACGTTGCCGTCAGACAGACCTTTCTGACGGGGAACTGAAAGCGTTGTAATCAGCTCTCGCCAAAGCCACCACACTCCATTGACAAAACCTGTAATTTTACTCTGCGGAACACGGGGGTTGCTGGTCTACCGCTGCCTCAATTGGTTAGATAGTTAGTGAATTTGTGTGACTTTGGCGAATCCGAACTAACCAAAGACACACAATAACAAAAACAAAATCACTGATCGAGGCAGCAGTTGGCCAGCAACTCCTGTGTTCTGCAAGGTAAAATTACAGTTTTTTATAATGGAGTCTGGCTGCACTGGCAAGTGGCTTGAGTACCCTGTCCAAAACATACTGTCTCAGTGAAAATATTCTAAATATAACATACACTTAAACTGATTTCTTTAATTGAGCCTTTCTTTTAGGTGTCTAAAATACGTTTTTCTGCCGGCTCACCTGCCTATCCATAGAGTAACTGCTGTCGCTTCTCCAAACTGGGGGCACGCTGACTGCCATCTACTCAAGGTAACACACTGTCTATGGATAAGTACCTCATAAAACCTTACTTCAAAACACCTGAACTATCCCTTGAACGCCGCGCCAACTTCTCTAGCAAAACCACATATGACACAACTAAAGATCATCTCAGAGGAGGCCTTGCAGGGCATGTCCTGACTTAACCGTCACATCTGCAGCCAAAGATGTCTAAAGCTTGAAAACATTTTACCCATTAACGCCCGCAGGTCAACAAAGTGCACAGGAAACAATACCAGCTCATGCTTATATACCTAATGATTTTTTATGGCTGTTGGATCACTCCATTAGGCCACAGCCTATCTCTATTAACAACGTTGGTTTTCGGTAGTTAGAAGTTAAAAGACCCAGCTAGTTCTTAGTATTCTCAGTAAACTCTCACAAAATCACTGCAGGAAATACATCATTCCTTCGAAGTGCCATCTCAGCACTGGCACCCCACTTCAAACTTCCCTTACTTTATTGCTCTTGGTTCACTAAGACATACATCTGAGCCACAAAAATGAAACCTTCAGTGTCTACATGCCAAGGTTGCCTGTCTGTGGCCTATTACCTCAAAGGGCCTTTAGAGCCGTGGAAAAAAACAGTCTGGCAGCACCAGTGTAAGAGGCTGGTACTGCCTCAATGTTCCCGAAAGCATCCGTTTAAGGGGAAATCAAACCAAGATGCTACGAATTTGTGTGCTGTTGTGCTGCTCTCCAAGTGAAAGGTAGTAAAAAGAATCCCCTCTGGCACACAAGAAAATATTTGTTGTATCATGCAAGTAGTTAATTATCTGAAGTATTATTGGTACAATTGCTGCTTCAGGGGCTGAACATGACCTCTCAGTAACAGGCTGAGCTTTTCATCCACTGTGAAGCATTGTGGTTCACTCTGAAGGACCCATTTTTTTCCTGCTCATCCTCGCCCTTTCTCTCTGCCCCGGCCTGTCTGTTGCCCCACCCTGGAGGAAGACGAACAGACACTTCCCCCTGTGACCAGACAGACAGCTCACACAGCTTTCAAGGTCCTCTTTGGTAACATCTTCCACATGCTGGATAACACTCTGTCTTCCTAAGTAAATATTTGTGCCATGTTTGTGTAGAATGTCAATATTTGGGATGTTCACCTAAGCATTTTTTGTGACACCTTTTCCTGAGTCATTTCGGGATGTTATAATTCTGTCAAGGCTTCTGTGTTGGCCACCATCCACTGTTACCCACAAGCGATGACTTTGTGCAGGGCACTCTCTTCCAGTTCTCGCCCACATGGACTTCACAGAGAGGGTCACTCAAAGTGAGTGGCACTCAAAACAACGAGATCAGTGTTGAGGCCTCCTGACATCATGACAGCTTAATAGAGCTGGCTAAACAAGGTGCTTTGTCACAGAGCGTTTTTTTTTTCCCCTGTGGGGGTGTGTGGTCGATGACAGCACAGATTTGACATGTGGAAACTAACTCTATAATCAAAACCAAGCCCTTTGGTTAGTGTGGGAACGGAGGAAAACACAGCAAAACAAACATTTCTTTAGAATTCTTGCATAAATGGACACAAACATGCATTTTTGTCAGGACACAGTATGAGCCAAAGTCGTCTTACTCAACCTAGTGCACAGATCCATGTGGTCTGCAATAAATGTCCCTGTTAAATAGGAACACGCCCGGCACTGAGGACCTCGCTACCACCAGGAGAGTAAGGAGGCGACATCAAGGAACAAGAAATCCAGTCTTACTTGTGTGATGAATAAAGTAGCTTTGATGTGTCTGTGGGCTCAAACTGCTTTCAAAGAGCAGTCCGTTTCAGGTTGAGCTACGCACGGACACGATTAGAGAAAGACACTGCACTGCTGTTTTCATCTTAGTGCACAAAAAGTTGAATAAAACACAGATTTTTAATACTGCTGCTCTCTGATACTCAAATGACCCTCATTTGAATGCACAGAAGACAATCCCATAGTGGGGCTCTGTAATTTATTATAGGGCCAGGTGAGCTCTTTTGATTTCATACACAGTTTATTGGTCTAGCAGCCATACATGGAACTGACTGAAAGCCAGAGCTATTCTCCTCAGTGGGATACAGTACCTTGATTGTTGTTTTGTCCCACCCAGAGCTAATACCCCCCCCCCCCATCTCTCTCAAAAGAGACCTTTCTGACTTCCTTTCCTGTGGTGTGACACCACAATAATCTCTCTTCCCACTCTGTGGGAAGCCAACAGAAGAGCTGCTCCCTGTTGTGTCTGCTTCACTCTCTATAAACATCTACAGACAGGAAAAAGATGCTCAAACACAGATTTGTATCGTTGCCTTCCCGTAGGTAAACTATGATGACTGTTGTCAGATGCACTGAACTTGAGATGGACTATCATCAATTCCACATAAAATACAGAATAATAACTGACATTAATGATCAAATATCCCCCATATGTCTAATAAACCACGGTACAATAAAGTCTACGTCTCAGACATGCCACGATGTAAAGGTATTACCCGGCAGCCATATGGCTGTCAGCGTCTGTTCCAAGCCATTTCATAACTTCTTTAGGTTTACAAGCGTCCCCCACCCACTTCCATCTCACTGCCCCTCAGTCTATGCCAAAAGAATTACATCAAATGCCACATTCCTGTCTTCACTGCTCTAACCACGGCCCATATACTCAACCAACCTTGCAAAGTAAAAGCCCAGCTTCAACTTCCTTAATTCTGATGTGAGAAATACCAGATGGTACATTCTTGGAGGGAGACAACTGACCTAATTTCAGTAGTTTTACACCACACATAATAAGATATAAACAATAATTTAATACAACAAATATGCATGCCTAAATCAGAGTTTCTTTGAAAAGAAACTGAATGTTCATTTGTCCACTGAGCAGTACACAATTGCTGAGCCCACAGCCACAAAGCATGCTTCACATTTCTGTCACGCAACGGCTACAGAAATAATCCTGCCATGCTTCAAAGGCTTCATTCTCCCTTACCTTCTAAAGTGGTTCCCGTGCCCAGAAGAGGATCACCCAAACCAGAGGAGTAGCGAGCAGTGACAAACAGCTCATATTCAGTGGATGGCTGGAGGTTCTTCAGTACAGCCTGGGTAGTATCTCCCTTGACGGATATCTCCTTCCTGTCGCCGCCCTCGGCAGGTTTGAACGCAATGCGGTACTGTAGGACATTTCCTGGAGCAGCCTCCCATGCCAGTTTCATTGTGGATACAGTCTCGTCAAAGACACGAAGGTCACGGGGAGAGCCACGGACTGAAAGCAAAAAAAAAAAAAAAAAGAAAAGGATCAGACACTAATCCATATCAGACACTAATCCATATCCATTGTGCAGAAATATAACTGCCAAAAACACAGTTTTCCTGACTCACCTTCCTTGGTGGTTCCATCTACTTGCATCTCGTCCCCTACGCCTGAAGCATACTCAGCAGACACAGACACACGGTAGGTGGTAATGGGGAAAAGCTCTTGGAGAACAATGGTAGTCTCCGTTCCAGTGGTTTGGGCAGTCAGTACTTCCCCAGCACCACTCAGCGGGACATAGGACAGGCGATACCTGATCACCGGACCTGGAGCAGCTTGCCATGACACCCTGAAGCTGTTGGTCGTCTCCTCTGTAACTCCTAGGTTTCGTACAGTCCCTTGCTCTGAAAAGGAGAGAATATTTAAATTCTAGATATTCTCATTCTGATAACTATTACAACAGATTTGAGTAACTAAATCTTTCTTACCTTCTAGAGTTGTCTCTTCACCAGTTAAAGGGAAACTGTCTCCTTTCTCATACTGAGCGAAGACGTTGACCTCGTAAGTGGTGAGGGGGTAGAGGTGGGCCAGAATGGTTGTTGTGGTATCACCAGGCACTGCCATGGAAATGTAATCTCCAGTGATATCTTCAGCCTTACGGAAGCGCACCAGGTATCCCATGACATTGGCAGCAGGAGATACCCACGTGGTACGGAAACTTCTGGAGGTAATCTCAGAAAACTCTAAGTCTCTGGGTGGAAGCAGACCTGAAAAGAAAAGGTTACTTGTTATGAATATCTCCTATTAAAAGGCAGTGCACAGTCCCAAATCGTGTAAAAGTTTCAAATAAATACTACCATGATCATATTATCACGTAAATCTGTGAGATTTATGGGCAACCGTAGCTATAGTTTATCCCTTTCCCTTTCTGTGCCCATGCCTTGGCTGTGGGCATTACCTTCAATTACTGGCAGCGATGAAAGGTAAAGCATTGTTGTAACCTTGTTCAGCTAACAAGGTTTAAAAAAGTTGCCAAGCATGGACTACAACACTAAGTCTGTAGTGTGTTGGGGATACAGGCTTCAGCATCAATAAGCATAATGTGTGGTGTGATGTCATTCTACCACTGGGTGGAACAGCCACAGCTCTACTAGCTGGGGTGGCCTCTTGAATCAAAATTATGGTCAAGTCAAAATAGCACTGTTGTTCAAGTCACTATGGTTTTTTTTCAAAACAGTACGTGATAACAAATAGTGTGATAGAGCTCATTCAAGAAGCATGTATGTGGCTTTGTGGTATGTTTATTGGCCGGCTATGGCCGAGTAAGTCGATTAAATTTTAAGTTTTATACTGCTGTTTCACATTTTCTTAATCGCATTGGCTCTTCACCATTACACCAACTCTTGAAGACCTGGCCAACTGACAGTGCCTAATAAGGACAGTATGGACCAACATGAAGGCACTACCATACTAAGCACATGGTAGTCATCCAAAATTGATGCCAAGATATACCGTAGGTATAAAATATGGACATAGTCTCTGTGACATCACCCATTGGTTTCTGAAGAGCCGTTGTGAAGCTCAAAGTTAGTGGCTATGACTGCCAGCATCTTGGCAGTGACAACAAAGCTTAACTTCCTACAAATTTAAAAATGGGCTAAGAGGTGGCTCATCGGTGAAGCTGAGGCAGTACGGCACCACCTGTCACTCAAAATGGCCATGTCCTCATTATACGTGACTTTAAGCTATAGTATAAATTAGATTGAGTTATATAAAAATTCACCCCCAGTACAGTTGTCATGTCATGCATATTAGCTATAGAGACCAGAAGCATTTTTGTACTAAGCTGTAAACATGTTTATTTCTGCTGTAAAGAGCATTTTAACTTGGTGGTCTATGGGGATTGACTCACTTTTGGAGCCAGCCTCAAGTAGTCATTTGAAGAACTGCAGATTTTGGCACTTCCATGTTGGCTCGATTTCTCAGCATCGGAGGTTGCTGCTTGGGGCTACACTCTGAGTCATACTTACTGGGTTAATGTATTCTATCCCACTTACTTCTCTTTTTGATGTTGAGCAGCTCCTGTTCAATCCTCAGACAGATGGACTGAGTCAGCTCCTTGGAGATCCTCTGGAAGGCATCAAAGTCCTCCACCTCATAGACGTGAGTGTCTGACGGTTGATTAGCTATGGCCTCCAGCTCTGACCTCACTGCATCCTTCACACCAACGGCAAAGATCTCCACGTCAATATTCCTCAGGCCGGTTGACGCATCCCTAAACGAATCTGATGACTTTCCATCGGTGATCAGGACCATGACACGAGGCACATTCTGTCTCGCTCCACGGGCGGGGATAAAGATCTTATCCTTGACATACGTCATGGCCTTGCCAGTGTTGGTGGAGCCTCCACGGTAGGGGAAAGTGCGCACAGCTTTGACTACAGCATTAATGTCATGGTGGGTGTTGAGGGCAAACTCGGTGTGTGGATCGCGACTGTACTGGACCAAGCTGATCTGGACCTTGTTGGGTCCGATGTCAAAAGAAGTGACCAGAACCTCCAAGAAGGCACGGACTTTGGCAAAATTTTGTAATCCAATACTGTACGAGCCGTCAACTAGTAGGACCACATCAGCCTGCACATCCACTCCCAGAGAGCACTCTGTCAGAAGGCGAGAAATAATGGGTCATTTAGAGGCCTTTTATGGCTTCCATGATAAACAACAACAAGCGACGGACTCTGAGTATCTAAGAATAGTCAAAGAAAGATGACACTACAACAAATCATCTTACCTGTTGACACCTTGACAGGCTGGGTCTTTTCCATTGCCATGTTGGGTTCACTGGGCGTCAGACCTTTGAGGGCATACAGACTGATCTCATACTCAGTCTCAGGGGAAAGGTCACGGACAACAATGGATGTCTGGGTGGGCCCAATGTACAGCTCTTGCCGTTTCATTCCAGAAAGCATGGGGTTGAGGGTGAGCTTGTAGCCTGTAATATCACCCGGGGAGGCATCCCATGTCACCCTCATTGACTTAGATGCAATTTCTGTGACCTGCAGGTTAGAGGCTGGCTCCACCACTGGGGCAAAATATGAAGGAAATGTATTATTATATGAGCTTTCAAGATGTATTCAGCACCAAAATGTCTGTGTGTGACTTAACAATGACAGCACTTCCTATTAGAACCATTTTGTGTCAAAACCATCAAACCCAAAATATGCAATACATTTGATTAAAATTGACTCACTTTCTTCCCCGCTGACCAGAAAGCCGAGCTGCTCATCAACGCCGGAGCACACCTCTTCAATAATCTTTTTCTGTACCTCTTGGATCATGTCAAAATTGGGAACATTGTACACATGCTTGTTGTGAGGTGTGGAGGCCATTTCCTTTAGCTCATCCTCATCTGCTCCTTTGATACCTGAGGGGGAAAATGTGAACACCATCAGCTCATATGTTCTTTACTCAGTGGCTGCATTACAGATGTGGTAAAGTGCTGACGGTTTTAGAGTATTGTGGATGTTAGAAACATCAGCAGTGCTTTTACCAAGTCAAATATGGATGTGAACAATCAATGGAAAATCAAAAGGTTTCCAAGAACAGCCAGACTTTCACATGGGAGAGCACTATTCAACAAAACGGTGAATAATAAAACATACCTAGGACAAATATTTCCACTCCAATGTTCCTAAGCCTTCTAGCATACTCCTCCACTGGGTCCTGGGATTTTCCATCAGTAATGATCATGGCTACCTTAGGAAAAGCTTTCCTGGATCCAGCTGCCTCCGTAAAGATGTTTTGCAGCAGGTAATCTATGGCATCACCTTAAGACAGAGATAGATGTGTATTTTTAACTTTCAAAGTAATTCAGATTGGCAGGGATGTTAAAATAACCAACAACCATGCACACACCCATGTTGGGAGCACAAATCTATAAATTGACACCTTTATATCTCTGTGCCTCCTTTTGTAATAAACACCTTACCTGTCATAGTATTTCCACCTTTGTATGGCAGGGAGTTGATGGCTTGGAGCAGGTCTCCTCTTCTGTTGTAACGGGTGAGGGGGAATTCTGTGCGGGTGTCTGTACTGTACTGAACCACGGCCACCCGGGTCTTGTCTTCGCCAATGTCGAAGGCGCCTGCCAGGGAGGCGATGAAACTACGGATGTGCTTAAAGTTTTCTCTGCCCACACTCCATGAGCCGTCCACCAGAAAAACCAGATCTGCTATTGCACTGACTGAACACTCTGGGGAGAGAGAATAGAGAAAGAGAGTCAATCAGGAGGAATATGATCATTAAAAAATAATGCAACATGTTTCTGATTGTGCCAAATTAGGAAAAATAGAAGTTTTATTAGTGGTTAATGATTGATGTAAAAAGTTAAAATGCAGAAAAAGCACTTTATGTCTCAAATTAGACCAATTTCTAAGCCAGAAATGTGCCAATAAAGGTATGGCGGCAGCAGCTTGGAATTAGAATAATATTTTTACACTTGGTCGGTTTCTTCTCCTGTCTGTCTAAATAAAATAATATCCCTGACAGTTAGTTGGATGGCTCCGAGATATGCATTCTGACATCAAAGGAAATATCGGCCAGTGCCAAACAGTGAGCTGGTAGAGTCATTCCAGCAGACAGAGGGGCTTTACAGACTAAACATTTAGCAGAGGTTCCACCAGCAATGTTCACTTTTATACTTTTAAATCCTACAGGGATTTAAATCATACGTGAAATTCTCTGTAACATTTAAGATGACTCTATTGAAATAATTGGCAGGGCTTATGTGGATGGACTTTAATCCTCATTTCCCTTCGGTCTCACTGACTCTAAACTCTGTTCCACACATCTCTTAAGCATCGTTCTTAAAAGGGCATCATTTTTTCTCAAAAATTCCTTGAGCTAATGTTGAAAATGATGCCATCAAAGTAGGTTTTAGTCAAACTATGTGGGTGGCTGTGGCTCAAATAATTTCTGGGTTCTTAACCATGAAAATGGTTTAGGAGAATCTGGAAATACGGGTATAGTTTCCAGAAGAATCAACAGGTTCTTCTGGAAACGTTAACAGTTTGAGGGACAGCACTTGCCTCCAGGTGGCACAATGAATACATCATCGCTTGACAACCCCCCCTGCCCCCTTCCACTCAATGACGCATAACAGCACACAAGTCTCCTAGCTTCAAGCCTTCCTTTCCTTTTTTCTTGATGTGCCGACTGGTTTTAATTATAGAAACCAATGTGTGCCCTCCCAGTCCCTGTCTGCTTACCCGTTGACAACCCTAACAGAAGGTAAAATACTGTATATGCCTGACCAAGTGATTCCATGGGAAAATAATATTTTGATGACAGTCATGAAGGGAAAAAAAAATATATTAAAAAAAATAACTGGAAAGCCTCATGGAGGACAGGCCCTGTTCAGATTTCGGTTGACACTACAGTAAACATACTCACTGATTGCATCTGACTGTGGCTTCCTGACTCGTCCGCTGGTGTTACTGGACTGGACTGAAACACAGGAAACACTCGGTGAGTTAGCACAGCACATTGCCTGCCTCACTGTGTGCTTTTTCACAACATAAAAAAGCAAGAGGGTAAACACATCAAAAAAGCTGGTCAACAGAATCAAACCACATTCACACAAACACACGTCTTTATATTGCATTAGCAATAAACAGTGAGCAATCCAAGAATTGGCAAACAGATGGGGTTTCTCCATACTTTCCTACATCTCATGTGGCTAAATGCGACAGATGAATTTTATTTATTTAGTTATACTCTTATAATGAAGGAAATATTATTTTCTCTAGCAGCCAAATGATATCCCTATGTGGTGGAAGGAGATGGTCTGTTTGTCTGGATGGTCAGATATTAATGAACATCTCTCTCATAATTTATACTTGATGTCACATCAATGAAAATCTGCATATATAATGAATAAGAAGGCAATGGGAAGGTTTATTAACAGTATTTACGTTGTGTCTAGAAAGTAACCCACAAGTTGCGAAACTCTTGCAAGATGGATAAGTTTAGGCATCAAATGGTTAAGGTTAGGCATTCATGCCAAATGGCATTGACACCAAATGGTTAAGGTTATGTATTGACCTTGAATGTTTAAGCTTAGGCATTAACATCAAATGGTTAAGGTTAAACATTGACCTTAATTGGATTGGTTAAGGTTAGACACTGACATTGAATGGTTAAGGCTAGGCATTTCCATTGAAGGGTTAAGGTTAGGGATTGACACCGAATGATGCAGGTTAAACATCGACCTTGAATGGTTAAGGTTAGGCATTGACATCGAATGGTTAAGATTAGGCATAGATATTGAATGGTTAAGGTTAGACATTGACTTGATTGGTTAAGATTAGGCATTGCCATCAAATGGTTCAGGTTAGGGATTGACGACACCAAATGGTTAAGGTTAAACACTGACCTTGAATGGTTGAGGTTAGGCATTGCCATCAAATGGTTAAGGTTCGTGTTTTCCATGTTAGGTAGGGATTGACCTTGAATGGTTAAGGTTAGGAATTGACACCAAGTGGTTAGGGTCAGGCATTGAGATCAAATGGTTAAGGTTAGGTAATGACATTGAATGGTTAAGGTTAGGAATTGACACCAAGTGGTTAGGGTCAGGCATTGAGCTCAAATGGTTATGGTTAGGTAATGACATCGAATGGTTAAGGTTAGGTTGTAGGGCAACAAGCCTCACAAGAATGTTGTATTTTTTGCAACCTGGGGACACAACCCAGTATTTACTGAGAAATTTCTGGATACTGTCAGTGTACCTCTTGTGTTTACAAATTAGTATTACTGCAACATTACAGTAATGACAATGCTTGTGTCTTGTGCAAAAACAATTGTACACTTTCTCAATTTAAAATCTGAAGCTATGCATTTTTCCAAACAATCTAAATAAATCAACTGTAAAAAAAAAAAACTGTACTTACTGGTCAGTTGTCCAAAGATGGGAATGCTTTCCTCTGACCCATAAAAGGAGTTTATGGACACAGAATAGTCCAAGTCAGGGGTCAGGTCAGTGATGGAGGTTGTAGTGGCATATGCATCAAGGGTAAAGTCTCTGGCTGGTTCATCTGGAGCAGGGAGTTTAACAATAAATCAACTATTACAAATATAAACTGTATAAACTGTGAGTGAAGACACTGTTGGATCCAGATCACCAACATACTGTACGTGCTGACTCCCATACTGACCTGCATCGGATACAACTTGTAGTCTGAAGCCCTCTATCCTTGACGAGGGTCTCGTCCATGACATTTCCACTGAGTTCTCATTGAGAATTTTAAATTTCAAGTCTGAGGGGGGTTCCACTGCAAATAAGAGATGAAACATGTTAAATCTCAACCAACATAAATGCATGTATAAATATAGTTATATTTATGATCAAAGTGAGGCAACGTCAATCAAGCATTCACATTGATCCCAACGACAAACACTTCATGACTGAAGTGGACATTGTTCGTTGTTGGGGACAGACACACAGCACTGACGTCCATTTGCGAGGGTGACGAGTTAAGAACACGTGACAACATTTAAAAAGTGTGAGAAGCCATTTTGGAGTAAAATGGCATTTGTTTGAGTTGCTCAACCAAGATGGCCAACAACTCAAGCACTGGCATACACAACATGTGCACGACTCCAAACTCTACCAAAGTGCAAACACTGAGTGAACCATCCAACACATGCTGAGTGCAGTCATTACAACGCATGCCCCGACCACATACTAAACTGCTTTTACGATGGAGTTGATCTCAGCATTACAAAAATACAACTGATTATACAATGGAATCAAGGTTGCCATGTAGTTGTTTAGGTAACTCTTGACAAAATTGAACACCATATGTTATATATACATTGTATATAAACATATTTCAAAGAAGAAAAGTGGTTTGCTGTTTATTTGGTTAAAAGTCTTTACACGAGTGAGTGGCACACATCCATTGCAAACCTTTTAAAAAGAATACACAATTCGTCGCTGGAGACCCTTGTGTACTTTTTCAATGGCAGCATAATGCATGAGAAGGCATGAGAGAACAAAATTACTCTAAACACTCATAAGACTGTTCAGATGTACTATAATAAAGACAGTATGTACACCAAAATAAACATAGGAAAACATATACAGTGTGACAAGGCCACGCGCCTTTACATTGAGCTGACTTGATCACAGCGTCATGCATCATGTACATGTGAAAGTTGTTTGGCTCAACAACTTTGACTGACTGGACGGTAGTTTCCATGTACAGTTGGGGCCACACAGACAGAGATGACAAACATATTTTAGAATGATATCCTTTTTTTACAGCTTCTAGGCTACCCGGGCGGGCAAAAGGGCTAATGTTAATTAGCAGAAATGTGCCAACATTTAGTCATTTACATGCATAAAAGTTAGAGTTGGATCTAAAGGTGCCAAATTCCCTTTTAATTAACCAGTTAGTTTCAAATGTGTCTTCATTTCTTCAGTCATTAATTAAACTAACTTGTTTCATGCAACTTGGCTCAAAAAGTGACATTATTATAGAGCAAATTAGTGTTCGATGACGAAAAAAAAATCTTCATTGTGACACAATAACTGAAAGACCTGATGAATGAAACTAATTTTGTGCAAAAATTCAAGATGTTAATGAGGTTAGCATGGCGTAATATGCACTGATTTGTAGTGCACCCACAGTGTTAGCATACCATGATGAGGTGAAGTAAGGTAAGTGTGCATGCATTATTAGACTGTAAGACATCAGTAAAAAGCAACATGGCTTCATGCTAGCTGTAAAGTAGAATAAGAGTGCCATGGGAGGCAAGAATATCATTGTAAAATACACTATGAAGCCATAGCTTGGGACACGCTGAATGCACAGGCAGATGACAAACAGGAGCCCACCAAAATAATCAAAAACTGGGATTGGAGGATCACCAACCTGACTTATCAACTCAAGGAGCCCCGATGGGCCGCGCTCCACCTGATTTCGCCGCGAGTACTCATCTCCAACGCCAAATGGTATGGATGTGTGTGTGTGCTGTGTAGGAGTGGGGGTGAGTAGCACGTAGCGATGAATGGTGGATTTGAAAATTTGGATAAAATTGTTTTATGCGGGGGTGCACTTACATGAGAAGTCTCCCACAATTGTTCGTGGCAAGATGGTATGAGTATGGGTCATTTCAATTTGTTAACATTTCTTGAACCATATGTCCTCCTGGTATTAAAATATACTTGAAGAACAATGGAGGTTTTATCCAACTACCCATCTCTGGTATGTTATTTGGACCTTGTGGTTGCTCTTGTTATATGGTTGCCTGTCCCATCAGTTCCTAATAAAGGACACCTCTGGCTCCCAAGGGCCTCAGTCTGGCTACTGTTCTGTTAGTAACCTCAGCCAGCCAGCCAGCTATCCTGGCCTGAGCTCCTGCCAGGAGGAGAGACCAAGAAGAGGAGGAAAGAACACCGACTCTCCCAAAGAGGCAGGACAGATGCCAAAGTAATTCCACAACATGTGCTGACATTAAACATTACTGCATATTAACTTTCCATACGTATTGCAACTCAGCGTTTTTGCGAATGCCCGCAAAGAAGCCCGAGAAAGGCTCTTTGTCTTTGCGCTGTCTGAGGATTAATTTGCTATTCTCGTATTTCATCTTTCCATTCCGCTGGTGGAGATATGTGAGAGTTAGACGTTAGGCTCCTCTCACGCCGCCAGAGAGCTTTCAAAAGGAAAAATCAGAGCGTTTCCATACCATATTTCCATATTTGCCATTATGTTGGATTGTTATGTTTGCATATGAAATTACTTCTGTCAAAACTACTGACAGATTGTTAACAGCTTATGACATGTTGGCTCTTCTGACATGTACAGCAAAACATATTTAATAGCTGTTAAAACAGTAATATATAAGCACAAAATCAGACATGGAAAGTAACATTATTCAAGTATTGCACTTAAATACAGTTTTGATGCGCTTGCTTTTTCCTTGGATATTTCCCTTTATTAGACTTTCCACCAACTAACATTATGCTACTTTTTTACATGTTTTTAATGTTGAATGCAGTTCAAACTTTGTATGATATTTTAAATTATACTTTTACTATTGCACCATTACAGTGGTGCACAAATAATTAAATGACATAAAAAAACTGCATTTACCTGCTGCTAGAGCCACCCTACAAACACTGCACAGAGATTGGCACAGATTTACAAGATCCTGCTACAACCTCAGCATGATTATAATAACTTCAAAATATATGATCTAGCATTTTAATGCCTAATTACCAAGGGCTTGGATAGCTTCCAAATTTTGCTTTGGAAAAACTGCAGAGGCTTGCTATCGTAAAAGTGAAGGAGCATTTACGGGGAAACATTTAGCCATGAAATGACTTTTGTTCTACTTTGTGCCCTGCTGTTTACTGCATTCAATTATAACATGGAAATTATATAAACATGCTAGAGTGCTTTTATATTTTCCAAATCAAAATTAAAAAAAAAATCCTTTAAAGCATCTAAAGTACAGCCTTAATGCAAGTAAATAAGATCTGGATTTTACAGCAAAGCCTGTAACAAGTCCTGACAAATAAATCTGACAAAATATGATATAAATGAGGGATAAAAGCATGAAAATCATCATGGAATCAGTCAGTAGTCCAAAAGTCACATATTCAAATAGCATACACATGAAATAAGGATGACTTTATTCAGTTTATCAGTACAAAGTGTCCATATGTTGACATTAAAGTAAAAGACTAATCCCTGTAACACAGAACCAATGGAGATATATCATAGATGGATAAAGAGAGGCAGGAGACAGAGAGACAGAGTGGAATAGTGTATGTGAGTGGACTGAGAGGTGGAGTGGTTTCATTTACCTTGAGCATCTATGGAGGACAGCAGGGCTGCGAGGAAGGCAGCCGTGGCCAGTGACAGCCCTATCTTCATGTTTGGCCCTAAAGGGTCAGCAGATCATCAATCAGTCTGAGGACGTAGAGAGGAAATGGGTTGAAGCTGCAGGTCTATTTGTCCGTGTGGTGAGACTAGGAACCACATGAACGGATTACATTTATTTCTAATTTACCCCTTCACCGAGATAGTCAGATTTAGCACGGTGGTGCAGTGGTTAGTGCTGTCGCCTCGCAGCAAAAGAATCTGAATCTGGTCTCCCCCGTGTTAGCGCTGGTTTTCTCCGGGTTCTCCGGTTCCCTCCAAACGCCCAGAGACATGCACGTTCAGTTAACTGTTGCCCATAGGTGTGAATGTTTGTCTTTCTGTATGTGTCAGCCTTGCAGTAGTCATTTTGCGCAGTGGACCCAAATGCCCTCTTAATGGAATCAATATTTATAGCTTTAATTATTTAATGATTAAACTATGACAGACTGCAAGATCCTTCTAGACTCTCTTACACAACAAGTGCCGCACCTTTCTGCTTCCAACTAATTGCCACACCCTGAGGCGAGTACTTACTGTAGGTATTTGGTAATAACAAAAAAACACATGTTCATCTGTCTGACTTTCAGGAGCATAATCTGAAAATCCATTGCCCTCCAGCTGCCTTTTAGTGGGTCACTATACAGCTCGCTACATGCAGTATAGTCTTACCTGTCCCTAGCCGTACCAGGGATGTGACCTTAGAAGGTCACCAAAAACTCACCGTATCATAGGTATTTTTCATGTACTTGAAAGTATGAAATATTAGGGAGCATCTTGAATGCAATTGCTTTGTACAAATCACATATTTATTGTCTTAAATATTAAATGTGCCTACCTAAACTCTTCTGCCTCCCTTGGATTTGATCTATTTCTTTAGGACTGAGTTAAATTCAGTTACAGAAATCAAAGCTGGACTGTGGCTTTTACATGGACTCGACGCATACCTTAAGTACATTTAAACAGAACAATGACATCTCATGCAATGGGGTTACTATTTTACTGCAGGATAAGTACACCACATCCACATAGTCGTAGTAATCTGAACTGTTTTCTGTGTATTTCTGTAATCTTTTCCGCAGGCTGTGCGCCCCGCCTGGCGCACAGGAACGAAAACTGCAGCTCCAGGGGCCGAAATTACTCTCTTGGCCCCTCGGACACAATAAGGGCTCATTTAAATTAAATTACACATAAAGCACAACATCTACGCCGGTCTTGTCTACTGAAACACAATATTACATTGAGTCGACTTCGAGATGTGAAACCAATGGTTTGCATTTTCACTCAATTCAGTTCAATATCGGGTAAAAATATCAGGGTAAAATCTTGAAAACTGTAAATCCTCTTTAAAAAAAATGAAATAAAATGATTTTAACTTATCTTATTTGTGTTCATCTTTTGTAAAAATGCATCAAATTGTTGCACAAAACTATGACAAAATGGCGTTATTCTCCCAAATTTTGTGAAATATAAATTATTTATATTCTTAAAAGTGCCAAAATAATGCGTAAAAGTTAGTCAACTCACCTATTCAACCCCCCCAAATAATGGAGCGACCAGATATGAGAGCAGCCTGCTTGAAGCCTCCCCCTCTGGAAAGTAAAGTCAAACTTTCAGGAGCTGCGGCTGGACCCCTCTCTCCTCTCTCTGGCTACTGAAGCTCCGCCAGCAGATGTCCAAGAAGGAAAAGCCTCTTTCCAAGTGGGAAGAATCTTTCCACCATCGGCTACTTAATAGGGGGGCAGTTCCCAAATCTCAGTTTACCATCATATGGGCATCTTACGAAAGCTCTCTGCCTGTCAGTTGATGCATGTTCCCCGCTGAGACCGATCCACTGTTTGGAAATTACATTTTTATTCCTGCATTCTTTTGGTCTGCTGATTTAATTAGTTTCCAGCGCCAGTGTGACATCACAGTCCCAGCAGGGTAGCAGTTGGCCGGACACTGACAGAGGGAGGGGGTTTTAATGCGCAACAGGCAACCTTATCCATTTTATTTATTCAGATGTCGACGCAAATAAAAGGAAAATGTTTCACTTTGTAAACAGAAACCCCGTGGCTTTTGGCATCATAACGTGGTTAATTCTCATGAAAGAAATGTCAGGCAATACTCTTCACAAGTTTGTTAATAATGTGGGGAATCAATGGAAAATAAACTTCTACTGGGAAAAGCGAAGTATTTCAAACCTGCTCTTTACTCACGGCCACAATAAAAGCGCTTCTGACTGGTTTATGGCGCTCTCTGGTGTCCAAACTGAAGACCTACACCAGATACGGATTGGTGATGACTCGTCCGATTAAAAAAAAGCAAAAGTTACAAATGGACTACAGTCTCCTCAAAAACTCAGATTCTATGTGAAGATTAAAGAAGATCCGTTGGGCGTATTTTCAGTCGTAATTATAGTTTGGGTTTCTACAAGATGCTGTAATGTTAAAAAAAACACTACTTTCATGACTCATCAGCCGTAACATTATGACTACCTTCCTAATATGGAGATGGTCCAACACATCCTACAGATGCTTGACCGGATTGAGACATGGACACTCTGGAAGCCAAGTAAACACCTCAAACTTGTTGTGTTCTTCAAATCGTTCTTGAGCCATTTTTGCAGTGTGGCAGGGCGCAGTATCCTGCTGAGAGAGGCCACTGCCATTAGGGAATACTGTTTCCATGAAGGGGTGTACTTGGTCAGCAACAATGTTAAGTAGGTGGTGCATGCCAAAATAACAGCCATGTGAATGGCAGGACATAAGGTTTCCCAGCAGAACATTGCCCAAAGCATCACACTGCCTTCTTCCCATAGTGCATCCTGGTCCCATGTCTTACCCAGGTAAGCAACACACACACACACCTGGCCACCCACATGATGTAAAAGAAAATGTGATTCATCGGACCCAGACACCCTCTTCTGTTGGTCCGTGGTTCAGTTTTGATGCTCACGTGCCAATTGTAGGCGCTTTTGGCGGTGGACACGGGTCAGCATGGGCACCCTGATTGGTCTGCAGCTACGCAGCACCAAACTACCCACTTGTGAGTGGACGCATGTTAATACCAGGCCTGAACAGGACCTGAAACGCTCTGTTTGAGCTCCCGCCTCCATTTCTGAAATCATTAAAGATCAATGTTAAACTTCTACAAACATCTACAGCAGGAATCAAGTTTTAAAAAGTGACAATTTCATGAGATGTAGGTCTATATTTTTATTATTATTTGCATCTCATTATTTTTTACAGTCAATAAATATTTCAAACACGAAACATACCAGTTAGATAAATAACTTCTCAGATAAAAAATCTGAGCAAGACAGCATGTGATGACTGTTTCATCAGTCTAATCCTGTTTCACTGTGGCTTCTTGGGCACTGCAGCACTAAACAGCTCATACACCACATATCCACCCCCTGTGAAGAGACCAGACAAGTGTTACAGATGTGACGGATACAACACAAGCTAATAATCCTGACTAGAAACATCCCTTTATGACACATCATGAAATAACAGTATTTTGTCTTTCAAAGTTAGTTTCAGTAATACCAGTTGGGGTTAGGTCACTGGCATGAGGTGCGTTTTTATACAAAAAGGCAGACTGAGACATGTGGAGTGAGTCTGACTTCTAAAAACTAAAGACAAATGTGACATACCAAACACAGTGAGAGTCATTGTGGCTCTGTAGAGCACAGCATCCTTCGACCCGCCCTTCAGATGGATAGGCATACCATTATCCTCCTGTTCAAAGAGCCAAGAATAAAGACATGTTATTTAAATAGAGACAGCCCTACTTAAAATGTATGTGATAGACTTTTAGCTTCATGTGTTTCTGTTTCTAATGGAACTCAAATTTTTGTACAGCTCATCTCTGGTTAACCAGAGCAATTAAGTGGTGGCGTACAGTCCACTATTCAACGAAGCAGTGCTTGCTCTAGGATTTAGAAGCAAGGGTAGGCCATTTGTCAACTATGGCTACAGTAATTTCTAGCGCTATGCACGGATCAGCAAAGTCTGCCACATTGGAACGTTGATTTTGCAATGGATTTTTAATTAGCAGCTTGCAAGCATCATTAGTATAACTCCAGCCCCAGCTGCAGGCGAAGGCCATTTAAACATTGTAAGGGAGGGTGAACCCACTGATACTTATCTGTCAGGCTACAAACAGGATAAAATTAGATTCTGTCTCCAGAACCTGGGAATAAAGGAGACACTTTAACATTATCATTATCAGTATAAAACGATCTCATTATTTTTCTCAAAACACTGACAAATGAAGTTTTCAAATCGCAACTCAAACAGGCACATACTTACCTTTACAGTATGACAAAAGGTACCTACACAGCTAACCAAATACGCTAGGTCTAAGTTGCATTAAGATTATGATTTCACCTCACATAACTATCTCTTACCATATGTCTCAAAGTGTTAGAAAAAATGTTTTTCATAAGACTACACTACTCCTGTGGCTTACAGGATTCACACAGCTTCTGAAACACTGTTACAAAGATTAGATGGGATATTGACACGATCATACGTTTATAGATGTCAGGATGTAGGACAAACCCTACCTGAAACAGTTTTTGTTTTTCCTTCACAGAGTTATTAATCTGTCTGCGGGCACTGCTGGTAATGGTCCACCTGGACAGCTGCCGAAGTCCCTGGTGATTCAAACACTTGGTGTTAGGGAAGCTACTTTGAATGCACAGCTTAATAAGTTATGAAATACTTCACACCAGAAGAAGCTGAACTATAGCAAAGCCCGGGGAGAAATCTAGTTAGGTTAACTAAAGCTATATAAAAACAGTGGTTCAACTACTCAGTAAAGAAAAATTATACAAAATATATTACAAAAAACAAAATGCCAGCAAAAAACATGACTCAATAGAGTTTATTTTTACCAAAAGAAATAAAATTCCCCATTAAAAAAATAACAGTGGATAATGGTCTAACACATGTGAAATGACACACAATGTCATTAAGTGACCCAAAGTCAGCAAAGTTTGATTATCAGGAAGCTGACTTCAACTACTGATGCTGGAAATTGCCGTTTCTGTTGCTGCACAACTATTTGAAATTTTATCAAAATTGCAATATGGCCCCTCCGCAATTTTCAAATCGCAGGAGGCACAGTATTTGCTAAAGGCGAAATGTGTGTAAAAATAATAACTTTAAATCAAATAAAGCTGTGCTGCAGAAATGTCATTTGGCCCACAAATTATATTTTTCAGACTTTAAGAAAAAGTCTTTGTTTGGCACAGATCACCACAAAAACCATAACATAATCATTGTAATATGTTTTTCAGTGAAAGCATGCAGCCCTAATTTCTGTAACACTGAACCACTTTGAAACAAGTGTGCTAATAATAGTTCCTTATTTCAAAGCGTTTGATTTGTGTTTGAATGGTGACATCTGCTGGGCAGCTGTCTGTATTGCATTTATAGGAGGGGATTAAATACAAGACAGTGAGCCAAAACAGAGGTCAACTCACTGCTGTTATCTTTAGTTCAGTGAAGGTGGTGCTATACAGTATATGCATACTGCAGCTCTTAATTATTATTATTATTATATTATGTGATGACAGTTTTTGTGACGATAGGCTTTAAATTGCTTGTTATAGCAAAACATGAGCGGATGGATGATAATGCCGATGACACCTACCTGGCCTAACGTTAGCTAACATACTTCAATTCAATTTAACTTTATTTATAACTGACCTTACCTTAAACCTCAAAACTCCTCGACTTTTCCTCAAATCTCTGGTGTCCTGCCTGCCTCCTCAACACTGTGGGAGGTTTTCTGACAGATTCACATGCAGCATGCTGTGGCAGGTTGACATGCACGTCTCTGATCGATGTATCCGATGCGATAACGTGATGAGTTGAAGCGAGCAAAAATCGACACACACGTTAAAGGTCGATACCCTGTCAAGTATTTAGCTTCGTGCCCAACAACTTCAACTTGACTCTTGTTGCTTAACCTAAATAGTAACGTTAATGCTGACTACCTGACAAAAGGGGCAGCTCAAGTTAAAGTTCAAAACACAAAATAACAAGATCATATAACAATACATGTATTCCTTAAACGTAACACTGTAATTTCATATCATGTTTTGCGGCTAGCTAGCTAGGTGGCTAACATTAGCTATAAGTTAAGTTTGAAAAGTTTAGCTAAGGACCATAAACGTTTTTAACGTTTATTAACCGAGCAAACGTTTAAACGTATTAGCATAATAACCCGCTATGAACACGTTTATGACAAAACTGGAACGTTTTATGGTAAATATAATAGATCTCTCTTACCATAAGGTGTCTGTACATTTTGGCAAACGTCTGCGTTGTATCAAGCTAAGAGGTGAAGGCACAGCACAAGGACAGACTTCCCACAATCCCTTGGTGGGCCTCTTACATCCGGTCGCGTGACCTTGTTCTAATAATTACTGTGTTAATAATTTTAATAATAATAAATGAAAAGGGGACAGAAATATCCACAAAAAGTAGTGATATGGTAAAAGTTGTGTATGTGATCTGTAATAAAATAAATGACACCAATACATTCACCAAGTTGTTTAATTGGACCCTACAAACCTTATAAAAACCTATAAATTTCAAATTTAAACAATTCACTTAATCGAAATATCATAACAGAAGATGAAGTGAAACAAGGGAGGAAATGAACAAATGTGACACTTTTAAAGTGCATATCATTTGATCAACATTTAAGAACGCAAGAAAATCGAACACTCGGGCAAAACTGTAATAAAAATTTTGTGAAATAATCGTTGTGCTCTGATCAGCCTGAGACGGATATCGTGGTATAGGTTAATGATTCAATCATTGATTAGTATCAGATTTTAATGTTTTTTTTTTTTTTTACAAAGATGCCTCACTGACCTCTTTACACAACCAGTCACAGCAGAGGGTAAATGACCACAGCTGTGGTACTACTTGTCGTGAGTATTCTATAACTTTCCAAGGACAAATACTTCTTGTTGAATATCAGTGCTTGCTTACCTTAATCAACGGCACACGAGCAATGATTTTCTCATCCTATATTCAAGGTAATCTTGAAAACCACAGAGGTATGTCACTGAAATATAATGGTACATTCATCAGCAGGACATATTACAGTACATAATGTGGACAAAAACTTGCATTAAAAATACATACATCCTTCAGTGAGTAAGCCATTCACAAAGAACTGCTAAAATAAAACAGATACTTTGATAATGTATAGATAAATAGAAGATAAATACATTTTTCTAAAGACAGGTAATGACATTCTCAGTAGCTGACTTGATGCTATATGCACAGAGACGCAGACTCAAGCATCCTTCTTTTGCCTTAGTTGCCCTTCACAAAGACACAGCTTTTGATGAGACACTTAAGACAATGCTGTCCTTACAGAAACACGCAACAATTACAGAGACCAGTGTATTCACGCTAAAATCAACAAGCAGTCCCTTCAGGGTCACCCATGCATGCATAGACAGGAAAGCGTGATACGAGAACAGTTTAGTTTGGAATATCTGCGCTGGTGTTGCGGGTGTCATATTTATGATGGATGATGAGCAGAACCACACCCAGGAAGAAGCAGATGGAGCCCACAGTGATGTAGGCAATGCCAAGGAAAGGGTTCTTCCCTCCCATCCAGGAGATGGTGCTCAGGATCATCCGCTTGCGACCGTCAAAGCTGAGCACAGGGTAATCTGATAGTCACACGGTTAAAAGAAAAACGATTGGAGCTTAATCACAACCTGCACATCACCAGTCATTTGGACAAAAAAATGTAAAACCTCAGTATAATAATCATCATATCACATATGAATCAACTGATTTGAATCACCCAATCACTGGTTAGCTATTGTTTTTGCTTTTAAATGGTCAGCAATGCCACATGACTAAATGTAGGCCACACATTTTTACATTAGCTATGTAAGTTTTGTTGTCTTTAATTTGCAGGATGCATCTGCACGACTCCCAAGCTTCTGCACTGTGGATACATTAGCTGAGTAAAACCCAGAAATCCCCCTCTAATCTGGAACATGCGCCGATATAAAATAATTCGTTCTCATTTTGGTACTCAGCACAGTACACAGTATTTGAAGGCAAGCTGACAACACGCAAAATTCAATTTGTTGAAATATTTACTTGTTGTTTAGGTCTTTTGTTGTTCACCAAGTTATGAGTTTGTGAAATTAAGATAAGATAAGATGATGGTTCAACTTCATGTGATTTAAAATGATCCAAGTTCACTGTGTTTCTATTTAATAATCTCATCCTGTGAAGCTTTAAATAAGAAAATAAAAAACATACTAGCTAACCCTACAGACTAATGGTACATGTCCACATGGGCGTTTTTGGATGCGAGGGATAACTTGATGAAGTGCCACTACACACCAGGTATTCAGCACCTTATTGGAAAAACACTTTCACTCCTGGGCTGCTGCTCCCAGCTTTCAAACCGGAACAATATGGCAGCTTGTTGAAACTTTTTACATGTATATTATGAAAATAGTTAACTGAAATGTGTTTCAGAGAACATTTGAGGCGAGAAATCAGACACGCAATAGCTGAATCTGATTGACAACAATAAGTTTTTCAGGAGTTTCCAAGAGTTGCGCCCGACGCCCCTGACTTGCATTAAGTAGCCTAAAGCTCAACTTTATGCAAATGAGTAGTGGCCAACGTGACAGTCAGTCAGCATGGTTGCTTAGAAAATGAATGGGACGCATGGAAAGGATGGACCCTGTGGACATGTACCAAAAGACTAGCTCTAGCTAAGTTAGTTGATTGTGCAGTAGAGTTTCTGGCTATAATTCAAAGGATACTGTAGGTGATGTCCAAGGCATATTTGCCACTGGGTAGAGTGGGGGTTGTGCTAGTCTTCTTCTGGATGATGCGATAGAGCTTGCGAAAGGTGGGCAATGCAGCCGTGCGCATCCACACAATGAAGTCCTCGTTGATAAAGCCGTTGTTATCAGGATCTGATGGGTCCAGCTCAAACACCGGCTTCCTCCAGTTCACTGGCTTCGAAGTGCCTGAGAAAGAACAAGACAAAACCAAGCTAGTCAGTGCAACTTCAGCGTTTTTGAGCCTCAAAACATCCTGTGCCGTTTGCTAAAATTACCTTGAAAAGCGACAGTTAGGTTGGCGTTTCCACCAGGGTTCCTGAATTTCACATGCTTGTCTGTCCACCACGCAATTCCCTTCTTTACCAGAGGAATCGCATTTCTGGTGCCATTGGAATCAATATGATACAGCTCCAGAGTGTCTGAAACAAACAGGCATTACATTAAATATTGTTGCACTAAGTGCAGCTAATGAGCTAAACTACAAACTGATATCAGAGTTTTGTTATGTACAGAGCTTTTAGTAGGAGTTTAAATGGTCAGATAAGACTTTAGTTAAACACATGAGTAGCACTAATCCTTACACTGCTGAGGAGAAAATGTGTTAATCATGCCTCACTTACCATTGAAAAGGCTGTTAGCTATGGCCCCACATGGAGCAATAGGCTGTCCGTCACTTGTACGATATGGTTCACATTCCTTGCTGGGGTTCTGTAAAAAGCAGCCAGCATTAAATTTATGCAAAAGGAATTTATTGAAATATATAATAGTGAAATAGTATTACATCGGTGCAGCATGATTATACCATTAAAGCAGACCGGTCACCGTTCAGCTGGCTGTCATCCCTGGACTTCACATAGCGTCTGTGGTTCTGATAGAAGTTGGATAAGCCGTAGTACATAAAGACATTGCTCTGCAGGGGAAGAAAGATTGTGTTATAGGCAGAATGTATTAGTTAATCTAGCAACTAGTATGTCAGTAAGTTGGCACTTGGGTGAGTCTTTGGATCATTAGTTCACCATACACAGAAGTTAATTTGTTAAGCTAATTTTAACAAAAGGTTCACATGTATCAAATGTTTTTTTTTTTTACATTTTCAGATGAGATATATGTCATTTTACACCCATGTACTTTCAGTTGCACCTAACAACTAACCATCACAATTATGCTAAATTATAACACAAATCTAGGCTGTACTTAGTGACACTGGTTTGTCTTATCCACAAACTGTTGAGATGAAAAAGAAGTGTCTGAGAGCTTTTCTAAGTAGTCAATATAAACCTTCTGGAAGTTGCTGGCTTGCATATTTTCAGACTAGAACAATCAATGGTAATGACAGCTCCAAACAAACCTTGAGTGCTCCTTTCTTTGGACTTAAAAATAGATCTTAATGGACATTTAGTGTCAGGAGGGCAGTTTCTATCTTTCACTGCCCTTCGAGCAATGCTATCGGTTTTGAAGCTGGAGGCATGTATTATTCATCGGATCTGAATGCTACAAGCTGGTGCTCACCTCAAATGGCTGCTCCAATATGAAGAGCACCGTGCAGAGACACGGTGTTGTGCTGTTCCAGCTGAAGTTCTTGGCACAGTTGTAGCATGGATTGTCAACATCTGCACCGGTGTAATCAACCTGAAAAGGAGAAGCCAAGTGGTTAATGAAATAGCAGCATTGCACATATTAGGTAGCTAAAACAGCTGCATACTGTTTCATACTGTTCCACTTTCACAGAGTAGCCAGTTGATTCAGTGCAAGCAGATATAACTGATTCAGTCAACTCCCCTGCAATAAATCCCATGTTTATGAAAGTTACAATATTATCTTTTGTTGAAACCGTTTTAATAGGTGTTGATTCACTTTATAGGTCGTTTTGGAGGCTATTTGTAATGTTTATTGCCCTACTGATACAAGGGTGTTACACTAATAATATGTTGTCTGGCCTCATTGACATTGGGTGCTATGCTAACAGCTGTTTTTAACACTTTGATATAAATATGTGGACAAAATACTAGAAACTGATTATAATGCAATACTACTAGTACTTCAAATAAACGGGAAGTTCACTTACCACTTTCCATTAAAGAGTCTTACATAATACTGCATTCGTTTTAGCTAGTTAGCTGCTAGCTAACCTACTTAATATACTCTGTTGTCAGTTTATTAAGTAGGTTAGCTAGCAGCTAACTAGCTAACATACTTATTAACTGACGACAGCGTGTACACGGCAACTTCATGTCAAAAGCTAACAGCACTGCGATGTTAAACTATTAAATTGTCACTGGTTATTTGTGTTCTTGTCAAGAGGATTAACGTGCAGGTCAATGGGTTTAACTAGCTAGGTAACAGACAGGCAGACATTACTGTTACTCTACCTCGAACTCTTTGATGTTGTTTGAAGTGACATACAGGCCGATGCCAATGGGGATGAAGATGAGACCGATGACGAAGAAAGCGGGCAGCACGGTCCCCGCTGTCAGGATGGGCTGCCAGGCTGGTAGTCTCTGCTGTTTGAACGCGGTGTTGTCCGGCTTTTTACTTTTCACAACCCCTGCGCCTCCGTGATTCGAGGCACCCGAGTGGTGCCCGTCCTCCTCCTTCGCGTTGTAGCTTGACGCCATCATGGCTGCAATCCGCTTCTGGCAAAAATGATCTGCTGGAAATGAGTTGACAGCCGGCAACTCCTATTAAACCCCACACGATAAACACGAGAAAACACGTTAAGGTAAAGGGTAAAACTGTCTACGGAGTGAAATTTACCGTATATCTAATCCAAATATCCACTCATCTGTTATGTTCCTCTCACCAAGACGAAGAAGCAGGAAGCGCCTAAACCAATAGGATGATGTAACGTCGTAGTTACGTCACTGCAGAAATGAAGACGCCCCTTTTTCTCGATGTGCTGATTGTAGCTGTGCACAACGCAAACGTGAAGATGTGTGTGACAAAGTTTAATAGTTGAATTTATAGTCTGGAAGCAACACAGGCTGCAAGATTTTGAATTTTATAAACAATTTAACATCCAGTTGGAGATTTTAATCACCACTGATAGCATTCAAATCTTACTTTGAGAACAAGTTCATTCAAGCACCAAAAACTTAACAGAGAAAGTTCAAACTTAAAAATTCCAGCCACCAAGGATATAGCAATAGATGGAACTAAATGGATTTGCTCAGACTTTTGTCATATAATCCAGATAATGTAAAATGAAAGACTGGAGACTGAATAAAAAAATATCTATAAAAAAAAAATCTAGTAGTTTAGTTTTGTACAATTTGGAATTACCGTCTGGAGACTTCAAAGAAGTGAATTTAAATAATATAAATTAGGAACAATGGTTTTCAAAGAAAAGTAATTATGATAATATCAGTGCTATAAATGCAGTGGTATTTAAATACCACTGCATTTGAGTCCCCTTAATTACCAATATAATGTTAAAACTGTTTTAATTTAGTCTCTTACAGTATTTGTATTTGTTTTGATCATTTAATTATAGTTCTCGGTAAAACACATTGGTCAACATGTTTTAATGTACTCTATAAGTTTAAGATTATTGTGGCCTTCCTTTGCTTCCGTATACAAGCATAATAGTTTCACTTTATCACAAATTATATGGGAATTTGCTATGGATCACAAATATGAATGAATTCATTGAGCTTTGGCTCCAATAGATTTGAAATAAAGTGGACAAAAAATTGAGCAATTCCCTTGTTCTGGTTGTAGGCAGTGCCTATAGACAATTCAAAGAATACTGACTATGTAATGTTGTAAATGCCTGACTTGCTATAAGTGCACAGATGAAAAAGTCACATGCAGTATGTGTGGCCTGTTTGCAAAGCTGAACACAATTCACTCTCTGTCTTTGCTGCATATTTGTGTTTCTTATTGGCCTACATAAATAAGCATGACACACTACTCGTTGAAAACATTTATTTAAAACTCTTTTTTGCGGTACAAATCCTTTACAGAAAAAAATAAACATAATTTACATGAAAACAAGTATTTTGACTCATAACATGTCCTTATAAAATATTATCAACAAACTCTTTATATGTGAGACAACCACTCAAAGCAAAAAGCAGTTAGTAGCAGCACGATATAATATTTAAATCAAATGTCCATCACAATACACACTAAACACAGAGAATATGTTTCCATCTAAATGGCATAAATGCATATGAGACAGACAAGTACGAAAGACAAAATTAGAAATGGCTTGTTTTATTTAAAAAAAAATGCCTTTTTGTCTTGTAATGTCTAATAGAGGTGTATAGGGACATCAGAGCTTTTTTAAAGCACCATATTTAGATGTGTCTGAGTATTTTGTTGGTACTATTATGTCAATCAAGCTTTTCCTCCATTTTGTAAAGTACTGCTATTCATAGTGGATTTTTTAACTTCTATCCTCATTGACTGGCTCTCAGTTCGTGACTCCACCTTCACTCCACCCGAGATCCCCAGGGATCCCAGCACAGCCTTCCCCGTCTTCAGGCTCTTGGACATTGGGATGCGGGTCAGCCCTGTGCGAGGTGGCTGGGCATCGTGCCCAGTCTGTTGACAATAGGGAGAGAGAGTACAGTTTCTCAGGCAGGAGAAAAAAGACAGGGGAGCAGTGGAGGGGAACATAAAGAGTAAATAATGGAAGAGGTAAATCCCATTACAGGAAAAAAAAGGGAATGCTGAATTTCCAAACAGTGTAATTGATCCTATGCGCTATAAGAATTGTGTGAATGAAAAATGTAAATGTTTATTCGTTCTTTCACTACAATCCCAGTGGGTGAGCACCGTGTCCAGGCCTTGTTTTCAGTGTGTTGTTACTGGTGCAGGGCTGTTTTGTATCAGCCAGAGGGCACTGAGCCCTGTATGGCTGTTTGTGAATGTAAACACTGTCTAACAACTATAAATTACAGCATGACTGTAGCAGGGTGGCAATATGCCACATCATTAGGCTAGCTCTGCTGTTCTGAGGTCTGACCATAGGGCCATTTCTGTCACGCTATCCGATCCACAAAGAGCATATTATAAGGTCCAGTGAAACATCAGCAGTGTTACTTCATCTTCCATTTCTAGAGATGAAGCTATTAGTGAACAGACTTTATACCCAATGGCAAAACACGTGTAAAATAGAATATGAAACTAAGACTTGATGCATCGTTTGGCATTTGACATTTTGGGAAATAAGCTTATTCATTCCTGTCTGATAGTTACACAAGACAAACAATACTTCTCTAATTTTTGTATGATAAGCCTACAGCAAGCAGCTGGTTAGCTTAGCTTAGAGCAAAGGCTGGAAACAGGTTGAAACCGCGAGCCTGGCTCTGTCCAAAGGTAACAAAATGTTGAAAAGCTAGATATAACAGCACTTCTGTTTTTGTAAGGAGAAAAAAAGAGGTATAATGTATTCAGAGGTGCTTCAGAGTCTCTGCAGTCATTATTCATTGGAGTGATTGGATTTTCATCTATTATTATTATTGTTGTTTTTTACCAAATCTACTTTTTACCGATTTCTTTGATGGCAAGTGCTTCCAGTGAACTGTTAGTAGTAATATCTCTGGATTATCAAGAGTAAATTGCTGTTGGGCAGGTATAGCAAAGATTGGACAAAGTAATTAAAGCTATAGGAAAACATGTTATTCCATAATTTGAATGAACAGAACCTTTAAAGTTGTGTTCACATTATGAGCAACACAACAACAGGCTCCAATCGATTTTCAGTGGAGGCTGGTGATATGAAGCTGCAAATTTGCGCTACTAATAAAGCTGACAACAAAAAGCTCAGCTTTTTTTGGGCACAGCGAAGCATCAACCATATGTTTCTGTTTCCCGCTGTTGCATTCCATCTAAAAAAAATGCCGTTAGCAGCACTATTTAACAACATTCTGTCAACGAGTGATTGAGCAATACTTCAGCTGCATTTCGACAATAATGTAGCCGGCCCGCATGGCCGATTTGTTGCCTTTTTTGCTCATAGTTGTGAAAATAGCATAAGCAAAACTTACCGTGCTTTGTGTGGGTCTGGAAGTGGCAGATGTAACAGGGGAAATTGTGATAGTGCTCATCACTTTGCTCTGTGTGGTCCTGGTAGTGGTGGTGGTGATTTGGCGAGGTGAGCGTAAAACTGTCCCAGTTGATAAGGTCATTTCCTTGCTTTCTGTTGCAGCAGCTGCCGGCCTGACTACCATCTTTGGGGTCATGCTGTTGCCTAGATGAATGTGGATCTTGTTATCATCAGTGGTGGTGATGATGCTTGTGTTGGTGTGGCCTTTCCGTATAGGCATTGGGACCATCTGCTTCTCGGGGGTAACCTTGAACACAGCTCGGCCCATGGTCATTTCCTGTGGCTCTGGGGAGGAAGATGCTTCAGGCACTATAGCAGTGCTCACTGTCATAATAGAGACAGGGGACAAGGGTCTTCCTGAGGCTGTGGAGACGGCACGGTTGCCTTCTGGAGACTTGGCTCTGGATATTGTGGTGATAGTGACTGGAGACTTGGCCCTTTCAGGGCCCTGAGAGCCAATAGTGGATTTTCTCTTGTGGGTTGGAGCAGAGTAGGTGGGAATGATTGTGATTCTGGATTTAGGTTGAGATGGGTTGGGGCTAAGGGGAGCTGAGCTAGAGAAAGCATCCTCAGCAGAGGGACTGCTGATCTCAAGAGTGGCCATGTTGTTTTGGTGGTCTGGTGTCACACGAATGTGTAAAGGCTGCCCTTGCTTTTGGGACATGGTCAGTTCAGAAGACAAATGATCTCCATTTATGTGCAGATGCTTCCCCAAGTTGGCTTCTTGAGGGGTATTGTCTTTTTTCCTCATCCAGGGAATCCAGGATTTCTTCACACTCAGGTCGCTGCCAGATGTAGGGCAACGCTCAACACCACTCTTTTCAGTTGGCTTCTTCAGGCACTTCTGTCTGAGGTTGTTCATGATGTGATTCTCTTCTTGAACAGACTTCCTGATAAACACAGCTGGTGTATCCTCCTCTGCTGGCCCTGTGGACGATGCCTCTGTCTGTACTCCAGTGGATGTCACAGCAACATCCACCATTCTTCTCCCATTCAAACTGGGCCTTAGTGCTCGACTGTGACGTTTTGCTATTTCCAGTTCTTTGGTGAGATGGAAAACTTCACTGCCCATGTTCTTGGCTCTCTCCTCCTCTTCCATGAATCTCTGCTGCAGGACAGAGTAGTCCACTTGGAGCTGAGAAAGTTGGTCTTCCTTGTGCATCAGCTCATGTATCTTCTCCTTGAGGGCTATGACATCCGCCTGTAGTTCCCTGGTTTTGGCCTCCTCTCTCTTGCATCGTTGACGGAGGTCTACTTCCTGGCTTTCCGCCTCTCCTTTCTCGATTGCTTTGTTTCGTGCTATCTGACCCCTCATTTCCTCCACCTGTTGTGAAAGAATATTGGCTTTGTCTTGTTCGGTCATGAACCTTTTCTCTAACATGTCGTATTGATCCTCCGTCTTGATCAAATCTCCCTCGACTACTTCAAGCTGTTTAAGACGATTTTTCAGGCGTTCAATTTCAAATGTCAGCTCCTTAACTTTGTGGTCTTCTCTTTTGATGGGGTCGGACATCCTTCCCAGATCACACTTCACTGAATTCTTCACTGATAGCCTTTCTGCTTGCTCAAACCCATCCAACCTCTTTTTCATTTGACTGACTGTAGAACTAAGATTCTTAGTTTTGTCGATTTCATAGGCTAGTTTAGTGCTAAGCTCCCCCTTCTCTATGGTTAGTGTCTCTACTTTGGTTTCCATCTCTGATTTCAACTTCAAAATCTTTTTACTTTCCTCTATCAATTTCTCAGTCACCTCCATAACTTTACCCTGCTCAACTTTGACCATCTTACTTAAGTCCTCCTTTTTCTTCTCGTCTGACTTCATTATTTCCATCAGAGTCTTTCGTTCCTCCATCAGAGCAACAGTTAATGATTTCAGCTTACTCAAGTCATCCTTGAGGCTCAGCTCGGACTTTTCTAACTTGAGTTCAGAAGACTCAACCTCTTTCATACGGATCCTGAGAGCTACGACTTCATCTGAGAGCTCTTTGGTGAGGCCCTTCTCTGTCTCGAGAGCAGTGTGTAAATGTGCACACTCAGCCTTGCTCATGCTGAAGGCATCTTCAAGTTTCTCTAACTCCATCATTCTTTTCTGGAGCTTCTCCACTTCCAGCCGGAGGTCTTTACTCTTACTATCTTCCTCCTGTAGCCTCTTTCTGAGTTCCTTACACTGATTTTCAGTCTTGGTAATCTCCTCATCCTTTCCCTCCATTTCAAGCACTCGTTTCCGCAAGTTCTCCAACTCTGTAATCAAGTTGGAGTTGCCAGACTCCCCTTTGCCAATCTTCTCCCTCAGCTCCTGCAGCTCCTCCTCAGATTTCTTCAAGGCCCTGTTGCTCTCCTCTAGCTCCTCCACTTTATGTGTAAGCCCTAAAAGATTGGCGTTAAGTTGACGGTTGTGGATCTCCTGACTGGCCAGCTTAGCACTCATCTCTTCATGTTGTTGGGTGAGCTTGATGGATTTCTCTTTAAGCTCAGCCTCGAGTCTCAGCACCTTGTGGCCATCCTCCTGAGCACGCTCCTTGGCTTCACTCAGTGCCTGCTCCCACTGCTGGAGCTGCTGGCTGAGTTCCTTGGCCCGCTGACTCTGTTGGTCCATTTGCTCCAGGTGTTGCTGGCGCTCAGTGACCAACATCAGCGCAAAGGACTTCAGCTTGACCAACTCCTCTCGCACCTTGGCCAGACGTTTAGAGTGCTCCTTCTCCTTTTTTAGCTGGTAGGCCTTCTCATTCTCAAGCAACCTCTTCAGTCTAAAACGTGAAGGGAAAAAACAAAGGCAAGGAATTAGTATGGTGTTGTATTAATTTCAAAGCCAGTAACTGTGTCTGTGTTTGACATTGTGTCATGAAAATATGAATAACTTGTATTCCAGGATGCAATGTTCCATCCCAGTTAATGTTTCTATGATAGTGAGTGATAATCCTGATACTTAACAGACATTTTATGTGTCAAGATGTTTTCTCTTCATGAAAATTATAAATTCAAAACACACACCTAGATACGTTTTTTTGCATTAAACAATCACAGATATCCAGTAGTTGATCATTTTACCACACAAAATATTATATTTGAGTCAAACACTTGAAGCCAGTTCTGTCTCAGACAAAAACAAAATTCAATACTACAACTGACCATTATGCACAGCATATTGTGCAAAAAAAGAAAGATAATGCATGCTATGCTGCTATACAGAACAATCAATGAGGTCAAAAGGGAAAACTGGCACAGATTAACACAACAACTCCCAAACACTCCTGCTATTCCCATCCCTGTTGTTGGGATAGAGACCAAGAACACAAACTTGCTAGTGAAAGTTTAACTAACACCCCCTCACCAAGTGGTCTTCTTTTCTCTCAGCTTCTTTCTATGCTGCTCATGCCCATTCTCATCTCCCAGCTCCAAAATTCATGCAAAGCAGACTGAATGCAAAGCTGCATCTTCTCTCTTTACACTCACAGGAACATACAACATTCAGCCTGACCATTTTTTGCATTGCAAAATAAACCAAATTAATGTAGGCACCAGCACAACAAGGATGATTGTGCATCTACAGCTTAAACAACCTCTAAATGTTCAATATCCACTATTTTTGACACAGCCGCAATACCACAGAAACTGTTCAACAAACCACATTTAAAACTTACCCACTATGGATGCTCTACAGTCAGCATATAAACTTTTCTGCCACTCTACAAAATCCTCTGAGAACACAAAAGAAGTAGTAACTGGGGGCCTCCTTTTCCACGGATCCTCCACCGTCACATTCCTGGCATGTTATCGGGACAATGAAAGGTGAATAAATACAGTGGAGCACCACCGGACCTCTAGTGAGTGATGTCACCTCATCCATATAAGGCAGTGATGTGTGTATGGGAGTGTGTGTGCTGCTTTGCTTGGGACACTGTGAAAGGGGTGGGACCCTTGCTACAGGAGGAGTGTTTGGCAAAACTCCCCCCGCAATTTTCATGCTTTCATAAAACATGACATGTTAGAGCGGACTGTAGAAAGTCCCCCTCCCGCCACAGAAATTTACAAAGGTATTACAAAGAATGAAGAAATATTAACGTTTTTCTCAGATGAAATCAAGCTCAGTGCAAGTTTGGGGTAAATTAAATTATATTTCCTTTTCCTAAAGCACGGAGGATATTGCCTCTGCAGACCGGAAGCTATAATCTCCCTGGTACAGGAGGCAGGAGAGGAACGTCTGCTGTAGTTTCACTCAAGGGGGGAACTGGACTTGAACTGGGTTCCTTGCAAAGTCTACATGTGATGAGGAAAGCAGATATGGCCGATTTGTATGTCTCCCTTGAGGTGAAGAAGATCTGGGAGGATATGTAACCATGACAATAGGTTTATGAAGTGCTATGCCCTGACTTTTGCATGGATCTGTACAGTTAATCGTATAACAAACCACGGTTTTCACCACTCACAACCCAACATCTGTGAATGAATTCAATTTGAAATTCAACAGTAAATGTTGATTGTCAGTTTGCAAATGACAATAAACATCTACATTGATTCATGTTACCACCAGCCTTCATTGCCAAGTGGGATCAGTGGGTCTGGCTACTGTATGAAGGAGCCATCCAGATATCAGACTCCAGCTCTTAACATTCTTCCTTAAACAGTCAGATGACACTGATACCCTAGAAATTGGCACTCTAAAATTTCCTCCATGCAAATGTCAAAGTCATGATGTCAGTGGTATTTGGCTCCAGATTATAGAGGTTAGTGGTCAAACTGGCTGTTTACAGTCTATCAAGTCCTTCAAATGCATCGTAGGTTTAAGAAAGTTGCTTGAATGAAGGTTTCAACAAATGTGTGTGTAAGAATTAAAAACACATTTCACAGGTGCAATCCATAAGCTGACATCCACGAGAGAACTTATTTTCATCATGCAGCAACATCTCATCCCATGTTTCCTGGGGAATTTGCTCAGAGGCACTGCAGCCCCCCTGTGTCAGGAGGCCGAGGATTGAAGTAGACATGAACTGCCAAAAAGCTGTCAAAACATTGTGTTGTACAGTAATGACCTCTCTTGACAGAGAAAAAGCACTGTGTTAAGCAAGAATGCCAGTGATAGTGTACAGTACACAAGACTAATGGGGTGTTAAAAGAGAGAAATCAGAAGCTAAAACTATTTACCACAATAGGTCTACACACACAGTCTGCTGACATAGAGTGGAATAATGTGAAGCCTTTATTGCAAGGCTTTTAAATGATAAGAAAACAATTATTGTAAGTTTTCAGTTTGCATGGTCTACATTTTCATCTTGCATGCGTGACTTTACATGTGGGCAATTTCTTCCGTTAATCACCGTACTTACCGCCACGCCACTTAAATATTTTAACTTCTTGACAAATAAATTGCTTTCTCGTTTCAGAGGGTGTTAATGGCTGATAGTTACCATGAGTCAGAAACTGCCTCTCCTGTGCCCATCCTCTGCATTCCTGCAGGTGTTTGGCACAAGACCTTTGACTTTTCTCTCTTCACTCTCACCCAGATGGTGGGAGGAGATCACATTGATAAAGACAAGATGATGACACGCTTCCATCTCACCTGAGAGAGCGAATGTCAAAACAAATACCGGACATGGCAGATATGTGTGTGTTTCTGTGTAGGCGTTGGCGCGAATACATTCGTGCAAAGAAAGCAATGTTTTTTGTGCGTTTTTGAATCTGATTTCACACAGTTTGTGTTTTGTGTATTGGTGTCAGCTCATCTATGAATCATGTCCATTTTGTGTCCTTTTACGGCAACAGATAGAAGAGTCTGGGCTCCGCAGGTGCTGACAGATCAAGACCTAGCAGAGCCCGTCCCTTTCACCCTCTCTGTGAGGTGACAGAGGACATCATGTGCATGAGCCAACGAACCTGCTGGAAACTACCTGGCATAAGAAGGAGGTCAGTGCATGCAAACCAAGGATCAAGTGAAAGTTAAGTAGTAGTTCACTTGTGATTTGTGCCCCATGCTTACTGTTCCCAATGTTTAAACGTTTTGATTATGTTACATTCGGTGTTTTTTTATTAGCTGTTAGTAGCTTGGGTCTAGGGATGGCAATGTCACTCACTCAGTCAGTGCACTACTTTAGTCCTCACCAAACAGCAACCTCCAGATCTGAAAAGTGAAGCCAAAGCGTGAAGTGCCTTAAAGCATTCTTCCTAATGGCCAGCAGGGAGCGACTCCTCTGGTTGCACAAAGAAGTATGATTGTATAGAAGTCTTACTTAATTTATTACCTCAGTAAACACTGAAAAGATTAGTTTATGGTCTCAATCTCTAGTTTCAAGTCTTCTTCAGTACAGCATGATATTCATTTAGTAAATTATGGTCCCATTTAGAGTCAAATATACCATAAAGCAGGGTATGCTTTGGGGCATGGTTACCTTGTGACTGACAGGTTGCTACCACGGTGTTGCCTAGTCTGGGAGTTGTTTGTGTGTCCATCTAAGAACTTTAACCCTTTCACAGCATGTTGTTAGGTCTTGAAAGTTAATTGTAGCATTTTTGGACACCAAAAATGTCTTATTCAGCATTTGGCTGTACTTAGTTCCACCCTCACCTCCGGTTGTGAAAAACCAAGATGGCGACAGACAAAACAAAACTGTAGTCCACAAACCAATGAATGTTAATTGTTACATTTTTGGTCACCAAAAATGTCTTATTCAGCATTTGGCTGTACTTAGCTCCACCCTGTTGTGTCACTTCTGGTTGCAAAAAACCAAGATGGCAACGGACAAAAAGCTGAACTCAAGGCTTCAAAACTGTTGTCCGCTTGTTACTGTCTACGGTCCACACTGAAGTTGGCTGGATTGCCATTAATTTTTCCAAAGACGTTCGCCCCAGAAGCATTATAGCTGCTTAGCATCAGCATATTAGCATTGACATTGTGAGTATGTTAGCAGAGCTGCTAGCGTGGGTGCAGAATGTTCTATTCACAATAGTAAAGGTCCACATGTACTGTCAAAGTTACTTTTGTTAAGATGGCAAAATTCACACATTAGCCTGTGAATCAACGTGAAAACTCTCCTCTCCTGATTCAAGCTCTGCACTACCTCTGTGCTCATTCATGCATGTATTTAGCTTCAGGTTAGATACACTGTCAAACTCAGTTAAATGTCAGTCAACGGACCATAACATGTATTGAGCCTTACAAAACCCAGATTGTGTACGTTGTATATGTACTGTTATATTGAAATCATAAAACATCTACTCTAGATAACTTAATTAAGGTTTGTGAGCACAATGATTTACATTTCAAGAACAAAGTCTTCATTGAAATGTTTTGAATCATGACTACCCTCTTCTTCCCCTGTCTCATGAAACCAGCCAAAGGAGTAGCTATAAGCCAAACGTCTGCTGCTCATTTCCCCGCCCTCTCTTCGGCGTGTGGTGGCAGCTCAGCTGTCATGACTCTGATTTAACCTCCGTGGTCTGTTTCCTGTGTCATGCAGTAAAAGCTGGAGGAAGAGAGGTAGTCAGCGCCTCTGTCGTTTGAAGTTTTGACAGTTCATGAAATGCGGCGTATATAAGTGGTCTGCTCAACAGATGACTGACTATATATACAGTACACCAGATGCTCTCTCTCTTACTCCCCCATACACGTGCTATCATGCCTGTTGTCAACTACTAAAACACACCTCATATTAACTTACATGTACAGTAAATAAATGCATCCCCATCTCTCGGGTTATTGGGTGAGAATGGACAGACAGAATACATTCCCTAACAAGCAACAGCCAATCAAACTCTTTTAACTGGAAATACTTTAACTAGTAGGGCCTCCTCTCGCATTCAGAGCACATCCTCACACTCACTGTGGGGCCCTTCACACACGTGATGCAACCATCACCTCTCCAGTGATGGGGAGCGTGTTCGTTCCTCTTTCTCTCTCCATCCATGTTGACCAACAAGCCAGGTCGCAACCTCAGTGATGACTTCATTCCACAGATGACTGCCCCTGTCAAAGCCCTTTATTCCTTCACTTGTTTTCCCTCCTCTTCCTCCACCCAGTGGCCCTGTCTCCTCCCTTCTCCACCACTGACCTCCCTCTTTCCCACAGCAGAGAGCCTGACCCCTTCTCCTCCCCTTCTCGTCCACACGCTCCGTACCTCTCCCTGTCAAATGAAGGTATGTGAGGGTTATCGCTTTCCTCTCCTCTCGTCTTCCCTCGCTCATATACACTTGCCTGATGAGGCCATCTTTCACACGTTCTCAGATGTCCACGCATTCCTTCGCCGCTCTTTCTCCCTGGATTCTCTCACCTCTCAAACCTCATATGTTCCACGCTGGTTTTACAAACCATGTTGTCACGTTTGCCACTCTGCTCCTCCCCCACCTGCTTCCCTTTCACCAGTTCTCCATCCACTTCTTTCACTAGTCTATTTTGACAGCGAATTCTCTGTATGCAACACTGCTTGTTTAGATACTGACATCAAATATTTCCTTATGGTACCACGTATACTGTACGAAATCAATGTTATCGTCTTTCCCCTCTATATAATTACAATTCATGATGAATAAGAATGTCAGTATTATAAAAGCTATTTTTCTTTATTTTAAAGTATATTGAACTGTTACACAAATGCTCCAGGACAAAAATATGCATTTTAGAGTGTACACATGTAGTGAAGTGTTAAAGCTCTCTTTTCTTATCTTGCATCAGTCTTGTGTCAGTCTTGCGACATTTTTTGTGTTCTTCCAAGGAAAGAAAGCAGCAAAAAAAGGAAATCAATGTGGACCAAGCAGTGGCTTAATATGCACCTAATAAAAGGTTAGTTTTGTGAAACTCTTCATATCATGTATTATACAGTAATTACTACCAAATGATAACATATTTTCAGTAGTTGGGCATTTCTCTATATGTCCACGGAAATGTAGATGATGAGTAAGTCTGTGCATTTTTAGAAATTACATTTGATGTGTTAAAGGTGTGGTAATTTAATGCCCCGGCTCCCTCACTCCTCTCCTCACCTCTCTCTCTCCTGCTCCAGAAGGTTGGTGAAGTCGTCGCTCTTGTTCATGTAGTCTGCATGTTTGCGTTTCTCTGTGTCCAGCTCGTGGACGGTGCGGCGGTGGCACTTTTCAGCTAGCAGCAACTGACCCAGCATCCTCCGGTACGTCTCCTTGTGCTTCTCCTGCAGACGCTCCAGCTGAGAAAGAGCAAACACACAAAATCACAGCCATGCAGGGAACCACACAATCACATGCAAAGACCAAGGAACATAAAAAAAATAAACTTTATTTTTATTTTAATAAAACAATAGACCCATTTTTTGTCTTTTTTAAAGGGGGTTCAGGGGGGAAATAGCAGATCTGAAAGCTGGGACCCTGAAAATTAATTTGAGATGTGGCTCAGCACTGTGTGTCAAGTTGCTCTAGTCATAAATCATTCATTAATTATTTAAAATGAATATTAAGTGTATCAGGGCTTAGAACATTGTGATGGGAGTATATGATGACCATCTCCATGCTGTATTATGTCTCATAAGATGTTGCAGCACTTTTTGGGTTGATACCATTTGTTACCCAGATGTGATACCACTTTTAACCAGAATCAAGATTCGATAAAAAATTATGAAAAACCCCTTCAAAGTACCACATTAAGACACCAAGACTTTGAGGAACACTACAGAAAAAGCCATGCTGTGGTTTGCTGTGGAAAAACCTTTGACATTTGGAGATTTTTGCAGGAACTGCATTTTTTGGCAATTGGATGGCGAGCACTTCTGTCCTGCTGCTCAGAAACCCCCTTATTGTAAATCTAGCTATCAATCCATCCTCTGAATGCTCCAGGCCTCTAGTTTGTGGTTGTAAAGTTTCATGAGGCTATGATTATCGTAGAGGTCACCACAGGTCAAATTACTGAAAAAAATGGTCTTACTATAATGAAATGGTTACTATGGGGACGAACATCATCACACATGAATACAATTGGGCTCTTTAGATCCACAAGAGTCTCAGCTTTACAGTGAGACCTAACTGATGTAATTCCAAGACTGTTTAGGGACCCCGGTGTGCAGAAAGTAGATTAAAGAAGAATAGCATATTTACACTGGATAAAAAACACACATTTTTTTGCCCAAAACTGTATGTGATTACCATAAAGTGGGCATGTCTGTAAAGGGGAGACTCGTGGGTCCCCATAGAACCCATTTTCATTCACATATCTTGAAGTCAGAGGTCAAGGGACCCCTTTGAACATGGCCATGCCAGTTTTTCCTCTCTAAAATTGAGTCCAACTTTGGAGCTTTATTTAGCCCAACATGCTAGCAAGACACTGTTGGTACCCTTGGATTCTTTAGGCTTTCTCGTTTCATATGATATCTGTAGCTTCGCTCTAACCCTAAAACCTGCTAGAGCCTCTGAAAGACAGTAAAGTCAGTCAGGATCGCCCCCAGCCCCGCGGGTCTCTTAGTTAAACATGCCAATAATGTCCTGCAAGGTGTTGGGGAATGTCACATAAAATTGATGATCATCTAAATACTTAACCAGCCGACTTAACTGTTGTGACTCACTCACCTCAACCATAGGCTTTTGGTAGACACTGTGGTTTTGTGGCTCGCTGCCAGTAATAAATCCGTCCCTCTGCAAGGCCGTGAGGGCAGAATTGGGGGCCGCAGAGCCATAACGTGATACAAGGTCCTCTGGGACTGTCTGTTTGGACTTTAGCATGCAGATGACATCTTCTCGGGCCTGAAACCACACAGAAATATAAAGATAAACAAATGATACAGCATATTATGACTTGAGGAGGAGGAGTGTGTGTGTGTGTGTGTGTGTGTGTGTGTGTGTGTGTGTGTGTGTGTGTGTGTGTGTGTGTGACTTAAATTTCTTTGTCCCAGACATGCAAACTTGAGAAATTATGTGTTAAAAATGGCCTAAAGCATGCTGTGAATGTGCAATTTTGCCTACATAGCATCCCACTCTGGGGTGTTTAAACTTCTGCAGCATTTGCTTCATGGATTCCAGATTTCTCTGAAATAGTCACTTGGTAAACACATGGCACCTTTTCTCTGGCATGTTAAACTGCCATTTGCAACCACAAGATAGAGCTGTTGTGCATAAAATTGCAGCGACACTCAATCCAATGTGTACTTTCTATTCAAACTAACCTTGAGTTCATCCATGATGCTTTTCACAGGTATGTTTTTTCACTCATTGTGGTACATACTGTACCCTACTTATTACAGTAGGTCAAAGGTCAAAGAGGGTGCCCACCTGAACCTCTCCTTCCATGATCCCCAGCAGTTTCAGCATATCCTCGCTGGACAGATCCATAATATCCGTTCTTTTTTCTCCAGCCTCGGGGGAATCACAGAGTAGCTTCTCTTTGTCGGAGATCACCAAATCATCCTCACCCTCCTTCTGCTGCACTTTGGCCTTCAGGCTCTTCACTTCCTGTTCTTGGCTGATGTCGTGGTCAGCCTGTGGAACCCCAAGCACCCCATTGGCCGGGCTCTCCACCCCGCTGCTTTTGGACCTCATCTTCTACCTGCACCAAGAACAGAAGATGAAGCACCATTTGTCTTGTTACACTATGTTATTTTTTTCTTTCATACCATTAATGCCTTGTTATTCCACTTTTAGTCATAGTTTCAATTGAAGGTTTTCCTCTGAACATCTGTCTACTGTCATACTGCAGATGGTGTTGGTGTATGGTCACAATTTCAAGTGTATTTTATGACTTTGGCCTTCACTACTCGCTTTCTTCTCATCCAATGATATGTGCACTCACACGAACACCAACATACTGTATGATACACAGGATTATAACTGGATTAACCTATGTAAAACACTGTATATATGTGGCTAAATATCCACAGTTACCCAGAATGCATACCCGGTTGCATTCCTGACACGTCCCTTTCTCTCATAAGGCTTGCATGTCTCCTGCTGAGTGTTGATGGTCTGGAAGCACATTTGTGGCACTCCTGGGTGTCTTAACCTTCTCTGCTGACATTAAAAGTCTGAGTCAAACATTTTATCCAGATCCTGAAAATAAATCTGTTGATGGCAGACTCTAAATTTAATTTTACTACATTAATAATTATAACAACGCAAGTCACGTTGAGGTGGCCTGTAGTATGTCCGATTACTTAAACATACATTGAGCTTGCATTGAGGTGTTAGTGCATATTTGTACAGTGCACTGTTTCATCGTTCCTGACCTTTTTTGTCTGAAGTTCCTCCAGATGTGTTATTTGAACTGATTTTAAGTGGACGTTATTAACACTATTAGATAAAATTGATAAAATTTGCAAGCTTTGGTAGCTTAGCTGGCAGCTACTGGTTATTGTGACAATGAATTTTCTGAAGATCAGCATCACACTTATTTATAGTCCTATTTGCTTGTTTATTTTCCTCCTTAAAGGTACTAAATGCAAGATTGGGAGCATTTTTATTGCCTCCGCACAGCTCTCAACATGGTGACAGTTGAGCTGGCGGCTCGCAGCAAATGATGCTAACAGTGGCAACTGTGAAAACAAAGGCAACACTGCGGATGCTGACACTGCTACGCTTCAGTCAGAGGCTATATCGTTGTTGTGGATATCATAAAGCACCTTTAAAGGCACAGTGTGTTGGATTTGGCTGTATTTAGTGGTGAGGTCGCAGATTGCAACCAGTTGACAAGCATGCAGGAGAACTTCGATGGCCAACGTGAAAAAGCGAATGGTCCTATATCCTGTATCGATATGCAGAAACAGTGTGGCCGGCTCCGTGGAGAGGACCCGCTCCATATGTAGATATAAACAGCTCATTGTACGGCAATGAAAATGCAATGGTTCTTATTTTCAAGTGATTATACACTAAAGAATACATACATCAGTATTATATTCAGTTTCTGCAAATAGATCTTCTTAAATACAACACATTGGTACTTCAACACAGATGTACGTTTCTAATTAGTTGAACAAGTATACCCCTGGTTGGGAATCACTGAAATAAATGGTCAAAGACACCCTTTAGTTAATTGGGATAGAGGTGTGTTTGCCTTGTTAATGTGTTTTATATGTTTGTGTGTGTATGCATGTGTTTAAGAGCTCTCTAACTACAGCCTGGGGACACTGCACAAGTGCACTTTTTGATTGATTTCAGATATGACATCAACATTGCTTTTTAATTACAAACAGAAAACCCCCCCGGCCCCTAAAATCCCCGCCGTAGAACCCTGGTGGTGATGTCATAGCACCCTGACCTCTGAATCATGCGTTGAGACATCCTGAGCGAGCTCGCCAAAATGTCATTCTCTCTTAAGCACAGGGCTGCATGCAATAGCATACGGTACATGAAACACACCAACTGTGCATTCACACTGTATATGGTGCAAAATAAGTGCATGCACACTACTGCTAAAGCATCAGAAAGCATTTGAATCAGTCAAACTCGATTAAAACAAGGTGATTAAAAGTGAATGTGCTGTTACAGAAGAGGAATTAAACTTTCTATATGCAATGTTGAATGGTTTAAAAGTGAGTTTATCAAAGGTTTCGGTTCGCCTCAAGAAAAATGTTTATCTTCTTCTGTAATAGTGGTCAGCGAAGTTAAGACGGCAGTCAAGTCTAATGATGCATGAAACCAATCTCTTCTGTTTCCAGGGGAAAAAAAAAGACCAGAGCACATGAGAAGGTAGCGTGCAAGATAACAGCAAATGCATCTCTCAGTTTGAACCAATACACTAAGAACATCCCTTATCTCAGTTTTAGGAGTTCAGTGAGTGCACTTTGGCTGCAGTGAGAGCTGGTTTCTTAACTGGAGATTAATTTCAGTGCCTTCTTTCCTGTCCATAACTATTAGTTTCAGCTGTGGGCTCACCATCTAATGAGTCTAACGTAGCACAGCAGCATACGCGAGCGCTTGCAGTGTACATCCCACCATTCAAGCTGTGTCAGAGCGTTATGAGTAGAGAAATGCCTGCTGGTGGTGGAGGGCATTAAGACTGGCACCACCGGGGCACGAGAGTGATGAAATATAGAAACGTGCGGTACTGTAAATTACGCGGGCACAGTTCCTGAGTACTGATGTCGAAATGGTTGACACCGAGATAGGTAGGTTTATTTTTAATTTTTGGGCTGATGCCATGAAAACCCAGAGAAGCTACTGTCACCGCTCGCCTCGTTTTGCAGTGTCACTGCAGCTCAACAGGGCAAGCAGAGAGAGAGAGAAAGAGAGTGTGTGAGGTTATAGCTGAGGGCTAAATGAATAACAGTTATTAAATAGCAATTCTGCACATTGATTGTGTGCCTCTCTGCATTTCTTGTATGCAATGTTTGCTGTCTTATGTAAAGTTTGACATGTATGCCGAGTGCTGTCTTTTCAACATCTGATTTTCTTTTCACCCCGTACCCTTTCCCTCAAGAGGCTTTACCTTTCACCAAGCCGCCATTGTAAATAAGAATTTGTCCTTAATTGACATGCCTGGTTAAATAAAGGTTAAATAAAGTAAATAAATAAAATCTGAATGTGTTAAACTGACCAATATCAGTGTATTAAAGGTCATAAATAGAAGAAAATTCCCCAAAACATCTTTTAAATAATATTCATAAAGTATTTTGTTGCCCTCAAACTACCCACATCATCACACAAATATCATTTTGAACAGTGACAATAATAAACACATTTATCTTAATGTTGGACTGTATCTGAACCTCTAAGACAGGGGTCCCAAACTTATTTTTAGTTCAGGGTCCACATACTCTCCAGTGTGATGTCCAGCGGGACAGTAAAAACACTGAATAATAACCTCCAAATGTCCCCTTTCTGTTAGTGTAAAGAAGTACAAGTATAGTCTGAAAATGATCACAATTAATTAAAAATCCAGCCCAAAATACAAATATAAGTGCATTTAACTGCAAAATTGGAATTAATTACTCATTCTGACTTGAAAATGTCATAAATTCATAAATCTCATGACTTTGGGTCACTATGTCAAAATTTGGACATTATTTACCCAAAATCTGGATTTATAATTCCCATAAAAAGTCATAAATGTGGCTCAAAATCAAGCCTTGAAAAATGAAAATCTCAGTTTTCACATTATATATACATAGCTTTGAGTCGTATCTTTTAAGTTTGACTCCCCAAGCTTGTCAAAATTTAAATTTAATTCTCTTAACTGTGACTTTCTATGATAACTAATAATACATTTGACTCAATATTTCATCATTTTGGCAAAATTGAGCTTTAAAAAATGTAAATCTCATACATTTCTTCAATTCTGTATGTTTGACGCACTGCCTTAATTAATTGTTTTGGGCCATTTGGTGGCAGCACACGCCTTAAAACAACACAACACAGATTTATTTTTAGCTTATGTATGTATATATGAATATATTGATATGGCGAATGTGTTACCACCATTACTGAGCAGACATGGAGCAACATTCATTTGGTGTCCTGTTTGTCAGCTGATGAATCTAAGTCCAATATTTCTATATCCCTTTTAGCTCTGGTTTGGTCTCAACCAGCCCCCCCCCCAAAAAAAAATCTACTTCTTTAGCTGCCCATTAATTGTTACGGCTACAAACTTTGTCTGTCTGATGTTGCATGTGGTGGGTAGTTCATTGAGATCACAGTAGGTTTTCAGAGCTTTTTAGCTGAGAAGCAACTCTGACGAGAGAGATGACGGTGATTCAGTCTAGTAAAGCTGCAGGCTCTAAACCCAAAACAATTAGCTGAAAGATGCTAAAACTTTGTAAAACCCAGTGAAGCTGCAGAGCTGGGTGATAATTCTCTGTGGATTTGTCACTATGAGCAAAACCGTTTACATTACACATTTTATCCATTGATAAAATAAACAACATTGATTATAGCAGCTATAAGTTTCATTTAAAGGATGCAATTATATAAGTCTAACTTTTCAAAGTTATGAATGCATCTGCTCGACAGCTGTAGGAGATAGTAATAATCCCAACAATTTCAGAGGCCCTATTAATGACAAGACTTGGTCATCCACATGATGTCTTCACTGTTGGATCCACCTTGACCGGTCCCTGCAGTCCTGATTGTACTGAATTCTCCGGAGCAACAAATGGAGATTGCAAAGACACGTGTCCTGCATTCCAGTCTGACATGCAACATTCCCAGTTGTCTCTATGGAGAATAAAGGAGAGCTGTCAGACAATAAGTCTTTACTCTGAGGTCTGCGCCCAGCCGACACAATGCCCACACACATTCATAGCATCTAAACCATTGGTTGTGTGTTACTGATTGCCCGGCATCCAATTCCATAGCGTCTTTTAATATGAAAGGGTGGGATAATACCCAGCGAGGTCCCAGTCAAGGCCTGAGCCTAAATTTAAAGCGGGATCCCAAATCTATCCCATGGTTTGGGCAAGTCCAGCTGTCACATATATGAGTATTTATAGGTCCAAGCAGAGCACATGCCACCATTCCACAGTGAAGAAAGAGGCTATAAAATGTTGTCAGTGGTCAGCAAGTTAGTGAATACCACTGATGTTCACTATGACCTTTATCTTTGGTCTGAAATTCGATTTACTCCAAGCATTTCATACAAGAAAACAGTGCTCTTTAATAGGCTCCACATTGGGAGTATAGGCTGTAACACATGTCAAACTTCACATTATCAGTGATGAACGTTCTGCTTAAGTATTAAAGCAATGAGGTAATTAGTCAGTTATCCATCCATCTGCAACTGCTTATCCCGGTCGCAGGGGGCTGGAGCTGATCCCAGCTGACATTGTGCGAGGGTGGGGTACACCCTGGACAGGTCCATCATAGGGCACATAGAGACAGACAGCCATTCATGCTCACCTAAACCTAACCTGCATGCACCCAGAGAAAACCTGCTGTGAGGTGACAGTGCTAAGCACTGTACCACCATGCAGCCCCTAATTAGTCAATTAATGCAAGATTAATCAACAACCGTTCTGAAAATCAATTAATTGTTTCAGTTGTTTGATTGTGCAAAAAAGTTGAATATCTTTGGATTCTGGATTGTGGGTTGGCCAAAACTAGACACTGGAAGATGTCACTGTAGTGTTTCACAGCTTCTGATGGACATTTATCTCTAACTTTTTGACATTTCAAATGATTAATTAATTATCAAAAAAAATGTAACACCTTAAAGCAGAAGTAGTTGAGATCAGAGCAAATATGCCAAAAAAAAAGTTATTTTTATAAAACATTCATTATATCCTGACAGTAGTGCATGAGACAGGTAAGCTGAAAAAAGATGTGTCTCTGTGTCCTCTGGTGCTCCTAATGGCATCTGCAAGATTTCACTGACCAGAGGAAAACAACCAATCAGAGTTGAGCTGGAGCCTGCCATCTCTGAGCAGCTGTCACTCACTCGCAAACTCCGATCAAACGGTCAAACTAGGCAGCGCTGATCAAATATGAATCAATAGTCTGTTACTATAATGCCCATTTCTCACATAAAAAGCTTTCAGAAGCAAATCTGTGGGTACTTTTTAATCTGTAAAATGAGAAAGTTCAGCAGCCAGATCTGTTGAGGAAATACCAAGCACCACCCACCAGCCAGAGCAAACTTTCTCATTTTACCACAAGATGTTTCTGAAAACATTTGAGAAGAGAAATAGGCATTACAGCAACAAAATATTGATTCATATTTGATCAGCGCTGCCTAGTTTGACTGTTTGATCAGAGTTTGCGAGTGACTGACAGCTGACTCTGTTGAATGAACAGCCAATAGGAATGCTCTCTTTCTGAAATGACCTGTGATTAGTCTCTCGTCACGATTTAGATTTTTTAAAACCTGAAATACCTCCATGAAACCTTTATCTCCTGAAATATCAGGCTATAATACTGGCAAACATTATGCTTGTCTGTGATATTCACATAGTGTAAAAGTGAGGAGGGGGAGAGGTCTGGCGATAGAAGTCTGACTTGTAGCCAAATTCATTTGCCAGAGATGAGGGATGAGGAAAGCAGCTGCAAAATAATGCAAAATGTTATAGGAAAAAATGACATCAGTGAGTTTGATACATTCACACCACAAACCCAATGTGACTAAATAAGGAGTGGGAAATGTTCTTTGCATGCAAGCGTTTGGCAACGTGTTCTGTCAGAGGACACTGATAAAATGCAGTGCGCACAAGAAGCTCTTCCGTCCTGTCAAGAAAAACACACCAGCCCGCCAAGGTATAGGAATTTCAATCACAACTGTAGCTGTGGATGATGAGATTCAAAGCTTCAAGTCAATCCATCTGATAATGAAAGTTTTGTGAGCACCTATTTACCCTGCAAGGATACAAAGCTGCAGTCTGTTCCATGATTTTTCATGGACAGTGTGTACCAGCCTAATGGCCAGTGACCTCTGGGGTCAGATTTTACGTAACAGCGATGTTCTAGTAAAATTAAGCTGTTTAAGTGGAGAAGGTGACAAGATTTTTCTGCTCAGATAGCAACACCACTTCTACACATTCCCTTAAAATCAATTTTCAGGCGCATTTTTCCAATAACACTAAAGTGAACTGTCAGAGAGCCTTCATGGACAAAACCCAAGCATTTACAGCTTGTCTTAGTGTAATGATGGCTTCTATTTATACCTCATAGCGACAATAACTCTAACACTGGCACGCCATACTGGAGTGAAATGTCAGCATAGGTGATGGGTTTCATCTTGTAGTATTCTCCTGATGTCACATTAACCTGATCCTCTCACTGGAGCCTACTGGAGCTTCACGAGTTCACTAATGAGCCAACTGAGAGGAATGTATGTACTCCTCTACATATAATTTCTCACATTCATGGCTTATTTGCTCGACACAGGGAGTTCCAGGATCAGTCACTTGTAAAATATGATTTTTATGATAGCTGTGCTGGTTGCAGATTGTCAAATATTCACTTTGATTTACTTTGATGAACTCATGTGAAAGCAAATCTTTACGAGTTGAAACATGCTCTAACTAAGAACATATATTATGTACACTGATGTGCATGGGAGACTTTAATGTGTATTGTATGCAGGCACGCAACATACTGTCACCAAGCATATAGATGGGTGCAGCTGCTGGAATACATGACTCACCTCCATCTGTCATACTTACTGTAGTTAAATATACTGTACATGATGGGAAAAATGAACACATACATTATTTCTAAGTGTTAATATCCATAGGAACAGCATTAATTCAATCTGTTGAGAGTCTGTAAACAGAAACCGACTTATCAAGCACCAGATTCTTCTGGACCAATGGCATATCAGCTTTACGGCTTGGAGATCAAGGAAGAGATCCAGTTCTGGCTGTTCTATGAATAGAAACAGCAAGACAACATATGGATGAAGTGGTCTCAGATATGGTACAATGTCATGGGGTCGGCCATGTGCCTGAGGTCTCGTCTAAATGATCAGAATCCCACAGACTGAATTTTCTGCCCTGGCTAGTGATCAGTTTTTCTGGCTACCAATTTTTCTGGTCCTTGTATAGAAGAAGAGATTGGGCCAATTGCCATTGATCAGGTTTTCATCAATAAAATGCATTATTTCGATTGGACAGCCTCTTTGTTTTCAAGGCACTTCTATAGTATACTGGTACTGTAGTATTATAATGGTTTGTCAGCAGGTTTAAGATATATTGTTCAAAGTTATGCTGATGACACACCTATATTAGAGGTTTTTCAATGTATTTGCTGTTCATAGATTAGGAGAAACTTTGTCACTTGCTCGTGTTATTGACATGGCATGCACACTGGCTGTATATTAAAATCTTTATAAATGGACACTCCTCAATCCTGTCAGGTCAGAGACAGAGATCAAAATAAAATCATTTTGCTGTAAGTATGGCTGTTATCATTCAAACCAGCTTTTTTAAAATTTCACTTCCAGGTTTCAATTTGTTACATCCTGTGGTAAAGGCAGAATGAAAATAATTTCCCTATAAAAATACTGCATTGACTCATACAAATGTATTAATCATCACTTTTGATCCACTAGAAGTGTGTGGCTGTGTCTGTATCTGCCTTTTTTATCATGCTGTATTCTGGACGTTTCTGAGCATCAACTTAAAACGTATTGACTAGGCACTTTAACCCACTGGTGAGCGCTCTAGCCCTGAACGTCGTCAGGAGGCGTACGTTTTGGGTGTCGTTGAGCCGGGGAGACTAACATGTTAACAAATTGCAACCCACAAATCTAACTCACTCCTTTTAAAGGATTTTTCTGCTGATGACCACGCAAGAACTTGAAATGAATTTGGATCAAATAAAACACATCTGTGTTATGTAAGCTAGTGGAGACATTTATCAATATTTTTACACACTGAATCAAGCATAGACAGCAAAGTCAGCCACCCCTGTAATTCGTTACTGATGTTGAAATAACCACTCATAGTCAAGGTTGACGTCTGTTTTCTTTCAGAAAAGGGTCAGGTAATAAGGCCATCATGACACAGGGGAGGACACTGATGATACTCAATCAGGAATTAAACATATGTGTCTGCATCATTACATTCAAAAGTCTCTGTTTCTGACCTTCCTAAAACGTAGTCCCAGAGTTTTCAAACTAAAAGTAATATTTTCCAGTCTTTGTTTTAGAGGTTCAGAAATGCTGGTGTAGTGTGGATGCTAAGTGTAAACATAGCAAAAGTTATGCATTTAAAAACGAAAACGTATTAAACAAATCAAAAAAACTCTGATAACTGCAGAACAACTGCAAACAAATGTTAGACAAAATTAGCAGGCAGCTGGTGAAGAAAGACAAACATCGAGCAAGCTAAAGACGCAGACATTTTTTTCTCAGGAGGTGGTGGAGACCAAAACAACGGTAAAAGTAGAGCCATTGTTGGATGTGAACTCTGTAAATGTTTGCCATAACCTCAACCTTGAAATATTTGTATTTGTTGGCTTTTGTTGGACCGAGGCCAGGAGATCCAGCCTTTAAGCTGTTCAAGTATGCTAGTAAACAAATCACACTCTGGAGTTTGGAACGATGTAAAACTTGGTTAACCACATCATTCCAAATCTTTGCCACCACAAACCATTTAAGTTTTGTAGATGAGCAATTGTATTGTTTTGTGTTGGTATTGTGACTCTCCTCTTTTGTCTGTTGTTTACCCTTTTCATCGAGAAATAATAGTTATTATAAAAACAATGAAACGCATTATTGCAGCTGGGACAAACATCAAGTAAAGAAAAAATGGCATTGGGTTGTCGTCTCACTAACAGATGTGTGAAATTACAGTGTGATAATTGGTCAGGGACAATCAACCAAAAAGACCAGTCATCTTGTCTCAGTGTTTTCAGGAAATACACAATAACAGCTGAGATCTTTGGGCGGCTGTCATCAACACACACCAGCTCACTGGAAGTGAGTCATGATCATGTCACTTTCCCTTCAAAAAACACGGATAAAATTTTAAACATTTTCTTTCATCAAACCAAAGTTTGATTTCTTTGCAGAGAAAGATAGAACCACGCAATGCATAGTAATGTAATGCAATAACAGTTAGCCTATTACACTTAGATGAACCAGACACATCTGCAGCACTTGGGATATTCCTACTGTATGTGCACTTCATGAGTGATCTCACCATTCTAATATTACTACATGTCAAGAGCTAATTAACAGCCAATTTAGTAAGTCTACTTTGCCATCTTGCACACTGCATATCAAATGATCTTGAGAAGATCTTGGGTTGCTATGGCGTTTAAGGATTTATTTTTAAACTTAGGCAACATGAGTTATAAGTACCACTGTTCTGCGAAATATCCAAATGTGTCTAAACTGCATTTTTGGAATTCAAGACCAGAGGCCCTTATATGAGTGGAGCTGTGCATGTGTCAGTGGCAGCTGTTGTTGAGGCCCACCAGACGTAACGGGGAAGACACCGACTACTGGCAGCAGTGAGCTCCACCTCCCACTATATTGTGTTTATGTTCACGCACATAGACATACACTATATCCTGACACGATTTTGCCTATGTGCATGTGCGTGCAACACACACATGCAGAGTAAGGAAGGTCATTGAGTTGATAATGCGCAGGAAACCATAAAAATGGCGAAACATAATGAAAGCAATGTATTTAAAACATTTAAAGGCACAAGCCCTCTTCTTCAATGCATCTTGTTCCTGCAACTCTTTCCTATAATATATATATTTATAATTTGTGTTTAGCCTACAACTCAATTTTTGTAATTCAAATTATTTTATTGGCTATTTTTCATCATATCTTCTTATTCCTTTTTCATAAAGCTGTTTCTGTGAATTAAAGAGGACCTATTAGGCTCATTTCCAGGTTCTTGTATTGTAGGTTTCTAATGGAACATATTTACATGCTTAATGTTAAAAAAAACCACTTATTTTTCTTATTACATTAATTTCACCCTGTCTGACTCCGCTCCTGCTTCACTTTAACTGGCTTTGTTTGAGAGCATGCAAATCTAGCCGCTCGGCAGGTATTATGTCAATGTGTTACTTGGTGACATCACAAGTGAGGGGTTTCAGACAGTTCAGGAGCAATGTTTCAATGAGTCTTAGAGGGAGAGTAACTCCCTTTGGCATGGACTTTAGGCTTTGTAACTTTGCAGACCCTTTACATGCACAAAAAATACATAGCACGTTAAAGGACAGAGGAAAAGCACAAAAGCATAATAGGTCTCTTTGAGTGGCGAGCGTTGAAAATAAGATTTTGAAAATATGCTGCACATACCACATGTTTCACAGCATTCTAATGCAGGGTTGAAATACAACATGTCCTAACTGTCCTGTCCCAGTGTGCTACTCTGTCAGTTGAACACTGGAACTGCATGCAAACCATGTTGTGACAAAAAAAGAGGCCTTCCTTCACTCTCCACCTCACAGTTAAACTACAGTATGTCCATAACAACCTGCCGCTCGAGTTCTCTATGTCACCCAAGTGACATATAGCTATAGTAATGTCATGAGGTAAGCCAGTGACACATTTAGTGCATCTCAAATCAATGCTGCTTTGGCAAATATCCCAGCTTGGCCAGCTAGGTTTCAGTTCAAACAGGGAGCACATTATTGATTTATAGTAAGACTGATTCATTTACAAGCTGCGACCGATAACTGCCCAGTCAACATTCACAAATCTGTCTTTCGTGAGGAACCATTTAGGCTGATTGAACCTCCACAGACTTTGCAGGGTATGCGCCGAGCCAGAGAGGATGAGCTTAGATAAAGCTGGAACGGGCACAAAAATGTTAATGAGTAATATCTGGCTCTCTTTGTCTGGTGTCAGCGGTGATATCACTGAGTTCACAGAGGCCACATCAGCTGGGGAGGGTGGGAGGAAGGGTGAGGTTGCACAGAGCCCCTTTACAGAAAGGATCTTTGACAGCAGCATTAGCCACACCTGCGTTAGATTCCCATGCTGAAAGCGAGACACATTTCATAGTTTCTTTTCAGGTTTACTGAGGCGAGGTCATGTGTGCCTTGACAAATGGACAGCGGCTATAGCAGGAGCCATGTCATGTGTCTCCTCCGAAAGGCAGATGACTTCATGCGGTTGAAATGGCATTCATTTTTGGCGTCATTGCGATCCATAAATATTGGGGATGAAAGATGTCATCCTGTTGCAGCTCTTGAAGGCCTCAGAAGCTTTGCAATGTTGAGCAGTGGCGGCAACAGTTTGTGCATTGTTATTTGGTGTGTAGTTGCAATGGGCAGCTGTGGGAGAAGTTGAGTGAAAAGGTTGCAAAGGTTGTATTTCTATATGAGATGGATTACTTCTCTTTCTCCTACATTCTCAATATCATCCCCTGTCTTCTGGTGAAGTTGTGGGCACAAAAGCCTTCATACTAAATGGTCTCATTCATACAGCAATATAAGATGTAATTCATTGAGATATGTTTGATTCATGACTCTCTCACACAATGGCAAATCTGTATTGCCATTAACAGCATCAAGAGTAGCCCCTTGTCTTCTCATGGGCGAGTAATCAGTGCAACATGTCGACATCCATATTATTTGAAAGCATGAAAAATGAGCTGATTTAAGTATGTGCTTCAGGAAAAGAGTTGTTTCATTTAGACAGCGCTGAAGAGTTTCAACCACAGCTCAAGTGGATTTCTATCAAGCAATGCTCTTTATTGGCTTCATACATTGATGCGTTTCAGTCTGAGAGCAGAACACCTGATGAGCTCTACTTTTCCAGAAGCACATGGCTGTCTTTGGCTGTTTTCCACACAAGAACACAAGAACAAGAGTGCCTTCATTAGGAGGAACTCAGGAGACTTACCTGCTATTGTGTTGCCCCCAGGTTTGTAGTCACACCAAGGGTAATCCTAGACAAAACGGCACTAAAGCAGTAAAGTATCCACGAATATCCTCTGGTCCAATTGTGGTGTCCTCTTGTGCCTGGCTACTGAGTTGTGCCAAGAGCCATCTCAAGCTCTCTCTCCTTTCAGTTCCTCAGGTCAGAGAGGGAATGATAGAGAGCACTGTAACTTCCCTCTCCTCTCCCTCTCTCTCACCCTCCCTCCCTCTATCACTCCCACAGCGGACCCAGATCTGCTCTGCATAGCGGTCTAAAACACACCTCTCATTTTCTCTCCCTCCTATCCTCCTATCCAAGAAGTCAGTTGAAGAGTGTGTGAGAATAAAAGGCAGAAGGGGGGAGAGGGAGGCACTATTCTACCCCCTCTCAGTGGTTGAAAGGGGTCGTTGCCCAGCGAAGTGAAAGGCAGAGGTGCGGTGACGTCCTTTGTCACAGGGCCAGATCTTTTCACTCATTCTCCATTGTCTCTCTCTACTCTTTTTGACTCGAGTCACCAAGGCTAAAAGTGTGGTTCTATATTTAACTCGTCCACTCTTGCCAACACGGGTGCTGTTAGCAGCTGAGGCTAGCTGAATGCTAGATGTTTTGGCTGGCCAAGCTCAAGATTTAACTCTGACTCCTGCTGACCCTTGGTGACAGCTGAACTATGCCATTTTCTCAGGCTGGGAAAGTCCAGTGACAGCAGCCACCCAAAGCCCCAACAGTGGTCCAAGGAACCACCAATTGCTGACTTAGGAGGGCTGACTGAGGCCAGACTCTGCAGGACTTTGGCAGCTAGACTGTCTTTTTGGCCCTGTTTACAGAAAACCAGGCCAGCGAGCTAAATCTGAGGTACAGTAATTGTGCTTTGCATCAATGGGGATAGTTAACTCTGCTGCCAGGGTACTGTTGGGTTAGACATGTGGAAGCAAGTAGAGAGTAAACACACCTAAATTTGGTTCACCTACTGTTTTTTATTTGTGGGATAGTGTTTACCCACCCATCAAGGTTGACAGTTTCCATTTCCTGAATTCTACATATGTGGAGATGGTCTTAAAGGAAAAAATTGTAAAAAATTTTAGGGGATCTATGTATTTGCAGAAAGGGAATATAATATTCATGACAATATTTTCATTAATGTATAATCACCTGAAAATAAGAATTGCTGTGTTTCCGCCATTTATACCTGCATTTGGAGCAGGTCCTCCTCACAGAATCCGCCATGTTGAACCAAATGCTGACTCTAGAGCGCCTTTTGTGTTTTTGCGTTACTTGAAGGCCACTGTAGTTCTCCAACACGCTGTGAAACTACAGTATCGTGAGCTCCAGAGTACCGCCAGCCACCATTTGACTTTTGTTGCTCCTAAAGCAGTGTTATTGAGGCGAATGACGCTATCATGGTTTTTAACTCCGCGGCTCCCGTTACTGCAGTCTTGGAAAGGGAGTGAGCGGAGGGGTACTCGGTTGGTTGTAATCTGCAACCACACCACTAGATGCCGCAAAATCCTAAAGACCGTACCTTTAATGTAAGCAAATGAGCTTTATTCTGTTGTAGTGTTCTCAGTTGTGAAATGAAAATGTACCCATATACTAATTATCCTGGGTGCACGCAGTGTCGTCTAGGACATTTCTCTCCATTCACTGTCTATGGAGTACTTTTTAACCCTATTACATCATTCGTTTGAGTTTTAGCGCTCAGGTTTTTGGATCCGAAGAGTTGTTCAGGTTTGCTAATATGTTTTGGACTGTCTTAGACCATAGCAATAACATATATGAATTTTAAAAAATGGGTGTAGTTCCCCTTTAATATCAGGCCACATACACTCTTTGTTTCCAGCCAGACCCTCTTATCTGTTACTGGTTAATGTTTATCTTGTTTGTAGTTCATGATAATCACTGACAGTTTATTACCTCTACATCGTTGAGTAGTTGGATGATTTTTGCTGTGCAATATTTAATCCTGACCATAGTTATGTATAAAGCATGAGGGGTCATGGGAGTGCCCCACAGCCTGCATTTTTCTTTTCCTCAAAGTAAAACAGGAAAACAATGGCTCTCTTATCTCTAGGTGGAAACCAAAGCAAACAAAAGACAAACCAGCAAACCTGAGCAGATAAACTCACAAAGGAATTATGTCAAGATGGACGCATTCACTCCCTCTTGGTCACTTCTTCAGTGTTGCAATGCAGATCTGACCCAAGAGCAGTTTTATTCACATGTAGCCATCGCTGGATTTTATGGGTGTGGGGCTGACGTAATGTTTTGTTCAACGAAATGAAATCACACTCCAGCAGACACAAATGCATAGATAAATGAATAGACAGAAGCACTCTTTCTCTGGTTGTTAATGCCTTACATTCCTTTACTCACCTGGAGATACATTAAGGTCACCTGAGCATGCATCAGCTCTGGAGCAGCATCAGAGACATTATTCTCCTTTTTATTGTCCTGTATGTGACACTCAAAGTGAATCAGAGCACAGAAAAACTCCAAAAACAAAGCACATTTGTTTGACAGACGCCTTCCTCCCCACATATGAAGTCATCTCCCTCCATGTGGTATCGAAGAGGAAGATCTATCCAAACTGAGGTCATGAGAAGTGTATTTTGATTGAATGCCATACTTCCCACACCCAAAATGAAGTCATGTGGTGGGATCCAGTGGGGAAGAGGTTTGTTATGATTTCAATCTGTATATATAATGCCCACAGGACGGTGGTCCTGTCTGGGCCCATTGGGGCTGCGGTTGTTATGAATCATAGTAGAAAATGCGGGCTAGATGAAGCCGCCGTTCCCACACTTATATGATGTGATCAGAATGAATAGCACTCTGATTTAATTAATGCAAGATGGGTGATAAAATGTTGCTGTGAGAATTGAAATCTGTCATCCAGCTGCAAGGAAGCTTCAGCGTAAATCTATGTTGACGATTTTATCAAAGGAAACATAAGAAGATGTCAAGCAAATTACCTTAATTTTTCACACAGGTCCCTCAACGCTACCTTGTCATCACGAGCTCCCCCGCAGCAAAGTAATGACTGAGGTCCCATCCAGCGGTCCGTCGTCATAACACTCCTGCAACGTTAGGAACTCTCTGTTCGTCTCCACTTATTCTGCTCAGACATCACCTCAGCTCTCCCGGGCAATTTTTAGTTTTGGGCATGCTGACAGATGCTAATGAGCTGTCCATGTAGAGCGAGATTAGACTAGGCCAAGACAACGGGGGACATGGTGTTCCTGGCATGACGCCATGAAGGGACTACAGAGCTTTGTAGCAAAAGGGATGGAGGCCAAAGAAAAAGCTAAATGAAAAGTTAGGGATTTGTACACTGGAGTGATATGACATAGGTATATGTTTATAGCAGTATTTATGCTTGTGGACGCCTGTATAGTGTGTTGCTTTAAAGGAACACTTTGACATTTTTGGAAATGCGCTTATTTGGTTTTTTGCAGCATTAGATAAGAAGATCAATACCACTTTCATGTCTGTACGGTAATTATGAAGCTAGAGCCAGCAGCCAACTAGCTTAGCTTAGCATAAAGACTGGAGAAGGGGGAAGCAGCAAGCTTGGCCACACTAGTGTTGTTTTTACCCTTAAGTTTTTGTGTGAATTAAACAAACAAGATGCAACTTGTTCATTAGTGAGCTTTAAATGGGCTCTGTGTTAGAATCACAAATTGCTTGTGAACAGTGACACCTGTGGCCATCAAGTCGACGACAGTCAGCGTCTTGCTGCTCGCACTACAAGTGGGCATCGGTCAAGTGAGGCGACACACACCAGACTGAACGTGACTGAGGGCTAAAATCACAATACCACTTTATGTTTCGTATGGTAGTAGTGTTAGCTCATCTGACTTTTTGCTTCTGTAGAGTTAGTGTTGGTGTCTGAGTTGTGATGAGGGCTGGTTGTTTGTTGGCGTTAAAGGACTCCATTCCCAACTGATCATTTATTATCGTTGCACACTATTTGCCTTGAAGCTGAAGAGCGTAGAGGCACTTTTTCTTGAAAAACGGCCCTTGTTCTTCACATTAAAATCAGTCTACAGGCTGATAGAGGAAACCCAGAAAGCCACGGAAGGTTTCGTTTTTTTAGGTTAGGTTCCAACCTGTTCACGCATTGGCAATAAAAAACAATTGAAAATGTTTATATGTGTAAAAACTTACATACAGTCCCTTTAAAGATGCTGATAGGTGGATTTAGTTACCTTTGGACAGAGCCAGTCTGTAGGCTAAGCTAAGCTAACTGGCCAAAACACCATGGTGTCAGTCTTCTCAACCTACTTTTGGCAGGAAAGCTAATAAGTGCATCACCGAAAGACTTAAACTATCTGTTTAATATTAATGCCACAGAGTGCATTAACAGACAACCCTCAGTCAGACCTCCTGAATATTTCTCCTATGGCCTCGAGTGTTATTATTTGATTTTATTGGTCACAAAACACCCACACAGGAAACACTGGTCATATTTGCATCTTTTTACTCCATACTTCGTATTAGCAAACTCCAATATCAGACTTGGACTCATATAAAGCACGAGTGCCGGAGAACACCAAAGGTCTTATAGTAAATCCTCCTAAAAAGGCCAACAAATCTCAGAGTACCACAAAAGTACCACAACACATGTATCACAGGAACACAAAGGTTACCACAAGAATTCTAGTGTTGAAGTACCACAGCTGCTCTTATGTGGTGCGGCACCATAGGATTTTATGTTAAGGTTGACGGACAAGAATGTTTAATCAGGGTTTGGATTTTCCACTTCCGAACACAGTAATAGTGTCCTGTCCAAAATGATAAATGAACATAATTTTGTATCTATAAAAGAATCAAAACTGCATCATACTGTACAATAGCTTAACTCAAATTATTCTAAACAAGCACTTCAATTCATCCCAAAATGTTTACAATTACCATAATTTAGTGCCGTCTCTCTCCAAACTTCTCTCCTATTTGATTAGGACAAAATAATGTGGTTTATTTGACCAGTTTTTCAATTATTTTGTAGTCAGTGGAATACAATATGGCCATAGTAATTCTTAAACTAAGGAATCCAAATGGCTGTTCTGTTCGTAATAGTGTACATCTGGTTTCACTTTTTGGGCAGTTAACCCTGTTGAACTTGTTACAGCATCAATAACACATCCAGTAAAATACCAGAACATAATACTCAACTTTGAATTATCATCATAACAGAAGTTTATTGTTGAACATAGTGTAGGGCATCTCATCTCGTGCGGTTTCTGTGTTTATTGATGTTAGTCGGTTCCTCTAAATTGGCTTGGAAATTATATACTCTTAAGTATTTCTGTCTTTGTTTTTCTTCTGATGTTTCAGTTTAAGAGATGACTCACCATCCCAGAAATGTTAATTACTTATGTTTCATTTCCTGTCTTTGCTGATCACACACTATGGAGGGTGCGTAAAGGAAGAGACTCTCTATCGCCCTCCTGTGTTGAGGTGGAAGTTTTGTTTCCCATGAAACTAAACCAAGCCTTCCTTTGATCATTTTAAACATTACTTTAAAATTTCATCTGTCTAACACAATTAGAACCTGCAGTAGGCCGAATATTTTTGACATCATTGGGCAAAAAATCCATAATAACTTTTCAGCATATTGTAATTCAAGTATTCTGAGAGAAAACTAGACTTCTGCACCTCCTTGTGGCTGTTTTCAGGCTTTAAAAAACATCTAGCCTGTGACGGGAGACTTTGGTCAGTCACAGGTCATTTCAGAGAGTGTTCCTATTGGTTCATTCAACGGACGCAGCTGTCAATCACTCGCAAACAGTCAAACTAGGCAACACGGATCAAATATAAAGAAAGTTTGCTCCAGCTGGTGGGCGGTGCTTGGTATTTCCTCAGTTTATCTCAACATGGCTGCCAGGTCACAAACTTTCTCATTTTACAGCTAAACAGTAACTACGAGATGTTTCTGAAAAGATGTGAAATAGTCATTACAATGACAGGATATTGATTCATATTTGATCAGCGCCGCCTAGTTTGTGAGTTATTGACAGCTGCTCAGAGACGGCAGGCTCCAGATCAGCTCTGATTGGTTGTTTTCCTCTTGTCTGTGAAATCTTGTAGATGCCATTAGGAACGTGATTTTTTTCAGATTACCTGTCTTGTGTACTACTGTCAGAATACAGTGATTGTTTTATAAAATAACTTGAAAATCATATTTGCTCCAATTCTACCTACAGCAGCTTTAAATGTGGAAAAGTCATTAAACTGGCTAACATATTAATATCATACATGATGAAGTTTAAAGTATTTGTTTAGGTGTGTTGACTTCAGCTCGAATATCAGCCCACTCTTATGCTGCAGCCATTAGTTCATCTACTGCTAATGGAGAACGAGAGGCAGCAGGAGGTCTGGTGGCTGATGGCAGCCATCATGTAAAAGCCATAACTGGATATATTTAATTAACGGTGAGATGATCATTGTTCGAATGGTAACCTTTTGTTTGGTAGGACACAGGTGCTGAACATATAATAGGCTATCGCTACGAGGTATGGCCACTGAGAGCCTCAGGTGATGAATCTGGCAATTCTGATTATCTATTCATAACTCTCTAGACTACATCAATAGCCTGGTCTCATTGCTGTGCTCCATACAAATTGAGCAAACTGTCAAGAAGGTGACTTTGCAGAAACCTCTCCATAGCAGCAGACCCTCTTGAGGGCCTGAAGCTCTCTCCCAAGGTCAGACACAGCAGGAGACGGAGCTGCCACTCATCTGCCAAACACCCGGAGGAGAAGGATATTTCCATCTCAGGCTCCAACACCCATGACCCAGCATGGGTCGGGAGCAGAAACAGGAGACCACAGGGCACGAGGGTTCATAACAAACAACAGCTGTGCATCATCCAGCACGAGAAAACACTTAGACAATCAATTTCTGCCCTGCAGTGGACGAGAGGGGCGCGGGCTGCTTATCAGCTTAAGCTGAGAAGTTTCAATTAATTCAACGTTATGGAGATGTCAAAAGCTGAATTTATAGCCTAATAATGACAGTGGAACCAGGGGAGATATTGTGTGTTTACAAGCCTGAGAGGGCCTCATGCTTAATTATGACCTTGTCTCTTTCTTCTTATAATTGTTTTCATTAGATAATATTAAATAATAGCTGCATTCTTGTTAATTTTGTTCATGCATAGCAGAATTTATACTTCTGTCATAAGACTGCATCTCTCTTCGAGCCATGTCAAATCCTTGTATTTCACAGGGATGCAGATTTAATAAAGGGAAAGCCATGACATTATATAATGACACCATGATTTAGGATTCAAGGACAACATCAACTAGTACGCTTCTGCCTTTCGTCATTTTAATTTTATTTTATTCAAACTTTATTGAAATCTCACTGAATCATTGAGGGCATGCCCTCATTTTCAATGATGTTGAGAGTATAATTAAAACAGAATAAATACACATGAGAATGTAATTAACGAGAAAAACAACGGAGCACAGTTAAAACAGTTACATTCAAAGAAATTAAATTTAATAATGCTTTCTTTATTGAACACATGCTCACAGAGGTACAAACAGATGCATAGACAACTAAAAAAAAAAAAACAAGACAAAAACAAGGCAAACCAAAAAAAAAAAACATATACATTTCATAATGCCAAAGTATATGTTATATACATGATATACATTTAATAATTTAAAAGTCTATTTTTATTATTTGTGTCAAACATTGGGTAAAACGGTGCTAATATTGATTTAATTAATTTTAAAATGCAGGAACGTTGATAGGTTTTTCACAACATCAATCTAGAACATTCTTGTATAAATACAGTGAAACAGCAGATGGAAAATACTCTTCTAGTCTCCAGATATCACACTTTGAAATGCGCCCTCTTCTGGCTGGGACGCATCATTACATCAACAATGAGCGTCTTTTCAAGGGCAAAGAAAAACTCCGCCTACTTCAATTTGATTGGCTGAGGCTGGGATTCTCGTGGACTCATTGGATAGTGAGACGTAAAAATAATGACGAATAAGGAAGTGCAAGGGAAGAAAACGGCACCGGTGAGAAACGTGGGTTAACTCTTGTACATTTTTAGGTTTCTGTCTTCATTATATTCCTTCTAGTTTGTCCGAAGTCTTATGTTGATTTTTAGAAACAATGTTAAGTGTTCCGACTAAATCCACACCCTCACCAGGGGCTGGATTAACGGCATTTGGACCAAGCATCTAAAATTAGCTTTAGTGCTAACTGTATCAAACTGTGCCACAGCTCAGCTAGCGGTCAACATAAGTTTAAAGTTAATTGTTCCGGTTCGAGGTTGGAGCACTGCTTCTTAACTTCAGTAATTTCGTTTGCTGTATTACTCAGCTAATGCTAAACTCTGTTACCCCTTCCAGTAGTGCGTCCCTCCCGTTAAGGTTTTCCTTAGCGCCCCCCTCCATGGTGAGGGTAAGATTAGGGTTAAGCGTCCCATAAAACAAGTGGTTAGGGTCGGGATATGTCTGGTTCATCTACAGATGGGGGGGAAACGACAGGGAAACCGTTTTTGACACACCTGATTTTTGAAATTATTTTGGTCATATAGTTTTCTGTTAAAACACCACTAGATGGTGCACGAGATCTTATTATAACATTCACCACAGTCAACCTTTTATTAGTGAGGCCTCAGCAGTAATCAACCCCATGTCCTGAATTAGAATTGAAGACAGTTTGCTAGAATTGACCTACAGAGTAAGACCATGCTGTTTCACATACAACAACATATATGTGGGAAATCAATAATGCCTTTAAATTTAAAGGTTAGAATACAGCCGACTCATCATTGTAGAGACAGTAACAAAATGCCTTACCCTAAACACATTGCCTTTCACTGTCTGCAACTCAAAAGGTCACTCTTAACCTAACATACTTTTCATATAATCTATTGAATACTGACAGGTTGTTATTATTTACAATAATACCTCATATGTTGCCCTTTTCAGTACTTTTAGACATCAATTGCTCTGAGCATCTGAATTTGCTGCTGTGGAAGGTGATCAGTCATAGTTTTTCTCCCCTTTTCTGTGTTTGTTTTTCACAGTGTTGTTCACTGGAACGATGGCTGCCTCAGGGAAACTGGCGTCTTTCCGTCTTCCTCCCTTGCCTACTGTTGGCGAGCTCATAAAGCTGTACAACCTGCGAGCTGAGAAACAGCTGTCCCAGAACTTCCTGTTGGATTTGAGGCTCACAGGTTAGCCTGCCTCACTCTTCCTTTCTGTTTCTGTCATTGTATCTGCAGTGCACCAATACCTGCTCGTTCCTGTTCTTTGTTATGCACTGAGGACTCAGTGGTGTGTTTTGTTAATGCACATGATTGCACAGCTCCGCATAGACCTTGTTTCAAGGCATTGAAAGCGACAAGCTCTTCTGTATGGTCGAGGTTGAGTAGATCTCCTTCTAATGTGAATGGACCAACTCAATTGTTTACAGGCCTTGCAGAGCTTGAGCCTTAATGTAATTATCAGTGATGCAGTGCAGGTCTGATCTGCTCTCTTGTCCTTGGACAAGGTGAGCGTTAGATTAGTGCACCTCATCTTCATCACACAGAGGCAGACAGGTATTGTAATATCACACACTATTAATCTCAATTTAGATACCCAGGACTCTGATGAAGACATTTGATTGGAAAGTATGGTGTAATTTATATGATGTATGAGTTGAACTAAGTTCGTATGTAGTGTATGCAAAAATATTGATGAGATGCACTATTGAGTTGGTCTTCCATCTCCATCCTTTCAGACAAACTAGTGCGTCAGGCAGGCAGTTTGAGGGATGCACATGTATGTGAGGTGGGTCCAGGTCCCGGCGGTCTCACCTGCTCCATCCTCAACGCCGGGGCGACGGATGTGCTAGTGGTGGAGAAGGATTCGCGCTTCATCCCAGGGCTGAAGGTAAATTGAGCAGCTACAATGTCATCAAGGTCATTAGGTCATTCAGTGGAATAAAGCTCTAACACCGTCACCAGTCAGCTGCATGAGAGCAGTCAATCTATTTTTAGCTGCAGCGTCGTTAGCCTCCTGCGTAGTGACTGATGGTTATTTAGTTTATTCTGGACACCTTTTCATTTTTCTTTTCTAATGTCACATCCATTTCCACAGCTGTTGTCTGAGTCAGCACCAGGGAGGCTGAGGATTGTCCACGGTGACATACTCACCTACAGGATGGACCGAGGATTCCCAGTTACTATCTCTAAGCCATGGGAAGGGGGTGAGAATGGCAATTTATGAAAGCTGTTAACGGTGATCATGTGTTCAGTAGTAATCTCGTTGAGCTTACAGTAACTGTGTATGTGTGGCTCCACAGTTCCACCAAACCTCCACATCATAGGGAATCTCCCATTCAACGTCTCCACTCCGCTCATCATCAAGTGGCTGGAGAACATAGCCAACAGAACGGGGCCCTTTGTCTATGGACGCACCCGGCTCACACTCACTTTCCAGAAAGAGGTGGCAGAGGTGCGTGAACACTGTTGCATGTTTCAGTTTTCAAGGTGTGTATTTGTCAGGATGTTGCTGTCTTGTCCAGCTGCCAAGAATGGGTCATTGAATTAAAAAAAAAAAAAAAAAAAAAACGTGTGGCACTTTAAAGGTATAAGATGCACCAGTTGTTGTTTCACAACAATTACATTGTAAAACACAGATAAACACACAGCTAACTCTGCACATCTCTATACATCCCTGCGGGAAGTTGCTAGATTTGAACGAATGCAGCCGAAAGGCAGGCTGTCCCCTCTGCCCGATGCGTGAGCCTCGGTCAAACTGACACACCGATAGCAGCACACAGCAGCCACTGCACCCAGCAAAAGAGAAACAGATGAACAGGGGAACTCACAGCAATGTAACAAACCTATTCTTATCTGTCAAATATGGCTGCAAAGCATCTAAAGGGGGACTTCCAGTGTAAAGAAAAGTAAGAAGAAAAGAGAAAGTACAGGCAAAGGGCTGCAGTCAGAAACAGACACAGCAACACACCTTTAGTGGGGCATAAGTGGTGATTGAGAGGGACTATTATAGTGTCAGTCTGTACATTGTTTTTAGGAAACTGTTGGCATATTATACCGTTTAATTGTGTGTTAAAACTAAAATTGGCCAACCAAAGTTTAAATACTACACACATGGCCTTATTTTGCTATTTTATCCCTTTTGCTATGCAATCAACACCAGGGTTGCAAATTAACTTTTTATGTCCACCTGTCACTGTGCCTGGTGGATTCAGAAATTGACCAGCCACTCAATAGGTTACCATTGATTTTTTTTTTTTTTTTTTGGCTGGTGAGTGAAGCAAATCCAGCATCCATTTGCATATTTTACCAGCATGTGGCTGGTGCTAATTTCCAACCCTGATCAACACTGTGTGAAATATTGTGTAATGAGTGTCTTATTTTATTGTTATGGTTAAGTAATGATTTCTTGATCCATAATTAATCAAACTGAAACTGAAATAAATAAATCTGGATTGTTGTTTTATCATTTAGGCCAGCATGATGGTTGTCTATTCTTTTCGATTGATGATGCATAAAAATGTAATTAGGATACATTTAAATGCTCATTTTCTTCCAGTTTTTGGCCTTTTATGTGATATGTTTGCCAGACATGTTTGGTTCACTAATTTGTGGTGATTGTCCTCTCCATGCAGAGGTTGACAGCCAGCACAAGCAGCAAACAGAGGAGCCGTCTGTCCATCATGGCTCAGTATCTCTGCACAGTCCACAACTGCTTCACCATCCCTGGACGGGCCTTCGTCCCTAAACCGGAGGTAGGACTTCACTTTGATAAAGATACTTAACATCTCTAAATGACGTAGTCATTACGTCGTAGTATCTCTAGTATGACGTGGCTGGTACCAATCGATTTTTTAGGTTTTCTAGTTTCATATGATATCAGTATCTTCACTTTTAATGCTTTAAAATTGAGCCTGCCAAAACCTAAAAATCACAAGTTGCATTAATGTGTTAAAGAAATTAGTGGCGTTAAAACGAATTTGCGTTAATTCATTATTGCGTTAACTTTGACTGTCCTAATTTCAGCATTTAGAAGAAGAAGAAGAAGAAGATATTCCTTTATTAGTCCCACGAGGGGAAATTCAATTTTTTCACTCTGTTGTTAACTTATACACGGTACATGCAGACCCGAACACACACATGCACAAACATGCAACAATGGAGAGATGTCAGAGTGAGGGGGCTGCTCCTGACAAGCGCCCTGAGCAGTTGGGGGTTTGGTGCCTTGCTCAGGGGCACCTCGGCAGTGCCCAAGAGGTAAACTGGCACCTCTCCAGCTACCAGTTCACGCTCAGTTCTTGGTCCATGTCGGGACTTGAACCGGTGACCCTCCGGTTCCCAAGCCAACTCCCTACAGACTGAGCTACTGCCGCCCCATAGTAGTAGTAGTAGTAGTAGTAGTACCAGCATTGAAACTGTGGCTGATGGACACATTATTATTTCACAGTTCTTGCCCTACTGTAGGATAAGTGGGATCTCCTCACTTCTCCTAAGGTTTGCTCCCCTCGTCTGGTCCCATTGCTCCCGTCAGAGTCCCTCATCATGTCACCACCGCTCACCGCTCCCTCACTCCTCTTGCTTTAAGGCTTCATTAAGGCTGTGTTGAATCAGTGTTGTCTCTGTTATGTCTTTGGACCCTTTCTAGGTTGTAATGATGCCTGGTGGGTATTTGAGATGTGGCACGATCACACTGCGCCTTGTAATGAGGGCCTAGTTCTTTTTTAGGACCAGTTTCTCTGTCTGCGTCTTTCAGCCCGTGTGGTGTAAGAAAGACGTTCACTCTTATGTAACATGAGAATGCAAAAGTTTTGTTTTTTCTCTTTCCGGGGTAAGGATTTATAGTAGGACTACAGGGCACATTTAGAAAATATACTACTGCTGCAAAATATCAGTGTTGGCTAATAGACTGCTCCGCTGAGATAGATTTTGAGATTATCTCCCCGTATTTGCGTGGGTTTTCTCCGGGTACTCCGGCTTCCTCCCACAGTCCAAAGACATGCAGTTTATGTTAATTGATGACTCTAAATTGCCCGTAGGTGTGAATGTGAGCATGAATGGTTGTCTGTCTATATGTTGTCTGTCTCTATGTGCCCTGTGATGGACTGGCGACCTGTCCAGGGTGAACCCCGCCTTTAGCCAATGACAGCTGGGATCGGCTCCAGCCCCCCCGTGACTCCTAACGAGATTAGCGGTTGCAGATGGGTGGATGGACAACTCTTAGGAGCATCTTTGTACAAACATAACCATGTTTTTCTTTTCCTGAATTAAAGGACAGGTGTTAGGTTGATGTCAGAGATGGACTGTTGGTCCCTTGAAGATGTCACAGCTCTTTAGGAGACCCACTGTTGGTAAATATTTAATCTCCTGTGTGGAGTAAAACACAGCAGAGTGAACAGGACCAGTGCTGATTGTTCATTCTCTTAGAAGAGATGGCTCCCAAGGATTATTTTATCTCACCCACCTGTTTTTCTGTGCATTTTTATTGAACTCTTAGATGTATGACAAACTGGAGCTTAATGGATTTCAACATGTGGTTTGTGCTGGAAATGTGCATCGCGTTAGCTGTATGGCGCAGTATTAGCGTGGTATGCATAAACATGAACAGAGTGGATTCGCACTGCATGTGCATGCATGCACTGCCAATGAATCAGCACCTCCCACATGTGCACACAGGCCAGCTATCCCCCACTAAATGTTTTAATGGCCACTTGGTCGAATTGATATCATTAGGAGAGATGATGGCTGTTTGATGAGCAGGCCTCCTGCTGCTGGTGTCCTATAAAAGATCAGAGAGCACACAGAGTATGTTAATAACGTTATCATACTCTCTGCATTGTGCGGACCCCTTTTTACTAGTATGTCATGTAGTATAATTCATAAAACGCTCCATGGCTCTGCATTGTTTACTGGTGCACACCAGAGTAATTACGCAAAATTGCATGAGCAATAAAAATGTCCTGGCTGATGTACGGGATGACATCAAAGCTGGTATGAGGGGGGTTGAGGTTGGGACACAGGAATATACACTTCTAAAGCAGTGGTTTGTCTGTACGTATACATTATCAGAATGCATAAAGAGATTTATAAAATACAGAAAAATATTGTCATAGCATAAATGCATGAGTTCTAATGGATAATGTCTTGGATGTTGAGACTGTACATTGCTTGTAGAGCTCTAGTAAAAAAGCAGAAGCAAGTTATAAAAATCATAATGGCTAAATATCCCCTTTGTGGGCAGAAGTTAATTATAATGGAGGAGTAACACTGCCAAATCGTGATCTCCCTCGCTCTATGTCCCTCTCTTTTTGTCTGCCTCTCTCTCAGTTACTGTGTGTGTTTTTTTCAGGGTGTGTGTGTGTGACTGTGCGTCATACCTATAACCAATAAATCGGCTCAGTGATCTAATTGTTGGCATTATCTTGTTTTCACTGAAGCTTTGGGGTCGCTGATTGTGTTAATGAAGAGGAATTTGTTCAAATTGAAGCACAACTGGGCCTTGTTTTTGTTTTTTCGGCATGTTTTTGCCATGTTTAAACCTGAGGCTCTCTCTTGCTGCAGTGAGTGAGTGAGTGAGTCATGGCTGCCCTGGAACAGGTCCGCTCAGTCAGATATTTCTGTATTTTTATGAACATTTCAGTGAAAAACAAAATGCCACTGGCTGGTCAGCTGTTTTAGCTGTCTCCCCTCACATCACCTATGGCAATCTCTACGCAGCAGTAGCAGGTGCTATACTACTACACATATGGCAATTAGTGGACTGTGAAAAAACATTTGAAGTGGTTTACCGTGTAATCAAACAAACAGCGAGTCACAAAGAGCCACAGAAAAGGCAATGAAATTACCGAACGGTTCCATGAACTATGATGAGAAAATAGCTCCAGTTAAAGGCGGGGGGGAAGGGGAAGTGTAGGTGTGATTGGTCGGTTGATTTGAACCTATAGGAGCTAGGCTAATAGGATAATGAGAAAGGAAATGTTGAATCCATATTAAATCAGCAGCTGCTGGGGCCCGTATTGACGTGGGGTGGGCAGAATGGCTCTTATCCCTGCAGTTTAATCTGTCCGTCTTGTTCTTCTCGCCCCCGGACTGCACCTCTCTGGTGTCACATTGAGTGACTGAGATTGTCCTTGAAGGTTTCCGAGAGCGGCGATTGGCTGTTTGATGGTGTTCCCCGAGGCTCGCCGTGCCCTAGGTCTGTCCTGCTGCAGATCACACCTGCCTCCCTTTCCTTATTAGTCACTCTCCTCCTGTTAATTCTCACATAGACCAACGGACTGGGTGGTCGTCAGATTGCTCCTGTCATTCATGACTAAACATATACTGTATATCTAAAAAATCTCTTTAAGGAAGTAAACTGAATGCTGTTGTTTTAGTCCTTATACACATTTCTAATTTGTATTCTGGTCAGGGGTCAAGGAGTTTTAGAGTGCACGCTGTCATCAAGCATCTGCATCTTCAATAGGGACATTCTGTCAGCCAATTTCATCTTCACTGCCTCTTTACATAGAAAATAGCTGATTTGCAATGGAGTGTGTTGTGCTCATCTCTCCTCTCCTGTCTCTCTGCTTCCTTGGCAGAATGTGATTAAAATCAACTTGTGTCCGTCACAGGCAGGTCTATAAGTCGCACAATAGGTGCTCCATCACGAGCAACCTGCCCTTTCTTATGTAGCGCTCCTCTGGAGCTAACAACTGTGTTATTCATTAGCAAAAGTGAGGAAGAAAAGGAGGCACCGAGAAGGGGGAGACTGAAATATTAAATGATAGAGGTGGTAAAAAAAAAAAAAGCAGTGAATGAAAATGGGTTGAGAGAGGAAATGGGAAAGAGGAAAAACTGAGTAATAACTAGGTGAGGGGATGAGGATAGAAATGAAATATGGATAGAGAGGAAACTGGCTAAAACTACAGTGAGATAAAAGACATAAAGGCAAGGAGAGATGGAGGTTGAGTCTGTATATGATTTAGATGATGATGTAAGGACGATGGTGGAAGAAGTTCTCTGATCTTTTACTTAATTAAAACTACCAATACCACGATGAATTAATACTCAATTACAAGTAAAGGTTGATATCTTACTAAAGTAAAAGTGCAGACGTACTATAATTAGGACTGTCAATCGATTCAAATATTATATATATTTATAATATATAATCACATACTATATAATCACAATTGATTGCATGATTGTCCATACTTAATTTTGATAATCACACATTTTTTATCTGTTCAAAATGTACCTCGAAGTGAGATTTGTCAATTATTTAATCCTCTTATCAACATGAGAGTGGGCAAATGTGCTGTTTTATGCAAATGTATGTATATATTTATTATTGGAAATCAATTAACAACACAAAACAATGACAAATATTGTCCAGAAACCCTCACAGGTACTGCATTTAGCATAAAAATATGCTCAAATCATAACATGGCAAGTCCAGCTGGCAGCAACAGCTGTCAGTGTGTCAGTATGCTGACTTGACTATGACTTGTCCCAAACTGCATGTGATTGTCATAAAGTGGTCATGTCTGTAAAGAGGAGACTCGTGGGTACCCAGAGAACCCATTTTGGTTCACATATCTGGACGTCAGAGGTCAAGGGAGCCCTTTGAGAATGGACATGCCAGTTTTCCCTCGCTAAATTTTAGTGCAAGTTTGGAGCGTTATTTAGCCTCCTTCATGACAAGCTAGTATGACATGGTTGGTACCATCTAGCTATAAAATTGAGCCTGGTGCAAACCCGGGAAGATCGATTGCATTAATGCGTTAAAGAAATTAAAACAAATTTGCAGTATCACATTATTATTGCACTAACTTTGACAGCCCTTATTCTATTCAAAATTTACTTTAAGTATCAGAAGTAAAAGTACTTGTTTTGCAAATTATGCATTATTATATTTACATTATATAATACATTATATCAGTAATTAAGTTCAGTGGTTCCCAACCCTGGGGTCAGACTCCGCAGGGTTACGAGATGATTGAGTAGAAACCAAAAAAACAAAGTTATGCTACACAAATTTCTATTAATATTTGGATTCACATTTAGTTTAGTTTAGCAGGTTGTCAGCTGCATGTCTGCCCAGATTAACGATAGCAATTGTCTGACAAACGCTGTGTGCATTTGTGCTACATCAGCAGCTGCTAGCGTTGCCGGTGGCTTCGTGCCCGCTGTAGCGTAACTTCAGCGAGTTTCTGACAGACCGTGTGTGTGTGGCGGTGGTGAGTGTGGGTTTGTTGGTGGTGTTATAGCTGTGAACGTAGCTGTAGCAGACGGTGTGTACAGGTTATTTGTCTGTGAATAAATGCTACGAGGTAACAAACTACAACTCCTCAGCTGGAAGTCCTGAGCCAACTTCCTGTATCTGCACCGGCTCTCTCTTAAGGTGGACCAGCTGTTCTCCTTAAAGTGACGAGCTGCTCCTCTGCTTTTTATGTAGTCATTAATATTTCTTTTAACCGGTTAACCGTTAGCGTTAAGTGGTTACAATGCTTAATGTCGGTTATTGGTTAAACAGTTAATTATTAACATCCTCACTGGAGAGGGATGTAAAAACTGCAAAGCTCTCTCCACGCGAGCACAGAGCGCTAGAAGACAGATTCATGACAGAGATCGATCTGTAAGGAGAGCGAGGCGTACCACCAGCAGATGGTTGTCTCAGCCCGCTCTGAGTAATGGCCGCATCAGCCATCACCCACCAACTAACTGAGCCTCACAGGAGGAGAGCCCTACAGATGTTCGCCTTGTACACAGTCGCCGACCAAGAGCACAGGCCAGGTGAGCAGAGCCTAAATTGAATTTGTTAATGCTGCATTGAACATCCATTATGGACTGCAGTTGTCAGGGATTTCTATGGTTAAGGTGCCAGCAGCTGTTTCAAGTTTTTAAATAATTTTATCCTTTGAATTCAGGAGTTTTCAGTGTTGAATGTGACCCAGCTCAGTCCAGGGTAATGCAGTGGCAGGCTCAGTGATGGATATCTTCTCCGTGACCTGAAGCAGACCAGTAACAGCGAGAGTCTCGCTCCGAGGGGCTGCACTGCTTTCTCACCTCCCACCACACATTCTACAGGCACACTATTCATCCGGGCCTATTCATATCTTGCAAAACGGGGTCAAACACGGTATCAAGAGTATCGGGCAAAGTTATTTCAATGGCACGATAAACGCCTGCAGGCTTGGTCCCAATACATCACAGAGACCCAAGGTAAAGAAAAGATAAAAATACACTTCCTCCTCCTCCTCCTCCTCTTTTCTTAAACAAAATGCCGAGGTTGGCAGAGTTGGCTTGTGAACATCTCTGGAGATCTATTGCTCCGCCTAACATAGAAACCATGCTCAGAGTCAGCGTTCAGAGTTTAGCAAAATCAGCTCTGTTTAGTTAGTAAGCATGCCAAGAGAACATGCAGGTATTTTGAGAAATGATGTTAAAACCCTGGCTATACCCCAAGGAAAGAAGGTCAGCTTCAAACAAGTAAATTGCCAGTGTTGCTATGATGCAATAACGTATTAAGTCAGTGAAAAAAGCCTTGCGAGGCATCAATTTATAAGCTATTAACTTGAAGGGTTATTTGAGTGCTCTAATTTAAACTTCATGCACTGTGATTTCATGACTCAATGTCAGGCTTTTTAGAGCGACTGAGGGTGTAGGTTGGAGTTAGTGCATATGTGTTGATTGTTTCAGCTAAAAGAAATAGTTTAAACCTGCAGTGAGCAGAATATTTTTTGGCATCATCGGGCAAAAATTCCATAATAACCTTTCAACATATTGTAATTCACGTATTTTGAGAGAAGACTAGACTTCTGCACCTCCTCATGGCTCTGTTTTCAGGCTTTAAAAAATCTAGCCTGTGACAGGAGACTTTGACCAGTCACAGATCATTTTAGAGAGAGAGCGTTCCTATTGGCTTTGCTCCAGCTAGTGGGCGGTGCTTGGTATTTCCTCAGCTGATCTCAACATGACTGCCTGGTCACAAACTTTCTCACTTTACATCTACACAGTATCTACAAGATGTTTCTGAAAACATTTTAAGATAGAAATGGACATTACAGTAGAATATTGATTCATATTTGATCAGCGCTGCCTAGTTTGACCGTTTAAGTTCAGAGTGATTGACAGCTGCTCAGAGATGCAGGCTCCAGCTCGACTCTGATTGGTTGTTGTCCTCCGGTCCGTAATCTTGCAGATGCCATTAGGAGCCCCAGAGGACACTGGAGGACACATTTTTTTTTTTTTTTTCATTTTACCTATCTCATGCACTACTGTCAGGATAGTTAGTTTTATTTAAAAAATGCATTTTTTAATCATATTTGCTCCAGTTCTACCCACTGCAGCTTTAACTGACTAGTGTGCCTCTGGCTCAGCTTGTTATTGTGTTTCTGCACTCTGTAATACAATACAACAACCTCTTTTTTTTCATAGAGAAAACAGATTGCAAAAACCGGATGTGTCCACACCCCTGTCCACCATTTAGCTTCCCTCACCTTCAGCTTACTGAATCCTCCCAGCCACACATCCTGTCCAATGCTCAAAACTGAAATATTAAAGGGCCTCCTTTGAACTGTCAGAGTGTATTGTTTTCCTACAAGCGCTCCTTTTGTCATCTCCATAGCCTTTACTGCTTTTCTCAGCAGTTAACTGCTCAGCCAAGGTCGTTGCTTGCTATTATTCCCTAGCCTCGCACGAGCACCGGGACCGGAGGGGAGCAACAAACGAAGGTCATTCTCCCTCAGCGTTGATGACCACATTATATCTCCCAATATGAACCTTCGTGAGCACAAGGGCTGGCCAAAACAAAGAGCCAAACAATAAGCGTGGTGACTTACAACAGTGATTTGCGTGCTTACTGCATTTTGAGCAATGTGGTGATCACTAATGGAGTTCTGGTGAGGGATGGCACGATGGTTCCTTGCTCTGATATCCGTCTTGCTCTTTGTGTCTGCCAACATGTCTGGCGGCATGCATTAAGCATTTGCATGCCGCCATTGCTTCATTGTCTTCAGTATTTCTTTTTCTGCGGTTGATCTTTGGAAAGGTCATTTGCTGGTCAAGAAGGTCAATAATGTAATCTGTGAATTTGACATGGCAGTGAAGTTCAAAAAAGACGCTTGACGCGTGATTAACCTCTGCCTCAAACTGACAAGCGCTCACCTCACATTTCAGATCTGTCGCAGCGGCAACTCGGGGTGAAAGCCTTTGATGGAAAATGTAGGTTAAATACACAGAGGAGCAGATCTTATTAGCGTTTTCCCCCACGAGAGGAGCAGTTATTTGATCTGCGCTCTTGTTGCGTAACCAGGAGGAGTGGGAGAACGAGAGAGAGCCGTGAATAATCCATGTTTGTTTCAGGAAAGCACATTCTCACTCAGTCGGTCTCGACGAGGCTCCAATCAGCTGTAATGAGAGCTCACATTCACTTGGAAAGTATAAAAGCGCTCCATCTGATGTACGGGCTACAGTATATGACAAAGATATTTATGTCGGAGAACAAAACAAATGCCACTTAAGGCTTTACACATCCTCATTCAGCAAGTTATGCACACTTGTTTTGGCACAGTTGAAGCCAGTTTAATGAAACGCATTTCCAGGAGGGGATGTTTGTTTCTAGGGCTGCCACAGTCGATTAGTCGACTAATCGGTTGAATGACATCATGCTGAATGACTTATTTCTCAGAAAGTTATGAGCACAACTCTGGTAAACGAGATTTAAAGTGGTGTTTTTGTGTGATTCTTTGTGGAGAAACTCCAACATACAGAACTGTATGACTAGGAGTGCCTTTGGTTGACAACAGCCCGATCTGTTTAAAGATTACGATTGTTTGTCTTATGGATCATCCCACTTGTTAATGCATTTGCATGTGTCCGGTTTCTTAATTTCATGGATTAAACCTAACCGATGCAGGATTTTTAAGGCCAATACTGATCGGTTTATAATCTCTGAATTGATAGATAGAAAGATACTTGAGTCATTCCTGAGGGGGAATTCACAGTATATCAGCCTGTATGCATTTTTTATATAAACCCAGAACATTTTAAAACTATTTTGATTGTAGTAAATTTTACAGACATGTATTGAGTGGGACATTTTACAGTTGAAAATGAACTTTTTTGATTAGTTTCATCATTGATTAATCTGCTGATTATTTTCTTATTATTAATCATTTGGATGATGTCAGGATATAGTGAAAAATGTCCATCTGTTTCCTAAAGTTCAAAGTGATCATCAAAGAAGTTATTTTTCAGCTCAAACCCAAAGATATTCAGTTTATAATAGCATAACAGAAAAGCAGCTAATCCTCAAAATTAAGTTGCTGGAAAGAGTGAATGATGCCTCAGAAATGACTCATACAGTTAACTGATTATCAATATAGTTGCAAATTATTTTTCAGTTTGACTTATTGATTAATCAGCTGATCATTTCAGCTCTGTACAACTTGTCAGCGCTTTCCGGTGAACAAACTGTTTCTAAATTATTACACTTTTTTTTTATTTATGTACAGCAATTTCCTCTTACTGTATGTTGTTCTTCTTTTGTGGTCATTGTGGTCTAACCTCCCAGAAGTTATTATGTCATTCATCTATTAGCTTATGCCTTCTCAGTGAGGAATGATTGGCAGAGGCTGGGTGTGGTATTAAAGTAATTTCAAAACCCATTTTCGCACAGTAATGTTTTATGGAAGCATATTTTAGTTGGACCGGTACTGCTGTATTCCTGGGTGCTGGGTATGAGCAGCCTGTCTGCTACACTCAGCACAGCCTGTACTGTCCAACAATCTGTAGATCTGGCAAGGAGACGAATGCTATCTCCATGCTTATCACAACGACACACAGAAGCACACAAGGCTCGCACGCAGACCACATACAGTAGGCGTGTTGCTTTCACAAAATAGTTTTATTGGTAAAAAATAGAACTACTTGCACAAGCACATTGAGACAACTGTATCAGAACTTGTGAACTGTTAATCATCACAAATATGCTCTGGCAAAGTAAGAAGTGCTAAAGCATCCACAAAAATAAGCTGCAGTTATCAAAATGATAAATCAATGTCTTGGTACAGTATATGCAGGAGAGTTGTAACTCTTTAGACTTTTAGGACCTAGTCACTTTGCACTCTGGCCATTTATAAGCTAATGAAATTGCGTGCTGATGCTCAAGCTGCACAGCCACAAAAAAAGATAAATCTCTAGCTCCTGTTTTCTTGCTGATCATCAGACAAAAATGGTTCCCTTTTTCCCCCAGAGTGCCAGTAAGTGTTATGTATTTGTACTGGTCCAGGGATCCTGGAATGCTCAGCCGTTTGAAACAAACTGCTGTCAAATAAAGTAACACAAGTAAAGGTGCACTGAGTTGTCTTCTTATAAAGAAGATATGGTATGAACATGATATTGTATTTTATATTGAAACAATCTGAAGGAGTCCTGATCCCTCAGTGAAAACAAACACCTTGAGAGCCTAGACACCTGGTGCAGTTGTCACAGGCTTACAGTGAACCAGAATTCATGAAACAAATAAAAAAGAATGCATTTAGAAAATACCACACTCATGACTTTTCAGTGAAACGCTCATCCCGGTGAAGTCTTGCTGTGCTTTGGGAAATGAGGAACAAAGAGGATTTAAAATAACCCTCGAAAGCTGCACTGGACTGTACACAAGCATCTAGTTGACTTGAGACTTAGTCTGGCAGAACAAATCACAAATCCATAAAACATTTGCTTATGTATAATTCATGTACAAACGACGCAATAAAAAAATAAACGGAAAGAACTCCAGATAGTATTAAAACGTGTCATCATGAAACGATTTGGCACATTCTCCAAACACATAACGTGTCAGTATTAGTTGATGACATGGCACATTCTTCTTTGTTTATTGCATTGGTTATGGTGCCTGGGCAGTGAGTTATTGTCAGGAGGCCAGTTCCGTCGGCTATAGTCTGTGCTGGGCAAGATGTCTAAGTCAGGGTGGGGTGGAAACCTGGCCCTAGAGGGCTGCCAGGGCCGGCAGTGGTACCCACAGAGATGCCCGTGGCGTGCTGGCAGCAGCCTGCAGGTGGCGAGCTGGGCTTAGCCATCTGCTCCCCCCCAGGAGGCTGCATGTTTATGAGAAAGAAGGAGAGAATGTGCAGTTCTATACATCTCTGCCAAGGCCTGTCTCGAGCATGAAAACATCTGATATCCCTTTCTCAGTAAAGAGTAGACGCACTCTGGAACATTACTGTCTGAAAGCGTAACAGTGCTACTGACATATGAGCAGGTGGGAGTTTTGTAAATGTGTGCGCGTGCCATGCTTTCAACATGCATCAGCTCACTCTTGTCAGCCATCACATCCATGTGACATAGATGCGACACAAACAGGACAGACGGAATGAGGGGTGAAAAAAGAGTGACAGGAATGGTGGCATAGTCAAGTGGCTGCAATTTAAGACACCGAGACTTCTGCAGGTGCAGACTGGTAGCATATGCGCAATGCTGACGCACTTGGAAAACAAGTCACATATGGAGAATGACTCAAACCTTTTTTAGCTGCCTGCCACACAGTCACCCAGTCGACCATAAGTCAAGAAGCTTCTCCTTTTCTGCCTCGTCTTTACCTCCCCACCACTGCACCATTAAACACCCGTTCATCCTCATATGAAATAGACACCATAGCAGCGGGCAGCAAAAACAGCATTTTCCCAAACCTCTGACCATGTAACAGGGATGCTGCCTCATGTCACCGGTTAATAAAGGAGATTAGTGAGAGTAGTGTGAGCAAAGGCTCCGATTAAAGCTTCTGGAGCCATGCCTGGAGAAAAAGATGCCCCCCTAAACAACTTCAAATCGCTGACTGACATGCACATACCCCCAGACAATACAGATATTTAAATGCCGAATTCTGTTTCCATGGCAGTGCGGAGGAGGATGACAGGACTGAAAAGCACATGCAAAAAGCCAGCGTGTCTGAGTGTTTACTGTGTACACAAACACACACAAGAGCATGAGTAAGTGTGTGGGTGTGCATGTCTGAGGGCGTGCAGGAATGGGTAGATGGATAAGGATGGGTAGCTGCTACTTACAGACAGTATGTTTTTGTTTGCTGGGTATGAACAGCACATCAGATACTCCACTCTGCTCAAGGATCAAATCTCTTCCTATCAATTTCTCTCCGTCTCGCTCACATTTTCACCTGCAGAGAGAGAAGCGGGCAACTGTTTGTCTGCATTTTCTGTCTGAAATCCAGCCCAGTGGTCCACATCTACTCCTCCTGACAGTCCTCTTTGAACAGTTACAGCAGGGTAATGTTTCTACAGCTTTTCAGGCACAGGCATTATGTGGCTATGTCTCAGTCTTCTACCAGGCATGCCGCTGTATTAATACACAGACAGGCTCCACACAGCATGCTTTAGAGGCAAAAATATCAACATCATTCTAGTAGCTAACAAAAATATGACTATTTCAAACGATTCCTCGTAGCATTCTAGTGGATACGTATACGAAAAACTATGATGGCTTGCTATGAAGAGGTTTCTCAGGCGTTATATTGCCTATCTTGTCAATTGAAAGGGTACCAGACGATTGTAAATAGCAGCTAAATGATTGCTTTTTTCTTTCAATTCAAACCTTTGGCGGGGGAAAAAAACGAATCTACATGGAAGGCTTCCTTATTTGCTTAATCCATTCCCCTGGGAACTCTTTCTGTGATTTACTGATGAAGGATGTCTGCATTTGGTTAGCGGCTTCCTTCGATGCGGCAGCACCTTATCCTGGCTCCTTACACATTCGCACTGTTTGTTCCAAGGCGCTGCTTAGGGAATACCTCCACTGCTTGTGCTTGCAAAACAGAAAAAAAGGGAGAAGAGCAAGATAGAGGAGAAGGGAAAATGAATTCAAAGTTGTTGCCCTCCTCTCTCGTTTTTTTCTCCACCTCTGTCTGGAATGGAGCCTAGTGTGAAGCGTAAGCCGTGATGGTTCCCCCTCAGGCTCGCCTCCCTTTAGCCGTAGCGTACACAGCGCTGCTTTATTACACATAGTCCTGCAGGCTGTAGCCAGTCTTATTGTCTAATGGGGAGAGAGAGCAGTACTGGTGCTGTAGCTCCTGCTGCTGGAGCAGCTGTTGCTGCTGCTGCTGCTGGAGCAGCAGTTTGTCAGGGGGAGGGAGCAGGACCAGGTCCTGGGGGCCATGCCTCTTCCCCGAGCAGGACATACAGAAGATGGACCCCCCAACAAAGAGGAATCCTGCTGAAACAAAGGCCACGTACACAGCACCCCCAGGCTCAAACTTATTGCTCTCGGGCACACTGGAGTCCAGGAAGTTGGTGATGACCTCGTTGGTAAACCAGGAAGCAGGCACCAGACACAGAAAACCTGCAGCGACAAAGCAGCCACCACTGGCAATCGCAGCGTGCCGCTTGGAGCGCCGTCCACCTCCCCAACGTGTGCATTTTAGTCCCAGGGATGCAAGGCAGAGGCCCATGGCAGCCATTACGCAGCAGAGCACCATAGTGGTGCGGGCAGTCTGCAAGTACGCAGGTAGCGAAAGCACCGAATACTTAAGTGTGCAACTGAACATGCCTGTGCTGTACCATGTGCAGTCCATCCACAGCCCCTGCATCTGGGAAATCGCTGTAATGATGTTGGAGCCCACATCTGCGCTGACCTTCCAGTTGGGCAACAGAGTGGCCACCATAGCACCCATGATGCCCAACAGCGCCAGGACAAATCCAAATATCTGCATGCCCGTGGATGCCATGCTCCGTTTTCAAGTTGATGCTGCTGCCGCCGCCTCAGCCCTTGTCCTCGCCAGGCAGCATTCACCCAGCGCCAGCTAGGCTTGTCGACCCCACTGTCCAGCCGCCTCTCTCCCCTCCCTTAGTGGTGTACCGGCTGCCAGTCAAATCCCCAGTTCCTCAGCTCTTCAGCTGCAGCTCCACTGGACTGGAGGAGAGAGACAGAGATGAGAAATTGAACTGAGTGGGTCCCCCTCGCTCTCCCTCCTTCTTTCTCCCCACATTCACCCAACACAAGCACAGACTTTTCTGGCTGGAAACAAAGGGCAGCATGAAGCACGAGCACTAAGAGCTGGCTCTGACTACACAGTAGGTAAGCAGAACACTGCATGTATACATTTTCTGTGCGCTGCCTTCTCCTTTTCCTTCCCGGAGCCCCATAGAGCTGTTATTGGAGAGGGAGAAATGAGTTTGTGGTATTTGCAATGCTCAATAGCTATGTGGACTTAAAGCTGCAGTGCCCCACACATATACTGTATATTCTACCACTTTAATTCCCCTGCTGTTTACCTTAATAACTGTGCCTACATTTTTTAACTGTTACACAATGTTATATTCAGGTAAAACGCAGGCTTGCGCAATTTTGTCAGCAGATAGAATTAAAGTTTGTGAATGCACCGGTTCTTTTTTTATTACTATTTCGTTGGACTTCTTATCCGGCGCATTGTGGTCTTTATCCGCTAAATAAATAGGTCGTTTCAGTTTTGAGTAAATCTAATCTCGATGCTCAGTCTAACTGTTTGCTGTTGTTTTATGATCCAAGGAGGGGGGAAAAGCGATGTCGAAATAATCCCTTCTTACCCCGGCTGGTGCAGAGCTGGCGCGTCACGTTGTTCGCAGTGATTCCTGTAAACACACACAGTCGCACATTGAAAGACAGCAGGCTGGTGAGGAGGAGAGATCAGCCCGGATCACGGGTCCATTCAAGCCATCCATTTTCTTAGCAACAGTGTGTGAGAGGACATCCCTGCTCTGTCGACCACACAGGCTTGGCCGGAGCCTGGGATGAATAAACCGTAGCGCTCTGGCACTCTCTCTTCCCCCTCCTAGCTCTCCCCTCCTCTCGCTCCCTCTCCCCTCTCCTCACCGGTGCGTGTGCTGGAGAACAGCGGTCTCTCTGCCTCACAACAACTTCATATAAACGACTGGACATCACTGTGCTGCTGCCTTCACCGTGCAGCTCTACATCCGCCACCTCCTCCCGTCATGACAGCCAACGCTCCAACCCTTACTCCCTATAGACTGAAAGGTTACTTTTAATTAGCTAACTCGAGCTAACGTTGCTTGTTTATTACGGTTCATTGTCGTCCTCAACGCACAAAGCCGTTTACTTTACAAATAAAATAATAATTTTACCACGAATAATCAAAATATCCGTGAAAACAAGTGTGATATTGAGAGTTAGCTAATGTTAAGTTTAGCTAAGTAGTTAGCTAACAGCAACATTTCATGTCTAAAAGCACTTTAAAAAAAGCTGAGAGTCAGTTCACCCAAACTAGAAAACAATCTCGTCTAACTTATTAGCTCTAGAGATGTATATGCAGAATACTTGGGGTTTTATTTGCTTTTGTACATTTTTTTCAGTCTCCAGAAACAATTTCCAAGCTAATAATTCCCAGAATCCTCTGTTTTCCTCACAACACCTTCCCCACAAAGAAATATGGTGCCTTCAAATGGGGTCGTGTTTACCGTGTTTAGGAGTTGACCTTATAAGTGGAAAGTTTCTGAAAGTGATGAGTTCACGACTTGTGACACGTTTGTTGGTGTTGTGAGAAATGGTGCCACCCTTGGAAGTTCATCCCTTGGTACATAATAACTTAATATTGTACAGTATTGTGCAGTATATTGTAATTTTAGTCATATATTGTTTTTCTTGATAATTTTACATGTCTGAGGAAAATGTTGATATTCTCACTGACCTCATCTTTCTCCTCTGTCATTACATCTTTGCATTTCCTTCGTTGTGTTACCCACCTGCTAGCTTGCTAAATTGTTAGCCTCTGTGGCTTCTAGACTCATGGTGCCTTCAATGGGCTCGTGTTTACCAAGTTTACGAGATGGGAAGTCGTGAACACGACAGTGTTGCATTCAAGTGGTTGAGTCATGAAGAACACCGTTGATAAGCAACGGCAACATTAACGTTACTGTCTGAGTCTAGAAGCCACAGAGGCGAACAATTTAGCAAGCTAGCAAGTGGGTAACATAATGAACGAAATGCAAAGGCATAATGACAGAGGAGAAAGATATTTTCATACAATACATGACTAAAATTACAATATACTGTACAATATTAACTTATTATGAACTTATAAATGAACTTCCATGGGCTCCACCATTTCTCACAGCATCATCAGACATGTCACAAATCGTGAACTCTGAGCTTTCAGAAACTTTCCACTTACCAGGTCGTCAATACCACGAGGGGATGTTCATATGGACCCAATTCATAAACATGGTAAACACAACCCCATTTGAAGGCACCATCAGACAGTAATGTTAATTAGCGTTGCTTAGCGGTGTTCTTCTCTTGAACGCCACGCATATTGTGTACACAACTTCCCATCTCGTAAACATGTTAAACATTAAACAGTATTATTTACACATTATTCCAGGGTGGGATACCTAAAATGTATTTATTTAATGTTATTTCATTTAATTTGTTAAATAAAATTTGTATAAAGAGGTAGCTAGCTAATATTTAGCTTAATTAGTTAGCTAACAGTCAGCTAGATTGCGTGTCTAAAAGCACTTCTTTTAAAAGCTATGAGAGTCTGTTCACCCAGACTACAAAAATAAAATTTCAGCTAACTTACCTCTAGAGGTGTACATGCAAAACACTTTCAAACACTCACAAATTTCAGGAGAAATCTGTCTCAAGAAACAATGTCCAAGCTACTCTAATAATTCCCAGAATCCTCTGGGAACCATTTTCATCAGAACACGTTCCCCCAGAAGAAATAGTCCCATGATTTTAATTATTAACCATTAATTATTATTCCAGGATGGGATAGCTAAAATGCAGTAATTTATTTCATTTAATGGCTTTTTTATTGTTAGCCATCAAAGAGCATCTCCACACTACCAATGTGTTAAAATAGAGTTTAGTCTATTATATTGAATATTCATTATTTGGCCTAATTGATTTTGTGAAAAGAACAGAATACTTAAAGTGATGTGATTGCAAAATGTAATGTCCTTCTCATCATGTCAAAAAACTAAATAAAAACTTACAAATATGGCAACATTATTCATAATATGAATGCATGAAGTTTGGCAGAATGGTAGGCTGTTGCTCAGACTTGTAGAGGCTATTAGGGCTGGCCTGAATGCTTCGAAGCTTCGACAGGGGCCATGGTCTTCCACCTCCAAAACACTATATGAATGCTTTGTTTTTTAAATCTTTATTTTTATACATAAGTATGTAATAATAGTTTATAAATCCCCAAATAGCCCATAAAATAAGGAATAATCCCACAAGTTTATTAATTTTTCATATTTAACATCAATTATTATTAGTTATCCTCAAAAGGATGTCACTGTTTGTTGTGTGTTTAAGTGTGTGGTGCAGCAGTGGCACTGTCCGAGGAAATGAAACGCTGTTTTGAGAGGCTTCGAATGCCTTCGAATATTTCTCACCAAAGCTTCGAAGACCAAAAAATGGTATTTGGGACGGCCCTAGTAGCTACAAAGAGCTTAAGACTTTTTTCAGGGTGGAGAAAACTCTTATTGTTATGTAAACTAACCAGCAAATTAAGATCAAATCTATTACTGAGCAGCAACGAGTTGCTCTGTAATCACAATGCAATACTGCTGTTTTTAAAAGATAAGAAACGGCCAAGATGCAAAGTCTAGATAGGATTTCCAAACATAGCCCCACTACACAACTGGGAAAGGTAATCTAATTAAGACAGAAGAAAAATCTGCTATCATTATGACCAGATGAGCTGGTCAGAGCTGTTGTTGTAGAAGCTTTTGTTTGTTTATGTGTTGGTCCAGAGGAGCATGCGTACCCCACCATGCCAAAAACTGACCCTCCCAGGGGCATCATCTTCATCAGGCATCAGTCAGCAGGAGCCTAAAACTCACAGCTGCTACCCTGTCTTCCCTCTCCTCTCTGTAGAGGACGTACAATAAGGGAGGGAGTGGCTAGGGCGGCCTTGATTCATGAATGACAAAGAGGACAAAATGATAGAGGGGGAAAAAAATCAGACAGGACTAATAGACCTGATACCCTTGGAAACACAGATGTGTGTTGCTATTATTTTGCTGCATGGGCAAATCAGCAAAAACAGCAAGCTGTGGGGGATGATTTTGCCTGTCTCCCCACTTACAGTATAACGACCAGGCATTGACCACAGTGGTGTGTAGCCATTACGTGTAGATAGGTTGGTAGCAATTGATTTGTTTAGCTATTGATCTGTTTGTTTAATATGGCCCAGTGCTCTCTCCATCCATTGTTTTCCCCGTAAAGTACCCCTAAGAGACCCTTTCTTAAAATGAGATCTGGCCAGCATGCGGAGACGTTGCACACCACATTACCTCCAGTGTGATGTTGTTGTCGACCTTCAGCGCTACATTCTGTGGGCTCCGTGTGGGATACCACTGCAGCAGAAAGAGAAATTATCCAGTTTTCCTCAGACACACTACAGTATGGCATGTGTGACCTGTCTCCTTGTAAACAATGAGATCCTAAGTGCTGATGCTGGTGTTGTTCTGTGGGGAGTAAGATAAATAAATAAATAGATCATAGAGGGTGTGGATAAAAGGAGAGGAAAAAGATGGAAGGAGAGAAGAGCAAAACGCAGTTAACATACGCCCGTTGAGTGCAGATGTGTGACGCTGTGATGTGTGAAGATATTGCGGGCTATTATAAGCGTGGTCCCCTTTATTTTATCACCTCGCAGCAGAGCTCTCTAGCCTTTTTGCAGCATAGCTCTGAGGCACAGCCGGACCAGCCGAGTTCCCTTTTGCCCACACGAGGGGCTTTTATCGTTCAATTTGCATTTTCCCCTTTTATGTCCTCCCTTGCGTAATTGGTTTCCGTGCTCATCGTCTTGCAAAGGCGGTCTGTTCACAGCCGAGATGCAAGGTGTTGTGTGATAGCTGTGATGTCACTGTCAATGCAATCTTGTTTCGGAGCAGGGCCCCGGTCCAGTTTCACCATAGATAATATGTGTAAACCTGTCTGAGCCAAAACAATTGTGACATGTTGCAAAATTACGGGCATGGCTTGATTAAATAGTCTCTTTATCTTACTCCATTAAGACTGACTCCCAAGTGAACGATGTGGAATGGCATTTATGAGCTTTTAAATATCCCATCAAAACAATTTTCCCATGTTGTCCCCATTTGCTGTTCCGCTGGTCCAGTAAATTTCACATTTTTGGGCATAGCTCAAGCTTTTCTGTGACGAAAGTGTCTCTTCAAGGAGCTGATCTTGTCACAGGCTAGGGCTACAGTCCTGAATGTCCTGTGTGCATGCCATGGGTGATTTCATGGGAAGTACACTGCGCTGCCTGCACAGGAAGCCAAAGCCCTTCCTCCCAAACCCCTCAAGCAACATCAGCCTAGTATATTCAGAGCCATTGACTGCTGCTTTCTCCTCTCTGAGAGGCTGTCTCCCTCCACTGATGTAATGGAGGTTGTCTTCTCAAGGTATTGTCATGATTAATGCAGCTCTTCCCCTTTTGCAGGATCAGTGTGAGCTTTTCTCTCTTGTATTCCCTGGCTGTATATAGCCTTTCTTCCATCCCCCTTGCTTTTTCTCTGAACCTGCTATTATGTAAGTGCAAGCATTGGTGGTTCAGGTAGCACAGTGGCTGGTGCCCCAGGGCCCATGCCATCTCGTCATGGTTACGCTTAGAGGGACATGACAAATTACTGCTTACACACCATTGGGCTAGAACTCACCAAGAAAGAGACGTCAGAGGTGGAAATGGGGAAAGAGGAGCTGGAGAACCACAGGGCAAAGCTAGAGTAATAGAGCTGAGCTTTGGGAAGGTCAAACACATGAAATATCAGAACTCAGAAGTAATGTCGATGTTGGGACTGTTGTGTTTAAGTGTGTCATAAAAGGTCTTGACTTGCAGGCAAAAGAAGACATGTGACTTTTAGATAGAAATCTCTAATAGTTTGTCCTTTTCAAACTCCCTACCGGAGGAATCAGCAGTGTAAGACTTTCTTTTTGTCTGGACCGCAGAGGGCTAGCCCTACACACACCAAAGTCTGTCACTGACTGAATGACTGCCTGAGCGATGACGTTACACGATTGGTTGGCCTAGTGTGGGAGTTTCCTCATTGGCCATTGCTCTTAGAATGAAAAGGGGACACGTCCAGCTCACGAAACTTGGACCAAGCTGTTAAACTAGGCGATCTACTCAGAGCGGACACATAATTAGGTACTAATTAGGTGCTAGTAAAAGGTTTGACCCCTTTTGCCTTCAGAACTGCAATAATTCTTCATGGTATAATTTCAACAAGGTGTTGGAAACGTTCCTCAAAGATTTTGGTCCATATTGACATGATAACACCACACAGTTGCTGCAGATTTATCGTCTGCACATCTATGATGCAAATCTCCCATCCCACTACATCCCAATGGTGCTCTACTGGATTGAGATCTGGTGTCTGTGGAGGCCATTGGAGTACAGTGAACTCATTGTCATGTTCAAGAAACCAGTTTGAGATGATTTGAGCTTTGTGACATGATGCATTATCCTGCTGGAAGTAGCCATCAGAAGATGGTACACTGTGGTCATAAAGGGATGGACATGGTCAGCAACAATACTCAGGTAGGCTGCAGCATTTAAACCGTGCTCAGTTGGTACTAAGGGGCTCAAAGTGTGCCAAGAAAATATCCCCCACACCGTTACACCATCACCAGAAGCCTGAACCGTTGATACTAGGCAGGATGGATCCATGCTTTCATGTTGTTTACGCCAACATCTGACCCTGCCATCTGAAATCGAGACTCGTCAGACCAGGCAACGTTTTTCCGATCTTCTATTGTCCAATTTTGGTGAACCTGTGCAACTTGTAATCTCAGTTTCCTGTCTAGCTGACAGGAGTGGCACTGTGTGGTCTTCTGCTGCTGTAGCCCGTCTTCTTCAAGGTTCAAGGTGTTGTGCGTTCAGAGATGGTGTTCTGCCTTCCTTGGTTGTAACGAGCGGTTATTTGAGTTACTGTTGCCTTTCTATCATCTCCAACCAGTCTGCTCATTCTCCTCTGACCTCTCACATCAACAAGGCATTTTCGTCCACACAACTGCAGCTCACTGGATATTTTCTCTCTTTCGGACCAGTCTCTGTAAACCCTAGTGATGCATGAAAATCCCAGTAGATCAGCAGTTTCTGAAAAACTCAGACCAGCCCGTCTGGCACCAACAACCATGCCACGTTCAAAGTCACTTAAATCCCCTTTCTTCCCCATTCTGATGCTCAGTTTGAACTTCAACAAGTTGTCTTGACCACATCTACATGGCTAAATGCACTGAGTTGCAGCCTTGTGATTGGCTGATTAGTGATTTGTATTAACAAGCAGTTGAACAGGTGTACCTAATTATGGGGCCGGTGAGTGAGATTCAGCAGTAGCTGAATGTCACTTATAATGTTTTCAGAAGTAGATGTTGGTGGATTGTTTAGACAGATTAACAGAAAGTTTATGAGAAGGCCGCCATGTTGTTTCCTGTTTGAAATGATGAGCAGAAAAGAGACAAAAATCAGGTGCATTCCACCTTGGGTACGCTTGACCGGCCAGTCGAGTGGAGCAGCATGTCCCCTAGTGTTCTCGCCGGACCTGGTGGACATGTAGCACTTGATTTAATGTTATAGACATGACCGCTGACTATCTGTGTAACAATTTAGCCACAAGTTCACAAACTGACTGTGCACGGTCCGTCCATACACTATATGGATGGACCGTGTATATACTATATATTATAGTCTTGTTACAGTAGAAATACAAGTTGGATGATATGATATGTAAGGAGGGAAGCAGGTTCAAAGTCTATGGATGTCTTTTCAAAAGCTTCAGTCAATTTTGTGGGATTGAGAGACTCAAAGCAAGAATTTTCATTTGCTCAAGTATAGATCTTTACATAACAATCTAATTTAGAGGCCAACTTAGTGGTAATGATTCACATGTTTCCCCTGCTAAGTACGATGGTTAGCTCAAATAATTACTGTCAGAGCATTTCCAATCCATGTCTGCTTTGTGTGTGTGTATGATCCTTAATGTCACCTGTGTAAAGAAAAGGACAGGGGGGATGCGAGAGCCTAAGCGAGGGAGAGATTGTCAGATAGATTCAATAAGTCAGTCTGCTAACTCAGTTCAGATTCGCCAAGCAGATGCAAAGTATTTTACGTGTTTTGAGGGGGAGGGCTTGGGGGAGGAAGGCATGTTCATAGCACCTCAATGGAGGGCCCAGGTGACGGCAAGTGATTTAAAACGGAGTTTCCTTGCATGTTGAGGTTATCAGGGGGAAGGATTAATGGCAGGGAGCAGGACACTCCTGTGGCGCTGCCTCGTGAAGCCGTGTAGCAAGGCCATACATAAATCATAGCAGCAAAGTGACTTGGACAAGCTGATGGCTGAAATGCCGCTGCCTGTATAGTCCCAGTATCGACGTTTCCCCCTGGCTCCTCTCTTAAATCATGAAGCGCAGCATATAAATGGCCAAATTATTCCAGCATAAAGTGAAATTTAAGATATTCCTTTTTATTGCTTCTTCCCAACAGATAGTGATCTGATCTTGCTTCGCCAAAACACTGATAGAAGAATTTTTTGCAATCCAGATATAAATCCAGACCAGAATCCTTAAATGTTAATGTGACAGGTGGAGGATTGATTCTCATAATGCACACCTCTGTTCTAAGCCGAATGATGCAGCCACAGCACTCAGTGCCCTTGACAACACCTGCCACGTGGCCTTTGTATTTAAAATGCATCGCATATGAACTAAAAGGGTTAGTGTATTAATAATAGAGGTATCATGAAGAAGCCGAAGCCATTACTGACACTACAAATAGACCATGAGGTCATCGTTCAATGGTAGACTGTGTTAAACATGACAAAATGCCAGTAAAAGAAACATGAGATTTACTCAACAGATGTACAGTACATGCATCAACTGCTTCAACTCATAACAGCTTTCCTTTCATCGGCCATGTCGAATCATCTGATGCTGGACCCTGGAGTTTGAAGCTTTCTCTGCTCTATTATTGCACATAGCCCTCAGGGCTGTTGAGACAAACAGTCTTTGCCGCCACCGTCCCATTAAACGCCACTGCGACAGGAAGCTCAGAAGCACAGGGATCTATAGATCTGATAAGAGATAGTGCTGCAGTTTACAAGTGCTCCGGAGCGCTACCTCAGTTGTTCACGGAAAAGGGGACTCAAAACAGCTCATTAGAAATCCTTCGCGCGTCCTCAGACCACTTTAGTTTTCCTCCCCTAATTATCGACGCCAGCCCCTAGCCCAGGAAAGCAAAAAGGCAGCTGCGAGTGAGTCACACAATCCAGAAATACAATCTTCAAGGATGCACGAGGAGCTCCGCAGGGCATATTGTCTCAACAGGAGGGCTGTTGAGCTGAATTAGATGTCTTTATATTTCACTTCTGTGTATGTGTTGTGTGTAATAATAAGAGGGGGAAACAAGTCTGCGGGTATGTTTTTTTTGCATGCTCGACTTGCCATTAAATGCTAAGGTAACATGCTGTGCAACATTCCCATTCATGCACCTGCATACTTCCTCCCTTTTACAACTTTTGTCTCCTCACATTTACATACCTGCACATGAACAGTATGCAACATCTGTCTTCTCTGTTCTTCATTAAAAGACACCCCATTCCACTTTCAGATCTCAAAATCTTTTCCATTCAGATAGATACGTGAGCTATTTCTATTGATATTCGTATTTTTTTTCTTGTTATATAAAGAGTCTTTAAGTGTCTTGAAAAGCGTCCCAAGCCAAAAAGCACTTGAGGGCAATGAAATGTATTATTATTAAGACTAACGCTGCTGATGTCTTTCCTCGGAGCCCCATTGTCAGCCTGCTCAGCCAGTCAGAGTACAGTCCTTCACAGTGCTCCCTCACTAGGGAAGTAAGGCTATTACCATCTATGGAAAGACAGACAGGCGACTGCTCCGCTCTGCTGCCCACTGTCTGGCTTTGCCATTGGTCCGCACACAGTAGAGTATCTCACTGATTGTACAGTTGCCCCTTAAGCTATAACTTGCAGGACTGAATGCCATCATGTGAGACATCCTTGAAAGATGATTGCCTCATTTGTGCTGCAAACACACAGATCCAGACATTCAGAAATAGTCTTTTCAAGTATTTTGTGTCTTACATACATACTGTACTGTAATATACGTACGGTACAAGGAATTTGACTTTGGTTTCATGCATCTCTCTCAATGTAGTTACAGAGAAATAGAAAAAAAATAACAGCTAGGGACAAGGGCAACAAAGCAAATAAAGGTAAGGAATAGACAGGAGTGTTACATAGGCAAATAGTGAAAAAATAGGTGTATATGTAAATATTATTGACATACACTGTATATAAAAATGACCAACAATAAAGTAAGAAATAAAATAAAATGTCTTTATACAAATCAAGTGTAAACAATACAAATAGTGCAAAGAAATAAATACCGGATGGATATACATAGACTGGATCATTATGTACAGTATGTGCTTGCAAAGATATTTATATACTGTATGCACAGTGAGTAGGATGTATGTTGACAGATGATACGTACATATTAAAGAGAACCTATTGTGCTCATTTTCAGGTGCAGACTTGTATTTTGGGGTTCTACAAGAACGTTTAAACACTTGAATGTTCAAAAAACACTATTTTTCTCATACCAACTGTGCTGCGGCACCTCTTTTCTCCACTACAGCGCTTGAGGCCCTGCCAAACTAGCCGCTAGGTAGGTATTATGCAAATGTGTTACTTGGTGACATCACCACGTTACGGAAGAAAAGGCAGGACTTCAACCAAGGCCTTTCAGACAGTTCAGGAGCAGTGTTTTTGTGGACTTCAGGCTTTGTAACTTTGCAGAAAGAAATATTATATGCACAAAAACACTATATAACACACTAAAGGAAAAGCATAATAGGTCACCTTTAAAAATTTGTGCATTAAAGACTGTAAATTTCTAGTCAATAATGGCAGTAGTGAATATTTTGGTGTTACAGGGTATTGACAGTGTTTGACTGATATAAGTGTTCATTAAAGTGATGGCCTGAGGGAACAAACTGTTCTTGTCTGGTTGTTTTGGCGTCTATTGTTCTGTAGCGCCTCCCAGAGGGGAGAAAATGGAAGAGGTTGTGTCCAGGGTGCGAAGGGTCTGCAGTGAAGCTTCCTGCCCCTTTCATGACTCTGGAGGTGTAGAAGTGCTGGATCGAGGGCGGGCTGGCACCAGTTATTTTCTCTGCAGTCCTGACTGTCCATTGTAGTCCGTCCCTGTCCTTTCTGGTGGCTGATCCAAACCACGGTGCTGGATGTGCAGTGTGGTCAAAGAGAGCAGATGATCCTTTTAAAGAGGAACTAGCAGTACAGTGAGGAGAGAATGTGTGGATGTATACAGTATGTGCTTGAAAGTGAGCAAGAGTTGGGCTCTGCTGAGTCTGGCACGATTACTTCAACAGTGTGTCATGTCAGCTTAGGGCTGACACAGGAAGGATCAGGAGCCAGCAGCTTGTGACGAGCTGGCGCTAAGGCCACCACCATCACTGGTCCTTTACTGTAGTTCAGTGTTTCCCAAACAGGGGTACTTGGACCCCTGTGGGTACATCAGTAGTTGCTGAGGGCTATGTGGAAAGACAGTGGAATAGTTTAGTTTATTATGATCGAGGCAGCTGTGGCTCAGAGGTAGAGCAGGTTGTCCACCAATCAGAAGGTCGTGGTTCAAACCTCTGAGTATTTAGATTAGATCCTGATGGCTCTTCCTGGGGTCCACACGTACAAATACACCCAGAATAACATAGCCTTGTAGAATAAAACAGCACGAGACTGAACATAAATGCAGAGTAACCAAACATATTACCGACTGAACAACACAGGACTGAAACACAGACTCAAGACAATCAGATAATCAGAAAAATCTGAAGTAGTCCATTACACTCCATTGTCCTGCAGTTATTGCAAATCGTATATCCTACAAGAAGTAATTAGCCTACCTGAAATAGCCCTTTTCACTCAGTATTCCTGGTCTACTGACTCAGACAGTCCCTCCACTAGACCAGTCAACATAATCCAACTTCCAGTATATTACTGTATATACTGTACACACGATTTGTTCAAAACTCCAAACCAGTCCACAATTTTTTTTCACCATCTCAAATTAAAAGATGCTGTTTTACTAACATTTTAATTGAGTTTTACTGCTTTGTTGTGCAACATGTCCTTGTAGAAAATTCCATTCATGTATAGCTCATTCACTTGATTGCATTTGTCCTTGCTTTCAGTAATCTGTACTTTCTTTCGACAGCATGTCTGGTAGACTAGTCATGTCTATCTAAACTGAAGGTTGCAAACAAAATAAGTGTCTTTTTCTAACAGAAATATTTCTCATAAATACAAGTAATGAATAGAGTGATGTATGCATTGCAGCAACATTTTTTCTGTATCCACAACAGAGCCCTATAAGCGCTGTTCTGTTTCCTGTTGTAGCATTAGACCATAATACTGGGCAATAGTCAAGACTGGACAGTATTAAACCCCAAATCACCTGTTTAGCTGAGTTTTATGTCAAAAATAGTGCACATATTTTAACAACAGAAATACCATTGTCCGTCTTAGCAACTATCTTATTTATGTGTTTTGTCGATGATAATTTACCATCAAAGATGATTTCAAGGAGTTTGGTCTCCTGGACTTGGTCTATAGACACACAGTAGTAGTAGTAGTTTTGCCATGACTTTCATAAGGAGTTGAAAGCAGGTGTAAGAGAATAGTAATAGTACCTGTGTGTACTGACTCCCATAAAGCAGGACATGAGCTCTGTGTCTGCCTAACGTACCATCACTGGATCATTATATGTTCATGCTGCATTGGTTTCACCCTTAGAGGAAATGGTGGAGCCAGAAGGACCAAGACAGTGGGATGAAGGGAAGAATGCTACAGTGAGTCAGGCTCCCAGGTATTGAGAAACTCAGTTGTGATGCAGCAACACACGGAGAGACAGGGAAGGAAGAGAGAGGCTCAGTTTCTATGGTCCATCGCACAGGTGTTACTGTGGCAACTGGAACCGGCTCGCCAGCCAGCCATGCTGCGTCATCTTATTTTCTGCCTTTCCTCTTTTCTTTCATCCCAGCGTATTGATCCCTCCACCTCTCCCTCTCTCTTTGTCCAGCGTTGTATCTCCCTTGCCATTTGTCAGGCAACCTTTCTCTCCAGCATTTTTTTTTCACCACACTTTGCATTCTCCTCTCTCCTCCTCACACCTACCTGCTCTTTCTTGCCACTTTCTTCATTCCCATGAGCACACTCTTTGCAATCAATTTTGAATGCTCTTTCTGTTTGTGTGCGTTTGTAGGTGGACGTGGGTGTAGTTCACTTCACGCCTCTGGTTCAGCCCCAGATCCAGCAACCCTTCAAGTTGGTGGAGAAAGTCGTCAGGAACGTCTTCCAGTTTCGCAGGAAGCACTGCCATAAAGGAGTGGAGTAAGCCCAGTTATACAACTTGATGTAGCTTGCAATGCATCCGTCCTCTCTTTCCTCTCCCTTTTTTACTTTTTAATCTTGCCTCATCCTCATCTACCATTCTGTCTCTACATTTTTCATTCCCTGTTTTCTGACAGCTGCGTCTTCATCTCATCATTAATTAGAATGGGTTCTGATTTGCTTTTCTTTGTCACACACAACACTACTTCTGAGGCTTTCTGTAACCAAAGTCTGAACAGCGGAGCACGCTCAGAGCTCTGTTGAAAACAAACCCACATGCCCACGTGCATGTGCACGCTGCCCATCGCCCCCGTGCCTGTTAGAAAAGTGTATGTAGGCCCACATAACAAAAGAACAGTGGTTGTGTGAAAGAGAGCAGTAATTATGAGTCATTGAGGTGGCATAGGAAGATGAGGCATATTTTATGTAACTACAGTGGGTTGGCAGCAGCGGCACCAAATTGGAGAGGAGGCACCAGCACTGAAGCGCCTAAAAGGCATCTGTACTGCTGCGGAGTGTGTGGAATTAGCTATTGCTCACCAACCTGCAGAGAAAGAACACGGAGGAACATCTTAGGCAGGGAAATATCTTTAAAAATAAATGGCTACTTCTCTATATTGAATATTCTGGGGAGCTTTTCAGGGTAAGAGCTAGAAAAATAAATGAAAATTGGACATTTAAATTATAGCTGCCATCTTAATGTTGGAGAAGTTTGTGTCTGTGTGAGTTTTGCATCAGTATCTCCATCCCTTTACTACAGTGCATGGCAGTGGAACAAATTAACAATTCATGAGCAGCTCTAGCCTTTTGTGTGATTTCAATTAACTTCACAGATTTGAAATAATCGCTGAGGGATAATTTCTTTCTGTTTGAACTTTAGAATGCCATTAAATTTGCATGATCATTAAGATATCAAAGTGACCTGAGCATAGGAATCTGTGCCATTATTCCTTCGTGTTTTTACACCCCCAGAAAGTTGTTCCCTGAGGCGTGTCGAGTTGAGCTGACACAGGAGATGCTGCAGAAGGCTGACGTGGACCCCATTCTACGCCCTACAGAACTCACCATACCCCAGTTCAGGGCTTTAGCAGATGCCTATGCTCATATCTGCACCCAAGAACCCAGTCTCCTTAGCTATGAGTTCAGAGAGGAGCTCAGACTGAAGCACCTAACCAGGCTAAGAAACAAATCAATGGACACATTTATGGACAAGCCAACCGGCACACCACCAAGTCCTCAACGACCCTGCTAAATAAAAAAGCATGGAAACCTTGAGAAGCCCACTAATAGCCTCTGTTAGCACAGGGAGACAACAGACTGCTCTTAGCCTTGACATTTCCACCTGGCATATGCATGCATTTTTAAAACGTTTTTTCCCTGCACCCAGGGAGCGATAGGTAACTTGGTACACATGAAATCCTGGGGCAGAGACAAGAACCACAAAGCACATAAAGATCCCGGGTGGATTGGATCAGCTCCAAGACCTTGCTCCAGGATGGGACAACTCAAAGCAGAGTCATGTGTATTTGGGAGAATACTGAAAGCATGCTAGTTACCAACAGTAGCTATTTAAGAGTGAGTATCTCTTTATGTCCCAATTCTTACTTCAGATCCAACTCGCATTACACTCTGTCCTGTGGGACCTGAGAGAACCGTCAGAGTGTTTTCAGGGTGATTTAGAAAATGGGAACAACATGGCAGCACCATATCCAGGCCATTTTTTTTCCCTTTTCTAAGTACTGTATTGTTTAGTCGCTTGGGAGACTGAGCTTAAAGGGAGGAGGAAAGTGGTGGAAATTTGTCCCCTCCAGAAAGACTATTGTTGTATTAAAGGAAGAAGATTCCACTATTCAAAACCACAATCTGCATTTGATCCAAATAAATCACATCTAACCAATTTCCTTTTCAAAATTACATCATAAATGAGGCACTGATTTCATGCACATTTGTTACATTTCTTGTGCAAAATACAGCATTTATGACCTGTATGTTAAACAGATTTGACCAGTGTTGTTATTTAAGGTTTTATGTCAATAAAAGCGTTTTTACAAGTTTTACATTTTCCTGTCCCCTCTGAAAGCTAGAACAGATTATCACAGACAGAACATGGCAGGGCTGTCGCCTGCCAGTGTGGCAGATGGCAGGCTAAGGTTGACTTGCCAGAGAGAGAATTCACTCAGTTTTGATGATCGGTGGTGCTAATCTCCAACCACAATCAGGACTTGATCAGATTTACATGGCCGATAGGAATGCAGGATTGCCATGTTGACAACCATGATGCTGTGTGTTATCAAGTTAGCGCTGTGACCCTCAAGAAACATTGGTGTCATGTCATTGGTGCCTTCAAATGCTGTTGTGTTAACTATGTTCACAAGAGTCCAACCCAAGAGTATTCACAACCTCCTAAGTGGAAAGTTTCTGAAAGCTCAGATTTCATGACTTGTGAAAGTAAACTTTTTGGTCATAAGTTAATATATTCTACTGTCATTTTACATGTTTCAGCAAAATGTTGATATTCCCAACAGCCACATCGTTGCCATCTGTCAGTATGCCCTTGCATTTACTGCATTATGAGACCCACCTGTTGGCTTCCTAAACTGTTAGCCTCTGTGGCCTCTAGATGCCAACAATAATAGGTGCTTAACAGCAGTGTTCTCACTACTTAACCACTTGAACGTGAAATATACAGTATTTATTGTGTACAAGACTTTCCATGTTGTAAAACGAGCTCACGTACCTTTGAAGGCACCATATGAAAAGCTTTTATTTTGGCAGGTGACAGGATGTGTGTGAAGCGATTGGAGGGTAAGGACTGACGTCACAGACAAGGGGAAAGTAATTAGCCACTGATGAGGTACACATGCGCAGTAGCTAGTAGAGGCATTTGTTATGCCATGCTGAGATGTTTGTTTGTTTGTTGATGGTACAATATCTTTCAGCACTACTGTCATTTTTTAAAACCTATAAGTAACACTTCAGATGCCTACAGTACATAACTTAAAGCCAGAGGAGGTCAACAAGTAACCGTTTCCACCAGCCTCGCGGGAGAACCGAGTGTGGGTGACACCGAGTCCAGTCCCGGTCCAGTCCCGGTCCAGTCCCGGTCCAGTCCTGCAGCTACAAGTGAATCAAAACCACATGACAGGTATGTGTGTTTATCAATAATTTAAAACCTTTTATGAAAATATATTTCATGTTACATTGGTTTATCAATTGTACTCTTGCTAAACTGCACCAGCTTTTGTAACGTGATTAAGTTATGTTTACTTTGTGACATTTTGCAGTAACTAAAAAAGCTAACAAACTATACTGACTTTTATATGACATACTACACTAAGTTTTTTTATGGCGTACTATGGCATTTTTTATGACTTTATAACATACTATACTATGATTTTTTTTACTTTTATGACACATTGTGACATTTAGGATATGTTATACTTTTTTAGTATAGTATATATTTTTTAAAGACATTTTCAAGACATTTATGGCATACAATACTATGACTTTTTTTTGCATTTTTCTGACATGCTATTGTGACATTATTTAGGATATATCATACTTTGTATAGTATAATAAACTATGAGTTTTCTTTTATATGACTCAAAAAAGCCATAAATAGTCATGGAAGGCTATAGTATGTTTAAAAAAATAATAATAAAAAAACTATTTTATAATTGTCAAAATGCAATAATATAGTATATATATGTATTCAAAACCATCAACTAGGTACTAATGAGGAACGCAGTATGTAGTGTATACATACAGTATGAAACTGATAAAGCCATTTTTTGCAGTATGCTAGGCCAGGCTTTAGTCTTTAAACAAGCTCTTAAAGCACTGGGTAAAAAGTGGAATTCATACCACTATTGCAGTTGTATTGGAAAATGAAACGTGGATTTTTTTTGTATGTTTATGACCTATGTTTGTTTACTTTGTAAGCTACTACATGGTTTCGCTCCCCCACCCCTTCAACAATTTATTCTTACAGGGCGTGGTGAAGTGAGATAAACAGGATCATCAACAAAGGGGGACTGTAAATATAAAACATTGCTCAACGAAATTTACTCAAACTGCTTTTTCAGTTACAGCAACAACACAGTGGAAGGATATCCTACAAATATTATGTAATGTTAAAAAGGGTCAAACAAATCATCCATCAACAGGGAACTGAAAGTCTCTTGAGAGCTCCAGCCAGCTCATAGCGGAGGTCTGAGAGAGAGAGACTGGCCGGCTGGCTGGTAGCAACCCTGGAAGGTTACAGCTAGCCGTCATAGGAGTTTGTGAGCTTCTTATAACGTTGGAACAAAAGCAGTAAAACGTCATAGTGTATTATGTTAAAAAAAAAAAAAAAAAGTCATAGTATAGAATGTCTAAAACACTGATTAAAAAGTCATAGTATAGAAAAAAGTAATTTAGTGTGTCGAAAAATACAAAGCCAAAGTGTAATATATCAATAAAGTCATAGTATAGTTTGTCGAATAAAGTCATAAAAATGTCATACTATAGTATATAAAAAAAATCCTAATACAATATGGTGCAAAAACTTATGTCGACAAAGTCGTAATAAAGTATGTTGAAAATAGAATGTAGGACTGCAAGTCATTGTATAGTATGTCAAAATTAAGGCACGGTATAGTATGTTGGAAAAAAATTCATAGTATAGTATGTCGGAAAGAAAGTCATAGTATAGTATGTCGAAAAAAAGTCATAGTATAGTATGTTGGAAAAAAAAAGTCATAGTATAGTATGTCAAAAAAATATCAAAGTATAGTATGTCAGAAAAGTAGTAGTAGTCATAGTGTAGTATGTCAAAAAAAGTCATAGTATAGTATGTCGAAAAAACAGTATTGTATGTCAAAATAAAAGCATGGTATACAATGTCGGAAAAAAAATCACTGTATAATATGTTGAAACAAGTCATATTATACAGTTGTGTTCAAAATTATTCAACCCCCACAGTAGATAAGTGTTTTTGCAAGTTTGACATTTATTTTTCATCTTGTTTATAATCACATTAAATAATGACATGTCAAATAGACAAAACAACTGAAATTACAAAAATATTTTTTGGAATATTCCAATTAATGGCCTTTCTGTGATTACCTCATTGACAAAATTATTCAACCCCCCTAGTCCACCACTCTTAAGAACAGAGGTTTCCATCAGGTGTTGTCAAACAGCTGATGAAAACATCTGTAGATGTGAACGGAACCCTAATGAGCAGCAATTAAGCAGATTTAAAAGGACTCTGACACATGGCTCTTCTTGGCAGTTAATGACATCTTTGCAACATGGTGAAGTCCAAGGAATGGTCAAAAAAGTTCAGAGAGGAGGTCATTTCACTTCATAAGCAAGGATATGGATATAAAAGATGGCAAAGAGGCTAAACATTTCAAGAGACACAACTGGGAGCATAGTCCGCAAGTTTAAAGCTAAAGGCACAGTGGAAATGCTACCTGAGCGTGGTAGAAAGAGGTTACTCTGCAACTGCTGTGCGATACCTGAGGCGAAAGGTGGAGAAAAATCCCAGGGTGACAGCTGAGGAACTACGACAGGACATGTCAAAGGGAGGTATTCAGGTTTCTGCCCAGACAATAAGACGCACACTGCGAAATGATGGCTTCCATCCAAGAAACTGGCTCACTGACTCCAAAGCACAAGAAGAGTCGACTCCAGTATGCCAAAAACCATGTGGACAAACCACAAACGTTTTGGGATACTGTTCTCTGGAGTGATGAGACCAAACTGGAACTTTTTGGGCCAATGGATCAACGGTACGTGTGGAGGAGAAAGAATGATGCCTATAAAGAAAAGAACACCCTGCCTACCGTGAAGCACGGTGGGGGGTCAGTCATGCTCTGGGGTTGTTTTGCTTCTTCAGGTACAGGGAATCTTCAGCGTGTGCAAGGTATTATGAATTCAGTTCACTACCAGTAGATCTTGGATGCAAATGTCATGCAGTCAGTGACAAAGCTGAGGCTTGGGAGACGTTGGACCTTCCAACAGGACAATGATCCTAAGCACACCTCAAAATCTACCACAGCTTGGTTGCAAAAGAAGGGCTGGAAGATTCTGGAGTGGCCATCGCAATCACCAGACTTAAATCTCATTGAAAATCTCTGGTGGGACTTGAAGAAGGCAGTTGCAGCACGCAAGCCAAAAAATGTTAATCAACTGGAGGCCTTTGCCCATGAGGAATGGACAAAGATACCTGTGGATTGCTGCAAGAAACTTGTGTCAAACTATGCTTCACGTCTAAAGGATGTTATTGTTGCAAAAGGATGTTGTACTAAGTACTAAAGTTGCACATACCTAAGGGGTTGAATAATTTTGTCAACGAAGTAATCACAGAAAGGCCATTAATTGGAATATTCCAAAAAATATTTTTGTTATTTCAGTTGTATTTGTCTATTTGACACGTCATTATTTAATGTGATTATAAACAAGATGAAAAATAAATGTCAAACTTGCAAAAACACTTATCTACTGTGGGGGTTGAATAATTTTGAACACAACTGTAGTATGTCAAAAAAGTCATAGTATAGTATGTCGGAAAAAATTATAGCATAGTATGTCGAAAAAAGTCAGTATGTCGGAAAAAAAGTCATTGTATAGGATGTTGAAAAAATGTCATAGTATAGTATGTCGGAAGAAAGTCATAGTATAATATGTAGGAAAAAAAAGTCATAGTGTAGTATGTCGAGAAAAAAGTCACAGTATAGTATGTCGAAAAAAAATACTATATGTCGGAGAAAAAGTCATAGTATAGTATGTTAAATAAAAGCATATTATAGTATGTCGGAAAAACGCCATAGTATAGTAACTATACTATGGCGTTTTTTTTGTAAAACATTTCACGAAATTACTTTTGCTCACCATAGAATCATTCTACATGCTATAATGTGACGGTTTTCATGTTTTTCTTCAACCTCAAAAAAATTTGACGTTTTCACCAAAAAATTTTGACATACTATACCATGGCATTTTTTTTGTAAAATTTTACAGCATTTCCCAAAATTACTTTTGCTCACCATAGAATCATTCTATATGCTATAATACGACCATTTTCATGGTTTTTTTCAACTACTAAAAAATCTGACGTTTTCATCGAAAAATTTCGACATACTTTACTATAGCGTTTTTTTTTGTAAAGTTTTCCAACATTTCACAAAATAACTGTTGCTCACCATAGAATCATTCTACATGCTATAATACGACCGTTTTTGTGTTTTTTTCAACTTCAAAAAAATTTGACGTTTTCATCGAAAAATTTCGACGTACTATACTATGGTGGTTTTTTGTAAAATTTTGAACATTTCACAAAATGACTTTTGCTCACCATAGAATCATTCTACATGCTATCATACGACCGTTTTCATGTTTTTTTTCGACTTTAAAAAAATTTGACGTTTTCATCGAAAAATTTCGACATACTTTACTGTAGCGTTTTTTTTTGTAAAATTTTCCAACATTTCAAAAACTGAGTTTTCTTCACCATAGAATCATTCTACATGCTATAATACAACTGTTTTCATGTTTTTTTTTCAACATAAAAAAAAAAAAATTTAACGTTTTCATCGAAAAATTTCGACATACTCTTCTATGGCGTTTTTTTGTTTTTTTTTTTTTTTAATTTTCCAACATTTAACGAAATGAATTTTGCTCACCATGGAATCATTCTACATGCTATAATACGACCGTTTTCATGGTTTTTTTCAACATCAAAAAAATCGGACGTTTACATCGAAAAATTTCGACATACTATACAATGGAATTTTTTTTTTGTAAAATTTTCCAACATTTCACAAAATGACTTTTGCTGACCATTGAATAATTCTACATGCTACAATATGACCGTTTTCATGTTTTTTTTCAACTTCAAAAAAATCTGACGTTTTCATCGAAAAATTTCGACATACTATACTATGGCGTTTTTTTTTTTTTTTTAAATTTCCAAAATTTCACGAAATGACTTTTGCTGACCATAGAATCATTCTACATGCTATAATACGACCGTTTTCATGTTTTTTTTCAACATCAAAAAAATCAGACGTTTACATTGAAAAATTTCGACATACTATTCTATGGCATTTTTTTTTTGTAAAATTTTCCATTTCACAAAATGACTTTTGCTGACCATTGAATAATTCTACATGCTACAATACGACCTTTTTCATGTTTTTTTTCAACTTCAAAAAAAATCTGACGTTTTTATCGAAAAATTTCGACATACTATACTATGGCATTTTTTTTTTCTCGTATTTTCCAATATTTCAAAAAAGGACTTTTATTCACCATAGAATCATTCTACATGTTATAATACAACCGTTTTCATGTTTTTTTTTCAACTTCAAAAAAATCGGACGTTTACATTGAAAAATTTCGACATACTATACTATGACTTTTTTTTTTGTAAAACTTTCGAACATTTCACGAAATGACTTTTGCTCACCATAGAATCATTCTACATGCTACAATACGACCGTTTTCATGTTTTTTTTCAACATCAAAAAAATTTGACGTTTACATAAAAAAATTTAGACATACTATACTATGGCTTTTTTTTTGTAAAACTTTCGAACATTTCACGAAATGACTTTTGCTCACCATAGAATCATTCTACATGCTACAATATGACCGTTTTCATGTTTTTTTTTAATTTCAAAAAAATTTGACGTTTTCATCGAAAAATTTCAACATACTATACTATGGCTTTTTTTTGTAAAACTTTCGAACATTTCACGAAATGACTTTTGATCACCATAGACTCATTATACGTTCTACAATACGACCGTTTTCATTGTTTTTTAAACTTAAAAAAATTTGAAGTTTTCATCGAAAAAATTTCGACATACTATACTATGGCATTTTTTTTTTTTTTTTATTTTTTTCCAACATTTAACGAAATGACTTTTGCTCACCATAGAATCATTCTACATGCTACAATACGACCGTTTTCATGGTTTTTTTCAACATCAAAAAAATTGGACGTTTTCATCGAAAAATTTCGACATACTATACTATGGCATTTTTTTTTTTTTTTTAATATTCCAAAATTTCACGAAATGAGTTTTGCTCACCATAGAATCATTATACATGCTACAATACGACCGTTTTCATTGTTTTTTTTAAACATCAAAAAAAATTTGTCGTTTTCATTGAAAAATTTCAACATACTATACTATAGCGTTTTTTTTGTAAAATTTTCCATCATTTCACAAAATAACTTTTGCTCACCACAGAATCATTCTACATGCTATAATACAACCGTTTTCATGGTTTTTTCAACTTCAAAAAAATTTGACGTTTTCATCGAAACATTTCGACATACTATACTATGGCGTTTTTTTTTTTTTTTTTTTTTTAATTTTCCAACATTTAACCAAATGACTTTTTCTCACTATAGAATCATTCTATATGCTATAATACGACCGTTTTCATGTTTTTTTCAACATCAAAAAAATCGGACGTTTACATCGAAAAATTTCGACATACTATACTATGGCATTTTTTTTTTTTTTAAAAATATTCTAATATTTCACGAAATGACTTTTGCTCACCATAGAATCATTCTACATGGGAAATATGACCGTTTTCATGTTTTTTTCAACTTCAAAAAAATTTGCCGTTTTCATTGAAAAATTTCGACACACTGTACTATGACGTTTTTTTTTTTTTTTAAATTTTCCAACATTTCACGAAAGGACTTTTGCTCACCATAGAATCATTATACATGCTACAATACGACCGTTTTCATTGTTTTTTAAACTTAAAAAAATTTGACGTTTTCATCGAAAAATTTCGCCATACTATACTATGGCGTTTTTTTGTAAAATTTTCCAACATTTCACAAAATGACTTTTGTTCACCACAGAATCATTCTACATGCTACAATACAACCGTTTTCATGGTTTTTTCAACTTCAAAAAAATTTGACGTTTTCATCGAAAAATTTCGACATACTATACTGTGGAGTTTTTTTGTAAAATTTTCCAACATTTCACGAAATGACTTTTGCTCACCATAGAATCATTCTGCATGCTATAATACGACCGTTTTCATGGTTATTTTTCAACATCAAAAAAATCAGATGTTTACATTGAAAAATTTCGACATACTATACTATGGCATTTTTTTTTTGTAAAATTTTCCATTTCACAAAATGACTTTTGCTGACCATTGAATAATTCTACATGCTACAATACGACCTTTTTCATGGTTTTTTTCAACATCAAAAAAATCGGACGTTTACATCGAAAAATTTCGACATACTATACTATGGCATTTTTTTTGTAAAACTTTCGAACATTTCACGAAATGACTTTAGCTCACCATAGAATCATTCTACATGCTACAATATGAACGTTTTCATGGTTTTTTTCAACTTCAAAAAAATTTGAAGTTTTTATCGAAAAATTTCGACATACTATACAATGGCGTTTTTTTGTTTTTGTTTTTTTTAATTTTCCAACATTTAACGAAATGACTTTTGCTCACCATAGAGTCATTCTACATGGTATAATATGACCATTTTCATGTTTTTTATCAACTTCAAAAAAATCTGACGTTTTCATCGAAAAATTTCGACATACTACACTATGGCGTTTTTTTTTTTTTTTTTTTTTTAAATTTCCAACATTTAACGAAATGACTTTTGCTCACCATAGAATCATTCTACATGCTATAATACGACCGTTTTCATGTTTTTTTTCAACATCAAAAAAATCAGACGTTTACATTGAAAAATTTCGACATACTATACTATGGCATTTTTTTTTTGTAAAATTTTCCATTTCACAAAATGCCTTTTGCTGACCATTGAATAATTCTACATGCTACAATACGACCTTTTTCATGTTTTTTTTTCAACTTCAAAAAAATTTGAAGTTTTTACCGAAAAATTTCGACATACTATACTATGGCGTTTTTTTTTTTTTTTTTTTTTTTTTTAAATTTTCCAACATTTAACGAAATGACTTTTGCTCACCGTAGAATCATTCTACATGCTACAATACGACCGTTTTCATGGTTTTTTTCAACTACTAAAGAATCTGACGTTTTCATCGAAAAATTTCGACATGCTATACTATGGCGTTTTTTTTGTAAAATTTTCCAACATTTCACAAAATGACTTTTGCTCACCATAGAATCATTCTACATCCTATAATATGACCGTTTTCATGTTTTTTTTTCAACATCAAAAAAATTTGACGTTTTCATCGAAAAATTTCGACATACTATACTATGGCGTTTTTTTTTTTTTTTTTTTAATTTCCAAAATTTCACGAAAGGACATTTGCTCATCATAGAATCTTTGTACATGGTATAATATGACCGTTTTCATGGTTTTTTCAACTTCAAAAAAATTTGACGTTTTCATCGAAAAATTTCGACATACTATACTATGGCGTTTTTTTGTTTTTTTTTTTTTTTTTTTTAAATTTCCAACATTTAACGAAATGACTTTTGCTCACCATAGAATCATTCTACATGCTATAATACGACCGTTTTCATGTTTTTTTTCAACATCAAAAAAATCAGACGTTTACATTGAAAAATTTCGACATACTATACTATGGCATTTTTTTTTTGTAAAATTTTCCATTTCACAAAATGACTTTTGCTGACCATTGAATAATTCTACATGCTACAATACGACCTTTTTCATGTTTTTTTTTCAACTTCAAAAAAATTTGAAGTTTTTACCGAAAAATTTCGACATACTATACTATGGCGTTTTTTTTGTTTGTTTTTTTTTTAAATTTTCCAACATTTAACGAAATGACTTTTGCTCACCGTAGAATCATTCTACATGCTACAATACGACCGTTTTCATGTTTTTTTTTCAACTTCAAAAAAATCTGACATTTTCATCGAAAAATTTCCACATACTATACTATGGCGTTTTTTTGGTAAAATTTTCCAACATTTCACGAAATGACTTTAGCTCACCATAGAATCATTCTACATGCTACAATATGAACGTTTTCATGGTTTTTTTCAACTTCAAAAAAATTTGAAGTTTTTATCGAAAAATTTCGACATACTATACTATGGCGTTTTTTTGTTTTTGTTTTTTTTAATTTTCCAACATTTAACGAAATGACTTTTACTCACCATAGAGTCATTCTACATGGTATAATATGACCATTTTCATGTTTTTTATCAACTTCAAAAAAATCTGACGTTTTCATCGAAAAATTTCGACATACTACACTATGGCGTTTTTTTTTTTTTTTTTTTTTTTAAATTTCCAACATTTAACGAAATGACTTTTGCTCACCATAGAATCATTCTACATGCTATAATACGACCGTTTTCATGTTTTTTTTCAACATCAAAAAAATCAGACGTTTACATTGAAAAATTTCGACATACTATACTATGGCATTTTTTTTTTTGTAAAATTTTCCATTTCACAAAATGCCTTTTGCTGACCATTGAATAATTCTACATGCTACAATACGACCTTTTTCATGTTTTTTTTTCAACTTCAAAAAAATTTGAAGTTTTTACCGAAAAATTTCGACATACTATACTATGGCGTTTTTTTTTTTTTTTTTTTTTATTTTTAAATTTTCCAACATTTAACGAAATGACTTTTGCTCACCGTAGAATCATTCTACATGCTACAATACGACCGTTTTCATGTTTTTTTTCAACTTCAAAAAAATCTGACATTTTCATCGAAAAATTTCCACATACTATACTATGGCGTTTTTTTGGTAAAATTTTCCAACATTTCACGAAATGACTTTTGCTCACCATAGAATCATTCTACATCCTATAATATGACCGTTTTCATGGTTTTTTTCAACATCAAACAAATTTGACGTTTTTACCGAAAAATTTCGACATACTATACTATGGCGTTTTTTTTTTTTTTTTTTTTTTTTTTTTTAAATTTTCCAACATTTAACGAAATGACTTTTGCTCACCGTAGAATCATTCTACATGCTACAATACGACCGTTTTCATGTTTTTTTTCAACTTCAAAAAAATCTGACATTTTCATCTAAAAATTTCCACATACTATACTATGGCGTTTTTTTGGTAAAATTTTCCAACATTTCACGAAATGACTTTTCTCACCATAGAATCATTCTACATCCTATAATATGACCGTTTTCATGGTTTTTTTCAACATCAAAAAAATTTGACGTTTTCATCGAAAAATTTCGACATACTATACTATGGCGATTTTTTTTTTTTTTTTTTTTAATTTCCAAAATTTCACGAAATGACATTTGCTCATCATAGAATCTTTGTACATGGTATAATATGACCGTTTTCATGGTTTTTTCAACTTCAAAAAAATTTGACTTTTTCATCGAAAAATTTCGACATACTATACTATGGCGTTTTATTGTTTTTTTTTTTTTTTAAATTTCCAACATTTAACGAAATGACTTTTGCTCACCATAGAATCATTCTACATGCTATAATACGACCATTTTCATGGTTTTTTTCAACTACTAAAAAATCTGACGTTTTCATCGAAAAATTTCGACATACTATACTATGGCGTTTTTTTTGTAAAATTTTCCAACATTTCACGAAATGACTTTTGCTCACCACAGAATCATTCTACATGCTACAATACAACCGTTTTCATGGTTTTTTTCAACTTCAAAAAAATTTGACGTTTTCATCGAAAAATTTCGACATACTATACTATGGCGTTTTTTTGGTAAAATTTTCCAACATTTCACGAAATGACTTTTGCTCACCATAGAGTCATTCTACATTCTATAATATGACCGTTTTCATGGTTTTTTTCAACATCAAAAAAATTTGACGTTTTCATCGAAAAATTTCGACATACTATACTGTGGCATTTTTTTTTTTTTTTTAATTTTCCAAAATTTCACGAAAGGACTTTTGCTCATCATAGAATCTTTGTACATGGTATAATATGACTTTATCATGTTTTTTTTCAACATCAAAAAAATCGGACGTTTTCATCAAAAAATTTCGACATACTTTACTATAGCCTTTTTTTGTAAAATTTTCAAACATTTCACGAAATGACTTTTGCTCACCATAGACTCATTCTACATGCTACAATATGACCGTTTTCATGGTTTTTTTCAACTTCAAAAAAATTAAACCTTTTTATCGAAAAGTTTCGACATACTATACTATGACATTTTTTTTTTTTATATTTTCCAATATTTCAAAAAAGGACTTTTATTCACCATAGAATCATTCTACATGCTATAATACGACCGTTTTCATGGTTTCTTTCAACATCAAAAAAATCGGACGTTTACATCGAAAAATTTCGACATACTATACTATGGTGTTTTTTTTTTTGGTAAAATTTTCAAACGTTTCACAAAATGACTTTTGCTCAACAGAATCATTCTACATCCTATAATATGACCGTTTTCATAGTTTTTTTCAACATCAAAAAAATTTGACGTTTTCATCGAAAAATTTCGACATACTATACTATGGAATTTTTTTTTTTTTAAATTTCCAACATTTCACTAAAGGACTTTTGCACATCATAGAATCTTTGTACATGGTATAATATGACCTTTTTCATGTTTTTTTTAAACATCAAAAAAAAATTGTCGTTTTCATTGAAAAATTTCGACATACTATACTGTGGAGTTTTTTTGTAAAATTTTCCAACATTTCACGAAATTACTGTTGCTCACCATAGAGTCATTCTACATGCTATAATATGACCGTTTTCATGGTTTTTTTCAACATAAAAAAAATCTGACGTTTTCATCGAAAAATTTCGACATACTATACTATGGCATTTTTTTTTTTTTTTAAATATTCCAATATTTCACAAAATGACTTTTGCTCACCATAGAATCATTCTACATGGTATAATATGACCGTTTTCATGTTTTTCTTCAACTTCAAAAAAATTTGCCGTTTTCATCGAAAAATTTCGACATACTGTACTATGACGTTTTTTTTTTTTTTTTTAAATTTTCCAACATTTAACGAAATGACTTTTGCTCACCGTAGAATCATTCTACATGCTACAATACGACCGTTTTCATGTTTTTTTTCAACTTCAAAAAAATCTGACGTTTTCATCGAAAAATTTCGACATACTATACTATGGCGTTTTTTTGGTAAAATTTTCCAACATTTCACGAAATGACTTTTGCTCACCATAGAATCATTCTACATCCTATAATATGACCGTTTTCATGTTTTTTTTCAACATCAAAAAAATTTGACGTTTTCATCGAAAAATTTCGACATACTATACTATGGCGTTTTTTGTTTTTTTTTTTTAAATTTCCAACATTTAACGAAATGACTTTTGCTCACCATAGAATCATTCTACATGCTATAATACGACCGTTTTCATGGTTTTTTTCAACATCAAAAAAATCAGACGTTTACATTGAAAAATTTCGACATACTATACTATGGAATTTTTTTTTTGTAAAATTTTCCATTTCACAAAATGACTTTTGCTGACCATTGAATAATTCTACATGCTACAATACGACCTTTTTCATGTTTTTTTTCACCTTCAAAAAAATTTGAAGTTTTTATCGAAAAATTTCGACATACTATACTATGACTTTTTTTTTTTTTTTTTTAATTTTCCAACATTTAACGAAATGACTTTTGCTCACTGTAGAATCATTCTACATGCTACAATACGACCGTTTTCATGTTTTTTTTTCAACTTCAAAAAAATCTGACGTTTTCATCGAAAAATTTCGACATACTATACTATGGCGTTTTTTTGGTAAAATTTTCCAACATTTCACGAAATTACTTTTGCTCACCATAGAGTCATTCTACATTCTATAATATGACCGTTGTCATGGTTTTTTTCAACATCAAAAAAAATTTGACGTATTCATCGAAAAATTTCGACATACTATACTATGGCGTTTTTTTGGTAAAATTTTCCAACATTTCACGAAATTACTTTTGCTCACCATAGAGTCATTCTACATTCTATAATATGACCGTTTTCATGGTTTTTTTCAACATCAAAAAAATTTGACGTTTTCATCGAAAAATTTCGACATACTATACTATGGCTTTTTTTTGTTTTTTTTTTAATTTCCAAAATTTCACGAAAGGACATTTGCTCATCATAGAATCTTTGTACATGGTATAATATGACAGTTTTCATGGTTTTTTCAACTTCAAAAAAATTTGACGTTTTCATCGAAAAATTTCGACATACTATACTATGGCGTTTTTTTGTTTTTTTTTTTAAATTTCCAACATTTAACGAAATGACTTTTGCTCACCATAGAATCATTCTACATGCTATAATACGACCGTTTTCATGGTTTTTTTCAACATCAAAAAAATCAGACGTTTACATTGAAAAATTTCGACATACTATACTATGGCATTTTTTTTTTTTTAAATATTCCAGTATTTCACGAAATGACTTTTGCTCACCATAGAATCATTCTACATGGTATAATATGACCGTTTTCATGTTTTTCTTCAACTTCAAAAAAATTTGCCGTTTTCATCGAAAAATTTCGACATACTGTACTATGACTTTTTTTTTTTTTTTTTTAAATTTTCCAACATTTAACGAAATGACTTTTGCCCACCGTAGAATCATTCTACATGCTACAATACGACCGTTTTCATGTTTTTTTTTCAACTTCAAAAAAATCTGACGTTTTCATCGAATAATTTCGACATACTATACTATGGCGTTTTTTGTTTTTTTTTTAATTTCCAAAATTTCACGAAAGGACATTTGCTCATCATAGAATCTTTGTACATGGTATAATATGATCGTTTTCATGTTTTTTCAACTTCAAAAAAATTTGACGTTTTCATCGAAAAATTTCGACATACTATACTATGGCGTTTTTTTGTTTTTTTTTTTTAAATTTCCAACATTTAACGAAATGACTTTTGCTCACCATAGAATCATTCTACATGCTATAATACGACCGTTTTCATGGTTTTTTTCAATATCAAAAAAATCTGACGTTTTCAACGAAAAATTTCGACATACTATACTATGGCATTTTTTTTTTTTTTAAATATTCCAATATTTAACGAAATGACTTTTGCTCACCATAGAATCATTCTACATGCTATAATACACCGTTTCATGTTTTTTTTCAACATCAAAAAAATCAGACGTTTACATTGAAAAATTTCGACATGGCATTTTTTTTTTGTAAAATTTTCCATTTCACAAAATGCTTTGCTACCATTATAATTTACATCTACAATACACCTTTTTATGTTTTTTTTCACCTTCAAAAAAATTTAAGTTTTTACCGAAAAATTTCGACATACTATACTATGCGTTTTTTTTTTTTTTTTTTTTTTTTTTAAATTTTCCAACATTTCGAAATGACTTTTGCTCAACATAGAATCATTCTACATGGTATAATATGACCGTTTCATGTTTTTCTTCAACTCAAAAAAATTTGCCGTTTTCATCGAAAAATTTCGACATACTATACTTGGCGTTTTTTTTTTTTTTTTTTTAAATTTCCAACATTTAACGAAATGACTTTTGCTCACCATAGAATCATTCTACATGCTATCATACGACCATTTCATGTTTTTTCAACTACTAAAAAATCTGACATTTTCATCGAAAAATTTCGACATACTATACTATGGCGTTTTTTTGGTAAAATTTTCCAACATTTCACGAAATGACTTTTGCTCACCATAGAGTCATTCTACATGCTATATACGACCATTTTCATGGTTTTTTTCAACATCAAAAAAATTTGCGTTTTCTCGATTTCGACATACTATACTTGCATTTTTTTTTTTTTTGTATTTTCCAATGTTTCAAAAAGGACTTTTATTCACCATAGAATCATTCTACATGCTTTACACCTTTTCATGTTTTTTTCAACATCAAAAAAATCGGACGTTTACATCGAAAAATTTCGACATACTATACTATGGTGTTTTTTTTTGGTAAAATTTTCAAACGTTTCACGAAATGACTTTTGCTCAACATAGAATCATTCTACATCCTATAATATGACCATTTTCATAGTTTTTTTCAACATCAAAAAAATTTGACGTTTTCATCAAAAATTTCGACATACTATACTATGGAATTTTTTTTTTTTTAAATTTCCAACATTTCACTAAAGGACTTTTGCACATCTAGAATCTTTGTACATGGTATAATATGACCTTTTTCATGTTTTTTTTTAAACATCAAAAAAAATTGTCGTTTTTCATTGAAAAATTTCGACATACTATACTTGGAGTTTTTTTGTAAAATTTTCCAACATTTCACGAAATGACTTTTGCTCACCATAGAGTCATTCTACATGCTATAATACGACCATTTTCATGGTTTTTTTCAACATCAAAAAAATCTGACGTTTTCATCGAAAAATTTCGACATACTATACTATGGCGTTTTTTTTTTTTTTTTTTTTTTAATTTTCCAACATTTAACAAATGACTTTTGCTCACCATGAGTCATTCTACATGCTATATCACCATTTTCTGTTTTTTTTTAACTTCAAAAAAATCTGACGTTTTCATCGAAAAATTTCGACATACTATACTATGGCGTTTTTTTGGTAAAATTTTCCAACATTTCACGAAATTACTGTTGCTCACCATTGAGTCATTCTACATTCTATAATATGACCTTTTCATGGTTTTTTTCAACATCAAAAAAATTTGACGTTTTCATCGAAAAATTTCGACATACTATACTATGGCTTTTTTTTGTTTTTTTTTAATTTCCAAAATTTCACGAAAGGACATTTGCTCATCATAGAATCTTTGTACATGGTATAATATGACAGTTTTCATGGTTTTTTCAACTTCAAAAAAATTTGACGTTTTCATCGAAAAATTTCGACATACTATACTATGGCGTTTTTTTTTTTTTTTTTTTTTTAAATTTCCAACATTTAACGAAATGACTTTTGCTCACCATAGAATCATTCTACATGCTATAATACGACCGTTTTCATGTTTTTTTTCAACTTCAAAAAAATCTGACGTTTTCATCGAATAATTTCGACATACTATACTATGGCGTTTTTTTTTTTTTTTTTTTTAATTTCCAAAATTTCACGAAAGGACATTTGCTCATCATAGAATCTTTGTACATGGTATAATATGATCGTTTTCATGTTTTTTCAACTTCAAAAAAATTTGACGTTTTCATCGAAAAATTTCGACATACTATACTATGGCGTTTTTTTGTTTTTTTTTTTTAAATTTCCAACATTTAACGAAATGACTTTTGCTCACCATAGAATCATTCTACATGCTATAATACGACCGTTTTCATGGTTTTTTTCAACATCAAAAAAATCAGACGTTTACATTGAAAAATTTCGACATACTATACTATGGCATTTTTTGGTAAAATTTTCCAACATTTCACGAAATGACTTTTGCTCACCATAGAGTCATTCTACATGCTATAATACGACTGTTTTCATGGTTTTTTTCAACATCAAAAAAATTTGACGTTTTCATCGAAATATTTCGACATACTATACTGTGGCATTTTTTTTTTTTTTTTAATTTTCCAAAATTTCACAATAAGACTTTTGCTCATCATAGAATCTTTGTACATGGTATAATATGACCTTTTTCATGTTTTTTTTCAACATCAAAAAAATCGGACGTTTTCATCAAAAAATTTCGACATACTTTACTACAGCCTTTTTTTGTAAAATTTTCAAACATTTCACGAAATGACTTTTGCTCACCATAGACTCATTCTACATGCTACAATATGACCGTTTTCATGGTTTTTTTCAACTTCAAAAAAATTTGACCTTTTTATCGAAAAATTTCGACATACTATACTATGACATTTTTTTTTTTTTTTGTATTTTCCAATATTTCAAAAAAGGACTTTTATTCACCATAGAATCATTCTACATGCTATAATACGACCGTTTTCATGTTTTTTTTTCAACATCAAAAAAATCGGACGTTTACATCGAAAAATTTCGACATACTATGCTATGGTGGGTTTTTTTTGGTAAAATTTTCAAACGTTTCACGAAATGACTTTTGCTCAACATAGAATCATTCTACATCCTATAATATGACCGTTTTCATAGTTTTTTTCAACATCAAAAAAATTTGACGTTTTCATCGAAAAATTTCGACATACTATACTATGGAATTTTTTTTTTTTTTAAATTTCCAACATTTCACTAAAGGACTTTTGCACATCATAGAATCTTTGTACATGGTATAATATGACCTTTTTCATGTTTTTTTTAAACATCAAAAAAAATTGTCGTTTTCATTGAAAAATTTCGACATACTATACTGTGGAGTTTTTTTGTAAAATTTTCCAACATTTCACGAAATGACTTTTGCTCACCATAGAGTCATTCTACATGCTATAATACGACCATTTTCATGTTTTTTTTCAATATCAAAAAAATCTGACGTTTTCAACGAAAAATTTCGACATACTATACTATGGCATTTTTTTTTTTTTTAAATATTCCAATATTTAACGAAATGACTTTTGCTCACCATAGAATCATTCTACATGCTATAATACGACCGTTTTCATGTTTTTTTTCAACATCAAAAAAATCAGACGTTTACATTGAAAAATTTCGACATGGCATTTTTTTTTTGTAAAATTTTCCATTTCACGAAATGACTTTTGCTGACCATTGAATAATTCTACATGCTACAATACGACCTTTTTCATGTTTTTTTTCACCTTCAAAAAAATTTGAAGTTTTTATCGAAAAATTTCGACATACTATACTATGGCGTTTTTTTTTTTTTTTTTTTTTTTTTAATTTTCCAACATTTAACGAAATGACTTTTGCCCACCGTAGAATCATTCTACATGCTACAATACGACCGTTTTCATGTTTTTTTTCAACTTCAAAAAAATCTGACGTTTACATCGAAAAATTTCGACATACTATACTATGGCGTTTTTTTGGTAAAATTTTCCAACATTTCACGAAATTACTTTTGCTCACCATAGAGTCATTCTACATTCTATAATATGACCGTTTTCATGGTTTTTTTCAACATCAAAAAAATTTGACGTATTCATCGAAAAATTTCGACATACTATACTATGGCGTTTTTTTGGTAAAATTTTCCAACATTTCACGAAATGACTTTTGCTCACCATAGAGTCATTCTACATTCTATAATATGACCGTTTTCATGGTTTTTTTCAACATCAAAAAAATTTGACGTTTTCATCGAAAAATTTCGACATACTATACTATGGCGTTTTTTTTTTTTTTTTTTTTTTAATTTTCCAACATTTAACGAAATGACTTTTGCTCACCATAGAGTCATTCTACATGCTATAATACGACCATTTTCATGTTTTTTTTCAACATCAAAAAAATCTGACGTTTTCATCGAAAAATTTCGACATACTATACTATGGCATTTTTTGTTTTTTTTAAATATTCCAATATTTCACGAAATGACTTTTGCTCACCATAGAATCATTCTATATGGTATAATATGACCGTTTTCATGTTTTTCTTCAACTTCAAAAAAATTTGCCGTTTTCATCGAAAAATTTCGACATACTATACTATGACATTTTTTTTTTTTTTGTATTTTCCAATATTTCAAAAAAGGACTTTTATTCACCATAGAATCATTCTACATGCTATAATACGACCGTTTTCATGGTTTTTTTCAACATCAAAAAAATCGGACGTTTACATCGAAAAATTTCGACATACTATACTATGGTGTTTTTTTTTGGTAAAATTTTCAAACGTTTCACGAAAGGACATTTGCTCATCATAGAATCTTTGTACATGGTATAATATGACCGTTTTCGTGTTTTTTTCAACTTCAAAAAAATTTGACGTTTTCATCGAAAAATTTCGACATACTATACTATGGCGTTTTTTTTTTGTTTTTTTTTTTTTAAATTTCCAACATTTAACGAAATGACTTTTGCTCACCATAGAATCATTCTACATGCTATAATACGACCGTTTTCATGTTTTTTTTCAACATCAAAAAAATCAGATGTTTACATTGAAAAATTTCGACATACTATACTATGGCATTTTTTTTTTTTTTTTAAATATTCCAATATTTCACGAAATGACTTTTGCTCAACATAGAATCATTCTACATGGTATAATATGACCGTTTTCATGTTTTTCTTCAACTTCAAAAAAATTTGCCGTTTTCATCGAAAAAATGTTTTACTATACTTCATGTTTTACTATACTATGACTTTTTTTTTTTTTTTAATTTTCCAACATTTAACGAAATGACTTTTGCTCACTGTAGAATCATTCTACATCTACAATACGACCGTTTTCATGTTTTTTTTCAACTTCAAAAAAATCTGACGTTTCATCGAAAAATTTCGACATACTATACTATGGCGTTTTTTTGGTAAAATTTTCCAACATTTCACGAAATTACTTTTCTCACCATAGAGTCATTCTACATTCTATAATATGACCGTTTCATGGTTTTTTTCAACATCAAAAAATTTGACGTATTCATCGAAAAATTTCGACATACTATACTATGCTTTTTTTTTTTTTTTTTAATTTCCAAAATTTCCGAAAGACATTTCTCATCATAAATCTTTTACATGGTAAATATGACAGTTTTCATGGTTTTTTCAACTTCAAAAAATTTGACGTTTTCATCAAAAATTTGACATACTATACTATGCGTTTTTTTTTTTTTTTTTAAATTTCCAACATTTAACGAAATGACTTTTGCTCACCATAGAATCATTCTACATGCTATAATACGACCGTTTTCATGGTTTTTTTCAACATCAAAAAAATCAGACGTTTACATTGAAAAATTTCGACATACTATACTATGGCATTTTTTTTTTTTTAATATTCCATATTTCACAAATGACTTTTGCTCACCATAAATCATTCTACATTATAATATGACCGTTTTCATGTTTTTCTTCAACTTCAAAAAAATTTGCCTTTTCATCGAAAAATTTCACATACTGTACTATACTTTTTTTTTTTTTAAATTTTCCAACATTTAACAAATACTTTTGCCCACCGTAAATCATTCTACATCTACAATACGACCGTTTTCATTTTTTTTTCAACTTCAAAAAATCTGACGTTTTCATCGAAAATTTCGACATACTATACTATGCTTTTTTTTTTTTTTTAATTTCCAAAATTTCACAAGACATTTCTCATCATAGAATCTTTTACATTATAATATGACGTTTTCATTTTTTTCAACTTCAAAAAATTTGCGTTTTCATCGAAAAATTTCACATACTATACTATCGTTTTTTTTTTTTTTTTTTAAATTTCCAACATTTAACAAATCTTTTGCTCACCATAGAATCATTCTACATGCTATAATACGACCGTTTTCATGGTTTTTTTCAATATCAAAAAAATCTGACGTTTTCAACGAAAAATTTCGACATACTATACTATGGCATTTTTTTTTTTTTTTAAATATTCCAATATTTAACGAAATGACTTTTGCTCACCATAGAATCATTCTACATGCTATAATACGACCGTTTTCATGTTTTTTTTCAACATCAAAAAAATCAGACGTTTACATTGAAAAATTTCGACATGGCATTTTTTTTTTGTAAAATTTTCCATTTCACAAAATGACTTTTGCTGACCATTGAATAATTCTACATGCTACAATACGACCTTTTTCATGTTTTTTTTTCAACTTCAAAAAAATTTGAAGTTTTTACCGAAAAATTTCGACATACTATACTATGGCGTTTTTTTTTTTTTTTTTTTTTTTTTAAATTTTCCAACATTTAACGAAATGACTTTTGCTCACCGTAGAATCATTCTACATGCTACAATACACCGTTTTCATGTTTTTTTTCAACTTCAAAAAAATCTGACATTTTCATCGAAAAATTTCCACATACTATACTATGGCGTTTTTTTGGTAAAATTTTCCAACATTTCACGAAATGACTTTTGCTCACCATAGAATCATTCTACATCCTATAATATGACCGTTTTCATGGTTTTTTTCAACATCAAAAAAATTTGACGTTTTCATCGAAAAATTTCGACATACTATACTATGGCGTTTTTTTTTTTTTTTTTTTTTTTTTTTTAATTTTCCAACATTTAACGAAATGACTTTTGCTCACCATAGAGTCATTCTACATGCTATCATACGACCATTTTCATGTTTTTTTTTCAACATCAAAAAAATCTGACGTTTTCATCGAAAAATTTCGACATACTATACTATGGCGTTTTTTTGTTTTTTTTAAATATTCCAATATTTCACGAAATGACTTTTGCTCACCATAGAATCATTCTATATGGTATAATATGACCGTTTTCATGTTTTTCTTCAACTTCAAAAAAATTTGCCGTTTTCATCGAAAAATTTCGACATACTATACTATGACATTTTTTTTTTTTTTGTATCTTTCCAATATTTCAAAAAAGGACTTTTATTCACCATAGAATCATTCTACATGCTACAATATGAACGTTTTCATGGTTTTTTTCAACTTCAAAAAAATTTGAAGTTTTTATCGAAAAATTTCGACATACTATACAATGGCGTTTTTTTGTTTTTGTTTTTTTTAATTTTCCAACATTTAACGAAATGACTTTTGCTCACCATAGAGTCATTCTACATGGTATAATATGACCATTTTCATGTTTTTTATCAACTTCAAAAAAATCTGACGTTTTCATCGAAAAATTTCGACATACTACACTATGGCGTTTTTTTTTTTTTTTTTTTTTTAAATTTCCAACATTTAACGAAATGACTTTTGCTCACCATAGAATCATTCTACATGCTATAATACGACCGTTTTCATGTTTTTTTTTCAACATCAAAAAAATCAGACGTTTACATTGAAAAATTTCGACATACTATACTATGGCATTTTTTTTTTGTAAAATTTTCCATTTCACAAAATGCCTTTTGCTGACCATTGAATAATTCTACATGCTACAATACGACCTTTTTCATGTTTTTTTTTCAACTTCAAAAAAATTTGAAGTTTTTACCGAAAAATTTCGACATACTATACTATGGCGTTTTTTTTTTTTTTTTTTTTTTTTTTTAAATTTTCCAACATTTAACGAAATGACTTTTGCTCACCGTAGAATCATTCTACATGCTACAATACGACCGTTTTCATGGTTTTTTTCAACTACTAAAGAATCTGACGTTTTCATCGAAAAATTTCGACATGCTATACTATGGCGTTTTTTTTGTAAAATTTTCCAACATTTCACAAAATGACTTTTGCTCACCATAGAATCATTCTACATCCTATAATATGACCGTTTTCATGTTTTTTTTCAACATCAAAAAAATTTGACGTTTTCATCGAAAAATTTCGACATACTATACTATGGCGTTTTTTTTTTTTTTTTTTTTAATTTCCAAAATTTCACGAAAGGACATTTGCTCATCATAGAATCTTTGTACATGGTATAATATGACCGTTTTCATGGTTTTTTCAACTTCAAAAAAATTTGACGTTTTCATCGAAAAATTTCGACATACTATACTATGGCGTTTTTTTTTTTTTTTTTTTTTTTTAAATTTCCAACATTTAACGAAATGACTTTTGCTCACCATAGAATCATTCTACATGCTATAATACGACCGTTTTCATGTTTTTTTTCAACATCAAAAAAATCAGACGTTTACATTGAAAAATTTCGACATACTATACTATGGCATTTTTTTTTTGTAAAATTTTCCATTTCACAAAATGACTTTTGCTGACCATTGAATAATTCTACATGCTACAATACGACCTTTTTCATGTTTTTTTTTCAACTTCAAAAAAATTTGAAGTTTTTACCGAAAAATTTCGACATACTATACTATGGCGTTTTTTTTGTTTTTTTTTTTTTAAATTTTCCAACATTTAACGAAATGACTTTTGCTCACCGTAGAATCATTCTACATGCTACAATACGACCGTTTTCATGTTTTTTTTTCAACTTCAAAAAAATCTGACATTTTCATCGAAAAATTTCCACATACTATACTATGGCGTTTTTTTGGTAAAATTTTCCAACATTTCACGAAATGACTTTTGCTCACCATAGAATCATTCTACATCCTATAATATGACCGTTTTCATGGTTTTTTTCAACATCAAAAAAATTTGACGTTTTTACCGAAAAATTTCGACATACTATACTATGGCGTTTTTTTTTTTTTTTTTTTTTTTTAAATTTTCCAACATTTAACGAAATGACTTTTGCTCACCGTAGAATCATTCTACATGCTACAATACGACCGTTTTCATGTTTTTTTTTCAACTTCAAAAAAATCTGACATTTTCATCTAAAAATGTCCACATACTATACTATGGCGTTTTTTTGGTAAAATTTTCCAACATTTCACGAAATGACTTTTCTCACCATAGAATCATTCTACATCCTATAATATGACCGTTTTCATGTTTTTTTTTCAACATCAAAAAAATTTGACGTTTTCATCGAAAAATTTCGACATACTATACTATGGCGTTTTTTTTTTTTTTTTTTTTTAATTTCCAAAATTTCACGAAATGACATTTGCTCATCATAGAATCTTTGTACATGGTATAATATGACCGTTTTCATGGTTTTTTCAACTTCAAAAAAATTTGACTTTTTCATCGAAAAATTTCGACATACTATACTATGGCGTTTTATTGTTTTTTTTTTTTTAAATTTCCAACATTTAACGAAATGACTTTTGCTCACCATAGAATCATTCTACATGCTATAATACGACCATTTTCATGGTTTTTTTCAACTACTAAAAATCTGACGTTTTCATCGAAAAATTTCGACATACTATACTATGGCGTTTTTTTTGTAAAATTTTCCAACATTTCACGAAATGACTTTTGCTCACCACAGAATCATTCTACATGCTACAATACAACCGTTTTCATGGTTTTTTCAACTTCAAAAAAATTTGACGTTTTCATCGAAAAATTTCGACATACTATACTATGGCGTTTTTTTGGTAAAATTTTCCAACATTTCACGAAATGACTTTTGCTCACCATAGAGTCATTCTACATTCTATAATATGACCGTTTTCATGGTTTTTTTCAACATCAAAAAAATTTGACGTTTTCATCGAAAAATTTCGACATACTATACTGTGGCATTTTTTTTTTTTTTTTAATTTTCCAAAATTTCACGAAAGGACTTTTGCTCATCATAGAATCTTTGTACATGGTATAATATGACTTTATCATGTTTTTTTTCAACATCAAAAAAATCGGACGTTTTCATCAAAAAATTTCGACATACTTTACTATAGCCTTTTTTTGTAAAATTTTCAAACATTTCACGAAATGACTTTTGCTCACCATAGACTCATTCTACATGCTACAATATGACCGTTTTCATGGTTTTTTTCAACTTCAAAAAAATTTGACCTTTTTATCGAAAAGTTTCGACATACTATACTATGACATTTTTTTTTTTATATTTTCCAATATTTCAAAAAAGGACTTTTATTCACCATAGAATCATTCTACATGCTATAATACGACCGTTTTCATGGTTTCTTTCAACATCAAAAAAATCGGACGTTTACATCGAAAAATTTCGACATACTATACTATGGTGTTTTTTTTTTGGTAAAATTTTCAAACGTTTCACAAAATGACTTTTGCTCAACAGAATCATTCTACATCCTATAATATGACCGTTTTCATAGTTTTTTTCAACATCAAAAAAATTTGACGTTTTCATCGAAAAATTTCGACATACTATACTATGGAATTTTTTTTTTTTTTAAATTTCCAACATTTCACTAAAGGACTTTTGCACATCATAGAATCTTTGTACATGGTATAATATGACCTTTTTCATGTTTTTTTTAAACATCAAAAAAAATTGTCGTTTTCATTGAAAAATTTCGACATACTATACTGTGGAGTTTTTTTGTAAAATTTTCCAACATTTCACGAAATTACTGTTGCTCACCATAGAGTCATTCTACATGCTATAATATGACCGTTTTCATGGTTTTTTTCAACATAAAAAAAATCTGACGTTTTCATCGAAAAATTTCGACATACTATACTATGGCATTTTTTTTTTTTTTTTTAAATATTCCAATATTTCACAAAATGACTTTTGCTCACCATAGAATCATTCTACATGGTATAATATGACCGTTTTCATGTTTTTCTTCAACTTCAAAAAAATTTGCCGTTTTCATCGAAAAATTTCGACATACTGTACTATGACGTTTTTTTTTTTTTTTTAAATTTTCCAACATTTAACGAAATGACTTTTGCTCACCGTAGAATCATTCTACATGCTACAATACGACCGTTTTCATGTTTTTTTTCAACTTCAAAAAAATCTGACGTTTTCATCGAAAAATTTCGACATACTATACTATGGCGTTTTTTTGGTAAAATTTTCCAACATTTCACGAAATGACTTTTGCTCACCATAGAATCATTCTACATCCTATAATATGACCGTTTTCATGTTTTTTTTCAACATCAAAAAAATTTGACGTTTTCATCGAAAAATTTCGACATACTATACTATGGCGTTTTTTGTTTTTTTTTTTTAAATTTCCAACATTTAACGAAATGACTTTTGCTCACCATAGAATCATTCTACATGCTATAATACGACCGTTTTCATGGTTTTTTTCAACATCAAAAAAATCAGACGTTTACATTGAAAAATTTCGACATACTATACTATGGAATTTTTTTTTTGTAAAATTTTCCATTTCACAAAATGACTTTTGCTGACCATTGAATAATTCTACATGCTACAATACGACCTTTTTCATGTTTTTTTTCACCTTCAAAAAAATTTGAAGTTTTTATCGAAAAATTTCGACATACTATACTATGACTTTTTTTTTTTTTTTTTTTTAATTTTCCAACATTTAACGAAATGACTTTTGCTCACTGTAGAATCATTCTACATGCTACAATACGACCGTTTTCATGTTTTTTTTCAACTTCAAAAAAATCTGACGTTTTCATCGAAAAATTTCGACATACTATACTATGGCGTTTTTTTGGTAAAATTTTCCAACATTTCACGAAATTACTTTTGCTCACCATAGAGTCATTCTACATTCTATAATATGACCGTTGTCATGGTTTTTTTCAACATCAAAAAAATTTGACGTATTCATCGAAAAATTTCGACATACTATACTATGGCGTTTTTTTGGTAAAATTTTCCAACATTTCACGAAATTACTTTTGCTCACCATAGAGTCATTCTACATTCTATAATATGACCGTTTTCATGGTTTTTTTCAACATCAAAAAAATTTGACGTTTTCATCGAAAAATTTCGACATACTATACTATGGCTTTTTTTTGTTTTTTTTTAATTTCCAAAATTTCACGAAAGGACATTTGCTCATCATAGAATCTTTGTACATGGTATAATATGACAGTTTTCATGGTTTTTTCAACTTCAAAAAAATTTGACGTTTTCATCGAAAAATTTCGACATACTATACTATGGCGTTTTTTTGTTTTTTTTTTTTAAATTTCCAACATTTAACGAAATGACTTTTGCTCACCATAGAATCATTCTACATGCTATAATACGACCGTTTTCATGGTTTTTTTCAACATCAAAAAAATCAGACGTTTACATTGAAAAATTTCGACATACTATACTATGGCATTTTTTTTTTTTTTTAAATATTCCAGTATTTCACGAAATGACTTTTGCTCACCATAGAATCATTCTACATGGTATAATATGACCGTTTTCATGTTTTTCTTCAACTTCAAAAAAATTTGCCGTTTTCATCGAAAAATTTCGACATACTGTACTATGACTTTTTTTTTTTTTTTTTAAATTTTCCAACATTTAACGAAATGACTTTTGCCCACCGTAGAATCATTCTACATGCTACAATACGACCGTTTTCATGTTTTTTTTCAACTTCAAAAAAATCTGACGTTTTCATCGAATAATTTCGACATACTATACTATGGCGTTTTTTGTTTTTTTTTTTAATTTCCAAAATTTCACGAAAGGACATTTGCTCATCATAGAATCTTTGTACATGGTATAATATGATCGTTTTCATGTTTTTTCAACTTCAAAAAAATTTGACGTTTTCATCGAAAAATTTCGACATACTATACTATGGCGTTTTTTTGTTTTTTTTTTTTAAATTTCCAACATTTAACGAAATGACTTTTGCTCACCATAGAATCATTCTACATGCTATAATACGACCGTTTTCATGGTTTTTTTCAACATCAAAAAAATCAGACGTTTACATTGAAAAATTTCGACATACTATACTATGGCATTTTTTGGTAAAATTTTCCAACATTTCACGAAATGACTTTTGCTCACCATAGAGTCATTCTACATTCTATAATATGACCGTTTTCATGGTTTTTTTCAACATCAAAAAAATTTGACGTTTTCATCGAAATATTTCGACATACTATACTGTGGCATTTTTTTTTTTTTAATTGTCCAAAATTTCACGATAAGACTTTTGCTCATCATAGAATCTTTGTACATGGTATAATATGACCTTTTTCATGTTTTTTTTTCAACATCAAAAAAATCGGACGTTTTCATCAAAAAATTTCGACATACTTTACTACAGCCTTTTTTTGTAAAATTTTCAAACATTTCACGAAATGACTTTTGCTCACCATAGACTCATTCTACATGCTACAATATGACCGTTTTCATGGTTTTTTTCAACTTCAAAAAAATTTGACCTTTTTATCGAAAAATTTCGACATACTATACTATGACATTTTTTTTTTTTTTTTGTATTTTCCAATATTTCAAAAAAGGACTTTTATTCACCATAGAATCATTCTACATGCTATAATACGACCGTTTTCATGTTTTTTTTCAACATCAAAAAAATCGGACGTTTACATCGAAAAATTTCGACATACTATGCTATGGTGGGTTTTTTTTGGTAAAATTTTCAAACGTTTCACGAAATGACTTTTGCTCAACATAGAATCATTCTACATCCTATAATATGACCGTTTTCATAGTTTTTTTCAACATCAAAAAAATTTGACGTTTTCATCGAAAAATTTCGACATACTATACTATGGAATTTTTTTTTTTTTTTAATTTCCAACATTTCACTAAAGGACTTTTGCACATCATAGAATCTTTGTACATGGTATAATATGACCTTTTTCATGTTTTTTTTAAACATCAAAAAAAATTGTCGTTTTCATTGAAAAATTTCGACATACTATACTGTGGAGTTTTTTTGTAAAATTTTCCAACATTTCACGAAATGACTTTTGCTCACCATAGAGTCATTCTACATGCTATAATACGACCATTTTCATGTTTTTTTTTCAATATCAAAAAAATCTGACGTTTTCAACGAAAAATTTCGACATACTATACTATGGCATTTTTTTTTTTTTTTTAAATATTCCAATATTTAACGAAATGACTTTTGCTCACCATAGAATCATTCTACATGCTATAATACGACCGTTTTCATGTTTTTTTTCAACATCAAAAAAATCAGACGTTTACATTGAAAAATTTCGACATGGCATTTTTTTTTTGTAAAATTTTCCATTTCACAAAATGACTTTTGCTGACCATTGAATAATTCTACATGCTACAATACGACCTTTTTCATGTTTTTTTTCACCTTCAAAAAAATTTGAAGTTTTTACCGAAAAATTTCGACATACTATACTATGGCGTTTTTTTTTGTTTTTTTTTTTTTAATTTTCCAACATTTAACGAAATGACTTTTGCTCACCATAGAGTCATTCTACATGCTATAATACGACCATTTTCATGTTTTTTTTCAACATCAAAAAAATCTGACGTTTTCATCGAAAAATTTCGACATACTATACTATGGCATTTTTTGTTTTTTTTAAATATTCCAATATTTCACGAAATGACTTTTGCTCACCATAGAATCATTCTATATGGTATAATATGACCGTTTTCATGTTTTTCTTCAACTTCAAAAAAATTTGCCGTTTTCATCGAAAAATTTCGACATACTATACTATGACATTTTTTTTTTTTTTGTATTTTCCAATATTTCAAAAAAGGACTTTTATTCACCATAGAATCATTCTACATGCTATAATACGACCGTTTTCATGGTTTTTTTCAACATCAAAAAAATCGGACGTTTACATCGAAAAATTTCGACATACTATACTATGGTGTTTTTTTTTGGTAAAATTTTCAAACGTTTCACGAAAGGACATTTGCTCATCATAGAATCTTTGTACATGGTATAATATGACCGTTTTCGTGTTTTTTTCAACTTCAAAAAAATTTGACGTTTTCATCGAAAAATTTCGACATACTATACTATGGCGTTTTTTTTTTGTTTTTTTTTTTTTAAATTTCCAACATTTAACGAAATGACTTTTGCTCACCATAGAATCATTCTACATGCTATAATACGACCGTTTTCATGTTTTTTTTCAACATCAAAAAAATCAGATGTTTACATTGAAAAATTTCGACATACTATACTATGGCATTTTTTTTTTTTTTTAAATATTCCAATATTTCACGAAATGACTTTTGCTCAACATAGAATCATTCTACATGGTATAATATGACCGTTTTCATGTTTTTCTTCAACTTCAAAAAAATTTGCCGTTTTCATCGAAAAAATGTTTTACTATACTTCATGTTTTACTATACTATGATTTTTTTTTTTTTTTTAATTTTCCAACATTTAACGAAATGACTTTTGCTCACTGTAGAATCATTCTACATGCTACAATACGACCGTTTTCATGTTTTTTTTCAACTTCAAAAAAATCTGACGTTTTCATCGAAAAATTTCGACATACTATACTATGGCGTTTTTTTTGGTAAAATTTTCCAACATTTCACGAAATTACTTTTGCTCACCATAGAATCATTCTACATGCTATAATACGACCGTTTTCATGGTTTTTTTCAATATCAAAAAAATCTGACGTTTTCAACGAAAAATTTCGACATACTATACTATGGCATTTTTTTTTTTTTTTATTTCCATATTTCCAAATGACTTTGCTCACCATAGAATCATTCTACATGCTATAATACGACCTTCATTTTTTTTCAACATCAAAAAAATCAGACTTTACATTGAAAAATTTCGACATGGCATTTTTTTTTTGTAAAATTTTCCATTTCACAAAATGACTTTTGCTGACCATTGAATAATTCTACATGCTACAATACGACCTTTTTCATGTTTTTTTTTCAACTTCAAAAAAATTTGAAGTTTTTACCGAAAAATTTCGACATACTATACTATGGCGTTTTTTTTTTTTTTTTTTTTTTTAATTTTCCAACATTTAACGAAATGACTTTTGCTCACCGTAGAATCATTCTACATGCTACAATACGACCTTTTCATGTTTTTTTTCAACTTCAAAAAAATCTGACATTTTCATCGAAAAATTTCCACATACTATACTATGGCGTTTTTTTGGTAAAATTTTCCAACATTTCACGAAATGACTTTTGCTCACCATAGAGTCATTCTACATTCTATAATATGACCGTTTTCATGGTTTTTTTCAACATCAAAAAAATTTGACGTTTTCATCGAAAAATTTCGACATACTATACTATGGCGTTTTTTTTTTTTTTTTTTTTTTATTTTCCAACATTTCAAATGACTTTTGCTCACCATAGAGTCATTCTACATGCTATAATACGACCATTTTCATGTTTTTTTTCAACATCAAAAAAATCTGACGTTTTCATCGAAAAATTTCGACATACTATACTATGGCATTTTTTGTTTTTTTTAAATATTCCAATATTTCACGAAATGACTTTTGCTCACCATAGAATCATTCTATATGGTATAATATGACCGTTTTCATGTTTTTCTTCAACTTCAAAAAAATTTGCCGTTTTCATCGAAAAATTTCACATACTATACTATGACTTTTTTTTTTTTTTTTATTTTCCAATATTTCAAAAAAGGACTTTTATTCACCATAGAATCATTCTACATGCTATAATACACCGTTTTCATGGTTTTTTTCAACATCAAAAAAATCGGACGTTTACATCGAAAAATTTCGACATACTATACTATGGTGTTTTTTTTTGGTAAAATTTTCAAACGTTTCACGAAAGGACATTTGCTCATCATAGAATCTTTGTACATGGTATAATATGACCGTTTTCGTGTTTTTTTCAACTTCAAAAAAATTTGACGTTTTCATCGAAAAATTTCGACATACTATACTATGGCGTTTTTTTTTTGTTTTTTTTTTTTAAATTTCCAACATTTAACGAAATGACTTTTGCTCACCATAGAATCATTCTACATGCTATAATACGACCGTTTTCATGTTTTTTTTCAACATCAAAAAAATCAGATGTTTACATTGAAAAATTTCGACATACTATACTATGGCATTTTTTTTTTTTTTTTAAATATTCCAATATTTCACGAAATGACTTTTGCTCAACATAGAATCATTCTACATGGTATAATATGACCGTTTTCATGTTTTTCTTCAACTTCAAAAAAATTTGCCGTTTTCATCGAAAAAATGTTTTACTATACTTCATGTTTTACTATACTATGACTTTTTTTTTTTTTTTTTAATTTTCCAACATTTAACGAAATGACTTTTGCTCACTGTAGAATCATTCTACATGCTACAATACGACCGTTTTCATGTTTTTTTTCAACTTCAAAAAAATCTGACGTTTTCATCGAAAAATTTCGACATACTATACTATGGCGTTTTTTTGGTAAAATTTTCCAACATTTCACGAAATTACTTTTGCTCACCATAGAATCATTCTACATGCTATAATACGACCGTTTTCATGGTTTTTTTCAATATCAAAAAAATCTGACGTTTTCAACGAAAAATTTCGACATACTATACTATGGCATTTTTTTTTTTTTTATAATATTCCAATATTTAACGAAATGACTTTTGCTCACCATAGAATCATTCTACATGCTATAATACGACCGTTTTCATGTTTTTTTTCAACATCAAAAAAATCAGACGTTTACATTGAAAAATTTCGACATGGCATTTTTTTTTTGTAAAATTTTCCATTTCACAAAATGACTTTTGCTGACCATTGAATAATTCTACATGCTACAATACGACCTTTTTCATGTTTTTTTTCACCTTCAAAAAAATTTGAAGTTTTTACCGAAAAATTTCGACATACTATACTATGGCGTTTTTTTTTTTTTTTTTTTTTTTTTTAAATTTTCCAACATTTAACGAAATGACTTTTGCTCACCGTAGAATCATTCTACATGCTATAATACGACCGTTTTCATGTTTTTCTTCAACTTCAAAAAAATTTGCCGTTTTCATCGAAAAATTTCGACATACTATACTATGGCGTTTTTTTGTTTTTTTTTTTTTAAATTTCCAACATTTAACGAAATGACTTTTGCTCACCATAGAATCATTCTACATGCTATCATACGACCATTTTCATGGTTTTTTTCAACTACTAAAAAATCTGACATTTTCATCGAAAAATTTCGACATACTATACTATGGCGTTTTTTTGGTAAAATTTTCCAACATTTCACGAAATGACTTTTGCTCACCATAGAGTCATTCTACATGCTATAATACGACCATTTTCATGGTTTTTTTCAACATCAAAAAAATTTGACGTTTTCATCGAAAAATTTCGACATACTATACTATGACATTTTTTTTTTTTTTTTTTATTTTCCAATGTTTCAAAAAAGGACTTTTATTCACCATAGAATCATTCTACATGCTATAATACGACCGTTTTCATGGTTTTTTTCAACATCAAAAAAATCGGACGTTTACATCGAAAAATTTCGACATACTATACTATGGTGTTTTTTTTTTGGTAAAATTTTCAAACGTTTCACGAAATGACTTTTGCTCAACATAGAATCATTCTACATCCTATAATATGACCATTTTCATAGTTTTTTTCAACATCAAAAAAATTTGACGTTTTCATCGAAAAATTTCGACATACTATACTATGGAATTTTTTTTTTTTTTTTTAAATTTCCAACATTTCACTAAAGGACTTTTGCACATCATAGAATCTTTGTACATGGTATAATATGACCTTTTTCATGTTTTTTTTTAAACATCAAAAAAAATTGTCGTTTTTCATTGAAAAATTTCGACATACTATACTGTGGAGTTTTTTTGTAAAATTTTCCAACATTTCACGAAATGACTTTTGCTCACCATAGAGTCATTCTACATGCTATAATACGACCATTTTCATGGTTTTTTTCAACATCAAAAAAATCTGACGTTTTCATCGAAAAATTTCGACATACTATACTATGGCGTTTTTTTTTTTTTTTTTTTTTTTTTAATTTTCCAACATTTAACGAAATGACTTTTGCTCACCATAGAGTCATTCTACATGCTATAATACGACCATTTTCATGTTTTTTTTTAACTTCAAAAAAATCTGACGTTTTCATCGAAAAATTTCGACATACTATACTATGGCGTTTTTTTGGTAAAATTTTCCAACATTTCACGAAATTACTGTTGCTCACCATAGAGTCATTCTACATTCTATAATATGACCGTTTTCATGGTTTTTTTCAACATCAAAAAAATTTGACGTTTTCATCGAAAAATTTCGACATACTATACTATGGCTTTTTTTTGTTTTTTTTTAATTTCCAAAATTTCACGAAAGGACATTTGCTCATCATAGAATCTTTGTACATGGTATAATATGACAGTTTTCATGGTTTTTTCAACTTCAAAAAAATTTGACGTTTTCATCGAAAAATTTCGACATACTATACTATGGCTTTTTTTTGTTTTTTTTTTTTAATTTCCAACATTTAACGAAATGACTTTTGCTCACCATAGAATCATTCTACATGCTATAATACGACCGTTTTCATGTTTTTTTTCAACTTCAAAAAAATCTGACGTTTTCATCGAATAATTTCGACATACTATACTATGGCGTTTTTTGTTTTTTTTTTTTAATTTCCAAAATTTCACGAAAGGACATTTGCTCATCATAGAATCTTTGTACATGGTATAATATGATCGTTTTCATGTTTTTTCAACTTCAAAAAAATTTGACGTTTTCATCGAAAAATTTCGACATACTATACTATGGCGTTTTTTTGTTTTTTTTTTTTTAAATTTCCAACATTTAACGAAATGACTTTTGCTCACCATAGAATCATTCTACATGCTATAATACGACCGTTTTCATGGTTTTTTTCAACATCAAAAAAATCAGACGTTTACATTGAAAAATTTCGACATACTATACTATGGCATTTTTTGGTAAAATTTTCCAACATTTCACGAAATGACTTTTGCTCACCATAGAGTCATTCTACATGCTATAATACGACTGTTTTCATGGTTTTTTTCAACATCAAAAAAATTTGACGTTTTCATCGAAATATTTCGACATACTATACTGTGGCATTTTTTTTTTTTTTTTAATTTTCCAAAATTTCACAATAAGACTTTTGCTCATCATAGAATCTTTGTACATGGTATAATATGACCTTTTTCATGTTTTTTTTCAACATCAAAAAAATCGGACGTTTTCATCAAAAAATTTCGACATACTTTACTACAGCCTTTTTTTGTAAAATTTTCAAACATTTCACGAAATGACTTTTGCTCACCATAGACTCATTCTACATGCTACAATATGACCGTTTTCATGGTTTTTTTCAACTTCAAAAAAATTTGACCTTTTTATCGAAAAATTTCGACATACTATACTATGACATTTTTTTTTTTTTTTGTATTTTCCAATATTTCAAAAAAGGACTTTTATTCACCATAGAATCATTCTACATGCTATAATACGACCGTTTTCATGTTTTTTTTCAACATCAAAAAAATCGGACGTTTACATCGAAAAATTTCGACATACTATGCTATGGTGGGTTTTTTTTGGTAAAATTTTCAAACGTTTCACGAAATGACTTTTGCTCAACATAGAATCATTCTACATCCTATAATATGACCGTTTTCATAGTTTTTTTCAACATCAAAAAAATTTGACGTTTTCATCGAAAAATTTCGACATACTATACTATGGAATTTTTTTTTTTTTTAAATTTCCAACATTTCACTAAAGGACTTTTGCACATCATAGAATCTTTGTACATGGTATAATATGACCTTTTTCATGTTTTTTTTAAACATCAAAAAAAATTGTCGTTTTCATTGAAAAATTTCGACATACTATACTGTGGAGTTTTTTTGTAAAATTTTCCAACATTTCACGAAATGACTTTTGCTCACCATAGAGTCATTCTACATGCTATAATACGACCATTTTCATGTTTTTTTTCAATATCAAAAAAATCTGACGTTTTCAACGAAAAATTTCGACATACTATACTATGGCATTTTTTTTTTTTTTTAAATATTCCAATATTTAACGAAATGACTTTTGCTCACCATAGAATCATTCTACATGCTATAATACGACCGTTTTCATGTTTTTTTTCAACATCAAAAAAATCAGACGTTTACATTGAAAAATTTCGACATGGCATTTTTTTTTTGTAAAATTTTCCATTTCACGAAATGACTTTTGCTGACCATTGAATAAATCTACATGCTACAATACGACCTTTTTCATGTTTTTTTTTCACCTTCAAAAAAATTTGAAGTTTTTATCGAAAAATTTCGACATACTATACTATGGCGTTTTTTTTTTTTTTTTTTTTTTTTTTTTTTAATTTTCCAACATTTAACGAAATGACTTTTGCCCACCGTAGAATCATTCTACATGCTACAATACGACCGTTTTCATGTTTTTTTTCAACTTCAAAAAAATCTGACGTTTACATCGAAAAATTTCGACATACTATACTATGGCGTTTTTTTGGTAAAATTTTCCAACATTTCACGAAATTACTTTTGCTCACCATAGAGTCATTCTACATTCTATAATATGACCGTTTTCATGGTTTTTTTCAACATCAAAAAAATTTGACGTATTCATCGAAAAATTTCGACATACTATACTATGGCGTTTTTTTGGTAAAATTTTCCAACATTTCACGAAATGACTTTTGCTCACCATAGAGTCATTCTACATTCTATAATATGACCGTTTTCATGGTTTTTTTCAACATCAAAAAAATTTGACGTTTTCATCGAAAAATTTCGACATACTATACTATGGCGTTTTTTTTTTTTTTTTTTTTTTTTTAATTTTCCAACATTTAACGAAATGACTTTTGCTCACCATAGAGTCATTCTACATGCTATAATACGACCATTTTCATGTTTTTTTTCAACATCAAAAAAATCTGACGTTTTCATCGAAAAATTTCGACATACTATACTATGGCATTTTTTGTTTTTTTTAAATATTCCAATATTTCACGAAATGACTTTTGCTCACCATAGAATCATTCTATATGGTATAATATGACCGTTTTCATGTTTTTCTTCAACTTCAAAAAAATTTGCCGTTTTCATCGAAAAATTTCGACATACTATACTATGACATTTTTTTTTTTTTTTTGTATTTTCCAATATTTCAAAAAAGGACTTTTATTCACCATAGAATCATTCTACATGCTATAATACGACCGTTTTCATGGTTTTTTTCAACATCAAAAAAATCGGACGTTTACATCGAAAAATTTCGACATACTATACTATGGTGTTTTTTTTTGGTAAAATTTTCAAACGTTTCACGAAATGACTTTTGCTCAACATAGAATCATTCTACATCCTATAATATGACCATTTTCATAGTTTTTTTCAACATCAAAAAAATTTGACGTTTTCATCGAAAAATTTCGACATACTATACTATGGCGTTTTTTTTTTTTTTTTTTTTTAAATTTCCAACATTTAACGAAATGAATTTTGCTCACCATAGAATCATTCTACATGCTATAATACGACCGTTTTCATGTTTTTTTTCAACATCAAAAAAATCAGACGTTAACATTGAAAAATTTCAACATACTATACTATTGCATTTTTTTTTTGTAAAATTTTCCATTTCACAAAATGGCTTTTGCTGACCATTGAATAATTCTACATGCTACAATACGACCTTTTTCATGTTTTTTTTTCAACTTCAAAAAAATTTGAAGTTTTTATCGAAAAATTTCGACATACTATACTATGGCGTTTTTTTTTTTTTTTTTTTTTTTTTAAATTTTCCAACATTTAACGAAATGACTTTTGCTCACCGTAGAATCATTCTACATGCTACAATACGACCGTTTTCATGTTTTTTTTCAACTTCAAAAAAATCTGACGTTTTCATCGAAAAATTTCGACATACTATACTATGGCGTTTTTTTGGTAAAATTTTACAACATTTCACGAAATGACTTTTGCTCACCATAGAATCATTCTACATCCTATAATATGACCTTTTTCATGTTTTTTTTCAACATCAAAAAAATTTGACGTTTTCATCGAAAAATTTCGACATACTATACTATGGCGTTTTTTTTTTTTTTTTTTTAATTTCCAAAATTTCACGAAAGGACATTTGCTCATCATAGAATCTTTGTACATGGTATAATATGACCGTTTTCGTGTTTTTTTCAACTTCAAAAAAATTTGACGTTTTCATCGAAAAATTTCGACATACTATACTATGGCGTTTTTTTTTTGTTTTTTTTTTTTTTAAATTTCCAACATTTAACGAAATGACTTTTGCTCACCATAGAATCATTCTACATGCTATAATACGACCGTTTTCATGTTTTTTTTCAACATCAAAAAAATCAGATGTTTACATTGAAAAATTTCGACATACTATACTATGGCATTTTTTTTTTTTTTTATATATTCCAATATTTCACGAAATGACTTTTGCTCAACATAGAATCATTCTACATGGTATAATATGACCGTTTTCATGTTTTTCTTCAACTTCAAAAAAATTTGCCGTTTTCATCGAAAAATTTCGACATACTATACTATGGCGTTTTTTTGTTTTTTTTTTTTAAATTTCCAACATTTAACGAAATGACTTTTGCTCACCATAGAATCATTCTACATGCTATCATACGACCATTTTCATGGTTTTTTTCAACTACTAAAAAATCTGACATTTTCATCGAAAAATTTCGACATACTATACTATGGCGTTTTTTTGGTAAAATTTTCCAACATTTCACGAAATGACTTTTGCTCACCATAGAGTCATTCTACATGCTATAATACGACCATTTTCATGGTTTTTTTCAACATCAAAAAAATTTGACGTTTTCATCGAAAAATTTCGACATACTATACTATGACATTTTTTTTTTTTTTTGTATTTTCCAATGTTTCAAAAAAGGACTTTTATTCACCATAGAATCATTCTACATGCTATAATACGACCGTTTTCATGGTTTTTTTCAACATCAAAAAAATCGGACATTTACATCGAAAAATTTCGACATACTATACTATGGTGTTTTTTTTTGGTAAAATTTTCAAACGTTTCACGAAATGACTTTTGCTCAACATAGAATCATTCTACATCCTATAATATGACCATTTTCATAGTTTTTTTCAACATCAAAAAAATTTGACGTTTTCATCGAAAAATTTCGACATACTATACTATGGAATTTTTTTTTTTTTTTTAAATTTCCAACATTTCACTAAAGGACTTTTGCACATCATAGAATCTTTGTACATGGTATAATATGACCTTTTTCATGTTTTTTTTTAAACATCAAAAAAAATTGTCGTTTTTCATTGAAAGATTTCGACATACTATACTGTGGAGTTTTTTTGTAAAATTTTCCAACATTTCACGAAATGACTTTTGCTCACCATAGAGTCATTCTACATGCTATAATACGACCATTTTCATGGTTTTTTTCAACATCAAAAAAATCTGACGTTTTCATCGAAAAATTTCGACATACTATACTATGGCGTTTTTTTTTTTTTTTTTTTTTTTTTTAATTTTCCAACATTTAACGAAATGACTTTTGCTCACCATAGAGTCATTCTACATGCTATAATACGACCATTTTCATGTTTTTTTTTAACTTCAAAAAAATCTGACGTTTTCATCGAAAAATTTCGACATACTATACTATGGCGTTTTTTTGGTAAAATTTTCCAACATTTCACGAAATTACTGTTGCTCACCATAGAGTCATTCTACATTCTATAATATGACCGTTTTCATGGTTTTTTTCAACATCAAAAAAATTTGACGTTTTCATCGAAAAATTTCGACATACTATACTATGGCTTTTTTTTGTTTTTTTTTAATTTCCAAAATTTCACGAAAGGACATTTGCTCATCATAGAATCTTTGTACATGGTATAATATGACAGTTTTCATGGTTTTTTCAACTTCAAAAAAATTTGACGTTTTCATCGAAAAATTTCGACATACTATACTATGGCGTTTTTTTGTTTTTTTTTTTTTTTTAAATTTCCAACATTTAACGAAATGACTTTTGCTCACCATAGAATCATTCTACATGCTATAATACGACCGTTTTCATGGTTTTTTTCAACATCAAAAAAATCAGACGTTTACATTGAAAAATTTCGACATACTATACTATGGCATTTTTTTTTTTTTTTAAATATTCCAGTATTTCACGAAATGACTTTTGCTCACCATAGAATCATTCTACATGGTATAATATGACCGTTTTCATGTTTTTCTTCAACTTCAAAAAAATTTGCCGTTTTCATCGAAAAATTTCGACATACTGTACTATGACTTTTTTTTTTTTTTTTTAAATTTTCCAACATTTAACGAAATGACTTTTGCCCACCGTAGAATCATTCTACATGCTACAATACGACCGTTTTCATGTTTTTTTTCAACTTCAAAAAAATCTGACGTTTTCATCGAATAATTTCGACATACTATACTATGGCGTTTTTTGTTTTTTTTTTAATTTCCAAAATTTCACGAAAGGACATTTGCTCATCATAGAATCTTTGTACATGGTATAATATGATCGTTTTCATGTTTTTTCAACTTCAAAAAAATTTGACGTTTTCATCGAAAAATTTCGACATACTATACTATGGCGTTTTTTTGTTTTTTTTTTTTAAATTTCCAACATTTAACGAAATGACTTTTGCTCACCATAGAATCATTCTACATGCTATAATACGACCGTTTTCATGGTTTTTTTCAACATCAAAAAAATCAGACGTTTACATTGAAAAATTTCGACATACTATACTATGGCATTTTTTTTTTGTAAAATTTTCCATTTCACAAAATGACTTTTGCTGACCATTGAATAATTCTACATGCTACAATACGACCTTTTTCATGTTTTTTTTCACCTTCAAAAAAATTTGAAGTTTTTATCGAAAAATTTCGACATACTATACTATGACTTTTTTTTTTTTTTTTTTTATTTTCCAACATTTAACGAAATGACTTTTACTCACTGGATCATTCTACATGCTACATACACCTTTCATTTTTTTTAACTTCAAAAAAATCTGACGTTTTCATCGAAAAATTTCGACATACTATACTATGGCGTTTTTTTGGTAAAATTTTCCAACATTCACGAAATTACTTTTGCTCACCATAGAGTCATTCTACATTCTATAATATACCTTGTCATGTTTTTTCAACATCAAAAAAATTTACGTATTCATCAAAAATTTCGACATACTATACTATGGCTTTTTTTGGTAAAATTTTCCAACATTTCACAAATTATTTTGCTCACCAAGCATTCTACATCTATAATATCCATGGTTTTTTTCAACATCAAAAAAATTTGACGTTTTCATCGAAAAATTTCGACATACTATACTATGGCTTTTTTTTGTTTTTTTTTTAATTTCCAAAATTTCACGAAAGGACATTTGCTCATCATAGAATCTTTGTACATGTATAATATACAGTTTTCATGTTTTTCAACTTCAAAAAAATTTGACGTTTTCATCGAAAAATTTCGACATACTATACTATGGCTTTTTTGTTTTTTTTTTTTAAATTTCCAACATTTAACGAAATGACTTTTGCTCACCATAGAATCATTCTACATGCTATAATACGACCGTTTATGGTTTTTTTCAACATCAAAAAAATCAGACGTTTACATTGAAAAATTTCGACATACTATACTATGGCATTTTTTTTTTTTTAAATATTCCAGTATTTCACGAAATGACTTTTGCTCACCATAGAATCATTCTACATGGTATAATATGACCTTTTCATGTTTTTCTTCAACTTCAAAAAAATTTGCCTTTTCATCGAAAAATTTCGACATACTGTACTATGACTTTTTTTTTTTTTTTTAAATTTTCCAACATTTAACGAAATGACTTTTGCCCACCGTAGAATCATTCTACATGCTACAATACGACCGTTTTCATGTTTTTTTTCAACTTCAAAAAAATCTGACGTTTTCATCGAATAATTTCGACATACTATACTATGGCGTTTTTTGTTTTTTTTTTAATTTCCAAAATTTCACGAAAGGACATTTGCTCATCATAGAATCTTTGTACATGGTATAATATGATCGTTTTCATGTTTTTTCAACTTCAAAAAAATTTGACGTTTTCATCGAAAAATTTCGACATACTATACTATGGCGTTTTTTTGTTTTTTTTTTTTAAATTTCCAACATTTAACGAAATGACTTTTGCTCACCATAGAATCATTCTACATGCTATAATACGACCGTTTTCATGGTTTTTTTCAACATCAAAAAAATCAGACGTTTACATTGAAAAATTTCGACATACTATACTATGGCATTTTTTGGTAAAATTTTCCAACATTTCACGAAATGACTTTTGCTCACCATAGAGTCATTCTACATTCTATAATATGACCGTTTTCATGGTTTTTTTTCAACATCAAAAAAATTTGACGTTTTCATCGAAATATTTCGACATACTATACTGTGGCATTTTTTTTTTTTTTTTAATTTTCCAAAATTTCACGATAAGACTTTTGCTCATCATAGAATCTTTGTACATGGTATAATATGACCTTTTTCATGTTTTTTTTCAACATCAAAAAAATCGGACGTTTTCATCAAAAAATTTCGACATACTTTACTACAGCCTTTTTTTGTAAAATTTTCAAACATTTCACGAAATGACTTTTGCTCACCATAGACTCATTCTACATGCTACAATATGACCGTTTTCATGGTTTTTTTCAACTTCAAAAAAATTTGACCTTTTTATCGAAAAATTTCGACATACTATACTATGACATTTTTTTTTTTTTTTTTGTATTTTCCAATATTTCAAAAAAGGACTTTTATTCACCATAGAATCATTCTACATGCTATAATACGACCGTTTTCATGTTTTTTTTTCAACATCAAAAAAATCGGACGTTTACATCGAAAAATTTCGACATACTATGCTATGGTGGGTTTTTTTTGGTAAAATTTTCAAACGTTTCACGAAATGACTTTTGCTCAACATAGAATCATTCTACATCCTATAATATGACCGTTTTCATAGTTTTTTTCAACATCAAAAAAATTTGACGTTTTCATCGAAAAATTTCGACATACTATACTATGGAATTTTTTTTTTTTTTTTAAATTTCCAACATTTCACTAAAGGACTTTTGCACATCATAGAATCTTTGTACATGGTATAATATGACCTTTTTCATGTTTTTTTTTAAACATCAAAAAAAATTGTCGTTTTCATTGAAAAATTTCGACATACTATACTGTGGAGTTTTTTTGTAAAATTTTCCAACATTTCACGAAATGACTTTTGCTCACCATAGAGTCATTCTACATGCTATAATACGACCATTTTCATGGTTTTTTTCAACATCAAAAAAATCTGACGTTTTCATCGAAAAATTTCGACATACTATACTATGGCGTTTTTTTTTTTTTTTTTTTTTTTAATTTTCCAACATTTAACGAAATGACTTTTGCTCACCATAGAGTCATTCTACATGCTATAATACGACCATTTTCATGTTTTTTTTTAACTTCAAAAAAATCTGACGTTTTCATCGAAAAATTTCGACATACTATACTATGGCGTTTTTTTGGTAAAATTTTCCAACATTTCACGAAATTACTGTTGCTCACCATAGAGTCATTCTACATTCTATAATATGACCGTTTTCATGGTTTTTTTCAACATCAAAAAAATTTGACGTTTTCATCGAAAAATTTCGACATACTATACTATGGCTTTTTTTTGTTTTTTTTTAATTTCCAAAATTTCACGAAAGACATTTGCTCATCATAGAATCTTTGTACATGGTATAATATGACAGTTTTCATGGTTTTTTCAACTTCAAAAAAATTTGACGTTTTCATCGAAAAATTTCGACATACTATACTATGGCGTTTTTTTGTTTTTTTTTTTTAAATTTCCAACATTTAACGAAATGACTTTTGCTCACCATAGAATCATTCTACATGCTATAATACGACCGTTTTCATGGTTTTTTTCAACATCAAAAAAATCAGACGTTTACATTGAAAAATTTCGACATACTATACTATGGCATTTTTTTTTTTTATTTAAATATTCCAGTATTTCACGAAATGACTTTTGCTCACCATAGAATCATTCTACATGGTATAATATGACCGTTTTCATGTTTTTCTTCAACTTCAAAAAAATTTGCCGTTTTCATCGAAAAATTTCGACATACTGTACTATGACTTTTTTTTTTTTTTTTTATTTTTTTTTTTTTTTTTTCCAACATTTAACGAAATGACTTTTGCCCACCGTAGAATCATTCTACATGCTACAATACGACCGTTTTCATGTTTTTTTTCAACTTCAAAAAAATCTGACGTTTTCATCGAATAATTTCGACATACTATACTATGGCGTTTTTTGTTTTTTTTTTTTTTAATTTCCAAAATTTCACGAAAGGACATTTGCTCATCATAGAATCTTTGTACATGGTATAATATGATCGTTTTCATGTTTTTTCAACTTCAAAAAAATTTGACGTTTTCATCGAAAAATTTCGACATACTATACTATGGCGTTTTTTTGTTTTTTTTTTTTAAATTTCCAACATTTAACGAAATGACTTTTGCTCACCATAGAATCATTCTACATGCTATAATACGACCGTTTTCATGGTTTTTTTCAACATCAAAAAAATCAGACGTTTACATTGAAAAATTTCGACATACTATACTATGGCATTTTTTTGGTAAAATTTTCCAACATTTCACGAAATGACTTTTGCTCACCATAGAGTCATTCTACATGCTATAATACGACTGTTTTCATGGTTTTTTTCAACATCAAAAAAATTTGACGTTTTCATCGAAATATTTCGACATACTATACTGTGGCATTTTTTTTTTTTTTTTTTTTTTTTTTTAATTTTCCAAAATTTCACAATAAGACTTTTGCTCATCATAGAATCTTTGTACATGGTATAATATGACCTTTTTCATGTTTTTTTTCAACATCAAAAAAATCGGACGTTTTCATCAAAAAATTTCGACATACTTTACTACAGCCTTTTTTTTTTGTAAAATTTTCAAACATTTCACGAAATGACTTTTGCTCACCATAGACTCATTCTACATGCTACAATATGACCGTTTTCATGGTTTTTTTCAACTTCAAAAAAATTTGACCTTTTTATCGAAAAATTTCGACATACTATACTATGACATTTTTTTTTTTTTTTGTATTTTCCAATATTTCAAAAAAGGACTTTTATTCACCATAGAATCATTCTACATGCTATAATACGACCGTTTTCATGTTTTTTTTCAACATCAAAAAAATCGGACGTTTACATCGAAAAATTTCGACATACTATGCTATGGTGGGTTTTTTTTTGTAAAATTTTCAAACGTTTCACGAAATGACTTTTGCTCAACATAGAATCATTCTACATCCTATAATATGACCGTTTTCATAGTTTTTTTCAACATCAAAAAAATTTGACGTTTTCATCGAAAAATTTCGACATACTATACTATGGAATTTTTTTTTTTTTTTAAATTTCCAACATTTCACTAAAGGACTTTTGCACATCATAGAATCTTTGTACATGGTATAATATGACCTTTTTCATGTTTTTTTTAAACATCAAAAAAAATTGTCGTTTTCATTGAAAAATTTCGACATACTATACTGTGGAGTTTTTTTGTAAAATTTTCCAACATTTCACGAAATGACTTTTGCTCACCATAGAGTCATTCTACATGCTATAATACGACCATTTTCATGTTTTTTTTCAATATCAAAAAAATCTGACGTTTTCAACGAAAAATTTCGACATACTATACTATGGCATTTTTTTTTTTTTTAAATATTCCAATATTTAACGAAATGACTTTTGCTCACCATAGAATCATTCTACATGCTATAATACGACCGTTTTCATGTTTTTTTTCAACATCAAAAAAATCAGACGTTTACATTGAAAAATTTCGACATGGCATTTTTTTTTTTGTAAAATTTTCCATTTCACAAAATGACTTTTGCTGACCATTGAATAATTCTACATGCTACAATACGACCTTTTTCATGTTTTTTTTCACCTTCAAAAAAATTTGAAGTTTTTATCGAAAAATTTCGACATACTATACTATGGCGTTTTTTTTTTTTTTTTTTTTTTTTAATTTTCCAACATTTAACGAAATGACTTTTGCTCACCGTAGAATCATTCTACATGCTACAATACGACCGTTTTCATGTTTTTTTTCAACTTCAAAAAAATCTGACGTTTACATCGAAAAATTTCGACATACTATACTATGGCGTTTTTTTGGTAAAATTTTCCAACATTTCACGAAATTACTTTTGCTCACCATAGAGTCATTCTACATTCTATAATATGACCGTTTTCATGGTTTTTTTCAACATCAAAAAAATTTGACGTATTCATCGAAAAATTTCGACATACTATACTATGGCGTTTTTTTGGTAAAATTTTCCAACATTTCACGAAATGACTTTTGCTCACCATAGAGTCATTCTACATTCTATAATATGACCGTTTTCATGGTTTTTTTCAACATCAAAAAAATTTGACGTTTTCATCGAAAAATTTCGACATACTATACTATGGCGTTTTTTTTTTTTTTTTTTTTTTTTTTAATTTTCCAACATTTAACGAAATGACTTTTGCTCACCATAGAGTCATTCTACATGCTATAATACGACCATTTTCATGTTTTTTTTCAACATCAAAAAAATCTGACGTTTTCATCGAAAAATTTCGACATACTATACTATGGCATTTTTTGTTTTTTTTAAATATTCCAATATTTCACGAAATGACTTTTGCTCACCATAGAATCATTCTATATGGTATAATATGACCGTTTTCATGTTTTTCTTCAACTTCAAAAAAATTTGCCGTTTTCATCGAAAAATTTCGACATACTATACTATGACATTTTTTTATTTTTTTGTATTTTCCAATATTTCAAAAAAGGACTTTTATTCACCATAGAATCATTCTACATGCTATAATACGACCGTTTTCATGGTTTTTTTCAACATCAAAAAAATCGGACGTTTACATCGAAAAATTTCGACATACTATACTATGGTGTTTTTTTTTGGTAAAATTTTCAAACGTTTCACGAAATGACTTTTGCTCAACATAGAATCATTCTACATCCTATAATATGACCATTTTCATAGTTTTTTTCAACATCAAAAAAATTTGACGTTTTCATCGAAAAATTTCGACATACTATACTATGGCGTTTTTTTTTTTTTTTTTTTTTTAAATTTCCAACATTTAACGAAATGACTTTTGCTCACCATAGAATCATTCTACATGCTATAATACGACCGTTTTCATGTTTTTTTTCAACATCAAAAAAATCAGACGTTAACATTGAAAAATTTCAACATACTATACTATTGCAATTTTTTTTTGTAAAATTTTCCATTTCACAAAATGGCTTTTGCTGACCATTGAATAATTCTACATGCTACAATACGACCTTTTTCATGTTTTTTTTCAACTTCAAAAAAATTTGAAGTTTTTATCGAAAAATTTCGACATACTATACTATGGCGTTTTTTTTTTTTTTTTTTTTTTTTTAAATTTTCCAACATTTAACGAAATGACTTTTGCTCACCGTAGAATCATTCTACATGCTACAATAATACGACCGTTTTCATGTTTTTTTTCAACTTCAAAAAAATCTGACTTTTGCCTTTTTTTTTTTTTTTTTTTTTTTTTTTTTTTTTTTTTTTTTTTTTTTTTTTTTTTTTTTTTTTTTTTTTTTTTTTTTTTTTTTTTTTTTTTTTTCCTTCAAAATTTCGTTTTCATCGAAAAATTTCGACATACTATACTATGGCGTTTTTTTGTTTTTTTTTTTTAAATTTCCAACATTTAACGAAATGACTTTTGCTCACCATAGAATTATTCTACATGCTATCATACGACCATTTTCATGGTTTTTTTCAACTACTAAAAAATCTGACATTTTCATCGAAAAATTTTGACATACTATACTATGGCGTTTTTTTGGTAAAATTTTCCAACATTTCACGAAATGACTTTTGCTCACCATAGAGTCATTCTACATGCTATAATACGACCATTTTCATGGTTTTTTTCAACATCAAAAAAATTTGACGTTTTCATCGAAAAATTTCGACATACTATACTATGACATTTTTTTTTTTTTTTGTATTTTCCAATGTTTCAAAAAAGGACTTTTATTCACCATAGAATCATTCTACATGCTATAATACGACCGTTTTCATGGTTTTTTTCAACATCAAAAAAATCGGACGTTTACATCGAAAAATTTCGACATACTATACTATGGTGTTTTTTTTTGGTAAAATTTTCAAACGTTTCACGAAATGACTTTTGCTCAACATAGAATCATTCTACATCCTATAATATGACCATTTTCATAGTTTTTTTCAACATCAAAAAAATTTGACGTTTTCATCGAAAAATTTCGACATACTATACTATGGAATTTTTTTTTTTTTTAAATTTCCAACATTTCACTAAAGGACTTTTGCACATCATAGAATCTTTGTACATGGTATAATATGACCTTTTTCATGTTTTTTTTTAAACATCAAAAAAAATTGTCGTTTTTCATTGAAAGATTTCGACATACTATACTGTGGAGTTTTTTTGTAAAATTTTCCAACATTTCACGAAATGACTTTTGCTCACCATAGAGTCATTCTACATGCTATAATACGACCATTTTCATGGTTTTTTTCAACATCAAAAAAATCTGACGTTTTCATCGAAAAATTTCGACATACTATACTATGGCGTTTTTTTTTTTTTTTTTTTTTTTTTTTAATTTTCCAACATTTAACGAAATGACTTTTGCTCACCATAGAGTCATTCTACATGCTATAATACGACCATTTTCATGTTTTTTTTTAACTTCAAAAAAATCTGACGTTTTCATCGAAAAATTTCGACATACTATACTATGGCGTTTTTTTGGTAAAATTTTCCAACATTTCACGAAATTACTGTTGCTCACCATAGAGTCATTCTACATTCTATAATATGACCGTTTTCATGGTTTTTTTCAACATCAAAAAAATTTGACGTTTTCATCGAAAAATTTCGACATACTATACTATGGCTTTTTTTTTGTTTTTTTTTAATTTCCAAAATTTCACGAAAGGACATTTGCTCATCATAGAATCTTTGTACATGGTATAATATGACAGTTTTCATGGTTTTTTCAACTTCAAAAAAATTTGACGTTTTCATCGAAAAATTTCGACATACTATACTATGGCGTTTTTTTGTTTTTTTTTTTTTAAATTTCCAACATTTAACGAAATGACTTTTGCTCACCATAGAATCATTCTACATGCTATAATACGACCGTTTTCATGGTTTTTTTCAACATCAAAAAAATCAGACGTTTACATTGAAAAATTTCGACATACTATACTATGGCATTTTTTTTTTTTTTTTAAATATTCCAGTATTTCACGAAATGACTTTTGCTCACCATAGAATCATTCTACATGGTATAATATGACCGTTTTCATGTTTTTCTTCAACTTCAAAAAAATTTGCCGTTTTCATCGAAAAATTTCGACATACTGTACTATGACTTTTTTTTTTTTTTTTAAATTTTCCAACATTTAACGAAATGACTTTTGCCCACCGTAGAATCATTCTACATGCTACAATACGACCGTTTTCATGTTTTTTTTTCAACTTCAAAAAAATCTGACGTTTTCATCGAATAATTTCGACATACTATACTATGGCGTTTTTTGTTTTTTTTTTTTAATTTCCAAAATTTCACGAAAGGACATTTGCTCATCATAGAATCTTTGTACATGGTATAATATGATCGTTTTCATGTTTTTTCAACTTCAAAAAAATTTGACGTTTTCATCGAAAAATTTCGACATACTATACTATGGCGTTTTTTTTTTTTTTTTTTTTTTTTTTTAAATTTTCCAACATTTAACGAAATGACTTTTGCTCACCGTAGAATCATTCTACATGCTACAATACGACCGTTTTCATGTTTTTTTTCAACTTCAAAAAAATCTGACGTTTTCATCGAAAAATTTCGACATACTATACTATGGCGTTTTTTTGGTAAAATTTTACAACATTTCACGAAATGACTTTTGCTCACCATAGAATCATTCTACATCCTATAATATGACCTTTTTAATGTATTTTTTCAACATCAAAAAAATTTGACGTTTTCATCGAAAAATTTCGACATACTATACTATGGCGTTTTTTTTTTTTTTTTTTTAATTTCCAAAATTTCACGAAAGGACATTTGCTCATCATAGAATCTTTGTACATGGTATAATATGACCGTTTTCGTGTTTTTTTCAACTTCAAAAAAATTTGACGTTTTCATCGAAAAATTTCGACATACTATACTATGGCGTTTTTTTTTTGTTTTTTTTTTTTTAAATTTCCAACATTTAACGAAATGACTTTTGCTCACCATAGAATCATTCTACATGCTATAATACGACCGTTTTCATGTTTTTTTTCAACATCAAAAAAATCAGATGTTTACATTGAAAAATTTCGACATACTATACTATGGCATTTTTTTTTTTTTTTTAAATATTCCAATATTTCACGAAATGACTTTTGCTCAACATAGAATCATTCTACATGGTATAATATGACCGTTTTCATGTTTTTCTTCAACTTCAAAAAAATTTGCCGTTTTCATCGAAAAATTTCGACATACTATACTATGGCGTTTTTTTTTTTTTTTTTTTTTAAATTTCCAACATTTAACGAAATGACTTTTGCTCACCATAGAATTATTCTACATGCTATCATACGACCATTTTCATGGTTTTTTTCAACTACTAAAAAATCTGACATTTTCATCGAAAAATTTCGACATACTATACTATGGCGTTTTTTTGGTAAAATTTTCCAACATTTCACGAAATGACTTTTGCTCACCATAGAGTCATTCTACATGCTATAATACGACCATTTTCATGGTTTTTTTCAACATCAAAAAAATTTGACGTTTTCATCGAAAAATTTCGACATACTATACTATGACATTTTTTTTTTTTTTTTTGTATTTTCCAATGTTTCAAAAAAGGACTTTTATTCACCATAGAATCATTCTACATGCTATAATACGACCGTTTTCATGTTTTTTTTCAACATCAAAAAAATCGGACGTTTACATCGAAAAATTTCGACATACTATACTATGGTGTTTTTTTTTGGTAAAATTTTCAAACGTTTCACGAAATGACTTTTGCTCAACATAGAATCATTCTACATCCTATAATATGACCATTTTCATAGTTTTTTTCAACATCAAAAAAATTTGACGTTTTCATCGAAAAATTTCGACATACTATACTATGGAATTTTTTTTTTTTTTTAAATTTCCAACATTTCACTAAAGGACTTTTGCACATCATAGAATCTTTGTACATGGTATAATATGACCTTTTTCATGTTTTTTTTTAAACATCAAAAAAAATTGTCGTTTTTCATTGAAAGATTTCGACATACTATACTGTGGAGTTTTTTTGTAAAATTTTCCAACATTTCACGAAATGACTTTTGCTCACCATAGAGTCATTCTACATGCTATAATACGACCATTTTCATGGTTTTTTTCAACATCAAAAAAATCTGACGTTTTCATCGAAAAATTTCGACATACTATACTATGGCGTTTTTTTTTTTTTTTTTTTTTTTTAATTTTCCAACATTTAACGAAATGACTTTTGCTCACCATAGAGTCATTCTACATGCTATAATACGACCATTTTCATGTTTTTTTTTAACTTCAAAAAAATCTGACGTTTTCATCGAAAAATTTCGACATACTATACTATGGCGTTTTTTTGGTAAAATTTTCCAACATTTCACGAAATTACTGTTGCTCACCATAGAGTCATTCTACATTCTATAATATGACCGTTTTCATGGTTTTTTTCAACATCAAAAAAATTTGACGTTTTCATCGAAAAATTTCGACATACTATACTATGGCTTTTTTTTGTTTTTTTTTAATTTCCAAAATTTCACGAAAGGACATTTGCTCATCATAGAATCTTTGTACATGGTATAATATGACAGTTTTCATGGTTTTTTCAACTTCAAAAAAATTTGACGTTTTCATCGAAAAATTTCGACATACTATACTATGGCGTTTTTTTGTTTTTTTTTTTTTTTAAATTTCCAACATTTAACGAAATGACTTTTGCTCACCATAGAATCATTCTACATGCTATAATACGACCGTTTTCATGGTTTTTTTCAACATCAAAAAAATCAGACGTTTACATTGAAAAATTTCGACATACTATACTATGGCATTTTTTTTTTTTTTTAAATATTCCAGTATTTCACGAAATGACTTTTGCTCACCATAGAATCATTCTACATGGTATAATATGACCGTTTTCATGTTTTTCTTCAACTTCAAAAAAATTTGCCGTTTTCATCGAAAAATTTCGACATACTGTACTATGACTTTTTTTTTTTTTTTAAATTTTCCAACATTTAACGAAATGACTTTTGCCCACCGTAGAATCATTCTACATGCTACAATACGACCGTTTTCATGTTTTTTTTCAACTTCAAAAAAATCTGACGTTTTCATCGAATAATTTCGACATACTATACTATGGCGTTTTTTGTTTTTTTTTTTAATTTCCAAAATTTCACGAAAGGACATTTGCTCATCATAGAATCTTTGTACATGGTATAATATGATCGTTTTCATGTTTTTTCAACTTCAAAAAAATTTGACGTTTTCATCGAAAAATTTCGACATACTATACTATGGCGTTTTTTTGTTTTTTTTTTTTAAATTTCCAACATTTAACGAAATGACTTTTGCTCACCATAGAATCATTCTACATGCTATAATACGACCGTTTTCATGGTTTTTTTCAACATCAAAAAAATCAGACGTTTACATTGAAAAATTTCGACATACTATACTATGGCATTTTTTGGTAAAATTTTCCAACATTTCACGAAATGACTTTTGCTCACCATAGAGTCATTCTACATGCTATAATACGACTGTTTTCATGGTTTTTTTCAACATCAAAAAAATTTGACGTTTTCATCGAAATATTTCGACATACTATACTGTGGCATTTTTTTTTTTTTTTTAATTTTCCAAAATTTCACAATAAGACTTTTGCTCATCATAGAATCTTTGTACATGGTATAATATGACCTTTTTCATGTTTTTTTTTCAACATCAAAAAAATCGGACGTTTTCATCAAAAAATTTCGACATACTTTACTACAACCTTTTTTTGTAAAATTTTCAAACATTTCACGAAATGACTTTTGCTCACCATAGACTCATTCTACATGCTACAATATGACCGTTTTCATGGTTTTTTTCAACTTCAAAAAAATTTGACCTTTTTATCGAAAAATTTCGACATACTATACTATGACATTTTTTTTTTTTTTTGTATTTTCCAATATTTCAAAAAAGGACTTTTATTCACCATAGAATCATTCTACATGCTATAATACGACCGTTTTCATGTTTTTTTTTCAACATCAAAAAAATCGGACGTTTACATCGAAAAATTTCGACATACTATGCTATGGTGGGTTTTTTTTGGTAAAATTTTCAAACGTTTCACGAAATGACTTTTGCTCAACATAGAATCATTCTACATCCTATAATATGACCGTTTTCATAGTTTTTTTCAACATCAAAAAAATTTGACGTTTTCATCGAAAAATTTCGACATACTATACTATGGAATTTTTTTTTTTTTTTAAATTTCCAACATTTCACTAAAGGACTTTTGCACATCATAGAATCTTTGTACATGGTATAATATGACCTTTTTCATGTTTTTTTTAAACATCAAAAAAAATTGTCGTTTTCATTGAAAAATTTCGACATACTATACTGTGGAGTTTTTTTGTAAAATTTTCCAACATTTCACGAAATGACTTTTGCTCACCATAGAGTCATTCTACATGCTATAATACGACCATTTTCATGTTTTTTTTCAATATCAAAAAAATCTGACGTTTTCAACGAAAAATTTCGACATACTATACTATGGCATTTTTTTTTTTTTTTAAATATTCCAATATTTAACGAAATGACTTTTGCTCACCATAGAATCATTCTACATGCTATAATACGACCGTTTTCATGTTTTTTTTCAACATCAAAAAAATCAGACGTTTACATTGAAAAATTTCGACATGGCATTTTTTTTTTTGTAAAATTTTCCATTTCACAAAATGACTTTTGCTGACCATTGAATAATTCTACATGCTACAATACGACCTTTTTCATGTTTTTTTTCACCTTCAAAAAAATTTGAAGTTTTTATCGAAAAATTTCGACATACTATACTATGGCGTTTTTTTTTTTTTTTTTTTTTTTTTTTTTTATTTTCCAACATTTAACGAAATGACTTTTGCTCACCGTAGAATCATTCTACATGCTACAATACGACCGTTTTCATGTTTTTTTTCAACTTCAAAAAAATCTGACGTTTACATCGAAAAATTTCGACATACTATACTATGGCGTTTTTTTGGTAAAATTTTCCAACATTTCACGAAATTACTTTTGCTCACCATAGAGTCATTCTACATTCTATAATATGACCGTTTTCATGGTTTTTTTCAACATCAAAAAAATTTGACGTATTCATCGAAAAATTTCGACATACTATTCTATGGCGTTTTTTTGGTAAAATTTTCCAACATTTCACGAAATGACTTTTGCTCACCATAGAGTCATTCTACATTCTATAATATGACCGTTTTCATGGTTTTTTTCAACATCAAAAAAATTTGACGTTTTCATCGAAAAATTTCGACATACTATACTATGGCGTTTTTTTTTTTTTTTTTTTTTTTTTTTAATTTTCCAACATTTAACGAAATGACTTTTGCTCACCATAGAGTCATTCTACATGCTATAATACGACCATTTTCATGTTTTTTTTCAACATCAAAAAAATCTGACGTTTTCATCGAAAAATTTCGACATACTATACTATGGCATTTTTTGTTTTTTTTAAATATTCCAATATTTCACGAAATGACTTTTGCTCACCATAGAATCATTCTATATGGTATAATATGACCGTTTTCATGTTTTTCTTCAACTTCAAAAAAATTTGCCGTTTTCATCGAAAAATTTCGACATACTATACTATGACATTTTTTTTTTTTTTTTGTATTTTCCAATATTTCAAAAAAGGACTTTTATTCACCATAGAATCATTCTACATGCTATAATACGACCGTTTTCATGGTTTTTTTCAACATCAAAAAAATCGGACGTTTACATCGAAAAATTTCGACATACTATACTATGGTGTTTTTTTTTGGTAAAATTTTCAAACGTTTCACGAAATGACTTTTGCTCAACATAGAATCATTCTACATCCTATAATATGACCGTTTTCATAGTTTTTTTCAACATCAAAAAAATTTGACGTTTTCATCGAAAAATTTCGACATACTATACTATGGAATTTTTTTTTTTTTTTAAATTTCCAACATTTCACTAAAGGACTTTTGCACATCATAGAATCTTTGTACATGGTATAATATGACCTTTTTCATGTTTTTTTTTAAACATCAAAAAAAATTGTCGTTTTTCATTGAAAAATTTCGACATACTATACTGTGGAGTTTTTTTGTAAAATTTTCCAACATTTCACGAAATGACTTTTGCTCACCATAGAGTCATTCTACATGCTATAATACGACCATTTTCATGTTTTTTTTCAACTTCAAAAAAATCTGACGTTTTCATCGAAAAATTTCGACATACTATACTATGGCGTTTTTTTGGTAAAATTTTCCAACATTTCACGAAATTACTTTTGCTCACCATAGAGTCATTCTACATTCTATAATATGACCGTTTTCATGGTTTTTTTCAACATGAAAAAAATTTGACGTTTTCATCGAAAAATTTCGACATACTATACTATGGCGTTTTTTTGTTTTTTTTTTAATTTCCAAAATTTCACGAAAGGACATTTGCTCATCATAGAATCTTTGTACATGGTATAATATGACAGTTTTCATGGTTTTTTCAACTTCAAAAAAATTTGACGTTTTCATCGAAAAATTTCGACATACTATACTATGGCGTTTTTTTGTTTTTTTTTTTTAAATTTCCAACATTTAACGAAATGACTTTTGCTCACCATAGAATCATTCTACATGCTATAATACGACCATTTTCATGGTTTTTTTCAACTACTAAAAAATCTGACGTTTTCATCGAAAAATTTCGACATACTATACTATGGCGTTTTTTTTGTAAAATTTTCCAACATTTCACGAAATGACTTTTGCTCACCACAGAATCATTCTACATGCTACAATACAACCGTTTTCATGGTTTTTTCAACATCAAAAAAATCGGACGTTTTCATCAAAAAATTTCGACATACTTTACTACAGCCTTTTTTTGTATAATTTTCAAACATTTCACGAAATGACTTTTGCTCACCATAGACTCATTCTACATGCTACAATATGACCGTTTTCATGGTTTTTTTCAACTTCAAAAAAATTTGACCTTTTTATCGAAAAGTTTCGACATACTATACTATGACATTTTTTTTTTTTTTTGTATTTTCCAATATTTCAAAAAAGGACTTTTATTCACCATAGAATCATTCTACATGGTATAATATGACCCTTTTCATGTTTTTCTTCAACTTCAAAAAAATTTGCCGTTTTCATCGAAAAATTTCGACATACTGTACTATGACGTTTTTTTTTTTTTTTTTTTTTATTTTCCAACATTTAACGAAATGACTTTTGCTCACCATAGAATCATTCTACATGCTATAATACGACCGTTTTCATGGTTTTTTTCAACATCAAAAAAATCAGACGTTTACATTGAAAAATTTCGACATACTATACTATGGCATTTTTTTTTTTTTTTAAATATTCCAGTATTTCACGAAATGACTTTTGCTCACCATAGAATCATTCTACATGGTATAATATGACCGTTTTCATGTTTTTCTTCAACTTCAAAAAAATTTGCCGTTTTCATCGAAAAATTTCGACATACTGTACTATGACTTTTTTTTTTTTTTTTTTAAATTTTCCAACATTTAACGAAATGACTTTTGCTCACCGTAGAATCATTCTACATGCTACAATACGACCGTTTTCATGTTTTTTTTCAACTTCAAAAAAATCTGACGTTTTCATCGAAAAATTTCGACATACTATACTATGGCGTTTTTTTGTTTTTTTTTTTTAAATTTCCAACATTTAACGAAATGACTTTTGCTCACCATAGAATCATTCTACATGCTATAATACGACCGTTTTCATGGTTTTTTTCAACATCAAAAAAATCAGACGTTTACATTGAAAAATTTCGACATACTATACTATGGCATTTTTTGGTAAAATTTTCCAACATTTCACGAAATGACTTTTGCTCACCATAGAGTCATTCTACATTCTATAATATGACCGTTTTCATGGTTTTTTTCAACATCAAAAAAATTTGACGTTTTCATCGAAATATTTCGACATACTATACTGTGGCATTTTTTTTTTTTTTTTAATTTTCCAAAATTTCACGATAAGACTTTTGCTCATCATAGAATCTTTGTACATGGTATAATATGACCTTTTTCATGTTTTTTTTCAACATCAAAAAAATCGGACGTTTTCATCAAAAAATTTCGACATAATTTACTACAGCCTTTTTTTGTAAAATTTTCAAACATTTCACGAAATGACTTTTGCTCACCATAGACTCATTCTACATGCTACAATATGACCGTTTTCATGTTTTTTTTCAACTTCAAAAAAATTTGACCTTTTTATCGAAAAATTTCGACATACTATACTATGACATTTTTTTTTTTTTTTTTGTATTTTCCAATATTTCAAAAAAGGACTTTTATTCACCATAGAATCATTCTACATGCTATAATACGACCGTTTTCATGTTTTTTTTCAACATCAAAAAAATCGGACGTTTACATCGAAAAATTTCGACATACTATGCTATGGTAGGTTTTTTTTGGTAAAATTTTCAAACGTTTCACGAAATGACTTTTGCTCAACATAGAATCATTCTACATCCTATAATATGACCGTTTTCATAGTTTTTTTCAACATCAAAAAAATTTGACGTTTTCATCGAAAAATTTCGACATACTATACTATGGAATTTTTTTTTTTTTTTAAATTTCCAACATTTCACTAAAGGACTTTTGCACATCATAGAATCTTTGTACATGGTATAATATGACCTTTTTCATGTTTTTTTTAAACATCAAAAAAAATTGTCGTTTTCATTGAAAAATTTCGACATACTATACTGTGGAGTTTTTTTGTAAAATTTTCCAACATTTCACGAAATGACTTTTGCTCACCATAGAGTCATTCTACATGCTATAATACGACCATTTTCATGTTTTTTTTCAATATCAAAAAAATCTGACGTTTTCAACGAAAAATTTCGACATACTATACTATGGCATTTTTTTTTTTTTTTTAAATATTCCAATATTTAACGAAATGACTTTTGCTCACCATAGAATCATTCTACATGCTATAATACGACCGTTTTCATGTTTTTTTTCAACATCAAAAAAATCAGACGTTTACATTGAAAAATTTCGACATGGCATTTTTTTTTTTGTAAAATTTTCCATTTCACAAAATGACTTTTGCTGACCATTGAATAATTCTACATGCTACAATACGACCTTTTTCATGTTTTTTTTTCACCTTCAAAAAAATTTGAAGTTTTTATCGAAAAATTTCGACATACTATACTATGGCGTTTTTTTTTTTTTTTTTTTTTTTTTTAATTTTCCAACATTTAACGAAATGACTTTTGCTCACCGTAGAATCATTCTACATGCTACAATACGACCGTTTTCATGTTTTTTTTCAACTTCAAAAAAATCTGACGTTTACATCGAAAAATTTCGACATACTATACTATGGCGTTTTTTTGGTAAAATTTTCCAACATTTCACGAAATTACTTTTGCTCACCATAGAGTCATTCTACATTCTATAATATGACCGTTTTCATGGTTTTTTTCAACATCAAAAAAATTTGACGTATTCATCGAAAAATTTCGACATACTATACTATGGCGTTTTTTTGGTAAAATTTTCCAACATTTCACGAAATGACTTTTGCTCACCATAGAGTCATTCTACATTCTATAATATGACCGTTTTCATGGTTTTTTTCAACATCAAAAAAATTTGACGTTTTCATCGAAAAATTTCGACATACTATACTATGGCGTTTTTTTTTTTTTTTTTTTTTTTTTTAATTTTCCAACATTTAACGAAATGACTTTTGCTCACCATAGAGTCATTCTACATGCTATAATACGACCATTTTCATGTTTTTTTTCAACATCAAAAAAATCTGACGTTTTCATCGAAAAATTTCGACATACTATACTATGGCATTTTTTGTTTTTTTTAAATATTCCAATATTTCACGAAATGACTTTTGCTCACCATAGAATCATTCTATATGGTATAATATGACCGTTTTCATGTTTTTCTTCAACTTCAAAAAAATTTGCCGTTTTCATCGAAAAATTTCGACATACTATACTATGACATTTTTTTTTTTTTTTTGTATTTTCCAATATTTCAAAAAAGGACTTTTATTCACCATAGAATCATTCTACATGCTATAATACGACCGTTTTCATGGTTTTTTTCAACATCAAAAAAATCGGACGTTTACATCGAAAAATTTCGACATACTATACTATGGTGGTTTTTTTTGGTAAAATTTTCAAACGTTTCACGAAATGACTTTTGCTCAACATAGAATCATTCTACATCCTGTAATATGACCATTTTCATAGTTTTTTTCAACATCAAAAAAATTTGACGTTTTCATCGAAAAATTTCGACATACTATACTATGGAATTTTTTTTTTTTTTTAAATTTCCAACATTTCACTAAAGGACTTTTGCACATCATAGAATCTTTGTACATGGTATAATATGACCTTTTTCATGTTTTTTTTTAAACATCAAAAAAAATTGTCGTTTTTCATTGAAAAATTTCGACATACTATACTGTGGAGTTTTTTTGTAAAATTTTCCAACATTTCACGAAATGACTTTTGCTCACCATAGAGTCATTCTACATGCTATAATACGACCATTTTCATGGTTTTTTTCAACATCAAAAAAATCTGACGTTTTCATCGAAAAATTTCGACATACTATACTATGGCGTTTTTTTTTTTTTTTTTTTTTTTTTTTTAATTTTCCAACATTTAACGAAATGACTTTTGCTCACCATAGAGTCATTCTACATGCTATAATACGACCATTTTCATGTTTTTTTTCAACTTCAAAAAAATCTGACGTTTTCATCGAAAAATTTCGACATACTATACTATGGCGTTTTTTTGGTAAAATTTTCCAACATTTCACGAAATTACTTTTGCTCACCATAGAATCATTCTACATTCTATAATATGACCGTTTTCATGGTTTTTTTCAACATAAAAAAAATCAGACGTTTACATTGAAAAATTTCGACATACTATACTATGGCATTTTTTTTTTTTTAAATATTCCAGTATTTCACGAAATGACTTTTGCTCACCATAGAATCATTCTACATGGTATAATATGACCGTTTTCATGTTTTTCTTCAACTTCAAAAAAATTTGCCGTTTTCATCGAAAAATTTCGACATACTGTACTATGACTTTTTTTTTTTTTTTTAAATTTTCCAACATTTAACGAAATGACTTTTGCCCACCGTAGAATCATTCTACATGCTACAATACGACCGTTTTCATGTTTTTTTTCAACTTCAAAAAAATCTGACGTTTTCATCGAAAAATTTCGACATACTATACTATGGCGTTTTTTGTTTTTTTTTTTTAATTTCCAAAATTTCACGAAAGGACATTTGCTCATCATAGAATCTTTGTACATGGTATAATATGATCGTTTTCATGTTTTTTCAACTTCAAAAAAATTTGACGTTTTCATCGAAAAATTTCGACATACTATACTATGGCGTTTTTTTGTTTTTTTTTTTTAAATTTCCAACATTTAACGAAATGACTTTTGCTCACCATAGAATCATTCTACATGCTATAATACGACCGTTTTCATGGTTTTTTTCAACATCAAAAAAATCAGACGTTTACATTGAAAAATTTCGACATACTATACTATGGCATTTTTTTTTTTTTTAAATTTTCCAACATTTAACGAAATGACTTTTGCTCACCGTAGAATCATTCTACATGCTACAATACGACCGTTTTCATGTTTTTTTTTCAACTTCAAAAAAATCTGACGTTTTCATCGAAAAATTTCGACATACTATACTATGGCGTTTTTTTGGTAAAATTTTCCAACATTTCACGAAATGACTTTTGCTCACCACAGAATCATTCTACATGCTACAATACAACCATTTTCATGGTTTTTTCAACATCAAAAAAATCGGACGTTTTCATCAAAAAATTTCGACATACTTTACTACAGCCTTTTTTTGTAAAATTTTCAAACATTTCACGAAATGACTTTTGCTCACCATAGACTCATTCTACATGCTACAATATGACCGTTTTCATGGTATTTTTCAACTTCAAAAAAATTTGACCTTTTTATCGAAAAGTTTCGACATACTATACTATGACATTTTTTTTTTTTTTTGTATTTTCCAATATTTCAAATAAGGACTTTTATTCACCATAGAATCATTCTACATGGTATAATATGACCGTTTTCATGTTTTTCTTCAACTTCAAAAAAATTTGCCGTTTTCATCGAAAAATTTCGACATACTGTACTATGACGTTTTTTTTTTTTTATTTTAATTTTCCAACATTTAACGAAATGACTTTTGCTCACCGTAGAATCATTCTACATGCTATAATACGACCTTTTTTCATGTTTTTTTTCAACATCAAAAAAATCAGACGTTTACATTGAAGAATTTCGACATACTATACTATGGCATTTTTGTTTTTGTAAAATTTTCCATTTCACAAAATGACTTTTGATGACCATTGAATAATTCTACATGCTATAATACGACCTTTTTCATGGTTTTTTTCACCTTCAAAAAAATTTGAAGTTTTTATCGAAAAATTTCGACATACTATACTATGACGTTTTTTTTTTTTTTTTTTTTTTTTTAATTTTCCAACATTTAACGAAATTACTTTTGCTCACCGTAGAATCATTCTACATGCTACAATACGACCGTTTTTCATGTTTTTTTTCAACTTCAAAAAAATCTGACGTTTTCATCAAAAAATTTCGACATACTACTATGACGTTTTTTTGGTAAAATTTTCCAACATTTCACGAAATGACTTTTGCTCACCATAGAATCATTCTACATCCTATAATATGACCGTTTTCATGTTTTTTTTCAACATCAAAAAAATTTGACATTTTCATCGAAAAATTTCGACATACTATACTATGGCGTTTTTTTTTTTTTTTTTTTAATTTCCAAAATTTCACGAAAGGACATTTGCTCATCATAGAATCTTTGTACATGGTATAATATGACCGTTTTCATGATTTTTTCAACTTCAAAAAAATTTGACGTTTTCATCGAAAAATTTCGACATACTATACTATGGTGTTTTTTTTTGGTAAAATTTTCAAACGTTTCACGAAATGACTTTTGCTCACCATAGAATCATTCTACATGCTATAATACGACCGTTTTCATGTTTTTTTTTCAACATCAAAAAAATCAGACGTTAACATTGAAAAATTTCAACATACTATACTATTGCATTTTTTTTTTTTTTTTAAAATTTTCCATTTCACAAAATGGCTTTTGCTGACCATTGAATAATTCTACATGTTACAATACGACCTTTTTCATGTTTTTTTTCAACATCAAAAAAATCAGACGTTTTCATTGAAAAATTTCGACATACTATACTATGGCATTTTTTTTTTTTTTTTTTTTTTAATTTTCCAACATTTAACGAAATGACTTTTGCTCACCATGGAATCATTCTACATGCTATAATACGACCGTTTTCATGGTTTTTTTCAACTTCAAAAAAATCTGACGTTTTCATCGAAAAATTTCGACATACTACACTATAGCGTTTTTGTTTTTTTTTTTTAAATTTCCAAAATTTCAAGAAAGGACATTTGCTCATCATAGAGTCTTTGTACATGGTATAATATGACCGTTTTCATGTTTTTTTCAACATCAAAAAAATGGGACGTTTTCATCAAAAAATTTCGACATAGTTTACTACAGCCTTTTTTTGTAAAATTTTTAAACATTTCACGAAATGACTTTTGCTCACCATAGACTCATTCTACATGCTACAATATGACCGTTTTCATGTTTTTTTTCAACTTCAAAAAAATTTGACGTTTTTATCGAAAAATTTCGACATACTATACTATGGCATTTTTTTTTTAAATTTTCGAACATTTCACGAAATGACTTTTGCTCACCATAGAATCATTCTACATGCTACAGTACGACCGTTTTCATGTTTTTTTTCAACATCAAAAAATCTGACGTTTTCATCGAAAAATTTCGACATGCTGATCAGCCATGCTGATCAGCCATGCTGATGGCTTTTTTTTTTTTTTTTTTAATTTCCAACAGTTCACGAAATGACTTTTGCTCACCATAGAATCATTCTACATGCTATAATAAGACCGTTTTCATGGTTTTTTTCAACATCAAAAAAATCTGATGTTTTCATCGAAAAATTTCGACATACTATACTATAGCGTTTTTTTTTGTGAAATTTTCCAACATTTCCAACATGACCTTTGCTCACCATAGAATCATTCTACATGCTATAATACAACGGTTTTTATGTTTTTTTTCACCTTCAAAAATAATTTGACGTTTTCATCGAAAGATTTCGACATGCTATACTATCGCATTTTTTTTTTTTTTTTTTTAATTTTACAAAATTTCACGAAAGGTCTTTTGCTCATCATAGAATTATTGTACATGGTATAATATGACCGTTTTCATGTTTTTTTTAAACATCAAAAAAATTCGACATCATCGAAAAATTTCAACATACTATACTATGGCGTTTTTTTTGTCAAATTTTCAAACATTTCACGAAATGACTTTTGCTCACCATAGAATCATTCTACATGCTATAATACGACCGTTTTCAAGTTTTTTTTTCAACATCAAACAAATTTGACGTTTTTATCGAAAAGTTTCGACATAATATACTATGGCATTTTTTTGGTAAAATTTTCCAACATTTCATGAAAGGACTTTTGCTCACCATAGAATCATTCTACGTGCTATAATATGACCGTTTTCATGGTTTTTTTCAACTTCAAAAAAAATTGACGTTTTCATCGAAAAATTTCGACATACGAAATTTGGCGTTTTTTTGTAAAATTTTCCAACCTTTCACGAAATGACTTTTGCTCACCATAGAATCATTCTACGTGCTATAATATGACCGTTTTCATGGTTTTTTTCAACTTCAAAAAAATTTGACGTTTTCATCGAAAAATTTCGACATACTATACTATGGCATTTTTTTTTTTTAATTTTCCAATATTACACGAAAGGACTTTTGCTCATCACAGAATCTTTGTACATGGTATAATATAACCTTTTTCATGTTTTTTTTCAACATCAAAAGAATTTGATGTCTTCATCGAAAAATTTCGACATACTCTACTATGGCATTTTTTTTTTTTTTTTAAATATTCCAAAATTTCACGAAATGAGTTTTGCTCACCATAGAATCGTTATACATTCTACAATACGACCGTTTTCATTGCTTTTTAAACTTAAAAAAATTTGAAGTTTTCATCGAAAAATTTCGACATACTATACTATGGCGTTTTTTTTTTTGTTTTAATTTTCCAACATTTAACGAAATGACTTTTGCTCACCATAGCATCATTCTACATGCTACAAAACGACCGTTTTTATGGTTTTTTTAACATCAAAAAAATCTGACGTTTTCACCGAAAAATTTTGACATACTATACTATGGCATTTTTTTTTTTTTTTTAATATTCCAAAATTTCACGAAATGAGTTTTGCTCACCATAGAATCATTATACATGCTATAATACGACCTTTTTCATTGTTTTTTAAACTTAAAAAAATTTGACGTTTTCATCGAAAAATTTCGACATACTATACTATTTTTTTTGTAAAATTTTCCAAAATTTCAAAAACTGAGTTTTCTTCACCATAGAATCATTCTACATGCTATAATACAACTGTTTTCATGGTTTTTTTCAAAATAAAAAAAATTTGATGTTTTCATCGAAAAATTTCGACATACTATACTATGGCATTTTTTTTTTTTTTTTAATTTCTAACATTTCACGAAAGGACTTTTTCTCATCATAGAATCTTTGTACATGGTATAATATGACCTTTTTCATGTTTTTTTAAACATCAAAAAAAATTGTCGTTTTCACTGAAAAATTTCGACATACATACTATACTTTTTTTTTTTTAAATTTCCAAAATTTCAAGAAAGGACATTTGCTCATCATAGAGTCTTTGTACATGGTATAATATGACCGTTTTCATGTTTTTTTCAACATCAAAAAAATGGGACGTTTTCATCAAAAAATTTCGACATAGTTTACTACAGCCTTTTTTTGTAAAATTTTTAAACATTTCACGAAATGACTTTTGCTCACCATAGACTCATTCTACATGCTACAATATGACCGTTTTCATGTTTTTTTTCAACTTCAAAAAAATTTGACGTTTTTATCGAAAAATTTCGACATACTATACTATGGCATTTTTTTTTTAAATTTTCGAACATTTCACGAAATGACTTTTGCTCACCATAGAATCATTCTACATGCTACAGTACGACCGTTTTCATGTTTTTTTTTCAACATCAAAAAATCTGACGTTTTCATCGAAAAATTTCGACATACTATACTATGGCGGGGTTTTTTTTGTAAAATATTCCAACATTTCCAACATGACCTTTGCTCACCATAGAATCATTCTAAAGCTATAATACAACGGTTTTCATGTTTTTTTTCAACATCAAAAAAATTTGACGTGTTCATCGAAAAATTTCAACATGCTGATCAGCCATGCTGATGGCTTTTTTTTTTTTTTTTTTAAATTTCCAACAGTTCACGAAATGACTTTTGCTCACCATAGAATCATTCTACATGCTATAATAAGACCGTTTTCATGTTTTTTTTAAACATCAAAAAATTTATGTTTTCATTGAAAATTTTGACATACTATACTATGCCGTTTTTTTTTGTAAAATTTTCCAACATTTCACGAAATGACTTTTGCTCACCATAGAATTATTATACATGCTACAATACGACAATTTTTTAATTGTTTTTTCAACTTAAAAAGATTTGGCGTTTTCATCGAAAAATTTCGACATTCTATACCTGGGGCATCAAACTCAATGTCATCCCGAGCCACATCAGCATTATGGTTGCCCTCAAAGGGCCGGTTGTAATTATAAGACTACCGGTATATAAATACATCTACTCTTGATCATTTTACAAAATCTCCTCTGCATTTGATTATTATTAATTTTAGTAATAATTTATTTATTAACTAGCTCTGAAGACAAAACAATTCCCTAAATATGTTTAGAACTACAAATGAACTTTCTTCTGTCAGTTCTGTTTTTTTTTTTGTTTTTTTTAATACCACAATTCAACCCTCCTCCTTTATCCAGGCTTGGGACCAGCAAAAGTGACCCAAAGGGGACACTCTGGCGGAGTAACTTCTTTTTTTCCAAGATTTTTAAATTCAGGGTTGATTCCCAAAATTTTACATTTACATCAGCCAGCGGCGGCTTTGAGCATGCGGGATTCATTCAGTCTGGATGCGGAGGGGTGAACAGAGACTGCAGCTAGGAGGGACTGCTGACGAGGACTGTGCCGCTTGTGACTGCTTTGGGACTGGGGAGGGTCCACGACAGCACCCGCTGCTCGTTGAGAAGAGGAAGAACGATACCTGCTTTCATGAGAGTCTCCAAAAGTCTCCAGTAACACCAGCAAAACTCGTTAGATTTGTCGCTAATTTCTTATTTGAAAGAGGGGTCGAGGGGTCTCAAAAGTGGCTAAATATAGCAACTAAGTTGCTAAATTGGCAACACTGCGCTGCTGCTGGAAACCGCTGAGACTGAGACGCTACAGTGCACATGTCAAAAAAAAACGAGATGCATTGTGGGACATGCAGTTTAAGGACACTGCTTCTGTGAAGCGGCATAGAATTGAATGATATGCTTTCCATATTCTTTGCAAGCCCTCGCGGGCCACATAAATTGAGGTGGCAGGCCGGATTTGGCCCGCGGGCCTTGAGTTTGACACATGTGGTATAGTATGTCAATTGGGGGCAGCAGTAGCTCAGTCTGTAGGGAGTTGGCTTGGGAACCGGAGGGTCACCGGTTCAAGTCCCGCCATGGACCAAGAACTGAGTGTGAACTGGTAGCTGGAGAGGTGCCAGTTTACCTCTTGGGCACTGCCGAGGTGCCCCTAAGCAAGGCACCAAACCCCCCAACTGCTCGGGGCGCTTGTCAGGAGCAGCCTCCTCACTCTGACATCTCTCCATTGTTGCATGTGTGTGTTCGGGTCTGCATGTACCGTGTATAAGTTAACAACAGAGTGAAAAAAATTGAATTTCCCCTTGTGGGACTAATAAAGGAATATCTTCTTCTTCTTCTTCTTCTTAAAACATCATAGAATAACATGTCGGAAAAAAAAACAGCATAGTATGTAAAAAAAAAAAAAGTCATAGTATAGCATGTCGAATAAAAGTCATAGTATAGTGTGTTGGAAAAAAGTCATAGCATAGTATGAAAATAAAAGCATAGTATTAAAATAAAAGTTATAGTATAGTATGTCGAAATGTAGGCATGGTATTCTATGTCAGAAAAAAAAGTCATAGTCTAGTAAGTTGGAACAAAGTCATAGTATAGTATTTCGATAAAAACGGCATAGTACAGCATGTCAAAATTAAGGTAATGGCATAGTAGTTTGGAAAAAAAATTAATAGTATAGTATGTCTCAAAAAGTCATAGTATAGTATGTCAAAAAAAACATAGTATAGTATGTCGGAAAAAAATAATCATACAGTATGTCAGAAAAAAGTTATAGAATAGTATGTTGAAATAAGTCATAGTATAGTACATTGAAATGAGTAAAGAGTCATAGTATACTATGTCGAGAAAAAAAAAAATCATAGTATAGCATGTCGTAAAAGTTATATGTCCAAAAAAAAGTTATAGTATGTTAAAATAAGATTACAAAATGTCCTGGTATGTCCTCAGAGAGAGAGACAGCTGAAAGGACGCTGTTGAAAGGAGTCATAGTATAGTGTATCTAAAAAAGGCCTGTTGTTTAAGGGTGTTGGGTCTTTAAAAAACAAAGTGATGGTCTTAAACAAAAACAAAAGTATAGTATGTGACAAAAAAAGCCACGTCCATGTTTAAAATTCAAGCCGTGCAGTAAGTCTTTCTTCATGTACCTGTGCCCCACTTCTGTCAGATGATTATTATTCTATTGAGGACATACGTTCTCCTGTAATATCTGTATTTCTTATGACAGCTGTTCAGGGACTGGTGGCAAATCAAGCCCAGGGACCAAGCCTAAGATAAGACACTTACTTCCCAGCACTGCTCTACCTGTCAGTAGAACTTAAAGAACCATATAAATGGGACTGACAGACTCTGAAGTCAAGTTGAAAGCATTGTTCTCCAGGCGTCATTCACAGATAAAACTTTTATTTATAAAACAATTCCTTAACAATGGGGCATTCACATTCATTGGTATGCTAGCATTAAAAGGCATGGTGAAGTTGAGCTGAGAAGGTAAAGAATGTAGTAGTGGTTTGCCTCTGTTTTTTATAAGTACCTCAACATGTACTTTACGATGTGGCAAACAAAACGTTTTACAAAAATATCAGCTGCATTTATCACTAATTCCTGCTTTGTGTCTTCCCTGTACAGTGTCAAGTATGTATAAAAGAATACAGAAATGTTTCAAAGATAGAAAAGATTTTATATACAGGACACGCATATCAAAAGAAACATTAGGTTTTAAACATTATTGCAGTTTAAATCGTTCAATTGAGCAGCCAAAACTCAAAAACACGTCTACATTCCAATGCACACACTGGAAATTACAATCTTAAGGGAAAGACGCCAAAATCCAGTAGGCTACATTTAAAATGGAGTGGAAAAAAAAAAAAAATCAAGCGGTATTGTATGTTTTATCTGTACTAATGGACCAAATATTTAGCCAGCGGTTCAAGCCTTCACTCAAAAAATTAGTTTGCTAAACCTATTAATAAATAAAAACAGCATTAATAACATTAAAACCTGTACAGATAAAAATATTTCAAATATATAGGCAAACATTGTACTTTAGTGCACAAAATACAGCAAAAAGGCTTGGTTGCGAAAGTCGGTGTCTTTCCTGTTTGTTTAGTCTGTCATCTCTTTTCAGGAAGTCTGATATGACTGCCACAGCTCTTTAGGTGGATCTGATTAGTCTGTGATAGCCTTCACTCAGTGCCTCCTTTAATGCCATTTTTTTTTTTGCTATTTGTCATAAGTGGTGACCTACAGTGTTTGGCTCTGTGACACCAAATACAAATAATACTTACCAACCCATGACCTCGCACCAGTGTGGCTGCCTCCAGAAACTTATTTCATCTCCGTATGCCGTGGCTGGACTTTTAACTTTTGGGACTGACAGACCAAGGACCTTCTCCCCATTCTTTGTACAAAAGGTCAAAAATCGAATGAAAACTGTCAATCAGCATGAGCTGCAGGGGAAAATAGGATGGAACACAGCACTCAGACGGTTTGTTAGTAGGAGGCGAAGCACAGAGAGCTGAGGAAATCATGGGAACGCATCAGTGCTTGGCAGATTCATTGCAGTTATTATCACTGGGACAGAAATCACCTCGCTTCACCTGTCTAGGAGGAATCTGTCGGCCAATAGGCTTCCATCAGAACAGATAATTGACACCTAACTTTTAAGCAGGCAGGTGTGTGGCTTACTAACCTGACTTTCAAGTTGAGGCACAGCTTCATGGCCACACTGGTAGAGCCTGCAGGGAGCCACAGGGGATTCCCCTCTTATGACGCAGGGCTCAGTCTTTTACCTTTATGACCATTAACTTGTGGCCCTGTTACAGTATAGTTCTGCTCTGTCTATCCGGTCCCCTATGAGGAGGTGGCATTTCCAGAGTCAGTGGCACAGCTCTCAGCTGGGTCATAGAAACAGTCTTCATTCACTACAGAAGTCAGACTTTGGACGCTGAACTCTCTCTCCAGCAATGTGTTGAGGTCCATGATCCCGGACGACGATGCCGCATCCGCCTGGCTGTCCAGTGACCTGCTGTGCGCTTTCATGTTCAATAGTGCACCCTGGCTCCTCCGGAAACTGCTGGTTTTCCTCTTAACAGCACTGAAGTGTCCTTGCATCAGTTTGGGTTGGGTCTCTGGAGTGTCCCCCATTCCCTCAGGCTGAACACAGGGAGCCGGTGCAGTGTCCTCTGAGAGTTTAAGTTGGAGGAACTGATCCTCGATGGCGCTAGTTGGGGAACTGCTGTCACCGCTGTCCCTCCTGGTTCCCCCCTCACTAAAGCCGTCGTCGTCCTCATCGCTTAAAATATCAGACTCTTTCACAGCAGAGGTGGAGCGGGGTTTTGAGTCTGTCTGCTGGACAGGGAGGACATGTGACTCCGAGGAGGTGCAAGGCAGAGGAGCCCCAGACGAACTGCAGGTTCCACTGCTCAGGCTCCCCTCGTCTGAGTCTGGTCCCAGTTTGGGGTTCCCAACCTGGGCTGAGAGATCTCCAAGTGGCTGCTTACACAACCAGGAAGCCCTGGTGGAACCTAGAACCCGATATGGAGATGGAAGTCAGAAATGCCACTGTTATCTGGGCAAAACACTTCCACCCTCAGCCCCTCTAGCATTTCATGACCTACAAAGTGAGATATCATCATCTCGAAAGTACAAGCATACTTTGCATTACACAGTTGATCCTCTGCCATACGTGGACTTGTTTTTAAGTTCCCAGGAGTCAGAAGGGCTGCACAATTAATCAAATATGAATCACAATCACAGTGTTGGCTTCCCAAAATTAAATGAAGATGATCGACTGATGTTTGAAATGCTCCGCTCACAGAAAACTCTGCTGCATAAATCAAACACTTCCTAAACTAACAGCTAGATATGCAACATCAATGAGCAGCCAACTGAATCGGGATGGTTTCAGCAGACTGATATTCATATAGCAATGATTTTTTTGCTGGTCAGACACGTGTGCAGCCACCACGTGATGGTTTCACATTGGAACACAGCAACACAGTCAGTAACCTAACACACAACATGGAGACGGTGTGGAAGTTTTCAGCTGAGCAAAAAAGACAAAGCTGCAATTTGTAACAACTGCCGTAGTTGAACAACCTTAAAAACATTTGAAAGAACTAACTTAATCAGAAACTACTATATTTTAATTTATTCCCATGATGCTGCTCAGTAATCACAGTGACCGGGTTGTCTGCTGAAAGCACGGAGCCCGTTATGGTGTGTTCAACCTCTACTCGGTAAAAATAAGTATTGAGCAGTGGTTAAGTATAACCTTATCATAATGCGTCCAATTATAATATTGTAAAATATAGTTTTTGGCGAGAAACAAATAAATCCAGTTGTTTGAAGCAGATGTTTTCGCAGTAATATAAAATAGATAATAGAGAAGGCATTTTAACCCAGTAAAAAGGATAAGGAAGCAAGTAAAAGAACACCATTTAGAGTTTTCGATGGCTGGGATGTAGCACAACACGGAAGTGTATGCAGCGCTCTGTTTATTTAGATGTGAAATTGCAATAAAAATGTTATCCTTAAAATCAGTGAATAATCATGATAGCAATCATGATCTCAATGATGATCAGAAAACTTGTCGAGTATCATTTTGGCCTTAAAACAAATATCAAGTTTTGGTCAGAGATCTATAATTGAAAGAAATGGCTCCTGCATAACAGAAATATTTTTTTGACACTGACCTAGCCTGGCGGAGGAGGGCAGGGTGCTGCGCAGGGGGACCAGTCGCTCCTTACAGTTCCTCTCCAGCGTTCCCTCGGTCCTCGTGTTCCTCCTCCCGTTCTCCCTGAGGATGCAGCGGATCACCTTGATGATGTTGACCTTGTTCTCCGGCACACTGAGGAGGACACAGCATAGTAACATGAGCACAAGGTACGACTTGATTTCAGCAGCTAAATATAGATTAAGGGGATTGGTGAGAGAGTCCCATTGTGTCCCCAGTGAAATGTGTGATGTAATTCATTAGGAGTGATCCCAATTTCACAGTGTGTAATGAGAATTACCAATTGGGTCACAGACTTCACTCTCTCTACCACCCCGATGCAGACAGTTTAACTGTTAAAACAACAGCAGCAGGAATGTATCTTTCCAAAGTATCTGATAATGTAAACCACTGCCTGCTCTTGCAGAGGCCAATTGGATTTGATATTAATGTATGTAATTGGTTCAGGAACTACCTTAATAAACTGTTAAACTGGGAAATTACCATCCAGAGTTTTTTAATCAGTAACAAAGGGTGTTCCACAGAGTTCAGTTTTAGGTCTCACTCTTTTCACTATTTACTGTTTATCAACAATATTATTTCATCTCTGGCAAACTATCATACCAATCTATACGCAGATGACAGTGCTGTATTATGTTGCTGATTCTGTAAATCTCAGTCAAAAACTTGCTTTAAAATTCTGCTCAGTGCTTTGAAAGATTTAAAGCCTCAGATACACCAACCCAACGTCAAAGAACTAGCAGCGACAAAGGCCACCAGTCACCTTTGTCTTCTATTCTTTGTTCTTTATTATTCTTGCACCTGAACGCACCGCAAAGACTACAGCCAACAGCCAGCAGCCACATACCTGAAATAACCTGAAGTGAGGACTGCAGACATACAGGCTGTTGTTATGATACGAACACGAAACAAAGCAATGTTTGCCGACAATTTTCAAACCACTCTCAACACTTGGCTTCATTCCAGATGTCATCGTGAAAATATCTGCACCTTTGAATGATCAGATGAGGTGAAGTTGAAAAATTAGATGAGCCTGTGTTTTTCTTCTTGACATAACTCGTTGACTTGCTTTCCTCACACCCGTTACTCTTCTCATGCACTGACTCAATTAAGCTGAACAGCCATCACAGTGATTTCTCTCACCAACAGCCTCCGCCGCCAATTTAACACGCTGAATTGGCCGAAAAAAGTCTGCCATGGGCAGACTAGAGCCAGTGGAGCGGGACACCAAAAAAACTTGACCGAGGGACGATCACTAATGGCCCCAAACTGTTCGATAGCCGACCGTTGGCTCGGAGTGTCGGAGCCTTAAGACTTGTACTAAATGCAGATAAAACTAAATTCATAATATTTTCCAGAGCCAGAGCTACAAAATAATGTATACTGATAATATTTGTACTGTGAATTGACAGAATATAAATATTTCAGCATCTGGATTGATGAACTCAAATTCACATTGTTAATCTTGTGCTCTGACTCAGGCAAAAAGTTGGCTATTTCTACAGAAATAAAACCATCTTTGCCACATTTGTAGAAAAAGGGTTTTTGAGGCCGTTTTTATGTCAGTTTTGGACTACGATGACATACTTTATAGGCACACATCCTCTTCAGCTATTAAACATCAAGACTAAGTCGATCACTCAAGCTATGGAATCCATGAATGCATCCTAGCATTAATCAGGAATTATCTCTGATTCCACCGGAAAGTTTAATCTCTGACCTGCTACACAGCTGGAAGACGGTCTCCGGTCTCCCCTCCACTTCAGACCTGGAGTGAATCAGCTCCCAGATGCAGGTGCTTTCCGTGCCTGTTCCTGGGAGAGTGAGGAAATAAAAAGGAGAGGCTTTTAATCACACAGTCCAAATATGGTTTATGGTTTCAGAAGGAGATAAAGAGGGAGGGAGCTGAGTATAAATGTCTGAAGAGGTGTGTGTGTGGCAAGGAGAATGAGCTTAGGGGCTTGTGTGGGGAAATACGAAGGGGGAGAAAGAACAAAAAGATTTAGTGGATGTACTTTGTGAGTGATTTAGTGGGGACAACATGGCAGTGTGCCAGCCTCTTACCTGCAGTATTTCCCAATCTGACCTGCAGCGCAGAGAGCGGGATGAGCCAGCGGAACTTAAAGGGGTCCGAATCCCCGTGAGAAAGTGCTGAACGATGGTTGGTCTGGTCATCACGCAGAATGCCACATAGGGGAGGAGAGAATAAATGCAAAGTGTTCCACCATCTGTGGCATGCGAGATTAAATGAGTGCAATAGACACAATACTCACCATCCTCTTCTTCAGCTTGTTGTTTTCCCTGTAGACCAATATCACCGCTTTCTTGAACACTAGTGAGAGAGAACACATCAGTGTCTTAGTTTTGACTGCGAGTGCCTCTTGGGGGAAGCGACTGAAAGGACTGCAACCCACAGAAGCATTTTAGATGCCAGCTTGAAGCCTTAAAGCGTATATCAGTGCGACAGCTCCAGATATTGAGATTCACTGAAATCTCTTGGAGTGCTATTGCAGACACAATTCTGCATGGCTCTACAGAAAACCCAATAAACTTGGTTGGTACAGGTTAAACTTTAACAGCAAACATCCACAGGTAATATACAAAAATAGTCTTCTATATGGTCATGTTGTATATATGGTCATCGCAGCGAAAGCTGTTGAGACAACGCAGTATGTGGAGTTTGATAGGAATACCAGTCTAGATATTGATTGCCAGAAAGCAGTTTATCGCAATTAAATGCAAATTATATGTTAAAAATGTACCTAACAGAGAGATTTGTTATGTATTTAATACTCTTATTACAATGGTAGTGGGCAAATATGCAGCTTTATGCAAATCTATGTATATATTTAGAACTGGAAATCAATTAACAACACAGAAACCCTCACAGATAAATATGCTCAAATCATAACATGACAAACTCAAGACACACAGTCAATGTGTCAGTGTGCTGACTTGACTATGACTTGCCCTAAACTGCATCATAAAGTGGGCATGTCTTTCAAGGGGAGACTCGTGGGTACCCTTAGAACCCATTTTCATTCACATAGCTAGAGGTCAGAGGTCAAGGGACCCCTTTGAAAATAACCATGACAGTTTTTCCTTGCCAAACTTTAGCACAAGTTTGGAGTATTACTTAGCAACAAGCTAGTATGACGTTAGGTTTCCTGGGTTTTCTAATTTCATATGATACTTCTCTCAACAGCAGTAATTTTAGGAGAAGCATGCAGACTCACCAAACACGGTCATTTCGGGGTCTTTCCTCATGCGACCCAGTGATGAATGTGGGTTGAGCCAGACCACTGAGGAATGCATGAGAAACTCTCCCATAGAAATCTCTGTGACCTGAGAGACGCAGGAGACGGTTTAATAAAAAAGGAGAGAATAACGAGCTACACATGTGGCCTTTTGCTGAAGCGGACTGCTGTGTGATACATGTATGTATGTCTATGAATGGAGCACCACAGTCAATTCAAACTACTGTTTGCACACACGGGGGAAGCTAATTTTCAAGAAAAACTTTATATGATTTTTGTCTGTGAGCTGTTCAAACATGCTTAGAACATACAGTACCCCAGACAGCATTATTTAGCATTCGCTTTGAATATTTATACTGCAGTGGTTGCCAACTAAATATTCCATCAATTTGTAAATGTATTCGATCCCCAGAGGCACTGCACAGAAGACAGCGTAAACAACATAAGGAGCTAAACAGCCCCACTATGATGAACTGTACTAGTTTATACTGATTGTGATGAGTATTTTATATTTAACACTACGCTGTTTACTATGCTTGATGATTATAAATCTTATTCTGAAATGTGTGTCTACCTCTTTATAGTGGCCACTCTGCTCAGCAACTAGCTGATCAAACACGGAGCCGTAATCCTCGTAGATCTTCTGCATCTCATTGATGTGGCTGGCCACCTTCTCCATGGCTTTCAGAGCCTCTGCGGGGACAACAGAATGGAAGAATTGTAAACAGGGATCAATTCTTGACTGTATATGTAGATGCTTTGTATTACAGTAGCAGGTTTTATTTGCTCATTGTGTGTGCATGAGAAAAATGCCATCTCTTATGTGCCAAGATGTGTTACTTCGTGCTCCCAGGCACGATAGCGTGACAACAAGACAATGAAATGACAAGTGTGAACATGGCCCGTATTCATAACACCATCCTCCCCGTGTGCGGGTGTGCATGTGTCTGTAAATGTATATGCATTTTTTTTTCTCCCTACGTGTGAGGTGGTAGTGCTCCTCGCTGTCGGCGTCGGTGAGGGAGACCAGCTCCCTGAGCAGCAGGGGATACTTGAGCACCCTCTGCACCGGTTTAATCAGGTAGGACTCCAGGGTGGATGAGTGCTGCTTGGTGGGGTTCCTCGCATCCAGGAATTCCTTGAAGGCCTGATCCGTCTTAGCTGAAAAGCACACACATGCTGAATTCATATGAATCTTTTGTTTGTTTCCTGATGGTCTCATGCATACACAGTGAGAGACGTGTGGCTGTATTGTGAGCCAGACTCCGATCTGAAATAGTCCTGTGCATGCCAGTGCAGAATCATGGTGCAATAAGCAGTCTCCAGCAGGGGGTAGTGTAGGCTTCTCCAGCCTACCATGACCACTGCAGTATTTAAGTGTAAACATCTGCTAATGCATCCATTATACTCAGCCCATCACCCCCGAGCATCATAATAAATTGAAGACGAGCTGTTTTCACAAAGCAAAATCTAGCAGAGCTGTGATGAGTTACTTAAATACTAAATTTACAACATGGTGAAAATGATCAACTTGGGACTCCTTAGTTTATAGTGAAGCCAAAAGCATAGTGTGAAATGGTAGGTATAATACAGATTGAGCCTTCTGTAAAGGTGATGACATTTTCCCAGAGCAGTATGCTTCCACGACGCATCCTGAGGGGGGCCATTAAGGTATTAATTATAGCACTCCCAGCCACAGACAGGCAGCCGCATCGACACCTCCCAGAGTAATTGGCAGGCAATTAACGAGTCGACAAATAAACAGAGAAACTAAGGCAACCCAGGGCCCTTGGCATGATGGGAAAGGGAGGGGGGTGATGATAATGGCAGAGATGGGCATATAATTACTTGAAGGGCTGACAAACTCCCACAGATTTCTTCTCTGTGTCCTTGGATCAGCTGGTTGTGACCACGCTGAGCCAACTATATACTGTGCAACTATCGCCCTTATTATACTTGGCTATTCTTATCTGTACTGCGCAATTATTGTGCTACATGTTGTTCTAATATTAGCTTGTGTGTACCAACTATAATGCAGTACACCCCACCATTTACAGCTTTGGTTAAAGAACTGGGTACATGAACCTTGTAAGTAGAGTGCTTTGAATCTGGCATCTTTTCTCTTCACTCAAGCACTTGGAGCCATTTTTGTGCTGAGTTGGCACGACCCACAGGACTTAAAGACTTAAGATTAAACACTATGCCAAGATCTCAGGTGCTTTTTGAAAAGGATAGTGTGTTTTTTTACCATATAAATCCTAAACAATAAAGAAAAGCCCCCAAAATAAAACATGTAAATTAAAAAAGTCAAAGTAGTGTAATATGTGTACAGGTTTGGTGTGTTTGTATGTGTGTGTGTGTATGTTAATATAATGCAAAACTCCTTAAATAAAGTTTTAAAAAATTAAACTTCCTCCCTTCTGTTTACATTTGGATCACAGATTAAGATTTATTAATAGTGCTCTAACAGAAGGGTTTTCCTCTAAGGATGATAGTGAAGGATCGTCCTATAGCCTGATGGTATAATTAAACAGAATTTTCATGAACTTTCAAAGCATTCAACAACGTAGAAAACTCCTTCATGCACCAGTGTTGCTTTTGAACTCCACACTTTATTCTCCTCTAGGTAATTCTGACCCATCAGGGACTTTTTTCGGAGTGTTTTTCTTCTTCTAATCCTATTAAACATCCATCCCGCTGCTTACTTCGAGGAACATCCCATGCAATTCTAGTAATGGGGCAGATTTAAGCACCACTGGGGGGCAATTTGCCCACCCCATCCCCCCATGTTGGCAAAGAAGCCAATCTTCTTACATTTCTTTCCACACTGGGCAGCGTTCCCAAATAGTGGCAGAGCGGCCGGCATCGTAGCGCATAAATCAACTTTAAAATTTCTACTCTGTCACACGCCGAGGGCGACACAAGGAATTATTAGAGCTCTCAGGTTGTAACAGTCCGCTGTTTGTGGACAAGGTTAACCAATGTCTGTGTATTAGTAAAATGCATGTATTTGTTTAATCTTCATCTGCTTGTAAAACAGCTAATAGCTTTGAATGTTTAAAAACCATAGATCACAAAGTGAAAGGTGGATTTTGTTGTTAATGTTTTGTGTATATGTCTGTGCATGATGATAGAGATGGAATAGGGCTTGCAGTAAACTGTAGAGGGCATCGCTCAACTTACTTTCATCTACTGTCTCACTTAGATTTATACTTTCGAACAGAATTGATTTGTTTTCCAAGAGAGAGGACCAGACCTTCAACAGTGAGTGCCGTGAGGTGTTCTCTGATGCAACGTAGGTGCAAGGAAGCTGAATTTATCATCAGTGTATGGCCACTTTGAATTAGTATGCATCTACAGATGTTATTATTATACAATATGTCAATTCTCCATTTCATTTTGTGTACCGTATTTTCACGACCATAAGGCGCACCGTACTATAAGGCGCAGTCTCAGTTATGTGTGTCATTACTGTATTTAACACATACATAAGGCGCACCGCACTATAGGGCGCGGGTATGGTAAAACACACGGGGAAATCAAGCATACAAGTGTGCGTTTTAAAAATAGAGCGGGAGCAAAACTGAGTTTGGTTGTGCTATATTTAAGTATTAATTACAAAGTACTAACATTTTTTAACCATCAATCAAACATCAACAGGCGCGGGCATGGTAAAACACACGGGAAAACAAGCAACAATTTGCATATTAAAAATAGTGCGCAAAACTGATTTGGTACTCACATTTTTTTAATCATCAATCAAACCCATCAATCCTCATCCTCTTTTCTAATTAACAGCCCAAATCTCCTCAAACACCTCACTTTCTTCACTTCATCACTTTCCTTCCGTGCGGCTCCCGGAAAAGCCGGCTTTTACGAAACCGAACAACAACCAGCAGACACTAGCCCAAGCACCACAATCCATTCACAAATTTGCGTAACTCCCCGCGCCCTCCCATCTTAGTAAACTTGTCTCCATCTGTCATCCATCGCTCCCACGCCCTCGCACCTTACTTTAACCCGTCACACCTGTCCACTTAGTCCTTCGTCGCCTCCCACTACAGCAAGCTCATGTTCATTTCTTCACATGTTTTTTCACATCGCTTAATCCCTTCTTCTCCACATTACTCACCTGTCAAAAGTAGCGCACCTCGTCCATTTAGTAAAGGCTGGCTAGTGTTTGTCGAGTGTTTGCTGCAGTAGGAGCGGAAGATGGCCAGCTTTTCATTATAATCCGCTGTGCTCGCTACTGTAGTCCGTGTCCATGGAAAAATGGCACCGTTTCATAAACGAAGCACCAAACGGACCTCCTTAAATGTTCAATTTTCATTTCTTCTCTAGCGTGCTCTTTTAGTCAACGGTACCGTCGAAACGCTTCTCCCACTCGTTCTTTGCTCAGTATCCACTCTCAGTCTTTCCTCCAACTCGGCCACCTCGCCTTATGTCCGCGAAACTCAGCTCTCTTCTTACCTGTCAGCTCTTTTCCAGCTTCCTCCACTTCAACCATCATTCATTAATCTCAAATTCTCTCGCGCTCTCATTTCCATTTCCTCCCTAGCTATGCCTTCTTTAAACTGTGCTTCATAAGCGTGCTCTTTCCATTTTCAGGGTTGTTAAAACAACAATGTTCTCATAATGCACATAACTGTTTGTTTATTTACAGTACAATCCACACCCACACTTCCTACTTTAACGTTCTCATGTGTCCTCTATTACGTCAACAACAATACACACACACACACACACACACACACACACACACATAAGCGCACCGCACTATAGGGCGCACCGCACATTTTAAGAAAATCTAAGACTTTTAAGTCGCCTTATAGTCGTGAAAATACGGTAGTAAGAGTGTATTCAGGTGTGTTGTACCTCTCTCCAGGACCTTCTGGACCTTGATGTGGTTGGCACAAAAGCCACTGTAGAGCTTGAAGTGGTCAGCGTAGTAGAGGAACGATCCCCCAAGCGAAAACAGCAGCTTCTGTGAACCGAGAGGAGTGTGAGTGAAAAACAAAGGCCGGGGCTGAGTGTTAACACACAGATGGTGAGAGAGTGATGCTATACAAAGCCAAAGTACCATTACAAGTACAGAGAGAGAGGATGAAAGAGCGCGAACATGTGAAGTCATGACCGGACCACTCTGTCCCCCCCTCTCTCGGGAGATGATCCAAACGCCCCCTCTGTCCTCTCCCTCTCGCATAACCCTCTTGAGCACAGAAGCTTTCAGCAGCTCACAATCCAACCTCGATCGATAGACCCCACACCTTGTCATGTCAAGCCTATAAATCAGCCGGCGATGCTCCTGTCGCACCGCCTCAATTATTTATAAATCTCAAAGATCATACCTTTCTTTGGAATAGTGGCTCCTAGTTTGAGAATAATGTTGTTCTCTATACTCACATCACACAGAATCCACACTGAAGCTTTAGACATTTAATCAATAACGTGATATGTTACTGTGTGTGTATCTCACCTTGAACTGTGAGGGGGTCTCCAGAGTGCTGAAGTCTGGTGAGGAGGCGATCCTCTCCTCCAGGGTCTGTAGGAAGACCTTCTGGAAGTCCAGCATCTCTGGAAGACTGCCGAACAGGCTCTCCATCTGAGGAGGCGAAACAGAGGTTGAAGGGTAGCGGGATGATGGACAGAAAGAGGTGAGGAAAGGAGAGGTAGTATGGAAGTGTGGGAAGGTGATGGATCAGGATGGATGATGGGAAAATGGCAGAGAAAGGGAGAGAGTGAAGGGATATGAGGCAACAAGAAAGAAGGAGCCAATGTAGCTTGTAATTCATAACAGTCAACACGACAGGCACCCCAGAGTGTTATAAAACCTCCACTCTGATGGCTCCATCTCTGACAAAAGCACTTAGGGACAAGCTATGGGCTCTGCTTGAAATGCAGCACAGACACTGACAAACTTCTACCGTCTGTAACACACCCTCTCCGACACACGTACCCGGGGTCAACACTTCCCTTCATTAAAAGCCGTTCGGGGGTTAGCATGCTCTTGTCCATTTTGCGTCTGGACACGTCCCCCTGTCCCATAATGGCTTTTTAATTTGCCCCAGCGCTCAGTGGCCTATCGACTAGTGTGTCTTGGGAGACTCGTCCTGTGTTTGAGGTCACACCTGGCACAGAGCTGCACACAGGGCTGGAAACTGCAACACTGAGGTAAGTAGCATGCTGCAGCTACCATACGTTGTCACTGGAACACACAATGACTTCTTAATTTAAGGAGAAAAAAACTCCACTGAAATCAGCAAACAGGTATTTGTGGTGAGGTGAATGCTTTAAGGGTGGGTTTACTCTTAAACTAGTCTTTACTGGTATCTCAGCGGGACGCTAGAAGGTTAGTGTAGGGGAATGCTAATCTGTCCTCAGTTGTAATAAGGGAGATATGGCCCAGCAGGATTCATCGACCTCCCCTCTGGGTAACACTCAATGAATTCCACGTCCTATGTAGCCTCTACACCTCCCAGGACACGCCTTCGGACGCCGCACCTCTCATAATGTTTATCATATTTCACAAACACTACGACACACGCTCGCCACCTACCTCGTCCAATGTGAGGAAGGTTTCATTCTGCAGGGGTTTCAGGTAGATCTCGAACAAACAGGCCAGGTCCTTTGCACGAAAAATGGAGATAAAGGTCAGAGAAGAGGTATGAAATGACAATAATAAACATTATCCTTTAACCTGCCTGTCCTTTAAAATCCCTTTCATCATCAAAACACTACTTATTTCTCCCTTTATAACCTCCAATTGTCTCCTTCCCACAGTCCCTCGCCTCATTCCTCCACCTTCTCCCTCTATCTCCCCTCCTCTCCTCTCCCCCCACTACTTTAATGTGGCTGTAGCTTGTCTTGGTATCAGTGGAGATATTCTCATTAGGTTGATTTATGAGCTTCCTCCTCCTCCTCCTCCTCCTCATTCCCTCCCCAAACTGCCTCAGTCGCTAGGTGCATGGATATGGGCGAGCAGGCCTGCATCAAAGCGCTCTGGATTAGACAATCTCCTCCCTCAATTACAAATCAACTGCAAGTTGAAGAAGAGGAGGTGTGTATGGGAAAGGGGGACTTAATGAAAAATGAGGAGATGAAGGAGAAAGGGAAAATGCCAGCTGTGACAAGTGTTGCAGAGTCAAGAAGATCATGAATGTGGCTATTTAATGTGCGTCAGGGAGGGAAAGGTCATATTGGAAAACATGAGGGCAGCAAAATGATTGGGTGGGAAGGAGATAAATAAGGCTAGACAGGAGGAGGAGGAGGGATGGAGGAGCTCTAACTGTGCTTCTTTTTCATTTCTTCTTGTTTTTAATGCCCCATGTCACTCCTAAGCTTAATATCTTATATTAAAAAGGAAAGTTCACTTTCTTGCTGAGATTTAGATGAGAAAATTGATATCAGTGTCATATTTGTAAGTCAGATATGTGGGTGGATTCAGCAGCCAGTCAATGTTGCGTAGCATTAAGTCTAATAACTAGGAGAAACAGCTGACCTTAGCTCTGTCCAAAGTTAACTAAATCCATCAACCATCATCACTAGCTGGCATGTAATATGTTTGTTTTTTTTTTCCATTTGTACAAAAACGTGTAAAAACAACATTTTCATGTTTTACAAAATATCATGTTCAAGATTATTTCTTAACTGGGAGCAATTAAGTAACTTCCTGTAGTCTCAGCTGTTCTCAAGTAATACAACACAACCCCCCATAAAACCATGACTTCCCGTTGTTTTTTTACATGTCAATTCTTGAACAAATTAAACAAAAAATATAGACGGTGTCAACAGAGGACTATAGGGATGACGTATTTTTGTAGGCCAACCAGGATGGTTGGTCTTGGGTGCCTTCGATGGAAAGCCAATCGTACTTTTCAAGTGGGTTTTGGATTATCGCAGAAAATAAGCTCTGTGGTAACATTTACATTACGTTACACGTTTTGTTCGTAAGATATATTCATAAATGAATTACACTTTTATGAGTTTAAGCGTAAATGCAATCACCAGAAGTAAAAAGCTAACATCAGACTACAAACAAACTACACCACGATCACATGAACGTGAGCAAACATGACATGGCTGTAACGGTGGAAGAGACAGCTTGATGATGTTTAGTCATCTCATTTCGCCATTTTTTAGCAACTGCCTTTTTTAAGACATGCAAAAGCATATTTTATGTTGCAAAACAAAATGTTAAAATCTCTTGAGCTTGTGTTAACCACAGACCTTATTTAGGGTGTCTAACTAAAAACCCATTCAAAAAGCCCACTGATTTCCAGACAAGGGAAGAGGAAGTGCTAAAATGCTAACTCATCTCCAGGTTTTAAGACTCATACCGTAGCACTCTGTTAGAGAGCTTTAGAGGTGCTGATGGCAGATTTTATTACCTTTAGACAGAGCCAGACTAGCTGTTTCAGTCTTTATGCTAAGATATACCATATCATAAGATTCAAGCAAAAAAAGCATTTCCAGAAATGTTTAATTCTTCCTTCAAGCTGCCAGTGATAATACCCATTATATTTTACATGATGAAGTGATAAAAAGCACAACTTGTCCAGTGAGGAGTTAGTTTCTAAAGACACTATGGTGCCTTTTTTCTCAAAAAATACAATGTTTAACTGAGAAGTAAAAAATGGGACAGTGGAAGAGATTTCAAATAGAGTTTAATCAAATATTCATGTTAGCTTCTTAGACGAACTTCTAATATGACAGCTTTGTGGCCTCACCTTGACGTAGGACTTCTCCGTGTCCACCAGCTCCTGGATGACCTTGCGTAACCTCTCAGTGGCGCTCATATGCTTTGGGCAAGGTCTGAGCAGGGTGGCCTCTTGCATGGGACCCGACCCCAACTCCCCTCCCTGCCTCGCTGGAGCTTCTTTAGCGTCGGCCATCAAACCTCCAGGTCCTGAGCCTGTCCCCTCCTGGAAGGACTGGTAGAGGGTGCACACTGTGTCCACGCTCTGTAGGGGGCGACAGAAAAGGGGGGGGGGGTGTATTTAGATTAGGCATCGCAGGGATTAGAACAGCCGCCTGGATAAAATAAGTCTCACCCTTGTCATAATAAATTGTATTTCATACATGCGCACACAGGCATATATCTGCACAGAAACATGCTCTCAAGGATCTATTAAAATGAAACGTCTTTTACTTCCCTCATCTAACTATTCACCACTAATGATTTCAGCTCCATAGCTGTATGAAATAATGATGTATATAATCCTGCACTGCACATGGCCAGTGATTCTCCTGGGTATACTAAGAGCGTTATGAAGATTTAGTTATGCACTCTATGCTAATTGGCTTTGCATCAAAGACTTTTACAGTGCATCTGAAAGACAAACCAGATATCCCAGCAGATAGCATTATATCACATTACATTATTCTTCTAAACCCATAATGGACAGTTATGCAGCTTTGTGTCACATCAATTCCAGAAAATTTGACAAGCCAGGAGATCCCAAGTGGTCACGTTTTAGCGTGTAATAGTTTCGATTAGAGGGGGTGGGGATGGGGGTTAGACGAAGCAATATCATTTTATATATTTAGCTTAGACTACCTCTGCTCATTCACAAAAAAGTAGTTTCCTCCAGTGTATTTCTCTGATAGGTTGAACAGCTCGAGGTGTTCAACTGAAAGAGCTACACCGCGTTGCTTTATTGGACCGTATTGCCTGGGGTAGGGAAATTAACATCATCCGTAGGCAGCACCATACTGCGAAGTCTTTCCTGTGGCGGGTAAGCTTTTGTTGTCTGTGAGCAACTGTGGCAGAAAATGAACCATTATGAGCTTCTCTGTTCTATTCCCTAGGACAAAAAAATATGCAGTGGGAGGAAATCTTCTCCCTTAGTTCTCTCTATATTATACCAGGGTTTCCACTGTATGGTATAATATGATTTTCAAACCCCATCGTAGCTTCGTACCTGACAAGCTATTCAACCATCATCAACTGCACCGAGCTTTGCTACACTGTAGTGCACAAGCCATCAATTATAATGTGATTTCTATGCTAAAAATAGCCTTGATGTGACCAGCCATCCTACTCCAAGTGAACAACATGATGTAGAATCAGAATCTGTGGCCAGTAGCTGGAGTCAGCAGAGGCTGATAAGTGCTAGTAATAGCAGGTTTCAATCCGCTGCACAGCAACACAGCACGGTGGGACAGCAAAACAGCTGCTCAGCACTCTCCGCCTTGCTGTGTGCGTAATGTATGTGTGGGGTATCGCATGAGCAAGCATTCGAGTGCAGCTCAGTACTAGCTGTACAGCAACACACATGGATCGATAACACCCTTCATTCCGACACTGCAGGCTTCGACACGAAACGCGTGCACGCTTTTCGAGCAGCGCGCAAAAGGTTGCCTGAGCCGTTCGGCTCGGAAACTGGTGTGAGCTGCCACCCATCCAGTCCCGGGGAGCCCACAGACAATCAAGGCTTCCATTAATAAGCCTGCGACTCATCAGCTAGCTCATTATAGCATGGTCACTCCAGAGACGGCCCTCCACTGCTGCACTATACTGCAGACCGAGAGAGAGAAAGACAGAAGGGGGAAATGTCTTCCACATATGTCTGGGTTAAGGCTCTTTCAAGTGATCCACCGCCCACAGCAGCACTCCACTCTGGAGCTCTTTGAATGTGGGATGATAATTATGAGGGGACTTAATGTCTCCCTCTGCGTTGGTGGAGGGACGTTCTGATTGGAGGGTGCAAGACACACACATACTGAAAATGGCCATACCTGTACATATTAATACATAGTGACAACAAACCACATGCTCTGTTAATGGTTAAAATAAGTCTACAGCCATGCGAACAGCTCTGTGAGACTGCACTTACAAGGCACATTGGTGCTTTGAGTTAATGGCTAATGTCAGAATTAGGGCTGGGCAAGTTAACACATAATTATCGCGTTAACTCATTAATTAATCAGTGCAGACAATTATTTTATTGTGCATTACCCCATGTTTTATTATTTCTTTTATTATTGTAAAAGTCTGTTGCTCACAGGCTTTTATTTTGCAAAAGTCTCTGCTGCAGAACCAGAAAAGAAAAGAATTGGCGGATAAACAAACACGGAGAACGGTATGAAACTTTTACATGGCCATTTTCATTTTAATGTTCTTCTAGACGGCAGAGTGTACAAAACCAGAGTTATTTGTAACCACTGCAAAGTTGAATTTTCTATCACTGGAGTACTTCCAGTCTGAAATATCACCTCAATGCAATACCAATAAAATTAATACCAGCAGAATGATTCAAGAAAAACAGTGGAGCGAGGATTCGGCAGACTAGATGCAGCGTGCGGGAGAAGTACAGATAAACAAAGGCAAGAGAAGCTAACAAATGCCATAGCGAAGTGGATTGCTACAGACTGCAGGCCGATTAGTGTTGTGGACGATGGTCTGAGAAACAGTCAGAGAATTGCAACAAATGACAGCAGGTATGAGATTCCCTCAAGACACACCATCACAAGAAGAATATACGAGTTGGCCCCGCAAAAAAAAAAATCGGCATCATATATCGGCCATCGGCTATACTTATTCTGAGTCTCCTCTTCGGCCATAAAAAAAAAAACCCATATCGGTCAACCTCTAATCAAAATGCCAAACTCGACACTTCAGAACGGCAGTCCACAAACCAGTGGGTGACGTCAGGATGACTATGCCCACTTCTTATATACAGTCTGCACAAAACATGTTGATTGATGCTAAGTGGGTATAATGTTTACCTTAGTTTAGCATGTTAGCACGCTAACATTTGCTAATAAATACAAAACACAAAGTACAGCTGATGGGGATGTCGTTAGTTTTGCAGGTATTTGGTCAAATTGACCAAGTTTGTTCTGATTCATCCTGTCGGTGCAAAATTTCCTGGCAAAATACTGTACAATATGTAATAGTTGTTGAGATATTCGAGGTAGTGGAACAACCTGCATTAGCATCCTGCTAGCATGGCTAAAAAAAAGGTCCGATGACGCTCATAACTGAGTCAAAGTTTTGTTTGGGATAAAAGTGCTACTCTCTCTAAACATCTGAGTTGATGGGAAACAATACTTTTGCAAACATTTATTCTGTTTGTCGCTATTCTCATTTGGGAGGAATTCATGAGGAACCTATGAATGTCAGTAAGTACAGCTGCTGATACACTATGCCATTAAAAGGTCACGAAATACACTTCAGACACTGACGACGCTGCCACACACAGCGCCAGTCAGCCTTCGTTCACTGATGCACTCTCTGGGAAAACTCCATATTGTGGCAGGCGGGCAGACAGGGGGAGATTGCCTGGAGGAAATGCAGAGGTTGAGGATATCAGAGCTACATATTCATCAAACAGCCCACTGGTTAGCTCCAGGCAGGCGGACAGATAACAGTCATATCTGCAGTTTCTTTCGGCCACAGGCGCCCAGAGGAACGGGGAGGCCTGTCCAGTCGCACACATCGCCACTCAAGTGCCGAGTTCATTCTCATCACACCCACACACGTTGGAAGGATATGGGCTCATGTTCATCTCACACACACACAAATGAGATGATGAAGGAGCAACAGAACTGGGGAAGAAAAGAGCATATAGGCTTAATCTGACGCTCAGGAACACCTATCACACAGCTTCCTAACGAAGTAAGATTTTCATCAACACTAAATGGCAGAGACCTGCACTGGAGCGTGACAGGAAGAGGTGGGCAGAAAAAAAAAAAAAAGAGAGAAGAAAAGCAGACAAGGGGGGTACGCACGCTGTCATGACTCAGGAATTGCAACTGCCTCACAACAATCCCACCAACACAGCCTGACAGCTAGCCCAAATAACCAATTAAGAGCCGAGGCCGGGAGCCAGCGGAGGCGGGAGAAAAGGACCTGGGAGCGCCAGGAAAGACGAGTGGATACGACAGCGGTGCTGTGAATTCCCATTCAGGTTTTCTCTCTGACAGCTGACAGCTCTGGATCATGTTTCCACCTCTTCTCGCCATGTATGCCCTTAAGTCAATTTAGAAAAGAGGTCTTTGTCAACCTTTGCGGGTGAAAGAAAAAAATAAAATGAAGTGAGAGGCTGTTGAGTCATTTTGTCTGTCTGCTCTGTTTCCTTCTGACGGCATCCAGCTGTATTTCTTTTTCAGTTAACTGCCATGCACACATGTACATTGATCCCCTTGATGTCCAAGGGTTTCATCACAAAATGCTGTACCCTTTCAGCCAAGTACAATTCCTTATTTAAATAAATGCACTTCATTTCATTCCAAACTGACCAAAGAAATAAGCCTGAAATAGAAGCTAAACCTACAGCTTTCAGCCTTCCCCTCACACTGAAATTAAACCACATCTATATCGATATTAATCCAAAAAGCCTTTATTGTACCCACTCACTTTCAGGAGCAATGATACTTACTCTGTCATCTACTTTTCATGAGGCCCCTTCAAAAACTGCAGCAAATATTACAGCAGAAACAGTTAAATCTCTAAATATACTCGATCCTCTGCTCACCATGAAGAGCAGCCTGTAGAGCAGCCTCCACGCTGCTGTGGCCTGCCGCTGGGTCCTTCTGGCCAGCGAGCAGCCCTTCCTACGCAGCCTTCCTCCCCTGGATGCTGGCATGACGGCTCCAGAGATGGTGAGTGGTTATACAACAGGACTGAACCGAGAGAAAATGTCCACGACTGTGTAGTCTTGATCTCTATCTCCGTCCACCTCTGATTTTAATGTGATGGTTGGTCAATCCCTCCTCCTCTCTAATTAGTGTCCACTGCTGCCCGTCTCTCTGCTAGGCCTGGGTCAGAAGCCTCAGCATTAAGTATACCTATGCCTCTGAGGCAGAGTGGGCTTTGATTGGGATCGAGCCATTGATCCTGCGCCCTGCCATTCTGTGAACGTAAGCAGAGGAAAAAGTGCTCGCTACCGGCTTGTTTTGCATATCAATCACTAGCGGACGGTCTAGCCACTTGGCTTGTGCAAATAGAGGGGAATTCTTCCCCTGGCAACTGTGTCCTCTCTCACTGTGTGTCTCTTTCCATCAGTGCTGGTCCTCTTACATCTTTACTTTCACATCCTGCCATCAATCCTACTTCCCTCTGTCCATTCACCTCCAGATATCCCCATTCCTCTTGCCTCTTCCTCTGGTTCTTCCCCTCCTCTTCGGCTCCATGTGACCTCAGTGTAATTTCCAGAGAGCTGAATGGAGAGGCCGGGGGCTGTATCAGTGTCCAGTCTCTCAATAGCATCAGTACAATGCAGACTGTTCTGGCTTGTTACCTCCACACACAGAGGAATGGCTGACTCAAAAATGTGAGGCTCTGAGCTGGTGAGGGGGGTAACGGCAGGAATGCTAACTATGGCCTCGCACTAGAATAAAACGTGACATGTATCACACATCGGGGTATTTTCAGATGAAATAAATAAACAGATGAAGGCTCTGTCCATGATAACTTAACTTGTTTGCCCAAACTGGCTTCATTATACCCACATTTTAAGATTAAGGTAAGGCGCTTTCTTGTCTGGTGACCCTAACCCCTAACCCTAAGATGACAGCAACGTCAAGATTCTTCTACTTACCCTCCTAAATTTAGGGATATGAAAGACTGGACGGAGCATTTTACATTTTTTACATTTCACATTAACCCAATCAATATTTTGGAGGTTGTAGTGGGCTCAGTTTTAAAGCTAGAGTGAAGATGCTAGATGAAACTAGAAAACCTAAGGAATCCATTGGTACCAACCACGTTATACACGCTTCTCACGAAGGAGGTTAAATTATGCTCTAAACTTGTGCTAAATTTTGGCTAGGAAAAACTGTCATGGCCACTTTCAAAGGGGTCCCTTGACCTCTGACCTCAAGACAGGGAACTCTCGCTCTCCAAGAGTTCCATGTTGTCTCGGCGCAATGAATCGTACATTTGGGCAATGGAGCACACTTTTGGACAGTCTCTGCACAAAGGCATTTGAGGTGTTACACTTAATTGTACATGTGAAAAATGAGTATGTGAAGATTCAACAAAAGACAAGTTCCAATCCCACCTACTTTTACATGGCCACATGGCAGGCTAACAGCTGTTTTAAGTGGGCATGATGGTGCTTCCAGATGCTGTTAGACAACCCAACAAGCTCTTTTTCTGAAGCATACCGAGGCCCTATGCTCATGATCAACACTACTAATGTAATCACTTCACATGCAGGATTTTAGCCCCCCCTTTTTAGCACATGCAAAGACTAAATATTACTCAGTCTCATTCGTGTCATATTCCAATTCTTGTGTTGTCCAAGTGTTGGGTGTAAACACTGGCATAAAAAAACACAGCTCAGCTCTGTCAGACTGAGAGGTTTCAATATAAACACTAAACACCGTCTCCATCTCCTTTTAACGCTCCAATGGAGCCATTATGTATATAGCTCAGTCTGCTTTGCAGATGAAACACCGCTCAAATCAAAGGAGAAACCTTGTGCTTCACCAGCAGAGAGGGCCCATCTTAGTCAAAATAAACAAACAAATATGTGAGGAAGGAGAGAATGAAGGAGAGGGGATGAAATACAGGCGTGTCCCTGGGGGTGGCTTTGACCATCCCTCACAGGAAACAGCCTTGTCATGACACTATGGGACTATGAGAAAGAGAGAGACAAAGAGAGAGAGAGAGAGAGACGCTGTGGTCGGTAGGCAGGCCAGTGATTCATTTGCCATGTTAGTGGGCTATAGTGCCATGATGCCATCTTCTTTTCAAAGCTCAATAAAAGCAGACGCATGCTCATAAATCAAACAGAGTGGAGGGGAGGGGAGAGGAAGATGAGCGGGAGGGCTGGTCCCGTCGCGCTCCACTCGAGCCCATTTACGCCTTTTATTATTCATCCTAAACAAATATTATTCCGCCAAGTCTCGGAGGACTTTGGGAGAAGAGTGTGTTTTAATAATGAAGCCAGCTTCAGATTAAAGCACCCATTCTACTGGGTCCCCTAGGCTATTCAGAGCCGCTCAGCTGTATGACTGCCAGTACAAAGGCAAAGTAACGTTAGCACTATACGCTATTCTAACTCCACCAAGACGCCCAAAACTAAATAAAAGGTTAAGTGGAAATGCTTGTTGCCAACTTTAAACGTGGCTTGATGACAAACAAGTCTGCAGAATAACTAATGGCTGCCCCCATTTCTATTTCTGACCAGGAAAATGCTCAATCTGGGTGATTCAGAAGCAGCCAAAGCACCCTGAACTATCCACACCATGCACCTGCCAAAGATGACATGATACTAACAGATAATGGACCCATTAGGCACACAAGGTAAGTTTGAAAGCAAATACACACCCATAAAAACTGTTACTGCTAGTCAGACCAATACAGTTAATTCTAATCAAGCCCATACTGCTGAGATAATGTCATGGATAGCAATAAAGGAAGTAAAAGTAAACCCATGACCTTCTGACTTACTCCCATCTGCCTATGCTATAAATCTTACAAGTGAACAGTTAAATTAAAGATCATCAGGATAGGAGAGCAGAGAGGGCTCACTAGGAAAATTGAGTATGAAAAGAGGCCTAATAGTCTGCAGCCACACCATAAGCTCTGCACAAACACGCTCTCTTTGCTGGCATGCTACATGCTCAGAATGACAATGCTAACATTCTTAAGATTAGCAAGCAATGTTTACTATGTTCACGGTTATAGTTTAGTTTGTTAGCATGCTAATGTTTGCTATTTGGCACTAAACACAGTACAGCTGAGACTGATGGGAATGTCATTTTTGCATAAACCAAGGTAGTGGACAAATTAAAAACAATAAAGTTAAGACCTTGTGGTGTGATTCATCCTCTTGGCTCAGTGGGTATCCGTACCAATTTTCATGGAAATTCATCACATAGGTTTTGAGATATTTCAGTCTAGACTAAAGTGGTGGACAGCCCAACCGACACAGTCATCCCTAGAGCCATGGCACTAGCATGGTTTAAAATGTGCTCCTTAAGGTGCTAAATGTGAGATTTTTTTTTGAGTATTTCTATTGCCTCCGCACAGCTCTGAAGCTGAGCTGGAGGCTTGTAGCTAAAGATGCTGGAAGTGCCAACAGTGAAAACAAAGGCAACATTACTAACAGTGGGAACCACAGGGTGGGTGCTACGCTTCCGCAACTTTGTCATTGGTTGGGACGGCGTTAGCTGTAACCACTGTATGAGTACAGTGCACAAAACCAGAGCTAAACAGTGGGGCACGCTCACATGCACAACCATGCACTAAAAGCATGCATGGCCGGACCGGCTATGTCAACAGAGTCCACTGCCAACAGGGAATACCGTTTCCATGAAGGGGTGCAATTAGTCATTAACACTGTTTAGGTAGGTGGTACGTGTCAAAGTGACATCCATGTGAACGGCAGGACACAAGGTTTCCCAGCAGAACTTTGCCAAAAGCAACACGTTGCCTCCGCCGACTTGTCTTCTTCGCATATTGCATCCTGGTGCCATGTCTTCCCCAGGTAAACGCCACACATGTACCTGGCTATCCAAATGATGTAAAAGAAAAAGTGATTTGTCAGACCAGGCCACCTTCTTCCATTGCTCTGTGGTCTAGTTCTGATGGTCAAGTGCCCACTGTAGCCTCTTTGGCTGTGGACACAGGTCAGCATGGGCACCCTGACAAGTCTGCAACTACTCAGCCTCACATGCAACAAACTGCAAAGCACTGTGTTCTGATATCTTTATCAGAACCAGCATTAACGTTTTCAGCAATTTGAGCTACAGTAGCTCTTCTATTGGATCGGACAACACAGGCCAGCCTTCCCCATGTGTATCAATAAGCCTTAGCAGGCCATAACCCTGTCGACGGTTCACCGGTTTTCCTTCCTTGGACCACTTTTGGTAGGTCCTGACTGCTGCAGACTGGGAACATCCTACAAGCGCTGCAGTTTTTGAGATGTTCCGACCCAGTCGTCTAGTCATCACCTATTGACTCTTTTCAAAGTCGCTCACATCCTTACGCTTGCCCATTTTTTCTGCTTCTTACACATCAACTTCAGGGACAAAATGTTCACGTGTTGCCTAATATATCCCACCCACTGACAGGTGCCTTTGTAACAAGATAATGAATGTTATTCAATTCACCTGATCAGTGTATCTTGCTATATTAATCTGACTATCATATAGAACACCTTTAAAATGAATGCTTAAATGCTGATAAAATGCAAATACATAACATAAATGAATTCATCGAATATAAAACTGGTCTAGATTCACATCCATGGAGATATTTTTACCAAGTACACACAGAAGGTTGTAGGAGTTGTGTGAATGTTTGCACCTTAAGTGTGAAGACTTATAGTATCAGCTGCCTCAGTGAAAACCTGCCACAAGCAACAAGCACATCAGCTCATACTAGTTACCGTTTGTTTGTCCCCTTTGACGTCTCTCCTGCAGGACAGGCAGGCCACCATGTTCCGAGCGAGGCAGGCCAGCTTGTCCTTGAGGAAGCGTCCCAAACTGAGCAGCACAGACCCCAGGAAAAGGTCCTTCTCCTCCGTCTCGCAGCCGGACGGCCAGAACCAGCACATGGCCAGGAGGGAGCACAGGGCCTGGGCGGGCGACTGGTCCCACATAAAAAGCTCCATTAAGGTGGTGAGGTAGAGGCACGGCCGGGGATCTTCATCGCTCACCGTCGGTGCTACAATTGGCATGGCTATGGCCACGGTTGTGCCTGGCACCCCTGGTGCAGTCATACCAGCCAGATCTGGGTCATGTTGGATCCAGGTCCCTATTGGTCCCTCCGTCGCTCCTTTATAAATTTTATCACCAGCTCGGTCTTTCCAACTTGTTTACAGTGGAGTGGACTGACGAGAGCGGGCAAGCATTAACTGCGCTGACAGCTGTAAGCCCAGATTATTAGCCTGCTCACGACCATATGGCAACTGATGGGCTTAGTCATAACACACACACACCTCCCTTAACTACCCACCCCAAACTCCCATCCCACAGACAGACACGCACACCAGTCGGGTGAAGTCGATTCTCTTAAATTTGGGAAAGGGATGGCTGTAGCTCGGAGGAAGACGGGATCATGTTTGAAGAAGATGATACGACCTAATATCCGCAGGCATCTACCGTATCCTTTTGAAGTCTAGGAGCAATGCTAAGAGAGAATAGAAACTGAATAATTCAACTTTCTGTTAGTCACACATTTTTTAAAAAGTGTTAAAACACCTCTCAGACTCCTCTCACCCACAAGTAAAAGAGGTGAAAAGAGACGATTGAGACCAGAAGAAAGGAGGAATGGCTAATAGAAATAGCCCAAATGTTGCAGTCTACTAATACCTTCTTCTTATTCAGAGAAGAACCATAATAACATCACTAATATCAAGGGAATCAAGCCAAATCTCTCTTACTGACAGCCAGACAGAGGACGGCTCCAGTCATAGATCTCTTTATAAGTCCATTTAAATGCTCTTACTCAAACATTTAGTCTGGACAAAAGCAAAGAGGCTTAATACAGTACGTCTGTCTGCTGTTTAACCTTTGGTTTAATATAAGACATTACCCTCTAATTTACAATGTATAAAACATGACTGCTATTAACAGAATAAATGAATATCATGGTTTTTACTACATAACAGAAGCTGATGTTACAGTAACATGGCAGCAACAGTGATGATGCTAAGTTCTACAATAATACAAAACACAAGAAAGTTTCTGTCAGTCATTTAATCAGTCAATTGACTAATAATTTAAGCTTTATATGGAGTTAAATGGAGCTGTTATTTTCAACTGGATACACCAAAGTAGGGCTGTAACTAATGATTATTTTTCATTATCGGCTTTCATTTATTGTTTCAATCATCATTTGGTCAATAAAATGGTGTAGAAAATGAACTAGGGTTACCACCTCATGGTTGTATGCCTCCGTCAACCAGTCAAGCTGCAGTTTACATCCATGTCTATATAAAATATCATCACTTCATCATTTAATCCTATTAAACATTTGTGTGAAATTATCATAATTAGCAACTGAGCCAAAATGTTTTGTGAGGTCATAGTCACCTTGACCAGTGACCTTTGGATGCCACCAAATGGATGTTTGTGCCCAATTTGAAGAAATTCCCTCCAGGTCTTCTTGAGATATGTTAAGAAAATGTCCATCACAGTTTCCTAAATAAATATAACCACTCAAAACCCAAAGGTAATCACTTTACTGTCATATCAAACTACAAAAACAGCAAAATATTCCCATTTCAGAAGCTGGAACTAGTGAAATTTAGGCATTTCTGCTTTGAAAACGACTTAAACAATCAATAAAAGTCAATTATCACAGAAAATTTTCTGGCTATCAATCATTTCGCTGATCTGGGCCTTCGAGATTTCCTGGTATGTTCCTCTATGTGTGCATGGATACATGTGCGTGAGTTCCGTACAGACGACTGGTGCCATGTGGTGAAACCAGACCATGCCAGATTACTTCCCACGTCCTTCCATCTGTCTACTGGGTGGGATCGCCTGGTATTCTGTGGATGGATGTGTGTGTTCACATGTATGTGTGTGAATGCACTGACGACCTTCAAGCCAACAAATCCCCTCTATTCAAGCCTTTAAGTTGGTAAAATAGTTCATATTAGGTGAGGCATAAACAAAATGTATTCTGATTTTGCCTACAGTATATGCATCCTCCCGAATGCATTACCTCACTACACCAGTGCAATGCATGTCAAATCAATTCAATTTGAGGGGCCCTCGTGGGAGTTTTCCGGGACCAATTCAGTTGACGTCCACAATCAATTGGTTAAGCTCATAATGGCACCATGTCACTGCGTTAAACCAATTGCTATGGCGCTCTATATCCAAATGTATCATTAAGAAACTGCAGGAGTCACAATGAACATCTTGAAGGTAAACACTGGTGACTTTGCACAGTATGCAATTCACCTCAAAAACACACACACCTATCTCTCTCGGGTAATAAGCCCAAATTTGAATGCAACGGACCAATTAATCAAAAGGTAGTCAGGCTGGTGAGGCAGCAGATTACAAGGTGTGACAAGAGGCTTGAAATTAGTCCTTCCCATTCCATCCATCGCTATTGACTTTCAGAACGCCATGTGCACGCATGTATGCTGATACATGGCTGATTTTCTACCCTGCGACTCTGTGATTTCTTTCTCCCCGCCCCAGAGAACCAACTGATGGCCGTGTGGTGATTAAATTCTGCTCTTTGAGACGGCAAAAAAAATCTGATTTACCAGCACCAATATCTCACCCTGGGATTTTTTTTTTTATGTTTCACAGTGACCCCCCCCCTGTTGGGGGAAAAGGCATTTTCTCCTTTTGTGCTTAAACGCACACATATTCAGTGACATACGCACACATATTCTTAACCCCCCTCTCTCACACACACATACACACACCTATCTTCCATTCACTCCTCAGTAGAAGACAAGCGGCAGGGAGCTGAGCAGCAGCAGCAGTGGTGCAGTGCAGATCCCGGCGCAGTGGGACTGATTCATGTCACCGGGCAAACAAAACGAGACGAATAGAGCCAGAACAGAGATGGGAGAAGAGGGCAAGTTGTCCTCTCTAATCCACCTCTCAGCTGACCTTGGGTCAAATACTGCTCGGCATCTTCTGACACAGGCAATTAGAATAAAGCAACCACGGCAATTAGAGATGCTTTTCTGGATATTTGGCCTGGATTTATTATCAATGAATCATTGATGAAATAAACACAACATTCCCCATTTCATTTAGCCCACATTACATAACGAGGAGGTTGGTAAAAGTGTGCCAAACATGCACTCACACTGCTGACAACAACTCTGCAGTTTGAAAAGGACACAAAATACTAGCCACATGATGCAAAAGAAAGTGAATATGCATGAACACACACACAAATCCGCTCTCAGGCCTGCAGCCATGTCTACATCATTAACACACGGCTCTGCGCGATGACCACACACACTCATTACTGCTCTCGATAAACACCGGCATCTTTCGTATTCCATTACCACGGCACTGAGGCGTAATTCCCAACGGGGCGGGCTCATGCTCAGTTTAATGACTTCGATAAAGTTGGTTTACATATCAAAAACCTGACCGGATATTCAACAAGAGACAGGACAGAAATAGGCATGCAATCTAACATGAATCATTAGGGGCTATCGTCTGGCATATTTACAGAGTAGAATATTTCTCTAATACAGATATGAGAGGGAATTCAAGAGTTATACTGATTGCAAGGTACCTATATAAGACCAAAGCCAGGACTCTGAATGCAGACACAAGCACCAAGAGGCAACAATATGTCTGCCTATCCTAAATATATTCACTAAATAAACTGCTGTGGCTCTTAATATAATGACAGATGTGTGTTTGTTGCCCACGGGCATACGTACCGTCATGTGCATGTAAATATATACAGTATATGTGTGTCTGTGTGTGTGCATTAGGCAGAGGGAGTGTGACACAGCCCCTTCTCTCAGTCTGCATCCTGTCTCCATGACAGTAATAAGCTGTGTTGATACCGGTGGCTATGCTGGTGTATCCTAATTATGGTAATGTTAAGAATTGGTGCCAGTCTGGTTTCTGACAAGACTGAGAGCAGCTGCCACTGTGGGTGGGCACAAACACACACACTCAACGATGTGCACACTTTTATTCACACAAACAAACCTGGAAGGAGAGAGAGGAGGAAGAGAGAGACGTGGATGTCTAGGAGACAATAGAAATACTTTCTTTTTAGCACTCGAGACACCCTGGAGCCCCTCCTACCTTGCTGTGCTGAACAGGCCTGTGTGCACAGTGGGAGTGACCGTTCTCCAGTCCTACGCACAGGGACTTGGCACCATCAGCTGCAGTACACACATCTGGAGAGAGACAGAAAGAGGACAATTTTAACATAAGGTTTAGTGTCAGCCTGTGTGTTTTATGTTCATACCACCTGCGTCGTGGTGGCTTTAGCTGTAGCACATCCTTCTACTGAACACAATACACAAACAGTGCTGGGTAGTTTTAGTCTAAAACCATCATGGGTGCCTGCCAGTTGCACAGAACTTAAATATGTCTCCTGTCTAAAAATGGCAATGGCATTCATTCATCCAAAAAAAAAAAAAAGAAAGAAAATCTTGGCGAACCTAATGAAAAACTCTCTCTCCTTGTTTAACTAAAAAACAAAAGCCTAAAAGTGTTTTGAAGACACTAATAAAATACATATTGGCAAATGAACCACCTTGACAGGATCAGATTAACAGTGTTATGAAAACATTATCAAGACTTTGGCTACTTATCTTTAAATTCAAGGTCTCGAGGACAAACTCTCTAGCAGTTGGCACATGAAAAGACTTATTTCTGATTGTTGCCTGGGAGGCAGGCCAGTGTGACAGCAGGGAACAAAAGAAAACTTCTGGACCTCCTGTGGAGCTGAATTTCTCCTTTTTGAGATGCCAATCATCGCTCTGACTGATGGGGCAGAATTACAAAAAGATAGCTACTTATCTGAATTTCTCTTGTCTTATACTTTGCATGAGGCTGAATTAATCCAGATGACGCACAGTTTCCTTCAAGCAATGCCATCGTGAAATCATTGTGTAATTTATGTAAGACAAGCGTTAATTCACCCACTATTGGCTTTTACCTCCCTGCCTCCTTATCAGCCTGCCTGGGATCACACGCCCTCTAGAGACGGAGAAGGAAACTGTAGGCGCTTTGATCACACCACTCTCTGTAATGAGGCCTTCAAGTCATTAATCCCTTTGTGTTCAATTACGGCTGTAGTGGAGGGAACACTAATGAATTACAATCATTAAGATGATGCTGGATACTTTCTCTGAAACTGACTCTTTGTTATGACTGCTTTTTGAATACCAAACAATGACAAAATCTCAAATATTCTGCACATTTCAAAGGAGAATGTCTGTAGTATTTTACTTTGGGTAAATTTTGGGAGATCTCATTTTAAAAAAACGTTTTTGACAGCTATACCTGTGGGGTAACGTGCATTTCATCAACCCTCAATATCCTGTGATAAAGTCTGCAAGTCATACAGTTGTTATAAAAACGAAACTTGTCCTTCTCTGCTCTCTTTAGGACTTGCACACTTTCATTAGCCGACCATTACTGAACAATTTGTTCATGTACTTTTTAGTAATAAAATGGCCAAAATCTTCTATCACAATACAGGACATTTTATATCTTGATGCCATCTATCTCACGATATGCCACTTTTTATGATCATTCATTAAATAAATGGTCAATATGAAATAACCACATGGTAAAGCCTATTTTGTATACTCATGTAAAAAATACTTGACAAATGGAAAGTATTTTCTCGTCGGAGCAACTATGTTACTGCATAATGCAACAGTTTTAAGTGAAATTATAAAGAAAGCAATGAATAATAGGTTTAGCTTATATTGTAATAAAAACAATATAGAAAAATATATACAATAGACATTTTTTATATAGTTTTGACAATATACTGTATCTATCTATGTTGGATTTCCCTTACCTTTTAGAGTGAGGCTTGAACAAACAAAATGTATCTCTATCGGCTGGGGACATCAGCTATGTTTGCCCAGCGACACCGACGACCTTACAGTTCAATTCTGACACTTCACGTCTGCAGTGAGATGAAACCAAGCTGACAGGATACTATGCATTTGCAACAATAATAAGCCCTCTCCGGTCAAAACTCCCTTCTGGGCTTTCCTCTCCACCAGAATACACAGAGCTGTGAGACTTCATCTGGAGCTTTTTTCAACTACTTTTGACTTTTGACAGAAAATGAGTCTCTTTTGAGGAAGTGGAGACCACAGCTGAGATCTTAACTGGTGCGGAAGTGTGACGGCTTTTTTTTTTTTTTTTTTTTTTATTTAGGTGACAAAACTACATACCGTTCTTTATGTACAAACAGTGTGAGTAACTGACGATCGAGTTACGTTTAGGTTTAGATAAATACCACTTCTGATCTGGATAGAGCTAATGCAAAAAGTAATTACACAACAAAATATGCAATACATGCAAAAACACCTAAAACAACAAAACTGGATAACTTTAAGTGAGCAGTGGCAGACCCAGAGTGTTCACAGGAAGAATGACACAGCTTGCTTCGAGAGAAAACTGTAAAACTGAATGTACACAGAACTGAGAAACCGCTGCCTCAATGGGTGTGCCAAGCATTTTGCAGCAGCTACAATTTCTCTCTCTGTGTGTCTCCTTCACTCTCCTACCATCTGTCTAACAAACTGAAACTAAAGGGTATCAACTCACTGTCAATTGTGCTGTAAAGTGTTTCCATTAAGTAAAAATCCATAGCCTCTTAGTACGAATACATCCACACTAATGACTAAATCTACATGCTGGTTCAAGCATTAATGTGTGTGCTTTGATGTCACATGGATTTAAGCACCTGAAGAGGACTTGGCTCGGTGGTGCTTGCTGCGAACCTCCTGGTTGTGCTTAAGAGGAAGGGATTGGTGGTTGGAGGCCACGGTTAGCGGCACGGGTCCGTCCCGCCTTAGGCTCAGGTGCAGTGTTTGTTCAGCAAACAGCGTCTGGATCAGCACCAAGTCCAGGCCCGACACACAGCGGCCGTTTAGCACCAGGATCTCATCGCCTGGACGCAGACCTGGCAAGCATACAAGTGTGTTTCAGGGATGGCTTAAAAAGCCACACAGATCACATGTACGATATATTGGTGGTTTCGGGATTATTTGTATGTTCTTAAGCAGGCAGGCACCTTCGTTGAATGCGAGGTCATCAGGAAGCACTTCGCTGACAAAAATCCTGCTGTTTTTCTGGCTGTCGATGTGTCCGGTTACTGCAAAACCTGGGAGGAAGAGAGACAAAGATGGAGATAAACAAAGAGGGTTAAATCAACAGAAGAATAACATAAACGATCAAAAGGTGGACATATAATTACAGACAGAACTAGATCTTCTGACTCACCAAAATCCCCGGTGCCGCTCGGCCTTCTCATGTGTAGAGTAAACACATTACCTGGGACCACCTCCAGCCGCTCATTGACCTACAGGGTGATACATCAATACACATTAAACAAAGAGCAGTTAATGAAGAGCATTGTGTATCTTTGTGTGATTTTGCATGTTTGCCCTCCTCACCACGTCACGGAGGAGCTCTCCAGGAGCCACGTATCGAACCTCCGCGCCCTGCCCCGCTCGTCCATGCAATCGGAGGCAGTGAAGGCCCGCGTCCAGCTGTTTTACCTGTTTACACAAGAGTCCCTAATGTTCAACGAGCTGCATGCACAAAATCATCCGACATATTTCACGCACCGACGCTTAGTCAGACAGCTGCCATGCAGCCGAGGCGTGAATTATTCACCGACTTTACACTTTGTGATGAGAAATTTGCAGTAAACAAAAAACACAGCTTCACCCAAGGGGACATGGTGTTTGTGTGTGTGTGTGTGTGTGTGTGTGTGTGTGTGTGTGTGTGTGTGTGTGTGTGTGTGTGTGTGTGTGTGTGTGTGTGTGTGTGTGTGCACAGTCATTCTTAGGGGACTGTGTGAATTCAGACACTGGATGAATAGGTGTGTTATTTCAAGCCCATGGGAGCGTAATCTGCTGCTGCAGATGCTCCAACAAAGACCATTAACAAGACCACACCTGACTTAGCTGAAAAACTTAAATGAACTTTGTGTTCACATGTGATTAAACCCCACATACCAGGAAAATACACATTCTCACCATTAAGTATGAATGGCAGGATTATTCAAAAAAAAAAAAAAAAAAAAAAAAAAAAAGAAAACATGAAATTCTACTAGACCAGCCTGTCTCCTAAAAATTATGTTCCCAAATCCAACCCACGGCCCTTTGCTGAATGTCACCCCCTTTCTCTCTTCCCCTTTCCAGTTTATCCACTGTACTGTCACATAAAGGTCAAAAAAGCTCTAAATATAATAATTTAAAGAAAATACCTTTGTAAGTCTGCAGATGGCTGCAGTGAGTGACGTAGTACAACGAGCGATGCGCAGAGCAGGTGATGTAGTATACTGACCGACTGCCAATGAAAATATGTTGTATAAAAATGAGATTGAATAATAACGGGTATAGCAAGCGAGAAAGTCCTCTACTCACAACAAACACTTTTCCCCAGGAGACCAGTGTTTGTGTCCTGTGGGAAACATAGTAGTTTTGTAGCATTTTTGCTTTGTTCTGTGTCCATTTACAATCACATGTTTAAAATGGTTTAAAACTGAGACTAATCCAGGAGAAAATGTGTTTCCCCCTGGTTATGCAGTTTAGTTGTAAGGGAATGTAATTTTATGGGAGACAGGGTTGTCTAGACAACTAAATCCAAATGACATCACAGCTTTTGTTTTTTGCAACAACTGTCAAGAATATTGCGCTCTCGTTGTGGTGACATGTCATTGTTTCTCCGCAACTGGCCACAAACCCAACCTTGCAGGCTGCAGAGAGAAGGTCAGCGGCTGTCTGGTCTCTTCTGACAGGAACTTGGACTGTCAGGCCGTCTGGCATGTAGATGCACGTCAGCACGTCCGTGGCACCGCTCATGCCGTCCCACGCACCGCCCTCAGGGGGCGACATGGAGTAGATGCTGGTCAGCATGTCCAGCCTCTGTGGGAGAGGGTAAGAAGGGGGAGAGATAAAGAAAGGGGGTGAGCAGCATTAGATGGAGGAAAGAGTAAATAAAAAATGGAAATAAGAAGGAGGTAAACAGAGGGAGGGAGGAAGAGGTAGACTTTGAGCAACAGCACACAAATCAATACAGTTCCATTAGTCTAAAATGCTTGGCTGTGGCTCAAGCGGCAGAGCAAAGATGTCATACAATTAGTCTTTCAGGAATTCATTTCACAACATAGATTGAAGCTGATCCACATAATAGTCAGAGTAATAGCCGTGTACACAAGCAGAGTGGCTAGAGTTGACCGACAGGTCTAGACGTCCACATGATATCCATTTCATTTGAAAAGCCACAGTCATTTTGAATCAAGTGTTAAATTCTGGACAATTTCTTTTAAAATCAGTCAAACGTTCAGATCAGCTATGTGAATGTAATTGTTTGTTGGTGGCATTAGTGTGGTTTAAGCTGGGGGTGGGGTTAGCCCACCACTCGGCCTCACAGCCAGCCATTTGGAGGTTTTGGTTGCGACTGTGTGTCTCCGGAGAGAAAAGCGCCACTGCTGCGTTAAAGGGCTATGGGAGACGCCACAGTGCAGCCTAACACCGCAATTATCAAGGAAAGGCTCAATCACACCAAATGTACTGAAACGTGTGGGGTTTGAAGAAGCCAGCGATTCAGCACTTCTGACAAAAACGATATGAGTGCTCGGTTAAACTGAGACACGGGACCAAGAGGAATAATTGCATAAAAGAATAGGTTTTGGGTGTATAGTGATGTTTTAAAGGCAGTATGGGATCATATAAATGAGTGTGGTGTGTGTCTTTCTGTCTGATGTGCATGTGTGTGAGCTTTTCAGTCTGATTCAGAAGCTGGCAGCTTGCAGTTGATGCATCACCTCTAGAGGAAAAAGACCTTTTTCCCTGCCAGAAAAAAAGCCTACAGGGACAAGCTAAGGCTGATTCAGAGCATCACTTACTCCATACACACAGTTCTCAGTGTAGCTTAGATAAACACAGGCGTACAGACAAACATTTGCCTAATTTGTCATCTAAATGTCCCCCTGACTGGTAAAAATAAAAGGCCACCAATGTTCTTACCAAAATGTTTCCCTAACCTGTTGGGGGGATGGAGGAACACAAGGTGCCACTTCAACACCCACCACTGCCCACGTATTAGGGATGTGAGGTCATGCTTACAAACTGGAGGATAAAAAACAAGCCGTCATGGTAACTGGTTGCATAACCGCCCAGTTTGTGTCCCAGCGACATGGCGTGACCGGAAAACTAAGATTTTGGTTGCCTGCGCTGACCCGACCAGCGACTGACTAACACTGTACACTCATTCATGGTCAGAGAGTGTTGTAACGGGCCGACGGTTGCCTGGTCAACGTTCCATGAGCGACTGCCAATAGTACAATCCGGGACACGCGCTGGACTTCAACAAGTGCTCTGTGTGGCGAGCGTGTGTACTGTATTTATGTTTGCATTCAGCCAAATAATTAAATACTTCAGTCTTTCCACTCAAATGTATTTCCAAGCAAGCCTGCAGCTTCTAAAGATGGAACAAGCAACAGACGGTTTAGCAGCCGCTGCACAAATACACCCTTTCTGTTCCACTTAGCAACTGGGTAACACAAATACTACAGTACTGGGGTGACCATGAGGAAGAGTAGTTGAAAACAATTTCACCCAATTTCCCTCTATTACATCTATTAAAAGGGTATTACCCCTCATTTCCTCAAAGCTCCAACCAAGGTTCCCCTTTCCACCGCTGTGACACACTTTTCCAACACACTCACACCCACAAGGTGATGACAATGACCATCAGTACTGGCCAACACTGCCGCCTGTTCCTAAAGTTAAAGCAGAGGTGTGTAGTCGTGGGTAATGGAGTGTGGTGACAGAGAAAGAGGGATCAGTATGTCATGGGTAAGAGTGGTGGGGTTGTGATGACCAGCCAATGAAATAAAAAAAAGAGAAAAGAAACTGAGAACACTCTTCTGTGAACATCAAATACCACCTGAGACGAGGAACATGACAAGAAAGGG